>CM076675.1:37440919-38883419 GCA_038501925.1 Xenopus petersii
CACAGACAGACACACAGATACACACAGACAGATAAACACAGACATACACACAAATAGACACAGACAGACAAACACACACATAGACAGATACACACAGACAGATACACACACACAGACAGACACACTGACAGACACAGACAGATGGACACAGAAAGACACACACAGATAAATAGACACAGACTGACACAGACACACACACAAGCGGACACACAGAGTTGGACACACACACATACAGTCTGACAGACAGACACACACAGACAGACACACACAGACTGACACAGACAGACACACACAGAGACACACACGAGACACATACACACAGACACACACACAGACTGACATAGACACACAATCAGAGAAACACACACACATGACACAGACAGACACACACACAAACACACATACAGACAGACACATTCACACATCGACAGACAGAAAGAGACACACACAGACAGAGTCCTGCGCAGGTCCATTTTCTTGAACCCGTACCGGCAATCCACAATCCGCAACCCGAACCACAACTGGCATTCTTACTCGCTTGGACCCGCTACCCAATCCTATCCGCTACTCGGACCTGCGACCTGCTGACCATAAAGAATCAGGAAGTGCTGTCATTGTAAACCAGAAGTGACATCATCGGAAGTAGGCGTGATCAGACAAAAGGCGTAAAACATCGCTATTGAGAAGACCCGCGGCCCGACCCATGACCCGCAGACCTGCAGAACCGCCAACCCGCGTCTATAGCTGCACCCGCCCGCCCGCGGGTATCCGACCCGGTGCAGGACTCTAACATACAGACAGATACACACAGACACACACACACACCGACACACACACACAGACAGACTGACACACACAGAGAAACACAGACACACACACACACACACATGACACAGACAGACATACACACAGACAAACAAATACACAGACAGACACACACAGACACATACAGACAGACACATTGACACATCGACAGATAGAGAGACACACACACAGACAGTACAGTCCTGCGCAGGTCCATTTTTTGGAACCCGTACCCGCAATTTGCAATCCACAACCCGGACCACAATCGGCATTCTTACTCGCTTGGACCCGCTACCCAATTCTATCCGCAAGTACCTTATCCGCAACTCGAACCCGCGACCTGCTGACCATCAAGTATCAGGAAGTGCTGTCATTGTAAACCGGAAGTGACACACACAGACACACACACAGACAGACTGACACACACAGAGAAACACAGACACACACACACACACACACACACACACACACACACACACACACACGACACAGACAGACACACACACAGACAAACAAATACACAGACAGACACACACAGACACATACAGACAGACACATTGACACATCGACAGATAGAGAGACACACACACAGACAGTACAGTCCTGCGCAGGTCCATTTTTTGGAACCCGTACCCGCAATTTGCAATCCACAACCCGGACCACAATCGGCATTCTTACTCGCTTGGACCCGCTACCCGATTCTATCCGCAAGTACCTTATCCGCAACTCGAACCCGCGACCTGCTGACCATCAAATATCAGGAAGTGCTGTCATTGTAAACCGGAAGTGACATCATTGGAAGTCGGCGTGATCAGACAAAAGGAGTAAAACATCGCTATTGAGAAGACCCGCGGCCCGACCCATGACCCGCAGACCTGCAGAACCGCCGACCCGCGTCTATACATGCACCCGGCCACCCGCGGGTATCCGACCCGGTGCAGGACTCTAACATACAGACAGATACACACAGACACACACACAGACACACACACAGACAGACTGACACACACAGAGAAACACAGACACACACACACACGACACAGACAGACACACACACAGACAAACAAATACACAGACAGACACACACAGACACATACAGACAGACACATTGACACATCGACAGATAGAGAGACACACACACAGACAGTACAGTCCTGCGCAGGTCCATTTTTTGGAACCCGTACCCGCAATTTGAAATCCACAACCCGGACCACAATCGGCATTCTTACTCGCTTGGACCCGCTACCCGATTCTATCCGCAAGTACCTTACCCGCAACTCGAACCCGCGACCTGCTGACCATCAAATATCAGGAAGTGCTGTCATTGTAAACCGGAAGTGACATCATTGGAAGTCGGCGTGATCAGACAAAAGGAGTAAAACATCGCTATTGAGAAGACCCGCGGCCCGACCCATGACCCACAAATCTACAGAACCGCCGTTGCGCGTCTATACCCGTACCCTGGCAAACCGTGGGTATCCGACCCGGTGCAGGACTCTCACATACAGACACACTCAGACAGACAAACACACAGACAGACACACAGATACACACAGACAGATAAACACAGACACACACAAACAGACACAAACAGACAAACACACACATAGACAGATACACACAGACAGATACACACATACACACGCAGACAGACACACTGACAGACACAGACAGATGGACACAGAAAGATACACACAGATAAATAGACACAGACTGACAGACTGACACAGACACACACACAAGCGGACACACAGAGTTGGACACACACACATACAGTCTGACAGACAGACACACACAGACAGACACACACAGACTGACACAGACAGACACACACAGAGACACACACGAGACACATACACACAGACACACACACAGACTGACATAGACACACAATCAGAGAAACACACACACATGACACAGACAGACACACACACAAACACACATACAGACAGACACATTCACACATCGACAGACAGAAAGAGACACACACAGACAGAGTCCTGCGCAGGTCCATTTTTTTGAACCCGTACCGGCAATCCACAATCCGCAACCCGAACCACAACTGGCATTCTTACTCGCTTGGACCCGCTACCCAATCCTATCCGCTACTCGGACCTGCGACCTGCTGACCATAAAGAATCAGGAAGTGCTGTCATTGTAAACAAGAAGTGACATCATCGGAAGTAGGCATGATCAGACAAAAGGAGTAAAACATCGCTATTGAGAAGACCCGCGGCCCGACCCATGACCCGCAGACCTGCAGAACCGACAACCCGCGTCTATAGCTGCACCCGCCCGCCCGCGGGTATCCGACCCGGTGCAGGACTCTAACATACAGACAGATACACACAGACACACACACACACCAACACACACACCGACACACACACAGACAGACTGACACACACAGAGAAACACACACACACATGACACAGACAGACATACACACAGACAAACAAATACACAGACACATACAGACAGACACATTGACACATCGACAGATAGAGAGACACACACACACACAGACAGTACAGTCCTGCGCAGGTCCATTTTTTGGAACCCGTACCCGCAATTTGCAATCCAGAACCCGGACCACAATCGGCATTCTTACTCGCTTGGACCCGCTACCCGATTCTATCCGCAAGTACCTTATCCGCAACTCGAACCCGCGACCTGCTGACCATCAAATATCAGGAAGTGCTGTCATTGTAAACCGGAAGTGACATCATTGGAAGTCGGCGTGATCAGACAAAAGGAGTAAAACATCGCTATTGAGAAGACCCGCGGCCCGACCCATGACCCGCAGACCTGCAGAACCGCCGACCCGCGTCTATACCTGCACCCGGCCGCCCGCGGGTATCCGACCCGGTGCAGGACTCTAACATACAGACAGATACACACAGACACACACACAGACACACACACAGACAGACTGACACACACAGAGAAACACAGACACACACACACACGACACAGACAGACACACACACAGACAAACAAATACACAGACAGACACACACAGACACATACAGACAGACACATTGACACATCGACAGATAGAGAGACACACACACAGACAGTACAGTCCTGCGCAGGTCCATTTTTTGGAACCCGTACCCGCAATTTGAAATCCACAACCCGGACCACAATCGGCATTCTTACTCGCTTGGACCCGCTACCCGATTCTATCCGCAAGTACCTTACCCGCAACTCGAACCCGCGACCTGCTGACCATCAAATATCAGGAAGTGCTGTCATTGTAAACCGGAAGTGACATCATTGGAAGTCGGCGTGATCAGACAAAAGGAGTAAAACATCGCTATTGAGAAGACCCGCGGCCCGACCCATGACCCACAAACCTACAGAACCGCCGTTGCGCGTCTATTCCCGTACCCTGGCATCCCGTGGGTATCCGACCCGGTGCAGGACTCTAACATGCAGACAGATACACAAACACAAGGACACACAGACAGACACACAGACAGATACAGACACACATACACAAACACAGACACACAAACACAGACACACACAAAGACAAACACTCACAGACAGACACACACACACAGATAAACACAAACATACACACAGACACACATAGACAGACACAGACAGACAAACACACATAGACAAATACACACATACACACAGACACACACACACACACAAACAGACAGAGTGACAGACACACACAGACAGATGGACACAGAAAAACACACACAGATAAATAGACAATGACTGACACTGACACACAGACGGACACACACAGTTGGACACACACACATACAGACTGACAGACACACACAGACTGACACAGACAGATACATACACACACACAGACAGACACATAGACAGACAAACACACAGACAGACTGACAGAGACACACACACACACACACGACACGGACAGACACACACACAAACACACATACAGACAGACACATTCACACATCGACAGACATAGAGACACACACACAGACAGTAGAGTCCTGCGCAGGTCCATTTTTTTGAACCCGTACCGACAATCCACAATCCGCAACCCGAACCAGAACCGGCATTCTTACTCGCTTGGACCCACTACCCAATCCTATCCGCTACTCGGACCTGCGACCTGCTGACCATAAAGAATCAGAAAGTGCTGTCATTGTAAACCGGAAGTGACATCATCGGAAGTAGGCGTGATCAGACAAAAGGAGTAAAACATCGCTATTGAGAAGACCCGCGGCCCGACCCATGACCCGCAGACCTGTAGAACCGCCGACCTGCGTCTATACCTGCACTCGGCAACCCGCGGGTATCCGACCCGGTGCAGGACTCTAACATACAGACAGATACACACAGACACACACAGACAGACTGACACAGACACACACATATACACACACACACACATGACACAGACAGACACACACACAGACAAACAAATACACACACAGACACATACAGATAGACACATTGACACATCGACAGATAGAGAGACACACACACAGACAGTACAGTCCTGCGCAGGTCCATTTTTTGGAACCCGTACCCGCAATTTGCAATCCACAACCCGGACCACAATCGGCATTCTTACTCGCTTGGACCCGCTACCCAATTCTATCCGCAAGTACCTTATCCGCAACTCGAACCCGCGACCTGCTGACCATCAAGTATCAGGAAGTGCTGTCATTGTAAACCGGAAGTGACACACACAGACACACACACAGACAGACTGACACACACAGAGAAACACAGACACACACACACATACACACACACACACACACATGAAACAGACAGACACACACACAGACAAACAAATACACAGACAGACACACACAGACACATATAGACAGACACATTGACACATCGACAGATAGAGAGACACACACACAGACAGTACAGTCCTGCGCAGGTCCATTTTTTGGAACCCGTACCCGCAATTTGCAATCCACAACCCGGACCACAATCGGCATTCTTACTCGCTTGGACCCGCTACCCGATTCTATCCGCAAGTACCTTATCCGCAACTCGAACCCGCGACCTGCTGACCATCAAATATCAGGAAGTGCTGTCATTGTAAACCGGAAGTGACATCATTGGAAGTCGGCGTGATCAGACAAAAGGAGTAAAACATCGCTATTGAGAAGACCCGCGGCCCAACCCATGACCCACAAATCTACAGAACCGCCGTTGCGCGTCTATACCCGTACCCTGGCAAACCGTGGGTATCCGACCCGGTGCAGGACTCTCACATACAGACACACTCAGACAGACAAACACACAGACAGACACACAGATAGATAAACACAGACATACACACAAACAGACACAGACAGACAAACACACACATAGACAGATACACACAGACAGATACACACACACGCAGACAGACACACTGACAGACACAGACAGATGGACACAGAAAGACACACACAGAGATATAGACACAGACTGACAGACTGACACAGACACACACACAAGCGGACACACAGAGTTGGACACACACACATACAGTCTGACAGACACACACAGACAGACACACACAGACTGACACACACACGAGACACATACACACAGACACACACACAGACTGACATAGACACACAATCAGAGAAACACACACACATGACACAGACAGACACACACACAAACACACATACAGACAGACACATTCACACATCGACAGACAGAAAGAGACACATACAGACAGTAGAGTCCTGCGCAGGTCCATTTTTTTGAACCCGTACCGGCAATCCACAATCCGCAACCCGAACCACAACCGGCATTCTTATTCGCTTGGACCCGCTACCCAATCCTATCCGCTACTCGGACCTGCGACCTGCTGACCATAAAGAATCAGGAAGTGCTGTCATTGTAAACCGGAAGTGACATCATCGGAAGTAGGCGTGATCAGACAAAAGGAGTAAAACATTGCTATTGAGAAGACCTGCGGCCCGATTCATGACCCGCAGACCTGCAGAACCGCCGACCCGCGTCTATACCTGCACCCGCCCGCGGGTATCCGACCCGGTGCAGGACTCTAACATACAGACAGATACACACAGACACACACACAGACAGACTGACACACACAGAGAAACACAGACACACACACACATACACACACACGACACATGACACAGACAGACACACACACAGACAAACAAATACACAGACAGACACACACAGACACATACAGACAGACACATTGACACATCGACAGATAGAGAGACACACACACAGACAGTACAGTCCTGCGCAGGTCCATTTTTTGGAACCCGTACCCGCAATTTGCAGTCCACAACCCGGACCACAATCGGCATTCTTACTCGCTTGGACCCGCTACCCGATTCTATCCGCAAGTACCTTATCCGCAACTCGAACCCGCGACCTGCTGACCATCAAATATCAGGAAGTGCTGTCATTGTAAACCGGAAGTGACATCATTGGAAGTCGGCGTGATCAGACAAAAGGAGTAAAACATCGCTATTGAGAAGACCCGCGGCCCTACCCATGACCCACAAATCTACAGAACCGCCGTTGCGCGTCTATACCCGTACCCTGGCAAACCGTGGGTATCCGACCCGGTGCAGGACTCTCACATACAGACACACTCAGACAGACAAACACACAGACAGACACACAGATACACACAGACAGATAAACACAGACATACACACAAACAGACACAGACAGACAAACACACACATAGACAGATACACACAGACAGATACACACATACACACGCAGACAGACACACTGACAGACACAGACAGATGGACACAGAAAGACACACACAGATAAATAGACACAGACTGACAGACTGACACAGACACACACACAAGCGGACACACAGAGTTGGACACACACACATACAGTCTGACAGACACACACAGACTGACACAGACAGACACACACAGAGACACACACGAGACACATACACACAGACACACACTGACTGACATAGACACACAATCAGAGAAACACACACACATGACACAGACAGACACACACACAAACACACATACAGACAGACACATTCACACATCGACAGACAGAAAGAGACACAACCAGACAGTAGAGTCCTGAGCAGGTCCATTTTTTTGAACCCGTACCGGCAATCCACAATCCGCAACCCGAACCACAACTGGCATTCTTACTCGCTTGGACCCGCTACCCAATCCTATCCGCTACTCGGACCTGCGACCTGCTGACCATAAAGAATCAGGAAGTGCTGTCATTGTAAACCGGAAGTGACATCATCGGAAGTAGGCGTGATCAGACAAAAGGAGTAAAACATCGCTATTGAGAAGACCCGCGGCCCGACCCATGACCCGCAGAACCGCCGACCCGCGTCTATACCTGCACCCGCCCGCGGGTATCCGACCCGGTGCAGGACTCTAACATACAGACAGATACACACAGACACACAGACACACACACAGACAGACTGACACACACAGAGAAACACAGACACACACACACACACACACGACACAGACAGACACACACACAGACAAACAAATACACAGACAGACACACACAGACACATACAGACAGACCCATTGACACATCGACAGATAGAGAGACACACACAGACAGTACAGTCCTGCGCAGGTCCATTTTTTGGAACCCGTACCCGCAATTTGCAATCCACAACCCGGACCACAATCGGCATTCTTACTCGCTTGGACCCGCTACCCGATTCTATCCGCAAGTACCTTATCCGCAACTCGAACCCGCGACCTGCTGACCATTAAATATCAGGAAGTGCTGTCATTGTAAACCGGAAGTGACATCATTGGAAGTCGGCGTGATCAGACAAAAGGAGTAAAACATCGCTATTGAGAAGACCCGCGTCCCGACCCATGACCCACAAATCTACAGAACCGCCGTTGCGCGTCTATACCCGTACCCTGGCAAACCGTGGGTATCCGACCCGGTGCAGGACTCTCACATACAGACACACTCAGACAGACAAACACACAGACAGACACACAGATACACACAGACAGATAAACACAGACATACACACAAACAGACACAGACAGACAAACACACACATAGACAGATACACACAGACAGATACACACATACACACGCAGACAGACACACTGACAGACACAGACAGATGGACACAGAAAGATACACACAGATAAATAGACACAGACTGACAGACTGACACAGACACACACACAAGCGGACACACAGAGTTGGACACACACACATACAGTCTGACAGACAGACACACACAGACAGACACACACAGACTGACACAGACAGACACACATAGAGACACACACGAGACACATACACACAGATACACACAGAGACTGACATAGACACACAATCAGAGAAACACACACACATGACACAGACAGACACACACACAAACACACATACAGACAGACACATTCACACATCGACAGACAGAAAGAGACACACACAGACAGAGTCCTGCGCAGGTCCATTTTTTTGAACCCGTACCGGCAATCCACAATCCGCAACCCGAACCACAACTGGCATTCTTACTCGCTTGGACCCGCTACCCAATCCTATCCGCTACTCGGACCTGCGACCTGCTGACCATAAAGAATCAGGAAGTGCTGTCATTGTAAACCAGAAGTGACATCATCGGAAGTAGGCGTGATCAGACAAAAGGAGTAAAACATCGCTATTGAGAAGACCCGCGGCCCGACCCATGACCCGCAGACCTGCAGAACCGACAACCCGCGTCTATAGCTGCACCCGCCCGCGGGTATCCGACCCGGTGCAGGACTCTAACATACAGACAGATACACACAGACACACACACACACCGACACACACACAGACAGACTGACACACACAGAGAAACACAGACACACACACACATGACACAGACAGACATACACACAGACAAACAAATACACAGACAGACACACACAGACACATACAGACAGACACATTGACACATCGACAGATAGAGAGACACACACACAGACAGTACAGTCCTGCGCAGGTCCATTTTTTGGAACCCGTACCCGCAATTTGCAATCCACAACCCGGACCACAATCGGCATTCTTACTCGCTTGGACCCGCTACCCGATTCTATCCGCAAGTACCTTATCCGCAACTCGAACCCGCGACCTGCTGACCATCAAATATCAGGAAGTGCTGTCATTGTAAACCGGAAGTGACATCATTGGAAGTCGGCGTGATCAGACAAAAGGAGTAAAACATCGCTATTGAGAAGACCCGCGGCCCGACCCATGACCCGCAGACCTGCAGAACCGCCGACCCGCGTCTATACCTGCACCCGGCCGCCCGCGGGTATCCGACCCGGTGCAGGACTCTAACATACAGACAGATACACACAGACACACACACAGACACACACACAGACAGACTGACACACACAGAGAAACACAGACACACACACACACGACACAGACAGACACACACACAGACAAACAAATACACAGACAGACACACACAGACACATACAGACAGACACATTGACACATCGACAGATAGAGAGACACACACACAGACAGTACAGACCTGCGCAGGTCCATTTTTTGGAACCCGTACCCGCAATTTGAAATCCACAACCCGGACCACAATCGGCATTCTTACTCGCTTGGACCCGCTACCCGATTCTATCCGCAAGTACCTTACCCGCAACTCGAACCCGCGACCTGCTGACCATCAAATATCAGGAAGTGCTGTCATTGTAAACCGGAAGTGACATCATTGGAAGTCGGCGTGATCAGACAAAAGGAGTAAAACATCGCTATTGAGAAGACCCGCGGCCCGACCCATGACCCACAAATCTACAGAACCGCCGTTGCGCGTCTATACCCGTACCCTGGCAAACCGTGGGTATCCGACCCGGTGCAGGACTCTCACATACAGACACACTCAGACAGACAAACACACAGACAGACACACAGATACACACAGACAGATAAACACAGACATACACACAAACAGACAAACACACACATAGACAGATACACACAGACAGATACACACATACACACACGCAGACAGACACACTGACAGACACAGACAGATGGACACAGAAAGATACACACAGATAAATAGACACAGACTGACAGACTGACACAGACACACACACAAGCGGACACACAGAGTTGGACACACACACATACAGTCTGACAGACAGACACACACAGACAGACACACACAGACTGACACAGACAGACACACACAGAGACACACACGAGACACATACACACAGACACACACACAGACTGACATAGACACACAATCAGAGAAACACACACACATGACACAGACAGACACACACACAAACACACATACAGACAGACACATTCACACATCGACAGACAGAAAGAGACACACACAGACAGAGTCCTGCGCAGGTCCATTTTTTTGAACCCGTACCGGCAATCCACAATCCGCAACCCGAACCACAACTGGCATTCTTACTCGCTTGGACCCGCTACCCAATCCTATCCGCTACTCGGACCTGCGACCTGCTCACCATAAAGAATCAGGAAGTGCTGTCATTGTAAACAAGAAGTGACATCATCGGAAGTAGGCGTGATCAGACAAAAGGAGTAAAACATCGCTATTGAGAAGACCCGCGGCCCGACCCATGACCCGCAGACCTGCAGAACCGACAACCCGCGTCTATAGCTGCACCCGCCCGCCCGCGGGTATCCGACCCGGTGCAGGACTCTAACATACAGACAGATACACACAGACACACACACACACCGACACACACACCGACACACACACAGACAGACTGACACACACAGAGAAACACAGACACACACACACACACACATGACACAGACAGACATACACACAGACAAACAAATACACAGACAGACACACACAGACACATACAGACAGACACATTGACACATCGACAGATAGAGAGACACACACACACACAGACAGTACAGTCCTGCGCAGGTCCATTTTTTGGAACCCGTACCCGCAATTTGCAATCCACAACCCGGACCACAATCGGCATTCTTACTCGCTTGGACCCGCTACCCGATTCTATCCGCAAGTACCTTATCCGCAACTCGAACCCGCGACCTGCTGACCATCAAATATCAGGAAGTGCTGTCATTGTAAACCGGAAGTGACATCATTGGAAGTCGGCGTGATCAGACAAAAGGAGTAAAACATCGCTATTGAGAAGACCCGCGGCCCGACCCATGACCCGCAGACCTGCAGAACCGCCGACCCGCGTCTATACCTGCACCCGGCCGCCCGCGGGTATCCGACCCGGTGCAGGACTCTAACATACAGACAGATACACACAGACACACACACAGACAGACTGACACACACAGAGAAACACAGACACACACACACACGACACAGACAGACACACACACAGACAAACAAATACACAGACAGACACACACAGACACATACAGACAGACACATTGACACATCGACAGATAGAGAGACACATACACAGACAGTACAGTCCTGCGCAGGTCCATTTTTTGGAACCCGTACCCGCAATTTGAAATCCACAACCCGGACCACAATCGGCATTCTTACTCGCTTGGACCCGCTACCCGATTCTATCCGCAAGTACCTTACCCACAACTCGAACCCGCGACCTGCTGACCATCAAATATCAGGAAGTGCTGTCATTGTAAACCGGAAGTGACATCATTGGAAGTCGGCGTGATCAGACAAAAGGAGTAAAATATCGCTATTGAGAAGACCCGCGGCCCGACCCATGACCCACAAACCTACAGAACCGCCGTTGCGCGTCTATTCCCGTACCCTGGCATCCCGTGGGTATCCGACCCGGTGCAGGACTCTAACATGCAGACAGATACACAAACACAAGGACACACAGACAGACACACAGACAGATACAGACACACATACACAAACACAGACACACACAAAGACAAACACTCACAGACAGACACACACACACAGATAAACACAAACATACACACAGACACACATAGACAGACACAGACAGACAAACACACATAGACAAATACACACACACACACAGACACACACACACACAAACAGACAGAGTGACAGACACACACAGACAGATGGACACAGAAAAACACACACAGATAAATAGACAATGACTGACACTGACACACAGACACACACAGACGGACACACACAGTTGGACACACACACATACAGACTGACAGACACACACAGACACACACACAGACTGACACAGACAGATACATACACACACACAGACAGACACATAGACAGACAAACACACAGACAGACTGACAGAGACACACACACACACACGACACGGACAGACACACACACAAACACACATACAGACAGACACATTCACACATCGACAGACATAGAGACACACACACAGACAGTAGAGTCCTGCGCAGGTCCATTTTTTTGAACCCGTACCGACAATCCACAATCCGCAACCCGAACCAGAACCGGCATTCTTACTCGCTTGGACCCACTACCCAATCCTATCCGCTACTCGGACCTGCGACCTGCTGACCATAAAGAATCAGAAAGTGCTGTCATTGTAAACCGGAAGTGACATCATCGGAAGTAGGCGTGATCAGACAAAAGGAGTAAAACATCGCTATTGAGAAGACCCGCGGCCCGACCCATGACCCGCAGACCTGCAGAACCGCCGTCCTGCGTCTATACCTGCACTCGGCAACCCGCGGGTATCCGACCCGGTGCAGGACTCTAACATACAGACAGATACACACAGACACACAGACAGACTGACACAGACACACACATATACACACACACACATGACACAGACAGACACACACACAGACAAACAAATACACACACAGACACATACAGATAGACACATTGACACATCGACAGATAGAGAGACACACACACAGACAGTACAGTCCTGCGCAGGTCCATTTTTTGGAACCCGTACCCGCAATTTGCAATCCACAACCCGGACCACAATCGGCATTCTTACTCGCTTGGACCCGCTACCCAATTCTATCCGCAAGTACCTTATCCGCAACTCGAACCCGCGACCTGCTGACCATCAAGTATCAGGAAGTGCTGTCATTGTAAACCGGAAGTGACACACACAGACACACACACAGACAGACTGACACACACAGAGAAACACAGACACACACACACATACACACACACACACACACATGACACAGACAGACACACACACAGACAAACAAATACACAGACAGACACACACAGACACATATAGACAGACACATTGACACATCGACAGATAGAGAGACACACACACAGACAGTACAGTCCTGCGCAGGTCCATTTTTTGGAACCCGTACCCGCAATTTGCAATCCACAACCCGGACCACAATCGGCATTCTTACTCGCTTGGACCCGCTACCCGATTCTATCCGCAAGTACCTTATCCGCAACTCGAACCCGCGACCTGCTGACCATCAAATATCAGGAAGTGCTGTCATTGTAAACCGGAAGTGACATCATTGGAAGTCGGCGTGATCAGACAAAAGGAGTAAAACATCGCTATTGAGAAGACCCGCGGCCCAACCCATGACCCACAAATCTACAGAACCGCCGTTGCGCGTCTATACCCGTACCCTGGCAAACCGTGGGTATCCGACCCGGTGCAGGACTCTCACATACAGACACACTCAGACAGACAAACACATAGACAGACACACAGATAGATAAACACAGACATACACACAAACAGACACAGACAGACAAACACACACATAGACAGATACACACAGACAGATACACACACACACACACGCAGACAGACACACTGACAGACACAGACAGATGGACACAGAAAGACACACACAGATAAATAGACACAGACTGACAGACTGACACAGACACACACACAAGCGGACACACAGAGTTGGACACACACACATACAGTCTGACAGACACACACACACATGGCACAGACAGACACACACACAAACACACATACAGACAGACACATTCACACATCGACAGACGGAAAGAGACACACACAGACAGAGTCCTGCGCAGGTCCATTTTTTTGAACCCGTACCGGCAATCCACAATCCGCAACCCGAACCACAACTGGCATTCTTACTCGCTTGGACCCGCTACCCAATCCTATCCGCTACTCGGACCTGCGACCTGCTGACCATAAAGAATCAGGAAGTGCTGTCATTGTAAACCAGAAGTGACATCATCGGAAGTAGGCGTGATCAGACAAAAGGAGTAAAACATCGCTATTGAGAAGACCCGCGGCCCGACCCATGACCCGCAGACCTGCAGAACCGACAACCCGCGTCTATAGCTGCACCCGCCCGCCCGCGGGTATCCGACCCGGTGCAGGACTCTAACATACAGACAGATACACACAGACACACACACACACCGACACACACACCGACACACACACAGACAGACTGACACACACAGAGAAACACAGACACACACACACACACACATGACACAGACAGACATACACACAGACAAACAAATACACAGACAGACACACACAGACACATACAGACAGACACATTGACACATCGACAGATAGAGAGACACACACACAGACAGTACAGTCCTGCGCAGGTCCATTTTTTGGAACCCGTACCCGCAATTTGCAATCCACAACCCGGACCACAATCGGCATTCTTACTCGCTTGGACCCGCTACCCGATTCTATCCGCAAGTACCTTATCCGCAACTCGAACCCGCGACCTGCTGACCATCAAATATCAGGAAGTGCTGTCATTGTAAACCGGAAGTGACATCATTGGAAGTCGGCGTGATCAGACAAAAGGAGTAAAACATCGCTATTGAGAAGACCCGCGGCCCGACCCATGACCCGCAGACCTGCAGAACCGCCGACCCGCGTCTATACATGCACCCGGCCACCCGCGGGTATCCGACCCGGTGCAGGACTCTAACATACAGACAGATACACACAGACACACACACAGACACACACACAGACAGACTGACACACACAGAGAAACACAGACACACACACACACGACACAGACAGACACACACACAGACAAACAAATACACAGACAGACACACACAGACACATACAGACAGACACATTGACAAATCGACAGATAGAGAGACACACACACAGACAGTACAGTCCTGCGCAGGTCCATTTTTTGGAACCCGTACCCGCAATTTGAAATCCACAACCCGGACCACAATCGGCATTCTTACTCGCTTGGACCCGCTACCCGATTCTATCCGCAAGTACCTTACCCGCAACTCGAACCCGCGACCTGCTGACCATCAAATATCAGGAAGTGCTGTCATTGTAAACCGGAAGTGACATCATTGGAAGTCGGCGTGATCAGACAAAAGGAGTAAAACATCGCTATTGAGAAGACCCGCGGCCCGACCCATGACCCACAAATCTACAGAACCGCCGTTGCGCATCTATACCCGTACCCTGGCAAACCGTGGGTATCCGACCCGGTGCAGGACTCTCACATACAGACACACTCAGACAGACAAACACACAGACAGACACACAGATACACACAGACAGATAAACACAGACATACACACAAACAGACACAAACAGACAAACACACACATAGACAGATACACACAGACAGATACACACATACACACGCAGACAGACACACTGACAGACACAGACAGATGGACACAGAAAGATACACACAGATAAATAGACACAGACTGACAGACTGACACAGACACACACACAAGCGGACACACAGAGTTGGACACACACACATACAGTCTGACAGACAGACACACACAGACAGACACACACAGACTGACACAGACAGACACACACAGAGACACACACGAGACACATACACACAGACACACACACAGACTGACATAGACACACAATCAGAGAAACACACACACATGACACAGACAGACACACACACAAACACACATACAGACAGACACATTCACACATCGACAGACAGAAAGAGACACACACAGACAGAGTCCTGCGCAGGTCCATTTTTTTGAACCCGTACCGGCAATCCACAATCCGCAACCCGAACCACAACTGGCATTCTTACTCGCTTGGACCCGCTACCCAATCCTATCCGCTACTCGGACCTGCGACCTGCTGACCATAAAGAATCAGGAAGTGCTGTCATTGTAAACAAGAAGTGACATCATCGGAAGTAGGCGTGATCAGACAAAAGGAGTAAAACATCGCTATTGAGAAGACCCGCGGCCCGACCCATGACCCGCAGACCTGCAGAACCGACAACCCGCGTCTATAGCTGCACCCGCCCTCCCGCGGGTATCCGACCCGGTGCAGGACTCTAACATACAGACAGATACACACAGACACACACACACACCGACACACACACCGACACACACACAGACAGACTGACACACACAGAGAAACACAGACACACACACACACACACATGACACAGACAGACATACACACAGACAAACAAATACACAGACAGACACACACAGACACATACAGACAGACACATCGACAGATAGAGAGACACACACACACACAGACAGTACAGTCCTGCGCAGGTCCATTTTTTGGAACCCGTACCCGCAATTTGCAATCCACAACCCGGACCACAATCGGCATTCTTACTCGCTTGGACCCGCTACCCGATTCTATCCGCAAGTACCTTATCCGCAACTCGAACCCGCGACCTGCTGACCATCAAATATCAGGAAGTGCTGTCATTGTAAACCGGAAGTGACATCATTGGAAGTCGGCGTGATCAGACAAAAGGAGTAAAACATCGCTATTGAGAAGACCCGCGGCCCGACCCATGACCCGCAGACCTGCAGAACCGCCGACCCGCGTCTATACCTGCACCCGGCCGCCCGCGGGTATCCGACCCGGTGCAGGACTCTAACATACAGACAGATACACACAGACACACACACAGACACACACACAGACAGACTGACACACACAGAGAAACACAGACACACACACACACGACACAGACAGACACACACACAGACAAACAAATACACAGACAGACACACACAGACACATACAGACAGACACATTGACACATCGACAGATAGAGAGACACACACACAGACAGTACAGTCCTGCGCAGGTCCATTTTTTGGAACCCGTACCCGCAATTTGAAATCCACAACCCGGACCACAATCGGCATTCTTACTCGCTTGGACCCGCTACCCGATTCTATCCGCAAGTACCTTACCCGCAACTCGAACCCGCGACCTGCTGACCATCAAATATCAGGAAGTGCTGTCATTGTAAACCGGAAGTGACATCATTGGAAGTCGGCGTGATCAGACAAAAGGAGTAAAATATCGCTATTGAGAAGACCCGCGGCCCGACCCATGACCCACAAACCTACAGAACCGCCGTTGCGCGTCTATTCCCGTACCCTGGCATCCCGTGGGTATCCGACCCGGTGCAGGACTCTAACATGCAGACAGATACACAAACACAAGGACACACAGACAGACACACAGACAGATACAGACACACATACACAAACACAGACACACACAAAGACAAACACTCACAGACAGACACACACACACAGATAAACACAAACATACACACAGACACACATAGACAGACACAGACAGACAAACACACATAGACAAATACACACACACACACAGACACACACACACACACCAACAGACAGAGTGACAGACACACACAGACAGATGGACACAGAAAAACACACACAGATAAATAGACAATGACTGACACTGACACACAGACACACACAGACGGACACACACAGTTGGACACACACACATACAGACTGACAGACACACACAGACACACACACAGACTGACACAGACAGATACATACACACACACAGACAGACACATAGACAGACAAACACACAGACAGACTGACAGAGACACACACACACACACGACACGGACAGACACACACACAAACACACATACAGACAGACACATTCACACATCGACAGACATAGAGACACACACACAGACAGTAGAGTCCTGCGCAGGTCCATTTTTTTGAACCCGTACCGACAATCCACAATCCGCAACCCGAACCAGAACCGGCATTCTTACTCGCTTGGACCCACTACCCAATCCTATTCGCTACTCGGACCTGCGACCTGCTGACCATAAAGAATCAGAAAGTGCTGTCATTGTAAACCGGAAGTGACATCATCGGAAGTAGGCGTGATCAGACAAAAGGAGTAAAACATCGCTATTGAGAAGACCCGCGGCCCGACCCATGACCCGCAGACCTGCAGAACCGCCGACCTGCGTCTATACCTGCACTCGGCAACCCGCGGGTATCCGACCCGGTGCAGGACTCTAACATACAGACAGATACACACAGACACACACAGACACACAGACAGACTGACACAGACACACACATATACACACACACACGACACAGACAGACACACACACAGACAAACAAATACACACACAGACACATACAGATAGACACATTGACACATCGACAGATAGAGAGACACACACACAGACAGTACAGTCCTGCGCAGGTCCATTTTTTGGAACCCGTACCCGCAATTTGCAATCCACAACCCGGACCACAATCGGCATTCTTACTCGCTTGGACCCGCTACCCAATTCTATCCGCAAGTACCTTATCCGCAACTCGAACCCGCGACCTGCTGACCATCAAGTATCAGGAAGTGCTGTCATTGTAAACCGGAAGTGACACACACAGACACACACACAGACAGACTGACACACACAGAGAAACACAGACACACACACACATACACACACACACACACACGACACAGACAGACAGACACACACACAGACAAACAAATACACAGACAGACACACACAGACACATATAGACAGACACATTGACACATCGACAGATAGAGAGACACACACACAGACAGTACAGTCCTGCGCAGGTCCATTTTTTGGAACCCGTACCCGCAATTTGCAATCCACAACCCGGACCACAATCGGCATTCTTACTCGCTTGGACCCGCTACCCGATTCTATCCGCAAGTACCTTATCCGCAACTCGAACCCGCGACCTGCTGACCATCAAATATCAGGAAGTGCTGTCATTGTAAACCGGAAGTGACATCATTGGAAGTCGGCGTGATCAGACAAAAGGAGTAAAACATCGCTATTGAGAAGACCCGCGGCCCAACCCATGACCCACAAATCTACAGAACCGCCGTTGCGCGTCTATACCCGTACCCTGGCAAACCGTGGGTATCCGACCCGGTGCAGGACTCTCACATACAGACACACTCAGACAGACAAACACACAGACAGACACACAGATAGATAAACACAGACATACACACAAACAGACACAGACAGACAAACACACACATAGACAGATACACACAGACAGATACACACACACGCAGACAGACACACTGACAGACACAGACAGATGGACACAGAAAGACACACACAGAGATATAGACACAGACTGACAGACTGACACAGACACACACACAAGCGGACACACAGAGTTGGACACACACACATACAGTCTGACAGACACACACAGACAGACACACACAGACTGACACAGACAGACACACACACGAGACACATACACACAGACACACACACAGACTGACATAGACACACAATCAGAGAAACACACACACATGACACAGACAGACACACACACAAACACACATACAGACAGACACATTCACACATCGACAGACAGAAAGAGACACACACAGACAGTAGAGTCCTGCGCAGGTCCATTTTTTTGAACCCGTACCGGCAATCCACAATCCGCAACCCGAACCACAACCGGCATTCTTATTCGCTTGGACCCGCTACCCAATCCTATCCGCTACTCGGACCTGCGACCTGCTGACCATAAAGAATCAGGAAGTGCTGTCATTGTAAACCGGAAGTGACATCATCGGAAGTAGGCGTGATCAGACAAAAGGAGTAAAACATCGCTATTGAGAAGACCTGCGGCCCGATCCATGACCCGCAGACCTGCAGAACCGCCGACCCGCGTCTATACCTGCACCCGCCCGCGGGTATCCGACCCGGTGCAGGACTCTAACATACAGACAGATACACACAGACACACACACAGACAGACTGACACACACAGAGAAACACAGACACACACACACATACACACACACGACACATGACACAGACAGACACACACACAGACAAACAAATACACAGACAGACACACACAGACACATACAGACAGACACATTGACACATCGACAGATAGAGAGACACACACACAGACAGTACAGTCCTGCGCAGGTCCATTTTTTGGAACCCGTACCCGCAATTTGAAATCCACAACCCGGACCACAATCGGCATTCTTACTCGCTTGGACCCGCTACCCGATTCTATCCGCAAGTACCTTACCCGCAACTCGAACCCGCGACCTGCTGACCATCAAATATCAGGAAGTGCTGTCATTGTAAACCGGAAGTGACATCATTGGAAGTCGGCGTGATCAGACAAAAGGAGTAAAACATCGCTATTGAGAAGACCCGCGGCCCGACCCATGACCCACAAATCTACAGAACCGCCGTTGCGCATCTATACCCGTACCCTGGCAAACCGTGGGTATCCGACCCGGTGCAGGACTCTCACATACAGACACACTCAGACAGACAAACACACAGACAGACACACAGATACACACAGACAGATAAACACAGACATACACACAAACAGACACAAACAGACAAACACACACATAGACAGATACACACAGACAGATACACACATACACACGCAGACAGACACACTGACAGACACAGACAGATGGACACAGAAAGATACACACAGATAAATAGACAGACTGACAGACTGACACAGACACACACACAAGCGGACACACAGAGTTGGACACACACACATACAGTCTGACAGACAGACACACACAGACAGACACACACAGGCTGACACAGACAGACACACACAGAGACACACACGAGACACATACACACAGACACACACACAGACTGACATAGACACACAATCAGAGAAACACACACACATGACACAGACAGACACACACACAAACACACATACAGACAGACACATTCACACATCGACAGACAGAAAGAGACACACACAGACAGAGTCCTGCGCAGGTCCATTTTTTTGAACCCGTACCGGCAATCCACAATCCGGAACCCGAACCACAACTGGCATTCTTACTCGCTTGGACCCGCTACCCAATCCTATCCGCTACTCGGACCTGCGACCTGCTGACCATAAAGAATCAGGAAGTGCTGTCATTGTAAACAAGAAGTGACATCATCGGAAGTAGGCGTGATCAGACAAAAGGAGTAAAACATCGCTATTGAGAAGACCCGCGGCCCGACCCATGACCCGCAGACCTGCAGAACCGACAACCCGCGTCTATAGCTGCACCCGCCCGCCCGCGGGTATCCGACCCGGTGCAGGACTCTAACATACAGACAGATACACACAGACACACACACACACCGACACACACACCGACACACACACAGACAGACTGACACACACAGAGAAACACAGACACACACACACACACACATGACACAGACAGACATACACACAGACAAACAAATACACAGACAGACACACACAGACACATACAGACAGACACATTGACACATCGACAGATAGAGAGACACACACACACACAGACAGTACAGTCCTGCGCAGGTCCATTTTTTGGAACCCGTACCCGCAATTTGCAATCCACAACCCGGACCACAATCGGCATTCTTACTCGCTTGGACCCGCTACCCGATTCTATCCGCAAGTACCTTATCCGCAACTCGAACCCGCGACCTGCTGACCATCAAATATCAGGAAGTGCTGTCATTGTAAACCGGAAGTGACATCATTGGAAGTCGGCGTGATCAGACAAAAGGAGTAAAACATCGCTATTGAGAAGACCCGCGGCCCGACCCATGACCCGCAGACCTGCAGAACCGCCGACCCGCGTCTATACCTGCACCCGGCCGCCCGCGGGTATCCGACACGGTGCAGGACTCTAACATACAGACAGATACACACAGACACACACACAGACAGACTGACACACACAGAGAAACACAGACACACACACACACGACACAGACAGACACACACACAGACAAACAAATACACAGACAGACACACACAGACACATACAGACAGACACATTGACACATCGACAGATAGAGAGACACATACACAGACAGTACAGTCCTGCGCAGGTCCATTTTTTGGAACCCGTACCCGCAATTTGAAATCCACAACCCGGACCACAATCGGCATTCTTACTCGCTTGGACCCGCTACCCGATTCTATCCGCAAGTACCTTACCCACAACTCGAACCCGCGACCTGCTGACCATCAAATATCAGGAAGTGCTGTCATTGTAAACCGGAAGTGACATCATTGGAAGTCGGCGTGATCAGACAAAAGGAGTAAAATATCGCTATTGAGAAGACCCGCGGCCCGACCCATGACCCACAAACCTACAGAACCGCCGTTGCGCGTCTATTCCCGTACCCTGGCATCCCGTGGGTATCCGACCCGGTGCAGGACTCTAACATGCAGACAGATACACAAACACAAGGACACACAGACAGACACACAGACAGATACAGACACACATACACAAACACAGACACACACAAAGACAAACACTCACAGACAGACAGACACACACAGATAAACACAAACATACACACAGACACACATAGACAGACACAGACAGACAAACACACATAGACAAATACACACACACACACAGACACACACACACACAAACAGACAGAGTGACAGACACACACAGACAGATGGACACAGAAAAACACACACAGATAAATAGACAATGACTGACACTGACACACAGACACACACAGACGGACACACACAGTTGGACACACACACATACAGACTGACAGACACACACAGACACACACACAGACTGACACAGACAGATACATACACACACACAGACAGACACATAGACAGACAAACACACAGACAGACTGACAGAGACACACACACACACACGACACGGACAGACACACACACAAACACACATACAGACAGACACATTCACACATCGACAGACATAGAGACACACACACAGACAGTAGAGTCCTGCGCAGGTCCATTTTTTTGAACCCGTACCGACAATCCACAATCCGCAACCCGAACCAGAACCGGCATTCTTACTCGCTTGGACCCACTACCCAATCCTATCCGCTACTCGGACCTGCGACCTGCTGACCATAAAGAATCAGAAAGTGCTGTCATTGTAAACCGGAAGTGACATCATCGGAAGTAGGCGTGATCAGACAAAAGGAGTAAAACATCGCTATTGAGAAGACCCGCGGCCCGACCCATGACCCGCAGACCTGCAGAACCGCCGTCCTGCGTCTATACCTGCACTCGGCAACCCGCGGGTATCCGACCCGGTGCAGGACTCTAACATACAGACAGATACACACAGACACACAGACAGACTGACACAGACACACACATATACACACACACACATGACACAGACAGACACACACACAGACAAACAAATACACACACAGACACATACAGATAGACACATTGACACATCGACAGATAGAGAGACACACACACAGACAGTACAGTCCTGCGCAGGTCCATTTTTTGGAACCCGTACCCGCAATTTGCAATCCACAACCCGGACCACAATCGGCATTCTTACTCGCTTGGACCCGCTACCCAATTCTATCCGCAAGTACCTTATCCGCAACTCGAACCCGCGACCTGCTGACCATCAAGTATCAGGAAGTGCTGTCATTGTAAACCGGAAGTGACACACACAGACACACACACAGACAGACTGACACACACAGAGAAACACAGACACACACACACATACACACATGACACAGACAGACACACACACAGACAAACAAATACACAGACAGACACACACAGACACATATAGACAGACACATTGACACATCGACAGATAGAGAGACACACACACAGACAGTACAGTCCTGCGCAGGTCCATTTTTTGGAACCCGTACCCGCAATTTGCAATCCACAACCCGGACCACAATCGGCATTCTTACTCGCTTGGACCCGCTACCCGATTCTATCCGCAAGTACCTTATCCGCAACTCGAACCCGCGACCTGCTGACCATCAAATATCAGGAAGTGCTGTCATTGTAAACCGGAAGTGACATCATTGGAAGTCGGCGTGATCAGACAAAAGGAGTAAAACATCGCTATTGAGAAGACCCGCGGCCCAACCCATGACCCACAAATCTACAGAACCGCCGTTGCGCGTCTATACCCGTACCCTGGCAAACCGTGGGTATCCGACCCGGTGCAGGACTCTCACATACAGACACACTCAGACAGACAAACACATAGACAGACACACAGATAGATAAACACAGACATACACACAAACAGACACAGACAGACAAACACACACATAGACAGATACACACAGACAGATACACACACACACGCAGACAGACACACTGACAGACACAGACAGATGGACACAGAAAGACACACACAGATAAATAGACACAGACTGACAGACTGACACAGACACACACACAAGCGGACACACAGAGTTGGACACACACACATACAGTCTGACAGACACACACACACATGGCACAGACAGACACACACACAAACACACATACAGACAGACACATTCACACATCGACAGACGGAAAGAGACACACACAGACAGAGTCCTGCGCAGGTCCATTTTTTTGAACCCGTACCGGCAATCCACAATCCGCAACCCGAACCACAACTGGCATTCTTACTCGCTTGGACCCGCTACCCAATCCTATCCGCTACTCGGACCTGCGACCTGCTGACCATAAAGAATCAGGAAGTGCTGTCATTGTAAACCAGAAGTGACATCATCGGAAGTAGGCGTGATCAGACAAAAGGAGTAAAACATCGCTATTGAGAAGACCCGCGGCCCGACCCATGACCCGCAGACCTGCAGAACCGACAACCCGCGTCTATAGCTGCACCCGCCCGCCCGCGGGTATCCGACCCGGTGCAGGACTCTAACATACAGACAGATACACACAGACACACACACACACCGACACACACACCGACACACACACAGACAGACTGACACACACAGAGAAACACAGACACACACACACACACACATGACACAGACAGACATACACACAGACAAACAAATACACAGACAGACACACACAGACACATACAGACAGACACATTGACACATCGACAGATAGAGAGACACACACACAGACAGTACAGTCCTGCGCAGGTCCATTTTTTGGAACCCGTACCCGCAATTTGCAATCCACAACCCGGACCACAATCGGCATTCTTACTCGCTTGGACCCGCTACCCGATTCTATCCACAAGTACCTTATCCGCAACTCGAACCCGCGACCTGCTGACCATCAAATATCAGGAAGTGCTGTCATTGTAAACCGGAAGTGACATCATTGGAAGTCGGCGTGATCAGACAAAAGGAGTAAAACATCGCTATTGAGAAGACCCGCGGCCCGACCCATGACCCGCAGACCTGCAGAACCGCCGACCCGCGTCTATACATGCACCCGGCCACCCGCGGGTATCCGACCCGGTGCAGGACTCTAACATACAGACAGATACACACAGACACACACACAGACACACACACAGACAGACTGACACACACAGAGAAACACAGACACACACACACACGACACAGACAGACACACACACAGACAAACAAATACACAGACAGACACACACAGACACATACAGACAGACACATTGACAAATCGACAGATAGAGAGACACACACACAGACAGTACAGTCCTGCGCAGGTCCATTTTTTGGAACCCGTACCCGCAATTTGAAATCCACAACCCGGACCACAATCGGCATTCTTACTCGCTTGGACCCGCTACCCGATTCTATCCGCAAGTACCTTACCCGCAACTCGAACCCGCGACCTGCTGACCATCAAATATCAGGAAGTGCTGTCATTGTAAACCGGAAGTGACATCATTGGAAGTCGGCGTGATCAGACAAAAGGAGTAAAACATCGCTATTGAGAAGACCCGCGGCCCGACCCATGACCCACAAATCTACAGAACCGCCGTTGCGCATCTATACCCGTACCCTGGCAAACCGTGGGTATCCGACCCGGTGCAGGACTCTCACATACAGACACACTCAGACAGACAAACACACAGACAGACACACAGATACACACAGACAGATAAACACAGACATACACACAAACAGACACAAACAGACAAACACACACATAGACAGATACACACAGACAGATACACACATACACACGCAGACAGACACACTGACAGACACAGACAGATGGACACAGAAAGATACACACAGATAAATAGACACAGACTGACAGACTGACACAGACACACACACAAGCGGACACACAGAGTTGGACACACACACATACAGTCTGACAGACAGACACACACAGACAGACACACACAGACTGACACAGACAGACACACACAGAGACACACACGAGACACATACACATACACACAGACACACACACAGACTGACATAGACACACAATCAGAGAAACACACACACATGACACAGACAGACACACACACAAACACACATACAGACAGACACATTCACACATCGACAGACAGAAAGAGACACACACAGACAGAGTCCTGCGCAGGTCCATTTTTTTGAACCCGTACCGGCAATCCACAATCCGCAACCCGAACCACAACTGGCATTCTTACTCGCTTGGACCCGCTACCCAATCCTATCCGCTACTCGGACCTGCGACCTGCTGACCATAAAGAATCAGGAAGTGCTGTCATTGTAAACAAGAAGTGACATCATCGGAAGTAGGCGTGATCAGACAAAAGGAGTAAAACATCGCTATTGAGAAGACCCGCGGCCCGACCCATGACCCGCAGACCTGCAGAACCGACAACCCGCGTCTATAGCTGCACCCGCCCTCCCGCGGGTATCCGACCCGGTGCAGGACTCTAACATACAGACAGATACACACAGACACACACACACACCGACACACACACCGACACACACACAGACAGACTGACACACACAGAGAAACACAGACACACACACACACACACATGACACAGACAGACATACACACAGACAAACAAATACACAGACAGACACACACAGACACATACAGACAGACACATCGACAGATAGAGAGACACACACACACACAGACAGTACAGTCCTGCGCAGGTCCATTTTTTGGAACCCGTACCCGCAATTTGCAATCCACAACCCGGACCACAATCGGCATTCTTACTCGCTTGGACCCGCTACCCGATTCTATCCGCAAGTACCTTATCCGCAACTCGAACCCGCGACCTGCTGACCATCAAATATCAGGAAGTGCTGTCATTGTAAACCGGAAGTGACATCATTGGAAGTCGGCGTGATCAGACAAAAGGAGTAAAACATCGCTATTGAGAAGACCCGCGGCCCGACCCATGACCCGCAGACCTGCAGAACCGCCGACCCGCGTCTATACCTGCACCCGGCCGCCCGCGGGTATCCGACCCGGTGCAGGACTCTAACATACAGACAGATACACACAGACACACACACAGACACACACACAGACAGACTGACACACACAGAGAAACACAGACACACACACACACGACACAGACAGACACACACACAGACAAACAAATACACAGACAGACACACACAGACACATACAGACAGACACATTGACACATCGACAGATAGAGAGACACACACACAGACAGTACAGTCCTGCGCAGGTCCATTTTTTGGAACCCGTACCCGCAATTTGAAATCCACAACCCGGACCACAATCGGCATTCTTACTCGCTTGGACCCGCTACCCGATTCTATCCGCAAGTACCTTACCCGCAACTCGAACCCGCGACCTGCTGACCATCAAATATCAGGAAGTGCTGTCATTGTAAACCGGAAGTGACATCATTGGAAGTCGGCGTGATCAGACAAAAGGAGTAAAATATCGCTATTGAGAAGACCCGCGGCCCGACCCATGACCCACAAACCTACAGAACCGCCGTTGCGCGTCTATTCCCGTACCCTGGCATCCCGTGGGTATCCGACCCGGTGCAGGACTCTAACATGCAGACAGATACACAAACACAAGGACACACAGACAGACACACAGACAGATACAGACACACATACACAAACACAGACACACACAAAGACAAACACTCACAGACAGACACACACACACAGATAAACACAAACATACACACAGACACACATAGACAGACACAGACAGACAAACACACATAGACAAATACACACACACACACAGACACACACACACACACAAACAGACAGAGTGACAGACACACACAGACAGATGGACACAGAAAAACACACACAGATAAATAGACAATGACTGACACTGACACACAGACACACACAGACGGACACACACAGTTGGACACACACACATACAGACTGACAGACACACACAGACACACACACAGACTGACACAGACAGATACATACACACACACAGACAGACACATAGACAGACAAACACACAGACAGACTGACAGAGACACACACACACACACGACACGGACAGACACACACACAAACACACATACAGACAGACACATTCACACATCGACAGACATAGAGACACACACACAGACAGTAGAGTCCTGCGCAGGTCCATTTTTTTGAACCCGTACCGACAATCCACAATCCGCAACCCGAACCAGAACCGGCATTCTTACTCGCTTGGACCCACTACCCAATCCTATTCGCTACTCGGACCTGCGACCTGCTGACCATAAAGAATCAGAAAGTGCTGTCATTGTAAACCGGAAGTGACATCATCGGAAGTAGGCGTGATCAGACAAAAGGAGTAAAACATCGCTATTGAGAAGACCCGCGGCCCGACCCATGACCCGCAGACCTGCAGAACCGCCGACCTGCGTCTATACCTGCACTCGGCAACCCGCGGGTATCCGACCCGGTGCAGGACTCTAACATACAGACAGATACACACAGACACACACAGACACACAGACAGACTGACACAGACACACACATATACACACACACACGACACAGACAGACACACACACAGACAAACAAATACACACACAGACACATACAGATAGACACATTGACACATCGACAGATAGAGAGACACACACACAGACAGTACAGTCCTGCGCAGGTCCATTTTTTGGAACCCGTACCCGCAATTTGCAATCCACAACCCGGACCACAATCGGCATTCTTACTCGCTTGGACCCGCTACCCAATTCTATCCGCAAGTACCTTATCCGCAACTCGAACCCGCGACCTGCTGACCATCAAGTATCAGGAAGTGCTGTCATTGTAAACCGGAAGTGACACACACAGACACACACACAGACAGACTGACACACACAGAGAAACACAGACACACACACACATACACACACACACACACACGACACAGACAGACAGACACACACACAGACAAACAAATACACAGACAGACACACACAGACACATATAGACAGACACATTGACACATCGACAGATAGAGAGACACACACACAGACAGTACAGTCCTGCGCAGGTCCATTTTTTGGAACCCGTACCCGCAATTTGCAATCCACAACCCGGACCACAATCGGCATTCTTACTCGCTTGGACCCGCTACCCGATTCTATCCGCAAGTACCTTATCCGCAACTCGAACCCGCGACCTGCTGACCATCAAATATCAGGAAGTGCTGTCATTGTAAACCGGAAGTGACATCATTGGAAGTCGGCGTGATCAGACAAAAGGAGTAAAACATCGCTATTGAGAAGACCCGCGGCCCAACCCATGACCCACAAATCTACAGAACCGCCGTTGCGCGTCTATACCCGTACCCTGGCAAACCGTGGGTATCCGACCCGGTGCAGGACTCTCACATACAGACACACTCAGACAGACAAACACACAGACAGACACACAGATAGATAAACACAGACATACACACAAACAGACACAGACAGACAAACACACACATAGACAGATACACACAGACAGATACACACACACGCAGACAGACACACTGACAGACACAGACAGATGGACACAGAAAGACACACACAGAGATATAGACACAGACTGACAGACTGACACAGACACACACACAAGCGGACACACAGAGTTGGACACACACACATACAGTCTGACAGACACACACAGACAGACACACACAGACTGACACAGACAGACACACACACGAGACACATACACACAGACACACACACAGACTGACATAGACACACAATCAGAGAAACACACACACATGACACAGACAGACACACACACAAACACACATACAGACAGACACATTCACACATCGACAGACAGAAAGAGACACACACAGACAGTAGAGTCCTGCGCAGGTCCATTTTTTTGAACCCGTACCGGCAATCCACAATCCGCAACCCGAACCACAACCGGCATTCTTATTCGCTTGGACCCGCTACCCAATCCTATCCGCTACTCGGACCTGCGACCTGCTGACCATAAAGAATCAGGAAGTGCTGTCATTGTAAACCGGAAGTGACATCATCGGAAGTAGGCGTGATCAGACAAAAGGAGTAAAACATCGCTATTGAGAAGACCTGCGGCCCGATCCATGACCCGCAGACCTGCAGAACCGCCGACCCGCGTCTATACCTGCACCCGCCCGCGGGTATCCGACCCGGTGCAGGACTCTAACATACAGACAGATACACACAGACACACACACAGACACACACACAGACAGACTGACACACACAGAGAAACACAGACACACACACACACGACACAGACAGACACACACACAGACAAACAAATACACAGACAGACACACACAGACACATACAGACAGACACATTGACAAATCGACAGATAGAGAGACACACACACAGACAGTACAGTCCTGCGCAGGTCCATTTTTTGGAACCCGTACCCGCAATTTGAAATCCACAACCCGGACCACAATCGGCATTCTTACTCGCTTGGACCCGCTACCCGATTCTATCCGCAAGTACCTTACCCGCAACTCGAACCCGCGACCTGCTGACCATCAAATATCAGGAAGTGCTGTCATTGTAAACCGGAAGTGACATCATTGGAAGTCGGCGTGATCAGACAAAAGGAGTAAAACATCGCTATTGAGAAGACCCGCGGCCCGACCCATGACCCACAAATCTACAGAACCGCCGTTGCGCATCTATACCCGTACCCTGGCAAACCGTGGGTATCCGACCCGGTGCAGGACTCTCACATACAGACACACTCAGACAGACAAACACACAGACAGACACACAGATACACACAGACAGATAAACACAGACATACACACAAACAGACACAAACAGACAAACACACACATAGACAGATACACACAGACAGATACACACATACACACGCAGACAGACACACTGACAGACACAGACAGATGGACACAGAAAGATACACACAGATAAATAGACACAGACTGACAGACTGACACAGACACACACACAAGCGGACACACAGAGTTGGACACACACACATACAGTCTGACAGACAGACACACACAGACAGACACACACAGACTGACACAGACAGACACACACAGAGACACACACGAGACACATACACACAGACACACACACAGACTGACATAGACACACAATCAGAGAAACACACACACATGACACAGACAGACACACACACAAACACACATACAGACAGACACATTCACACATCGACAGACAGAAAGAGACACACACAGACAGAGTCCTGCGCAGGTCCATTTTTTTGAACCCGTACCGGCAATCCACAATCCGCAACCCGAACCACAACTGGCATTCTTACTCGCTTGGACCCGCTACCCAATCCTATCCGCTACTCGGACCTGCGACCTGCTGACCATAAAGAATCAGGAAGTGCTGTCATTGTAAACAAGAAGTGACATCATCGGAAGTAGGCGTGATCAGACAAAAGGAGTAAAACATCGCTATTGAGAAGACCCGCGGCCCGACCCATGACCCGCAGACCTGCAGAACCGACAACCCGCGTCTATAGCTGCACCCGCCCTCCCGCGGGTATCCGACCCGGTGCAGGACTCTAACATACAGACAGATACACACAGACACACACACACACCGACACACACACCGACACACACACAGACAGACTGACACACACAGAGAAACACAGACACACACACACACACACATGACACAGACAGACATACACACAGACAAACAAATACACAGACAGACACACACAGACACATACAGACAGACACATCGACAGATAGAGAGACAAACACACACACAGACAGTACAGTCCTGCGCAGGTCCATTTTTTGGAACCCGTACCCGCAATTTGCAATCCACAACCCGGACCACAATCGGCATTCTTACTCGCTTGGACCCGCTACCCGATTCTATCCGCAAGTACCTTATCCGCAACTCGAACCCGCGACCTGCTGACCATCAAATATCAGGAAGTGCTGTCATTGTAAACCGGAAGTGACATCATTGGAAGTCGGCGTGATCAGACAAAAGGAGTAAAACATCGCTATTGAGAAGACCCGCGGCCCGACCCATGACCCGCAGACCTGCAGAACCGCCGACCCGCGTCTATACCTGCACCCGGCCGCCCGCGGGTATCCGACCCGGTGCAGGACTCTAACATACAGACAGATACACACAGACACACACACAGACACACACACAGACAGACTGACACACACAGAGAAACACAGACACACACACACACGACACAGACAGACACACACACAGACAAACAAATACACAGACAGACACACACAGACACATACAGACAGACACATTGACACATCGACAGATAGAGAGACACACACACAGACAGTACAGTCCTGCGCAGGTCCATTTTTTGGAACCCGTACCCGCAATTTGAAATCCACAACCCGGACCACAATCGGCATTCTTACTCGCTTGGACCCGCTACCCGATTCTATCCGCAAGTACCTTACCCGCAACTCGAACCCGCGACCTGCTGACCATCAAATATCAGGAAGTGCTGTCATTGTAAACCGGAAGTGACATCATTGGAAGTCGGCGTGATCAGACAAAAGGAGTAAAATATCGCTATTGAGAAGACCCGCGGCCCGACCCATGACCCACAAACCTACAGAACCGCCGTTGCGCGTCTATTCCCGTACCCTGGCATCCCGTGGGTATCCGACCCGGTGCAGGACTCTAACATGCAGACAGATACACAAACACAAGGACACACAGACAGACACACAGACAGATACAGACACACATACACAAACACAGACACACACAAAGACAAACACTCACAGACAGACACACACACACAGATAAACACAAACATACACACAGACACACATAGACAGACACAGACAGACAAACACACATAGACAAATACACACACACACACAGACACACACACACACACAAACAGACAGAGTGACAGACACACACAGACAGATGGACACAGAAAAACACACACAGATAAATAGACAATGACTGACACTGACACACAGACACACACAGACGGACACACACAGTTGGACACACACACATACAGACTGACAGACACACACACAGACTGACACAGACAGATACATACACACACACAGACAGACACATAGACAGACAAACACACAGACAGACTGACAGAGACACACACACACACACACACGACACGGACAGACACACACACAAACACACATACAGACAGACACATTCACACATCGACAGACATAGAGACACACACACAGACAGTAGAGTCCTGCGCAGGTCCATTTTTTTGAACCCGTACCGACAATCCACAATCCGCAACCCGAACCAGAACCGGCATTCTTACTCGCTTGGACCCACTACCCAATCCTATTCGCTACTCGGACCTGCGACCTGCTGACCATAAAGAATCAGAAAGTGCTGTCATTGTAAACCGGAAGTGACATCATCGGAAGTAGGCGTGATCAGACAAAAGGAGTAAAACATCGCTATTGAGAAGACCCGCGGCCCGACCCATGACCCGCAGACCTGCAGAACCGCCGACCTGCGTCTATACCTGCACTCGGCAACCCGCGGGTATCCGACCCGGTGCAGGACTCTAACATACAGACAGATACACACAGACACACACAGACACACAGACAGACTGACACAGACACACACATATACACACACACACGACACAGACAGACACACACACAGACAAACAAATACACACACAGACACATACAGATAGACACATTGACACATCGACAGATAGAGAGACACACACACAGACAGTACAGTCCTGCGCAGGTCCATTTTTTGGAACCCGTACCCGCAATTTGCAATCCACAACCCGGACCACAATCGGCATTCTTACTCGCTTGGACCCGCTACCCAATTCTATCCGCAAGTACCTTATCCGCAACTCGAACCCGCGACCTGCTGACCATCAAGTATCAGGAAGTGCTGTCATTGTAAACCGGAAGTGACACACACAGACACACACACAGACAGACTGACACACACAGAGAAACACAGACACACACACACATACACACACACACACACACGACACAGACAGACAGACACACACACAGACAAACAAATACACAGACAGACACACACAGACACATATAGACAGACACATTGACACATCGACAGATAGAGAGACACACACACAGACAGTACAGTCCTGCGCAGGTCCATTTTTTGGAACCCGTACCCGCAATTTGCAATCCACAACCCGGACCACAATCGGCATTCTTACTCGCTTGGACCCGCTACCCGATTCTATCCGCAAGTACCTTATCCGCAACTCGAACCCGCGACCTGCTGACCATCAAATATCAGGAAGTGCTGTCATTGTAAACCGGAAGTGACATCATTGGAAGTCGGCGTGATCAGACAAAAGGAGTAAAACATCGCTATTGAGAAGACCCGCGGCCCAACCCATGACCCACAAATCTACAGAACCGCCGTTGCGCGTCTATACCCGTACCCTGGCAAACCGTGGGTATCCGACCCGGTGCAGGACTCTCACATACAGACACACTCAGACAGACAAACACACAGACAGACACACAGATAGATAAACACAGACATACACACAAACAGACACAGACAGACAAACACACACATAGACAGATACACACAGACAGATACACACACACGCAGACAGACACACTGACAGACACAGACAGATGGACACAGAAAGACACACACAGAGATATAGACACAGACTGACAGACTGACACAGACACACACACAAGCGGACACACAGAGTTGGACACACACACATACAGTCTGACAGACACACACAGACAGACACACACAGACTGACACAGACAGACACACACACGAGACACATACACACAGACACACACACAGACTGACATAGACACACAATCAGAGAAACACACACACATGACACAGACAGACACACACACAAACACACATACAGACAGACACATTCACACATCGACAGACAGAAAGAGACACACACAGACAGTAGAGTCCTGCGCAGGTCCATTTTTTTGAACCCGTACCGGCAATCCACAATCCGCAACCCGAACCACAACCGGCATTCTTATTCGCTTGGACCCGCTACCCAATCCTATCCGCTACTCGGACCTGCGACCTGCTGACCATAAAGAATCAGGAAGTGCTGTCATTGTAAACCGGAAGTGACATCATCGGAAGTAGGCGTGATCAGACAAAAGGAGTAAAACATCGCTATTGAGAAGACCTGCGGCCCGATCCATGACCCGCAGACCTGCAGAACCGCCGACCCGCGTCTATACCTGCACCCGCCCGCGGGTATCCGACCCGGTGCAGGACTCTAACATACAGACAGATACACACAGACACACACACAGACAGACTGACACACACAGAGAAACACAGACACACACACACATACACACACACGACACATGACACAGACAGACACACACACAGACAAACAAATACACAGACAGACACACACAGACACATACAGACAGACACATTGACACATCGACAGATAGAGAGACACACACACAGACAGTACAGTCCTGCGCAGGTCCATTTTTTGGAACCCGTACCCGCAATTTGAAATCCACAACCCGGACCACAATCGGCATTCTTACTCGCTTGGACCCGCTACCCGATTCTATCCGCAAGTACCTTACCCGCAACTCGAACCCGCGACCTGCTGACCATCAAATATCAGGAAGTGCTGTCATTGTAAACCGGAAGTGACATCATTGGAAGTCGGCGTGATCAGACAAAAGGAGTAAAACATCGCTATTGAGAAGACCCGCGGCCCGACCCATGACCCACAAATCTACAGAACCGCCGTTGCGCATCTATACCCGTACCCTGGCAAACCGTGGGTATCCGACCCGGTGCAGGACTCTCACATACAGACACACTCAGACAGACAAACACACAGACAGACACACAGATACACACAGACAGATAAACACAGACATACACACAAACAGACACAAACAGACAAACACACACATAGACAGATACACACAGACAGATACACACATACACACGCAGACAGACACACTGACAGACACAGACAGATGGACACAGAAAGATACACACAGATAAATAGACAGACTGACAGACTGACACAGACACACACACAAGCGGACACACAGAGTTGGACACACACACATACAGTCTGACAGACAGACACACACAGACAGACACACACAGGCTGACACAGACAGACACACACAGAGACACACACGAGACACATACACACAGACACACACACAGACTGACATAGACACACAATCAGAGAAACACACACACATGACACAGACAGACACACACACAAACACACATACAGACAGACACATTCACACATCGACAGACAGAAAGAGACACACACAGACAGAGTCCTGCGCAGGTCCATTTTTTTGAACCCGTACCGGCAATCCACAATCCGCAACCCGAACCACAACTGGCATTCTTACTCGCTTGGACCCGCTACCCAATCCTATCCGCTACTCGGACCTGCGACCTGCTGACCATAAAGAATCAGGAAGTGCTGTCATTGTAAACAAGAAGTGACATCATCGGAAGTAGGCGTGATCAGACAAAAGGAGTAAAACATCGCTATTGAGAAGACCCGCGGCCCGACCCATGACCCGCAGACCTGCAGAACCGACAACCCGCGTCTATAGCTGCACCCGCCCGCCCGCGGGTATCCGACCCGGTGCAGGACTCTAACATACAGACAGATACACACAGACACACACACACACCGACACACACACCGACACACACACAGACAGACTGACACACACAGAGAAACACAGACACACACACACACACACATGACACAGACAGACATACACACAGACAAACAAATACACAGACAGACACACACAGACACATACAGACAGACACATTGACACATCGACAGATAGAGAGACACACACACACACAGACAGTACAGTCCTGCGCAGGTCCATTTTTTGGAACCCGTACCCGCAATTTGCAATCCACAACCCGGACCACAATCGGCATTCTTACTCGCTTGGACCCGCTACCCGATTCTATCCGCAAGTACCTTATCCGCAACTCGAACCCGCGACCTGCTGACCATCAAATATCAGGAAGTGCTGTCATTGTAAACCGGAAGTGACATCATTGGAAGTCGGCGTGATCAGACAAAAGGAGTAAAACATCGCTATTGAGAAGACCCGCGGCCCGACCCATGACCCGCAGACCTGCAGAACCGCCGACCCGCGTCTATACCTGCACCCGGCCGCCCGCGGGTATCCGACACGGTGCAGGACTCTAACATACAGACAGATACACACAGACACACACACAGACAGACTGACACACACAGAGAAACACAGACACACACACACACGACACAGACAGACACACACACAGACAAACAAATACACAGACAGACACACACAGACACATACAGACAGACACATTGACACATCGACAGATAGAGAGACACATACACAGACAGTACAGTCCTGCGCAGGTCCATTTTTTGGAACCCGTACCCGCAATTTGAAATCCACAACCCGGACCACAATCGGCATTCTTACTCGCTTGGACCCGCTACCCGATTCTATCCGCAAGTACCTTACCCACAACTCGAACCCGCGACCTGCTGACCATCAAATATCAGGAAGTGCTGTCATTGTAAACCGGAAGTGACATCATTGGAAGTCGGCGTGATCAGACAAAAGGAGTAAAATATCGCTATTGAGAAGACCCGCGGCCCGACCCATGACCCACAAACCTACAGAACCGCCGTTGCGCGTCTATTCCCGTACCCTGGCATCCCGTGGGTATCCGACCCGGTGCAGGACTCTAACATGCAGACAGATACACAAACACAAGGACACACAGACAGACACACAGACAGATACAGACACACATACACAAACACAGACACACACAAAGACAAACACTCACAGACAGACACACACACACAGATAAACACAAACATACACACAGACACACATAGACAGACACAGACAGACAAACACACATAGACAAATACACACACACACACAGACACACACACACACAAACAGACAGAGTGACAGACACACACAGACAGATGGACACAGAAAAACACACACAGATAAATAGACAATGACTGACACTGACACACAGACACACACAGACGGACACACACAGTTGGACACACACACATACAGACTGACAGACACACACAGACACACACACAGACTGACACAGACAGATACATACACACACACAGACAGACACATAGACAGACAAACACACAGACAGACTGACAGAGACACACACACACACACGACACGGACAGACACACACACAAACACACATACAGACAGACACATTCACACATCGACAGACATAGAGACACACACACAGACAGTAGAGTCCTGCGCAGGTCCATTTTTTTGAACCCGTACCGACAATCCACAATCCGCAACCCGAACCAGAACCGGCATTCTTACTCGCTTGGACCCACTACCCAATCCTATCCGCTACTCGGACCTGCGACCTGCTGACCATAAAGAATCAGAAAGTGCTGTCATTGTAAACCGGAAGTGACATCATCGGAAGTAGGCGTGATCAGACAAAAGGAGTAAAACATCGCTATTGAGAAGACCCGCGGCCCGACCCATGACCCGCAGACCTGCAGAACCGCCGTCCTGCGTCTATACCTGCACTCGGCAACCCGCGGGTATCCGACCCGGTGCAGGACTCTAACATACAGACAGATACACACAGACACACAGACAGACTGACACAGACACACACATATACACACACACACATGACACAGACAGACACACACACAGACAAACAAATACACACACAGACACATACAGATAGACACATTGACACATCGACAGATAGAGAGACACACACACAGACAGTACAGTCCTGCGCAGGTCCATTTTTTGGAACCCGTACCCGCAATTTGCAATCCACAACCCGGACCACAATCGGCATTCTTACTCGCTTGGACCCGCTACCCAATTCTATCCGCAAGTACCTTATCCGCAACTCGAACCCGCGACCTGCTGACCATCAAGTATCAGGAAGTGCTGTCATTGTAAACCGGAAGTGACACACACAGACACACACACAGACAGACTGACACACACAGAGAAACACAGACACACACACACATACACACATGACACAGACAGACACACACACAGACAAACAAATACACAGACAGACACACACAGACACATATAGACAGACACATTGACACATCGACAGATAGAGAGACACACACACAGACAGTACAGTCCTGCGCAGGTCCATTTTTTGGAACCCGTACCCGCAATTTGCAATCCACAACCCGGACCACAATCGGCATTCTTACTCGCTTGGACCCGCTACCCGATTCTATCCGCAAGTACCTTATCCGCAACTCGAACCCGCGACCTGCTGACCATCAAATATCAGGAAGTGCTGTCATTGTAAACCGGAAGTGACATCATTGGAAGTCGGCGTGATCAGACAAAAGGAGTAAAACATCGCTATTGAGAAGACCCGCGGCCCAACCCATGACCCACAAATCTACAGAACCGCCGTTGCGCGTCTATACCCGTACCCTGGCAAACCGTGGGTATCCGACCCGGTGCAGGACTCTCACATACAGACACACTCAGACAGACAAACACATAGACAGACACACAGATAGATAAACACAGACATACACACAAACAGACACAGACAGACAAACACACACATAGACAGATACACACAGACAGATACACACACACACGCAGACAGACACACTGACAGACACAGACAGATGGACACAGAAAGACACACACAGATAAATAGACACAGACTGACAGACTGACACAGACACACACACAAGCGGACACACAGAGTTGGACACACACACATACAGTCTGACAGACACACACACACATGGCACAGACAGACACACACACAAACACACATACAGACAGACACATTCACACATCGACAGACGGAAAGAGACACACACAGACAGAGTCCTGCGCAGGTCCATTTTTTTGAACCCGTACCGGCAATCCACAATCCGCAACCCGAACCACAACTGGCATTCTTACTCGCTTGGACCCGCTACCCAATCCTATCCGCTACTCGGACCTGCGACCTGCTGACCATAAAGAATCAGGAAGTGCTGTCATTGTAAACCAGAAGTGACATCATCGGAAGTAGGCGTGATCAGACAAAAGGAGTAAAACATCGCTATTGAGAAGACCCGCGGCCCGACCCATGACCCGCAGACCTGCAGAACCGACAACCCGCGTCTATAGCTGCACCCGCCCGCCCGCGGGTATCCGACCCGGTGCAGGACTCTAACATACAGACAGATACACACAGACACACACACACACCGACACACACACCGACACACACACAGACAGACTGACACACACAGAGAAACACAGACACACACACACACACACATGACACAGACAGACATACACACAGACAAACAAATACACAGACAGACACACACAGACACATACAGACAGACACATTGACACATCGACAGATAGAGAGACACACACACAGACAGTACAGTCCTGCGCAGGTCCATTTTTTGGAACCCGTACCCGCAATTTGCAATCCACAACCCGGACCACAATCGGCATTCTTACTCGCTTGGACCCGCTACCCGATTCTATCCACAAGTACCTTATCCGCAACTCGAACCCGCGACCTGCTGACCATCAAATATCAGGAAGTGCTGTCATTGTAAACCGGAAGTGACATCATTGGAAGTCGGCGTGATCAGACAAAAGGAGTAAAACATCGCTATTGAGAAGACCCGCGGCCCGACCCATGACCCGCAGACCTGCAGAACCACCGACCCGCGTCTATACATGCACCCGGCCACCCGCGGGTATCCGACCCGGTGCAGGACTCTAACATACAGACAGATACACACAGACACACACACAGACACACACACAGACAGACTGACACACACAGAGAAACACAGACACACACACACACGACACAGACAGACACACACACAGACAAACAAATACACAGACAGACACACACAGACACATACAGACAGACACATTGACAAATCGACAGATAGAGAGACACACACACAGACAGTACAGTCCTGCGCAGGTCCATTTTTTGGAACCCGTACCCGCAATTTGAAATCCACAACCCGGACCACAATCGGCATTCTTACTCGCTTGGACCCGCTACCCGATTCTATCCGCAAGTACCTTACCCGCAACTCGAACCCGCGACCTGCTGACCATCAAATATCAGGAAGTGCTGTCATTGTAAACCGGAAGTGACATCATTGGAAGTCGGCGTGATCAGACAAAAGGAGTAAAACATCGCTATTGAGAAGACCCGCGGCCCGACCCATGACCCACAAATCTACAGAACCGCCGTTGCGCATCTATACCCGTACCCTGGCAAACCGTGGGTATCCGACCCGGTGCAGGACTCTCACATACAGACACACTCAGACAGACAAACACACAGACAGACACACAGATACACACAGACAGATAAACACAGACATACACACAAACAGACACAAACAGACAAACACACACATAGACAGATACACACAGACAGATACACACATACACACGCAGACAGACACACTGACAGACACAGACAGATGGACACAGAAAGATACACACAGATAAATAGACACAGACTGACAGACTGACACAGACACACACACAAGCGGACACACAGAGTTGGACACACACACATACAGTCTGACAGACAGACACACACAGACAGACACACACAGACTGACACAGACAGACACACACAGAGACACACACGAGACACATACACACAGACACACACACAGACTGACATAGACACACAATCAGAGAAACACACACACATGACACAGACAGACACACACACAAACACACATACAGACAGACACATTCACACATCGACAGACAGAAAGAGACACACACAGACAGAGTCCTGCGCAGGTCCATTTTTTTGAACCCGTACCGGCAATCCACAATCCGCAACCCGAACCACAACTGGCATTCTTACTCGCTTGGACCCGCTACCCAATCCTATCCGCTACTCGGACCTGCGACCTGCTGACCATAAAGAATCAGGAAGTGCTGTCATTGTAAACAAGAAGTGACATCATCGGAAGTAGGCGTGATCAGACAAAAGGAGTAAAACATCGCTATTGAGAAGACCCGCGGCCCGACCCATGACCCGCAGACCTGCAGAACCGACAACCCGCGTCTATAGCTGCACCCGCCCGCCCGCGGGTATCCGACCCGGTGCAGGACTCTAACATACAGACAGATACACACAGACACACACACACACCGACACACACACCGACACACACACAGACAGACTGACACACACAGAGAAACACAGACACACACACACACGACACAGACAGACATACACACAGACAAACAAATACACAGACAGACACACACAGACACATACAGACAGACACATTGACACATCGACAGATAGAGAGACACACACACACACAGACAGTACAGTCCTGCGCAGGTCCATTTTTTGGAACCCGTACCCGCAATTTGCAATCCACAACCCGGACCACAATCGGCATTCTTACTCGCTTGGACCCGCTACCCGATTCTATCCGCAAGTACCTTATCCGCAACTCGAACCCGCGACCTGCTGACCATCAAATATCAGGAAGTGCTGTCATTGTAAACCGGAAGTGACATCATTGGAAGTCGGCGTGATCAGACAAAAGGAGTAAAACATCGCTATTGAGAAGACCCGCGGCCCGACCCATGACCCGCAGACCTGCAGAACCGCCGACCCGCGTCTATACCTGCACCCGGCCGCCCGCGGGTATCCGACCCGGTGCAGGACTCTAACATACAGACAGATACACACAGACACACACACAGACACACACACAGACAGACTGACACACACAGAGAAACACAGACACACACACACACGACACAGACAGACACACACACAGACAAACAAATACACAGACAGACACACACAGACACATACAGACAGACACATTGACACATCGACAGATAGAGAGACACACACACAGACAGTACAGTCCTGCGCAGGTCCATTTTTTGGAACCCGTACCCGCAATTTGAAATCCACAACCCGGACCACAATCGGCATTCTTACTCGCTTGGACCCGCTACCCGATTCTATCCGCAAGTACCTTACCCGCAACTCGAACCCGCGACCTGCTGACCATCAAATATCAGGAAGTGCTGTCATTGTAAACCGGAAGTGACATCATTGGAAGTCGGCGTGATCAGACAAAAGGAGTAAAATATCGCTATTGAGAAGACCCGCGGCCCGACCCATGACCCACAAACCTACAGAACCGCCGTTGCGCGTCTATTCCCGTACCCTGGCATCCCGTGGGTATCCGACCCGGTGCAGGACTCTAACATGCAGACAGATACACAAACACAAGGACACACAGACAGACACACAGACAGATACAGACACACATACACAAACACAGACACACACAAAGACAAACACTCACAGACAGACACACACACACACACAGATAAACACAAACATACACACAGACACACATAGACAGACACAGACAGACAAACACACATAGACAAATACACACACACACACAGACACACACACACACACAAACAGACAGAGTGACAGACACACACAGACAGATGGACACAGAAAAACACACACAGATAAATAGACAATGACTGACACTGACACACAGACACACACAGACGGACACACACAGTTGGACACACACACATACAGACTGACAGACACACACAGACACACACACAGACTGACACAGACAGATACATACACACACACAGACAGACACATAGACAGACAAACACACAGACAGACTGACAGAGACACACACACACACGACACGGACAGACACACACACAAACACACATACAGACAGACACATTCACACATCGACAGACATAGAGACACACACACAGACAGTAGAGTCCTGCGCAGGTCCATTTTTTTGAACCCGTACCGACAATCCACAATCCGCAACCCGAACCAGAACCGGCATTCTTACTCGCTTGGACCCACTACCCAATCCTATTCGCTACTCGGACCTGCGACCTGCTGACCATAAAGAATCAGAAAGTGCTGTCATTGTAAACCGGAAGTGACATCATCGGAAGTAGGCGTGATCAGACAAAAGGAGTAAAACATCGCTATTGAGAAGACCCGCGGCCCGACCCATGACCCGCAGACCTGCAGAACCGCCGACCTGCGTCTATACCTGCACTCGGCAACCCGCGGGTATCCGACCCGGTGCAGGACTCTAACATACAGACAGATACACACAGACACACACAGACACACAGACAGACTGACACAGACACACACATATACACACACACACGACACAGACAGACACACACACAGACAAACAAATACACACACAGACACATACAGATAGACACATTGACACATCGACAGATAGAGAGACACACACACAGACAGTACAGTCCTGCGCAGGTCCATTTTTTGGAACCCGTACCCGCAATTTGCAATCCACAACCCGGACCACAATCGGCATTCTTACTCGCTTGGACCCGCTACCCAATTCTATCCGCAAGTACCTTATCCGCAACTCGAACCCGCGACCTGCTGACCATCAAGTATCAGGAAGTGCTGTCATTGTAAACCGGAAGTGACACACACAGACACACACACAGACAGACTGACACACACAGAGAAACACAGACACACACACACATACACACACACACATGACACAGACAGACACACACACAGACAAACAAATACACAGACAGACACACACAGACACATATAGACAGACACATTGACACATCGACAGATAGAGAGACACACACACAGACAGTACAGTCCTGCGCAGGTCCATTTTTTGGAACCCGTACCCGCAATTTGCAATCCACAACCCGGACCACAATCGGCATTCTTACTCGCTTGGACCCGCTACCCGATTCTATCCGCAAGTACCTTATCCGCAACTCGAACCCGCGACCTGCTGACCATCAAATATCAGGAAGTGCTGTCATTGTAAACCGGAAGTGACATCATTGGAAGTCGGCGTGATCAGACAAAAGGAGTAAAACATCGCTATTGAGAAGACCCGCGGCCCAACCCATGACCCACAAATCTACAGAACCGCCGTTGCGCGTCTATACCCGTACCCTGGCAAACTGTGGGTATCCGACCCGGTGCAGGACTCTCACATACAGACACACTCAGACAGACAAACACACAGACAGACACACAGATAGATAAACACAGACATACACACAAACAGACACAGACAGACAAACACACACATAGACAGATACACACAGACAGATACACACACACGCAGACAGACACACTGACAGACACAGACAGATGGACACAGAAAGACACACACAGAGATATAGACACAGACTGACAGACTGACACAGACACACACACAAGCGGACACACAGAGTTGGACACACACACATACAGTCTGACAGACACACACAGACAGACACACACAGACTGACACAGACAGACACACACACGAGACACATACACACAGACACACACACAGACTGACATAGACACACAATCAGAGAAACACACACACATGACACAGACAGACACACACACAAACACACATACAGACAGACACATTCACACATCGACAGACAGAAAGAGACACACACAGACAGTAGAGTCCTGCGCAGGTCCATTTTTTTGAACCCGTACCGGCAATCCACAATCCGCAACCCGAACCACAACCGGCATTCTTATTCGCTTGGACCCGCTACCCAATCCTATCCGCTACTCGGACCTGCGACCTGCTGACCATAAAGAATCAGGAAGTGCTGTCATTGTAAACCGGAAGTGACATCATCGGAAGTAGGCGTGATCAGACAAAAGGAGTAAAACATCGCTATTGAGAAGACCTGCGGCCCGATCCATGACCCGCAGACCTGCAGAACCGCCGACCCGCGTCTATACCTGCACCCGCCCGCGGGTATCCGACCCGGTGCAGGACTCTAACATACAGACAGATACACACAGACACACACACAGACAGACTGACACACACAGAGAAACACAGACACACACACACATACACACACACGACACATGACACAGACAGACACACACACAGACAAACAAATACACAGACAGACACACACAGACACATACAGACAGACACATTGACACATCGACAGATAGAGAGACACACACACAGACAGTACAGTCCTGCGCAGGTCCATTTTTTGGAACCCGTACCCGCAATTTGAAATCCACAACCCGGACCACAATCGGCATTCTTACTCGCTTGGACCCGCTACCCGATTCTATCCGCAAGTACCTTACCCGCAACTCGAACCCGCGACCTGCTGACCATCAAATATCAGGAAGTGCTGTCATTGTAAACCGGAAGTGACATCATTGGAAGTCGGCGTGATCAGACAAAAGGAGTAAAACATCGCTATTGAGAAGACCCGCGGCCCGACCCATGACCCACAAATCTACAGAACCGCCGTTGCGCATCTATACCCGTACCCTGGCAAACCGTGGGTATCCGACCCGGTGCAGGACTCTCACATACAGACACACTCAGACAGACAAACACACAGACAGACACACAGATACACACAGACAGATAAACACAGACATACACACAAACAGACACAAACAGACAAACACACACATAGACAGATACACACAGACAGATACACACATACACACGCAGACAGACACACTGACAGACACAGACAGATGGACACAGAAAGATACACACAGATAAATAGACACAGACTGACAGACTGACACAGACACACACACAAGCGGACACACAGAGTTGGACACACACACATACAGTCTGACAGACAGACACACACAGACAGACACACACAGACTGACACAGACAGACACACACAGAGACACACACGAGACACATACACACAGACACACACACAGACTGACATAGACACACAATCAGAGAAACACACACACATGACACAGACAGACACACACACAAACACACATACAGACAGACACATTCACACATCGACAGACAGAAAGAGACACACACAGACAGAGTCCTGCGCAGGTCCATTTTTTTGAACCCGTACCGGCAATCCACAATCCGCAACCCGAACCACAACTGGCATTCTTACTCGCTTGGACCCGCTACCCAATCCTATCCGCTACTCGGACCTGCGACCTGCTGACCATAAAGAATCAGGAAGTGCTGTCATTGTAAACAAGAAGTGACATCATCGGAAGTAGGCGTGATCAGACAAAAGGAGTAAAACATCGCTATTGAGAAGACCCGCGGCCCGACCCATGACCCGCAGACCTGCAGAACCGACAACCCGCGTCTATAGCTGCACCCGCCCGCCCGCGGGTATCCGACCCGGTGCAGGACTCTAACATACAGACAGATACACACAGACACACACACACACCGACACACACACCGACACACACACAGACAGACTGACACACACAGAGAAACACAGACACACACACACACACACATGACACAGACAGACATACACACAGACAAACAAATACACAGACAGACACACACAGACACATACAGACAGACACATTGACACATCGACAGATAGAGAGACACACACACACACAGACAGTACAGTCCTGCGCAGGTCCATTTTTTGGAACCCGTACCCGCAATTTGCAATCCACAACCCGGACCACAATCGGCATTCTTACTCGCTTGGACCCGCTACCCGATTCTATCCGCAAGTACCTTATCCGCAACTCGAACCCGCGACCTGCTGACCATCAAATATCAGGAAGTGCTGTCATTGTAAACCGGAAGTGACATCATTGGAAGTCGGCGTGATCAGACAAAAGGAGTAAAACATCGCTATTGAGAAGACCCGCGGCCCGACCCATGACCCGCAGACCTGCAGAACCGCCGACCCGCGTCTATACCTGCACCCGGCCGCCCGCGGGTATCCGACCCGGTGCAGGACTCTAACATACAGACAGATACACACAGACACACACACAGACACACACACAGACAGACTGACACACACAGAGAAACACAGACACACACACACACGACACAGACAGACACACACACAGACAAACAAATACACAGACAGACACACACAGACACATACAGACAGACACATTGACACATCGACAGATAGAGAGACACACACACAGACAGTACAGTCCTGCGCAGGTCCATTTTTTGGAACCCGTACCCGCAATTTGAAATCCACAACCCGGACCACAATCGGCATTCTTACTCGCTTGGACCCGCTACCCGATTCTATCCGCAAGTACCTTACCCGCAACTCGAACCCGCGACCTGCTGACCATCAAATATCAGGAAGTGCTGTCATTGTAAACCGGAAGTGACATCATTGGAAGTCGGCGTGATCAGACAAAAGGAGTAAAATATCGCTATTGAGAAGACCCGCGGCCCGACCCATGACCCACAAACCTACAGAACCGCCGTTGCGCGTCTATTCCCGTACCCTGGCATCCCGTGGGTATCCGACCCGGTGCAGGACTCTAACATGCAGACAGATACACAAACACAAGGACACACAGACAGACACACAGACAGATACAGACACACATACACAAACACAGACACACACAAAGACAAACACTCACAGACAGACACACACACACAGATAAACACAAACATACACACAGACACACATAGACAGACACAGACAGACAAACACACATAGACAAATACACACACACACAGACACACACACACACACAAACAGACAGAGTGACAGACACACACAGACAGATGGACACAGAAAAACACACACAGATAAATAGACAATGACTGACACTGACACACAGACACACACAGACGGACACACACAGTTGGACACACACACATACAGACTGACAGACACACACAGACACACACACAGACTGACACAGACAGATACATACACACACACAGACAGACACATAGACAGACAAACACACAGACAGACTGACAGAGACACACACACACACACGACACGGACAGACACACACACAAACACACATACAGACAGACACATTCACACATCGACAGACATAGAGACACACACACAGACAGTAGAGTCCTGCGCAGGTCCATTTTTTTGAACCCGTACCGACAATCCACAATCCGCAACCCGAACCAGAACCGGCATTCTTACTCGCTTGGACCCACTACCCAATCCTATTCGCTACTCGGACCTGCGACCTGCTGACCATAAAGAATCAGAAAGTGCTGTCATTGTAAACCGGAAGTGACATCATCGGAAGTAGGCGTGATCAGACAAAAGGAGTAAAACATCGCTATTGAGAAGACCCGCGGCCCGACCCATGACCCGCAGACCTGCAGAACCGCCGACCTGCGTCTATACCTGCACTCGGCAACCCGCGGGTATCCGACCCGGTGCAGGACTCTAACATACAGACAGATACACACAGACACACACAGACACACAGACAGACTGACACAGACACACACATATACACACACACACGACACAGACAGACACACACACAGACAAACAAATACACACACAGACACATACAGATAGACACATTGACACATCGACAGATAGAGAGACACACACACAGACAGTACAGTCCTGCGCAGGTCCATTTTTTTGAACCCGTACCCGCAATTTGCAATCCACAACCCGGACCACAATCGGCATTCTTACTCGCTTGGACCCGCTACCCAATTCTATCCGCAAGTACCTTATCCGCAACTCGAACCCGCGACCTGCTGACCATCAAGTATCAGGAAGTGCTGTCAATGTAAACCGGAAGTGACACACACAGACACACACAGACAGACTGACACACACAGAGAAACACAGACACACACACACATACACACACACACATGACACAGACAGACACACACACAGACAAACAAATACACAGACAGACACACACAGACACATATAGACAGACACATTGACACATCGACAGATAGAGAGACACACACACAGACAGTACAGTCCTGCGCAGGTCCATTTTTTGGAACCCGTACCCGCAATTTGCAATCCACAACCCGGACCACAATCGGCATTCTTACTCGCTTGGACCCGCTACCCGATTCTATCCGCAAGTACCTTATCCGCAACTCGAACCCGCGACCTGCTGACCATCAAATATCAGGAAGTGCTGTCATTGTAAACCGGAAGTGACATCATTGGAAGTCGGCGTGATCAGACAAAAGGAGTAAAACATCGCTATTGAGAAGACCCGCGGCCCAACCCATGACCCACAAATCTACAGAACCGCCGTTGCGCGTCTATACCCGTACCCTGGCAAACCGTGGGTATCCGACCCGGTGCAGGACTCTCACATACAGACACACTCAGACAGACAAACACACAGACAGACACACAGATAGATAAACACAGACATACACACAAACAGACACAGACAGACAAACACACACATAGACAGATACACACAGACAGATACACACACACGCAGACAGACACACTGACAGACACAGACAGATGGACACAGAAAGACACACACAGAGATATAGACACAGACTGACAGACTGACACAGACACACACACAAGCGGACACACAGAGTTGGACACACACACATACAGTCTGACAGACACACACAGACAGACACACACAGACTGACACAGACAGACACACACACGAGACACATACACACAGACACACACACAGACTGACATAGACACACAATCAGAGAAACACACACACATGACACAGACAGACACACACACAAACACACATACAGACAGACACATTCACACATCGACAGACAGAAAGAGACACACACAGACAGTAGTGTCCTGCGCAGGTCCATTTTTTTGAACCCGTACCGGCAATCCACAATCCGCAACCCGAACCACAACCGGCATTCTTATTCGCTTGGACCCGCTACCCAATCCTATCCGCTACTCGGACCTGCGACCTGCTGACCATAAAGAATCAGGAAGTGCTGTCATTGTAAACCGGAAGTGACATCATCGGAAGTAGGCGTGATCAGACAAAAGGAGTAAAACATCGCTATTGAGAAGACCTGCGGCCCGATCCATGACCCGCAGACCTGCAGAACCGCCGACCCGCGTCTATACCTGCACCCGCCCGCGGGTATCCGACCCGGTGCAGGACTCTAACATACAGACAGATACACACAGACACACACACAGACAGACTGACACACACAGAGAAACACAGACACACACACACATACACACACACGACACAGACAGACACACACACAGACAAACAAATACACAGACAGACACACACAGACACATACAGACAGACACATTGACACATCGACAGATAGAGAGACACACACACAGACAGTACAGTCCTGCGCAGGTCCATTTTTTGGAACCCGTACCCGCAATTTGCAATCCACAACCCGGACCACAATCGGCATTCTTACTCGCTTGGACCCGCTACCCGATTCTATCCGCAAGTACCTTATCCGCAACTCGAACCCGCGACCTGCTGACCATCAAATATCAGGAAGTGCTGTCATTGTAAACCGGAAGTGACATCATTGGAAGTCGGCGTGATCAGACAAAAGGAGTAAAACATCGCTATTGAGAAGACCCGCGGCCCTACCCATGACCCACAAATCTACAGAACCGCCGTTGCGCGTCTATACCCGTACCCTGGCAAACCGTGGGTATCCGACCCGGTGCAGGACTCTCACATACAGACACACTCAGACAGACAAACACACAGACAGACACACAGATACACACAGACAGATAAACACAGACATACACACAAACAGACACAGACAGACAAACACACACATAGACAGATACACACAGACAGATACACACACACACGCAGACAGACACACTGACAGACACAGACAGATGGACACAGAAAGACACACACAGATAAATAGACACAGACTGACAGACTGACACAGACACACACACAAGCGGACACACAGAGTTGGACACACACACATACAGTCTGACAGACACACACAGAGACACACACGAGACACATACACACAGACACACACACAGACTGACATAGACACACAATCAGAGAAACACACACACATGACACAGACAGACACACACACAAACACACATACAGACAGACACATTCACACATCGACAGACAGAAAGAGACACACACAGACAGTAGAGTCCTGAGCAGGTCCATTTTTTTGAACCCGTACCGGCAATCCACAATCCGCAACCCGAACCACAACTGGCATTCTTACTCGCTTGGACCCGCTACCCAATCCTATCCGCTACTCGGACCTGCGACCTGCTGACCATAAAGAATCAGGAAGTGCTGTCATTGTAAACCGGAAGTGACATCATCGGAAGTAGGCGTGATCAGACAAAAGGAGTAAAACATCGCTATTGAGAAGACCCGCGGCCCGACCCATGACCCGCAGAACCGCCGACCCGCGTCTATACCTGCACCCGCCCGCGGGTATCCGACCCGGTGCAGGACTCTAACATACAGACAGATACACACAGACACACACACACACAGACAGACTGACACACACAGAGAAACACAGACACACACACACACGACACAGACAGACACACACACAGACAAACAAATACACAGACAGACACACACAGACACATACAGACAGACCCATTGACACATCGACAGATAGAGAGACACACACAGACAGTACAGTCCTGCGCAGGTCCATTTTTTGGAACCCGTACCCGCAATTTGCAATCCACAACCCGGACCACAATCGGCATTCTTACTCGCTTGGACCCGCTACCCGATTCTATCCGCAAGTACCTTATCCGCAACTCGAACCCGCGACCTGCTGACCATCAAATATCAGGAAGTGCTGTCATTGTAAACCGGAAGTGACATCATTGGAAGTCGGCGTGATCAGACAAAAGGAGTAAAACATCGCTATTGAGAAGACCCGCGGCCCTACCCATGACCCACAAGTCTACAGAACCGCCGTTGCGCGTCTATACCCGTACCCTGGCAAACCGTGGGTATCCGACCCGGTGCAGGACTCTCACATACAGACACACTCAGACAGACAAACACACAGACAGACACACAGATACACACAGACAGATAAACACAGACATACACACAAACAGACACAGACAGACAAACACACACATAGACAGATACACACAGACAGATACACACATACACACGCAGACAGACACACTGACAGACACAGACAGATGGACACAGAAAGATACACACAGATAAATAGACACAGACTGACAGACTGACACAGACACACACACAAGCGGACACACAGAGTTGGACACACACACATACAGTCTGACAGACACACACAGACAGACACACACAGACTGACACAGACAGACACAGACAGAGACACACACGAGACACATACACACAGACACACACACAGACTGACATAGACACACAATCAGAGAAACACACACACATGACACAGACAGACACACACACAAACACACATACAGACAGACACATTCACACATCGACAGACAGAAAGAGACACACACAGACAGAGTCCTGCGCAGGTCCATTTTTTTGAACCCGTACCGGCAATCCACAATCCGCAACCCGAACCACAACTGGCATTCTTACTCGCTTGGACCCGCTACCCAATCCTATCCGCTACTCGGACCTGCGACCTGCTGACCATAAAGAATCAGGAAGTGCTGTCATTGTAAACCAGAAGTGACATCATCGGAAGTAGGCGTGATTAGACAAAAGGAGTAAAACATCGCTATTGAGAAGACCCGCGGCTCGACCCATGACCCGCAGACCTGCAGAACCGCCAACCCGCGTCTATAGCTGCACCCGCCCGCCCGCGGGTATCCGACCCGGTGCAGGACTCTAACATACAGACAGATACACACAGACACACACACAGACAGACTGACACACACAGAGAAACACAGACACACACACACACACACGACACAGACAGACATACACACAGACAAACAAATACACAGACAGACACACACAGACACATACAGACAGACACATCGACAGATAGAGAGACACACACACAGACAGTACAGTCCTGCGCAGGTCCATTTTTTGGAACCCGTACCCGCAATTTGCAATCCACAACCCGGACCACAATCGGCATTCTTACTCGCTTGGACCCGCTACCCAATTCTATCCGCAAGTACCTTATCCGCAACTCGAACCCGCGACCTGCTGACCATCAAATATCAGGAAGTGCTGTCATTGTAAACCGGAAGTGACATCATTGGAAGTCGGCGTGATCAGACAAAAGGAGTAAAACATCGCTATTGAGAAGACCCGCGGCCCGACCCATGACCCGCAGACCTGCAGAACCGCCGACCCGCGTCTATACCTGCACCCGGCCGCCCGCGGGTATCCGACCCGGTGCAGGACTCTAACATACAGACAGATACACACAGACACACACACAGACACACACACAGACAGACTGACACACACAGAGAAACACAGACACACACACACACGACACAGACAGACACACACACAGACAAACAAATACACAGACAGACACACACAGACACATACAGACAGACACATTGACACATCGACAGATAGAGAGACACACACACAGACAGTACAGTCCTGCGCAGGTCCATTTTTTGGAACCCGTACCCGCAATTTGAAATCCACAACCCGGACCACAATCGGCATTCTTACTCGCTTGGACCCGCTACCCGATTCTATCCGCAAGTACCTTACCCGCAACTCAGACAGACTGACACACACAGAGAAACACAGACACACACACACATACACACACACGACACATGACACTGACAGACACACACACAAACAAACAAATACACAGACAGACACACACAGACACATACAGACAGACACATTGACACATCGACAGATAGAGAGACACACACACAGACAGTACAGTCCTGCGCAGGTCCATTTTTTGGAACCCGTACCCGCAATTTGCAATCCACAACCCGGACCACAATCGGCATTCTTACTCGCTTGGACCCGCTACCCGATTCTATCCGCAAGTACCTTATCCGCAACTCGAACCCGCGACCTGCTGACCATCAAATATCAGGAAGTGCTGTCATTGTAAACCGGAAGTGACATCATTGGAAGTCGGCGTGATCAGACAAAAGGAGTAAAACATCGCTATTGAGAAGACCCGCGGCCCTACCCATGACCCACAAATCTACAGAACCGCCGTTGCGCGTCTATACCCGTACCCTGGCAAACCGTGGGTATCCGACCCGGTGCAGGACTCTCACATACAGACACACTCAGACAGACAAACACACAGACAGACACACAGATACACACAGACATACACACAAACAGACACAGACAGACAAACACACACATAGACAGATACACACAGACAGATACACACACACACGCAGACAGACACACTGACAGACACAGACAGATGGACACAGAAAGACACACACAGATAAATAGACACAGACTGACAGACTGACACAGACACACACACAAGCGGACACACAGAGTTGGACACACACACATACAGTCTGACAGACGCACACAGACTGACACAGACTGACACACACAGAGACACACACGAGACACATACACACAGACACACACACAGACTGACATAGACACACAATCAGAGAAACACACACACATGACACAGACAGACACACACACAAACACACATACAGACAGACACATTCTCACATCGACAGACAGAAAGAGACACACACAGACAGTAGAGTCCTGCGCAGGTCCATTTTTTTGAACCCGTACCGGCAATCCACAATCCGCAACCCGAACCACAACTGGCATTCTTACTCGCTTGGACCCGCTACCCAATCCTATCCGCTACTCGGACCTGCGACCTGCTGACCATAAAGAATCAGGAAGTGCTGTCATTGTAAACAAGAAGTGACATCATCGGAAGTAGGCGTGATCAGACAAAAGGAGTAAAACATCGCTATTGAGAAGACCCGCGGCCCGACCCATGACCCGCAGACCTGCAGAACCGACAACCCGCGTCTATAGCTGCACCCGCCCGCGGGTATCCGACCCGGTGCAGGACTCTAACATACAGACAGATACACACAGACACACACACACACCGACACACACACAGACAGACTGACACACACAGAGAAACACAGACACACACACACATGACACAGACAGACATACACACAGACAAACAAATACACAGACAGACACACACAGACACATACAGACAGACACATTGACACATCGACAGATAGAGAGACACACACACAGACAGTACAGTCCTGCGCAGGTCCATTTTTTGGAACCCGTACCCGCAATTTGCAATCCACAACCCGGACCACAATCGGCATTCTTACTCGCTTGGACCCGCTACCCGATTCTATCCGCAAGTACCTTATCCGCAACTCGAACCCGCGACCTGCTGACCATCAAATATCAGGAAGTGCTGTCATTGTAAACCGGAAGTGACATCATTGGAAGTCGGCGTGATCAGACAAAAGGAGTAAAACATCGCTATTGAGAAGACCCGCGGCCCGACCCATGACCCGCAGACCTGCAGAACCGCCGACCCGCGTCTATACCTGCACCCGGCCGCCCGCGGGTATCCGACCCGGTGCAGGACTCTAACATACAGACAGATACACACAGACACACACACAGACACACACACAGACAGACTGACACACACAGAGAAACACAGACACACACACACACGACACAGACAGACACACACACAGACAAACAAATACACAGACAGACACACACAGACACATACAGACAGACACATTGACACATCGACAGATAGAGAGACACACACACAGACAGTACAGACCTGCGCAGGTCCATTTTTTGGAACCCGTACCCGCAATTTGAAATCCACAACCCGGACCACAATCGGCATTCTTACTCGCTTGGACCCGCTACCCGATTCTATCCGCAAGTACCTTACCCGCAACTCGAACCCGCGACCTGCTGACCATCAAATATCAGGAAGTGCTGTCATTGTAAACCGGAAGTGACATCATTGGAAGTCGGCGTGATCAGACAAAAGGAGTAAAACATCGCTATTGAGAAGACCCGCGGCCCGACCCATGACCCACAAATCTACAGAACCGCCGTTGCGCGTCTATACCCGTACCCTGGCAAACCGTGGGTATCCGACCCGGTGCAGGACTCTCACATACAGACACACTCAGACAGACAAACACACAGACAGACACACAGATACACACAGACAGATAAACACAGATAAACACAGACATACACACAAACAGACACAAACAGACAAACACACACATAGACAGATACACACAGACAGATACACACATACACACACGCAGACAGACACACTGACAGACACAGACAGATGGACACAGAAAGATACACACAGATAAATAGACACAGACTGACAGACTGACACAGACACACACACAAGCGGACACACAGAGTTGGACACACACACATACAGTCTGACAGACAGACACACACAGACAGACACACACAGACTGACACAGACAGACACACACAGAGACACACACGAGACACATACACACAGACACACACACAGACTGACATAGACACACAATCAGAGAAACACACACACATGACACAGACAGACACACACACAAACACACATACAGACAGACACATTCACACATCGACAGACAGAAAGAGACACACACAGACAGAGTCCTGCGCAGGTCCATTTTTTTGAACCCGTACCGGCAATCCACAATCCGCAACCCGAACCACAACTGGCATTCTTACTCGCTTGGACCCGCTACCCAATCCTATCCGCTACTCGGACCTGCGACCTGCTCACCATAAAGAATCAGGAAGTGCTGTCATTGTAAACAAGAAGTGACATCATCGGAAGTAGGCGTGATCAGACAAAAGGAGTAAAACATCGCTATTGAGAAGACCCGCGGCCCGACCCATGACCCGCAGAACCACCAACCCGCGTCTATACCTGCATCCGCCCGCCCGCGGGTATCCGACCCGGTGCAGGACTCTAACATACAGACAGATACACACAGACACACACACACACAGACACACACACCGACACACACACAGACAGACTGACACACACAGAGAAACACAGACACACACACACACACACATGACACAGACAGACATACACACAGACAAACAAATACACAGACAGACACACACAGACACATACAGACAGACACATTGACACATCGACAGATAGAGAGACACACACACACACAGACAGTACAGTCCTGCGCAGGTCCATTTTTTGGAACCCGGACCACAATCGGCATTCTTACTCGCTTGGACCCGCTACCCAATTCTATCCGCAAGTACCTTATCCGCAACTCGAACCCGCGACCTGCTGACCATCAAATATCAGGAAGTGCTGTCATTGTAAACCGGAAGTGACATCATTGGAAGTCGGCGTGATCAGACAAAAGGAGTAAAACATCGCTATTGAGAAGACCCGCGGCCCGACCCATGACCCGCAGACCTGCAGAACCGCCGACCCGCGTCTATACCTGCACCCGGCCGCCCGCGGGTATCCGACCCGGTGCAGGACTCTAACATACAGACAGATACACACAGACACACACACAGACACACACACAGACAGACTGACACACACAGAGAAACACAGACACACACACACACGACACAGACAGACACACACACAGACAAACAAATACACAGACAGACACACACAGACACATACAGACAGACACATTGACACATCGACAGATAGAGAGACACACACACAGACAGTACAGTCCTGCGCAGGTCCATTTTTTGGAACCCGTACCCGCAATTTGAAATCCACAACCCGGACCACAATCGGCATTCTTACTCGCTTGGACCCGCTACCCGATTCTATCCGCAAGTACCTTACCCGCAACTCAGACAGACTGACACACACAGAGAAACACAGACACACACACACATACACACACACGACACATGACACTGACAGACACACACACAAACAAACAAATACACAGACAGACACACACAGACACATACAGACAGACACATTGACACATCGACAGATAGAGAGACACACACACAGACAGTACAGTCCTGCGCAGGTCCATTTTTTGGAACCCGTACCCGCAATTTGCAATCCACAACCCGGACCACAATCGGCATTCTTACTCGCTTGGACCCGCTACCCGATTCTATCCGCAAGTACCTTATCCGCAACTCGAACCCGCGACCTGCTGACCATCAAATATCAGGAAGTGCTGTCATTGTAAACCGGAAGTGACATCATTGGAAGTCGGCGTGATCAGACAAAAGGAGTAAAACATCGCTATTGAGAAGACCCGCGGCCCTACCCATGACCCACAAATCTACAGAACCGCCGTTGCGCGTCTATACCCGTACCCTGGCAAACCGTGGGTATCCGACCCGGTGCAGGACTCTCACATACAGACACACTCAGACAGACAAACACACAGACAGACACACAGATACACACAGACATACACACAAACAGACACAGACAGACAAACACACACATAGACAGATACACACAGACAGATACACACACACACGCAGACAGACACACTGACAGACACAGACAGATGGACACAGAAAGACACACACAGATAAATAGACACAGACTGACAGACTGACACAGACACACACACAAGCGGACACACAGAGTTGGACACACACACATACAGTCTGACAGACGCACACAGACTGACACAGACTGACACACACAGAGACACACACGAGACACATACACACAGACACACACACAGACTGACATAGACACACAATCAGAGAAACACACACACATGACACAGACAGACACACACACAAACACACATACAGACAGACACATTCTCACATCGACAGACAGAAAGAGACACACACAGACAGTAGAGTCCTGCGCAGGTCCATTTTTTTGAACCCGTACCGGCAATTCACAATCCGCAACCCGAACCACAACTGGCATTCTTACTCGCTTGGACCCGCTACCCAATCCTATCCGCTACTCGGACCTGCGACCTGCTGACCATAAAGAATCAGGAAGTGCTGTCATTGTAAACCGGAAGTGACATCATCGGAAGTAGGCGTGATCAGACAAAAGGAGTAAAACATCGCTATTGAGAACACCCGCGGCCCGACCCATGACCCGCAGAACCGCCAACCCGCGTCTATACCTGCACCCGCCCGCCCGCGGGTATCCGACCCGGTGCAGGACTCTAACATACAGACAGATACACACAGACACACACACAGACAGACACACACACCGACACACACACAGACAGACTGACACACACAGAGAAACACAGACACACACACACATGACACAGACAGACATACACACAGACAAACAAATACACAGACAGACACACACAGACACATACAGACAGACACATTGACAGATCGACAGATAGAGAGACACACACACACACACAGACAGTACAGTCCTGCGCAGGTCCATTTTTTGGAACCCGTACCCGCAATTTGCAATCCACAACCCGGACCACAATCGGCATTCTTACTCGCTTGGACCCGCTACCCAATTCTATCCGCAAGTACCTTATCCGCAACTCGAACCCGCGACCTGCTGACCATCAAATATCAGGAAGTGCTGTCATTGTAAACCGGAAGTGACATCATTGGAAGTCGGCGTGATCAGACAAAAGGAGTAAAACATCGCTATTGAGAAGACCCGCGGCCCGACCCATGACCCGCAGACCTGCAGAACCGCCGACCCGCGTCTATACCTGCACCCGGCCGCCCGCGGGTATCCGACCCTGTGCAGGACTCTAAAATACAGACAGATACACACAGACACACACACAGACACACACACAGACAGACTGACACACACAGAGAAACACAGACACACACACACACGACACAGACAGACACACACACAGACAAACAAATACACAGACAGACACACACAGACACATACAGACAGACACATTGACACATCGACAGATAGAGAGACACACACACAGACAGTACAGTCCTGCGCAGGTCCATTTTTTGGAACCCGTACCCGCAATTTGCAATCCACAACCCGGACCACAATCGGCATTCTTACTCGCTTGGACCCGCTACCCGATTCTATCCGCAAGTACCTTATCCGCAACTCGAACCCGCGACCTGCTGACCATCAAATATCAGGAAGTGCTGTCATTGTAAACCGGAAGTGACATCATTGGAAGTCGGCGTGATCAGACAAAAGGAGTAAAACATCGCTATTGAGAAGACCCGCGGCCCAACCCATGACCCACAAATCTACAGAACCGCCGTTGCGCGTCTATACCCGTACCCTGGCAAACCGTGGGTATCCGACCCGGTGCAGGACTCTCACATACAGACACACTCAGACAGACAAACACACAGACAGACACACAGATAGATAAACACAGACATACACACAAACAGACACAGACAGACAAACACACACATAGACAGATACACACAGACAGATACACACACACGCAGACAGACACACTGACAGACACAGACAGATGGACACAGAAAGACACACACAGAGATATAGACACAGACTGACAGACTGGCACAGACACACACACAAGCGGACACACAGAGTTGGACACACACACATACAGTCTGACAGACACACACAGACAGACACACACAGACTGACACAGACAGACACACACACGAGACACATACACACAGACACACACACAGACTGACATAGACACACAATCAGAGAAACACACACACATGACACAGACAGACACACACACAAACACACATACAGACAGACACATTCTCACATCGACAGACAGAAAGAGACACACACAGACAGTAGAGTCCTGCGCAGGTCCATTTTTTTGAACCCGTACCGGCAATCCACAATCCGCAACCCGAACCACAACCGGCATTCTTATTCGCTTGGACCCGCTACCCAATCCTATCCGCTACTCGGACCTGCGACCTGCTGACCATAAAGAATCAGGAAGTGCTGTCATTGTAAACCGGAAGTGACATCATCGGAAGTAGGCGTGATCAGACAAAAGGAGTAAAACATTGCTATTGAGAAGACCTGCGGCCCGATCCATGACCCGCAGACCTGCAGAACCGCCGACCCGCGTCTATACCCGCACCCGCCCGCGGGTATCCGACCCGGTGCAGGACTCTAACATACAGACAGATACACACAGACACACACACAGACAGACTGACACACACAGAGAAACACAGACACACACACACATACACACACACGACACATGACACAGACAGACACACACACAGACAAACAAATACACAGACAGACACATACAGACAGACACATTGACACATCGACAGATAGAGAGACACACACACAGACAGTACAGTCCTGCGCAGGTCCATTTTTTGGAACCCGTACCCGCAATTTGCAATCCACAACCCGGACCACAATCGGCATTCTTACTCGCTTGGACCCGCTACCCGATTCTATCCGCAAGTACCTTATCCGCAACTCGAACCCGCGACCTGCTGACCATCAAATATCAGGAAGTGCTGTCATTGTAAACCGGAAGTGACATCATTGGAAGTCGGCGTGATCAGACAAAAGGAGTAAAACATCGCTATTGAGAAGACCCGCGGCCCTACCCATGACCCACAAATCTACAGAACCGCCGTTGCGCGTCTATACCCGTACCCTGGCAAACCGTGGGTATCCGACCCGGTGCAGGACTCTCACATACAGACACACTCAGACAGACAAACACACAGACAGACACACAGATACACACAGACAGATAAACACAGACATACACACAAACAGACACAGACAGACAAACACACACATAGACAGATACACACAGACAGATACACACACACACTCAGACAGACACACTGACAGACACAGACAGATGGACACAGAAAGAATAGGGATGTAGCGAACGTCGGAAAAAAAGTTCGCGAACATATTCGCGAACTTGCGCAAAAATGCGAGCGGTTCGCGAACGGTTCGCGAACCCCATAGACTTCAATGGGAAGGCGAACTTTAACATCTAAAAAAGACATTTCTGGCCAGAAAAATGATTTTAAAGTTGTTTAAAGGGTGCAACGACCTGGACAGCGGCATGCCAGAGGGGGATCAAGGGCAAAAATGTATCTGAAAAATCTGCCTGTGTGTGCTTGGAAGAGATAGTGTAGGGGGAGAGCTGTTAGTGATTTCTGGGACAGATGATAGTAAGTTTGCTGGCTAGTAATCTGCTTGATACTGCTCTGTATTGGAACAAAAAAATAAATAAAAGCAGTCCTTACAAGGACTACTGTTATTGCAGCAGTCAGCAGATGAGATCAGAAGCAGGACAGCTGCCCACTGCAGCTACATACAGAGCACTGCAGTAGAAGGTAGATTACTAGCCAGCAAAGCTACCTAAGCTTAAATGTCCCTCAAACCCCTGCAGACTTCTGTCCCTCCAATAACAGAGCAGTATCAACACGATTACTAGCCAGCAAACTTTCAACTGTCCCTGAAATCACTAACAGGCAGCAGCTCTCTCCCTACACTATCTCTTCAGCACACACAGGCAGAGTGAAAAAAACGCTGCAGGGCTTCGGTTTTTATAGGGAAGGGGAGTGGTCCAGGGGAGAGCTTCCTGATTGGCTGCCATGTACCTGCTGGTCTGGGGTGAGAGGGCAAAAAAAAGCGCCAACAATGGCGAACCCAAAATGGCGAACGTCGCGCGACGTTCGCGAACTTCCGGCGAGCGCGAACACCCGATGTTCGCGCGAACAAGTTCGCCGGCGAACAGTTCGCGCCATCTCTAACAATCTGTGCTGTCTCTCAGATAACTGGGTAATGAGGTAACAATGGGTAGTAGTAGACGGTCCACATATTCAGAGAGGGGTTCATTGAGAGAACCAATACCTGATACAATTGGTCTGCCCCGTACATCCACTAAGCTCTTATGGACTTTGGGTAGCCAATGAAAAATGGGTATGCGGGGACTCAATCTGTTTAAGTATGTGAACTCGTTCTCATCAATGATGTGATGAAATCTAGCCCAATCCAATAAGTTAGTGAGTAAGTTCTGAAATTCCCTAGTGGGATCACGATCCAGAACACGATAAGTTGTGTCATCATGTAATTGTCGTAGGGATTCTGACAAATAATAGTCGGCGTCCAATACTACTACCGAACCCCCCTTGTCCGCATTCTTAATGACTATGGACTTATTAGCGGCCAAACCAAGCAATGCCTGTCGTTCCCGTTTATTAAGATTATTCTTGGACCTATCGCTCTGATCAATGGTTTTTAACCTACAAATATCTGCGGTAACAAATTTTTGGAATAGATCTAAATGGGGGCCCCTGCTCTCTATGGGATAAAAATCCGATTTGTCTTTGAGACCTGTGTGTTTAATGGGCTGAAACAATTCTCCCCCACTAGAATGCTCTTCCTGTAAATCTTGTAACATAGTGATTGCACATATGTCCTCAAAGGTAAACATAGATAAATCATACATAGAAGATAGAGGACAAATATGATGCTTAAAGCACCCAAAACAGCTTTGTGTGCCATTTACCTAAACTCCAGTGGCTACAGATACAAAAATGAGGGACTGCAGTTGGTACACTTTTATGTTGCCTGTGGGTCCCTGAAACCCCACAGTCATTATAGTGGTTGTCTTGCTGATTATGAACATAGGCAGTTACAGTTGGAGCCGCAACTTTTTTGGAGGAGCTTTGTGTCATTTTGCTCTGTGGAGTGGCTCTCAGGAGTGCATGTTTCAGAGGAAGAAACAGAAAATCTTCATTGCTTGCAACTACTAAAATAAATTATCACCATGAAAAATCAATAAGTTCTCAGACTTTTTTGTGTTCCATTCCACCATTTAACAGGTCCCCCTTAGCTTGTAACACGATTACAAAAAATATGAGCTCACATCTATATTCATTTTTAAGCAGTAGATCTTAAAATATCAGGTAAAGCATAAAAAGTGTTGAACCCAAATCTCATTTACTGTCTTGGTTTGCAGAGGTATCTAGAAAACAACTAAGCAACCTCCCCAAATCTCACCCTTACTGGCCTTCAGGTTAAAGGGGAACTCCGGCTTCCAAAATTTGATAAAGAGGCCCACATAACACAGAAACCCCTAATATATCCATCACAGTTACAAGTTTCTTCAAAAAGTATGAATAAATGCCATTTTCTATGCTGAAATCCAGGTAAGGAGGGAATAAAACACTGATGTTTCAAATTGTAACAACTACACCACGGTTTACAGAAAGCATGCAGGAACTACATGACCCACAATGCATTGCACTGTAATATTCCTTTTCTTATTGAAATCACGTGTGCAGGGAATTGTGGGGTTTGTCGGATGCAGTCTAAGGACAGATGGCTGTTGATACAAAGTAACAGCAGTCAGCCAGCTCAGCAAAGTAGTCAGAGAGATCAGCATTAGAGCAGGGGGTAAGGCTTAGGGAACTGTCAGAAACAATTAAAAATCATGAAAAGTCTGCATATTTTTTAAATGAATGTATATTGCAAAGTTGCTTAAGAAAGTTATGTTTTTGTGAAGTTCCCCTTTGAGGTTATTCACCCAAATTAAGCCACCAATAATTTGGGGACCACACATAGAAGTGCTATTTGTGTATGGCCACTAGATAGTGTAGTTCGGTCTGAATCACAAATCTCCATATGGCACCCAACCCCACACAGTTAGGAACTGCATTTAAGCCAAGCACACAGAGCATTGGTTCAGCTGCAAAAAAGGTGCCCCAGCTCCATACAACAGCTGGGGCACTTCTCAGCGGAGCAGAAGTCAGCCTGGAAATCAGTGGCATAAGTAGATATTACTGGGCCCCACCGCCTATTAATTTTAGGGCCCCTAACATATCGAGAGGTTAACCTGTTTTACTAATATATTTTGAAATTGCTCATTATTTGGACCTCATGGGACCCCCTGTACCTCCTGGGCCACTGGGTCTGGTTCCTCTGTAGTTACACCCCTGCTGAAAATGCCTGCTTTCACTTATTTGGTTCAAATGCACACAAGTAGAAGCAGTTCAGATTAATGGAGCATGAAAAGGGAGAAGATACACTTCTCTTAGACTGAAAAAAATATGCAGGCCGAGAGCAGCAGAGCCAAAGCTCCATTTGCTCTAGTCATTATATATCCAGCATTTTGGAAGATTCGTAGTTCAGCAGCTGGTGAGATTTATATTGGACTCTTTTGCAGTCACAGAATAATAAAATGAAATTATTCATGAAGAACTCATCCCTCACGTCTTTTGAGGCTGACCTAGTTAGTTACAGATATAGATATGAGTGTATGTGGTCATTAATTAATAAAACCTTTATCTACAAGAGCTGATAGAATGGAACTAAGTTATACAGTGTTTTTTCATTTTAGAAAGACATATTGATCTGAAATTCCTCAGAATCCAGTGATAAATCCGATTTAGAAGACCAATGACTGCAATATACAACAGTGCATTCTATAGCATGGACTTATCTTTACTAGAAATGTGTTATTTTTATATACAGTATATGTTCATATCTCGTACCATCAGGATGACATTGGCTGCTTGTTTCTGAATCTGAGAACAACATAGAACAGTACATTTTATTTATCTCTTTTTGTATAAAAGAATGCATAGCTTCCTCATCAAACTAATACAATGTACTGTCAGTAAAGTCTAATTATGTTTAGTAGCAGTGGAGAATTCTAGAGCACTAATACATCACCTCACAAAAACATTTTGCAGCAGTTTTTAAACATTAAAAAGAATGTAGCACACCCTTGAGTGTACTTTTGCTGTGTATTAAGGCGATGTGTGACCAGGCTAAAACTGCTTGTAGTGTGCCCAGACCCCCAGTGTACCCGTGCAACTCCCAGTACCTGGTGTAGATAAATGCAGCAGGATACTCAGCCAGACAGTTTCTTTGCAGTAAACTATAACTGGTTTATTTACAGAGAACAGTGGCAAGGTAGTAATTCACAAGTACTTTGATGTTCACAGTTATCATAGAGTAGCTTCACACAGCAATAATCCCTCTAGAGAGTATAGGGTGCAGCAAACGGGCTGATATTCAGTATGTATCAAAGGTACAGCAACAATAGACGTGGGGAATAGTTACCACTCTCACTAGGCACTATCCCTCTGGTGAAGCACTAAGGCAAGGGTTTCTCAGCCTGAGGTCTTGTATCTTGGCACCAGACTTGATCCTCATCTCACCCACTGTATTCAGCCTGGGGTCTTGGTATCCTATCTGGTCCTCAACTCACCCACTGTAGTCCCTGCACTAGTGGTTCAAATACCACGGGGTCCTAACCCCACTACACCTCCTCGTTGGAGCCACATCTGCTCACTAGCTACCCTGAGCTGACTTTCACTCCTAGAGCGACTATTACAGTACTACTATCACTATCTTACACTTCACTAACTTTCTCGGTAGACCTGGACCTGTAGTGCCTCTCCGTGAGGCAAAGTCCCAGGACAGACCCAGACCTCATGGTGCTAACCCCTTTTATATTAACCAACAGTGCCATCTAGTGGACAAACTCCATGTACTAATATGGACCCAGCAAGGGACATAGCTGCCTGAGTTAACTAAAGGACCCTTAGGTGTCCAAATACTACAGGGGAACTGCCTGAGTAATTTAACCCAAATCTCAGGGTCTCTACAAGAAGAAGAAAGAAAAAGCAAAATAAATACAAGTAAGAAAATAATAAAGCCAACAGAAAGTTCAGCTATAAAATGGCATTTCAGTTATATATCCAGTCATCTTATGTTGTGAGAATTGGAATCTTCATGTTCTCTCTTTGAAGAAAAACGTGAATGAAGGAGTAGAGTTGTTTTCTGTATTTATCACAATATGAATAAAAATATGTTCTGCAATGTATTCCTGTTTCATGTTTTATTAATGTAGTTGGTTGTGAATGTATGGATGTGTGTATGATTGGGTGCTGGGTTTCATTTGGAGAGGTTGAACTTGAAGGATTTTTGTCTTTTTTCAACTGTACTGAGTACTATAAAAATGCTATGGAGTAATAGAAGACATTGCTTTTCATTAGCATACTTTTAACTGTTTTCCAACTTTTCCAGGGAACCTTATTGAATTTAGACTGTGGATTCACTTTTTTTTAACTTCAGCTTATCCATATTTGGCTCTTTGTATATGGAAAAGATTCGTTTCAATAAAAAGGGAGCTTTTAACCAGGGTTGTGTAAGGGTATCTGGTGGTCTAGTAGGGTGGCGGGGATGCCCGCATCTGACATCATTGCGCTTAGCGTGACATTCAAATATTTAAAGACGCCTTGTCCTTTTGCTCTCTGCCTAACATAGCTAAGCTTAAAATAAATACATAAATATCCTTGATCAAAATCCCAAAAGGGACTGAAAAGTTGGATGCAGCATGAAGTGTAAAGTCAAAAACACATTTAATCACAAAACTGGAAGTGCTGGTTCTTCTATGAATTATATATATATATATATATATATATCCAAATGAACAGGAACGCACAACCAAAAAAGGATCCAAAGGCTGGGTGCCAGTCTGATAAATATGTAAATCTTCCCTTCAATGACGGCACTCCAAATACAATCAAGCTTAGACAGTCAGTTCAATTCATATAGGTTTATTTTCGATTCCACATAGGAATCTTCGTCAGGGTGATATATATATAGGGAGAGAGAGAGAGAGAGAGAGACATTATTAAATTAGGCACTCCATCATTATAGTTTTAGATATTACCAGAAAGTTATGCAGAGTTTTGCAACATTTATGGGAGTTATACAATAATTTAACAAACACAGGTTACACAATAAAAATAAAGAATGAGAAAGCCCTGCTCAATGTATAATCTAATTTCAATTGATATAATTAAAGACAATGATGTGACAAATACGGAGTGTGACTGAGATCCCCTTCTACTGGTCCCATTTTGTCCATAGCTAACTGACTAGTGCACATCTAATCCAAGATGGTGTTTCTTCTTTGTTCTACTTTCCCGCCAAAAAGCTTTAAACAAAGAAGCCCCAGGATTGCCCTCCAGAAGAGCTGGACAAACCCCTCCAAGGTATTTCCCCCGCCCCTAATGATGCAGCAGGGCCCCTGCCAATCAGACCTGCTTGGGTGGGGTTAACCAGAAGCAGGGCCGGCCTCCCAGCCAATCAACCCTAGGGGGTGGGGAAAAGGCCAGAAATACCAGAGGGGAGGGCTAGAGAGTTGTTGTTGTTCTGGGGTGTAATCTGGCTGCGGCAGGTCACCCTCCTCTGCGGTTCCTTGGAGTTTATCCTAGCTGAGGCAGGAAGACTCCCTCCAACAGTTTGGATCTCCCTACCTCCCAGAGGAAAGTTTATACCTGGATCCCCTTGAGGTATGGTTGTTCTGTGGACTTACCCAAAGGCACTTTGCTCCTGACCCCTTTGAAATTGCCCAAAGGAACTCCCTGACTTTGTATTTGTATTTGCCTGGAGGGCGTGTGCATCTTGGTGTGGATTGCTCCTGTTATGGACAGAAGCTTGTCCTTAGAGTATCTGTCCCTTCCAAATTTAGGATGAGTAAATCCAGTTAACCGGCAGAAAGAAAATGACACTGACACAACTGTTCAGTATGCAAAATGTTTCTCACTCTGTGTTTATTGCAAAGTACAAAAAGTTATAAAGGCAGAGTGGGGGGTGTGACACCCCCCTAAGCTTGCGGTTAAGCTATATAGCTTCAAATGGAAAAATTGCAAACTACGAAAGTCTAAGTCAAATATCTTCAAATGGAAAGCAATAAGGTATAAAGTCTCTTGTGTGGTTTAATTCAGCAGTCGTCTTCAGGAAACAGGTGCAGAGTGGCATAACCACAAACGTATGTGACCTTCTTAGCACGAGTCTGTTTCTATGAAGAGGTTCCTCTTGGTTACGGCCTAGCGGGGTATCTGGGTCATAGAGACATCTGAGCAAGGAAATATGTTTTGCAAGTAGCTTGTGCAAGGAAATATAGCAGGAAACGCACACAGTATGGCAGTAAAATAGACTTTTTAAATGATAGCAAACAGAATAGACTGACCAGTCCACCACAATCCCCCCTAAAAATGTCTATTTTGCTGTCCTTACCTAGATAGAAGTTAGCAAGTTGCTCCAGAGGGGGTACACCCTAATGGTGGGTATGATGCTTCAGCGTGGTCTGGAGAGACCTGCACAAAATCAGTGACCAACCCTTCCAACTTGGCTAACAGCACTGACCTTAACCTAAGCGAGGGAGGGGGTGGGAGTGGGTGATGTCAGGGAAATGTATTGGGAGAGTACTGTGGTCGGAGTGTAAGGGAGTGACCACAGTCATTAATGGAATGACCACAGTCATTCCATTAAGGGCATTGATGTAGGCAGGATCAGATTCATTATTGTTATCTTCATCGGTATCATTCACGTCGGCATAGCCGACGTAGAAAGTGGGTGCGGAGAGGACAAAGGTAGGAGTATATTGAGGGGCAATACAAAGTTTGCGAATACAGGGAATGAAGCAGCAAAATATGTGAGCACAGTCAGCTAACAACATGTCTAGAGCTAGGCGGTCTCTGAAAGGTCATGTGAGAGGTAGCATTTAACTGTTCTGCAATACCGCGCATGGGATCCCTGGTGAAATTAACAAACCGCTGTTGGTTATAGTAAATATAGTTAATCCAATCTACATTCTTATTGACAAAATTGTGTGAGTCCTGCACTTGTCTTGCATATTGCCACCTCCTGGCCTAGTCCCAGGGGCAGTAAGTAAAGGATATAGAGCAATATCTGGTTCCTTAGGTGCATCTGCTTTCTTGCTGTGTGATGCATGGATCCAGGTGGGTTTTAATTCTAGATTCACTGAAGTAACTGTGGTAAGGAGAACTTGGAAGGGGCCATCAAATCTGGGCTCCAAACAGTGCTTTCTCAGAAACTTCTTGACTAGGACCCAATCTCGTTGCTTGAGGCTGTGAGTACCTTTGGTAGAGAGGGATCTGGAATAGAAGAAAAGACCTGAGCATGCGCTCTTGTTAGTTCACTGGTTAACTGAGATACAAAGTCAGTCAATACATCTGATTGTAATTGTAATTGTTGGGGAAAATAACACCGTAACCTGAGGGCTGACACAAACAGAATCTCGAAGGGGGACAATTTATGTTCCCCCCTTGGTGTGTATCTGACACTGAACAGAGACTAGGCAGGCTGTCTGGCCACAACATTCCTGAGTCTTCCCGCTACCCACGTGCTTCTGGGGAGTCAAGTTTTCCATGAGTATTAAATTTTAGGGTGGCAACTTGTTTTGGAAGAGCTAGTGCATCCATAAGTTCAGCAACAGACTTGCCATGCTTGATAGGTGCTCCCGTTGCTATTAAGTATCCTCTTGTCTTCCAAAAAAACGCCAAAGTCTAATGCCACTCCTTGGGCATATCGGGAGTCTGTGTGAATGTTGACATGTTTTCCTTAGCAATTTTGCATGCTACTGTAAGAGCTTTTAGCTCCGCTTCTTGTGAGGACAGGATGGTGGGGAAGGCTCCTGTCTGAAATACCTTATCCGTGGTGGTGACTGCATATCCAATCATCAAAATTTTTTCATCTGCAAATCTGGGTCCATCCAATGGGGATGCACTAAACTGTGGGAAGATGGGCCGTTTCTTGTTGCATAAGTTCAAAACAGTCATGTGCATCATGCGCTCCTTTCCCAATTCTTATGTTTTCGTTGTCATCGTCCATATCCTACTGTATTTCCCCCTCAGGAATTGGCAGAAGTATGGAGAGATTTGGATTTGATGTCCTGAATGCTTATAGCCTGATCAGCCAACCTATTCTGTGCCCAGTATTTAATTTGCTCACAGAATTCCACACCCGATTCATAGGATGTGTCATTTACAACTTTAGTTTTATCAAGAGAATATGTAATCTATCTGCAATTTCTGAAATGGGTACATTGAGTGTACATATTTGGCTGCGATAGATGAGAACCCAGAGCAAACCACACTCTTAAACCACACAATATATTTACTTTGAACAATAACAGGTGATGTGAAATGAAAGGGGTTGCTTCTATATACCTATTACGGTTTTCAGCATTATAATATACCGTTGCTTGTCATTGTGTGTAACTCATAGTCTTGGAATAATTGGGCGTTTAGCTGGATTGACAGATGCCATTGGCATATATTCACTGTTGCATTCATTATTCTGAATATTGTCTTGAGTTAAAGTTTTCCTCTGATGCCTTTTTTGCATCCAAAGACAGAATGTTAAAATGTAGCACAGAAATAGAAATATAGCAAGACCAGTCAATATCCATATATTAAATACTTGCATTACAGGGTAGTGATGTAGCGAACTGCCGATTTGATGTTCGCGAACGCCGTTCGCGAACACCGGCAAAAAAGCGAACAGTTCGCGAACATTTCGCGAACTTCGAACGCTCGATAAAATCGTTCGATCGAACGATCGAAGGATTTTATTCGTACGATCGAACGATTTTCGTTCGAATCGAACGATCGAAGCTATTCGATCGAATGATTTTAATTCAATCGAATGCTTATAATCGTTCGAACGAATGGAAATCGTTCGATTTTAGCGATCGAACGGTCGAATGGTCGAATGGTCGAACGAAATTTTACTTCGAATCGAACGCGAACACCAATTGGCGAACGTCGCGCGACGTTCGCGAACATTCGGCGGACGCGAACAGTCGAAGTTCGCGCGAACTAGTTCGCCGGCGAACAGTTCGCTACATCCCTATTACAGGGCACTGCTGTAAATCGTGGATGTAAACATACGTCTCATTTATGATAACACTTCGGAACGGAGGGGGAAAAAAAAATCCTAATCTCACAAGTGTAATTATCTGTGTGCTTGATGTCAAAATTGGATAGAGTGAAAGAAATGCTGTTATCATTGGATGTAGTCCAGTTACATGTAGGTTTGTCATTCCAGCTATAAAAGGTGGTATTTTTCCTATCAGTGTACACCATGCACACTTCCTGTTTCTTATTGCCTTTCGTCAAGGTTAGATTAAACGTGGAATCCATTGGAGGTACATATTGGCAGAGAAGGTAAGGCTCACCATCTCGTGATGCAATGACTACTTTTGGGTAGCTCTCGGACAGCTGTGCATGCAGCACCAGCAAAATAAACAGAGAAACCTCAGGCAGTTTTACATTCATAATGGGGCTGGAACATCAGCCTGTGTCAGGTTGTATAGTGGATTTGTACGGGGTTGTGAAATGTCTTGAAAAATCCTTCTAAGATTTGGTGCTGTGTATGTGTGCCCCCGCCTCACCCCCCTCTTCTCTAGTTTGTACTGTACGGGCGGGGTAGAGCTAGGCTGCGGGGCTGAGAACTGCTTGTAGCAGCGCTGCTGTTTTCAGCACTGAAAGATGAATTGTCTCTTCTCACTATTCTCTATGTTGCTAACTTAACCCTTCTGCTAGCAGCTTTCCATGATTAAATTGATACATACAAGTAAAACAAACATGACATAAATGAGCTCATGACATTGACATGGACATTGACACAACATAAAAATCTCTGGTGGGATATATGCCTAATTGCTTTTGATAACCCTTCGTCCGAACACTACTTAAACGATAACCTGCCTCAGCTATGATAAACACAAAACCACACACGCAGTCTGGGCAGGACATGAGGGTTCCTATAAAGGGGAAAGAGGAATGGGTATACCTAAATGTAGGACCAAAAAGGACTAATCCTGTCTATTCCTTCTGCTTCACACCAGTCTAAACCAGCTGCTGAATAACTGTCACACACCACAGGGTTTTGTCCGGTGGAGAGTACTCTGTTTCTTATATCGAACAGACTGTCCCCCAGATCATTAGGACTCACAGGGAAATGGGCGTTGAGACGGTATACCAAGAGGTCTGTAAACCCGGGAAGGATCGGTCCTAGACCTAGTCCACTAGCGGGATAACCCCCTGAGGTGACCTTTGCTTATCTCCACCCCAAAGGAGTGATCGCAAACAGTAAACCACACACACAATTAGGACATGACATGGGAACACTTGTTGAGATAACAATTACAGATATTCAATACACAAAGGACTCTGATAACCTCGATACTGGTGGATATCTTGACTGTCTGCAAACCAGGTCAACAGGGAACCTTATTCCCACGTCTGGGAAATATCACCAATACGCTCCTCGGGATCGGCCAACCACTAGGCAGTGTTGCCGATGGAGAGACACCCCCGCCGACTGGAACGGCCGGTGTGCTGAAACTGATACCGTCACTCCTCGGGATCGGCCGACCACTACCGGCTCAAACGGTCAGTGTCGCCGATGGGGAGTCACATTAGGGGCCGTCTTGGCACGGCCTGAGTGCTGCCGGACGGTACCAATCCCACGACTATTGGGTTGTCCCTGTTACTAGATCCCTTTTAGATTACCTATGTCCCCATCCACCAGTAAGGAGTCAATGGACAACAAAACATAAACCGGGCACAGATACTCTTATACAGGTCGGGTAAATGGCACCAGGCAAGATATGACCTGTCTTTGCTGGCTACTAAAAGTCGATATTGACAACAAACACCATCAGCAGTAGGTATAGGGATGACACAGGCAAGAAACTAATAACATAGGTCTTACCTGTGTCCCGGAGGTGATCAGTCTCCGTCCTTTCCTCTACTGGGCGTCTGTCGTCCGTGGCATCGGCTAGTGGTCAGCCAGAACCTGGTGCCCCACGTTGGGCGCCAAAAATGTTATGGACAGAAGCTTGTCCTTAGAGTATCTGTCCCTTCCAAATTTAGGATGAGTAAATCCAGTTAACCGGCAGAAAGAAAATGACACTGACACAACTGTTCAGTATGCAAAATGTTTCTCACTCTGTGTTTATTGCAAAGTACAAAAAGTTATAAAGGCAGAGTGGGGGGTGTGACACCCCCCTAAGCTTGCGGTTAAGCTATATAGCTTCAAATGGAAAAATTGCAAACTACGAAAGTCTAAGTCAAATATCTTCAAATGGAAAGCAATAAGGTATAAAGTCTCTTGTGTGGTTTAATTCAGCAGTCGTCTTCAGGAAACAGGTGCAGAGTGGCATAACCACAAACGTATGTGACCTTCTTAGCACGAGTCTGTTTCTATGAAGAGGTTCCTCTTGGTTACGGCCTAGCGGGGTATCTGGGTCATAGAGACATCTGAGCAAGGAAATATGTTTTGCAAGTAGCTTGTGCAAGGAAATATAGCAGGAAACGCACACAGTATGGCAGTAAAATAGACTTTTTAAATGATAGCAAACAGAATAGACTGACCAGTCCACCACACTCCAAGGGAAGCTCTTTGTTTCGGACCAGGAGTGTTTTGGACTTGGGGGAGTTCACATGCTAATGCCGTGTTCCTGATCTACTGCTTGCTGTATATCTGAAATAAACTCCTGTGTAAACCCCTCTTACAAGTGTGGTATTTCCCTGTGTGTGCTAGTTGGTCATACGTCACACGTTTACGTGACATTTCTGGTGGCAAGCGGTGCGGATAATGGAAACTAGCACATCAGGGAACTTTGCAAACCTTACAGCTCAGGAGATTACTGAGCTCAGGCTACCAACGCTACAAAGGCTCTGCCACACATGGGGTATTGACACAGTGGGAAAGCGGAGACAGGAACTCATAGAACTTCTCACACCCCATTCTCTACCTACCCAGGAAGGGGATGCCCATGGTGACCCAGAAACCCCTGAGGAGGGAGAAGAAAACTATCATTTGCACCAAGATGCAGCTGGGGAACCTGAGGACAACACAGTTACCTTGTTTCAGAAACACCTTGCTGCTATTGGTCCAGGGCTGACCCCAGCAGAACGGCTAGAGGTATTGCGCCTAACTATACAGGGAAATCAGCCTAGGAACTTGAGTTCTGGGCCCACAGCAGGGCCAACCATTGCACGACAGCCAGTTGTGAAACTGACTCATGCTGCCTTCCCTGCCTTTGAGGAGTCTAAGCAGAGCATAGACAGCTTCCTTCACTCCTTTGAAGGTTTATGTGAGGACCATCAAGTTCCCCAGGATGAGTGGGTGCTTATTTTGGCTGGTAAGCTCACTGGTAAAGCTAGCGAAGTCTATTTAGAAATTCCATACCCCCAGCGAGCAAATTATTGGAAAGTGCGTCAGATTCTTCTCGCCAGCTACGCCATCACTCCAGACTCCTACAGAAGAGCTTTCCGCACCCGGCGTAAAGCCTCCCAAGAAACTCACCAGGATTACGGGAATAAGTTGCAGAGGGATTTCCGCAACTGGGTAAGGGGGAATAAAGTTAATTCCCTTGAGGATTTGTGCCAGTTGATGCTAAAAGAACAATTCTTTGAAAACTGCTCCCTTGAAGTGCGACAATGGGTTGGGGACCGTAAGCCTGGTACCTTGGAGGAGGCCACCCAGTTAGCAGATGAGTACCTGGAGAATCGTGTCCAGTCCCAGCCACTTACCCTACCCCTCAGTCCTACAAACCACTCCTGTGAGGCTGATCATACCCATGCTCTACATGCTAGCCATGTGACAGTCAGGGCCCTTTCAGATTCTAAACCACTTAGGATTCCTCGGGCCTGTTTTATTTGTGGTTGTACTACTCACTTACAGGCAACATGCCCATGCAGACTCTCTAACCTGACCCCAATAAGACTGCCACCTGCCAAAACTGCAAATATTGTATCACAGGAGGTCACTGAGTGTCAAGTGCAGGATGCCCAAAAGACTGGTCCCCATATCTACAGGAAGCAACAAGTGAATATTGATGCATCAGACCTAAAAGAATTTAGAGTGTCAGCAGTCAACTTGTGTGCCCCAAAAAGGTGGGAGAACAACTGTGCACCCAGGAGAGGACACAGGGGTGTTCCACAGACAAGCTGCAAAGTATACATTGGAAACCTTGGAAAGCATGGCCATAAGACTATATTGGAACAGGCATTTGGATATTATGGCCCATTACGTAGTGTGTGGGTGGCCAGGAGCCCCCCGGGTTTCGCATTTGTGGAATTTGAACACCACAGAGATGCTGCTGATGCAGTTCAAGAACTAAATAAACGGACTTTGTGTGGGCGTCAAGTTAAGGTGGAATTTGCATCCATAGACAGACAAAGTAGCAATAAAGCTCCTCAATCCCCATGCAAATGGCTCCCAACACAAAGAAGAATATGGACTGAAAGAAACAACTATGTCACCCAAAGATTTCACTGAGCCAGTGGGACCTTCAAAGTGCAGCCGGGACTCACCCTACAAAGGGGATCCCCGGCAATGCACTTACTCTGGGGGGGAAGAAGTGTGACAAATACGGAGTGTGACTGAGATCCCCTTCTACTGGTCCCATTTTGTCCATAGCTAACTGACTAGTGCACATCTAATCCAAGATGGTGTTTCTTCTTTGTTCTACTTTCCCGCCAAAAAGCTTTAAACAAAGAAGCCCCAGGATTGCCCTCCAGAAGAGCTGGACAAACCCCTCCAAGGTATTTCCCCCGCCCCTAATGATGCAGCAGGGCCCCTGCCAATCAGACCTGCTTGGGTGGGGTTAACCAGAAGCAGGGCCGGCCTCCCAGCCAATCAACCCTAGGGGGTGGGGAAAAGGCCAGAAATACCAGAGGGGAGGGCTAGAGAGTTGTTGTTGTTCTGGGGTGTAATCTGGCTGCGGCAGGTCACCCTCCTCTGCGGTTCCTTGGAGTTTATCCTAGCTGAGGCAGGAAGACTCCCTCCAACAGTTTGGATCTCCCTACCTCCCAGAGGAAAGTTTATACCTGGATCCCCTTGAGGTATGGTTGTTCTGTGGACTTACCCAAAGGCACTTTGCTCCTGACCCCTTTGAAATTGCCCAAAGGAACTCCCTGACTTTGTATTTGTATTTGCCTGGAGGGCGTGTGCATCTTGGTGTGGATTGCTCCAAGGGAAGCTCTTTGTTTCGGACCAGGAGTGTTTTGGACTTGGGGGAGTTCACATGCTAATGCCGTGTTCCTGATCTACTGCTTGCTGTATATCTGAAATAAACTCCTGTGTAAACCCCTCTTACAAGTGTGGTATTTCCCTGTGTGTGCTAGTTGGTCATACGTCACACGTTTACGTGACAAATGACATAACATGTTTTTTTTAACATTTAAAGTTTGTATATGTTCAGCCAGCACCGACAAATAAACTATATCCAGGCAATAAATGGCTATTTTCTTATATAAGAAAGGTTTTTCATTCTGTAGAGAGCCATAAATGACATTAGACTTCTGTTTATTTTGCTTTGTAAGAAATGAACCATTGTGATCTACAGTATATACAGCAGCATGTAACATATACTATATATAAATATAGTGTGTCATCACTGAAATATAGTGTATACGGGCAGGGGGAGCTGTGTGAGCCAGTGCTTAGTATTCTAGGATAGAATCGTTGCTTTTAGTCTATCTTTTCATCTCTCCAGCTATGACATATAATACAAATCCTTGAGAAATTTGAATAATCATTTTTTTGTTGAAAACTCATAAATCAAAATATCTCCTGTCTCCTCTTCCAATTGTTGGGACAAATAAAAATGATTGCAATTTAGGGTTGCCACATGTCCAGTTTTGAACATGATAGATTGTGTTTTAGACAGCCTGTCTGGTTCAAATCTGCCTGTCTGGGTTTCAAAATTCTGAAACCCGGAAAATACTCCTCTGCCCTGAAAATTGTCAACCCTGGTCCCTTACTCAGGGGCACTGCTGTCATAAGGTGAGTTGATAAACTTGCCTCAAGTGGCACCAGCCTTCAGGTTACCAGGGGTGGCAAAATTCTTCTCCTGGTAACTTTAAGAGCAATTGTGCTCTCTGCACTAGGGATGTGCCCCCCTGAACCCACCCCCAGAAAAGGTAAGTGCTGGGGAGTGCATGGGGGCGTCATTGCAGTAGCCTCCTCAGGCTGTGATGGGGTAGGATTGTCCCAGCTCTTACTTTGTCCTTCATTGCCCTATCTTTAAATTTTAACACCCACCCAATATTATCCGCCTATGCCACTATAAGGTCAGATGAAATGTAAAGGTGGTAGCCCTACTGCAACTAAATAATCCAAGTACTGTAGTTTATTATTGTAAAGGTGTTGTGCACTTTAAACGAGATTAAATCTTAACTAAAGAAATAGTCCCGAAATGTTTTACATTGTGTTTTGTGCTTCTGTACCAGCCCACGGCAACCACAGTCCTTTAGCAGGGAAGATCTGAGTCTCCAAAGATGCCCCAGTAGCTCCCCATCTTCTTTTCTGCTGATTCACTGCACATGCTCGATGTTGCTGTCACTAACTGAGCTTAGGGCCCCACTCACAATATACAGTAGACATAGAATAGAAATGTCACAATATAATGCTGATTAGTAGTGATGGGCGAATTTATTCGTTTTTTTCCGAAAAACGGAACGCCGGCGTCAAAAACGGGCGCCGGCGTAAAAAACGGGCGACGGTGTCGAAAAAACGGGCGGCAGCGTCAAAAACGGGCGCCGGCGTCAAAAACGAGACGCCGGCGGCGTTTCGCAAATTTTTAGCCGTTTCGTGAATTTCGCACGAAATTCGCAAATTTTTCGGCGAAGCGAAACAGCGCAAATTCGCCCATCACTACTGATTAGTAATTAATACAGATAATTACTACATGGCAGCACAGAGACCAGTGCAATTAGCATCAGAATTTATTTATTTATTTATCAGCCTTGTACAACAGCTGCTCAGAGCCCACAGTGTCGCAGACACTATCCAAGTTGGTGACCCCCTGTGACAAGTTTAAAGTCATGGATCATTGCTACTATTTAGTGATATATTCAATATGCTTAGCTGGTGCACTCTTAACAATCCACAGCTGCCTGGGTGCTGGTCAACACATTAGTATGCAGTGAATAAACAAGCCGCACTCCAAGGATTTCATTTTGAAAAATAAAGGTGAAATTTTATTCTCAACGTTTTGGCTCCTTAATTGGAGCCCACTGAGCATGTGAGTGTCACAGACACTTTCCAAGATGGTGACCCCCTGTGACAAGTTTGAAGTCCTGGATCATTGCTGCTATTGACAAGCTGAAACTTTAGGCTGGTGCAATAAGTTCAGTATATAAAATAAGACATTGGTGGGGTGTAGGGTTGCCTCCTCTCCAGTTTTGAACCGGATAGCCTGGATTTTGGAATGGCTGTTCGGGTCAGAATTGCCTGCCCAGTTTTTTAAATTAGGAAAAAGATACGTTACGCCCTGATATGTCATCGGCCTGACTTGACCTCCATGCCTCCTGCCCAGAGTTGAGTTCGGCAAAAGATGTCAACCCTAGTGGTATGGGGAAGCAGACCTTGATTAGTGGGACCCATGAAGGATGAGGACCACCAAGTTTTTTTCTGGTGTCCCACCAGCCCAGTCTAACCTTGCATTTGAAATTTAATACCAGATGCTGTGAAATGTGCCCCTATGGCATTTGCCACAATCTACACTTTGCAAGTCTGGGCCTGATAGTAATCACCACAACAGAGGTAAATAGTGATTATGCATGATAAATGAACCCTACAGCATGATTTGGAATAAATGTGCCCCATAGTTTCGTTATGAAACACTGTTTACCATGTTTTTTTTTTATATTACTGATGTGGTATTTCCTCTTTTGCATAGACTTATGAAACAAACCTACCATTGTACAGAAATGGACAGATGAATATTTGACCTTGATATTGCATAATTGATTCTTGTTTCTGACGTGTATTAGTTACTCCCAGTTACTCCCATAGTTTTTCCTCAGAGGAGTGTGGTTGCTATATTGGGCCCCTAGCAATGGACTGCATCCTTACTTCGTGAATTATTGAATAATTCCTTTAACGTGAGTGCATACGGGCTCTTACACACAGGGGCCGATTCACTAACTTTGAGTGAAGTATTCGAAGTTAAAAAACTTTGAATTTCGAAGGTTTTTTTTGGGCTACTTCGACCATCGAATGGGCTACTTCGACCTTCGACTACGACTTCGAATCAAAGGATTCAAAGTAAAAATCATTCTACTATTCGACCATTCGATAGTCGAAGTACTGTCTCTTTAAAAAAAACTTCGACCCCCTAGTTCGCCATCTAAAAGCTACCAAAGTCAATGTTAGCCTATGGGGAAGGTCCCCATAGGCTTGGCTAACTTTTTTTGACCGAAGGATATTCCTTCGATCGTTGTAATCAAATCCTTCGAATCGTTCGATTCGAAGGATTTTATTGTTCGATCGAAGGAATTATCCTTCGATCGAACTATCTGCGCTAAATCTTTCGACTTCCTAATTCCTAGGAGAATATCGAGGGTTAATTAACCCTCGATATTCGACCCTTAGTGAATCGGCCCCACAGAGTTTTTTTCTACATTTTTTAAACGCACATTGGGAGCAAAAAAGCACATCTATTGCATTTAAAAGCGTGTGTTGATGCAACTAAGTGAGTTTTTTTTCTGTTCCAAACACACACAGCAGTCAATGTTTTATTGACAGCTTAATGTGTATCAAGCACAAGCAATATGCTGTGTCCAAACAAACGCACTGAAACGCAAATGGCGTAAAATGCAACTCAGAACGCACATGAGTACAGCCAGGACATTGTGAACATAATGGAATCAATTAGTAAATGCGCATACCGGCGTTTGAACATGCGTTAAATACAAGTTGAAGAATTTCACAAAGGGAAGTGCTGGTCCTGGGATGATTCATTCCTAAATTGAATTATGTGTCTAAGAAATTGACCGTGCACCCCGAAGATCACTTGAATAGAGTGCAGAAGCTTAACGAAATGTGTATATATATATATATATATATATATATATATATTTTTTTTCCATTTTTTTTTTTTCCATTGGATAGAAACCGCACTCACAGGTAGAGATGTCGCGAACTGTTCGCCGGCGAACTTGTTCGCGCGAACATCGGGTGTTCGCGCTCGCCGGAAGTTCGCGAACGTCGCGCGACGTTCGCCATTTTGGGTTCGCCATTGTTGGCGCTTTTTTTTGCCCTCTCACCCCAGACCAGCAGGTACATGGCAGCCAATCAGGAAGCTCTCCCTTGGACCACTCCCCTTCCCTATAAAAACCGAAGCCCTGCAGCTTTTTTTCACTCTGCCTGTGTGTGCTGAAGAGATAGTGTAGGGAGAGAGCTGCTGCCTGTTAGTGATTTCAGGGACAGTTGAAAGTTTGCTGGCTAGTAATCGTTTTGATACTGCTCTGTTATTGGAGGGACAGAAGTCTGCAGGGGTTTGAGGGACATTTAAGCTTAGGTAGCTTTGCTGGCTAGTAATCTACCTTCTACTGCAGTGCTCTGTATGTAGCTGCAGTGGGCAGCTGTCCTGCTTCTGATCTCATCTGCTGACTGCTGCAATAGCAATAGTCCTTGTAAGGACTGCTTTTATTTATTTTTTTGTTGTTTTACTACTACTACTACTACTACTACTACTATAAGAGCCCAGTGCTATTAGTCTAGCAGTGTTGGGGAGTGGGACTGGTGTGCTAATCTGCTGCTCCTAGTAGTTCAGCAGCACCAACTTTAATTTTTTTTTTTTAATATTCATTCTTTTTTTATTTAACTTTTTTTTTATTTTACTACCGCTGTAGTAGTGTATAAGTTGACCTTTTAGGCATTATTTGCCCTGTAGGCATTTTTTGCCCAGTGTGTTATTCAACCAACTGCTATCTAGCTGTGTGCCCGTGTTCACATTCTGTCTAAATATCCATAATATTACCGTCTCCAGAAAAAACACCGGAGTGACTTTTTTCAAGCAGCCATAATAAATTTTACGTAATCCGTATCCATCGCTGTAGTAGTGTATAAGTTGACCTTTTAGGCATTATTTGCCCTGTAGGCATTTTTTGCCCAGTGTGTTATTCAACCAACTGCTATCTAGCTGTGTGCCCGTGTTCACATTCTGTCTAAATATCCATAATATTACCGTCTCCAGAAAAAACACCGGAGTGACTTTTTTCAAGCAGCCATAATAAATTTTACGTAATCCGTATCCCTCGCTGTAGTAGTGTATAAGTTGACCTTGTAGGCATTATTTGCCCTGTAGGCATTTTTTGCCCAGTGTGTTATTCAACCAACTGCTATCTAGCTGTGTGCCCGTGTTCACATTCTGTCTAAATATCCATAATATTACCGTCTCCAGAAAAAACACCGGAGTGACTTTTTTCAAGCAGCCATAATAAATTTTACGTAATCCGTATCCATCGCTGTAGTAGTGTATAAGTTGACCTTTTAGGCATTATTTGCCCTGTAGGCATTTTTTGCCCAGTGTGTTGACCTTGTAGACATTGTTTGCCCAGTTTTTTTGGACGCAGCCACTGAAGCACAGTTGCCAGAAAAAATATGCCATATAAATGCTGAAAATATAAATTTTTTTGGTTGCAGCCACTGAAGCACAGAGGCCAGAAAAATTATGCCATATAAATGCTGAAAATAGTCATTTTTCGCCATACGTTGACCTTGTAGACATTGTTTGCCCAGTTTTTTTGGTTGCAGCCACTGAAGCACAGAGGCCAGAAAAAATTAAACCAGTAGGGTTTGCACCCTAGTTTGTAACGGTGGCGGAGGGAGGAGGACGCTAAAGGACAGCTGTGTGTGGAGTCATGAGGCTTGAAGAGAAGGACAGCTGCATAGAAGTCAGAACAAGTCTTCCGGCGTGCAGTAACCCTCCGAGATCCACCCCTCATTCATTTTAATAAAGGTCAGGTAATCGACACTTTTGTGACCTAGGCGAGTTCTCTTCTCAGTTACAATCCCTCCTGCTGCACTGAAGGTCCTTTCTGAGAGCACACTTGAGGCTGGGCAAGACAAGAGGTTCATGGCAAATTGTGACAGCTCTGGCCACAGATCAAGCCTGCGCACCCAGTAGTCCAGGGGTTCATCGCTCCTCAGAGTGTCGATATCTGCAGTTAATGCCAGGTAGTCCGCTACCTGCCGGTCGAGGCGTTCTTTGAGGGTGGATCCAGAAGGGTTGTGGCGCTGCCTTGGACAGAAAAACATTTGCATGTCTGACGTTACAGACCGGCCAAAGGGCTTTGTCCTTGCAGGTGTGCTCGTGGCAGGATTACTGGCACCTCTGCCCCTGGAATGTTGATGAGTTCCTGAAGTGACATCACCCTTAAAAGCATTGTACAACATGTTTTGCAGGCTGGTTTGTAAATGCCGCATCTTTTCGGACTTGTGGTATGTTGGTAACATTTCTGCCACTTTATGCTTGTACCGAGGGTCTAGTAGCGTTGCGACCCAGTACAGGTCCTTCTCCTTAAGCCTCTTGATACGGGGGTCCTTCAACAGGCATGCCAGCATGAAAGACCCCATTCTCACAAGGTTGGATGCAGAGCTATCCATCTCCGCTTCCTCATTATCAAGGACTGCATCATCCACGGTCTCCTCCCCCCAGCCACGTACAAGACCAGGGGTCCCCAAAAGGTCACCACTAGCCCCCTGGGAAGCCTGCTCCTGTTGGTCCTCCTCCTCCTCCTCCACAAAGCCACCTTCCTCCTCTGACTCCACTTCTGGCACCTCTCCCTGCGTTGCAGCAGGTGCCTGGGTTCGTTCTGGTGATTGCGACCATAAATCGTGCGCTTCCAGCTCCTCGTCACGCTGGTCTACAGCCTCATCTGTCACTCGTCGCACGGCACGCTCCAGGAAGAAAGCGAAGGGTATTAGGTCGCTGATGGTGCCTTCGGTGCGACTGACCATATTTGTCACCTCTTCAAAAGGTCGCATGAGCCTGCAGGCATCGCGCATAAGCACCCAGTAACGGGGGAAAAAAATCCCCAGCTCTGCAGATCCAGTCCTACCACCCAGTTCAAAAAGGTACTCGTTGACGGCCCTTTGTTGTTGCAGCAGACGTTCCAACATAAGGAGCGTTGAATTCCAGCGAGTCTGGCTGTCAGAAATCAAACGCCTGACTGGCATGTTGTAGCGCTGCTGAATGTCAGCAAGGCGTGCCATGGCTGTGTAGGAACGTCTGAAATGGGCCGACACCTTTCTGGACTGGGTGAGAACGTCCTGGAATCCTGGGTACTTGGAGACAAAACGTTGGACTATTAAATTTAACACATGTGCCATGCAGGGCACATGTGTTAAATTTCCCAGTCTCAACGCTGCCAACAGATTGCTTCCATTGTCACACACCACTTTTCCGATCTGCAGTTGGTGTGGGGTCAGCCACCGATCGGCCTGTGACTGCAGAGATGACAGGAGTACAGATCCGGTATGGTTTTTGCTTTCCAGGCACGTCATCCCCAAGACAGCGTGACAACGGCGTACCTGGCACGTCGAATAGCCTAGGGGGAGCTGGGGGTGCACAGGTGTGGAGGAGGAGAAGGAGGACCCAGCAGCAGAGTAAGAAGAAGAAGAGGAAGAAGACGAGGTAGAGAGCGATGGAGGAGTAGAGGTGGTGGCAGAACCGCGTGCAATCCGTGGCGGTGACACCAACTCCACTGTTGTTGTTGTTGTTGAGCTACCCATTCCCTGCTTCCCATTCCCAGCCATTACCAAGTTCACCCAGTGGGCAGTGTAGGTGACATACCTGCCCTGACCATGCTTGGAGGACCATGCGTCAGTAGTCATATGGACCTTTGGCCCAACACTAAGTGACAGAGATGCGGTAACTTGGCTCTGCACATGTTGGTACAGGTGTGGTATTCCCTTTTTAGAAAAAAAATTGCGGCTGGGTACCTTCCACTGCGGTGTCCCAATTGCTACAAATTTGCGGAAGGCCTCAGAGTCCACCAGCTGGTATGGTAAAAGCTGGCGGGCTAAGAGTGCAGACAAGCCAGCTGTCAGACGCCGGGCAAGGGGGTGACAGTCAGACATTGGCTTCTTACGCTCAAACATGGCCTTCACAGAAACTTGGCTGGTGGCAGATGACTGGGAATGGGAACAGGTGGTCAAGGTGGAAGGCGGAGTGGAGGGTGGTTCAGATGGGTCAAGGAGAGCAGAGGTAGAGCAGTAAGATGCTGGACCAGAAGGAGTGTGACTTTTAGTTTGCCTGTTGCCTTTGAGGTGTTGCTCCCAAAGTGCTTTGTGCTTGCCGCTCATGTGCCTTCGCATAGAAGTTGTACCTATGTGGCTGTTGGGCTTACCAAGGCTCAGTTTCTGACTGCACTCATTGCAAATTACAATGCTTTTGTCAGAGGCACACACATTAAAAAAATGCCACACTGCTGACTTTTTGGAAGTCTGCGATCTGGCGGTAACAGTAGAAGTTGGCGGCATTGGCGGCAATGGCGGGTGCGTTGGCCGGCTGAACACAGGTGCCGATACATGTTGTTGCCCTACTGATCCCTGCGGGCTGGCCTCCCTGCTTCTTCTAAGTCTTATTCTCCTACTGCCTCTCTGACTCTCCGTCTCTCCATCTGAACTACCCTCCTCTTGCTCTCTTCTACTAGGCACCCACAAAACATCAATCTCCTCATCATCATTCTCCTCAGATGCATCAATTTCTTCTGACACATCACAGAAGGAAGCAGCAGCGGGGACCTCCTCCTCCTCCTCATCACTCATCATTATGTCCATCTCTGTCGTGTTCTCTGCCAGAATTAAATCTGGTGTAACGTCCTCATCTCCTTCATCTTCTTCTGCCAATAATGGTTGCGCATTACTCAGTTCAAGAAACTCATGGGAAAATAACTCCTCTGACTCCAGTGAAGATGGGGCACCGGTGGTGGAGGAAGTGTTACGTGGGGTGGCCATAGCAGTGGAGGATGAGGAGGATGTTGTGGTAAAGTTAGAAACGGTAGAGGATGGGGTGTGCTGTGTAAGCCAGTCAACTACCTCTTCAGCATTTTGGGAGTTCAGGGTCATTGGCTTTTTAAAACTGGGCAATTTGCTAGGGCCACAGGATTGCATAGCAGCACGGCCCCTAGCACGGCCTCTGCGTGGCGGCCTGCCTTTGCCTGGCATTATTTTTAAAAAAACAACAACAACAAAAACTCAGTTGGTTTTTCTGGAAACGATAATACACACAGCTAGATGGCAGTTTGAAGAAAACAGTGTGCAAATAATGCCTACAAGATCAACGTATACACTACTACAGCGGTGGATACGGATTACGTAAAATATATGAATGCTGCTTGAAAAAAAGTAACTCAAGTGGTTTTTCTAGAGACGATAATATTATCAATATTTAGACAAAATGTGAACAAGCTCACACAGCTAGATGGCGGTTTGAAGAAAACACTGTGCAAATAATGCCTACAAGGTCAACGTATACACAGCGGTGGATACGGATTACGTAAAATATAAGAATGCTGCTTGAAAAAAAGTCACTCCGGTGTTTTTTCTGGAGACGGTAATATTATGGATATTTAGACAGAATGTGAACACGGTCACACAGCTAGATAGCAGTTGGTTGAATAACACACTGGGCAAAAAATGCCTACAGGGCAAATAATGCCTACAAGGTCAACGTATACACAGCGGTGGATACGGATTACGTAAAATATAAGAATGCTGCTTGAAAAAAAGTCACTCCGGTGTTTTTTCTGGAGACGGTAATATTATGGATATTTAGACAGAATGTGAACACGGGCACACAGCTAGATAGCAGTTGGTTGAATAACGTATGGCGAAAAATGACTATTTTCAGCATTTATATGGCATATTTTTTTCTGGCAACTGTGCTTCAGTGGCTGCGTCCAAAAAAACTGGGCAAACAATGCCTACAAGGTCAACGTATGGCAGTTGTTTAAAGAGAACAGTAGATTACTAGCCAGCAAAGCTACCTAAGCTAAAATGTCCCTCAAATCCCTGCAGACTTCTGTCCCTCCAATACAGAGCAGTATCACGCAGATTACTAGCCAGCAAACTTACTATCATCTGTCCCTGAAATCACTAACAGCTCTCCCCCTACACTATCTCTTCCAAGCACACACAGGCAGATTTTTCAGATACATTTTTGCCCTTGATCCCCCTCTGGCATGCCACTGTCCAGGTCGTTGCACCCTTTAAACAACTTTAAAATCATTTTTCTGGCCAGAAATGTCTTTTGTAGATGTTAAAGTTCGCCTTCCCATTGAAGTCTATGGGGTTCGCGAACCGTTCGCGAACCGCTCGCAATTTTGCGCAAGTTCGCGAATATGTTCGCGAACTTTTTTTCCGACGTTCGCTACATCCCTACTCACAGGTCTTATGTATTTTTTAAAAAAACATTTACTTTATTATCGTTTTGGCCTAGTCCTAGGCCTTTTTCAAAGTGCAAAATACTTAATGAACATCCCATATATACAGGAAATGGCGGGAAAACAGCTGATGTAACAATGAGGTATCCCCATCGTCACCACTGGGCAACTCCATAGAAACATAGCATAATAAACACATAGAGAACGAATACTTATAACATAAAACAGATCCTACCATCAACACTTATTACAAAACATTCAGATAAAATCATAATAAAAACAAAATAAAATGCAATTTTGTTATCTTAATATTAGTCATGTAGCAAATTCTCCCACTTATATATATAAAATATAATAAATATATATAAAATTTTTGCCATAAAATTAAGATTTGATTATAAATCCCAGGTGTGTGCTACCATACTTTGTTTGTATACAGTCCCAAGGAGCAGCACCCGGGTCGACGAACAAGGAGTTACTATTGTGAGTGTGGATCTGTGAAGATATACTTTTTATTTATTAGCCAGGTAATCAATACATTTTACATTAAGGGAATTGGAGCAAAATGTTCAGTGCCTTAACTTTAAAAATAAACCAGCTTTATGTCCTTAAGCAAAATACAGTATTGCCAGTACTGATGGCCATTACAGGTCTGGTTTGCTTTACAGTCTAAAGTTATTAGATTCCTGGTTTATTCAACCAAAATATTTGATTAATCCAGCCTTAAAGGGGATCTGCCTCCTTAAAGGGCATGTAAAGTCTAAACTAGAATAAGGCTAGAAATGCTGTAATTTGTATACTAAATATAAACATGAACTTACTGCACCACAAGCTTAATCAAACAAATAATTTATGCTTTCAAAACTGGCTACAGGGGGTCACCATCTTGTAACTTTGTTAAACATCTTTGCAAGACTAAGACTGTACACATGCTAAGTGTGGTCTGGGCTGCTTAGGGATCGTCATAAACAAAGCTGCTTGAGTTATGCATGGCTGGGAAGTAAGGCAGGGGGGCTCCCCCTGCTGTTCATAAGTATGATTGTTTCCCTGCTCAACAGTTAGGGACCGTCTGACAATTCCTATCCACAGCAGTAAATGACGGGAGAATTTCACTGCATACAGTCAGGTTTCTTATAAAAATGCTACACATTTTTTAATTAAAGTATATTGGAGATAGGTTTCTTTTTAATTAAAGAAAGTAAAAATTGGATTTTATTTTTTTGCCTTTACATGCCCTTTAAGGAATAATTACAAATCTTTTTCTGTGCTGTTACTCCAGCAAAATACATTTTAATTACAATACATACTTTATTTAAATCTTGTTTTTTTCAGTCTTGTACTTTGTGACCACAGAAATCAGTCAGGCATTATTTTGTGGGCCGCGTTGTCAAAGCAAAATTTGCATCATCCCAAAATCTTGCGTATACACTAGAATAATGCCCATGCGCTGGCTACACAATTATAAGGAAAGTGAAAGTGATTTGCTATGTCTGAGGCATAGATATGGGAAAAACAATATATGTCTGAACGTAAGATTTTTAAATACATTTAAAATAGGTATGGATGTTTTAATATAAAAATTCATTTGGGATTCATGTTTATTTTTTTTATGTCTGGGTGACAGGTCCATTTCCAAATGCAACAGAAGAATATGCAGTAGTTCCCTTTTGTGTTTGTACCATTACAACACTCTTCTAAGCGTATAATGGATCACAATATAGCGGAATTCACATTACAGCTGTGGCTGGAAACACATTTTCTCTAGTTACAGTAACAGTACAGCCTTTTAGCTATATCATTATTTACACAGATGTATCAAAGAGGGGTTTATACAGTAGTTCAGACCTACAATGAAGCTGAGGAAAAGCCATGGCAGAAGACAATTTTGCAGTGTTTAAAGGTACAAGATACCCCCTTTTTCAACATTGGTTCAATAAATCTTGAACATGTTTTTTTCCTTGTGTTTTAATGTATGGTTTTTGTTATTTATTGTTTTAAAGAGGGACGATTTGAAGTTGAAACTAAAGCCACATTCTACTTCTTCCCTCCTACTATCCCAAAGAGCTAAGCCAGACATATCAGCAGTCCACCAGAGAATCCCTTTGTATAAATAAACCCAGGTACAGCCTATCTTTTTGAAAAAGTAGTGTATTATACAAAGGCTTCTCAATGGATAGCTGGTTTGTTTGACTTTGCTCTCTGGGATCAGGAATAAACTAATGTTGACAAAGGAGGTATATTTTCCCTTTAATTTTTATCTTGGTATCTTTGTATTATTATAGGGTAAAAAAAAAATGTACTCACTTTGTTGACTTGTACCTAATTTTTTAATCTTACTTTTATTACATAGCTATGGGAATTATTAAGAGCCAAGAATATATTACACATATGGGATGTATGATCAGGTGTGCTTGAGACCTGTGGTTCTCTGGATACAGGGTTTTTTCCAAAGAGTGGCCTACCTGTCATTAAAGCTACTACAAAAACATTATTTAAAGGAGAACTAAACCCCCTCCTAAAGAGAGTCCCCGTCTAATCACCCCCATTCACTCCTTCCACACTTCCTCCCTGCATAGTCCACTATTTAAAAAAAATACCAGCATTCCTATATTTTGCCAATTAATAACATGGGCATCAAGAATAAGTTTTACTGACCAGGCTGGTAAATTAAAAGCTAATTGGCAACCCTAGTAACAACTTTTAGTTTAGTTCTTGGTTTAATGGTTTAATTGTTCACATCATTTTGAAACCTTCATGCCATTGTCAGGCTCTGCTGGGATTCGAGCCAGGGACCTCTGCATTTCTGGCTCAGTGCCTTGACCATTGGGCCAGTCAAGCAGTTGGTAGACTGGCTCATTATCACATGACTGACCCTGCCCTATATAAGGCCAGCCCTCTTCACAACCAGGGCCTGAGGATTGGCCTTCTTAAGCACTGTGGCATCACCCCTAGCTTGGTTAATGCTCTAGCCGTACCTTGCATTGTACCTTGTCTGGTGCCTTGCCTAATCCTGCCTGTCTGAACCTTGCTATCTACAGTATTTCCCATCCTGATCTGACTCTTCACACATACTGTCCTGCTCCAATTCTAGTCTTGCTTCTGTTCTGATCTATGCCCACTCAGTCCTGTCCAGTCCTGCTCCCTACGCCTGCTCTGTCCTGTTGCTATGCTGTCCAGTCCTGCTCTCTACGCCCGTTCCGTCATGTTCCAGCAAACTCTTACTCATCACCCTCTTCATCCTGCCCTTCCTCTCTGTGACTCACCCTTACAGCCCCTTCCTGAAGGACTCACTCTTCCCAAATTTTTAGTTATTTAAACATAGCAGACAAAGTTTAGGAAAGTAGCCATAAACTCCTAAATAAAGGCAGTTGTTAACTGCAATCTTTTCATTAATCCTGATTGGCAAAAATCTACAGATATCCTCCATTTAAATCCAAAAATGATTTTATTTGTATATATAGGCTCATAGGTATCATTAATGCACATTGCTCCAACTGTAGACTCCTGATGGATGAGCATACACTGAGCAGTTCATAGATTTCCTTGTGTTTGAGCCCAAAAGCACATTCTGAAAAATATGGTTGTAAATTACCTAAGGAAAACAGCAATAATATACTAATATGTCTCTATTATAGAGTATGAAAAGTTTTTTTTATATAAGTGTGCCCTCCTTACTTTGTATTTTGTCAAATAGGAGCCCAAGGCTACCAGGGAAATGTCCAATCTGTAGCTTGTAATTGTTGGCAGACTTGGGGTTTCAGAATCTTTTGTTTTTACTAAAAGATGTAGGGTTACTAGTTAGAATCCCAGAACTTCTACTATTATAGGTTAGTCCTTTATATTGCACCTGCGAAATTTTCTCTAAATTCTTCTATTTATAATGTTTTAGCTAAATCACATGTAGCATAAAATGGAAACCTTTATAAGTAATAAAGTTAGAATACAGGTGTGGGACCTATTATCCAGAATGCTCGGGCCTGGGGTTTTCCGCATAAAGGATCTTTCCATAATTTGGATCTTCATACCTTAAGTCTACTGTAAAATAATGTAAATATTAAATAAACTAAATAGGCAGGTTAAATAACCTGAATAGGCTGGTTTCAGGGATTAATTATATCTTAGTTTGGATCAAGTACAAGGTACTGTTTTATTATTACAGAGAAAAAAATATAATTTTTAAAAATTTGCATAATTTGGATAAAATGGAGTCTATGGGTCTATTGCAAATTGGAGCATTCTGCATAATGGGTTTCCGGATCAGGGCCGGAAATAGGGGTAGGCAGAGTAGGCACATGCCTAGGGCTCAAAGCTTGGGGGGCGCCAGGCACTTACCTTCTCTGTCGCCTACCCCATGCCCGGTCCCTTCTCTCTGCGACTTCTGGTGCTATTTTTCAGCGTAATTGTATTTCTACGAATGCCGTTTCGCACATGCGCGCGATCTGCCGGCACCGTGACTGCCCAGGTTGCCTAGGGCGTCTGGTCGGCCTGGCCCGGCACTGTTACAAATAACGGATCCCATACCTGTATTTAATTTGTAGCTCAATTCATTATTCCTCTCTTTCACATATTAAAATAGACATTTTGTTTATAGTTTTCCTGAACTTGCACTATTGCTTAATGAAAAATAACTTTTTTTGAGTAGAGAAAGAGATGTTGGTTTTGGATTTTGTGTACATATTCATCATCCTTATATTTGTTAAACAAAAACAGACGGGAAGTTGAGCTTTGAAGTAGAAAATCTCCAGATATGCTTAATGCAGAATGAACTCTTTAATGATGATATGCCAGGGAAAATTACATTGTTACTTATTTTTCGCTGATTAATTGTGGTCTCGCTGAGAAAAAAAATGTATACGGTAACCATTTGCTTTGTACAGTATATAGATCTAAATATCTAGTTTTTTAGTAGAACAGAGTTTTACTGTACTACAAAGGCACTGCTGATATTATGAATGGTCATCCCATTGCTCTACCAGACTGAACACTCTCACAGGCCAGGAGAGCAGCATAAAATATAACCCTGCACATAAAGAACCATTTCAGACAGCTGGGAAACAACTATCTGGCCTATTTATAAATCATCAAAGATGGAAAAAAGCATTTGAAAGCCATCAAGTTTTTTAAATTGTGCTTCTTTATAAAACTTTTGCTTTGATGGAAATGTTTCTCTCTGTTTTAACTTCAACTCAACTGTTTTTTTTCTTCTCGCATTGTGCAGTCTAAAAAGAACTTGACCTTCCTCTGCTACAAAAACAGAAATGAAATTACTTTGCCTGCCTGGATCTGGCAAATGCCCTTGTCTCCTAAGGGAAGATGAAGAACTTCTGTATGGCGACTTCTGAGACTTCATTGATATTTTAATAACCCATGACAATATGGCTGAAGTTTGTGAATGACAGTTTAATAATGGAATTTTAGTTTTATTTCACTGCTTTGACTATATTTCTATTACTACTTTGAAAACAACTTTGTCATCCTTCCGACTTCACCAGAAACCAATTGAAGTGCAGCGGAGAAGTAAATGTTACTACATCAAAGCTTTATAAATGGGGACCCAAAGTGTCTGGGGGTGAGGGGGTGGAGCGGCGGCATATGAATGGCTTGTTTCAGAAGTTCTTTCAAAGGAGACATCTACATAAACTCTAGTCAATGATTTAAACACATTTTTAAAACCATTTTCAAAAAAAAAAAATTTCAGTGCACCAATAATCCATCTCTGTTTATTCTGTAGGAATTTGAACTGTGATCAAAAATTGTTAAGGACAAGGAATGGTATGAAGCAACTAAATTCTATCTGAAAGGTTGAAACAGTGTTGTCTTATTAATCTCATTGTTCCTTCCTCCTATACATGGTCTACATTAACAGGTTTCCGTTTTTGCTTTTACCAACCGACAATGGATGCGTGTACATTTTCTGTAGTGAGGCTATTTTTACACAGTTATCTTCACTTTAATACCTTTCTGTTCAGACCCTGTCATATGCTTCTTTCCATAGGGAAGTTGTGCTCACTGCTAATTTTTAAAAACATTAGGCAGGGGTGCAATGAGGTAGTGACCACAAAATTCATAAAGACAAATACAAGAGTCCTCTGCACTCAACCCATTATCAATATATTTAAGACAGCGACATTTTGTGCCTTAAGCTACTAAAAATTCCTTACCCTTTAAACAAAACAAGGATTGTTTGTCCATATATTGCAATATATTTAAGCTGGCCAACTACGTCAAAGTCATCCCATATCTAGGCAGTCCTACACTCAACTTGAATCTGATTCATTAAGATTTCTATTGCTGCATTATACATTGTATAAAGGGATTTTGTTTTTCCTGCAACTTACTTGCTGCTTTCAAAGTAAAACTCCCAAAGTTGGTTGCCCTTTTATTAGCCACCAGTAGGATCCCTGACTTCCCAACCCATGCTTTTTCCCACCCCTCATCTAGACCTTTCCTACTTGCTAGGGTAAACTAGGCCCCAGCAACAAGCTGCTAAAAATTATAAACTACAGAACTGCTGAACAAAAAACTAAATTATTCCAAAATCGCACAAAATAAAGCATGACGACCAAATGTAAAATTTCTCAGAATATCAAAGTCTGTATTGTGAGCAACATGTTGCTCTTCAATCCCTTGGATATTGCTCCCAGTGGCCTTCAAGCAGGTGCTTATTTTTTTATTCCTGGTTTAAGGCAAGCTTTAGTTGCATAAAAAAACATGTACACTGCCAAACAGAGTCTCCTGTTGGCTGCAAGTTCACATAGGGGCTACCAATATCCAATCAAAGCCCTTATTTGTAAGCCACGGGAACTTTTTGCATGCTTGTGTTGCTCTCCAATATTATTTTATACTTGAGTTTTTCTCTTGGGTAAAAAAAGGTTGGGGACCCCTGGTCTATATCATACTAACAGTCAGGGTCGGACTGGGCCAATGGAACACTTGGAAATAACCTGGTGGGCCCCACCAGCCCAGGCCTGTACACCATCTGGGTTATACCAGCACGGTAAATAAGGAGGCAAATTATACGTGATCCACTGCATACACACAATTGCAGGGGGGTGCGAATTGCAGGCATCAGGAGGCCACTGGAGGTTACAAGGAGGACCTTTGAACTCACAGCCCCAGTAGGCCACTAGTGCCCCATTTAAAGAGGACTTGTCTGTTTGCAATTCAGTTCACAAGCAGCCAGCTGGAGACCAAATTGAATTACAAGTATCGGATCCATTATACATTACGCTCCGAATTATGGAAAGGCAGTCTCCCATAGACTCTATTCATAGTTTAAAAATGATTTTGTTTTCTATGATTAATCCTTATTGGAAGCCAAACCAGACAGTTTGGGTTTATTTAATGTTTACATGCTTTTCTAGTAGACTTAAGGTATAGATCCAAATAACAGAAAGATCCATTATGTAGGAAACCCCAAATCCTAAGCATTCTGGATAACCAGTCCCATACCTGTATATCTGTTAATCATGTGCCTGGGCCTGTCTTACTTCCTAACTAGGCAAATAACCTAAAGCTCCTTCCTATTTGGAGCAAACAATGGCAACTAATGTTTCATAGGTTAATCAAATTTACCATTATTTAATGGTGTAAAACTGATATTTTCAGAGAAACCAGATAGCAATTGCCCTTTTTTTTAAAAAAAAAAAAAGAAGTTTTCTCAATGTCCAAAGTATGCCTGGTCAGTCCACTTGAAGCCAGACAATAAAACCAGCACTGTTTAATATCAATCAGCTTTTTCTTTCACAGTTATCTGTCAGTGTCAGACTGGGACACCAGGGGCCCACCCAAAAATCTTAGACCAGAGGCCCACCAAAAGAATTTAGATCAGGGGCCCACTCTCAGTACTATTATAATTCCTCTCCTCACGCAACCTCTATTCTGGTAGTCTCTTTTCTTTACATGCTATAATCTATTCAATCTATTTAGTCTCATAGATATAGGTAATAGCCATGAAATATGCCAAATGTTTTGAAGCAGGAGGGCACACTGACACCTGGGCCCACCAGGAAGCTTCCTAGTATCCCTGTGGGCCAGTCTGACACTGTTCTCTGTACACAAAGGTTTTAGTCCTTTTAAAACCCGCACAGCCTCGAGGAAGGTACGCACTCACAGGTCTTATGAAGAAAAAATGGTGTTTATTATTCAAAGCAAAGACTGACGTTTCAGCTAGCACTCTAGCCTTTCTCAAAGTGCTACAACAAACAATTACAGGCCCTAATAAACCCTAAAGTGGCGGGAGGGGAGGTAGTGACATCATCAGTGGGGGATGTGTGGGGGATGTGCACACAATAGAGTGGAAAAAAACAAAATAAAATAAAGAATCAAAACACAGATAATATGTACAAGTTCACAATCCATATATATACACAAGAGTCAATCCTGGAAATGAAAGGTTGTTTCAATTAATATCAACAGTTTAGCCATTTAGTCCATAAATCACAAAATGTATCAAAACGCGGTTAATCCTATCGAGTGATGTTGTTAAAGGGAAATGCGGCAATTAATATCAACAGTGTTGCCATTTAGTCCATAAATCACAAAACATATCAAGATGCGGTTAATCTTCTCGGACAATGTTGCCAAATGAAAGTACAGCAGGTCCCAACATGCTGGAAGTCCTTGGAAGTTCGTTAAAAGAAATGGTAAGCACTATACAGTACCTATAGTAAGCGGTTCCTGGCTGAATGAAATCTGAGACGGGAGGTGGGAAGTAACATCACCATTCTGTAGAGGTTCCATTGGAGTGCGTCCGTGATCAGTCTGGTCCTCACGTCAAACCGAATTCTGAGTCGCTAGAGAGTGCGGCCCTGTGTTTGGTGCTGATTGAACAGCTCTGATTGAGTGTGGAAGTGGTGCAACTTCGCATATCTTCCTGTAGGTGGCATGAGTTCCCCAGGTTCCGTTGCTACGGACTGAGTCCTTAGTGACCTGTTGTTGCTAATGCTGCTTATTAGGAAATAAAGAAGGATTTTGGCATCAGTTTGACATCCTGGGTATCTGAGGGTTCTGAAATAAGAGCAATGATATACAGAGCGACAGAAAAGATAGAATCAGATGTAGAAGAGAGGGAACAAAGGGGCACAAGAGAGGGGCAAAATCCCAGTCACTCAGTAGTACCGTCTGCTTGGTGATAAAAACATACAGTTCATAGCGGACTGCTTGAATACTGGCGGATTTACAGTTGTGTAACCGCCCTAATGCCAGAGATAGGATAAAAAGAAAGGCCCAGTACTATACGCACTATTGCTCCAGGCTGCAATAAGTAGCTACTTTTTGGTGCCGCAAAATCTGCGTTGGCCCAAGCAGTCGGAGGTACACACTGGAGTTGTAGGTGAGGTCTGCCACCTGGTTACCCAGGGGAAATGCGACACTCTGCCCATCCTATGTTGTGTGTTAAGATGAGGCCCTTTAGAAATCAGATTCAGGTGGTTGCTGAATTACTTGGGAAAAAAACTGGTTATACATTGAGGATCATAACTGGCCAATTCAGGCCACCAGTGACTCGGGGAGGTACAGCTGGGGAAAGAAGAGAGAGTAAGAAAATAGAGAACACCCAGCCTCAGGGTCAGTCTGGAATTGTGATCAAAATGCAGCAACAAATAAATATGACAGGTCAATCAAAAGAAAGGGTTATAGGAGATAAGTTCGTTCAATCCTCTGGGGCTCAGGGTGTCCAAACGGTGGATCCACTTCAGTTCCTTCTGTAGTAGGAGTCTCTCTTGGTCACCTCCACGGGAAGGGATGGGGACGTGGTCAATGATCATGCATCTGAGTGATGCTAATGTATGTTTACATTCGACAAAGTGTTGCGCTACTGGTGTGTCACCGCTCCCTTTATTCAATGCCGCTCGAATGGAGGATCTGTGGTTCGCCATTCTGTCCCTAAAGTTAGTGATGGTCTTGCCCACATACATCAACCCACAGGGGCACTTGAGTATATAGATAATGAATTTGGAGGTACATGTAAGTCGATGTTCAATTTTGATCTGTTTACCCGAATGCGGATGGGAAAATGTAGATCCTGTCAAGAGTTGCCTGCAGGTAGTGCAATCTGTGCAGCGGTAGCATCCGGGCTTGGAGTTGGAGAGCCATGTTGATGGTGTGGGTGATTGGTAGCAGTGTGTAGGGTCCGTCTTTACTAGTTGGTCCCTCAAATTCTTGCCCCTCCTGTAGGCAATGCGTGGTGGTGATTTAAAAGATGATGGTAAAGACTTATCTTTTTGTACAAGAGTCCAATGGTCATGTATTGCTTGTGTAAAGGACTTTATGTTGGGGGAGAAAGTAGTGAGAAAAGTGAGGCGGTCCTCCTTGTTTACTCCCAAAGATGCAGGATTAGAATCGTGAATGGGGTATAGCAACTCAGTTTGTGTGAATTGGGTAGCTTTATGGTAACTGTCCATGAGTTCATGTAGTGGATATCCACGATGGAGGAAGCGATCCACGAGTTCATCTAATTGAAGATCAAGTTGTGTGGAATCTGTGTTGTTTCTGACTGTACGCAACATTTGTGAATACGGGATGCTTCTTAGGAGGTGTGGTGGATGGCAAGATGAATGATGTAATAGGGTATTTCTATCAGTGTCTTTGCGGAAAATGGTAGTAGAAAGATGTTTATCTCGTTTCAACAGCAGAATATCTAAGAATGGAATTTGAACTGGGTCAATATGTGCTGTAAATTTGATGGGAGATGGCAGTGCATTGAGGTCACTAATCATCTTGTTGAATTGAGCTTCCGTTCCGCTCCATAAAATGAGGAGATCGTCAATAAAATGCCAAATTCTGTAGATGTGGGGACCAAACTGGGGAAAGATATGTTGTTGTTCATAATATGCCATATAAAGGTTGGCAAAAGCTGGTGCAACATTAGAGCCCATGCTGGTGCCACTTTGTTGTAGATAGTAGCACTGTTCAAATTTAAAGTAGTTAAGTTTGAGGCATAAACCCAGGAGGTCCATGAGAAATTCAGAATTTGGGCGCTTGGAATCTGGATACAGGAGTAAGGTTTGACGTACTTTCTCAATGCCCTCATCAGTAGGAATTACGGTATAGAGGGAAGTGACATCCATGGTGGCCAGGAGAATTTGTTCAGGTACTGGTTGGCATTCATCCAATTTCACCAGGAGGTCACCTGTGTCCTTAAGGTATGTTGGTGTCTTCTGCACAAGGGGTTGGAGGAAATAGTCAACATAAATTGCTAGGGATTGTAGTATGGAACCGCGTGCACTCACAATAGGGCGGCCTGGAGGATTAGAGAGAGTTTTATGTATCTTGGGTAAGGTATATAGTATGGGAACCACCGGGTGTTTTGTGACTAGAAAAGCATGGGTAGACTCGGAGATGAAACCTTGGGCTAGGGCTGTTTGGAGTGTGGCATCAACTCTCTTTTTGAAGCTTGATGTGGGGTCCGAAGTGAGTTTTTTATATACTGTTGTGTCGCTTAGCTGTCTGAGAATTTCGGCCCTGTAATCAGCATAATTCAATATCACGACTCCTCCACCTTTGTCGGCCGGTCGGATGACAATATTGGGGTTAGCTGCCATGGAGGAAATTGCTTCTTTCTCTGTTCGTGTGATATTTGGCCAGGTTTTGGAGTTCCTCCTTGGTTTAAGTGCTTCATCCATAAGTAAACGGGTAAATGCTGCTATAGATTTCGGGGTGTTTTGTGGTTCAAAATTGCTCTTAGCTCGAAAGTGTGTATAGTCTTTGGTGGACTGTACTCTGAAATGGTCCTTCAATTTCATACTCCTCTGGAATCTGTGAATGTCTATCATGAGGTCCAGCTGTTTTATGTTGGCTGTAGGGACAAATGACAGGCCTTTAGATAAGACTTGTAGTTCAGTGTGGTTTAGTGGATGGTCAATCAAATTAAAAACTACTTCCTCCTTTGGTAGTGTAGATTTGGTGGTCTTGTGTCGAGTGCCGCCCCTCCTTTTATGTGGACGTCCCTGGTTTTGGATCTGGTAGTTGTGCCTAAAAAATGTGCACCTGAATTATCGGATGTGTTGAAACTGGTGTTCGTGCTGTTGCTTAATGGGGGGGGGGGTCCAGATCTTGGTTTTGTTCTTCCTCTGGAATATGCCTCAGAGTCCGAAGGTGAAGAAGTGTAGGCCGATGAATCAAAGCCACCAAAACCAGTGCGTTGCCTGTGTGTTCTGTTGAACCTTGCTCTTATTTGTTCCCCTCCAGATAGCCAGCTATAAACTCGTCTGTTTTCATAATCAGAGTGGACAATATGTACCTTATTTTTCTTAAATTTGTGTAGTTCAGCTGTGTAATGAATTAACTGTTGTTCCAGCTTCTCTATCCACTTGTTATCACGGTCGGTTCTTAGGGCAGGTAGATGTGCAGTTTCAAAGGATGCTGTTACGACTTACATGTACCTCCAAATTCATTATCTATATACTCAAGTGCCCCTGTGGGTTGATGTATGTGGGCAAGACCATCACTAACTTTAGGGACAGAATGGCGAACCACAGATCCTCCATTCGAGCGGCATTGAATAAAGGGAGCGGTGACACACCAGTAGCGCAACACTTTGTCGAATGTAAACATACATTAGCATCACTCAGGTGCATGATCATTGACCACGTCCCCATCCCTTCCCGTGGAGGTGACCAAGAGAGACTCCTACTACAGAAGGAACTGAAGTGGATCCACCGTTTGGACACCCTGAGCCCCAGAGGATTGAACGAACTTATCTCCTATAACCCTTTCTTTTGATTGACCTGTAATATTTATTTGTTGCTGCATTTTGATCACAATTCCAGACTGACCCTGAGGCTGGGTGTTCTCTATTTTCTTACTCTCTCTTCTTTCCCCAGCTGTACCTCCCCGAGTCACTGGTGGCCTGAATTGGCCATTTATGATCCTCAATGTATAACCAGTTTTTTTCCCAAGTAATTCAGCAACCACCTGAATCTGATTTCTAAAGGGCCTCATCTTAACACACAACATAGGATGGGCAGAGTGTCGCATTTCCCCTGGGTAACCAGGTGGCAGACCTCACCTACAACTCCAGTGTGTACCTCCGACTGCTTGGGCCAACGCAGATTTTGCGGCACCAAAAAGTAGCTACTTATTGCAGCCTGGAGCAATAGTGCGTATAGTACTGGGCCTTTCTTTTTATCCTATCTCTGGCATTAGGGCGGTTACACAACTGTAAATCCGCCAGTATTCAAGCAGTCCGCTATGAACTGTATGTTTTTATCACCAAGCAGACGGTACTACTGAGTGACTGGGATTTTGCCCCTCTCTTGTGCCCCTTTGTTCCCTCTCTTCTACATCTGATTCTATCTTTTCTGTCGCTCTGTATATCATTGCTCTTATTTCAGAACCCTCAGATACCCAGGATGTCAAACTGATGCCAAAATCCTTCTTTATTTCCTAATAAGCAGCATTAGCAACAACAGGTCACTAAGGACTCAGTCCGTAGCAACGGAACCTGGGGAACTCATGCCACCTACAGGAAGATATGCAAAGTTGCACCACTTCCACACTCAATCAGAGCTGTTCAATCAGCACCAAACACAGGGCCGCACTCTCTAGCGACTCAGAATTCGGTTTGATGTGAGGACCAGACTGATCACGGACGCACTCCAATGGAACCTCTACAGAATGGTGATGTTACTTCCCACCTCCCGTCTCAGATTTCATTCAGCCAGGAACCGCTTACTATAGGTACTGTATAGTGCTTACCATTTCTTTTAACGAACTTCCAAGGACTTCCAGCATGTTGGGACCTGCTGTACTTTCATTTGGCAACATTGTCCGAGAAGATTAACAGCATCTTGATATGTTTAGTGATTTATGGACTAAATGGCAACACTGTTGATATTAATTGCTGCATTTCCCTTTAACAACATCACTCGATAGGATTAACCGCGTTTTGATACATTTTGTGATTTATGGACTAAATGGCTAAACTGTTGATATTAATTGAAACAACCTTTCATTTCCAGGATTGACTCTTGTGTGTATATATATGGATTGTGAACTTGTACATATTATCTGTGTTTTGATTCTTTATTTTATTTTGTTTTTTTCCACTCTATTGTGTGCACATCCCCCACACATCCCCCACTGATGATGTCACTACCTCCCCTCCCGCCACTTTAGGGTTTATTAGGGCCTGTAATTGTTTGTTGTAGCACTTTGAGAAAGGCTAGAGTGCTAGCCGAAACGTCAGTCTTTGCTTTGAATAATAAACACCATTTTTTCTTCATAAGACCTGTGAGTGCGTACCTTCCTCGAGGCTGTTGTTCTACTTTTTGGGCTTATCGCACCCAGGCAACATTTACCTGCTTACGTGTTGTGCTGGCTTCCAATAGTTCCTATATATATATATATATATATATATATATATAAACAGGTGACCAGTAAATTCAGCCTGCTAATTGGTTGCTATGGGTTACTGCTCCTGGGCAAACTTAGTGCCTTTTATTACATAACCCCGTTAGTGTTCAGATATTTTCCAGAATAACAACTGGATACTGCCATGCAGTATCATGGGTACTTGCAGAATACATGACATTTATATTTGGTACCTGATCACAATCAGACCTATGTTTCTTTGTGTTTCCCATGCTCTTTTGGTCCAACAAATATCTTCCAGTAAGGAATGCGGCTGCCCATTTGGATGCAGGGATCAAATTGAGTGAACAGTTTGTAAATTAGCTTTTGTATTTGTCTCATTGGAGTGTTGTCATATAAATAATACACTTCACCTTCAAATAGTTCTGGTTTCAGGTACAAGTGCCATGCTCCCTGTGCATGTATCCAAGCCACATTACCTGTGACAACAAAGTAATGCTGACAGATAGGGGCCCATTTACTAGAGGAAAAATAGTTCAAATTTCGAATGGTCGAATATGGCTACTTCGACCATCGAATGGGCTACTTCAACCTTCGACTACGACCTTCGAATCGAACGATTCGAACTAAAAATCGTTCGACTATTCGACCATTCCATAGTCGAAGTACTGTCTCTTTAAAAAATTCTTCGACCCCCTAGTTCGCCACCTAAAACCTACCGAGGCCAATGTTAGCCTATGGGGAAGGTCCCCATAGGCTTCCTAACAATTTCCTGATCGAAGGAATATCCTTCGATCGATGGATTTAAATCCTTTGAATCGTTAGATTCGAAGGATTTAATCGTTCGATCCAACAATTATTCCTTCGATCGTTCGATCGTAGGAATATCGCAAAGTCCTTCGACTTCGATATTCAAAGTCAAAGTATTTTACTTCGACGGTCGAATATCGAGGGTTAATTAAAACTCGATATTCGACCCTAGGTAAATGTGCCCCTTAGTGATCTTACAGAAAATGCTTCACAGTGTGTGTTTTATTCATCCACTGACAGAATTCAACGATTGTGTCCCTGCCGCCTACATATTATTATTGTACTTTGACCAGTGAAAGCGTACAAATTCTTGGTGTATTTTCACTGGTCAGCCACATTGAGCATTAACAATAACAGGCTGACATACTCAGGAGCAAACAGTGCATAGAAAAAGAACAGCTGAATAAATATTTAAACCCTATTCTGATATATTATCCATATATTCTGCCTCGCCTATAGATTTGTACATAAGCATAAAGAAATTACAGCAAGAATTCCAAATTATCTCATATCATAGAGCATTTTATACGGTAGCTACTGTATAATCTTACCAAACCCAAGCAGTGTCTATAACTATCCATTCAAAAAACATATCAATTCTAATCACAAGGTTTGACAGTCTTGAAAGACTAATTTGCAAATAATGAATATTCTTTTTAAGAGGAATGCTTAAAGGAACAGTAATGTCAAAAAATAAAAGTGTTTTAAAGTAATGAAAATATAATGCAGTGTTGCCCTGCACTGGTAAAACGGTTGTGTTTGCTTAAGAAACACTACTATTGCTTATATAAACAAGCTGCTGTGTAGCAATGGTGGCAGCCATTTAAAGGAGAAAAGGCTCGGGTTACACAGCAGATAGCAAATAAGCTCTGTCTGTCTAATGGTGTTATCTGTTATCCATTAGTTAAACTGTGCCATATAGCCGTTTTTCAATTTCCGCCATTGCTCCACAGCAGCTTGTTTATATGAACTATAGTAGTGTTTCTGAAGCAAACAGATCAGTTTTACTAGTGCAGGGCATATGTACATGATATTTTCAATACTTTAAAACACTTACAGTGTTTTAAAGTAATGAAAATATCACCTGTTGCCTTGCACTGGTAAAACTGATCTGTTTGCTTCAGAAACACTACTAAAGTTCATATAAACAGGGCCGAATTTACATAGTTGGCACCCCTAGGCCCACTGTCATTTGTAACCCCAACCCCCTCCCTTTTATTCACTCAAATTTTCATCTGGACCGAAGCAATGGGGTTTGGTGCATGGGAAATTAAAAAAACTATCATATCTTCTGCACATCCCTAGTGTTTCTGAACCAAAGTAGGTGTGGTTGGGCAGCATGCCGCCCCATAAAATCCTGCCACCCTAGGCCTGGGCCTGCTTATCTGCTATCTGCTGTGTATCTGAGCCTTTTCTCCTTTGAATGGCTGCCCCCATTGCTTCAAAGAAGCTTATTTAGTTAAACAATAGTAGTGTTTCTGATGCAAATACAGCAGTTTTACCAGCGCATTGTACCATTGCATTATATTTTAATTGCTTTAAAACACTTTTATTTTTTGATGCTACTGTTCCTTTAACTGATGCTTCACTATCACCCAACCTACCCATTTTTAGCCACTTAAGCTTCTTCTAGATGCTCTTCTCAGGGAGAGCGTTCATTAGTCTCTTACAGATGACTGGTCAGGGACGGTTTGTGTATTTTGGCAAGCTGGGATGTTATTTACAGGAAGAGCACGCACCAAAGGTAGTATTTGCAATGGAAATGGCTTGGCTATAGTTGTGTATTACATGCTTTGTGTAATTAATTCAATGACATTACAGATGGAGCATGCCCCAGTTGTTTTGATACAATAAAGAGTGGATTTATTGGATTTAGTGCTTTCACTTGCACTATAGGTATATGTCGGCATAGCGTAGTAGGAAATAGACATTTTATAGCAAACACATGCACATGCATTGGGGCTGGGTTCAGTATACAATCAAGCAGGGCTATGCAGTGGAAATGTTGCTAATTTCCACAGATTTGTAAGCATCTTATGAGTTCATCTTTTACTTATATCCAGGTGTCTTACAAAACATTCCATCATATAGGGCAATGGTTCCCAAACAGTATACCTGCTCCACTAGGTATCTTTAGGGTAAATTAAGTTCGGATTTGGGATTAATGCTTATTTGCTGGCCTAATCAGTGGTTCAAAGTTTGATTGAATGATATAAAATGCTGTAACCTTCTCATGAGCTAAAGAGGCACGTGTTTGATGTTTGGCTTAAACGGAAATAGTCTGAAAATCTCTGATATAGGATAAGAGCTCTTTACCAGAATACTTACAAGGAATACAAGTCTGTGTAATTTTGAAAATAATCTGGGAGGGACCTGTGAATCTTTTAATACATTTATCCATATAGTTATTTTTTTTATTTCTTTAATTACAATTACAGTATATTAAAAAGTTATATTGAGAAAACAGTCGACTCTCCCATATTTTTCAAGTGTCAACTATATCTGTACCCTCTAAAGGGATGGAATGGGACATGGTCTACGTGGACCAGATGAGTCTAAAATGTCTGAATATTAACCATATTCAGATATTGGAAAGTTGAGGCCACAGCTGTAAAACTTTTATTTGGTTATGGTGGTATGTAAAAGATAGTTCTGGCTTTGGTCATGGCAGAACATTTTCAGTTATGGTGGACCCTTGGGATTAAAGAGTCTTGTCTATAAGGATGAATTGTTTTGGATCTGAACATTGGTTCTTGTAATTCTGAATTCTAAATAAATATAAGCTGCGGCCTTTCTCCAAGCTATTTCCTGGTCTGGTGTCAGTTATTTATCTGTTTAGTTATAGTTATATATTATGACATATTAACTTTACTAGTTAGGTCCTGCAGGTATATGTTAAGTATATTGGTGGGTTATTAAGTCCATGCTGATGTGTTAAGAGTAACAATTCTGCAGATATTTATTTAGGGTAAAATGAATGGGAGAAATAAGGTGGCCTCATTTAAGGATGTATACTGTCAAATGTCCCACGTGACCTCACCTTTTCAGAATATATAAGAAAGCGCATTAGAACATCCACTCCAGTTTGAGTGTGGATGTGTATCCAGAACCTGAGGGAAAAAAACTGAAATTGCTCCATGAGAGTAAAGTAAGCAGCTACTGGATTTATGCCCTGTTCTGCCATACCTATGATAGGTCTTTGCTATTTCCAGCTCTATACAACTATAAACTTTAAAAAAAATAGTGTTTAGTAGATTTTCTAAGCCTGTGTATTGTTAAAGGGATCCCGTCATCAGAAAACATGTGTTTTTCAAAACGCATCAGTTAATAGTGCTACTCCAGCAGACTTCTGCACTGAAATCCATTTCTCAAAAGAGCAAACAGATTTTTTTTATATTCAATTTTGAAATCTGACATGGGGCTAGACATTTTGTCAATTTCCCAGCTGCCCCTGTTCATGTGACTTGTGCCAGAAAGCATAGGAGAGAAATGCTTTCTGGCAGGCTGCTGTTGTTGCTACTGAATGTGTCTCAGTGGGACATGGGTTTTTACTATTGAGTGTTGTTCTTAGATCTACCAGGCAGTAGTTATCTTGTGTTAGGGAGCTGTTATCTGGTTACCTTCCCATTATTCTTTTGTTTGGCTGCTGGGGGGCAAAGGGAGGGGGGTGCTATCACTCCAACTTGCAGTACAGCAGTAAAGAGTGATTGAAGTTTATCAGAGCTCAAGTCACATGACTTGAGGCAGCTAGCCCATGTCAGATTTCAAAATTGAATATAAAAAAATCTGTTTGCTGTTTTGAGAAATGGATTTCACTGCAGAATTCTGCTGGAGCAGCACTTTTAACTGATTCATTTTGAAAAAAAAAATTCCCATGACAGTATCCCTTTAACTGCTTTAAACTAGTTTTATTGAAATTATTTTTAAGTTGATCAGCAGGTGGCGCAATATGTTCATTTACCAGCCCTTATTCTATAAATTCAATTGCTATAAAAAAGATTTAACGCTAAGCTCTTTTAACACTTACCAATATGAAAACTAATATGAGATCATGAGGGCTACAATAATAAAGTAGAATAGAACTAAAAGGGCAGTAATGCCCAGAAATGAAAATACCCAAAAAGTATTTACCCCTATTTGAAATAAGGAAAGCAAATAGTTTAAAATAATAAAAAATAAAGATCAATAGAAAAGTTGGTAAGAATAAGACTGTAAGAGAATCTACAGCATAAAATAAGTAAAAGTTTCCTTAAAGTATAAGGAAACCCAAAAAAATGTAACTTTCCCATACAATCAAACCCTTGGCAAATGTCATTTTTATTTTGCATAATTACTTTTTATCATAAAGAAAATAACAACCTTTTATGACTGTGGCCACTATATAACTTCTGTTGACATCATCAGCTTACTATGCACATTTTTTCTGCACATGCATTTAGTCTTGGTCTGGCTGCAGAAAGCTTGAATTCCTGCAAATGACATTACCCAACTCTAAGAAAGCTGCTGGAGTGCTTGGATGCAATTTGGGAAATCAAGCATGTTTGCAAAGATTGATAATTGCATATACCCTCTTTTAATGCTTCCTAGCAGATAGCCCATACCCTTTTTGGGGGGTTCCCTTGTTATTTAAAGGTGAACCTTTTTAAATGTTTCAATGGCCAGAGACATTGGCCTGTTTTCTCCATTTAATTGAAGGTAACAATAAAGACAAATGGTTTTAAATACACATTGAACCGAGCAATCATTGACTCTTGGAGTGCGCTGCAATGTCCAGCTTAATTCAACAGACAGAATCATACCAGAAAAAAAAACTTTCTTGTAGTGTGGTAAACAGTGGTGTAACTACAGAAGAAGCAGACCCTGGAGAGAGGCCTGGGAAATGGACTCAGGGTTGAGATCGATATTTTACCGGCATAGATATTAAAATACCTACTAAGGCCGCACCAGTATTACAAATTTACTGGCAATATAGTAGCTGGTAAATTCATAATCAACTTAAGTTCAGCGCCCTCTCCCACCCCTGATCCACCCAGAATCTATTTTAAACTTTACCCTCTGGCTTCCTTTTTTTCCCCCTGATCCTCCTGGTTACGAACGTTACGTCATGGCTCTGCCCACTTTAAGCATCACCGTGCCCATCTGACATCACGGATGGCCCGCCTTTGTCACCATCCCCCTGCTGACCGTGAAAGTTCTTTTGAAAAGGTGTCAACTTCCTCTATAGCATTAAATTGCCCCCATCTCATGCTCACCTGGTGCGAGCGTGTGGTGGGGCAGAGGGGGTTGTGGCAGGAGAAGCGTTGCAGGCCTTGCAGGCAGTGTGCTCTTGGTATGCCACTGGTGGTGAACTTTTTTGTGACATTGGAATCCCATAAATATTTTGTGCAATATTTTCTGTATTCTTACAACAGGTATGCAATTTTTTGTCTGCAACACTAGATGAAGTTAGCAAACTAGCCTATTCAAACCCCACAACCTGTTCCGACCCCATACCCTCTCGCCTCCTTCATCCAATCTCTGATACACTGTCTCATGCACTTACCCACCAATTTAACACTTTGATCTCCATTGGTACTTTCCCATCTTTATACAAACAAGCACTAATCACTCCTTATCCTCAAAAAACCTTCAACTATCGTCCAGTTTCCCTTTTTTCCCTTTGCATCCAAATTGCTGGAGATGGTCCAGCATCTCACTCTCAACTCCCTTCTTGACCCCCTGCAATCTGGCTTCTGCCCAACACACTCAACTGAAACTGCACTCACCAAAGTAACCAATGATCTTCTCCTGGCAAAGTCTAAAGGTCACTATTCCATACTCATCTGCAGCCTTTGACACAGCTGGCCACCCACTCTTCCTAGATATTCTATACTCAATTGGCATTCGTGACACTGCTCTTTCATGGTTTACATCTTATCTTTCTGATCGTTCCTTTAAGTTGCCTTCTCTAGCTCGACTTCTACCAGATTCCCTTTCTCTGTTGGAGTTCCTCAAGGCCCTGTCTTAGGCCCTTTGCTGTTCTCACTATATACTACTTCACTAGGAAAACTTATTCAGTTGTTTGGACTTCAGTATCACTTATGATGATGACACCCAACTCTATTTGTCTATTCCTGACCTCTCTCCTTCTGTCCTTTCCCAAGTTACAGACTTCTTATCCTAGATGTCACAGCGCCACCTGAAACTGAATATTTCTAAAACAGAACTCATAATATTTCCACCAAGATCTACCCCTCAGTTCTCTCTCACAATTAATAACATCACCTTTCATTTGACCGCACAGGCATGCTGCAGAGAAGTTATCTTAGACTTGCAACTTTCTTTTTCACCATACATCCAAACACAACATCTTGTTGTATTTAGCTGCGCAACATTGCCCGAATACGACCATATTTCAGTTCATACACAACCAAAACACTTATTCAGTCTCTTACTACCTCCCGCCTTGATTACTGCCACCTACTCCTCACAGGTATTAAAACAATTCACCTTTCACAACTCCAATTAGTTCTAAATGCTGCTGCTAGACTCATTTATCTATCTCACCACTCAACATCAGCTGATCCCATATGCATGTCCCTTCACTGACTCCCAATCTCCTCTAGAATCAAATTAAACTACTCAAGGTCCTTAACAAAGGAGCCCCTCCCTATATTTTATCTCTCATCTCAAAATACACTCCTTCACGCAACCTTCGCTCTGCTTCTGCCCTTCGCCTCGCTTCTCCTCTCATCACTTCTGCCCATTCTCGTCTACAAGACTTTTCTACGGAACTCTCTGCTTCGAGCTGTCAGACTGTCTCCTTCTTTCAAAACTCAAAACACTCCTTAAAGACCCACCTGTTTAGGGAAGCTTATTCAATGTACCTTAATTAATCAATCATTGTTGTATCATTAATCACAAATTTGTTTCTAAAATGTCTCAGTTGTACCCTAACTTTTAGTTGTAAACTCTTGGAAGTAGGGGCCTCTACTCCTATTGTAATCTGTAAACCCTTGTTTGTTATTCACCATTTATTCCCTGTTCATTATAAACTAAGGTAAAGCACTGCGTAACTTGGCGCTACAAATAAATGGTGATGATGAATGATGATGATAATCCGATATCCAGAAAAGATCTAAATTACAAAAAAAGCCATCACCTTGTGCTTGATTGTCATCATCATTTATTTATATCGCACCAGCAAGTTATGCATCACTTACTTTGCATTAACAAACAGGGTTCTTACAATAATTTAACAAAATGGTACCAGATGGTAACTATGCTAACATAAACCCATATTAGTGGCAAATCAATCCTGTTAAGTTTATTTAGTGATCCAAACAATGGAAAAACCCTGATCCAAAGCATTCTGGATAGGAGATCCTATAATTGTTCATTCTTTCATTTTCTAGGCTTCATTGTATTCAACCGCAGGCTGTAAACAAAGAAAGAAGAATGCACAGAAAGCAGGGCCAAGAACTTTCTGTCTGTTCAGAATTTGTTGATTGCTGCAGGACATTTCCTTTGCATCAGCAATGTATTGGCAACCATTATTCAAGCTTTGTTCCTAATGTTTTTCTTGTTTTTTTATTATTACATGTGCCTCTGAGCCTGCCTTTAAAACTTTTGGGATTGCTCCCTGTGTATTATTGTTAACTCTATTTTTAACTCTATAAGCTAATATAATATAATACTCTGATATAACCTAATATAACATACATATATTATACATTATATAAAGAAACCATAAAATTGTGCACTACAAGAAGCTGCATGTCCAGAGCCAGAAACAGGGGTACAGCAGCAGAAGCAGCTGCTTAAGGTGTAAGAGTTAAGAGGTGAAATTCCAAGGGAGAAAGCAAACGGTGCATGGGGGAGAGTAATGCAAATGACAATTCTCCGTAGGCATGTGCAAACAGGGATAGTAGGAGGGTTAAAGGTATTCTGTCATTTTAATGGTGTAGTTTTTATTTATAAATTACACTGTTTACACTGCTAGTCACCCAGTGACAAATCTCCTCTTTTTCGGGTGACTTATCTCCTCAAACTGCCTCCCACCAGCTAGAATGTAAATCGCCGGCGGGATGGTAATCAGTGTCACTTTTCCGAAGTTGCCTCACAAGGAAACAAAGCACTCTGAGTGCCATCCCCCGTCGATTCACTTTCTAGCCAGTGGGAGGCAGTTCGGGGAGATTAGTCGCCTCGAAGAAGAGCTGATTTATCACCGGGCAACTAAATCTCCAGAATCTGAGCGTCTGTCTCTGCCCTAATATTGGTATGTAGGCATCTGTCTCAGGTAATTTTGCCTGGTCATGTGCTTTCGGAAAGAGCCAGCACTTTGGGATGGAACTGCTTTCATGCAATCTATTGTTTCTCCTACTCAATGTAATGGAAGGCATCACAGTGGGACATGGATTTTTACTATCAAGTGCTGTTCTTATAGCTACCAGAGAACTGTTATCTGGTTACCTTCCCATTGTTCTGCTGATGGCCTGCTGGAGGGGGGTGATATCACTCCAATTTGCAGAGCAGCAGTAAAGAGTGACTGAAGTTCATCAGAGCACAAGTCACATGACTGGGGGCAAATGGGAAACGGTCTATATGTCTAGCCCCATCTCAGATTTCAAAATGAAATGTAAAAAAATCTGTTTGCTCTTTTGAAAAATGGATTTCCATGCAGGAGTTTGCGGGAGCAGCACTATTAAAAAAAAATAGACACATTTTCTCATGACAGTATTCCTTTAAGAGATCATAAAGAAACACCTGCCTTGAGTGAGCATCTGGTGGGGAGTGAGAGCAGGGGTGGAGTTTAGATGGTGCTAGGTCAAGTAGTAAAGCCTTAGCCATGAATACTATTTGACATCGTTCTGTCTTTATCTATAAAAACTACTAAATTAATAACACAGAAAAACTCATATAGTCAAGCTGGTATCCTTTGTGGCTGCTGCTTAATTCTAAACCTGCGCTAGCATAAACAGTTTTGTCATTAAAGGGGATGAAAATGCAAAAACTTCAGCCAAGACTATAATTTTTACAGCATCTTACACACATGAATGATTCTCCTACAGTTTTATTAATCATAGAACACACAAGGCATTATGGGAATTGGTGTTGTAGGGCAGCTGACTGCTGTCACTATACACTAGAAATATCCCAGTTCACATCTCTGCTGACACAAGCAAAACAACACTAACTGCTTTATTGGAAAGCTGCAATCAAGTTTTTTTTGTATATGCAAAAATAGATATTTATTTATAATGAAATATAATGTAATTTTAAGCAGCCTTCCAAGACACATTTATTTAACAAGTAATTTGTTTAAAAGTGCAAGTTGTGGCTCACATTATTTAGCAGGGGTTTTATTTGGCAGGGATAAAAAAGCCTGAAAATGTACTCTTTTTATATTTATAACTGCCTTTTTCTTAAATGTGAATCGAGTGAGCTTAGAACTTTAGGAACACTCCCAGAATTAGCATCAATAATGTATGCTAATATTGAAACTAAATAGTGCCAACAATAAGGAACTTAACAGCTCAAAATTACTTTTGTAGCCATTTACTAATCGAGTCCAAGGTGAAGTCATAACCATTACCTCACAATTTGTAAAATACACGGCTGCATTCTAGGCTGCCTATTAAATGAACAGTAATACAAAAAAATTGAATTGTTTTAAAGTAATGAAAATATAATAGAGTATTGCCCTGCACTGGTGAAACGATACGATACATTCCTCTAAATATTTTAGGAATGTGTCCATATCAAGGAGTAGCTGCACTCCCAAAGCCGTCCCAGCCCCGGAAACCTTCGTTAAGCCAGTGACGCTACCCTGGAGGCGGCGTGATCCTTCCATAGGCTAATTACAAATGAAAACAAGACTTCAGCCTATGGAAGGATCGCCATGCCTACACAGCAGCTTTTTACCAGTGCAGGGCAACACTGCATTACATTTTCATTACTTCAACATAATTTCCTTTTTTTTTGATGTTGCTGTTCCTTTGAAGTTATCACAGCTGAGTAAAGCCAGTTATAGATTTTTCATACATAAATAAGAATAGAATGTATATTGCTTTCATCATTACCTGCAGGGTCGGACTGGGGGCCCTGGGGCCCACTGGGACTGCTGTCCAGAGCCTCCCGCTGCCTCCTTCCCTGCTTCCCCCCCCACCGCCTTCTTACTGTGAAAGTGCGCTCATTGCGCATGCGCGAACGCCGCCCCACCACTCTGACATGCGATCAGCTTGGCGCGCCTGCACGAACGTAGCCCTGCAGATGTGCAAACTGCCGCTCAGCGAACAGCCTTGAAAAATATTTTTTCTTGTAGTACTTCATCGGGAGAGGAGGTCTGGCCCGGTGCCCCCCAGGCCAGTCAGGTCATTTGCCTGATAAATTAATTGTTCTGCAAGAGCTTTCATTTTGCCATATGATTAGGGATGGGCGAATTTTTTCGCCCTGTTTCGCCGCAAAAAAGACGAGCGTCAAAAAAAAATTGCAGTGCGACAAAATTTTTTGACTCCCATAGACTTTAATGGGCGTTGGCGACATTTCGAAACGGGTCAAATTCGCCCATCCCTACATATAATAGTTCTATTTCACTGTATACACTGTCTCCTCTGTGGCCCTGCAAGAAAATAAATAAAGAAGGCTGTAAATATGGATATTTATACGTTTGTCTGAATATGTTAAACATTATTATCTTGCATTTGTATGCTGGTGATATATAAATACTAATAATAATAACACATTTAAATGCTCAATATTCTTTGCAAGAGATAAATTGTCTGTCCACCAAGACTTTTTAGCAACAAAAAGTTTTAGAGCTTTTAAGAAAACCACACATTTTTCAAGATTCGTGAAAAAAACCCGCAGGTCGATTGTTAGAAAATGAGCCCCTATATTTGTAGCCTTACAGAGCATTTGTTTTAGATGGGATCAGTGACCCCCATTTGAAAGCTGGAAACATTCAGAATAAGAAGGCAAATAATGTAAAAACTATAAAAAGTTAATTTAAAGGTGAACCCCCACTTTAACCTGGGGCAAGAGTAAAAATTGTGTCCCCATGCTGTTCAGTGTGGGTCTCCCTAAATATAGTAAAATTAATGTTTACAGTTGACAATGGGAATTAAAATGAGGTACATTTATTTGGATCCCCTGAAAAAAAGGTTATAAAACAAATGTTTTAGATTCTCAAATATTCCAGAGAGAGGCATTCTCTGGGTGCAGCCAAATGGCTATGTTGTTGACGTCTCTTCCCATAACTCTTTGGACTGTGGCCTGTGCTCCCTAGGCTAGTTTCTTCTCCTGGTAACTTCAAGTGTTATTGGCTAGTGATGGTCGAATTTGCGAGAAAATTGCGAAATGGTGAAAAATTAGTGAAACGGGGCCGGCAACATTTTTTTTGGACGCCGGCGAATTTTCATGCCTGTTTTTGCAAATTTATTCGCTGCGAATTCGCCCATCACTAGTATTGGCTATGCAAATCTGTTCTCATCATGATTTCCAAAGAGGGGCTTCTCTCTCAAGGTTCTTATGACCCTTCCCTGCCCTCCCATGCATAGGCAGAGGGTGATTTTTGTGCTTGGGAAAGCTACTTAACCCACTCGTTGCCAGCATGCTTTGATTTTACCTCTCTGCTTATGTCCTGTAAACACAGGGCATGTCACAGAAGAAAGCGCAATTACTGTGTTTTTTCTGCTGTCCCATGTACCCTCCTATTTATATTTTTGCTCTCTTAATAGTCTCTCATCTGCAGGTGCCACTACTATATTCCTTATTTTTAATTTGTCTGTTTTATACTGCTTACCACCATCAACTATACATTCTATTTTTACCCCCTTTTCTGCTGTTTCTTCTCATTTATCCAATCCATCTTCTCTTCTATCATTTCACTGATGATTTTTTACTAGTAAACTTGCATTTTGGTTCCCTCCATTTCCTCTGACTCCAGGTTCCCCTAACTTGATACGCATGCTCTACTATTATTTACTATTTCCAGGCTGGGTGAGGAAAGGGGCAGAAGGGCATTAAAGCACAGGCATAAAGAAATAAATGTACCTGCATGCTGGCCCTGACATAAATAATCCAGGAACAGTAAGTCATGGCAACAGACTAAACGTTAGCTTTTTTTCCCCTCAAAGTGCAAGTCCTGGTTCTGCCACTAGAGGATAGGCTAGGTTGCAGGAGGCTTCAAATTTCTTCCACCAGCCTAGCCAATCCTTTTGAAGCTGTACTGGGTACCCCAACTTAAGGGGAAAAAGGAAAGCTCTTTTTTTTCCCCTTCTCTTGAATCAGCCAGGTTTGAGAAGGCTTAGTCTTCCCTACCCATGTTCAGCACATCTATTTTGTCTCTTTCACACTCCATGAATTCCAATGTGTTACTTTTATCACTTCATCTCCTGCAACATGCAGAAATTTGGCACATTGCACTTTCTCACTTTTTTCCTCAATGCCACTGGCTGTGCTGAATAGCTCATATCTCTGAATCGCTATTCTCCAGTTTTCAGCAAGATCTCCATGCAGATTCAGATTTGGAGGTGGTTGAAACTTACACTTACCTTGTGTACTTCTGACACCATGTAATGCGGCTGCTCCGAGTTACCAGACACAAGACTGAGCAGAACTTTGTTTTATTACAGAGCTTCCCTTAACTTCTAAGTGGGTATGTCCCAATTCAACATATTATTTCCTATTACATCACTAGCTAGTTCAGTGCTGCTGCTACACGTGCTGACATAGTCCAATATACTACGATGGGTGTTGCCCCTTCAGCTGCTACTGACCTCTACATCAGCTCCTGTACAATTTGCTCTTGTACTGTCACTGCCTAAATCCAGGACCAGATTTGCGGCGAGGCCACAAAGGCCCGGGCCTATTGTGGCATCAATTAAGGGGCGGCATGCCCAGTCACACGAGCAATTAGTTTGATTCCAGAGCACTATCGCCGATCGGCCAAGAAGACAGGATGCACATGTGCTATATGATTGGGGGGGAAGGGGTGACGGAGGACGCCGGCCTCCGGGCACCTTCAGGGCAAATCCAGCCCTGCCTAAATCTGGCATGCTGACCCTGCCCCCCCCCCTTCATGACACTGGAGGCCTGAGCCCTCTATCCTCCTTGGAGCTCCCACCACCCATGGCCTGCATTACTGTAAAACTCTGGAGCTGAAATTCAAGTTGAGATCCTCCCCTCTGCCCCAGGCCACTTTGTCAATGGTTGCAATCTGCAGGTCCACCACTTGCACTGCTACTGCTAGGCCACACTGCCCCATTCCCTTCATCTGGTCCCTGAGTGCTGCTTGGCCTACCACCCATTACCTGATACTCACCACAGTATGGCGCCATGCTGATCCACTGCTGTTCCTAGAGTTCTGTCCCATGTATGCTGCTACCTATTCCTGGCTGCATTTGGGGCCTGTGCTGTTGTCAGTGCTGGCATGCAATTGTTGCCTCTGTTCCTGGGCCTAATATTAATAGGTACTGATCTATAGAGAAGGGAATCACAGCTAGGGCCTGTTAGACATTTCTTTGCCTGGTTTCCACTAAAGAATTTCCACAGGTGTCTGCGCTCTGTTTTGAATAGTGGAGTCCTGCGGCTTACCCAATAAATGTAACAGGATATCATTGTGTACCGAAGGCTGTGCTGTGCATCGTGTGCCATATTTTTTACACAGCAAGAGGTGCACAGTGCAGCCATTGCCTTGGGAAGAAGTGCTCCTCGAATGAGCACAAAGAGACATGATTTTGTGCCCCTTATTGCTCTTGCACTCCTGCCCCATGAATAAGTAAATGTTATCTTATTTCTGATCCTGTCTAAGAGTCCCTACTTCACTATGTTCACTGTCTAGAGTCATTTGTTTTAGTCATCCTATGAAAGTTAGATGCAGTGGTTGGTGACATGGACTTCACAAAGCAAAGAAAAATCTTAGTATTACACAACTTTTCCTTTTTACCAAGCGAGTCTCCTGGAAGGGATTTAAAAATGGAGATAACAACTGAGTGTTGGTAAATTCTAGATGGATGGAAAATATGAAAAAATTGATAATATCACAAGTTCTCCAAAACCAGGTCACCGAATACTAAATCACAAACAAACAAGGACTTTAAGTTACAATATATTTATTTCTCAGTGCATTACAAAAAAAAATAAGTATGGAATTTACATTGGTGCCCCCTCATCAATTAAAAATAAAACACACATACGCGCACACCAACAGTGCCTATAAAATACAATGGTCGGGAAAACAAACTACAAGGATTGTTTTCAATGTGCACAACATTTCTGCTAACAAATGCATTCTATTTCAATGCCAATGAATGGCTGATTGATAAGTAGTACAAACAAATCATGTTTGAAGCCTCCATATTGTTTTTATTACACTTAACGATTGAAGCATTAAAAAAATAACAGTATACATTTTTACCAATATCATTAAGAGCCGTATGTTAGATGCAATAACTGGAAAGTACGCAACCATCTTACTCACACACCCAACATAAGAATATAAATAAGATCTAGTGAGTTGTTATACTGAGGCTGGAATGTGCAACCTAAACTGTGTTAGCACCATTTTTATAACATTTTCATAGAAGAGCAATTACACACGCAGCAATGCATTGTAAACTTTAAATGTTCTCATTCCATGTCGGTGCCAGTGATAGAGCGTGAGATGCCGTTGCTTGATTTTCTAATGCCGAGGGTGGGTAGATATGCAAATTCTGCCATTTTTAAGCATCATCTCTGCAATTGAAGTGAAGCAACTACTGAATATTCGCAAAGCATATCAACAGTATATGTGAAATTTTTGTATGAAACTCTTGTTTTGTTAAGGGACAAAAATATTAAATGTAAAAATATTACATGGTATGTGTACCAACCCCCTTACAATTATAAGCCCCACCCACAGTTATAATAAACCTTGTCCTGTTTAAAGCAAAGCCATTTTGCTATATTTATTAACAGCAATCAAAAGGACCTGGAAAATTTTAATGATAATGAATGGCACTTTTTATACATGTGTACTCCCTATTGTAAAAAATGAGGACATTAAGGGGCAATTTTTTGGATACTTCGACCATCGAATAGGATACTACGACTTTGAATTTACTTTGACTTTGATTCGAAGTAAAAATCGTTTGAATATTCGACCATTCGATAATCGAAGTACTGTCTCTTTAAAAAAAACGTCAACCTCAACACTTTGCCAAATTAAACCTGCCGAATTGCTATGTTAGTCTATGGGGACCTTTTACAAATTTTTTCCAAGTCTTTACACATTGAATAAAAATCCTTCGATCGTACGCTAAAATTGTTCGAATCGTTTGATTCGAACGATTTAATCGTACGATTTTACTTTGATCATTCGGTTGCCAAATTCGGTGAAAAAACTTCAAATTTAATATTAGAATTCAATGTTTTTCAATTCGATGGTCGAATTTCTAAGTTTTTTGTACTTCGAAATTCGACCCTTGATAAATCTGCCCCTAAGGGTCTGGCCACACGGGCAGATTCTAGGAGATTAGTCGCCAGGCGACAAATCTCCTGTACGTTGCGGCAGCTAATCTCCCCGATTTGCCTTCCATCGGCTAAAATGTAAATCGCCTGGGGGCAGGCACACGGAGCTCTTCGTTTTCCGTAGTCACGCGGAATTTCCTCGTGAGACAATTACGGGCGACTTTGGATAACCAAGCGTTCTGTGTGCCTGCCCCAAGGCGATTTACATTTTAGTCGGCGGAAGGCAGATCGGGGAGATTAGTTGCCGCGAAGAGGAGATTTGTCTCCTGAATCTGCCCATGTGGCCAGACCCTTAAAGTTGCCACGGAACCCCAAGACCATATCAAGGAACAAGGGCTAAATAGTTTTATACTGATTACGGACTCGGAGATGACTTCATAATTCATAACAGTGGGTACCTTATTTGTATCATGCATCAGTTTCATTACATCTCGAAATGTAACCTAATGTATCACTAAGTGCCATTGATAAGGATATATTTATGAGGCAATCTCCTGTGTATTTGAATGCAATAATAATCCTATGGGGCATAACTACAGAGGAAGCAGACCCTGTGGCTGCAGCGGGCCCCAGGAGGTAAAGGGGCCCCATGAGACTCTAATTCATAAACAATATCAATAAATATTGGTAAAACAGTTTAACCTCTAGATATTTTGGTGGACTGAATATAACAGTAAAATCAAGTTACACCACTGTCCTATTTATAAGACATATCAGAACAAGCAAAGAAAATGTCAATGTACAGTAATCTCTACTTAAACCAGAGCCAGTTGAGGGATATTAGGAACTAATGTATAGAAATACTGTAAATGCTTTTGCTATATGCTCATTCTAAAACGCTCTGATCCACTATGATGGATCTTTCTTTTACATTTGTGCTGTGGCCCTGTATCTGCTTCATTCCTATTATGATATTGACAACCGTTTCCACCACTCGAGGCATTGAGATAATAAAGCAACATATATTGCACACACTCGCGTATATATATATATATATATATATATATATATATATATACATATAGATATATATATATATATATACACACACACACACACTGTATATGTATATATAAAATCACTGGTCTGAAAAAGACAATGAGACACTGTGCACACACAATTTAATGTTTATAATACACAGAAACTTCAATCAATATACATGTTTAGCAATGAAAATACAATTACAGTACAAGCGACCTCCCTGCGGGAATATGTTGGTGTGCCTATGCCATCAATCTTAGTATCCTGCCTAAGATGGATCAAAAAGATTAATAGTTTAGTACTTGGAATTTGTTGCATTCATACAGGCAGCTTTTCCCTATCTTACTGCAGGGTACAATATAAAATCCTATCCGCTGTCAATCAATGTTGGCATTATTTGTATTCTATCCTTATTATTACTCTACTCTCCTCATTAAAGCCAGACCATTCAATAGTCTAAATATGGTTATCTAAATCAAAAAACATTGTGTATTGTTGAAAAAAAAAAACAAAACAACTATAACCCTTAAAAGGTGTTCACTGATTAAAGTCAGAGTATAAAAAGAAATAAATTTAATTTTGCAGAATGTGTAAGAAAAGTGAAAAAACATTCTTCTTGCTCCATTCTGTCTTAAAAGGGGCAATTCACTTATAAGTTGACTTGAGGTGGCCCATTTATTAAAGATCAGGGGGCACATTTACTAAGGCTCAAATATCAAGGGTTAATAAACCCTCGAATTCGACCCTCAAAGTAAAATCCTACGAATTTAAACATCGAATTCGAAGGATTTACTGCAAATCCTACGATCGAACGTTTCAAAGGATTTTAATCGATCAACCAAAGGATTTTCCTTTGATCTAAAAAACCTTAGACAAGTAATGGGGAAGGTCCCCATAGGCTAACATTGTACCTCGGTAGGTTTAAACTACAGACAGTACTTTGACTAACAAATGGTTGAATGATTTTTAGTTCGAAACGTTCGAATCAAAGTCGTAGTCGAAGGTCGTAGTAGCCTATTGGATGGTCGAAGTACCCAAAAAAATACTTTGAAAGTCTAAGTTTTTTTTACTTTGAATCCTTCACTCGAGCTTAGTAAATGTGCCCCCAAGTCTTTTAGAAACCATGATTAAACTCTATTTCTCTAAAATCACAAATGCCATGAAAGTTATTTAAAAGATCCTATTATAAAACGTAAGAACGAAAAAAGAAAATGCTGAACAATATGAATATCTCTAAAACCTCTAAAACCCCAGATAACTACTACCTGAAAAAATCTGAAAATCTAAAAGTCTGAATTAATAAAAATCCAATAGGCTCAGTGCAGCTCTCAATGACTTCTATAGGACCTTGCCAACTTTTACCTGGCAAATTTTTTTATTAGAGTTTTCGTTGATTATACACTTAATAAATCTCACATATAAATTCCAATATAAACTTGCTGGCTGCATTAGTATACTCCTGTACACTTATGTCATTTCAAACAATACAATTATTTTGCCTATTGTACAAAAAGCAAAAGGTCCTTATTTTATTATAATTCACAGTAAATAGTTCTGAAGTTCCTTAGATTATTCATCAATTTATGCAAGTTCAGCAGGGAAGGGCTATTAGTAGAGACTGATTGGGAATGAACAATTCCCTTGCCTAATTAATACGTATCCACAACAGCAACTATAAGCTTGAGCAGAGCCGGGCCAGGCTGACCAGGCGCCCTAGGCAACCTGGCCTTTCACGATGCCGGCAGAGAGCGCAAAATGACGCGTGCGCATGCCCAGAAGCGCAATTACGATGAAAAATAGCACCAGCAGTCGGGGAGAGAGGGGACCAGATATGGGGTAGGACACAGAGAAGGTATATGCCTAGTGCCCCCAAGCTTTGTGCCCTAGGCACGTGCCTACTCTGCCTACACCTAGTTCTGGCCCTGAGCTTGAACACTTTTAAACCCAACAGCTACGGTATGTTAGTGTTTATTAGAAGGTATTTTGTGTTACTGTAAATTATACGGTGCAGAAATTAAGGGAAGTCAAAGGATTTTTTTGTAAAATCGTACGATTAAATCCTACGATCGTACGATCTTAAAAATCCTTCAACTTTCGACTGTCAGACTCCCCTATCCGAAGGTCGAACTACGAAGTTTTTTTCACTTTGAAATTCGACCCTTGATAAATCTGCCCCTGGGTCCCCCATTCTGGTGCATATACAAGATTTTGGGGTGATGCTCAACTTGTCTTAATAACAGTGTCCACAAAATGGCTCCTGCCTGCGAACTGTGATTGTGTAATTCCAAGACCAAAGGAAACCAAATGTAAATAATAAATGTAAGTAACTTTTATTTTGCTCAGCTAACAATAGATAAATAAATAATTTGGATTTATTTCTTAGGATGACAGGACCCTTTAATGTATTTTAGGCCCATTAGCTTTGTTTAAATGGTTGTGTGGGAACCATGTTATTTTCCAGTGGAAACTACGTGATCCCTCTGGGTAAAGTCATGCAGCTCAGTAAAAAAATTCTTATAATATGAGGACAGGAGTCAGGGGTTACGGGATATGCAGAATATGCTTAAGGAGTGGCTTGACTGTAGGTTTGCTAGTGCCCCTTATAGAATCTATTCATTCTAAACTGAAATAAAATACAAAATATTCTTGAGATTTTTGGTTTTTGTACAAATAAACACCAAGAAATTCTTAAAGTAAATTAGGGTTATTCTCAGAAACAGAGGAATAAGTAGCAAAGGAAAACATTCCTTCAAATCCAACAGATCCATGCAAGGGAAGATCATATTCAATGAGTTAAACTACAACTCCTGTTTTATAAAGACTCTTCTTTAATTAAAAAAAAAGTTGTACAGGTATAGAATTTATTATCTGGAATGCTTGGGACCTGGCATTTTCTGGATAAGGGATCACGATACCTTAAGGGGCAAATTCACTAAGCTCCGAAGTTGCGCCGGCGACAGCTTCACCACACTCCGCCACACTTCACCAGGCGAAGTTGCGCGAACGGTAGCGAAGTTGCTCTAGCGATAATTTGTCAAGCAAACCAAAGTTACGCGAGCGATACCTAATTTGCATATGGTGCCAAGTTAAAGTACAATGGACGTATATGTAGCACTAAATACATTACACTACACAAGCTGAGAAAGCTTCATAAAACAAAATAGAGTTTTTATTTTGCCCTACACATGTGCCCACTGTATGGTTTAGGTGCCATATGTTAGGAAATGTAGGGGGGAAAGAGGGTACCCCCAAAAAAATTTACTATCTTTTTCAGCCTATCACCCTTAAAAAAGGAAAAGATGCCAGCGTTTTTTTTTTTCAGCTTTTTTTGAAGCAATCCTTATCTACTCTATTGCACTTCGTCTGGTCTCAGGTGATGAAGGCAAGTCTGGCGCAAGAGGTAACGTTCAGTAAAATGCGCAAGTTAGTGAATTAGCGTAGTTACGTCCCATTCGCCATAGCACAACTTCGTCTGGCTTAAGGGTGCGAAGTAGCGCAAGAGTAGGTCAACTTCGCTAGCGAATTTACGCCAGCGGCTGTTAGTAAATCGGCGAAGTAACGAAATGACGTCACACTGGCGAATTTGCGCTACTGTTAGCCACTTCGCACTTAGTCTGCTAAAAATGATTTAAACATTAAATAAACCCAGTAGGATTGTTTTGCCACTAGAGTTATGCAGCTTAGTTACGTTACAAGGATAAAGTACTGGCTTATTACAGAGAATAAGGACATTTTAAACATTGTAATTTTTTGCTTAAAATTGGCTTTCTTGGAGATGGCCTTCCCATAATTTGGAGCTTTCTGGATAATGGGCTTTCAGATAAGGATTTCTGTAACTGCACTGAAATAAAGATCAGTTTTTCATATATATATATATATATATATATATATATATATATATATATATATATATATTATTTTTTTTTTTTTTTATATTTAATTTTAAAATCTGACATGGGGCTAGACATATACAGTTTCCCAGCTGCCCCCAGTCATGTGCTCTGATAAATTTCAGTCACTCTTTACTGCTGGCTTTTTCTGAAAGCACATGACCAGGTGGCTGCCTACACACCAACTAAAAAAAAAAAGATACACTTGCTGGTTCAGGAATGAATTTTTTTATTTTAGAGTTTGTAGTGTAAACAGTGTAATTTAGAAATAAAAGCTACGTCATAAAAATCATGACAGAATCCCTTTAAGCTTCTAATTGGAAGCACTGGGAACATGCAGTTCTTGAAATCTCCTGCGAGCCTAATCCCCAGTGCTTCGGTGGTAACCTGCACAAATGCACGCTTGCGCATGGGGCTGGCAGTTAAAGCAGTAGTAAGCACCCTCAGGCCTAGGGGCGGCCATATTAAAAATCCAGGCCTGTTTCTGCAGATTCAGAAATCTCCTGAAAGCCCATCTTTGAGCTATTGGCAAAAAGAGACAAACATGATATTTATGATTCTCTATTCATTAAGGAGAAAACACAAAATTATAGATTTTATTGCAATGGAAGATTGACTCTTGTGCCTAGGCATAGAGGCGGGGCAGACAATATTTGATTGACAGCTGAGATTTTTAAATGAGTTTACAACAGTTATGAATGCTTTAATAAAAAAAATTAAATTGGATTTCATGTTTAATTTGGAAAGGACTTTTATTATACAGATTTTTGTGTCTGGGTGACGGGTCCACTTTAAAGGATTCCCACCAGTTTGAATTGTATGACATTCCATTGTATCAATTTATTACTTAATAACGATGTCTCATTGTTAATGGAGGCCGTTAAATGTGTATTCTTGTTGTTAAGAATATTGACTCTCCAGCTTCAATTGTATTGTTATGTATGTTTCTTTACAGTTATTTCTATTTAGGCACTCTCCTATATATCTTCCATTTTGAGTTCTAAACTGATCCCTGGCTGCCTCCAAGTCTGACAGCTGTAAAACAACAAATAATTCAAATAATTCAAAACCCTTCCCCTCCCAGCTGCAAATGAACTTAGAATGCTATTTTCTACATCTCAATAAGAGTTAATTTTAAGTGCAACTGCCCCTTTAAGTATTAAACATTGTTTAGAAAAATGTTCATATTCTCATTCTAGTTCAAGTAAAAGCAACAAAGAAATGTTAACTACATTGTGCACAGCATTTATTAAAAAATATGTAGTTGTCAAAATTGAAATTTCATTTTTGATACTGATCTATATTTTTAAATAAACTAGGAATACATGGAACCCGAAATAGTACAGAATCTTGAATCAAAACGGTTTGGGACAAAGCAAAAAGAGGGACACTATAATGAAATAAAACTGAAACAATGTGATTTCAGTGATTCTAACCTGAATGTAACTGTTATTGTTTTGCAACCATGTGGAGATAAGAATCGGTGAAGATTGAAGGAATTTCCCTTTGTTAATTAGCTCATGTTATATTACACACAGAGACTATATTTCAGAGACTATATTTCAGTTTCTCCTGTTGCCCAGAACAAACACATTCTGCCATTTTGCACTTTGCACCCAGCTGTGCAGGTAGAAGAATTGCTGCGGGTCTCTGCAAGTCAAAAAGCAGCTCACAAAACCCCCTTTGCCCCATGAATACATCACTGGGTGCATTTTGAAGCATTGTATTTATGAGGTGTAGACCTCATAAATACAGTGGAACCCCTCTAGTCCCCTAACTTGTACAACATATAGATTCACAATTCAGGGTGTACAACACTGGGTTTATCTGGTGAGAAGTGCACAGTGCAACCAGACCCCAGGCACAAGTGCTTTTTTAATAGGCACGATGGGGCAGATTCACTAACCGGCTAATTTTCACCAGTGTCTGTTTCGCACCCGTCGCAACAGCACAAATGTGCTCAGACTACGCCAATTCACTAAAATGCAGAGTTTCGTCTTGGCACTGAACGCCGTCGACTTTTCGCTAGCGTAACATCGGCAGTTCGAGCATTTCAAAGCGAAGATGCGCTAGCTTTCATTTCTGCCTAACAAAAATTCAATAGTGATCTTGTGCTCAGGTCAATTTGCATACGGCGGGTAATTTAAAGTTGTATGGAGGTCTTAATTATAAATGTTGCTGCAAATGGTTTAAGTTAGCAGTTTATATTACACATGTCTAGGGAACCTTAATAAAGGCAAAAGAGTTAATATAATGCCCTACACATGAGCCCACTGTAAAATAAATGTTACATATGTTAGGAAATGTCTGGAAAAAAAAACAATAAAAAGATTGTTAGGACTTTTGCAAGCAACCACGCTGAAAAAAAGAAAAGACGCCAGCTTTATTTGAACTTGCTTTATAGCACTTCACCGGTTCTAAGGTGGCGAAGGCAACTCCGCATTTGAGTGAATTTGTGGAGTAGCGTCCGTTCGCCAGAACGAAAATTCACCTGGCGATAGAGTGCGAATGACCGCTACCGACGGTCTGTTTCACTAGCGAATTGGCACCTGCGCCTGTTAGAAAATTGGTGATGTCCCTGCGGGTGGCAACGCTGGCGAAAAGTCACTAGTGTTAGCCACTTTGCTCTTTAGTAAATATACCCCCAAGCGGTGCAGTTTTGCATGTGTTCTTGCACTTGGGCCAGGGATATCAGTCAGTTACATTAATATATAATTATCAGGCTGCAGGCTTTCCTAAACAAAGGAAATATGCAAGCAAAATGACCACAGATATGGGACCTGTTATCCAGAATGTTCGGAACCTGTGGTTTTCTGGATAAGGGTTCTTTCCATCATTTGGATCTCCGTACCTTTAGTCTACTAAATAATAATTCAAACATTAAATAAACCCAATAGGCTTGTTTTGCCACCAATAAGGAATAATTCAGCTGGGATGAAGGTACTCTTATTATCATTTTTAAAAATGTGAATTTTAGGATTAATATGGAATCTATGGGAGATGACCTTCCTGTAATTCTGAGCTTTCTGGATAACAGGTTTCCAAATAACGGATCCCATAACTGTAAAGCTTTCTAAACACTGACCTCATTTACTAAACTATGCATGTCATTTAAAAACGTTATTTTGTTGACAGTATCCCTTTGAAATCATAGATCCAAGACAAGTGTTAAAGGGAGAATATTTCTCACTCCCAACAATGACTGTCTGGCTGCATCCTGTGGCATTCCTTTGCTTTGCAGAACAGTGAATTTTGGTTCAATGATGGCTATTTAAATGTGTTGCATCTCACAAATTAGCACTTAAGTTAAAACTGATTTGTAAAGAGTTAACAGAGGAGGAGATAAACCACTTATCATCCTTGAGTTCTTTAAACCAGAGACAGTTTCCTAACTAAGGAATGGTGAATATTGCTTTACAGAGAGTTCCTTTTATGTCTAATTCTTATATTATTTATATTTATATAAAAAAAGGAAGCGCTGCACATCTGGAAGGCATACGTGTAACCTGGGACAAATGAAGGCGAGCATTTGAGATTTCTTCAAAGAAAATACTTTGGCTTTAATCAGTGGACTGTCGACTTCAGGATCTGCCGTGAGAACCAAAGATCCATTATTTCTTCCGGCTAGATTCACTGTCATCCAGCAGTGAGGAAAATATGTCAAAGGACTGGAACCTCTGATGTTGTTCTCTTTTGGTTTTTATGCTGTTGGGAATAGAGGAGCCCAGGATTTCCTGTCCAGAGCCAGGCTCAAGAGAGGAAGGTGTGTCTGAAAGAAGAGAGGCATATTTAACCAAAGCCAGTCAGATTGGAGGATAATGGTTGAGCAATTGTGATAAATATATGGGTTTAATTTATTGTGTATTCAGTGTATTGTGTTACATTTGTTCATGTCAGAGAGCTGTCAGATCTAATAGAACTAAAAAGGTGTTTTTAAGAAATTACTGAATAAAACAACTTTCTTCATAATGAAACAAAATGTATTTCAAAACACTATACATAACACTTTTCACTATACATTAACAAGAAGAAAAGAAAATCAGTGTTGTAGAAGTAATTGGTTCTGAAGCAGTATCTGTCTCTTGTTTTTCTCTGCCATGCTGGTTCTGACTGCATGCACTAGTGATGTGCGGGTTGAGAAAAACTGACCCAAACCCACACCTGCTGACCTGCATCCCCCCTCCATTTATGTCATAAAAGGGATAGGCAGGTGCAAGACCATAAAGCCAGAATTCAGAAGCCGGCAGTGTAATTGTACAGCAAGGTTGGCCCGGGTCCCACTGATATTGGGCCAGCCCGCACTTCACTTACATGCACGATTGAAAAAACTGCATCAAGACTCCGCTTTCCTCCAACCAGTTGGGTAACTAGATGTTATTGGACCCCATAGCAAATTCAATTTAGGGCTCCAAAACAGCAGTAAGTTGACCTGATTTTTTGAAAACTGCTCATTAATCAGGGCCTTCCTAATCCCTCTATACTCCTGCAACTACAGGGACTGCTGTGGGAACTGGAGTCCAGGCTGGAGGAGAGGTTTCTAGTTACTGCTACATTGTCCCCCCATTTCATGCATATCAGAGGTCCCCAGGCATGTTGCAGACTCACATACCTGTCCACTCCCCCTGTGCATGCTCGTGCCTGTTCCCTGCAGGAGCACAGGTGGGACAGGTGCCTGGATGGATTGCCAAGGGTGCCCAGACAGTTAGACTCAACACTGCTGCCTTGTTCAGGGTGGGGTTTACTTCCATAATTTCCCAGTGTCAGTAGATGAATTTGCACATGATTCATGCAAGTACCTCAATGAATAGCTTAAATACCTCCATTTTAACACAACTGTACTTTCAACTGTGTTGGTAAATTGCCCTTTAGGTTTACCATCTGTTTTGCTAGGCAAAAAAAAAACGGTTATAGAAAAAAATTCTCTTAAAGGGTAAGCAATAAAATGTTCTCAGTTCTCTTCAATCCAGTTGCCTATCTATATTTTCTATAAATCAGTGTTCTGCAAAAAAACTGTTTTTATATTTTTAGAAGATCTCCTGAGCAGCTGAATAAAGAACTTTTATTTTGCTTTTTGGAGGAAATAAAATGATGTGTTGTATCGCTGTCGCGCTACAAAAGAAAAACATACAGAACATGAGGAGATTAGCACTAGCCATTCCTTTTCATTGAAACTTCACTCACCATGGATTCCTATCATGTGTTCCAAAATCAACACTCTCTCTGCCAAGATCTTCAGGGCTTCTCTAAGTTGTTGGGTGCCTTCCCCCTGTGGCGAAAAATGTAATTCAGAATGCTTAAAAGTTATCATTTCCATGGCAACAAAAAAAGTCAAATATCTCTACTAAGAAAAGATACAGCATGTTCAGGGCTGAGATTTCACAAGCACAGTGAGCTAAGTGCAATTTTAAGTGCAATCGCCATGTTTTGATCTTGCTGCCACTGCACTGTACCTACCAAAATTGCTAAAACAGACACAGCTGTACATGTGATTCATCAAAAAATTAGGCGCAATTGGGCAGAATATTTTTAAAGTCTGTCTGGAGTCATTTCCGATTCTTGCCTTGTGATTCTTTAAAGGATAAGTAAACCTTTAAAATACATGAATGTAAAATTGATGAGGGTGCTATTGTAAACATTTTTGTAATTTTCATTCATTATTTATTTTTCTTTAATTCCAAGATATTAAGGCATACATGCACTGTGAATATGAATTAATTTTGATACAACAGAGCCACCTGCTGGTCAGTTTCCGACCAGTCTGACCACCAAGTAGTCAAGGAAGTTGTCAGGAGAAAGAAGGAGGCTGCTCTGATGTTCTTCTGCTTAGGAAAGTTTTGAGAAAGCTTTTTAATTTTTTTCCTAAGCAGAAGAACATCAGAGCTGGTTATTTAATAATACTTTATGGGTTTATTAGCTCATTATCCTTAGATAATAATAGATAATAATAATACTTTATGGGTTTATTAGCTCATTATCCTTAGATAATAATAATACTTTATGGGTTTATTAGCTCATTATCCTTAGATAATAGATAATCTTGCTCATCTTTATATAATTATTATATACTTTTGAATTGTAAGTTGCATGACATGGGCATATATGTCATCTTATCGTGTTGTAAATCTTTTATGCTTTGAAAAACCTAATAAAAATTATAAAAAGAGAAAAAAAACTGACCAGCAGGTCGCACTTTTATAACAAAAATCATTCATATTAGTAGTACGTGTATTTTTTATTTATAAATGACACTGTTTACACTGCAAATAATTCACTCTACAAAATAAAATGTCATTCCTGAACCAACAAGTGTATTTTTTTTTTAGTTGTAATATTGGTGTGTAGGCGCCATCTCAGGTCATTTTGCCTGGTCATGTGCTTTCAAAAAGAGACAGCACTTTAGGATGGAACTGCTTTCTGGCAGGCTGTTGTTTCTCCTACTCAATTTAACTGAATGTAACACAGTGGGACCTGGATTTTACCATTGAGTGCTGTTCTTAGATCTACCAGGGGAGCACAAGTCACATGACTCAGGGCAGCTGGGAAACTGACAATATGTCTAGCCCCATGTCAGATTTCAAAATTAAATATAAAAAAATCTGTTTTCTCTTTTGAGAAACATTTCAGTGCAGACGTCTGCTGGAGCAGCACTATTAACTGATGCATTTTGAAAAAAAAGATTTCCCATGACAGTATTTAGGTACTGTAGGTGGCAATGCGTCACAACGAACTACTTTGGTTTTATTTTGTATTTAGTTCCTTCATCTTCAAGTGCACAACAGACTTCTTTTGTATATGACGTCAAAAATGCAATATGATATAATTTGATGACACGTGGTAGATCAGATTAATGTTCTGCTACATGAAAAATTTTAGAAAATGCCACACCACTAGCCTGTTTTGCCTGGTTTTATATCTCTCTATAAAAAAAGGAAAGCAATTATAATTATTTTTAAATGTGGTTACAGTAAGATTGTTTATAAACAGAGGGGCTGGTTTATAATGGATTTAACTGGGGAATCCAGAAGCATTGACAGCCGTTCAATTTATTTGGAGATACATCAAAACTTCTCTGACAATAATAAGGAAAGTTTTAATGAATTTACACATTTATCAAGCCAGTGTCAATTGGGCAGAAAGGGTTTGACTGCTTGGAGGAGATGAAATCCACTCTGCACAAGAGAATGCACAGCAACTAGTGATGGGCGAACAAAATTCAGCAGGTGCGAATTTGCGCGAATGTCCACATATCGCCGCTGGCGAATAAATTCACGAAACTGCAGCGTGACGGAAAAGTCACTTGAGTCAAAACCGCTGCACGTCAACATTATTCGGACGCCCATTTGCTTTAACACCAATGTCAAAATTGACACATGCGTCAGAATTGAAGCGAGGGTCAATATTTGTGTTTTGCAGATTTTTCGTCATTTCGTGAATTGCCTGTGAATTTTTTTTGCGAAACGGGGCAATAATTCACCCATCACTAACAGCGACACTTAGCGGCAGTGATGAACACCAGCACCCATTACATCAATGTGTATCACGTGCTGGGAGAAAGGATTCAATCACTCAATATCAAAATATGATTATTAATATATCAGCCACATAATCATTTTAGCTGTTTTTGGTTAATGTTACTTGCACTTTAACAGATGTGTTAATCTTTCTGTTGTTATATTATTGAGTGCAATCCCTAGGAATTAAGGGCAACCTATAGCTTTTGCTTTGTGCTTGATTACAAGGGGCTTGTGTACATTCTCCAAAATAAAGACCATGTATTATGTTTTTTTCACACTCATTTGCTTCCTCTCTATATTACAGCTGTCCCCTTATTGTTGCTGGAAATATGTGGCAAAGGAGGCCAGTTAGAATACACAAAATGGAAGAGAGGATTATATTTATATATGTCTATGTTTCTTAAACCAGACACGTTATCTCATAGCCAATTAATTATTTATAACAAATAATCAACACATTGTAAATAAACGGTATAATCAGAATTGCACCTCAAACAGTTGCATTTTTAACCTACTGATGCCAGGCAAACTTTTTTTCAGGTTTGTACCTCACCTCGTCTCCTTTGCTTCCATCTTCTCCTTTAACGCCAGGCTGTCCCTTTTAAATATAAGGAACATAAGTGAGCAATCGTGAAATTTTACATACCACATTTCCCCTTAAAGGAATTGTTCAGTGTAAAAATAAAAACTGGGTAAATAGACAGGCTGTGCAAAATAAAAAATGTTTCTAATATAGTTAGTTAGCCAAAAATGTAATGTACAAAGGCTGGAGTGATTTGATGTATAACATGTCAGTCAGAACACTACTTCCTGCTTTTCAGCTCTCTTGGTTTACACTGATTGGTTGCCCTGGTTACCAGGCAGTAACCAATCAGAGACTTGAGGGTGGGCCACATGGGTCATATCTGTTGCTTTTGAATCTGAGCTGAATGCTGAGGATCAATTACAAACTCACTGAACAGAAATGTACCATGTGGCCCCCCTTCAAGTCGCTGACTAACTCAGAGTTATAGAGCTGAAAAGCAGGAAGTTCTGTTCTGTTGGACACCCACTCACTCCAGCCTTTATACATTACATATTTGGCTAACTAACTATATTAGAAACATTTTTTATTTTGCACAGCCTATCTATTTACCCAATTTTTATTTTCACACTGAACTGTTCCTTTAATTAAGATAGAAAATTAACAGTGTAGCCTTTACATATGTTAAGGTACATTATTATAATGTTCAATAAGAATTAACTAGCGGTGTGTATACGAAGTCTTGAAAGTTATTTTAAAGAATTATTTCAATAATTGTAGTCCATACTTACAGGAGGCCCTGTAATTCCACGTTCTCCTGCACTGCCAGGTTCACCCTGTTGACACAAAAACTGTATATGGAATCCTAGATGTGCAAGTTAAGGACTCCCAACAGAGTATGGAGCCCTGGCCTTACCCTGGATTCAGTGTATGGACCCCATTAGCAATTGTGGGAAGAGATTTTGTAAATGACCAAACTTAACTTCTTGCGCAGCACTATGTACAACAACTCGTGTTCCTATTTTATTACTCCATGAAAACAATTGGCATTAAAGATTTTCTATATTCAGAATCTGACAGCACAACTCACTTTCACTCCTTGTTCACCTCGATCTCCTTTAGCTCCGGGTTGGCCAGGTTGGCCTGGAAATCCTGGCTTACCCTGAAAAACATATTCAGAAAATGACAAAATTAGAAAATATTCCAAAGGTATTTACCATAATTATTCAATTTAATGTGAATTAGGAAATTCTTCATGGCAATGACTCTTCTTTAGTTTAAATCTATTGTTGTATTATTATTGTACAATGTATTCACACCTTTCCATTGGAGGTGTGAATGAGAACTTTTTTACTGGCCACTTTTTAATAAAATCTCCTATTCTACAATTTAGTTAAATATTATTTCCAGACAAGGATTATTATTCTTTATTAATAAAGCACTAAAATAACTGGCAGTGCTTTACAATATAAGATTATATATTGAACATATTAGTCTGTGCCTTAATGGAGATTACAATGTATACAATAGGTGCCTATTACCTTCCAAGAACACACTAGAGTCAATTGAATCAGAATCCAATTAGCGTTTGTGTATGGGAGAATACCGACACAAACATAGGATATGTCACTGTTTTACAAATATGCCACAGTTGAATTATAATTTCTCTCTATCCTCTTTGCACTCTATGTATTTGAGCACTTTAGACAACTTAACATTTTCTAGATAAACCCCTTATAATGCCTATACTCTAGATACATTATAAATCTTTTTGAATTCAGTGTTTTACTTATCTGTCTGCTGATGAATTACTACTCATAACAATATTCTTTACCTGTGGTGACACACAAAGGTCACAGCTTAGTTGCACCTCCTCAAGGCAGGCAAATTGACTCTAGCCGCAAGTTCCAATGAAAGTAGCAGTATATGGTAAGTGGCTTTTAATTAGGGATGCACCGAATCCAGGATTCGGTTCGGATTCGGCCAGGATTTGGCCTTTTTCAGCAGGATTATATTAGGCCGAATCCTTCTGCCCGGCCGAACCCGAATTTGCATATGCAAATTAGGGGTGGGGAGGGGAATTGCGTGACCTTTTGTCACAAAACAAGGAAGTAAAATAATTGTTCCCCTTTCAACCCTAATTTGCATATGTGATTTGCATATGCAAATTAGGATGTGGGTTCAGTTTGGTATTCAGGCAAATCTTTTGCGAAGGATTCGGGGGTTCGGCTGAATCCTTCGGTGCATCCCTACTTTTAATCATTCTGTTTTTTCATCAACAACCAGTGTTACTTCATTTATTTTAAGTCCCTTGTTTGTACCTACCTTGGCCAGTATAAAGAACCTCTTTTTAAGACACGTGTTCCCTCCACCTATTACATTTTAATGAGCCGGAGCGAAGTGGATGAAATCAGTGTGACATTTAAAAGAATGTCTTCCGCTTGTGTTGATACACAGAACCAAGCAGAGTGGAGATCGGCTTCAAATTGCCTGCTTTCACGGTTTTCAGGCCAATCTTTGCTCCAATCGGCTCTGTTCCTGCTCGGTTCCTGCGCACACAGGCAGATGCTATTATTTTAAATGCAGATACTGGAAGAGCTGGTTTCAGCGCATACACTTCTCTCTTCCTCATTGATATTTATTAGGTGGAAAGAAGCGTATCAACCACATGTATGCCCTCAGCCTAACATGCCCATGAGCAGGTATATATACCTTATCTCCTTTTTTCCCAGATTACAGGGAGTGGACTGGCAGTTGTGAAGCATGAAAGGCAACGCTCTCTAACAATACACTTCAATCACAACTGAAATAGGAGAGCTATAGGTAATTTAATCCAAAATGTTCGGGACCTGTGGTTTTCCAGATAAGGCATTTTTCCATAATTTGAATAAACATCCATGTCATAACTAAAAATAATGCCAAAAATATATATTCACTCAGCTTATTTACCAGCAAGTACTGTTGCTGTATTATTACTATCCTATACATGTAATTGCATGAAGTGCCTGTCTCCTTAATCTTATCAGGTTTGATCAGGTCCAGATAAGTGGCAAGGCCACAAAGACCCGGGCCTAGGGTGGCAACATTTTATGTATCATGTCCAGCCGCATTCTATGGAACACTGGGGACACACAGCTCTCCAGTGCTCCGGCGCATGCGTATGTGCACTCACAATGGGGGTTGCATGCACGCAAAGGTGGGGGCAGGCGCTAGGACCTCGTGGCCTAGGGGCTCCCTTGAAGGAAATCCGAGCCTGAGTTTGATGTTTAAAGGAGGAAGATATCTTACCATACTTCATACTCTTACAGGTATGTAAGGGGCAGATTTATCAAGGGTCGAATTTCGAGTTTATGGGAGTCGTTAAAAACATCCATGAACTCGAAATTCGAAAAAAACAACAAATCAAAATTTTTCAAAAAAATCTAATTTTTCAAATTCAATCAAATTAGATTCGAGTTTTTTCACCAAAAAAAACTCGATTTTTAGGAAGGCTGCAGATAACTCCAAATTGATCCCAGGACGTCCCCCATAGAAAGTTCACTTACTGCTTTACTTCGCTCACCTGTGCTCCTGGAGTTCCCATTGGTCCGACCGGCCCTCTTGGGCCCACAGGTCCTACTCACACAAATAAGCAAAGAAAAAATATATCACTCAATGTTCTATTTGATACCTACACATAAGACATTCCTTTTAGGTTGGAACCAATGAATACTTTTTTCTCTCTTTATCTTTGTATTTCTATAGATGACTTCTACAAGAGCCTTGGTATGGACACTTTTCTGCTCCAAATTGCCTCCAGTTCAAAGCTGTTCTCTCCTTATAAAGGCAATAAGGGTCATTTACATCAATGTGCAATTCCAGAAACAACTTGCCATGTTTTACCTAGCATTTTGTTCCAGTAATTCCAAAATAATTGCAGTCATGAAGGAACAGTTGTATCCCGTTGTGCCGAAAAATTCTGTATGGGGTCATTTTCAGTGCTCCAAACAGCGCAATGGTACTTGGCACCAAAGTGCAAAGTTGCAAGGAGTGTTTATGGACAGAGCACCTGTAATGAATGTAATGTAATGAACAACCTTTTTGGAGCAACTGCAACTGTGATTGTTAATGAGCCTCAATGTATTGCCTTGATTATTTATCATCAGTTATTGAATGGTTTCAAATCTTTCCGTAAACAGAAAATTTTGTCTGAATATAATAGTTTAATATAGCAACTATGTTCTACATTTTCCTTCTTGCGCTCTATTATACAAATAAAGTAAATCATTAAAGATGAGAGAGACGGTCCATTGATGTCTACAGCAGCTTCCACATCTCACTGCATTGCGCAAGCTATAATTTCATGGTTTATCTCTTACAGACTTGTCTAACGTGGAGATTTGTAGCACTTTAAGAGACCTGCATATAAAGCTGGGTATTATGATTGGAAAAATGGTGTAAAATAAATGTTGTATAAAGATATGCATTTCTCCTTAACCATTTTTCCAAATGCCGTCCGTCATAAATGCCATTATATTACACCACCTTAGATTTGGCAAAGCCCATTGACCATCAATGGGAAAAACACATTTCTGATGCAGGTTTTGCAGTTTTTTCGAGGGGCTGTTGCTTTATACACAAACATTTTATGTGGGGCTTTGCTGTTGCCTAAAATCACTGCACAGCTTTATAAATACACTAGGGGGGTTATTTATCAAAGTCCAAATTTATAAAATATTTTCTGAAAAAAACTCCGACCAAATCCGCACGGGCTTATTTATTAATACAATTTCCCTAAAATTTTGTTTGCGGGATTTTTGTTTTTTTGATTTTTCACCCGAAAACTCCAAATTTTGCCCGAAAGCTCAGAAAACTTTGAGGTATTGGCAAAAACCCAACACACATCAAAAAATCATTGGGACTTCTCCCATTAACTTATATGCAATCTCAACAGGTCTGAGATGCCTGATTTTCAGATTTGGAATTTTCCCATCCTCGGGGTTTAATAAATTCCGAAAAATTCGTGATTTTTTTTAAAAGTCCAATTTTATTAAAAAAAAATCACAAATTTTTCGTGATTTTTTTCATTCAGAGTTTAGTAAATAACCCCCTAGGTATATGGTGGCAATGCCAGGCATTCACATGGTGGTATGTAGTAAAATGCAGTTTTTATATGTGTTTTTTTAATAGCTATATAAAAAATATTTTTTATATAATATAAATTTAATATAAGCTAGCCTATTATGTCTACACTAGAGTTCAGTTCAATAATATTCTGTATGCAGATCTCCAGTTGTTGCCTAATAGCATTTCCTACAGTAAAGATCTAGTGGTACTTCAGCCTCATCTGGCACTGCCAGTGATAAAGGCTCCAGGTTCAGCGTCTTTGTTCTTTGTTAGGAGGTTTTTTATCAAACTCCGATTTTATCTCAACATTTTCTGCTACAAACTCCGATCAAATCTGCTCTGGTTTTTTACGTTTATTTATTATTAAATTCTCGAAAATTTGCTTTGCAGGAAAAAAATTAGATTTTCACGTTTTTTTTAGATTTTTCATGCGAAAACTCAGATTTCTTGTGCTTTTTTTGCCCAAAAACGTCGAGGTATTGCACGAAATACCTCAATTGGGACTTCTCCCATTGACTTATATGCAACCTCGACAGGTCTGAGATGCCGGATTTTCTAATTCTGACTTTTTCATCCTCGGGGTTTAATAAATTCTAAAAAATATGTGATTTTTTTAAAAGTCCGATTTTATGCATTATTAGTAAACAACCCCCTTACAGTGAGTTGCTATAAAATTAACTTCTTTCGGCTATATCTGAGCAAGCAATCTAATATATACTGAATGATGTACCATTTTTTGTAAAATAAAAGGATATTGACTTTAGCCTTTTGCTTTTATACAGGTTATATAACTCAAAGGCAACTTCTAATATCCTTATATTTTGCAAGAGGGGGTAACATCTAAGTTATGTATGAATCTTAGAATAATTTAATATTGCCTTTGCTTCTTGGCAGAAATGAAAGTTAAGTAAGACATTTTGAGAGTTGAACAGATAGGATTACATGTAAACCACAGCTGTTATTCTGAAATACAAGATGCTCCTATTAATTTGTAACACTAGCAGATGTCTGAGAGAAGTTTACAAACAGAGATAGTTGAGACGTGCATCTACTTGTTGTAAAGGTCAAGTTCAAGGAATGAATCATCCCCCCCACACTGTTCCATGACCCCCCAAACAGCAAGTGTAAGGATGACAAAAATAGTTATAGCTTCAAACATGGGCCTATGCCTTGCATCGTCCAAAAAATACAACATTTCCACTTTCAATGGCTTGAATCGACTAACAGAAACATTCTCATGTGACAGAAAATCTAGATTTTCTAGATTCAACCAATTCCCAAAAGTATTTTTGCTTACCTGGGTGGCCAATGGGTCCTGGAGGCCCACGTGGCCCAGGACGTCCAGTCATAAGTGTTTCTGTAATAGTAGAAAGTAAATGTGGTTCACCATCTGTGTAGATTAAAAAAAAAATGTCTTAAAATGTTGAAATGGATGTACTATCCAAAATCTGCAACTGCTGTGGCACTTCATGTATCAACTTTTTTAATTAAAACCACATTTTTCTTGTTGTGCCACATAGCCATAGACTGTTTAACCTTACCAGAGGCAACTCTCTGCTTATCAGTAGTGATGGGTGAATTTGGGGTGTTTCGCTTCTGCAAAAAATTTGCGAAACGGTGAAAAATGAGTGAAACGGCTCTTGCTTCTGACTCTGTGCTAGCTCTTGGGTAAAGATTATAACATAAATATCATGATTCATCAAACCGCTGTGGGTGGAAATAGAAAGATTTGGTTTGCCTTCCAAACTTGTCTCAGTATGCTGTTGTGGCAGTCACAATGTATGCCACCGAGCACAACTGTGAAGCAAATGGTCCATGTTGAAAGAACTACACTATTCTGAAAATCTAAATCCAATCATAATCTCATTCAGTTACCTATAACATGAAGAATTGGTACAAATACAGAACTTGAGCTTTTTTTTCAGATGTAAACTGGATGCATTCATGAATACTTTCTATTAAATATCAGTTCTACTAATGTTTTTTTTAGAATTCCATTATTTCAGCTCGCTCATCTGCTCCCCTTCAGCTAATTTATAAGACAATCTAACAAATTCATCATTTCTGTTGTCTTTTGTACTGATGGAGTACAACCCAGTACATACCAAGCATCCACCTTGAAAATGTTGACATCATGTGTACATTGTATGGGAAGGTAGTGAGTTACAGTTGGATCAGTTTGTCAAACAATGTAACACTAATGATAAGAATATCGTGTTTACATACACAAGCGATAGGAAGACTATTGATTTCCTGGACATACGGTTTGTGCATGACCACCAGGTGGTGCACACTGATGTGTATAGGAAATCGATAAGTCGAAATTCACTTTTATTAAGACAAAGTAGTCATCCAGAACCCCTTTTTCGTAGTCTACCGATTGGACAGTTCCTGAGATTACGACGTAATTGTTCCACATGGGATGCATTCCAATCGAGAGCAATGGAACTGTGGGATAGACTGATACAGAGGGGCTATACTACCGGGGAAATTAAAATGGCATATGAAAAAGCAGTCTTGAGTGATAGATCAGAATTACTTGCGAAACAAGGTGAAAAACATAAATGTAGGAAACGAGAGAATAATGACAAGGTGAAGAAATTGAAATTTATTACCCAATATAGTTCTGAAGCGAGTGACATACAACGCATTATTAATAAACATTGGAAAATTCTGGGATCAGATCCGATATTGTCAAAACTAGATATGGGTAGACCACAGTTTGTTTATAGGCGAGGACCGAATTTAAGAGACAAATTGTCACCAAGTATGTTACCTGAAAGGAAAATAAACAAAAATTGGCTAACTGTTAAGGGTACATTTAAGTGTGGAGCAAATGTCTGTAAATGTTGTAGGTTTATTAAACCTTCGAAGGATATACGGAGTACGAATACAAGTAAAATTTACAATAATAACACGTATGCTAACTGTCGTACTGAGAATGTCATATATTTGGCCACGTGTCGTTGTGGAAAACAATACGTGGGAAAAACGACTAGGAGATTGAAGGACAGAGTATTAGAACATATAGCATGTATAAATAGGAATGATTTAACCTCAGCAATAGCTGCTCATGTAGTAAGTGAACACAATGCTAATGAATACTTTGTTTCATTCCAGGCAATTGAAACTGTCAGTCTGGGGAAAAGAAAAGGAGATATTGATAAACTGTTGTCCAAAAAGGAAATCAAGTGGATACTTTTATTAGAAACAGTATCACCTGAAGGACTGAATAGAGAGTGTGATGTTAAGTCCTATATAGAATAAAAGGGATACAAAAAGGAAGTATTATGCAGGTAGAACATAGATGTAATCAAAAACAGTGATGAGAGGGTTAATAATTATAACTCTGCTTGACAGTGCTTTAGTTTTCTGAGCCCTATGGGAGATAAGGGTGAGATAATAATCTCACCGTGTCCCTTCCTATATACAACAATAATATACAATATACATTAATATATAATAAGATAAATGAATAACGTTGTTAAGTAACATTTGAAAATTATATATGCCTCACGTGTGTCAGAAATGAATAATTTATGTGGTTATATATGCATGACACAGCTATATTAATTTAAGCAAATATTAATTAACTATATATGAAAAATTGATGCTGGGACATGCATATATATATACTTTTTAACACCTATTAAACAGCCTAGTGGTTTTAATGGTTACACTATATTTACACTATATTTATTATATTTATTCATGTGGATTAATTGAGACTCTACATGTATACATAGTTTGCATTGGTATTTAATGATATTAAATAAATTAATTAATTCATATGTGATGTGAACAAATGAAAGTATTGATCTTATGGTGTATTGGTATTACATAGGTTTATTCACAAATATCACTAATTGAATATATGATTTCACAGGAATATTTTTAGAATTATGTTTATATTTGTTTTTATGCCTTTATTTTTCAATTACTATTTTTATCCACTGTTTTTATTCCCTATAGTTTGTATGGCAATCTATTGAGAGGAATTCGTTTAGTATTATAATGTAGGATTCACAAGTGCCCAATAGGATGTTTGGATACAATTGAAGGGATTGGACTCATGTTAATTTATACACACAGGTGTTTAACACTTAACACTCTATATAATGGGTTATCACGTGACACACTTTGAACTCTGATGAAGTGCCAATAGAGAGGGCACGAAACGCGTTAGTTCGCACAACCCACCCACTGCCTGTTATCACTCATGCAATTTGAATAAAGCCGCTTTTTCAAAGAACAAGTGTGGCGAGTCTTGATGTGGACGGGCCAGCGCTGAACAGCGATACACAGACTTTGCCCTGTAGATGCCGGCTTGGAGTTGCCGGAGTATCGCGAGAGCTGCGGCCGAGACGCTACAAGGAAGCGTGAGCTCCGCTTAAATTTTTCACAACCCGTGTTTTTGTATCATGTGTACATTGCCTGCATAATAATCAACAAATGGGACTGCATTGCTGACAACATTAAGGTGTCCCATACTGGCATCCATTTTTATTTGCCATACTTTGTGGGTTGGCTTGGATCTCTTCACACTTTCCAAAGAGTTTCTTTTTGCAACTTTTTGCATCCGGTTTTGTTAAACACATATTAGCATTGCTGTAATCTGACCAACATATCACTAAACTATTAACTCTAAGCCAAGAAAGTGCCTGACATTAGTTCTATCCCTAAAGAATGGAGAGATAATGTTTTACAGGAAGGATGTGGGACTTCAGCATTTGATATTTAAATCATAAGTGTATTAATGTGAGAAAACATGAATCTTAGTTACAGTATGAAGCTTTCCATTACATATCCTTTCACCCTATGCTTAAACTAGCATTGCCATTGGGATAAACTTAATACTTTTCAACAGAGGTTTCCAGGGTAGTATTACTGGGAAAATATAGTACTACTTATTAGGTGAGCTTCATAATTCCCTCTGGCAATTGTCGAGGAACCACAATAATATTTCTTTTTAAAAGCCATCATTCAAAGGGTTTTAACTCTTTCCCTGCTATCACTTTGCCACAAATTAGGAGAAAGAACATTGTGAGTCAAAAAAGCACAAAAGTCTGACAGGGAAAAGAATTCATCACAATAAACTATAACATAGTGTATTTCATAAAACTTCTAGAAAAGTAATTTAAAGGGAATGTCAATCCAAAAATAATGTTTTGCCTAATAAAATAAAAGATTATTCTAAGCTGATGCCGATTAGGGAGGGCAAAAAATGTCGTCCCATATGGCCTCCATTCTGATCCGATAGTTGGGCCCTAGGGCCCACAATCGGATCAGCCCGATATTGCCCAGCTCAACGTCGGCATATCGGGGAGAGATCCGCTCATTTGCCAATATTTCCAAATGAGCAGATCTCCCTGTCTATGCCCACGTTAAGCTTGCCATACATGTTAAGATTTTTAAAAGATCTTTTCGTTATCATAAGACCAAACTTATCTTGAAACGATCATTTAAATGTATGATTTGTTCATCAACTAAAAAGACCATTTCAAGCGATATTGTCTAGTTGAAGCCAGGAAAACTGTGGGCGCTTTACAGTGTAAGAATGGGCCGGTGGGACACTGGGAAAAAACCCAGTGGGCCCTGGTCTTCATGGGCCTGCTAGTCCCAGGACTCGCACCCCTGCCTGGACCAAGTGTCGCTCCCTCCCGTCTGGATTTTCCAGAGGTAAAGGGTGTGGGGTGGGTGCACACAATGGAAGGAGGACACTGGGATGAGGGGTATTGACTTGCACTAGGAGGGCCTTGAATTCACAGCCACTGTGGGCCTTGAAGGCCCCAGCTTAAAAGAGTAGAGTGAGTAGAGTAGAGTGAATTATTTATAGTGTAAACAGTGTAATTTAGAAATAAAAATCATGACAGAATGCCTTTAAACAAATAAGGGATTGTTTGTCCCTATATTGCCAACTACATCACCTAAATCATTCTTGTCTGGCCAATCTTACACCACTCTCTTCTGATTCTCAGAAATTTCTGCTAATTCATTATGCAATTTTATAGGGATCAGATTTTACCTGTCATCTGTATTTTCATTGTGAAAACTTCCAAATAACTACATTCAAGTTGGATAACTACTGTATGGTACCTCAAAAGGGTGGTGGCCCCATAGTGTCTAAGAAAATGTTCCATTGCAAAAAGCCCATTTTCTTTCATTTTGTGAATTGTTATAATCTTTTTACATTCCACTGTTTCTATTCTGACAATACAAGGGGCAGATTTATCAAGGGTCCAAGTGAATTCAAGGGAATTCAAAATTCAAAGTAAATTTTTGGCTACTTCGACAATCGAATAGGATACTACGACTTCGAATTTACTTAGACTTCGATTCGAAGTGAAAGTTCGAATATTCGAATATTCGACAATCAAAGTACTGTCTCTTTAAAAAAAACTTTGATTTCAATAGTTCGCCAAATTAAACCTGCCAAAGTGCTACGTTAGCCTATGGGGACCTTCCAATGCATTTTTCTAAGTCTTTACACATCGAAGTAAAATCGTTCGATCGTACGCTAAAATCGTTCAATGGAATGATTTTACTTCGATCGTTCGATGGCCAAATTCGGTGAAAAACCATTTGACTTCGATATTCGAAGTCAAAGTATTTTAATGCGATGGTCGAATTTCGAAGTATTTTTTACTTCGAAATTGACCCTTGATAAATCTGCCCCTAAACCTATAAACAGCAATGGTGCATTTCACATGCAGTCAAGTTATGTGAGCTCAGATGAAAGAGGGAGATGAAGGCATATCTATAAAAGCACCGGTGCATGGTAAACAGCTTGTGAAAGTGCTCCAGGGTTTTCAGTTTTATCTTAATAGAGTTAATGAATATCGGGATGTGCTTAAATAAAGAGAAAAAGATTCACAATTGACTTACTTTCTCTTTCTGCATTAGGCTGCAATGAATATATCACTCCCTCTTGAAGAGAAATGGGTATGCCTGGGGGGCCAGGAGGTCCTGGGGGGCCAGGTGGTCCTTGATTTCCAGTTTCTCCCGGAGCTCCTTTTGGTCCAGCGGGCCCTGAAGTGCAATTAAGACCAAAATTATGTTTAAAGGTATTACTGATGTATAGATATAGGATACAAATAATGTTTGCTCCTCCTCTACCTCTGCCAAAATCAAGTTACAGAAGTAATTGTTCATATTGTCTCAAAGGTCCACTTGGCGTATACAATTTTTGTAATGCTATCAGGAATTATAACACATATTTAATTTTTTTGCTTATATTTTGGTATATTTCTTGCATTGTCATATCTCCATTTGTTCACTTATGGGTTATAAAGTATAAGAACAGGACTGGGGACCCTTGGCACCCCAACAACTGAAACACCAAGCTTAGCAAACCCTTTCTTGATAAATTTCTTGGATATTTTTTTTTTATGTGCCATGACATTCCCCAATTCTTATATCTTTAAATTGAATCCAAGGTCTACACTTCCTGTATGAGTTTTTCTGCTTATAACTTCAGCTTTTTAATGAAATGGATCAGTTACAATTATGTGACAATTTTCTTTTAAAAACAAAATCAAGTTTCTGACCTGGTGGACCTGCTGGCCCGCGTTCCCCAGCTTGTCCACGATCCCCTTTGAGTCCTGGCAAACCAATACGTCCATTTGAACCTGGTGGACCCGGTACTCCAGGTATGACTGTATAAGTGCAAAATGAAATAATTCTATATTTGTTATTTTGTGCTTTTCTTCCAATTCCTGAATGCAAAACCCTCTGAAACTGTTGTGTGCTCATTTGTTATTTCGATCAAGGCTGTTCAACTGCAGGCCAGTGGGTCAGGTGTGGCCCTCCAAGAGATTTTTATGGCCCCCCAGACTCTTCAAGAGGTCCAATGACCCCTTTAGATGATTTCATCATTTTATTATAATCTGGCCCTTGAAATGCAGTATAATGAATTATTGGCCCATGTTTTTGAAACAGTTGGACAGCACTGATTTAGATAAAACCATTGTTTATGCAATGAGCAAAGAAAATAATAGAGTGAAAAAATTTCCTTAAGGAATATTCATGTAAAAGTCCAGATTTACAGGGAGGAATATATGACAATTTTAAAATGAATTTTGCTTAATATATTAGAATAGTTATATAGTAAATTGGGAGGAAAAAAACCCAGGTTCATGTTTCTAAAGAATCTACAAATACTGGACAATAAATGACAATCCTGGCTTTCCAAAATAGTAACATCAATTGAAGAACATGTAATAAAGAATTAATATCAATAAATTCCACACATCACAAATGCTACAAAATCTTAACAAAAAGGAAAAACATTTCAATTTAAATCTTTTAAATATACCGAAATAGAATGGAATATGGGGACAATTTACTTTTATATTAGTTTTAACTATGTTTTCTGTGAAATAAGACAATAATGATAGTTCTAGATATAATCTTTTTCCTATGCTAGATCTATTTATAAGGAATCATTCATTCCTGTGAATTTGCAGCCGGGATTAACAATTACATGCATTGAGTTATTATAAAACCCCAGCGAACTTAACGTGTTTGGTTGCTCAAAGCACTAAAACAGATTTTAAAGAATTGACACATTGATCGTCTTTCGTAGATATATCAGTGCTTTCTGGACTGAAGAAAATGTTCTTTATTTTTATTAATGGGAAAATGAATGGGAAATTAATGTTCCTAGAAACATTCTGGGAACAGTGGGTTAAATTTTAAATAAATCTGCTCCATCTGTTTTAATTTTTTTAAAAAAAGGAGATGCTTTGCTGCATCTAGGCCTCTGGCATATATCTCATTTTGGAAACATCAAACAAGTTCTCCTTAATAATTCTTGCCTGAACATTTTTCCTTCAAAGGAATGAAATTACAAATGGGTGAACCCCAGGGCTTTCCCTCATGTGCCGTAGGCCTTTTTAGAAGTTCTATGGAGCAAACAAATAGGGCTCATTTATACAGTTTAGCTTGGCCACAGTCATTACCATAACAATTCCATTAATTAAAGATACATGTGTTATCATGTGTTCCTTGGGTTCACTCCCTTCTCCTATCCCAAATTGTCCACAATTGCAGCTTTTGATGCAGGAGAACCCTCTGAACTAGGCAGGGTTCAGAGGGTTACCACAGCGGCCTGTCCCAAATACTGTAAACCAATTACAGCTAAAGAGTCGGCCACACACATTGCTATTACGCTGAATGACCGAAACAACACCAACATTTTCAGCAACTCTGGTCAAAACCCAAGCACTATCTTGTCAGTTTATATGCATCAGCCATAATCGCATCAGTTGCAACCTGAAGACTACAATAACGCTGGGATCATGGGGAAGAAATCTTCATTGTGGATAAAAAACATGGCGATTTCATCTAAAATTTTACTTTGTACTTTGCAGTGTGGTAAGTAACCCCAATGTATGAAGCAATTTGAATTAGGTGTGTTTCTATAACATTCATACTAGTGGAATAGAGCTGTGGACTGTACTTTATAGTTATGTCAAAATAAATATATAAATACATAATATTTATATTTCTTCTACCTCTTGTTCTCTTTTCTTCATTATTTTCTCCCTTGGATCCTGTTAAATTACAGTGACAGATTAATTGCCTGATATTTGTTTCACTCAAGAGAGTGTGTATAAGGGGTCATTTACTACAACTGGGGAAAAAGTGCAAAATCAAGAGTGCAAGGATGCCTAGGGAAAGTCCTGTGGATTCGGTTTGGTGTTCTGCCGAATCTTTTACAAAGGATTTGGGGATTGGCCGAATACTAAAATAGTGGATTTAGTGCATCCCTAGAGAAAAGCAGAGTGCCTGGAGGACGACTATGCAAGGACAGCAGCTCTGTGATTAGAACTACCGTCTTGTCTTAAAATAATGTACTTCTATTACCTAAGTAGAACTAATATTATCATTCTCTGAAGAGAATTTCAGAATTCTCTTAAAGGACAATAAAAGGCATTAAGTTAGACTTATAGGGGTATATTTATCAAAGAGTGAAGTTAGAGATCTCCACAGTCCACTAGAGTGAAATACTGCCTTTCTCAATTAATTTCTATGGGATTTTTAAGGGCATATTTATCAAATGGTGAACATTCACTTTCACCCTTTAATAAATACGCCTTTAAAAATCCCATTGAAAAGAATGGAGAGAGGCAGTATTTCACTTTAGCGGATTGTGGTGATCTCTAACTTCACTCTTTGATAAATATACCCCATAAACTAAGCTGGCCATACACAGAGAGATCTGCTCGTTTGGCTATGTCGCCAAATGAGCGGATGTCTCTCCCCAATATGCCCATCTTGAGGTTGGTGATATCGGGCTGATCCGTTCAATGGCCCTAGTGCCCAACGATCGGATCATAATTCACGGAATACAGGCGGTCGGATCAAGGGACCACATCAACGAACAGATGCAGCCGCGATCCGACTGTATTTTAAGTTCTGCCCAATCGACATCTCGCCAACTTTCGCCAGATATCGATCGGGGAGCCCGTTGGAGGGCCACATACACGGGCCAATAAGTTGCCGACTTGGTCTGTCTGTATGGGGGTCTTTACACAGAACAATAAACTCCCAGACTCTACAATATAGTTCACAATCTATCTTAAGCGCAAGAAATTCCTGGGAAAGAAAAGCAAGATAGTTTTTTTCCTAAATTTATTAGCACTCCCCAGTGAATTAGACTTTCCCTGTCCTTTGAAACCAATAATAACATTCCATAAATGGTATTGTATAAACAATTTATCTTTCTAATTTATACTTTTTGTTAATAAAGCCAGCAAAATCCATGCTGATCTCAAAACAACTAGGGTTTAGTTATGCAGGCTGATCCTGTTGTGTCACACACATAGAAGGGGAGGAAGTCTCTGTGGCATATCTACACAAGTAGGGAAAACAACCTGGGTGCTTTTTGCCTGAAAGGACCCCTTTTAAAGTATTAAATCTACTGCTATAGAAAGTGTGATGAACTAGCAGTACCATGCAGATCATCAGTTAGTAACTCGCAATGCCACAAACACATAAGACATATCTCTACTTTATAAAACAACAAATAGGGTTCCAATGTCTTACCTGCTGGAGGTTTCAGTGCTTTCCTAAATTTTATTCCAGGGCTCAGGAGAGGAATAGCACCAGGCAGAAAATCATCATTCCATGATGTTGCTTCTCTTGTGATCAGCAGATCATTGTCTGATTTCTCAGCAGTCACAAGGTTGATTACCTAGATAAGCATTTTTAAAAAAAAAAAAAAATCAGAACTCACTACCAATCTATTTAATAAAAAACATGACATTTTAATTTAGCATGAAAAAAAAAAAGATAATCGATTTAGTGAAAGTGCATTAATCAATGTATTGAATTAATTAGATTAAATATTGCTATAAATTAAGAGATAATAGCTCACGCAGAACCGAAAAGACATATCTGAGAAATACTATTGCTAAAATAAAGGGATTGTATTTATAACAACCAATTTGCTGATGAAGCACATTCAATAACAAGTCCTCTGTAGTTTATACATATGTTAAGGGATTATTCACCTTCCAAACTATTTTTCAGTTCAATTTTTTTTAGATTGTTCACAAGAAATAACTTTTTTATTTCAAAGTTTATTTCAGTCTGTCAGCCCAGTGATCCAGGAGCATTCTGAACTGTTACAATTTAGAGCAGTTACAGAGTCAGTGACCCCACACCAAGATGCTTCAGAAAGACATAAGAAGGTAAAAAATTTAAATTAAACTTCAGTATAAGAAAAGAAAATGGAAAGTAATTGGGAAAAAGCCATTGTTTCTGATGCCCTGCAAAACAACTGAACTAAAAAAAATGTTGTATGGTGAACAAACCCTTTAATAAGAAATTGTCCAGAGAGGCACAATGAATGAGTTAAATGTTTATGATGCCTAATGTATTTCCAAAATTTCAGAAAAGTCTTGCTGGACTTTTGTTCTTTTCTGGATCTATTTATAATTACTACATACATACATACAAAAATATCTTTTATAGGCAAAAGACCTGGCTCTCTGCCATGGGGTCGCCATTCTTTCCTATCATGCTCAGACTTTACTTGGAGTAAGTGTAAAGGGAAGCCTTGAACAAATTTAAGGGAACAGGACACATAAACCCAGTGTCACGGTCGGCACCCTAAATCCAGAACCAATGCTAAGCACCCTGTTCACAGCTCTTGCTTCTGCCTCAAACAGCCGCCTTTCACCTCGGGAGGAGACCTCGGCTAATCGGATGCCGCCAGGTCTTATTAAAAGAGGAGCCAAGCTAAGAGTTCTGGACGAGCAAAGGGGCACAACGGTAAAGCAAAGTTTTTTGGGCAGAAGGAGTAAACAGAAGGTGTAGTCGATACAGGCCGGGTCGGAGCAGGCAGAGTACAAGGCAAGGGTCAAACCAGGAGATCAATCAGAATGGATACGGATACAGAAGAGTCGGTTACCAGGCAGGGGTAAGGATACAGAAGTCAGAATCGTCAAGACAGGCAGGGGTCACAACAGGTATCAGATATCCGATAGGTTTACAGCAAAGAAGCACCAGGAACTCACTGAGAATGATCCCATAATGGGCAATGATCTACAGCCTGAATACTCCTTTTATACCATTTGAATTTCAAGCCATTGCGCGCATGCGCCTATAAAAAGAGGAGATGCACGGCGTGCGCCCCCTATGAACCCAGGACCTCAGTGGAGCGGCAGCATGGCGGGCATCCCCCCCGAGGGGGCGGCCGGCGTCCCTGCCGACCCCCTTGCACCGCTAGACCACCAGGGTGAGTACATGCTGTTACACCCAGTGGACAACATTACCGAGGTCATGTAGATGTAAAAGACAATAAACTGGCATCTTTGACTGTGACATATACATCTAAGAGGTGGGAAATTTAAAACAGAACTGAAGATTATCAGAACTCTATACCACCAGGTTGAAACAACCATAGCTGAGTCGAAAGACAAGGAATACAATCATCTCAAAGTAGTTCTAAAAGTTTGTGGATACCGGGGTTTTGTCAAAGCATTAAAAATGTCGAACATTAGACCAGCAGGACACAGGGGGAAGACACACAATAGAACACAATATTGTGACACACTATAGTCATTCTACATGACGCTGTCATTTTGAAAAACTTTGGAATAAGCCAGTGAAATGAAATACTGCAATGGAATACTGCATACCATTCCCTGTGTGAATTAAAACATTCAAAGACATTTATCTGTTGCTGTTGACTTCACACAAAGGTAACAAAGGTTTACATATTATTAAACATAACAATTTCCCATTTCAGTTATTTTTTTTTACCCATGATTTGGAAGTGAGCAATTCTTAAAAAGTCCAGTGAGCTGCTACAACAATTGTTGTGCAATATCACTGAAGATGTAGCATAATAAAATGTCGTTAAACTGCATGGATAAAAGAACAGCCCACATATCGAGTATCACTTGCAAGAAGCTGCACCATAGGTTTTCCATATGGTAGAAATAAAAAAGATCACCTATAATTAGGGTTTAGCATATCATGAACAGATGCAATAAAAGAACACATGGATATCAATACAGACCTGGTTATGAAAGCAAAGCTGAAAATGAAGGTTATGATACTTATAAATTATGACTTTCCTTATGTGTTAGTTGCAGCTCATTTTTTTCTTAAAACAAAAGAAAAATCTAAACGGCGGCTTTTGATTTTTAAGGTATGGGATATAAAAATGAATTTCTTAGAATATACAACCAATGGGACAAACATCATTATTAATTTAATTTTAAAGTCACATTGCCAATTTTGAGTTCATGCTGCGTGAGGCGCATGGGTCTTTATGACGTTAGTGCAAAACAATAACTTGAATTAATTAAAATATGGACAATTTAAAAAAAACTAAAAAGGAGCAGCATACTTGTAGTAGCAGATCTTCTCCTTGTGTTACTATTGTATTATTATTTAAGGGGACGTATCAGTGGGCTAAAATGCAAAGTCTGACCGTGGCCAGAAATTGTAGGATATTTTGATGCTGTTACTTAAGTACATATTGGCATAAGAGCCCAAATTCTTATGTTTTATTTTGGGAGGTCCCTCCTTAATATGTCTTTGGACCAAAACTGAATTTTGAGTAGAAAGAAAAAAAATTATACTTAGGAGCAGATTTATCAAAGGTCGAAGTAGAAATTTGAATTTTGAGCAAATTTGTATTTTGTACTGTCTCTTTAAAAATTCGACTTCGACCATTCGCCATCTAAAAACTGCTGAATTGCTGTTATAGCCTATGGGGGGCCTCTTAGAACCTATTTGGAGTCAATTGGTGGAATGTGAAAAGTCAAAGTTTTTTTTGTGAAAAAAAACGAATTGTACGATTCGAATGCGCTATTACTTCGATTGGTGAGATTTGATCAAAAACTGACTTATTCAACCGAAAACAGACCTATTTGGCCAAAAAAAATCGATTTAATTTCAGTTGGTCTTTTTAATTCGAATTTCAACGTTTTTCGAAATTTGACACTTAATAAATCTGCCCTTTAATATGCTCTCTCAGGATTATCGAAAGCAATTCATTCAACTGAGACATAGCAGGAGCCTAGCAGAACTCAAGATATCTCACTGATGAAGAGCAATTGTATAGCTCCTTGCAAATTGCTATATATATATATATACATACATACACACTCTATAGCAGAAATGTTTCTCCAGTAAGAAAAGATCAAGTTTCTTGTCTTGACAGAGAAATGGAGAAAAGTGAGTGGATTAAGTTCTTACAATTCCGATTTTTGGCGTGCGTGGGTTGAATAATAAAAGCTAATTACTAAACCATTGATCTCCTAACAGGAACAATAACACAAAGTGTATTGCAACAGTACAGTCCCTCAGTACTTATGGGATAAATCAGACAGACAGAATAAAGCTGCTGGATTCAGCTATTGAGCAGATGCGTATTATAAAATGAACAGTTATACATTATACAGTAGTTTTGAAATAGATTGGTTAAAGTATTAATTGATATTAATAAGTGCTAATGACCGGCCAGCTTTGCTGTGTTCAGGCCAGTAGATATCTGTAGTGTGTGCACTGTTGTATATCTGTAGCATATGTGATTTTGCTCTTGCAGGTTGAGTTATTGTATTTCTCTTTCCACTATTACCAGTAGGCATGAAATGTTGGCATCAGTGAAGGTAGGGTATTTGTTGCCATTTTTCTACTCTTTTGAATTGTGTTAACATGATGAACACTAATGTAAGGACATATCTTTAAAAATATATGTATTTCAGTACCATGGAGAGCAGAACTGGACTTCCTTACTCCGGTGTACAATGGCACAATGTTCATTGACTTTCCTCTGCTGTCACTGATCTCCTTACGAAGCCCCTATTTATTAGTGTTCCTAAATGATATGAAGATTCATACCAAATGAAATAAAAACATGATCTGTCTCTACTGGCCTGTGAGATCCTGGATTGCAATGACCCAGGGTAATGATGCTACATTAGTGTCAAATAATTTGCTAGCTTCCCTCTAAAGGATTTAATATACCATATGCTGATATGCAACAGGTCTTTTTTTAAAGAGGTTACTCAACCTGATCTCAACTACTGGTGCCTTAACACAATTACCTTCCCATTTGCATATATCCTTGGTATATAGGTATTAATGACTTGTTTATTATTATATATTGTCACATTGTCACTTTCGTATAGAGCCCGGTGTGTTTGCAAAGGATAAACAGCAAAGGTCAGAAATGAGTTTTTATCTCTGGCATTATTTTGTGTTTTTTCTCTCTACATAAGTTAATAAAAGACAGCATATCAAAATCAAAGTAATAGCGCATTCGATCAAATTCGAATCAAAGTTTTTCCAAAAAAAAACCTGGAAGTCCACCAATTGACTCCAGATAGGTTCTAGGAGGTCCCCCATAGGCTAAAACAGCAATTCGGCGGGTTTTAGATGGCGAATGATCAAAGTTAAATGGTCAAGATAAATTTCGATATTCAAATTTTCTAATTTTTTTCAAATTCAAATAGAATTTGGACTATTCCCTAGTCGAAGTACACAAAAAATAGCTTGAAATTCGAATTTTTTGAATCTGAAAATTCACCTCGACCTTTGATAAATCTGCCCCTTAATATTTCCAGTGTAAATCTACATGAAAATGTCTAATTTCCAGCACAAATTTCTAGCTTATGTTTTACTTCATAACCTTTTGGGTATGAGTGAGCAGCTCAAAATGTATTTTGCCATAGTAAAGATAATAAATGGCCCATTTAGTAAGGCAGGAATCCCATAATCCCACTGCCCATAACAACTAGTTCACTCGATGTCTATCAATTTGCTCCAGGTATGGAAGCAACATGTTATACACTTGGTAAAATCGCATTTTTTTCACGTTTTTTTTTTTATGTACAAGTTTCTTAGAAACATATTCTATTTCATATTTCTGGCTGTTAGGGAATATGTTCTTGTTATTCATACTTTGCTTCTTCATAAAAAACACATACTACACTACCTGATAATACTCTCCCTGTAGGTATCTCTGGAGCTGTGAAATCTTGGATGACAAAACAAAATTTTATTTTCTAAAGCATGGTCTAAGATCTCCAGAAAAGGAGAGGAATAACTTATAGGCCTGCAATCAATGTTTTTGGCATTCCTGCAGATCAAGTGCTCCAATCATATCCACTAACACCTCACATCATTACAGACATTTTGGAGTGTGTCCAGTCTACTTGTTCTTTATACCTTTGAACCCTCTGCATCCATTAATCAGTATAGTCTTCGGTGATTGCTATATTTTTGAATAGATGATCTATCCAGAGCGAGCAGATACAGTACGTCTATTGTGACATCTCTCTGCAATACAGAGATTCCTATAAATTATTTCCATGATGATCACTATATCAGTCTAAGATTATTTTCCATATATTGAATTGTTTCAAAAGGGAGAAGAGAGCGAATTGTGTAATACATGCATCCAAAATGTGATAGAACAATTGCAATTTGCCTCACATAGTTATCACGATCACTATATAAGACTCCCCCAATGGAATCATCTCTACTGAAATTACAATAGAGGGAGAAAAACTATGCGTCAATGCGGATTTTCAATACGATTTTCAAAGCTTTGGGGAGGCTAAGCAGATTTTCATTACAAGGCAACTCTGCATCAGAATCATCATGCAGCATTGGCTTATTTTCTAAAAAGATTTGTGACAACCCCAAAGCTGAGTTTCTCAATATTTTGCAGAGCACACTGAGCATGTGCGAAGTCACCTACAATCACAAAGCGAGAAAATTCCTCGATCGTGAACTCCTGCGACAACTTTGAAGGCCTGAATCATTACTGATATACAAATGCTGAACATTTAGGTTGGTGCATTAAGTTCAGTGTATAAAGTATATTGTGGACCATTTAGGCTGCTAAATATTAAAGGAAGATCATACTGATATGCTGCCTGAACCAGGGGACCAAGGTGATGCCAACATTAAATTGATTGAAAATATGTTAACAGCATAGGAATAGATAATCCATTTTCATTTTAGTTTACTAGTGTATCCTTATCTTTGGCAATTAATACTGTGTTCATTTCTAACGAATGAGCAAGGAATGTTTTCTGAGAACAGTACATTGTCATTTTGAGAAAAAAAAAACATGGCACACAACTGAATTTCACATCAGGGACACAAATCACCAGCAGACAAATGTTATTTTTGGTACAATAACTTCTTGCCTTTTTTTTTTACATTTTTCTCTGTGATTTTTTTTTATAAACTCATTTCATCCCAGAGCTAAGAAAAGAAAGACATTTAGAAGAAGTGTGCTCACTTAGGGACTCCTCTGGTGTTCCAGCTGAATGTGTGATCAACAAACAGAGTTCTTGTTACTCTGCCATAAATCTGTTTCTCCGCACGAGGGAACCTTTGAACTGTTTTTCCTTTTACGAGAGCCTGTTACACTGAAGCAGATTTGATACAAATAATAGAAACCTATATAGAATTATCCCTGTTAAGAATTTTAGTATTTTTGAAAACTTTACATAGGGCATAAAGAGACATAAATCAGACACATATCAAGAGGTTATAACAAAATATCTTTCATCCCATTGTTATCAAGGTGGTAAAATATGATTATACCTAAGCCTAGGGACAATGGGCAATGTACTGCTCTTGTGACCCTTCTCTTTTATGAGGAAGCGGGGTTTTACAGCTGATCTATGTTCTATGGATTATGTTGACAGAAGGAAGAAAAGCAGAAGAGAAACAACCAGTGTATGACATGGAAAACCTCATATAGAAACCTTCAAGTCAGACTACCCTGCCTGAATCTTGGCGGTTGGCGGTATATTATGTTATAGCCATTACTTCAAACAATGCACTTCAGTTATCACTGCTGATTCTGGCCAGGCCACTATCTGCACAGTGTTCTGTCTATGTAGGTTGCCTTATTGTGCATGGTTTTGCTCTCACACACTTAAAGCACACAGGCAGGTTAATTGTCACCTAATACAGTGTATAATAATAAGAGCATCATAATGTGTCCAATGCTTATACAACAGACCTGAGAAAAGACAGATGTATAAGACAATGGGGCAGATTTTATAAAAGACTTCGCACCACTTCGCCAGGAGCAAATTCGTTACCACTACGCTAATTCACTAAAATAGGAAGTTGCATCCTGGGCGCTGAAAGCTAGCGACTTTTCGCTAACCATACTTCTTCAGTGTGAGCATTTCATAGCGAAGATTCACTAGCGTTCGTTTATGCCTAGCGAAAAAACGCTAGTGATCTTACACTTAGGTCAGTTTGAATTACATTAACGTTGTATGGACGTCTTTATTAGAGATGTTGGTGCAAATGCTTGAAGTGGCCATTTTTTATTACAAATATCCCAGGAACAAAAGAGATATAATATAATTATGACATGCCACTAGCCTGCACATGCACTTTTATGGGGGAATTAGCATTTGGTAGGCAGGTAGTATAGGATTCGGAGCTTAGAGACAGGAACACCAAGGCTTCGGACAAAACACAGGTTTATTAAGCACTGGGCATTCCCAACAAAAAGGCAACAAAACACAGTTCAGCAACTTCAATTACAAAACCTTCAGGGTACAGTTCAACAACTTCCCTGTAACTCCCCTGTAAAACATTCAGGGGTTCTCCCCCCTTCTGGTCACTCACCATCAAGGGAAACTCTCACCCTCTTGAACTTCAGAGTATTTGGGCTTTCACTCAGCCCTGCTGGCTTACCCTCCTGAGATTCAGACTCACTAGCCTCTGCCAGTCCTTTCTCTTTCTTCCCCCTAAAGGGATTTAGGCTCCAACCCCTGGAACCCTCTTGCAGTTTAAATGCACTCTTTTATATGCATTTTCCTTCAAAACAGTGGTGTTTTCCAAACACCCTGTCACATAATATAATGCCTTACACATGAGCCCACTGTAAAATGAATGTTCCATGGCCCTCAAATGTCTGGGGAAAAATGTTAACCCAAAAAAGTTTGTTAGGACTTTTGCAGGCAATCCTGCTTAAAAAAAGGAAACATTGCTAGCGTTTTTCGACTTTAATGCATTTTCGGCACACAGGATATGATGTAAATGACATAAGATTGAGGAAGACGTAGCTTCATTTCAGCAGTTCGCCTGGTCTGAGGTGGTGAAGTCAACTCTGGTGAAAGAGGTAACGTTCAGTAAAATCCGAACTTTAGTGAATTTGCGGAGCAACGACCATTTGCCTGAGCGAAAAGTCATCTGGCGTTAGAGTGCAAACGAACGCTAGCAATGGTCTCTTTTGCTAACGAATTGTCGCCTGCGTCTGTTAGTGAATTGGCGATGTCCCTGCAGATGTGATTTCAGGCAAAAGTCGCTAGCATTAGCCACTTCGCCCATTAGTAAATGTGCCCCAATGCAGACTCTAATTAAATGTCAAATCCAAAAAAATATTTCATATAATAGCTAGTTAATTTGCCATGGGTCTTTAGGCCCTGGGGTTATTTATATTAAAATGATGTCGTGGTGACTGGTGAGTATTACTTGAGCGACAAAAAAATGCCTAATGGGCTAATCTTAGCTAAGATGATGATAGAAAAAAACCTTACATAGATTATGGGGCAGCAACATTTCATGAGTTCAACAGGAAAAATCATGAATGACCATAGAGAATAGCCATGTAATTTATACAGGTGATATATTTCAATAAGGCAGGTTGAACAATGGACTTGGTTACAGACCTTAAGTAGCTTCTATAAAGAAATAAGTGTAAAGGAACCCAAAAGGCGTTCATATTCTCAAAAAGGAAAAGTAGGAAAAGTAAACATTCATTTTCACATGAAGCTTTGCCAAATGTCTCATTAGAGACTCCACACCGACCTCATATTTTATGTGCAGAATGTTTTTAGGGGAAGCAATAATTAGAGCTCTTCGCTCTTATGTTCAATGACTTGTTGTAACCCCCACAGATGCAATCAGAAATGTGTCCATAAGTTGACAGATATAAAATAACGAATACTGGCTATTTTCTAAAATGTGTGTCTAGGGGGACAAGTTGTTCTCTAAGCCTGGAGAGTGACTCCATTGTCTGATACAAACATTTAATCATAAAAGAAGAAATTAATGGAACATTTCCTAAGACATCACTTATAAAATCATGTTGTTTTCTTCTCCAAATTATAGTTTTTATATCCCATTTAAAGAGAAAGTTTACAGTCAAGGGAAATATTTTTGTTTTCATTTATGTTGATGATCAAAGCATGTTTTCATTTTTGAATACTACTTTTTTAGTTTCATTATTTGTATTTATGTATTGCATGTTTAATTCCTGCTTCCTATAGGCCAACATTTAGGATATTTGCTTCTTGTCCCAGAGCATGTCTCAAGATCCTAGAACTCCTTGCTGCAGCATGTTTACAGAAGGAAAGGCTATCTGCCTAACACTTCATTTTAATTGCCCCAAAATCAGCCTGTTTTCAGAAACTGCAGTATTGACAAACTGGAATGCCAAGGGGCCACCAGAAATCTTACATCATAGGCAAACTCTCTGAATATTTTTCCTCTCCTTGTTCAGTTTCCTTATACTATTAGTCTCTTTGCTTTATCTTTTGTCATCTAGCATTCTCTCAATTGCTCCTTTCATACAGAAAAGAGAAATGACAAACATATATGAATACAAGCAAAATGGTTGGGTGAGCTGGAGGGCCCACTGACACCTGGTACTCTGATGGGCAGTCTGCATGTTAGGAAACATGGATTGTAATGTAATTTGTACTGTATGGAATGATGAGGTGTAGCTCCACAATAAAATGAAAAAGCAATATGTTTTAGGTCAATGCTTAAAGGAACAGTTCAGTGTAAAAATAAAAACTGGGTAAATAGATAGGCTGTGGAAAATAAAACATGTTTCTAACATACAAACAACCTTTTCTTCAATTGAAGATATACCAGCGCTAAAAGCTCAGGGTAGACACAAGAAAGAAATGCAAGCACAATATAGTGTAGTAGTTTTTCAATCGAATGGAATGTATAGCCACTTGTAGGGCCCTACACAGGAGGTGGCCACACTATTTATCAAAAGCACGGAAAAATGACCCTTTAACCCCTTGGTGGAAGACCCCAAAACCACATCGTTTAACTACCGCACAAGTGGCTATACATTCCATTCGATTGAAAAACTACTACACTATATTGTGCTTGCATTTCTTTCTTGTGTCTACCCTGAGCTTTTAGCGCTGGTATATCTTCAATTGAAGAAAAGGTTGTTTGTATTTTGGTCGATCTGAGGGAGAACAGGTCATATACCGGCAAAGGGAGTGAACTGCAGAACCTTGGGACCTTGCCTTCCATTTACATGTTTCTAACATAGTTAGTTAGACAAAAATGTAATGTATAAAGGTTGTAGTGACTGGATGTGTAATTTAATAGCCAGAACACTACTTCCTACTTTTCAGCTCTCTAACTCTGAGTTAATCAGCGCCTTGAAGGGGGGTCACATGGGACATAACTGTTTAGTGAGTTTGCAATTGATCCTCCGGATTCAGCTCAGATTCAAAAGCAAATAGTTATGACCTCCCGACTCAAGTCATTAATTGGTTACTGCCTGGTAACCAATCAGTGTAAACCAAGAGAGCTGCAAAGCAGGAAGTAGTGTTCTGGCTATTATGTTAGACACTCCAGCATTTATTTGATTTCCCACTGTGTTCTTATTGCTTCAAACTTGACTCTTGGTCTAGAAGTATATTACATCCTAAGAAGTATACTTCTAGATCTCTCAGCTGCTTTTGGCACTGTGGATCACCATCTCCTCCATTCTCTTGGCCTTCACGGCACTGCCCTATCCTGATTTTCCTTAACTTACAAATCATTCTTTCAGCCGAGTTCTCCCAGAGCTCTGTTTAGACTTCATATTCATTTCTCTCTGTACTTCTTCCCTTAGCAAATTAATCAGTTAATCAATTCCTCTCCTAAACTCAATTCAGAGCTCTTTACTCAGGTCTGTATCTCTACTTGGATGTCCCAGTGATACCTTAATGTGAACATCTCTATGATATGGTTCTCTTAACCCCATCCAACACCCATACCATCCTAGAAGTGTCAAAGTTAGTAACTCCATTATAACCCCATCTTCTCATGCACAGAGCTTTAGGGTTATCCTTGATTCTGCTCTGTCCTTTTTCACTCTTCATCCCCAGACATTTACAATATCATAACAGTTTCCCTATTGGAATATTTTCATATCACACAATGATTATTGTAACTGCCTATTAATTATTAATTCATTTAACCTGTTAAATGAACAGTAACACCAAAAACTGAAAGTGTATCAAAGTAATGCAAATAATATACTGTTGCCCTGCACTGGTAAAATTGGTGAGTTTGCTCCAGAAAGACTAATATAGTTTATATAAACAAGCTGCTGTTTAGCCATGGGAGCAGCCATTCAAAGCTGAACAAAGAAGAAAAAGCACAGGATACACAGCAGACAACAGATAAGCTCTTTAGTATACAATGGGATTCCTCACAGCTTATCTGTTATCTACTATGTACTGTATCCTGTGCTTGAATGGCTGCCCCCATGGATACACAGCTTGTTTATATACCATAGTTGTGTTTCAGTGAAAACACCCAGTGCAGGGCACCAGTACATTATATGTCTTTCCTTTTAAACACTTTCATTTTTTGGTGTTACTGTTCCTTTAAGCTTTCCTCTCACCTCTTCTGCCCATTATGAATACTGCCACTCCTCCTCCGCCATGCCACACATTTTCTGCTCTGGCTTCTTCTACCATTTAGAATAAAATTCAAACTAATGATCCTTACATTCAAAGCATTCTAAAACTCTGCCCCTCTCTACATCTTTAAACTCATCTTCAGATACTCGCCCAACTGCTTGTTATGCTCCTCTACTGACCTTCTCCTCAACATCTATCTCATAACCTCCTCACATGCTCGCATTCAAGACTTTGTAAGAGCTGCGCCACTTCTCTGGAATTGCCTCTTGTATTGGTTGTTGGTTATTATTTGTGATGGATGTTTTTTTGGATGTTCAATGTATACACCCATTTATTGTACAACACAGTGTACTATATTGAGTCAAGTCAAGAGTGAGTTTATTGAGTTTATTATTGTTTTATAAATCAAAATGATAATAATATACTTTAGCTCTCATCATAGGTACAAAAGCATATAACCCCTGATACAAATGTGTAGACAGCTGTAATGTCTGTTTAAGAGTAGAGATGTCGCGAACTGTTCGCCGGCGAACTTGTTCGCGCGAACATCGGGTGTTCGCGCTCGCCGGAAGTTCGCGAACGTCGCGCGACGTTCGCCATTTTGGGTTCGCCATTGTTGGCGCTTTTTTTTGCCCTCTCACCCCAGACCAGCAGGTACATGGCAGCCAATCAGGAAGCTCTCCCCTGGACCACTCCCCTTCCCTATAAAAACCGAAGCCCTGCAGCTTTTTTTCACTCTGCCTGTGTGTGCTGAAGAGATAGTGTAGGGAGAGAGCTGCTGCCTGTTAGTGATTTCAGGGACAGTTGAAAGTTTGCTGGCTAGTAATCGTTTTGATACTGCTCTGTTATTGGAGGGACAGAAGTCTGCAGGGGTTTGAGGGACATTTAAGCTTAGGTAGCTTTGCTGGCTAGTAATCTACCTTCTACTGCAGTGCTCTGTATGTAGCTGCAGTGGGCAGCTGTCCTGCTTCTGATCTCATCTGCTGACTGCTGCAATAGCAATAGTCCTTGTAAGGACTGCTTTTATTTATTTTTTTGTTGTTTTACTACTACTACTACTACTACTACTACTACTATAAGAGCCCAGTGCTATTAGTCTAGCAGTGTTGGGGAGTGGGACTGGTGTGCTAATCTGCTGCTCCTAGTAGTTCAGCAGCACCAACTTTAATTTTTTTTTATTTAACTTTTTTTTATTTTACTACCGCTGTAGTAGTGTATAAGTTGACCTTTTAGGCATTATTTGCCCTGTAGGCATTTTTTGCCCAGTGTGTTATTCAACCAACAGCCATCTAGCTGTGTGACCTTGTTCACATTCTGTCTAAATATCCATAATATTACCGTCTCCAGAAAAAACACCGGAGTGACTTTTTTCAAGCAGCCATAATAAATTTTACGTAATCCGTATCCATCGCTGTACCTAAGCTAAAATGTCCCTCAAATCCCTGCAGACTTCTGTCCCTCCAATACAGAGCAGTATCAAGCAGATTACTAGCCAGCAAACTTACTATCATCTGTCCCTGAAATCACTAACAGCTCTCCCCCTACACTATCTCTTCCAAGCACACACAGGCAGATTTTTCAGATACATTTTTGCCCTTGATCCCCCTCTGGCATGCCACTGTCCAGGTCGTTGCACCCTTTAAACAACTTTAAAATCATTTTTCTGGCCAGAAATGTCTTTTTTAGATGTTAAAGTTCGCCTTCCCATTGAAGTCTATGGGGTTCGCGAACCGTTCGCGAACCGCTCGCATTTTTGCGCAAGTTCGCGAATATGTTCGCGAACTTTTTTTCCGACGTTCGCTACATCCCTATTTAAGAGAAAAAAATTGTAGGGTAAACCAAAATTCTAAATAGGGTATATTTACACTTTTCACCAATAAAAGTAAACACTGCAAGACAGTTCTGATAAATAGGAAAGGAGAAGAACTATAGCAGCTGTGCTTCATCACAGTGTGAAACAAAACTCTTCTGTGACATGTAGGAAGATTTATCATCTGACTTTCTTTTTGCATGAGCCAAGCAAGGATTCTTTTGCTGACTTTCTTTTTCTTTTGTGGCAAAGCATGACAGACAGTAAACTATATGATGCTTAGATTTTAAATGCCTGTTGCTATTCCACCATGGAACAGAAAATGACCAAATGCTATAAATCTTCTCTGAAACACCAGACATAATATTTTCATTTAAGACAATGCAATTGCCATAGGGAAAGGCATCAATATATATTTGCCAAATAATTGCTTTAACTGTGCATCCTGCACCATGTTGGCCTCTGCTCCCTATCTAGAGTGACTGGGCAGGTATGAGGAGCGATGCCTTCTTGCCATTCATCCCTCAAGAATACAACACTTATGAGTAGGGATGGGCGAATTTGACCCGTTTCGTTTCGCCAAAAATTCGCCGCCGGCGAAATGTCGCAGACGTCCATTAAAGTCTATGGGCGTCAAAATAATTTTGTCGCGCGGCGAAATTATTTTGTCGCGCATCTTTTTTTTTGACGCACGTCTCCATACAAGTCTATGGGCGTCATTTTTTCGGCGAAACGAGGTGAAAAAATTCGCCCATCCCTACTTATGAGCAGAGCAAGCCTGAATTCATGGAAACTTAGAGCAGAGACATATGGCAGGTCAAAGACATAGGTTTGCACGGTGCAAAAAATTGCGCATTGCACTTGTTTTTTGCATTTTGCACCACGTTTTCCTCTTGTGTGTTAGAGAAACATACATCTATGCCCAAAAGGAAGATTGTTGGGGCAGAGGAAAAATTGTTTCATTGCATATTTTTATATTCTTATATTTATTACATTCCCTCATATTTCCACAACCTTCGGGGTGATTTAGGGGTTTGAATATTTGAGGTAAACTCAGTCTGCAGATGGGTCAGACTTTGTCACAGTTAGGGATGCACCGAATCCAGGATTCGGTTCGCGATTCGGCCAGGATTAGGCCTTTTTCAGCAGGATTCGGATTCGGCCGAATCCTTCTGCCCAGCCGAACCGAATCCTAATTTGCATATGCAAATTAGGGGCGGGAGGGAAAACGAGCGACTTTTTGTCAGAAAACAAGGAAGTAAAAAATGTTTTCCCCTTCCCACCCCTAATTAACATATGCAAATTAGGGTTCAGCTTCGGTTCGGTATTCGGCCGAATCTTTCACGAAGGATTCAGGGGTTCGGCCGAATCCAAAATAGTGGATTCGGTGCATCCCTAGTCACAGTATTAATTTCAGTAGAACCATGTGTGATAATGCTGTAGGTGAACAGGTTGATTGTCGGGAGTGATCCCCATGGCCACTGAATGACATCATCACGCTGCATAATGACATGGAGGCATGTGTCATCATCACTCTATGTTTTGCAGGACACCAGGGACCTGGGTTCAATCTAGGTTCTTCTTGTTAAAGTGATACTGACACTAAAAAATGAATTTTAGCATATGAATGTACATTAAATGTTACCTATAGGTCATGTTGATCATTTTTTGCTGAGAGGTTTGTTTTTGTATATAATTGTTAGTTGAAGTTCCTAAGTCTGACTCTCTGACACTCTGACTTTGCCAACCTGACTGTCCCATCTCAGCCTGTTAGTTACAGTTTCTAATGTTAACGGACTCCTGCTGCACAAATATGGCAGCCCCCTCATACAGGAACATGGGGGATCAGACAGGTAATGTTAAAGCATCATGCAAATACTTTATGGCAAAGTTAGAAGTAGCTTGCAAAGCCAATATTATAACAGATGTAAAAAAAAGTTTAATTTCAGGTGTCAGTATCTCTTTAAGAGTCCCTGGGTGTTCTAAATTGTTTGTTTGACTTGTACCAGTTCTTGACCTCTTGCTTTGACTCTGACCTCACTATTATCTGCCTGCCCTGATCTTTTGCCTCGAAATTGACTCCAAACTCTCGTAATCCTTCAGACACAGTGAATTGGACTTTTCTATATACAGCTTTCTTCTTGGTCCCTAGTCCAGCCTTCCTGAGTCGTTAGGCCCAACAATCACGTGATGAAACATGGTGTCTTATTTATAGTATCTGTATAAAACTGTATACCCACAAACACTTCATGCTCTGTCATGGGGTATTTATATCACTTACTAACACAGTGATGCCCCTTGTCTTAATTACCCCATCTCAGTAACAACCATGGATCAAGCACATTTTGTGCTGTAGCTTTAGGAATAATTGCAGTATAATCCAGTTATTTTAGGTCTATTAGGTTTAACCCTTCCTTTTACCCTACATCACTGCCCCACATTTATAAAGGTAAGAATAACAGTCTCTCTCTCTTTGTAAATACATATACCAATACATTCTTCAAGTTTAAAGGGGTGCAATTCTGTCATTGTTTCCCCCTATGTGAACAAAAATACTCACTGCTGGTCTATACTGTCCTCTAATATTCTTCTTATTATAGTCCCTTGCAAATGTCTTTTCTCTAGCAAAAACAAGTCCAAATATTATAGTTTTTCATTGTAGTACAACTATCCTATCCAATCTGTGCCCCTTTCTTCCTCATTAATATAATTTTTACTAATTGGGCACAAAAGAGGATGAGGTTGTGGGATTTTTTATTTCATTATTTTCAGTAGACACTGACTGCACTACATTGGGCTGCAAAGTCTGTTACCCACAATAAGCACCAAATTAAAGAGGCCCCAAAACAATCTTTACCCAGATTCATGTACTGTATATATTTATTTTTTAATGCTGAAACACATTTTCAACTCAACAAACAGATCCCTTCTATTATACTGTAGGCTGCACATTAATCTGCAGCAGCTCATGTTTGCCTGAAATCATTGTCTAGATTCCTATCTCAGTTTATTGTTGTTGCAAGGAAAGTGTTTGTCTCTTTGTGCCCCTGTTAAGAGATGTAAAGGAATATTAAAGGGGGTGTTTACATGTAAATCAACATTTAGTTGATTTACCTATCCATTATTCTTCATTATTTATTTTGTATGAATTTTAAATTATCAATATTTTTATTCTGCCCATATCAGCCAAATGATATCTGGTTGTCTGTCACCAATACCAGAATAGAAATGGGCAATCATAAGTCTAAAGTTATTGAGTATCTTGATGGTATGAAAATTTACCAAAACAGAAATGGAAAAATGTACTAAGTGACTAATGAGCTATGCGATCCAATTTCACCAGCTGTGTATATGGCAAATAAATATGGGTGGGCAGCTTCCCAACTTGTGTCTAAATGGAATAAAATTACTTCTTACACTGCTAAGAATCTCAATTTAATTCTGCCTTTTTGTAGACTGTTGCTGTTCTCTAAATTGGGGTTACTTGAGGATTCATTATCTAAGCAAAAGCATCATGACCAATAGGAAATATATAATAACCATAGTGAACTCTTGATGCCATAAAATTGATCTTCTGGTTATTGAATCTTGCCTGCCTGTTTATTCTAACTTCTCCAAGCTGATCCTAGCCTGTCTGATTATTCTAGGCTCTCCAATCCTGATTCCGGCCTGTCTAATTGTTCTACGTTCTCCAATCCTGATTCTGACCTGTCTGACTTTTCTAACTCTGCTTGTGTTGGCCCAGCCTGCCCGTCCTCGCTGTATTGTCTGGCCTGCCTTTCAAGTTGTGTTCTTCCATCCAGTATCCTTGGTGAGACGAGCAGGCCCGGATTTGAGGCAAGGCCACATAGGCCCGGGCCTAGGGCGGCGCACTGGAAACTCACGTCAGTCTCCAGTGCTTTTCCCAAGTGTTAAGATGTGCGCATACACGCGCACACACTGAGGGGGAAGAGGACGGCACCTGGAAGGGGAGGGACATGGCTGGACAGAGGGAAGCGGAAGTGGAGGCGACAGTGCTGGACAGGGGGAAGCGAAGGGGATGGCACAGTGCTGTTCCAGAGTGTTAAGCTATGCGCATGCGCACGCACAGAAAGCGGAAGGCCCTGGAAGGCAAGGGGACATCGCTGGACAGGGGGAAACCGGAAGTGGAGGTAACAGTGCTGGACAGGGGAAGTGAAGGGGACGGAACCGGCAGGGGAGCGGGGGCGATGAGTAGAGCCAGCCTAGGGGTGGCAAGTTTGTAAATCCGGGCTTGGAGACGAGAGTGCCCCTTTGCTTGTCCAGAACCTGTAGCTTTGCTCCTCTCTTAGTAAGACCTGGCAGCATCCAATTAGCCGAGGGCTCCTCCCGAGGTGAAAGGCGGCTGTTAAATAGGGATGTAGCGAACGTCGGAAAAAAAGTTCGCGAACATATTCGCGAACTTGCGCAAAAATGCGAGCGGTTCGCGAACGGTTCGCGAACCCCATAGACTTCAATGGGAAGGCGAACTTTAACATCTAAAAAAGACATTTCTGGCCAGAAAAATGATTTTAAAGTTGTTTAAAGGGTGCAACGACCTGGACAGTGGCATGCCAGAGGGGGATCAAGGGCAAAAATGTATCTGAAAAATCTGCCTGTGTGTGCTTGGAAGAGATAGTGTAGGGGGAGAGCTGTTAGTGATTTCAGGGACAGATGATAGTAAGTTTGCTGGCTAGTAATCTGCTTGATACTGCTCTGTATTGGAGGGACAGAAGTCTGCAGGGATTTGAGGGACATTTTAGCTTAGGTAGCTTTGCTGGCTAGTAATCTACTGTTCTCTTTAAACAACTGCCATACGTTGACCTTGTAGGCATTGTTTGCCCAGTTTTTTTGGACGCAGCCACTGAAGCACAGTTGCCAGAAAAAATATGCCATATAAATGCTGAAAATAGTCATTTTTCGCCATACGTTGACCTTGTAGACATTGTTTGCCCAGTTTTTTCTGGACGCAGCCACTGAAGCACAGTTGCCAGAAAAAATATGCCATATAAATGCTGAAAATAGTAATTTTTCGCCATACGTTGACCTTGTAGACATTGTTTGCCCAGTTTTTTTGGACGCAGCCACTGAAGCACAGTTGCCAGAAAAAATATGCCATATAAATGCTGAAAATAGTCATTTTTTGCCATACGTTGACCTTGTAGGCATTGTTTGCCCAGTTTTTTTGGTCGCAGCCACTGAAGCACAGTTGCCAGAAAAAATATGCCATATAAATGCTGAAAATAGTCATTTTTTGCCATATACGTTGAGTCAACGTATGGCAAAAAATGACTATTTTCAGCATTTATATGGCATATTTTTTCTGGCCTCTGTGCTTCAGTGGCTGCGGCCAAAAAAACTGGGCAAACAATGCCTACAAGGTCAACGACGTTGACCTTGTAGGCATTGTTTGCCCAGTTTTTTTGGCCGCAGCCACTGAAGCACAAAGGCCAGAAAAAATATGCCATATAAATGCTGAAAATAGTCATTTTTTTGGTCGCAGCCACTGAAGCACAGTTGCCAGAAAAATTATGCCATATAAATGCTGAAAATATAAATTTTTTTGGTTGCAGCCACTGAAGCACAGAGGCCAGAAAAATTATGCCATATAAATGCAGAAAATATGCATTTTTTTGGTCGCAGCCACTGAAGCACAGTTGACAGAAAAATTATGCCATATAAATGCTGAAAATATAAATTTTTTTGGTTGCAGCCACTGAAGCACAGAGGCCAGAAAAATTATGCCATATAAATGCAGAAAATATGCATTTTTTTGGACGCAGCCACTGAAGCACAGTTGCCAGAAAAAATATGCCATATAAATGCTGAAAATAGTCATTTTTCGCCATACGTTGACCTTGTAGACATTGTTTGCCCAGTTTTTTTGGTTGCAGCCACTGAAGCACAGAGGCCAGAAAAAATTAAACCAGTAGGGTTTGCACCCTAGTTTGTAACGGTGGCGGAGGGAGGAGGACGCTAAAGGACAGCTGTGTGTGGAGTCATGAGGCTTGAAGAGAAGGACAGCTGCATAGAAGTCAGAACAAGTCTTCCGGCGTGCAGTAACCCTCCGAGATCCACCCCTCATTCATTTTAATAAAGGTCAGGTAATCGACACTTTTGTGACCTAGGCGAGTTCTCTTCTCAGTTACAATCCCTCCTGCTGCACTGAAGGTCCTTTCTGAGAGCACACTTGAGGCTGGGCAAGACAAGAGGTTCATGGCAAATTGTGACAGCTCTGGCCACAGATCAAGCCTGCGCACCCAGTAGTCCAGGGGTTCATCGCTCCTCAGAGTGTCGATATCTGCAGTTAATGCCAGGTAGTCCGCTACCTGCCGGTCGAGGCGTTCTTTGAGGGTGGATCCAGAAGGGTTGTGGCGCTGCCTTGGACAGAAAAACATTTGCATGTCTGACGTTACAGACCGGCCAAAGGGCTTTGTCCTTGCAGGTGTGCTCGTGGCAGGATTACTGGCACCTCTGCCCCTGGAATGTTGATGAGTTCCTGAAGTGACATCACCCTTAAAAGCATTGTACAACATGTTTTGCAGGCTGGTTTGTAAATGCCGCATCTTTTCGGACTTGTGGTATGTTGGTAACATTTCTGCCACTTTATGCTTGTACCGAGGGTCTAGTAGCGTTGCGACCCAGTACAGGTCCTTCTCCTTAAGCCTCTTGATACGGGGGTCCTTCAACAGGCATGACAGCATGAAAGACCCCATTCTCACAAGGTTGGATGCAGAGCTATCCATCTCCGCTTCCTCATTATCAAGGACTGCATCATCCACGGTCTCCTCCCCCCAGCCACGTACAAGACCAGGGGTCCCCAAAAGGTCACCACTAGCCCCCTGGGAAGCCTGCTCCTGTTGGTCCTCCTCCTCCTCCTCCACAAAGCCACCTTCCTCCTCTGACTCCACTTCTGGCACCTCTCCCTGCGTTGCAGCAGGTGCCTGGGTTCGTTCTGGTGATTCCGACCATAAATCGTGCGCTTCCAGCTCCTCGTCACGCTGGTCTACAGCCTCATCTGTCACTCGTCGCACGGCACGCTCCAGGAAGAAAGCGAAGGGTATTAGGTCGCTGATGGTGCCTTCGGTGCGACTGACCATATTTGTCACCTCTTCAAAAGGTCGCATGAGCCTGCAGGCATCGCGCATAAGCACCCAGTAACGGGGGAAAAAAATCCCCAGCTCTGCAGATCCAGTCCTACCACCCAGTTCAAAAAGGTACTCGTTGACGGCCCTTTGTTGTTGCAGCAGACGTTCCAACATAAGGAGCGTTGAATTCCAGCGAGTCTGGCTGTCAGAAATCAAACGCCTGACTGGCATGTTGTAGCGCTGCTGAATGTCAGCAAGGCGTGCCATGGCTGTGTAGGAACGTCTGAAATGGGCCGACACCTTTCTGGACTGGGTGAGAACGTCCTGGAATCCTGGGTACTTGGAGACAAAACGTTGGACTATTAAATTTAACACATGTGCCATGCAGGGCACATGTGTTAAATTTCCCAGTCTCAACGCTGCCAACAGATTGCTTCCATTGTCACACACCACTTTTCCGATCTGCAGTTGGTGTGGGGTCAGCCACCGATCGGCCTGTGACTGCAGAGATGACAGGAGTACAGATCCGGTATGGTTTTTGCTTTCCAGGCACGTCATCCCCAAGACAGCGTGACAACGGCGTACCTGGCACGTCGAATAGCCTAGGGGGAGCTGGGGGTGCACAGGTGTGGAGGAGGAGAAGGAGGACCCAGCAGCAGAGTAAGAAGAAGAAGAGGAAGAAGACGAGGTAGAGAGCGATGGAGGAGTAGAGGTGGTGGCAGAACCGCGTGCAATCCGTGGCGGTGACACCAACTCCACTGTTGTTGTTGTTGTTGAGCTACCCATTCCCTGCTTCCCATTCCCAGCCATTACCAAGTTCACCCAGTGGGCAGTGTAGGTGACATACCTGCCCTGACCATGCTTGGAGGACCATGCGTCAGTAGTCATATGGACCTTTGGCCCAACACTAAGTGACAGAGATGCGGTAACTTGGCTCTGCACATGTTGGTACAGGTGTGGTATTCCCTTTTTAGAAAAAAAATTGCGGCTGGGTACCTTCCACTGCGGTGTCCCAATTGCTACAAATTTGCGGAAGGCCTCAGAGTCCACCAGCTGGTATGGTAAAAGCTGGCGGGCTAAGAGTGCAGACAAGCCAGCTGTCAGACGCCGGGCAAGGGGGTGACAGTCAGACATTGGCTTCTTACGCTCAAACATGGCCTTCACAGAAACTTGGCTGGTGGCAGATGACTGGGAATGGGAACAGGTGGTCAAGGTGGAAGGCGGAGTGGAGGGTGGTTCAGATGGGTCAAGGAGAGCAGAGGTAGAGCAGTAAGATGCTGGACCAGAAGGAGTGTGGCTTTTAGTTTGCCTGTTGCCTTTGAGGTGTTGCTCCCAAAGTGCTTTGTGCTTGCCGCTCATGTGCCTTCGCATAGAAGTTGTACCTATGTGGCTGTTGGGCTTACCAAGGCTCAGTTTCTGACTGCACTCATTGCAAATTACAATGCTTTTGTCAGAGGCACACACATTAAAAAAATCCCACACTGCTGACTTTTTGGAAGTGTGCGATCTGGCGGTAACAGTAGAAGTTGGCGGCATTGGCGGCAATGGCGGGTGCGTTGGCCGGCTGAACACAGGTGCCGATACATGTTGTTGCCCTACTGATCCCTGCGGGCTGTCCTCCCTGCTTCTTCTAAGTCTTATTCTCCTACTGCCTCTCTGACTCTCCGTCTCTCCATCTGAACTACCCTCCTCTTGCTCTCTTCTACTAGGCACCCACAAAACATCAATCTCCTCATCATCATTCTCCTCAGATGCATCAATTTCTTCTGACACATCACAGAAGGAAGCAGCAGCGGGGACCTCCTCCTCATCACTCATCATTATGTCCATCTCTGTCGTGTTCTCTGCCAGAATTAAATCTGGTGTAACGTCCTCATCTCCTTCATCTTCTTCTGCCAATAATGGTTGCGCATTACTCAGTTCAAGAAACTCATGGGAAAATAACTCCTCTGACTCCAGTGAAGAAGGGGCACCGGTGGTGGAGGAAGTGTTACGTGGGGTGGCCATAGCAGTGGAGGATGAGGAGGATGTTGTGGTAAAGTTAGAAACGGTAGAGGATGGGGTGTGCTGTGTAAGCCAGTCAACTACCTCTTCAGCATTTTGGGAGTTCAGGGTCATTGGCTTTTTAAAACTGGGCAATTTGCTAGGGCCACAGGATTGCATAGCAGCACGGCCCCTAGCACGGCCTCTGCGTGGCGGCCTGCCTTTGCCTGGCATTATTTTTAAAAAAACAACAACAACAAAAACTCAGTTGGTTTTTCTGGAAACGATAATACACACAGCTAGATGGCAGTTTGAAGAAAACAGTGTGCAAATAATGCCTACAAGGTCAACGTATACACAGCGGTGGATACGGATTACGTAAAATATAAGAATGCTGCTTGAAAAAAAGTAACTCAAGTGGTTTTTCTAGAGACGATAATATTATCAATATTTAGACAAAATGTGAACAAGCTCACACAGCTAGATGGCGGTTTGAAGAAAACACTGTGCAAATAATGCCTACAAGGTCAACGTATACACAGCGGTGGATACGGATTACGTAAAATATAAGAATGCTGCTTGAAAAAAAGTAACTCAAGTGGTTTTTCTAGAGACGATAATATTATCAATATTTAGACAAAATGTGAACAAGCTCACACAGCTAGATGGCGGTTTGAAGAAAACACTGTGCAAATAATGCCTACAAGGTCAACGTATACACAGCGGTGGATACGGATTACGTAAAATATAAGAATGCTGCTTGAAAAAAAGTAACTCAAGTGGTTTTTCTAGAGACGATAATATTATCAATATTTAGACAAAATGTGAACAAGCTCACACAGCTAGATGGCGGTTTGAAGAAAACACTGTGCAAATAATGCCCACAAGATCAACGTATACACTACTACAGCGGTGGATACGGATTACATAAAATATATTATGGCTGCTTGAAAAAAGTCACTCCGGTGTTTTTTCTGGAGACGGTAATATTATGGATATTTAGACAGAATGTGAACAAGGTCACACAGCTAGATGGCAGTTGGTTGAATAACACACTGGGCAAAAAATGCCTACAGGGCAAATAATGCCTAAAAGGTCAACTTATACACTACTACAGCGATGGATACGGATTACGTAAAATTTATTATGGCTGCTTGAAAAAAGTCACTCCGGTGTTTTTTCTGGAGACGGTAATATTATGGATATTTAGACAGAATGTGAACAAGGTCACACAGCTAGATGGCAGTTGGTTGAATAACACACTGGGCAAAAAATGCCTACAGGGCAAATAATGCCTAAAAGGTCAACTTATACACTACTACAGCGATGGATACGGATTATGTAAAATTTATTATGGCTGCTTGAAAAAAGTCACTCCGGTGTTTTTTCTGGAGACGGTAATATTATGGATATTTAGACAGAATGTGAACAAGGTCACACAGCTAGATGGCAGTTGGTTGAATAACACACTGGGCAAAAAATGCCTACAGGGCAAATAATGCCTAAAAGGTCAACTTATACACTACTACAGCGGTAGTAAAATAAAAAAAAAGTAAAATAAAAAAAAATGAATATTAAAAAAAAAAAATTACAGTTGGTGCTGCTGAACTACTAGGAGCAGCAGATTAGCACACCAGTCCCACTCCCCAACACTGCTAGACTAATAGCACTGGGCTCTTATAGTAGTAGTAGTAGTAGTAGTAGTAGTAAAACAACAAAAAAATAAATAAAAGCAGTCCTTACAAGGACTACTGTTATTGCAGCAGTCAGCAGATGAGATCAGAAGCAGGACAGCTGCCCACTGCAGCTACATACAGAGCACTGCAGTAGAAGGTAGATTACTAGCCAGCAAAGCTACCTAAGCTTAAATGTCCCTCAAACCCCTGCAGACTTCTGTCCCTCCAATAACAGAGCAGTATCAACACGATTACTAGCCAGCAAACTTTCAACTGTCCCTGAAATCACTAACAGGCAGCAGCTCTCTCCCTACACTATCTCTTCAGCACACACAGGCAGAGTGAAAAAACGCTGCAGGGCTTCGGTTTTTATAGGGAAGGGGAGTGGTCCAGGGGAGAGCTTCCTGATTGGCTGCCATGTACCTGCTGGTCTGGGGTGAGAGGGCAAAAAAAAGCGCCAACAATGGCGAACCCAAAATGGCGAACGTCGCGCGACGTTCGCGAACTTCCGGCGAGCGCGAACACCCGATGTTCGCGCGAACAAGTTCGCCGGCGAACAGTTCGCGCCATCTCTACTGTTAAAGACAGAAGCAAGAGCCAAGACCAGGGAGCCTAGCACTGGTTCTAGATTTAGGGTGCTGAACGTGACACTTATATCCAGAATTAACATTACACTACACTCTCCAAAATTAAAGACTTACTGTACTGTATGTGCAGCTTACAAAGTAGATGTATGAAATACATAGTGAGAAACAAATTCAAAGGGCCACCCAGGACACCAAATTGAGGCAAACCTGCAACATCTTATACCCCCTAAAATGTAGACAGAATTCAGTCCACCCTCTTCTGTTACTGAAACGTTACTCTCCTTGTTCCTTGTAGAGATGGCGCGAACTGTTCGCCGGCGAACTTGTTCGCGCGAACATCGGGTGTTCGCGCTCGCCGGAAGTTCGCGAACGTCGCGCGACGTTCGCCATTTTGGGTTCGCCATTGTTGGCGCTTTTTTTTGCCCTCTCACCCCAGACCAGCAGGTACATGGCAGCCAATCAGGAAGCTCTCCCCTGGACCACTCCCCTTCCCTATAAAAACCGAAGCCCTGCAGCGTTTTTTCACTCTGCCTGTGTGTGCTGAAGAGATAGTGTAGGGAGAGAGCTGCTGCCTGTTAGTGATTTCAGGGACAGTTGAAAGTTTGCTGGCTAGTAATCGTTTTGATACTGCTCTGTTATTGGAGGGACAGAAGTCTGCAGGGGTTTGAGGGACATTTAAGCTTAGGTAGCTTTGCTGGCTAGTAATCTACCTTCTACTGCAGTGCTCTGTATGTAGCTGCAGTGGGCAGCTGTCCTGCTTCTGATCTCATCTGCTGACTGCTGCAATAACAGTAGTCCTTGTAAGGACTGCTTTTATTTATTTTTTTGTTGTTTTACTACTACTACTACTACTACTACTACTACTACTATAAGAGCCCAGTGCTATTAGTCTAGCAGTGTTGGGGAGTGGGACTGGTGTGCTAATCTGCTGCTCCTAGTAGTTCAGCAGCACCAACTGTAATTTTTTTTTTTTAATATTCATTTTTTTTTTATTTTACTTTTTTTTATTTTACTACCGCTGTAGTAGTGTATAAGTTGACCTTTTAGGCATTATTTGCCCTGTAGGCATTTTTTGCCCAGTGTGTTATTCAACCAACTGCCATCTAGCTGTGTGACCTTGTTCACATTCTGTCTAAATATCCATAATATTACCGTCTCCAGAAAAAACACCGGAGTGACTTTTTTCAAGCAGCCATAATAAATTTTACGTAATCCGTATCCATCGCTGTAGTAGTGTATAAGTTGACCTTTTAGGCATTATTTGCCCTGTAGGCATTTTTTGCCCAGTGTGTTATTCAACCAACTGCCATCTAGCTGTGTGACCTTGTTCACATTCTGTCTAAATATCCATAATATTACCGTCTCCAGAAAAAACACCGGAGTGACTTTTTTCAAGCAGCCATAATATATTTTACGTAATCCGTATCCATCGCTGTAGTAGTGTATAAGTTGACCTTTTAGGCATTATTTGCCCTGTAGGCATTTTTTGCCCAGTGTGTTATTCAACCAACTGCCATCTAGCTGTGTGACCTTGTTCACATTCTGTCTAAATATCCATAATATTACCGTCTCCAGAAAAAACACCGGAGTGACTTTTTTCAAGCAGCCATAATAAATTTTACGTAATCCGTATCCATCGCTGTAGTAGTGTATAAGTTGACCTTTTAGGCATTATTTGCCCTGTAGGCATTTTTTGCCCAGTGTGTTATTCAACCAACTGCCATCTAGCTGTGTGACCTTGTTCACATTCTGTCTAAATATCCATAATATTACCGTCTCCAGAAAAAACACCGGAGTGACTTTTTTCAAGCAGCCATAATATATTTTACGTAATCCGTATCCATCGCTGTAGTAGTGTATAAGTTGACCTTTTAGGCATTATTTGCCCTGTAGGCATTTTTTGCCCAGTGTGTTATTCAACCAACTGCCATCTAGCTGTGTGACCTTGTTCACATTCTGTCTAAATATCCATAATATTACCGTCTCCAGAAAAAACACCGGAGTGACTTTTTTCAAGCAGCCATAATATATTTTGCGTAATCCGTATCCACCGCTGTAGTAGTGTATACGTTGATCTTGTGGGCATTATTTGCACAGTGTTTTCTTCAAACCGCCATCTAGCTGTGTGAGCTTGTTCACATTTTGTCTAAATATTGATAATATTATCGTCTCTAGAAAAACCACTTGAGTTACTTTTTTTCAAGCAGCATTCTTATATTTTACGTAATCCGTATCCACCGCTGTGTATACGTTGACCTTGTAGGCATTATTTGCACAGTGTTTTCTTCAAACCGCCATCTAGCTGTGTGAGCTTGTTCACATTTTGTCTAAATATTGATAATATTATCGTCTCTAGAAAAACCACTTGAGTTACTTTTTTTCAAGCAGCATTCTTATATTTTACGTAATCCGTATCCACCGCTGTGTATACGTTGACCTTGTAGGCATTATTTGCACAGTGTTTTCTTCAAACCGCCATCTAGCTGTGTGAGCTTGTTCACATTTTGTCTAAATATTGATAATATTATCGTCTCTAGAAAAACCACTTGAGTTACTTTTTTTCAAGCAGCATTCTTATATTTTACGTAATCCGTATCCACCGCTGTGTATACGTTGACCTTGTAGGCATTATTTGCACAGTGTTTTCTTCAAACCGCCATCTAGCTGTGTGAGCTTGTTCACATTTTGTCTAAATATTGATAATATTATCGTCTCTAGAAAAACCACTTGAGTTACTTTTTTTCAAGCAGCATTCTTATATTTTACGTAATCCGTATCCACCGCTGTGTATACGTTGACCTTGTAGGCATTATTTGCACAGTGTTTTCTTCAAACCGCCATCTAGCTGTGTGAGCTTGTTCACATTTTGTCTAAATATTGATAATATTATCGTCTCTAGAAAAACCACTTGAGTTACTTTTTTTCAAGCAGCATTCTTATATTTTACGTAATCCGTATCCACCGCTGTGTATACGTTGACCTTGTAGGCATTATTTGCACACTGTTTTCTTCAAACTGCCATCTAGCTGTGTGTATTATCGTTTCCAGAAAAACCAACTGAGTTTTTGTTGTTGTTGTTTTTTTAAAAATAATGCCAGGCAAAGGCAGGCCGCCACGCAGAGGCCGTGCTAGGGGCCGTGCTGCTATGCAATCCTGTGGCCCTAGCAAATTGCCCAGTTTTAAAAAGCCAATGACCCTGAACTCCCAAAATGCTGAAGAGGTAGTTGACTGGCTTACACAGCACACCCCATCCTCTACCGTTTCTAACTTTACCACAACATCCTCCTCATCCTCCACTGCTATGGCCACCCCACGTAACACTTCCTCCACCACCGGTGCCCCTTCTTCACTGGAGTCAGAGGAGTTATTTTCCCATGAGTTTCTTGAACTGAGTAATGCGCAACCATTATTGGCAGAAGAAGATGAAGGAGATGAGGACGTTACACCAGATTTAATTCTGGCAGAGAACACGACAGAGATGGACATAATGATGAGTGATGAGGAGGAGGTCCCCGCTGCTGCTTCCTTCTGTGATGTGTCAGAAGAAATTGATGCATCTGAGGAGAATGATGATGAGGAGATTGATGTTTTGTGGGTGCCTAGTAGAAGAGAGCAAGAGGAGGGTAGTTCAGATGGAGAGACGGAGAGTCAGAGAGGCAGTAGGAGAATAAGACTTAGAAGAAGCAGGGAGGACAGCCCGCAGGGATCAGTAGGGCAACAACATGTATCGGCACCTGTGTTCAGCCGGCCAACGCACCCGCCATTGCCGCCAATGCCGCCAACTTCTACTGTTACCGCCAGATCGCACACTTCCAAAAAGTCAGCAGTGTGGGATTTTTTTAATGTGTGTGCCTCTGACAAAAGCATTGTAATTTGCAATGAGTGCAGTCAGAAACTGAGCCTTGGTAAGCCCAACAGCCACATAGGTACAACTTCTATGCGAAGGCACATGAGCGGCAAGCACAAAGCACTTTGGGAGCAACACCTCAAAGGCAACAGGCAAACTAAAAGCCACACTCCTTCTGGTCCAGCATCTTACTGCTCTACCTCTGCTCTCCTTGACCCATCTGAACCACCCTCCACTCCGCCTTCCACCTTGACCACCTGTTCCCATTCCCAGTCATCTGCCACCAGCCAAGTTTCTGTGAAGGCCATGTTTGAGCGTAAGAAGCCAATGTCTGACTGTCACCCCCTTGCCCGGCGTCTGACAGCTGGCTTGTCTGCACTCTTAGCCCGCCAGCTTTTACCATACCAGCTGGTGGACTCTGAGGCCTTCCGCAAATTTGTAGCAATTGGGACACCGCAGTGGAAGGTACCCAGCCGCAATTTTTTTTCTAAAAAGGGAATACCACACCTGTACCAACATGTGCAGAGCCAAGTTACCGCATCTCTGTCACTTAGTGTTGGGCCAAAGGTCCATATGACTACTGACGCATGGTCCTCCAAGCATGGTCAGGGCAGGTATGTCACCTACACTGCCCACTGGGTGAACTTGGTAATGGCTGGGAATGGGAAGCAGGGAATGGGTAGCTCAACAACAACAACAACAGTGGAGTTGGTGTCACCGCCACGGATTGCACGCGGTTCTGCCACCACCTCTACTCCTCCATCGCTCTCTACCTCGTCTTCTTCCTCTTCTTCTTCTTACTCTGCTGCTGGGTCCTCCTTCTCCTCCTCCACACCTGTGCACCCCCAGCTCCCCCTAGGCTATTCGACGTGCCAGGTACGCCGTTGTCACGCTGTCTTGGGGATGACGTGCCTGGAAAGCAAAAACCATACCGGATCTGTACTCCTGTCATCTCTGCAGTCACAGGCCGATCGGTGGCTGACCCCACACCAACTGCAGATCGGAAAAGTGGTGTGTGACAATGGAAGCAATCTGTTGGCAGCGTTGAGACTGGGAAATTTAACACATGTGCCCTGCATGGCACATGTGTTAAATTTAATAGTCCAACGTTTTGTCTCCAAGTACCCAGGATTCCAGGACGTTCTCACCCAGTCCAGAAAGGTGTCGGCCCATTTCAGACGTTCCTACACAGCCATGGCACGCCTTGCTGACATTCAGCAGCGCTACAACATGCCAGTCAGGCGTTTGATTTCTGACAGCCAGACTCGCTGGAATTCAACGCTCCTTATGTTGGAACGTCTGCTGCAACAACAAAGGGCCGTCAACGAGTACCTTTTTGAACTGGGTGGTAGGACTGGATCTGCAGAGCTGGGGATTTTTTTCCCCCGTTACTGGGTGCTTATGCGCGATGCCTGCAGGCTCATGCGACCTTTTGAAGAGGTGACAAATATGGTCAGTCGCACCGAAGGCACCATCAGCGACCTAATACCCTTCGCTTTCTTCCTGGAGCGTGCCGTGCGACGAGTGACAGATGAGGCTGTAGACCAGCGTGACGAGGAGCTGGAAGCGCACGATTTATGGTCGGAATCACCAGAACGAACCCAGGCACCTGCTGCAACGCAGGGAGAGGTGCCAGAAGTGGAGTCAGAGGAGGAAGGTGGCTTTGTGGAGGAGGAGGAGGAGGACCAACAGGAGCAGGCTTCCCAGGGGGCTAGTGGTGACCTTTTGGGGACCCCTGGTCTTGTACGTGGCTGGGGGGAGGAGACCGTGGATGATGCAGTCCTTGATAATGAGGAAGCGGAGATGGATAGCTCTGCATCCAACCTTGTGAGAATGAGGTCTTTCATGCTGTCATGCCTGTTGAAGGACCCCCGTATCAAGAGGCTTAAGGAGAAGGACCTGTACTGGGTCGCAACGCTACTAGACCCTCGGTACAAGCATAAAGTGGCAGAAATGTTACCAACATACCACAAGTCCGAAAAGATGCGGCATTTACAAACCAGCCTGCAAAACATGTTGTACAATGCTTTTAAGGGTGATGTCACTTCAGGAACTCATCAACATTCCAGGGGCAGAGGTGCCAGTAATCCTGCCACGAGCACACCTGCAAGGACAAAGCCCTTTGGCCGGTCTGTAACATCAGACATGCAAATGTTTTTCTGTCCAAGGCAGCGCCACAACCCTTCTGGATCCACCCTCAAAGAACGCCTCGACCGGCAGGTAGCGGACTACCTGGCATTAACTGCAGATATCGACACTCTGAGGAGCGATGAACCCCTGGACTACTGGGTGCGCAGGCTTGATCTGTGGCCAGAGCTGTCACAATTTGCCATGAACCTCTTGTCTTGCCCAGCCTCAAGTGTGCTCTCAGAAAGGACCTTCAGTGCAGCAGGAGGGATTGTAACTGAGAAGAGAACTCGCCTAGGTCACAAAAGTGTCGATTACCTGACCTTTATTAAAATGAATGAGGGGTGGATCTCGGAGGGTTACTGCACGCCGGAAGACTTGTTCTGACTTCTATGCAGCTGTCCTTCTCTTCAAGCCTCATGACTCCACACACAGCTGTCCTTTAGCGTCCTCCTCCCTCCGCCACCGTTACAAACTAGGGTGCAAACCCTACTGGTTTAATTTTTTCTGGCCTCTGTGCTTCAGTGGCTGCAACCAAAAAAACGGGGCAAACAATGTCTACAAGGTCAACGTATGGCGAAAAATGACTATTTTCAGCATTTATATGGCATATTTTTTCTGGCAACTGTGCTTCAGTGGCTGCGTCCAAAAAAATGCATATTTTCTGCATTTATATGGCATAATTTTTCTGGCCTCTGTGCTTCAGTGGCTGCAACCAAAAAAAATTATATTTTCAGCATTTATATGGCATAATTTTTCTGTCAACTGTGCTTCAGTGGCTGCGACCAAAAAAATGCATATTTTCTGCATTTATATGGCATAATTTTTCTGGCCTCTGTGCTTCAGTGGCTGCAACCAAAAAAATTTATATTTTCAGCATTTATATGGCATAATTTTTCTGTCAACTGTGCTTCAGTGGCTGCGACCAAAAAAATGCATATTTTCTGCATTTATATGGCATAATTTTTCTGGCCTCTGTGCTTCAGTGGCTGCAACCAAAAAAATTTATATTTTCAGCATTTATATGGCATAATTTTTCTGGCAACTGTGCTTCAGTGGCTGCGACCAAAAAAATGACTATTTTCAGCATTTATATGGCATATTTTTTCTGGCCTCTGTGCTTCAGTGGCTGCAGCCAAAAAAACTGGGCAAACAATGCCTACAAGGTCAACGTCGTTGACCTTGTAGGCATTGTTCGCCCAGTTTTTTTGGCCGCAGCCACTGAAGCACAGAGGCCAGAAAAAATATGCCATATAAATGCTGAAAATAGTCATTTTTTGCCATACGTTGACTCAACGTATATGGCAAAAAATGACTATTTTCAGCATTTATATGGCATATTTTTTCTGGCAACTGTGCTTCAGTGGCTGCGACCAAAAAAACTGGGCAAACAATGCCTACAAGGTCAACGTATGGCAAAAAATGACTATTTTCAGCATTTATATGGCATATTTTTTCTGGCAACTGTGCTTCAGTGGCTGCGTCCAAAAAAACTGGGCAAACAATGTCTACAAGGTCAACGTATGGCGAAAAATTACTATTTTCAGCATTTATATGGCATATTTTTTCTGGCAACTGTGCTTCAGTGGCTGCGTCCAAAAAAAACTGGGCAAACAATGTCTACAAGGTCAACGTATGGCGAAAAATTACTATTTTCAGCATTTATATGGCATATTTTTTCTGGCAACTGTGCTTCAGTGGCTGCGTCCAAAAAAACTGGGCAAACAATGCCTACAAGGTCAACGTATGGCAGTTGTTTAAAGAGAACAGTAGATTACTAGCCAGCAAAGCTACCTAAGCTAAAATGTCCCTCAAATCCCTGCAGACTTCTGTCCCTCCAATACAGAGCAGTATCAAGCAGATTACTAGCCAGCAAACTTACTATCATCTGTCCCTGAAATCACTAACAGCTCTCCCCCTACACTATCTCTTCCAAGCACACACAGGCAGATTTTTCAGATACATTTTTGCCCTTGATCCCCCTCTGGCATGCCACTGTCCAGGTCGTTGCGCATTTTTGCGCAAGTTCGCGAATATGTTCGCGAACTTTTTTCCGACGTTCGCTACATCCCTAGTTCCTTGATATGTTTGCTCTATGTCTGTGCCATTATCCCCACTGACATTATCCCTTCCTGATCCACCAACTTCTTAGGTTTCTCCAGTCACTTGCTCTACTGGTTAGGTTGCTATCTCTTCCTTTTCCCAAATTTTACCACCACCTGTTGCTTTTGTCATCACTGAGTATTCTTTCTTTCCATTCAACATCTGCTAGTTCCAGCTGTTGCAGGATTAATGCAATTCAAATGACTAACAAACCCAATTTCATGCTGGTAGACTATCTCAAATTCAGGTATGGGACCGATTATCCAGAATGCTCAGGACCTGGGGCTTTTTTCTAGATAAGGGATCTATCCATCATTTAGATCTCCAAATTTTAAGTGTACTTAAAAATCATTTAAATATTTAATAAACCCAATAGGATTGTTTTTCATCCAGTAATGATTAAGAATATCTTATCTGGGATCAAATACAAGGCACAGTATTATTACTACAGAGAAAAGAAAGAAAATGAAAACATTTAATTAAAACAGAGTCTATGGGAGATGGCCGTTCCTTAATTCAGAGCTTTCTGGCTAACACGTTTCCAAATAACGGATCCCATACATGTATGTGTGAATTAGTACAATTTATAGAAGCTATTGTTTCCACAAACTAAAGGAGTACCCTTTACTGGGTATATACATATGACTTGGTGAGCTGGGGATAGAAATACTATTATCTATAAGCCCCAACCCTGAGAAATATCTTCATAAAGTTTGAAAATATTTTTTCCTCGCTTTATTATCCTATCTGTTATTGGTTTTAGCATTTATTGTCGGTTGCAATCCATAAGAAGTTTCGAAAACATCACATGACAAAAAGAACAAATTTTGTTGGAGGTTTTATATAATATATGGCTCTGTGCTACCTTCATTGTTCTGTGTTACTGTTGAGGATTACTAAGATATACCAAGACAATAATGTGCTGTCTACGTTTTATTCACTTTTCTCCTTTATTTTAACAGAATACTGTAAATATAAACAGATAGCAAATAATAGAATCCAGTAGAGATGAATGTAAATAATTGTGTTATGTTTTTACATGAAGTGTTGCTCGCCCATTATCACTGAAATTGAAAACCTCTACTAAAGGAGAACAAAACCATTAAATATGAATCCGCTAGAAATACTATATTTAATATACTGAACTTGTTGCAACAGCCTAAAGTTACAGGCTGTCACCATCTTGGAAAGTGTCTGCAGCTCACACATGCTCAGTGGACTCTGAGCAGCTGTTGAGAAGTTTAGGGGTCGTCACAAATTATCAAGCAGAAAATGAGGTGTAATATTAGCTGATGCTACAGGGCTGATTATTAAATTCTGATGCTAATTGCACTGGTTTCTGTGCTGCCATGTAGTAATTATCTGTATTAATTACTAATCAGCCTTATATTGTGACATTTATATTCTATGGGGGTTACTTATCAAAGTCCGAATTTACCTGAATATTTTCTGAAAGAAACTCCGACCAAATCCACACTTTTTTTTGGGCTTATTTATTAATACACTTGCCCTAAAATTTTGTTTGCGGAAAAAAATTTGAAAAAAAAATCGAGAGAAATCAGATTCTCGAATTTTTTTTTGGATTTTTCATCCGACTTTCACCATTTTTTTGGATTTTTCACCCAAAAACTTCGGGGTATTATCAAAAACCCAGTGCACATCAAAAAATCATTGGGACTTCTCCCATTGACTTATATGCAACCTCAACAGGTCTGAGATGCCGGATTTTCAGATTCAGACTTTTCCTATCCTCTGGGTTTAATACATAATTTTTTTTTAAAAGTCAGATTTTTTAATAAAAAATCACAAATTTTTCGTGATTTTTGCATTCGGAGTTTAGTAAATAACCAAAAATCCAAAAAGCAGACGGCACTTCTGAAAGGTGGGTTTTATTGGAGCCTATGACTAAGGGATAACTCCCGAAACGCGTTAGGAATTTTCAGCAGGATCTCCAATAAAACCCACCTTTCAGAAGTGCCGTCTGCTTTTTGGATTTTTGATGTATATACAGTGGGGACACTGTTTGACAGAGCACCTGTCTTGAGGGGAGAGCGGCGAGTTGTTTGCGGTCCTTTTTTTCTCTTTTTCTATCTTTAGTAAATAACCCCCTATGTGTACTGTTTATTGTGAGTGGGTCCCTAAGCTCAGTAAGTGACAGCAGCACAGAGCATATGCACATCGCCGATCCTTGCCTTTATGCTGCCTGAGGCGGCCTTCCGTTGCAGCCCCCACCCCTCCTCACGGCGCTCATCTTTTCAGCGCCGGAGGGGGTCAGGGGAGCTGCACGTCGCTAGTGCAGAGAGCGCAAATGCGCTCTCTGCACTAGAAGAGCCGAATTTCTTGGTTAAAAACTGGAAATTCGGCTTTTAGTTATTTTTGCCACCCCTGGCAACCAGAGGGGCGCTGCCGCCTGAGGAGATTGGCTCAACTCGCCTCATTGGTGGAGCGCTCCTGCATGTGCAGTGAATCAGCAGAAAAGAAGGGGCATCTTTGGAGACACAGATCTTTACTGCTAAAGGGCTGTGGTTGCCTTGGACTGGTACAGAAGCACAAAACACAATGTACAACATTTCTAGCTACTTCTTTAGTTAATCTTTAGTTCTCCTTTAAACAACCTTTTCAAAATGCAATTTTTTGTAAAAAATAAAAATAAACAAAAAAAGCATATTTTGCTTTTTCAGGCTTGGTTATTCCATTAATGTTAGAAAGATGATATAGTGGGATCTCCTAGCAGTCACACAATTTAATACCCTTCACTCCTCCCCCACATCTATAATATAATCCCAGGTCCCTATCTATTGCTCAGAAACTCACGGCACTAAACAACCATTAACACGTCAAAATAGAACCATAATCTGTGGGGGGAGGGGGAGTGAACAACGCAATCATGTTTATGATAGAACAATTTTATAGCAATCTTAATAAAGTAAGGTAATTTACCTTTGCTTCAAGATTATTTAACCTCTCAGCCATTGCCGCAAGACGTGTGCAGTTCATACATTCTGAAAGAAAGCGACAGTATAAAAATTAATAAACGATAAAGAAAAGGATTTCTACAGAATAATCAATCATAAAAACAATATGGAGTACAAGGGAACAACCAAGGTGGATCAATTTAAAGTACCGATGCTTAGGTGTGACATTTATATTTTTGAACCAAGCAAGCTCTTAATAAACTAATTCTGCAGGACCTGTCCAGACATTCACTGTGGTTGGTGGGAGGAACTTGTAGACATTAATACGGCTAATATAACTACAGTTACCATATTACAGGCATTAGCACAAAAGTGAACGTTTTGTGCATTAAGTGAAAAACAAGCAATCGTGTTATGCAGGTATGGGTTTGCCTGATAAGAGATCCGTAATTTGGATCACTATACCTTAGGGCTAATAGAAAATAATTAATTAAACCCAGTAGAATTGTTTTGCCACATAAGGACTAAGCATATCTTATAGAAGTTACCAGGGCTCATTTATAAACTTTGCGCAGGGCAGAATGATAAGCCCAGTGAAAATATATGACCTGCACCTGGTTATGTTTATAAAGCTGAATAAGTTTTTTTCACACTGTGAATGTCATGAGAATATTTATGTGCACACTCTACGTTTGAATTACGCCACAACTTTGGTAGCGGAGGAAATATTCGGAAAAAACTGTTTCACAAATTGCGAATTTAAGTTACTGTCAGCGCTATTTTCACGCATAACAACCACGCAAAGTGCCTGTACTCACACACAGACCCGTCTCATTTGCAAGTCATTTGTAAAAATTTTGTCACAATGCGAATTTGCAAAAATCGGATAAGACGGGCAGCGCAGTGCAATATTTTAGCGTTCAGGAAAAAGCATGGGCAAAACAACCATTTGCAAATATATATTCGCTGCGCAAACTTTGTAAATGACCTCCACTGTCTTGTTATTACAGGGCTAGGGGAAATACACTTTTTAAAAATATGAATTATTTGGTTTAAATGGAGGCTATGGGAAATGTGGTCTTCTCATAAGTTGACACTTTCTGGATAACGGGTTTCCAGATAACAGACCCCAAACCTGTTTACATATCACAAGCATTGTTTGCTTCACAGTAATATTTACAAAGCAATCAGAACTTTTTTTTTTTTTAACATTTAGGGGCCCTATAACATTTAGGGGCAGATTTATCAAAGGTCGAATTTCGAAGTGAAATATACTTCTAATCCAACCATCGAATGGCTATACTTCGACTTCGAATATCGAAGTCAAAGGTTTTTTTTTACCAAATTTGACCGTTTTGCGGTTGAAGTAAAATCTAATGATTCAAACTATTTCAGCGATCGATCGAATGATTTTACTTCGACTACAAAAAACGTAGAAAAATGCATTAGAAGGTCCTCATAGGCTAACATACCGGTAGCACTTTAGCAGGTTTAATTTGGCAAACTATTGAACTCAGTTTTTTTTAAAGAGACAGTACTTTGATTATCGAATGGTTGAATATTCAAACGATTTTACTCGTAGTATCCTATTCGATGGTCGAAGTATCCAAAAAATGACTTTGAATTTCGAATTTTTTTACTTCGAAAATTCCCTTGAATTCACTTCGACCCTTGATAAATCTGCCCCTTAACATAAGAAATGAGAACCTGACAACAAAGGAAATTCCCAGCCTACTACAAGACAACAGTTCCCAGCAACACAGTCCATTTGCTAGGCTAGAGGATACTTAGAATGTCCTGTAACCTTTGATCCTGGGAGATGATAAGGAAAACACTAAAAAACTAAAATTTCCTGGGCACCACTCCAAAATCCCCATAGCTATAATAATACAAAGCAAAGCGCCGTGAATGCTGAACATATGGGATGTGCACATGTAGTATAACCTTCATACATCAAGACAGTAAATGTAAGTAAATATAAGATGTATATGATTATAGTTCTGACAACCATGAAGTTATTTTTAAGAAGCGGCTGCTCCTTTCACTTAACGGTAGGACAGGTTTAAGAAGCTGTTAAGGGTATTTGTCACACAAAAGAGCACTTTGACAACATAATGGTTAGAAAAAAGCCAGACTAGAATTCCATCAGCATGCTGAAATATGTAATGTATAATGCTTCAGCAGTCACTTCTTTTAAAACTTGCAGCAGTACAGACTTAAAATCTGAAACCTATGGGAAAAATCAGCCCAGATATGAAATTAATCATTTCTATTTCCTAAAACAAAATGAAAGAGCAGTGCGTCGCTGTATTTCCTTTATTTAGATTGCTCATGGCTGCCATGTAGATTCCTCTCTATAAATAGAGCAAATGCTGTGTGCAACAATAAATATTGCTCCTAATTGGTAGAAAATCTAAAAATGCTAGTATGCTTTCAGATTCTCAGCTCTGTCCTTGAATGACTTTGTCGGCTTGTTTTTAGTGACAAAACACTCTTGTCTTATATAGAGAATGTATTTTATGTACTGCCAAATCTCAAGGCACCAGAGTAAAACTGATCAAAAAGTTTGTGGCATGTTCTAGTGATGTGCGGGCTGGCCCAACACCCACGGGTAACCCGTGGGTTGGGCGGTTTCGGCCGATCTCGTACCCCCGTTTCCAGGTCCGGGTTGAGCTCTTCTGACTGCTCTCCCCGCCTGCAACCTTACAAATGCTGGCTTCTGACTTCCGGGTTCAACTTTTATAGATGCGCGCCTTACCCGCGGGTCGGGTGGGTTCAAACCCCCCTTTCCTGGGCTGCAGGCGGGTCCGGGTTGAGCTTTTCTGACTGATCTCCCCACCCCTTAAAAATTCCGGCTTCCAACTTCCAGATTCAACTTTTGTAGACGCGCAACTGCTCGCCCCACCCCTTTTGTGACTTCATTGACGTGGAAGGACAGCGCGGGTATATAAAATTAACCGGGCTCGGGCAGGCGCAGGTAGGAGGGCGGGTGCGGGCCGGGAAAAACCTGACCCGCACATCACTAGCATGTTTTAATAATAAAGTCCGAATAACAAAGTTCTTGCCCGCAGACCCTTGAATTTCTCCATGTGATGTCAGTGGATGTGACATCACTGTGCAACCCTCATGAGCATAATGTCACTTCCACAGTGCACCAATACATGGATCCCCCAACCCCCCCACCTCTTCTGCTGGCTTTAGTAGGAAAACATCTGGCAGCAGGGAAAGTATGTTTTTTTTTTCTCTGCAAAAATTCATTATTGTATAGGCATCCTAGGCTTCTCCTTTAATGCTGCCACCCTAGGCACAGGCCATCAAGTGCTTAACTGGTAAAAACTCCCCTGTTGGTACTCATTAGTGGAGGGGTCGGCACCTCCTAACTAATAAACCATGTAGAATAATAGAAAAAGTGGTGGGTAAACCCTGGCAATTTTGTTGCATGCGCAATGCTTCAGGGGCACGCCTGTCATCATGTTGCAGGGTTAATCCACAGCTTATTGTGGATCGGATCGAGGGAAAACTCGATAAAATCAAACAAAAACCTGAATCGTACGTTTTTTTTAAGTTTTTCCAGAATTGCTTGATATTTTTTGCCATTTTCCCAAAAAGCCGAATTTTTTTTTTGGCCAAAAACCTCAAAATACTGGGATTTTTGGGCTCATTCCAGCGCAGACCACAGAAACTTCCAAATAGGATAGGGGCCTTTCCCATCGACTGGCAGTATATACAATCTTGGTAGGTCTGAGATGGTGGATTTTCATATTCAGACTTTTTGCAGCATCGGACGTTAATAATTCCCGAAATATGCAAGTTTAAAAAAAAAAAAAACCCTGAAAAATTCAAATTTTGCACCAAAAATCTTGACTTTAGTAAATAACCCCCTAAGTGAAGCACTGCACAGTAGTTTGCATAGGGCTCAGTTTGTGCAACTGATTGATAAATGGAAGTCTGTAAAAGCAAAAACTTCCTTAAGGGAAAACCAAGACCCTGCAAAAAGGTAAGTGATATATCTAGAGAATATGTTTGTGCCAGTCCAGGAGTGCAGCCTTATGAAAATGATGGTCTGAGTCTGTAAAGTCGGTTATTGCCTTGCATTTGCCAGCACTGGGTTGTGCCAGTAACAGCCCGCACAGAAAGCATGAACAGGACTGGAAACTTCAGCTACAAAGATAAAGACATAGAAGCACATAGTTTCAGATCTGTTATAGAAATAGCTGAATGGAGCAGTTTTGCTATGCTAGAGATACTTTCCAACTTTGTTTGTTTTGGGATTCCAACACTAAAATGCAGGTTATTCTTTAATAAAAAGTGTGGCCAGATATAGACATTTCATAACAGGATAGAATCTATGTAATATCCATTACCTTATTCTGATATCGTCCTGTTGTGTCCTGCAATAGCACAGATATTAACTTTCCCTCCAGATGAAAACCAAAGTGCAGAATCAAAAATGCCAACACTCACTATCATAGCATGGGCTTGTATATAAATATTCATAAATGTAACAACCTGCTTTTTTATATTATTGCTGCAGTTCCTTTTGTTTGAGAATATTCCGAAAATATTTAATCAAATGCCAAGGAAAAGGAGTGTGCATGTTTTCCATATGGAAAACCTTGATTCCTTGAGACAAATCATAAGGTAAGATTAGAAGGGATAACATTCATCAGTGGGAAGCAATAAAATAAAGCACAAGAAGAGTGCCTGCAAAGGATATTATAAACGAAAATACCGTAAAACACGGAATGGAACCTAAGAGAGAGATATAATATGAATGTGCCCATTGTCATGGCTCTTGTTTTTTTTCTCATTGAATTGACTGATTATAAATCTGCATGTCTCTGTACCGATGTGTAATGTCTGGGCACAGGTCTAGGGGTAGCGACAGGCACTTGGAATGGAATATTCCTTCCTTTCTCCATGCTGATCAGAAAAAAACCCTGCAGATACCATTAATTCTGTACTGTGGGTTGATATATTGCAAGAAGCACGCACCTGCCACAGTAGTTTGGATTGCTGCCTGGCAACAATGGGTCCTTCGCTGAATTCCAACCAGGACATTCTTTTCACCATGTCTGGCTTTCCTCTGCATTTTTCAGAAGCAAACAGACAACTTAATTGGCTGATGACAAACCATAAGGCCCATGGATTGTAAGCACCAGAGGGACTGAGATGAATGTTGAGTACCGCAACTTAGAATGTAACATATAATATTATTAATAATGAATTATAATAGTTATGCTAATTTTTCTGCAATTTTTTTCTAAAGGGGTGGTGCACCTTCAACTTTTAGTATGTTATAGATATAGATGGCCCTATTCCTATTCCTAGTCTTCAATATTTCTTTTTTAGTTTTTGAATTATTTGTTGTCTGCTTTGAAATCTTTACAGCTTTCAAATGGGTGCCATGGGTTACTGCCCAGGTGCAAATGTGTCATTTGTTAGGTCAGATTTTTTTGGGGGGGTCTCTGTGGTTATAGAGGCACACTGTAATGCCATTTCCTACCGATCTGCAATATACATTAACGCAAGCATATAATTCATCTTGCAGAGCACTGAAAGGCATACAAAGTGACAGGCTACCATAGATGTCTCCAGGGTATGTCTGTGCTACGCCTACGCTTTACTATTTTCAGCAGAAAGTATAACAAACCTGACAAGATTTGTAATTATTAAGATTTAATAAATGAGGGCAAAGAGAAATGAAAACACTTGTTTTGAGTCACTGAAGAGGCAGGAGAAGACAAAGCCAGTCTGCTAAGAGATTCAGCCTGGAGGTTCTATAGTTAGATGTCCTTGCGCCGACAGCTCACACATGGATCTAGGGTAAAGGCCAAAAGATGTTTGAATCTAATTTACATTCAACAGCATGTGAAGCAAATAGACAATTATTCTCACTCATTCCAAGTTTATAAAAAGTAAACCCACTGTTGCCTGTTGTCTGGCTGTCACACGGAAATTAGCAATGAATAAAGTAACATGTGAATGGACATTTGGCCTTTTTATAGGTAAAATCATCTGTATAATAAGCTGCTACCAGCATAGATATAAGGTAGAGTACTTTGTGTTGTCATTTCAAAGAGTTTCAGATGTTCTAGGCATCTGAGTAAACTCTCTATATGAGCCTAGAGCAGGTTCTTATACTGTTAATGACCAGTGAATTAATCAGCAGTGCTACTTTCTCATGCCTTTGGATAAGGGGCACATTTATGTCTTGGTCAAAATTCAATCCTTCTGGAATAAATCATACAAACCAGGAATAAATGACAGAGCTGCTAACTCTTACCACCGTCTGCTTAGAAGTCACAAGGGTTAAATGATCCCAGCATCTCTTTTTAACTTCAGGAACATCCTCAATGTGCCAGTGCAGTTGAGACCATTACTTTTAAAGCAGCTGCATAAAATCTGGCACACATTTGTAGTCATAAATATGCCAGAATTACTTGCTGTCCATATTAATAAGCAGCATATTGCTTTGTCCATCAAGAAGCATCCTAAATGTCAGTGGGGTTCATTTATAAACATAGCGCTAAACATGATGCAGAACTCCAGAACTATCCACACTAAGGGTGTTATTTACTAAACTCCGAATTTTTTTTATAAAATATGACTTTTAAAAACATCACGATTTTTTCTGAATTTATTAAACCCCGAAGGATGGAAAAGTTCGAATCAGAAAATCTGGCATCTCAGACCTGTCGAGGTTGCATATAAGTCAGTGGGAGAAGTCCCAATGATTTTTTGATGTGCGCTGAGTTTCGTTGCAACACCCTAAAGTTTTTGGAGTCTTCGGTCAAAAATCTGAGTTTTTGAGTGAAAAATTAGAAAAAATCTTGAAAATCAGATTTTTTTCTCACAAAATTTAATTATATATAAGCATAAAAAACTCGAGCTGGTTTGATCAGAGTTTGTAGCAGAAAATATTGTGATAAATTCGGATAAATAACCCCCTAAGTAGCTGGGTGCTCTAGTTACATCAATGGAAAATGTACTTAAACATACAGAACTAATAGAGAAGAGCCATAGGGGCAAATTCACTATGCTCCGAAAATGCGCTAGTGACGGATTCTCCGCACTTCATCACACTTGCCAGGCATAGTTTCGCCAGGACTGCGCAAATTCACGAAGATCCTATGTTGCACACAGGTTACTGAACGGTTGCAAAGTTGCGCTAGCGATAATACGATAAGCAGTCTGAAGTTATGCTAGCGATGCCAAGCAAGGGAAACTTAATACAATTTCATAGAGGTCTTATATCGCCCTACACATGTGCCCACTGTATAGTTTAGGTGCCAAATGTAAGGGGGAAGGAGGGTACACCAAAAAAAATGTACAACCTTTTTCAGCCTATCACCCAGTAAAAAGTAAAAAACCGTCAGCGTTTTTTAGGACTTAGAAAAATTTTCAACTATTTTCGAAGAAACTCCTATCTACGCTATTGCACTTTGCCTGGTCTGAGCTGGCGAAGTCAAGTCTGGCGCAAGTTCAGTAAAATCCACAAGTTAGTGAATTATCATAGTTACGTCCCTTCACCACAGCGCTACTTTGCCTGGCGTATGGGTGCGAAGTAGCGCTGTAGTATGTCTACTTCACTAGCGAATTTACGCCAGGGACCGTTACTAAATTGTCGAAGTGGCAAATTGACGTCACACTGACGAATTTTCGCCCTTTAGTAAATTTGCCCCATAGGTAGGGATGTAGCGAACTGTTCGCCGGCGAACTAGTTCGCGCGAACTTCGACTGTTCGCGTCCGCCGCAAGTTCGCGAACGTCGCGCGACGTTCGCCAATAGGCGTTCGCGTCAAAAATCGTTCGACCATTCGACCATTCGATTCCTTCGACCGCTAAAATCGAAGGATTTTTGTTCGAATCGAACAATCGAAGCAATTGGATTGAATTAAATCATTCGATCGAATGGCTTCGATCGTTCGATTCGAACGAAAATCCTTCGATCGAACGATTAAAATCCTTCGATCATTCGAATCGAACGATTTTCGGATGTTCGAAGTTCGCGAACTGTTCGCGAACTGTTCGCATTTTTTGCCGGTGTTCGCGAACGGCGTTCGCGAACACATACTCGGCGGTTCGCTACATCCCTACCCATAGGCTTAATTTTTGGTTTAGATAAACACCCCATGACTGCTAAGGTGAATAACTGAATGTAGAAGTCGCACATTGGTCCAGATCTCTTCGATCCAAACTTTCAAGCCTAGAAATTCAGCTGGAGGAAATGTTGGGGTCTGAAGTCAACGTAGAAAAATTTCACTTGCACTCGAAGGCTGATCAACGTAGGGATATATCCTTACACTTTATTAGCAGAAAGGTGTTAAAGGTGCTAATAAAGTGTAAGGATATATCCCTACGTTGATCAGCCTTCGAGTGCAAGTGAAATTTTTCTATGTTGAATTTGGAGGGTGCCGATCCCCCCTTCAATGTGCACCAGGCACTCAGGATCGAAGGCCAGGGTGTGCGAGCGATTCTTTACTGCTGGGGTCTGAAGTCAGCCGTTCACTGAATGTGTAGGCCTATAAAATAAAACGCTGTTATATGACATGATATAATTGTATGGCAAAAATCATGCTATATGTGATCAACTTTAAAGAATACACTGGGCAGGACCCGCATTTATTATAATTTATGGGTATAGGATCTGTTATCTAGAAAACTTGCGAAGGCCATTCTCATAGACTCCATTTTAAGGAAATATTTATAATTTTTCAAATTTCCTTTATTTCTTTAAAAATAAAACAGGACCTTTACCCAAACTAAGCTACGTGAGTATTGACGGTAAAACAATACTATTGGGTTGAAATAATATTGTAAATTCAAATTTTTGAGTGTCAAAGTTCACACATTCAAATTTGAATCCCCCTATTCGAATGTAAATTTGAATGTGAGATTGATCACACCTCGACCATGGAAACAGTCTAATTCGAATATCCGCCACCGTCGAGTTCATTTATAAATCAAATGGCAGAGGTCCATGAGCCATTTGGATATGTTAATAACTTTCCTCACATTCAAGTTGTTTTTGGGAGAAAAACTTGATTCATACAAATCAAATACAAATTTTACTAGGGGCAGATTTATCAAGGGTCAAATTTTCGATTTCTAATTTGGAATTTGGAATTCAAATTTTCGAGATTTTTTTATGGCTAAAACTATGAAATTTGACTAGGAAATTGTTAAAATTTTAATTTGATTTTCAAGATTTATCATACACTGGGCCTTTAAGAACTCGAATTTGACTATTCGCCACCTTAAACCTGTCGAATTGCTGTTTTAGCCTAGGGAAGACATCCTGGGATAATTTTGGAGTTGTTTGCAGCCTTCCTGACATTCAAGTTTTTTTTTTGGAGAAAAAACTAGAATCAAATTCGATTTGAATTTGATTACAGTTTGCGGGTCGATCCTACTCACCTTAGTTTCAAAAATTAGATTTTTTAATAAATTGCAATCGGTCGATTTCGAGTTCATGGGAGTTGATGGGAGTTTCAAATAACTTCCATGAATTCGAAATTCGACCCTTGATTAATCTGCCCCTAAGATTCGAATTTTCGGGTCTGAACCATTCGATTAAATATTAGACATTTAAATTCTTTCTTAAATCCCTGCAAGTCGAATTGTGAGTATCTTCGAATTAAAAAAAATTCACATGAATTCGAAATTCGACCTTTGATAAATGGGCCTCTTAAAGTATGGTGGTCCAAATTGTGAAAAGATCCCTCATCCAGAAAACCCCAGAGCATTCTGAATAATATATCTGATATCCATATATATTATGTCTTTTGCTTATTTAGATCTCATTCCTGCTATTTGAATAATTGTAATAGAAATTATGGTGATTAGCTATATTATCTACATGTCTGTCTGCATTTTGGGGTTTGTTCACAATTCAGTTTAAGTCAAAACAGATTTTCAGATCTAACTCAGTTCACTTCTAGAAAGACTAAAGAAAGCCAGAGTGAATTTAATGAGAAAAGCATATTTTGAGGGTTATCTCATGAAATGACACTGAAGTCTATGGGGAAACCTCAACCTGAATAGGGAGATAAGGTTTATTTAATAGAACTGAATCTGGTAAAAATTATATTTGAAGAACACTTGAAATGAAAGCTAGAATTGCAAAGTCAGTATAAGCTTCATTTTACCAAGGATGTGGTTGGGTAATATACATGATATAATGTGTGATCCTTTGCCAAGGACATCAGGTCATTGAAAGAATGTGTCTGTATGCCTTGGATGCAATTGGTAGTATATTTACAGATTTATACTGAGATGATTATTTCCATAGTAACAAAAATAGTTGAGCTAATGTTTTTAGTAAACGGATTTCACGAAGCTCTAAATTATTGAGTGTGTCATTCTTGCAAAGAGGAAACACTTTGATTTTCTTCTTACCACACTATTTTATGGACAACAAGTTTTGGCACGATAACACTGTGCATTTGCACATATACACTCAATAAAGAAAAGGGTGAGGTTTGTTTTGGCATGTGTCACAGAAAGCTGAATACTTGATAATATGCTCATAGCACTCACTATTTGTAAAGAATTATTCCCTGTCTTGTTCTCTGCTGAGTTTGATCCTGTTTCTTGGTGCATTATGGCCTTCTGCCTTTGCCTCTACCCTACATAGGCAAATGACAGGTATATACTTTCCATGTATTGAAGCCTACTTATTCCAGTCTGTATCCCAGGTTCTGCCAGTTGCTCTGTATTAATTATCAGGTGCATCTCATTCCTAGAAACCACCTATATATACCCTGTCCTTTCATCCTAACCTTGCCAGTTGTTAAGTCTACTTACCTGTTGGTCCCACACAACACTCAGGTAGGCACCCCATGTCCTGTTATTACCATTGCCTGTCTGAACCTGACTGCCTTGAACTCTGCCAGCCTTGTACCTTGCCTGAACTCTGGGCCTTGGAATTTTCCCTGTCTTGCCAGTAAGCCTGCTAACCTGTTTATAAGGCCTATTTTACTGGTGCAAGTTGACCCAAAACCAATGGTGACCTGTACTTTGACCACCTGTTGGGCGGGTTTGGGTTGTAATTTGGCTAACCATTGCAGGTTATGGTTGTTTGTGGGTCAGACTAGAGAAGTACATGCCTCCACTGCTCCCAAATGTTCGGTGTCTTGGAACCAGAGACGCACACAGAATTATCAAACAGAGCAAGATGATACAGGTATGGTTGGGTATGGGTCCTACAATGGCAATATTTTGCGGGTTAGGGTTGGGTGTGGGTTAAGGTTTGTGGGTTAGGGTTGGGTGCAAAAGTGCAGTAGAGTAGGGTTGAGTTTCCTGACCCACACATCAGTGACGTAACGATAGAGGAAGCAGATCCCGCAGTGACAGGTGGGCAGGGAGAAAATGGGGGCCTGGACTGCAGGGTCTGCTTCCTCTATAGCCAACAAGAACCCCCCCCCCTTCCCCAGCTGCTTTTTTACCTGCGAGGGGAGGAAGCAGAGTGTGTTGGTGCAAGGCATAGTGGGCGGAGTCTGTGCAAGGATGGGCGGAGTCTCAGTTGGGAGTGGACGGGAGGGTGGGGATCAGAATGTGCTAGGCCCCTCTAAAGATTTTTTTGCAGGGGGTCCCGGTGCACTCTAGTTACGCCACTGGCGCACATCACTAATGCCTAACTTCTGCCTTGCCTGCCTTGTTTTGTTAACCCTGCCTGTGCTTCATTAAAGTGTTCCTGTTTGCCAAACATCCTCTGTGTTTGTTTTTTCAGTCAACTCAATCCATAGTGCCTTCTTCAATCACTAGATAAGTGACCTCTAAGACTCTGTTATAGCCCCCGGTGATCATATAGAGAATGCTAGAGAATACCACTGGTTGTGTCACTGGTTGACATTCAATAAGGATAACAATAAAAATCAAAAGACAATTTCTTCATAAAATCAATAACAATCTGGCCAAATAATATTTGTTATATTTTAATATTTTGTAAATCGTATTTAGTGCAGCAGTGAGATGTAGAGGGTATAGCAGGCATGAATAATTATGGTTTCAGTTTACTGAAATGTTTACAGTTTCAAGAGAATACAGAATTTTTTTTTTAAATAAAAGCTACATTTATTTGTCCCCATATAATATGAAATGATTCAAGGTTGAGAAAAAGGTGTGGGACCTGTTATCCAGAATGCTCAGGACCTGGGTTTTTCTGGATAATGGATCTTTCCGTAATTTGGATCTGCTAGAAAACCATGTTACCATTAAATAAACCCAATAGGCTGGTTTTGCTTCCAATAAGGATCAATTATATCTTAGTTTGGATCAAGTACAAGGTATTATGTAGGGATGCACCGAATCCACTTTTTTGGATTCGGCCGAACCCCCGAATCCTTCACGAAGGATTCGGCCGAATACCGAACCGAATCCGAACCCTAATTTGCATATGCAAATTAGGGGTGGGAAGGGGAAAACATTTTTTACTTCCTTGTTTTCTGACAAAAAGTCACGCAATTTCCATCCCCACCCCTAATTTGCATATGCAAATTAGGATTCGGATTCGGTTCGGCCGGACAGAAGGATTCGGCCGAATCCGAATCCTGCTGAAAAAGGCCGAATCCTGGCCGAATCCCGAACCGAATCCTGGATTCGGTGCATCCCTAGTATTATGACTTAGAAAAAGGAAATAATTTTTAAAAATGTGGATTATTTGGATAACATGTCTATGGGTCTATGGGAGACAGCTTTTCCGTAATTCGGAGCTTTCTGGGTAATGGGTTTTCAGATAATGGATCCTATACATGTATCTCAAACTAGGCCCATTGAATTTTAGAGTTTTTTTTTTTTACTTGAATAAATTAAATACTATTCACAATTCGAATGGTATATTATTTATGAAAAAAATTGAACTTCTAAAATTACCTCAAATATACCCGACCCAAAAATTCAAATCGAATTCGAACTCTGAAAATGTTTTTCTTTTGATGAGCAACATTTTTTCCTTCCATTGAAAACTATGGGCGTCATTTTTGCAGCGAAACCTGGGGGAAAATTTTACTCCTCACTGCTATTAACATCTTCAAATAGTTCAAGGGACCTCTGCCATTGACTTCTACATGAATTCGGCAGGTTTTAGGTGGCGAATATTCAAATTTGTAATAAATCTCACATTTGAATTCAAGTTGGTAAATTCAGAACTCGAAATTGTTGTTACCAATTATCCAAATCTGCCCTTAAAGGGGAAGGAAACCTAGTCGGCACAAACCCCCCCACTCCCCCTCCCGTTTGTTGCCCACCCTCCCTCCTCCCCCATGGCCTACCCGTCCCACTGGGCAAATGCCCCTAACTTGTTACAGTCCAGGGAGTTCACAGACGACCTCTTCTTCCACATGATCTTCTTCCTGCTTTGAACGGCGCATGCGCAGTAGGATCATTTCGCCGGTACCATCTACTGCGCATGCGCATGACTTTTGACGCATGCGCAGTAGATCCGTACCGGCGAAATTATCCTACTGCGCATGCGCCAAAACGCCGTTCAAAGCAGGAAGAAGATTGCGTGGAAGAAGATGTCGTCTGTGAACTCCCTGGACTGGACCTGCGCAGAAGGGTAAGTAACAAGTTAGGGGCATTTGCCCAGCGGGAAGGGTAGGCCATGGGGGAGGAGGGAGGGTGGGCAACAAACGGGAGGGGGGGTGGGGGGTTTGCGCCGACTAGGTTTCCTTCCCCTTTAAGTGAAACAGATGGGAATGAGTTTCCTTAAAGACCTTATACCATGACGTGAATCCATTCTGGCCCTATTTGAGGTACATTTAGAAAAATGGCATTGAAACATTTTGCAGGCAATTATCCCATGGTAATTCCCAAAGTCACTGATTTGGGTTCATTATTTCCATACATGAGTAGTCATTATTTGAGCAAAGTGACTTGACAAGTTCTCTACTGGAACTAAAGGCTGAATGTGTAAGTTATAGCTATTTTTTTTTTTTTTTTTTTTACAGGAAATCACTGCAAAATCCCCCAGTACAAATATCTGTTCTTAGTCCTCACTGGGCTCCAGTGCACCTGCACATTTTGCACAAATGATACATCTAGCCCCGGTGAAATGAGGTGTCAAGCTCTGAAACTGAGCAATCTAAAGCTGTGAACCATTACCTACAGATTTATAACTCAGTCTTTTGTTGCGTTACATGAACAATAATCTAATTAAAATCTATACACTTATTCAAGAATGTGATAATTTATTGTGGCTTTATGATCTATAAACCCCCAAAAATTACATTACAAATTTCTTCCTAGCACAGTGGGCAAATCCAACGTATTCTCAGCCGCTGGCAAAGGAACCTGAATAGGAGGGAGCTGGAAATTGAATGTTCACTGAAGAGGAACACTCAAATTCCTTACGTTAATATCAAGATGTATAGAAATGAAATGAACAAAATGAAACATTCCATACAAGTTTTGAAGTACACATAATGAAAACAAATCAGCATTAAACAAAGCATAATCCCTGCCATAGCGTTATGGTAAAATTACTTTTTTTATTGTGTAATAGAAAAGTATGAGAACAAGATGCAAGAGTCAAAAAATCTGATCCACTGAGAAATCTCTATTAAGCTTTTGCTATTTTAATACAATTCAAAGGCTTCTTTCTGAAGTAATAGAAGGCAGCAAGAGGCTTTAAACAAACCAGCATAAAGCTTTATTATAAAAGAAAGATTGGCATCCAACAGAACAAATAAAAAAAAGCACTTGTACTGCTTGTTGTTCTGTAAAATCTTTTATTGCTTTAGTCAGTTTAGCAATCCTATCAGGACTATCATAGAACATGTACGGTAAATAAACCCAACAAAGGATAAATCTTTCTGTTCTATTCTAAATTATTAGTGATGGGTGAATAAATTCAGCAGACAAATTTGCGGCAAATTTTTTAAAAAAAAGACGCACGTCATAATTATTCGGCTGTCCAATGACTTTAATGCAGTTGAACAAAATAGGTGCTTGTATAGAAATTGTCGCGGGCTTCGAAATTGATGCGATTTAAAATAATTTTGACGCCCATTGACTTCAATGTGTTTCGCAATTTTTTTGCCATTTTTCGAATTTCGAGGCAAATTCGCAATTTTTTTTCGACGAATCGCAACATATTCACCCATCACTATGCATTATACAATATGGAATTCTGTGCAAGTAGACTAAACAATTCACAAAACCATGAGAAAATTGAAGTTAACACATTGAAGCCAACGGTCATTTTATGCAGTGGTTTATTTCTCCATGGCAACCTTTTTAGAGCAAAATACAGGCATGGGATCCATTATCTGGAAACCCATTATCCAGGGGGCTCAGAATTATGGGAAAGCCATCTCACATAGACTCCATTTTAATCAACCAATTCACATTTTAAACAATGATTTACTTTTTTTCTGTAGTAATACAACAGTACCTTATACAGTTTTTGATCTGAACTAAAGAAGCCTTAACAGAGGTAAAATGATCCTATTGGGTTTACTTAATGTTGAAATGTTTTTTTTCGTATGGAGGTTCATTTATTAAAGGTCGAATTTTAGTGGTTTTAGAGGTTTTTGAAACCACAATAAAACTCTGTTGCTTTAAAACCATGAATGCTATGAATATAAAAAGTAAGATTAAAAAAAATACTGAATCAGAATGCAGAAAAAGCTTTTGACAGAGTACACTGGAAATACATGGAAGAAACCCTGAGAGCTTATGGATTTCAAGGAAATATTCTCCATGCCATACTAACATTATATACTACACCTTCAGCTAAAGTCACAAACATGGGGTTCTTATCAGAGTCCATTAATATTACCAATGGAACAAGACAGGGTTGCCCGCTTTCACCATCTTTAACTTACTTCTAGAACCCTTAGCTAAAACCATTAGGGACACAATGACAATATCAGGAATAAAGATCGGAGTTGAGGTATATAAAGTAACTTTATTTGCGGATGAGATAATCATGATGTTGGCCAACCCATTACATTCACTCAAGGAAGTATTCCGAATTCTAACTGCATGCAGCCAAGTCTCATACTATAAACTTAACATTAACAAGACCCAAGCCTTACCATTAGGAATTCCAGTAGATCAACTGACCCTATTACAACAGTCGTTTACATTTCAGTGGCGGAAGCAAACTATAACATACTTGGGAATTGAACTGGGTAACTCTATTGCCAACACTCTTACTAAGGTTCAGTCACAACTGAAAAAATGGAGTCCACTATATATTTCTTGGTTTGGGCGAATGGCTACAGTAAAGATGATGTCCCTTCCTCAGCTACTTTACTTGTTCAGAACCTTACCTATTACGGTGACTAAACATTTTTTAAAGCAAACACAAAAGGCTCTACACATCCAGGAATGAGGTTTTGGAATTCCCAACATTGAAAATTACTAAAAAGCAACTATACTGGAACAAGCGGCACAATGGAACCTACCCCCTGACCATAAACAATGGATACAGATAGCAGAAACAAATATATCCATTTACACTACAGCAACTTATGTGGTCTAAAACACTGCCTCTGCCAATGCAAAATAAGGCACAGTACCATACCATAACTACAGCTCTACAGATATGGAACCAAACCAAAATCAATAAACACATTCACTCTTTACCAGCCATACAATCTAAGATAAAAATCTAGGAAGCAATGATTCCAAACCTCTCCATTGAAACATGGGAAATATTAGGCATAACAACAATATCACAATTGTTTTTGTCTACAGGTCTAAGAGCCTATGAGAACTCAATACAAAGTAGATCCATTACAAAATCAAACAGCATTTGAACAATGGTGCTTTCAATCAGCAGCACAAAATATACAGAATACTTGCCAACACTCATGAAAAAGAAAAACCAATACATATCTGTAAATGGGAACAAGATCTACATCAGAGGCTACAAGCAGCTAACTTATCTCTCAGGGATTCCAAATGTACTAATCTAATGCGTGTGTGTGCAAGTATATATATGTGTGTATAATAACATTGGCATCTGTTTCCTATAATATCACTGGCACTTGCCCCATATAATAATACTGGCACTTGCAGGTTTCCCTGACGAAGGTTCCTGTGTGGAGCCGAAACGTTGGATTTCAATAAAACCTCCACTATTTGACTATTTAAGTATCGTGTATAGATTTTCCTTGGAGTGCTGTCAACTATTGCATTTTGTATTTTTGACCTATGGACTAGCACCCAGGTTTTTTCACTATTATGGGAGTGCGTTCCATTCTGCATATATATATATATATATATTTGTTATGAGCAAAGTAAAGCACTGCGCTATATAAATAAACGATTATGATAAATATATACACTATATATATGTATATATATATATATATATATATATATATATATATATATATATATATATATATATATACACATGTAAATATACTGTATAATCATTGGCACAGAAAGAAATGAGTCTCTGGAGAACCAGTGCAATGGGTAATATCCTTTGACCTATAGAAATTGGTAAAAGCTTAAGCCTTCTCTTCATAACAAGTCTGTTCCTTCTATTGCTTTCTTACATGCCAGCACACACCTAGCCATGCCAATAAAAATGCAGTTAATCTCTTCATCATTTTCCAGCTCTACAAGATTATGCCAAGAAATTACAGAACTAATGTAAACTTGCAGCTTTTAAATTAAATTGTTTTCATCCAAAGTCCCTCAAAATCAGCTGCACGGTTTATTGGTATGCGCTTAACATTTTAACCGCCCCCCAATTACAAGCGTTTCTCATAATGAAGAACCACATGAAACTTTCCAGAGTCCAAAAGTAGGAGCGTAGGTTTTACAATTAGGTTTCTATGGAGCAAGGTAATATAATATGAATTTATATTTTCTTAATCTTGTACATTTCTAAAGCACTCCTCATGCAGTCACCATTGGGGTAACTCCTGGCAGAACATTACTGCCATTTGAGCTTATATTACAGGCTCTGAAGGAAAGAAAGGTACTGTGATATTATTTGTACAAAATTAAAGGTAATTCTGTTCTATATGCTTGCGTCTACCAACAGATAATCCAGTAGTAAGCATTACGTTTTTTCTTTTCTCAATGGAAAGCCATTCCCTCCAGTTCTGTAGAGGCTAATATTTATAATAGAGCATAAGGAATATATTGCATCAATCCAACAAGAGACGCCAATTCTGGTGCAGAAAAAATGTTACCCTTTCTGCACCTATTAGGTATATTATAAAACACCCTGTAGAATTTGTTCATGGTCCCATTAAGGTGACGGATTCCATGCAAAGCATAGGCTTCGGTTTAACAATTTCTTTGTTAAAATTTCATTCATTTAACAATTTAAACACTGCACCTTTCACTTCCTTTCGATTGCTCCGTGGTGCTCGCTGCTATAACCCCGGGCTGGTGCAGTTTACTGCCGATAAGAGCACCGGCCCGGGGTTTAAGGTAAGTCAATACAATCACTTGGCCTACCATTTGGCACCCTCAAGTGCACAAAGACTTTCCTTTTCCTTTAAGGCAGAAAACATATAGATGTCAGGTATAACTACATTTTTCTGCATGTTTCTTTCACTTTTCTTGGTCCAGTGTGGCTGACTGCATGTGATGTTCCAGTGAAGGAATATGTTTCATAATAAATATGTGAAAGATACAAAAGTATACCACGTAAAAAAAAAAAAACAACAGCAAAAAATTGTGTTTTGCTCAAGCCATGCTTATAAATCCCTATTTATGCAAAGTTCACATAAATTCAGTTGAAAGCAGCACCCCATGAGTCATGCCGTCAGTGTTTGAAACACTTGAGTGTTGTGTGTTTCAAGTGAACCTGTCACTGGGATTTTGTCCAGAGGCACAACAGGTTCAGTTAATTCTGTAGTCTCTTTATTGGATTTCACAAACAATAAATTAGAAAAATACAAGCTCTCTAACCATATAAATATTGTTTTATTTTGCCGTAAGCATTAAAACATCTTACAAGCCAGCTTTAACATACTCCAAACCTCTTTTGAGAGGAAAAGAAGCCTAAAATAAATACAATTATTTTTCCAATTACTCCTTCTGTGAGGTGGTGCATAAAAAATGCAAAGGGCAAAATTTCACCCTAGTATTTTCCCCTTAATGTTGTTACTGTATGTTTGCCTCTCCTAGATTATATTGCCAGGGATTTCCAAGACACTAATCCAATGCAAACACTTCTTATTGGGTGGTGTTGACACCAGAAGATATGAATTTATGCTCAGGTTAAATGGTACATGTATGGAATCAGTTATCAGGAAATATATTATCCAGAAAGATCTCAATCATGAGAAGGCCATTTCTCATAGATTCTATCTATATAGAATCAATAAGTCAAATTTTTTTTTCATCTCTGTAGTAATAGAACAGTACCTTTTACTTGTTGGCCATAGACAAAAAGATAAGATTGTACATAACGAATTTTCGTATGATATTCAGTGCATGTATGGTGGAAAAATAGCCGACTGATATCAGCAGAAGACTTGGATATCGGTCGGCTCGTCAGTCGGGCTGGACGGAAAATTTTGATCAGGTGCTTTTGAAGGTACCCGAACATCAGCCATTGTTAGTGTTGCATTGTCAGATACAGGTAGAATTCTATTGTTTCTACCTGTATATCTACCTGTTAATGTGAATATTCAGCTCTACACGTGTGTATTGAAATGAACAATCTTTCTTGGAAAGATCTTTTCCAATAAAGATTGTAATTGTTACGTCTATGGCCACCTTAAAATATATATAATTAATACTTATAAGAGGCAAAACAAACCTACTGGATTTAATAAATGTTTCAGTGTTTTTTTTGGTAGACTTAAGGTAAGATGATCCAAATTATGGAAAGATCCCTTTTCCAGAAAACCCCAGATCCCGAGCATTTTGGTTAACAGGTCCAATACCTGTACATTATGGTTCATCCTAGTGCAACAGGTTGTATGCAAACTCCATTCGCTACATTGAAAAAAAAAGACAGGGTTAGATCATACTGAGACAAATGCACCATTTCTGCTCTATCCATATGAGGCAGATTTACTAAAATATTTTTACGATTTTTGAATTTCGAAAAAAAATCACAACTAATTCAAACAGTTTTTATTCAATTGCAAGCATATAAATTTTATAAAATATTAAATAGTAACATTTGTGCTAAAAGACTTGATTGCACTAAAATCTTATTCTACTATTAATTTTTAAAGGAGAAGTAAACTCCTTATTAAAAAAAACCCCTTATGTTAAGCTACAATGCCAGCCAGGTTCAGACTGGGCCAGTGGGCCCCCGGCTGTTAGTTGGCTATTGTCAGACATTGTCTGGCAACAGACCCAGGTGCAAGGATCTGTACTATAGATGTAATTTGGTTGACATGGACAAATGATGTTGTCACAAAATAACTTAGCCTTTAAAAATTGTGCCAAGTCAAGTAGTTTGGCTTATTTGTAAAGTGATGAGAACAGGGGACTTCTTAATATTGTTTTTTCTTCTTCTTTCTTTTCCTTCTCTTATTGTTGTAAAGGTATGAGGATCTATAATCCAGCCTGTTCAGGTCTGTTCAGGTTTTCTGGATAAGATTTCTTTTTGTAATTTGGATGATCATAATTACTTAAAAAACCTTTAACATGCAAATAAACCCAATAGGATTGTTTTCTTCCAATGAGGATTCATTATATCTTAGTTGGGCTCAAGTATAAGGTACTGTTTTATTATTACAGAGAAAAAATATATACATTTTAAAATCTTGAATTACTTAATTAAAATGAAGTCTATTGCCCTCCCGTAATGCTGAGCTTTCTGGATAACAGGATTCTGGATAATGGATCCTATACCGGTAGTAATATATACAGTAAATGCAATGATCGTTACAATTGTTACTGACGTGATCAGTGTAACTTGTGCAATTTTATAATTCATTTAAAAAAATAATAAAAAAGCTTTTTCCTGCAGATATATGTCAGAAATTTTTAATGTAATTACATTTATCATTTTAGAGTTGTGTGCATTTCCAAACAGTATATTTGATCTCCTTAGTGAGTTTTGAACCTTCAAAACATTAACCAGTTTCATCTTGCACGCTGATCACAAAACATCATCTGCCCTTTCATAAAATAATTAGGCAGCATAGATAGAAAAGTTTCAAGCTCTTTTTTCTACATTCGGTGTCATTTAAAGTGAAAATAAATGATGTATTTTAAAATGTCTTCCCTTTATTTTCCCTTAAAAGATGTTACAGTATGAATATATGAATACTGTATATATTATATGGAAGCTCATTTCAGTCTTTAGTAGTTCTTTGTCTGCATATTTGAGCTTATACAGATGAAGCCACAGGGTTCCCTTAAGGAATAAGGATTTTTCTTGAGTCATTTCATCCAAATTATACATAGGAATGCAGCCTAAGCAGGGGATAGCCTGGGATATCACTTATATATATATATATCTCTCTGGACACATTTATCCATAGGAGTAAGGGAGTGTCTTAGTTGCTGCAAATGAATCAAAACATTCGAGCACCCATAAAAAAAATTTATATTTTGTGCACATGATGTTCATACTTGTTACAGATTTAAAAAGTGGAAAAGAATAAAATAATTTAATATTAAATATTTCTAATTGCAATATAAAGTAATTTACTGTAATAAATAGTTCAAAAACAGGCACTTGAATGTGTTATAATTGATCACATTTGCATTGGCCGGTTATGGACTAAAGTCAAAATACATGAACGGACTTCTTCTTAAAATAGAGGTGAGATCCGTATGTTTCTTCCAGCTGATCATTATCGTCTTGTGTTGTTCTTCTTCAATGTAAACATATACATTAAAACACACTTGTCACAGATGTCACAATAAAATGGAAAATTGCAATATATATATATATATATATATATATATATATATATATATATATATACACTTTGTCATGTTTGTGAGACCTACAGGAACTCTGTTTTTTATGAATACCATATGTCAGTTCCCCCTCCGCAGCTGTAGAAATCATTATAATAAAGTATTCTTTATAAATAGCTATAAACTGTAGGGGATCTCCTAAAGAAAGAATAGTGTCTGCTTCCTGGGATACCAATACATACACAAACATATACAGTATACACTTTAACTAGAAATACTAATAGATAGATACAGACAGATAGATAAATAGAGAGATAGAGTAGATGATAGATATAACATAGATACAGGCCCGGATTTACATACTGGGTACCCCTAGACCTGCTCTGCTCATTGCCCTGCCCTCTGATCAGCTATTGGCTGATCGCCATGTCAGTGTCCTGTCTGGATTTTCTAACATGGAAATCCGGACAGACAGTTTTCACCTGGACAGATGTCCAGGTGAAAACTGGACAGATGGCAGCATTACTGGGCGGCAAGTCGCCCTGAATTTATGCTGCCCTGGGCCAGAGCCTTTGTGACCTTTAGTGATGGGCGAATAAATTCATCCAGGCATGGATTCACTGCGAATCTCCATGTTTCACCGTCAGAGAATAAGTTCACGAAACTGTAGTGAAAGTTTGGCATCGAAAAATCCACCTTGACAAAAAAAATCTAAATTATTTAGATGACCATTGAGTTTTAATCCTTTTGGACAAAATAAATATAAAAATTGTTGCTCGCATCAAAATTGTCGCATGTCAAAATAGTTTTGACGCCCATTGACTTCAATGTGTTTCGCTAATTTTCTGGCAATTCGCTGGTGACCTTGACGAGTCAAATTCATTCATGCGGAATAATGTGTATCTTGCATAAAAGCTGCACCTTAAATAATCTATCAGAAATAAATTCCAACCAGGAACGTTCATAAGAGATCAGGTTTATACAGTATTATTCCTTTAAAAGGAAAAAAAAACTTCACATTAGTTAATTTTGTTTTGATTATTAAACTAATATTTTTATTCAGATTTATTTTTGCATTTAAAAACAAATAAAGTTTGTCTCTCTGCATATGTGTTTCCCTAAATAAACACAGCTTGAACATTGTGCAAAGTGTGTGACCAGAACCTGACATTGAATGGATGTGAAACCCACACTCGGGACACCTGTGGCCTATCCCTGGGGGAAAAGGCGAATCTACAGATATGACATACGGTAACATTTAATCACTCTCTCAGATAATACACCATGTCCAAACATAATAAGGAATCTATGGGCCTCAAAGGCAATGTTGACACAGATGGATCTTATGTTAATGAAGTGAGAAACAGAGGTTTATTACATCAAGATTTTTCAGTTTGCACTGTAAGTTCCTTGTAGGTTAAAGAGTATTTCAAAACAATGATCCCCATGTGGCATTGTGATTAGTTTCCCTTATAAACACTGAGTGATCATCTCTTCCTCCTTTGGCTGGGGATTTCAGTATTTTAAGGTAACTGACGTAATAGCTGATGAAAGCTGATTCGTAGCGTTCCCCATAAATAATAAATATGAATACATTTTGTCTATTCAGTGTTGTGGTTAGGACAATATTATGTCTGGTTCAGCTGCATTTGATGTCAAGGCCAAGAGAAATACAGGGTGCTAACATTCTGCATGTTCACAGACACACACACTATATATATATATATATATATATATATATATATATATATATATATATATATATATATATATATATATATATATATATATATATATATATATATATATATATGTACCGAATGAGAGCCACACAGATAGAGTTCAAACACTCATGTAAACTAACTTTCCACTGGGAGGTTAACTAATACCCTTTAACCGATTTGAAACTATGGCACAAATTCACTAAGCGCCGAATCGCCGAACGCTAGCGTTAATTCGCTAGTGTTTGGCATTTTTCGTTACTTGCCAAATTCACTAACGAACGCTGGCGTAATTTCGCTAGTGTTACTTCGCACCCTTACGCCAGGCAAATTTTAGTTAGCGACGTAACTACGCAAATTCACTAACTTGCGCAGTGTACTGAACGCTACCTTTTACGCTAGACTTCCTTCGCCACCTCAGACCTGGCGAAGCGCAATAGAGTAGATAGGGATTGTTTCCAAAAAAGTCAAAATTTTTTCTAAGTCCCAAAAAACGCTGGCGTGTTTTCTACATGATGGGTGATAGGCTGAAAAAGATCAAAATTTTTTTTGGGGCTCCCCTCCTTCCCCCCTACATTTCCTGACTCATGGCAACTTACAAAAACAGTGGGCAAATGTGTAGGGCAAAATAAAATTTATATTTGCAGATTTGAAGGTTTTCTTGGCATTTGTAGTGCTGATACGTATTCCTCCATTGAAATTTGAATTTCGTGCCGTATGCAAACTAGCCTTCGCTAGCGTAACTTCGCTTTACATAGCGAATCAACGCTAGCGCAGCTTCGCAACCTTACGCTACCCCTGAGCGCAACTTCGGATTTTAGTGAATTTGCGGAGCACTGGCGAAACTACGCCTGGCGAAGTGCGGCGAAGTTGCACCTGGCGCAACTTCGCATCTTAGTGAATTTGCCCCAGAGAGAGAGAGCGAGAGAGACTTCTGGAAAGTATTCATGTTTCCTATTATTTGCCTCTGTTCCACTCAGCCCTTACAAGATCTTAAGGAATGAAACAAATGTCTGCACGTTCAATACATGCATCTAAATGTCTGACCATAGCAATTTGGTTCTAGATGCAAAGCTTCCACATTTTCTAGCTTTGTCAATGAATTTTATATCAGGGAGCATTTAAACATCATTTGTGGTTTAAGACAGCATTGACTGTATCTACTTTAAAGTGAAGGTATTTTTGGTCTGCCTCACCCCAATCTAACTGCTTAATTTGCCCTCATTATAATGGGAGCTATATGTCACTGTCAGGAACAGCTGGACGGCACATGTTTTCATATCCATATTATGCTGCTGCTTCAAGACAGTGTGTATTTACTCAATTCTGGAATCTGCAGCTTGTATTCATTTCTTTTGAAAAACAAGGTAAAGTTGTGCTCACCACTAATTTTCAAAAACATTAAGCAGAGGTAGTGATGGGCTAATTTAATCGCCAGGCGGGATTTGCGAAACGGCAACAAAAAATGTCCCCAATGACCAAAAACGGAAGCCGGCATAAAAAACGGGCGCCGTTTCGCAAATTTTTCGGTTTTGCGCCAAATTTTTTGGCGAAACGGCGCAAATTTGCCCATCCTTAAGCAGGGGTGCTATAAGGTTTTTATATCACTTATCTTTCTATTCAGGCTCTATCCTATTGATAGTCTCTTGGTCTCTTGGTGCATGGTTGCTAGGGTAATTTGAACCCTGAATACAATAACCTGAATAAAAAGCTAAATAACTCAAAAACCACAAATAATAAAAAATGAAAACCAATTGCAAATTGTCTCAGAATATCACTATTTACATCATAAATTAGTTTACACGCAAACAACCCCTTTAAGAATGTGTATCTTATCCATCTATCATTTTACATACTTCTGAATACAAAATCTTCCTGAATTTGCATAATCAAATCTGAGCAAAATAATAAAATTGGGTCATCCAAAAGAAATAAAAGTTCCTTTTTAACCTTAGTGCTTTAAAGTCACGTGCCTTTATGGGACGTGATGTGTATTGATTTATGTGTATTGATTTACAGTTACAGCAAATTAGCAGCATTATTGCTACTCAGAAATTAATACATTTGCAATAGATGTTTGGATTGGTTCTTCAGACCACTGTTGAGCCAAATACAAGAACAAATCCTAAATTTGATGTGTATTATAATAAATAATGTGCCTCTTATTTTAAAATAGAAAGATATTAAAGAGGAGTTCCATGACCATACACTTTAATATAGGTCATGGAACTCTAAGGTAATATCCTCATATTTTACAATGTTATTTATTATAATACACATGTTTCAGAGAGTGATGTGACAGATATATTAACAAAAACCTCCATATGTAATAAAACACAGTAGGTTTGCCCGTATGCAGTAACGCAAGCAAGGTGAGTAAATGCTTTCTATCCATTGCTCTGAGACACCCAGACAAATTTAGTAGGGTCTATTTACTACATGCATACTAAGGCATGGTGCACAGTGCAAAATATGGGTGTAATCTCTCATGGTTTTTGCACATTGTAGCAGGTCTTACTGTGCACTGTAGAGTGTAGAAACCAGCAATCCCCTCATGAATTCAGAACTGCCTGTGTTGGCACTTAGGTACCCCCAGTCTCTGAATGGGATGCCAAGGGCCCACCAGAAAACCTTAGACTGCAGGCCCACCAGAAAACTTCAGACTGTGGGCCCACCAGAAAACCTTAGACCGTGGGCCACCAGAAAACCTCAGACTGTGGGCCCACCAGAAAACCTTAGACCATGGGCAACCAGAAAACCTTTGACCGCAGGCCCACCAGATAACCTTAGACCATGGGCCCCCTTTACAAACCATTATTCCTCCTCTCCTCCCTTAACCTCTTTATTCTCCTAGTCTTTTATATCTACTTACTACACTCTATTCTTCCATAAAGAAGCCTCTTTTTCCCATAACGAAATAGGGAAACCGTGAAATAGCCTGAATGGTTAAAAGCAAGGCCCACTGACACCTGGGACATTCAGGAGTTTTCCTGGTATCCCCGTGGGACAGTCCGACACTGGGTACCCTGTCCCCTAACTGGAACATCATTTAGACACACCAGTTAGAGAGTGCCAGCAGATAGCAGCAGATATTTTCAAATGTAGAAGGTTACATGACAGTGGCCCTCAAGAATATTTGTTGAATAAATCAAGATAACAGCAAAAAGCTATTCATATTTCACACAGCTGCTGCCACATCAGTGGCTCAGCCTCATAAAGCTGCACGTTTCATATACTGGAGGAAAGAACAACACTGAGCATGACTTTATAGATAAAACTATCAGTCTACAAATCTTTTTAGTCATCTCTTGGAAATGTCTGGAAGAAGAGCCGCTTAAATATGTTCCCTACCTCATGTACTTATCCAGAAAAAAGAACCATTTTAAACACAAAATAATACTGACAATGACTTAAATATCATATATTGGGCTAGTGTATATTCAGTTCCACAAGAAAACATTATTTTATGGTAAGATACGTTTTTATCACTGACTCCCATCTGGCTCAATGGGATAATCTGAAATTGAATAAGGAGATAAGACCGTTTATAACTGATGACATCAGAACTCGTGAGTTCTGATGTCATTTCTGTCACATGACTCACTAAAATTTGTGTATTATAATAAATAAAGTAGCCCCAGTTGCAAAATATGAGAATATTAGAAGTAACCTCGGAGTTCCATGACCTGTATAACAACACTCGGCCTTCGGCCTCGTGTTTTTATATGGTCATGAAACTCCTCGGTAACTTATAATATCCTTATATTTTACAAGAGTGGGTACTTTATTCACTATATTATACAACAGTAGATCACATAACCATCAGCATAATTATTCATGCCTAGCTATAGCTGAAGAATGGTCTTTATCAAATTGTTCAGTGTATTTTGCTTACAGGACTGCTCACTGTTACGGTCAGGCACTAGCAATGTGTGTCAGTGATTTTACTAGTACTTTGAACAAGCATATGATACAAGCATTGCATAATTTACAAAAACAGTGGCGTAACTACCTATACAACAGATCCTGCAGTCATGGTGGGCAACAGGGGCCCAGGCCACAAGGTTTGCTATATCAGCGCCAATGCCTTTGGGATGAAACCTTGAAATAACTGTGTGCAGTGTGACGGTAGATCCAGGGCTCCCTTGCATTTATTAGAAAATATGAGCTGTTTTATGCAAAATATCTTTATAAAAACCTACATTGTTTGGGGGTAAAGTTTTCTTTTAATAAGCCTTACTGGAATTATTGCTGTTGAGGTGCTGAAGTGGGAGGCAGTATTAAATAAAAGTTTGCGAAGTAATCTTCCATGTGATATAAATACACTACATGCAGCTCCGCCATGCTACATTTATCGCATCTTGGCCACATGAACATTTGTCGCTTTACCCTTGTCATGTGATAGGAGAGCTGTCAGTTATAGGTGGGCAATTTGCTCCCATATACATGCACTCGTGCTTAGTTTTGATGTGGTTGGAAGGACTGGATTGCTTATAAACTCTCACAGACTTTTTTACTTGCACAAGTACAGTGAAAAAAGTGCCATTTTTGAAGCAATTTGCCATGTTTTATCCCCACAATGGAGTGTTTTTTTTCCCCACAATTGTGGTTGATGCCTAAAATATGCACAATTTTGTTTATAATTTGCTGCAATTATCCTTATAATCTCCTATATTGAGATGCAGCCATTTCTGCCACTTGGTGTCAATAAAATACCAGTGCATGACTCTTTAGGTGCAAGTCCAAAGTCTGATGCATGTTTTCAAAAAAACAGGGGGTGATACAGACACAACAGAGTAAAATACATTTAATGAATGGCATCAAATTGTGTAATTACTGCTTCTATTTTTGCAAGACAGCAAATGTAGTTGTTGCCTTTGCATCAATGTCAGATTTTTATTTTCTAGTACTATTTAGCCAATATCTATAGGATATAATAGCCTATAAATACACAATTCAGTAATTCAGCTACGGTATATACCAAAAGCTGAAGTGATATGTAATTTTTTATGAAAATACCCATTATAACTGTTTCATTTCAGGTCTAACTCTTTCTACTGCCTGTTTTAGATAAAGTGGTGCTTTACAGACAAATATCTTGGAACGCAACCAGAATCTAAATTAAAAATGTTCAATACAGCTATAGGAATGTACTCTACTCTCGGAATGTAACACAAACAATTCCTATAGAGTGAAATGCTTTTCTTTAGTTGCTGGACAAAAAAGTGTATGATAATTAGCACAAATTAATTAATATGAGCTATAATATTTTGTAATGACTTTGCCAGCAGTAGCACCCCATAAAAATGAAAATGTACATTTACTGCTGCTATACCAGTGGACCAGTGCAGACCTAGCTTCCCAAACGAATATATGAGCAGAGATCTCTATTTTTGGATGGTAAAATTATCAGATTAGCCTAGGGTGGACAGCTTTTAGCAGGGCATTTAAATGTGGACAGGACCCACACATATAGGTTAAAAGCTCAATACTTAAGAATGACATTCTAGGGAAGGCACTATAAAGTTTCAGCAGGAGAGTCAAAGGTTAACAGCATAAACCTTAAGCAAGGACATTTGCCTAATAAACAGTTGCAGTCTAAGCTGGCCAAAAACACTTTCATTAGGACTTTCCAGTTTGGGCAAAACATACTTTCAGGAGATCATCCTTGGATGAGCAACATGTACCTTCGGAAGGCATTCTAGTAGGAAAAGTACATACAGTACGTTAAAAACATAATTTTAGTTGAGCAAACACATTTTGAGGTGGACAGCATGCATTTTCAGCATTGCAGTCTAGTGTGGGCAGTGTGCATCTTAGATAACATTCTAGGTAGTGTTTACCTATGACCCATATACGCGTGAAATGCATCCAGCTTTTGTTTACACCATGTTACAGGGTGACGGAACCTTTTAATAAAATAATGTACAGCATTTATTGACTAAGGTTCTGTTTATGCCAGCTTGTTTAGTGTTCACCTTAAAAATTAATTTTTTTAATGGGTTAGGGACACTTTCCAACAGGAACACTAGAGTGGGAATCTTTTTGGTGGGAATTCTATGATGGTTAGTGTACTGTTACTTGTTTAAGAGCTTTTCTTTTTACTGCTATTCGTTTATATTTTCATATCTCAACAGGCCCGGATATGTGTGAAGGCCACAAAGTCCTGGGCCTAGGTTGGCATATTTTTTGGGGCTGCATGCCACCCAATTGCTGTATTGCTTGGGAGCAGCACTGGGGATATTGCTACCTTTCAAATTTTCTCAGCTACTTATTTCTTTCTTTTGTAGTGCAATGTTCCGAGTTTGGTCCTTAGAGAAAACGGGACACTGCTCCTGAGCTGGTCACATTAGGTGGTTGTGACGTTAGTGGTAGGACAACTAGGGGGCAGGCAGTGAGGGGTGGCCTGGCCTAGGGGTGCAAAGATTTTAAATCTGGCCCTATATATCAAATGCTTGGCTCCTGGTGGTACATGGTCCATTGGCCCTGCAGGAAGCATTCATGGATGAATGAATTATCCAACACACAACTCAAATGGTTACTGAAATTGTTGCAACTAAATTGCTCAGCAAAACCAGAACTGGTCAGTATAGTATAGCCATAGAAGCTGTATTAATAGCAATGGCTACTGAGTCTTCTCTACCATTCCCATACCCTGACTTGAGTATAGGTCCTTTTAACATTTTGCATAAAAACCTTGTAGTATATCCTCTTCTTCTAAAATACACACAAAAACAAATACCTTATTTAGATAGATATAACTAACCTCCTCCTACTTAGCCAATTTTTTAAATAGTCATATAAAGACTACTTTGTGAACATTGCAGTAATTACAGTAGAAAGTAATTACAGTAGTTAGAAGTAAGCTGAATTGCCTGTAATTCTAGGTGTTCTGGATCTTGAATAAGAGATCCCATACCTATATTTGTTGTTTAAGTTATTGTTCTGTGAACAGAACAAACTATTTTGTTTCCTTACTGTCAGTTTAAGGGGAAATAATGGTACAATAATGGCAAGAAAAGCTTTTTTTAAAGCAGATGATATTTTTCCTTCCTTTATTTAGCACTGCAACTACCACCTAAAACCCTGTGAGATTTGGATAACATAACCAAACAAGCAACTCTAAGGATTCAACTTTCCGATTTACACTGCAAAAAGCTGCTTTGAAGGCCAAAACTGTTTTCACTTCTGTAAGTGGTTTCAGTCAGTCAGTAAGACTTTCAAGCTACACAAATCATTTGCAATGCCTTTTTTATTTTTGGAGAACTCCTTGTTGTGGAGTTATCATACAAAATAACATTACTAATGTATTAATGCATTTTTTGGCATTTCTACCTACATTTTCCGAGTATGTGAGAAACATGCCGAACTTCAGAACGTTTACTTTATTACATTTTAAATCCTACGGTAAATTGTTCACATGTTTTTTTTACCATGCAAAAAAGCCTTTGTGGTTTCCTTTCAGGATATTTAAAATGAAGACATAATCATTTTGTCAAGAATAATAAGACGTGAAGATAACATTTCTTTTACCCGAGATTTGGCTTTGTGTATGCATGTCAGATACAGGAAATGACTCTACATTTGAATGTATTTATCCTTGAACATACAATTTTGGCTGGGGAATCCCACTCTGAAAAGTTTCACTTCCTGTATTAAACAGGTCAATTTGGGATCTGCTTTGATCACACCAAATAAAGTGGTTGTTGACTTAAAATACATCTAAACTTGCAGTATGATGTCACAGACATGTTTGGGGTTTGCATTACACCCCCTGCTGATGCCCATTGGATCAAGACAGACCTATAGGACCTGTGCAGTGGTGTAACTACCTGAGTGTGTGGGGGGTAAAAACTTCACAAAGGCCTGCTTCTTGATGGGGCCTCTGATGTGTGCAAGAAGTCTTCTGGGGGTGTGTGAATGCTGCAGTGGCAAGTGCTGCCGTGAAGAGAAGGGTAGAGTCCAGCAGATAATGGTAGGGGGGACTGTAAAGAGGGGGGACTGGGGCTCATATATAAATTTTGTACTGGGGCCCACATATCTCTAGATTAATCACTGGACATGTAAACTTTGCCATGGGGGCAGACCATTGAACCGGAGTAGAATCTTTGGGGCAGTGGTTGTCTTTTCCATTTAAGCTAAGGTCTAACCATTGCTCAGGACCCTCTTTAAATGATAAAAAGGTTGACTTTTTAAATTCAAGCTACTCTAAGGTCTAACCTTTGCTCAGGACCTGCCTTAATGCATGGGCTGTCCAGCCATTCCAAAAAGTATCTAGGACCACAAATAAGTGTTTATATCCAATCTTATCTTTGTTGACCTTCATAATGGGCTTTCAGCTGTATCCAAGGGAGCCTAGAGCCTTTACAGCTGAGAGATAAGATAATCAAAATTATTGTGATGACTATGACATTAATCTAGGGTTTCCACCTTTGACTTCAGCAAAAATCAAACAAGGGGCTGTGATGATGGCATCAATGTCACGTAAACGTGTGACGTATGACCAACTAGCACACACAGGGAAATACCACACCTTTAAGAGGGGTTTACACAGGAGTTTATTTCAGATATACAACAAGCGGTAGATCAGGAACACGGCATTAGCATGTGAACTCCCCCAAGTCCAAAAGACTCCTGGTCCGAAACAAAGAGCTTCCCTTGGAGCAATCCACTCCAAGATGCACACGCCCTCCAGGCAAATCCAAATCCAAAGTCAGGGAGTTCCTTTGGGCAATTTCAAAGGGGTAAGGAGCAAAGTGCCTTTGGGTAAATCCACAGAACAACCATACCTCAAGGGGATCCAAGTATAAACAGTCTTCTGGGAGGTAGAGAAATCCAAACTGTTGGAGGGAGTCTTCCTGCCTCAGCTAGGATAAACTCCAAGGAACCGCAGAGGAGGGTGCCCTGCCGCAGCCAGGTTACACCCCAGACGAACAACAACCACACTCCCCCCTTCCCCCTGGTATTTCTACCCTGCCCTTTTCCCCACCCCCTAGGGTTGGTTGGCTGGGAGGCCGGCCCTGATACTGGTTAAACCCACCCAAGCAGGTCTGATTGGCAGGGGCCCTGCAGCATCATGAGGGGAGGAGGAAATACCTTGGAGGGGTTTGTTCAGCTCTTCTGGAGGGCAATCCTGGGAGCTCCTTTGTTTAAAGCTTTTTGGCGGGAAAGTAGAACAAAGAAAAAACACCATCTTGGATTGTATGTGTACTAGTCAGTTAGCCATGGATAAAATGGGGCCAGTAAAAGGGGGTTTTGGTCACATCAGGGGTGGAGCAATGATGTATGGAGTGGGATTGTGACATTTGGGGGTGTGTTTGTGCCTCATGTGGGTGGAGTTTTGACATCTTATTGGCACGTGCATTGGGCCCTTTCAATCAGACAGGTTTAAAAATCCTGTGGGAGCAAGGACTGCATGTTGATGTAGTCCTTGTTCTGACCTCCTGTATACCTGTCATTGAGATCTCATCATTGGGTCCTAGGGCCCACGATTGGATCAGCCCGATACTGCCCACCTCAAAATGGAGATATCGGGAGAGGTCCACTAGTTTGGCGACCGCTCATGTAAGACCAGCTTAACGTCCTTTATCTTTAGGTACAAAGGGGTGAAGGAAAAAAGAGAGGTTAGTAAGGTTTCACTTTGGGCAAGAGAGTTTCTGGATTTCAGTGAGCAGAAAATCTGCATCAGCGAGGGTTTGTTTGGCAGGCTTTTACAGAATGACAAAAGTAGAAGGAATTATACTACTGTATTTTCTTTGGAAATAAACACAGAGCACTCGTCACTCTGGCATTTTGTAAAGAACATAACAAATTTGAACATTTGTAACATGTTCGCAGTTGCCAATCCCACAGAATGAAGACACATGCAGCACAGAACAAACAGTCTTATGATTTATCATTCACATAATTCAGAGAACTTTGTCTTCCTTAAAATAAAAAAGGAGACTGAACGTTGTCATGTCTGCAACACCCAGTACCATATGTGCTTCAAAGCAGACGGGAGATGAAAGCCAAAACAATAAAGTGATAATAAAGATGGTGTCACACTGAATAGGTAAACTTGATATTAACTTACTGGATAGAGAAGAAAGAAGTTTATCAGTTGCTCTGTTGAAATAAAAAATAAGAACTATTCTGATGCAACAAAAAGTATTCTCTTTGAATCCATTTGTCACTGTTCTTCATCCTCTGAGGTCGCACTTGGATTGTACATTCCTATATGTAGCTGTGATAGTAGGATCAAGCCTGGTTCCTTCCCTGTAACTACCCATTTCTGTCCATTTATTTAGCACTTAACAACCAAGAACCTGTTTTTTCACTTGAAATAAAAAACTGAACTGAAGTGTGTCTATTGGCGCAATGGAACCCTGAAATTACCTCCAGCTTTAGTGTTCCGTAGTGGCCTCCATCAAAAAACCAGAGACATAATTTTGACACCGTGTGCTGGAAATACAGTAGCAATATCCTGACGCCAAAGATTTTTATTGTAGTTCAATAGTAGTCAGGCAACTGCAGCCACATTAAGCTGGAATGATTGGAATTATAGGAAAAAAGGCTGCATTGTTGGTAGCTAACATGGCAACTTGCACCTGAAATTGCACTTTGCAAACTTCACTTGCAGTCATAATCTTCTAACAAGTTATTTGAGTTCCTAGCCTATCATGAAGAACCCATTCCCTGAACCTCTTTGTCATGCCAATGTTGGTTTTATATTGTTTCCTTTTCCTAATGATCCTAAAGATAATTCAGTTGACTATAGTTTTCTATCTCTTAATAATAGATAATCCAAGAGCCATTTTGTCTTTATTTTTTGGTGTCTTTCACAGTTTCTTACTGGACATTAAAATTTCCTACCCATATTTAACTTTTTTTGTTGCTCTCTTCTTTACTAATAACTCCTCCTCTCTGATAGGTCTGAGTTTTGAGGTCAAACAAAGGCCTGCATTCAGTTAACTGCAAGTTTCACTAGACCCCTTGTTTCTTGGCAAATACTTATTTGTATGTGATTCAACACCTCAGCCGTGCCTTGACCAAAAGATCCTTTCAAAATTCTCTTTCTGTTTTTCATATATAATATAATGGCTAATTATTTAAAATGTATCCTCTGATAGTTCAGATAAAGCACTTTCCTTCTATCACTTTCTAAAACACCTTGACTAGTCTGTATATATACATGTAATGCCAGCTTTGTTCCGTATGTTTGCTGGTTATTGATTGCCTGGCTATCTGACTGTAGGCATGCTTTTCTTTCCTTCTCATTTATTCCTAGAATATGTCTATAATTTTCTGTAGCTTTGTTGTCCAGTTCTACAGATCAGGATTCCTGTCTGACATTTTTAGTCATGTTATTTTTGCATTTCTCCCAGTTGTTCAGCTCTACTGAAATATTTGGAACATGAAGATAATTTATAATGAGAGGTGCCAGCTCCATCCAAGATAAATCAGCAGTCAAGGACCTTTATCCTTTTTTTGAAGGTGTCTAGCCAATAATTCAAGGCAGTCATTGTGTGCCTCTGGTACAAACTGAGCAGCAAGAGAAAGCACTTGACTTGAAAAGTCAAGACCACTTCAAAGTTTTGATAAATGGAGAAAATATTAAATTCCCCCAAAAAAGGTCAAGATTCCTCAGTTTGCTTTTTGATAGCTCAACCTCTTATGGACAACATGCTTGCTTAACCAGTATTTGAAACTATATGTTATGCAACTCCTTTAGCTCATCATACATGATGATAATAATAATTAGAGATGGCGCGAACTGTTCGCCGGCGAACTTGTTCGCGCGAACATCGGGTGTTCGCGCTCGCCGGAAGTTCGCGAACGTCGCGCGACGTTCGCCATTTTGGGTTCGCCATTGTTGGCGCTTTTTTTTGCCCTCTCACCCCAGACCAGCAGGTACATGGCAGCCAATCAGGAAGCTCTCCCCTGGACCACTCCCCTTCCCTATAAAAACCGAAGCCCTGCAGCGTTTTTTTCACTCTGCCTGTGTGTGCTGAAGAGATAGTGTAGGGAGAGAGCTGCTGCCTGTTAGTGATTTCAGGGACAGTTGAAAGTTTGCTGGCTAGTAATCGTGTTGATACTGCTCTGTTATTGGAGGGACAGAAGTCTGCAGGGGTTTGAGGGACATTTAAGCTTAGGTAGCTTTGCTGGCTAGTAATCTACCTTCTACTGCAGTGCTCTGTATGTAGCTGCAGTGGGCAGCTGTCCTGCTTCTGATCTCATCTGCTGACTGCTGCAATAACAGTAGTCCTTGTAAGGACTGCTTTTATTTATTTTTTTGTTGTTTTACTACTACTACTACTACTACTTCTACTACTACTACTACTACTATAAGAGCCCAGTGCTATTAGTCTAGCAGTGTTGGGGAGTGGGACTGGTGTGCTAATCTGCTGCTCCTAGTAGTTCAGCAGCACCAACTGTAATTTTTTTTTTTTAATATTCATTTTTTTTTTATTTTACTTTTTTTTATTTTACTATCGCTGTAGTAGTGTATAAGTTGACCTTTTAGGCATTATTTGCCCTGTAGGCATTTTTTGCCCAGTGTGTTATTCAACCAACAGCCATCTAGCTGTGTGACCTTGTTCACATTCTGTCTAAATATCCATAATATTACCGTCTCCAGAAAAAACACCGGAGTGACTTTTTTCAAGCAGCCATAATAAATTTTACGTAATCCGTATCCATCGCTGTAGTAGTGTATAAGTTGACCTTTTAGGCATTATTTGCCCTGTAGGCATTTTTTGCCCAGTGTGTTATTCAACCAACAGCCATCTAGCTGTGTGACCTTGTTCACATTCTGTCTAAATATCCATAATATTACCGTCTCCAGAAAAAACACCGGAGTGACTTTTTTCAAGCAGCCATAATAAATTTTACGTAATCCGTATCCATCGCTGTAGTAGTGTATAAGTTGACCTTTTAGGCATTATTTGCCCTGTAGGCATTTTTTGCCCAGTGTGTTATTCAACCAACAGCCATCTAGCTGTGTGACCTTGTTCACATTCTGTCTAAATATCCATAATATTACCGTCTCCAGAAAAAACACCGGAGTGACTTTTTTCAAGCAGCCATAATATATTTTACGTAATCCGTATCCATCGCTGTAGTAGTGTATAAGTTGACCTTTTAGGCATTATTTGCCCTGTAGGCATTTTTTGCCCAGTGTGTTATTCAACCAACAGCCATCTAGCTGTGTGACCTTGTTCACATTCTGTCTAAATATCCATAATATTACCGTCTCCAGAAAAAACACCGGAGTGACTTTTTTCAAGCAGCCATAATATATTTTACGTAATCCGTATCCACCGCTGTAGTAGTGTATACGTTGATCTTGTGGGCATTATTTGCACAGTGTTTTCTTCAAACCGCCATCTAGCTGTGTGAGCTTGTTCACATTTTGTCTAAATATTGATAATATTATCGTCTCTAGAAAAACCACTTGAGTTACTTTTTTTCAAGCAGCATTCTTATATTTTACGTAATCCGTATCCACCGCTGTGTATACGTTGACCTTGTGGGCATTATTTGCACAGTGTTTTCTTCAAACCGCCATCTAGCTGTGTGAGCTTGTTCACATTTTGTCTAAATATTGATAATATTATCGTCTCTAGAAAAACCACTTGAGTTACTTTTTTTCAAGCAGCATTCTGATATTTTACGTAATCCGTATCCACCGCTGTGTATACGTTGACCTTGTGGGCATTATTTGCACAGTGTTTTCTTCAAACCGCCATCTAGCTGTGTGAGCTTTTTCACATTTTGTCTAAATATTGATAATATTATCGTCTCTAGAAAAACTACTTGAGTTACTTTTTTTCAAGCAGCATTCTGATATTTTACGTAATCCGTATCCACCGCTGTGTATACGTTGACCTTGTGGGCATTATTTGCACAGTGTTTTCTTCAAACCGCCATCTAGCTGTGTGAGCTTTTTCACATTTTGTCTAAATATTGATAATATTATCGTCTCTAGAAAAACCACTTGAGTTACTTTTTTTCAAGCAGCATTCTGATATTTTACGTAATCCGTATCCACCGCTGTGTATACGTTGACCTTGTAGGCATTATTTGCACAGTGTTTTCTTCAAACCGCCATCTAGCTGTGTGAGCTTGTTCACATTTTGTCTAAATATTGATAATATTATCGTCTCTAGAAAAACCACTTGAGTTACTTTTTTTCAAGCAGCATTCTTATATTTTACGTAATCCGTATCCACCGCTGTGTATACGTTGACCTTGTGGGCATTATTTGCACAGTGTTTTCTTCAAACCGCCATCTAGCTGTGTGAGCTTGTTCACATTTTGTCTAAATATTGATAATATTATCGTCTCTAGAAAAACCACTTGAGTTACTGTTTTTTCAAGCAGCATTCTGATATTTTACGTAATCCGTATCCACCGCTGTGTATACGTTGACCTTGTGGGCATTATTTGCACAGTGTTTTCTTCAAACCGCCATCTAGCTGTGTGAGCTTGTTCACATTTTGTCTAAATATTGATAATATTATCGTCTCTAGAAAAACCACTTGAGTTACTGTTTTTTCAAGCAGCATTCTGATATTTTACGTAATCCGTATCCACCGCTGTGTATACGTTGACCTTGTAGGCATTATTTGCACAGTGTTTTCTTCAAACCGCCATCTAGCTGTGTGAGCTTGTTCACATTTTGTCTAAATATTGATAATATTATCGTCTCTAGAAAAACCACTTGAGTTACTTTTTTTCAAGCAGCATTCTGATATTTTACGTAATCCGTATCCACCGCTGTGTATACGTTGACCTTGTAGGCATTATTTGCACAGTGTTTTCTTCAAACCGCCATCTAGCTGTGTGTATTATCGTTTCCAGAAAAACCAACTGAGTTTTTGTTGTTGTTGTTTTTTTAAAAATAATGCCAGGCAAAGGCAGGCCGCCACGCAGAGGCCGTGCTAGGGGCCGTGCTGCTATGCAATCCTGTGGCCCTAGCAAATTGCCCAGTTTTAAATGACCCTGAACTCCCAAAATGCTGAAGAGGTAGTTGACTGGCTTACACAGCACACCCCATCCTCTACCGTTTCTAACTTTACCACAACATCCTCCTCATCCTCCACTGCTATGGCCACCCCACGTAACACTTCCTCCACCACCGGTGCCCCTTCTTCACTGGAGTCAGAGGAGTTATTTTCCCATGAGTTTCTTGAACTGAGTAATGCGCAACCATTATTGGCAGAAGAAGATGAAGGAGATGAGGACGTTACACCAGATTTAATTCTGGCAGAGAACACGACAGAGATGGACATAATGATGAGTGATGAGGAGGAGGTCCCCGCTGCTGCTTCCTTCTGTGATGTGTCAGAAGAAATTGATGCATCTGAGGAGAATGATGATGAGGAGATTGATGTTTTGTGGGTGCCTAGTAGAAGAGAGCAAGAGGAGGGTAGTTCAGATGGAGAGACGGAGAGTCAGAGAGGCAGTAGGAGAATAAGACTTAGAAGAAGCAGGGAGGACAGCCCGCAGGGATCAGTAGGGCAACAACATGTATCGGCACCTGTGTTCAGCCGGCCAACGCACCCGCCATTGCCGCCAATGCCGCCAACTTCTACTGTTACCGCCAGATCGCACACTTCCAAAAAGTCAGCAGTGTGGGATTTTTTTAATGTGTGTGCCTCTGACAAAAGCATTGTAATTTGCAATGAGTGCAGTCAGAAACTGAGCCTTGGTAAGCCCAACAGCCACATAGGTACAACTTCTATGCGAAGGCACATGAGCGGCAAGCACAAAGCACTTTGGGAGCAACACCTCAAAGGCAACAGGCAAACTAAAAGCCACACTCCTTCTGGTCCAGCATCTTACTGCTCTACCTCTGCTCTCCTTGACCCATCTGAACCACCCTCCACTCCGCCTTCCACTATGACCACCTGTTCCCATTCCCAGTCATCTGCCACCAGCCAAGTTTCTGTGAAGGCCATGTTTGAGCGTAAGAAGCCAATGTCTGACTGTCACCCCCTTGCCCGGCGTCTGACAGCTGGCTTGTCTGCACTCTTAGCCCGCCAGCTTTTACCATACCAGCTGGTGGACTCTGAGGCCTTCCGCAAATTTGTAGCAATTGGGACACCGCAGTGGAAGGTACCCAGCCGCAATTTTTTTTCTAAAAAGGGAATACCACACCTGTACCAACATGTGCAGAGCCAAGTTACCGCATCTCTGTCACTTAGTGTTGGGCCAAAGGTCCATATGACTACTGACGCATGGTCCTCCAAGCATGGTCAGGGCAGGTATGTCACCTACACTGCCCACTGGGTGAACTTGGTAATGGCTGGGAATGGCAAGCAGGGAATGGGTAGCTCAACAACAACAACAACAGTGGAGTTGGTGTCACCGCCACGGATTGCACGCGGTTCTGCCACCACCTCTACTCCTCCATCGCTCTCTACCTCGTCTTCTTCCTCTTCTTCTTCTTACTCTGCTGCTGGGTCCTCCTTCTCCTCCTCCACACCTGTGCACCCCCAGCTCCCCCTAGGCTATTCGACGTGCCAGGTACGCCGTTGTCACGCTGTCTTGGGGATGACGTGCCTGGAAAGCAAAAACCATACCGGATCTGTACTCCTGTCATCTCTGCAGTCACAGGCCGATCGGTGGCTGACCCCACACCAACTGCAGATCGGAAAAGTGGTGTGTGACAATGGAAGCAATCTGTTGGCAGCGTTGAGACTGGGAAATTTAACACATGTGCCCTGCATGGCACATGTGTTAAATTTAATAGTCCAACGTTTTGTCTCCAAGTACCCAGGATTCCAGGACGTTCTCACCCAGTCCAGAAAGGTGTCGGCCCATTTCAGACGTTCCTACACAGCCATGGCACGCCTTGCTGACATTCAGCAGCGCTACAACATGCCAGTCAGGCGTTTGATTTCTGACAGCCAGACTCGCTGGAATTCAACGCTCCTTATGTTGGAACGTCTGCTGCAACAACAAAGGGCCGTCAACGAGTACCTTTTTGAACTGGGTGGTAGGACTGGATCTGCAGAGCTGGGGATTTTTTTCCCCCGTTACTGGGTGCTTATGCGCGATGCCTGCAGGCTCATGCGACCTTTTGAAGAGGTGACAAATATGGTCAGTCGCACCGAAGGCACCATCAGCGACCTAATACCCTTCGCTTTCTTCCTGGAGCGTGCCGTGCGACGAGTGACAGATGAGGCTGTAGACCAGCGTGACGAGGAGCTGGAAGCGCACGATTTATGGTCGGAATCACCAGAACGAACCCAGGCACCTGCTGCAACGCAGGGAGAGGTGCCAGAAGTGGAGTCAGAGGAGGAAGGTGGCTTTGTGGAGGAGGAGGAGGAGGACCAACAGGAGCAGGCTTCCCAGGGGGCTAGTGGTGACCTTTTGGGGACCCCTGGTCTTGTACGTGGCTGGGGGGAGGAGACCGTGGATGATGCAGTCCTTGATAATGAGGAAGCGGAGATGGATAGCTCTGCATCCAACCTTGTGAGAATGGGGTCTTTCATGCTGTCATGCCTGTTGAAGGACCCCCGTATCAAGAGGCTTAAGGAGAAGGACCTGTACTGGGTCGCAACGCTACTAGACCCTCGGTACAAGCATAAAGTGGCAGAAATGTTACCAACATACCACAAGTCCGAAAAGATGCGGCATTTACAAACCAGCCTGCAAAACATGTTGTACAATGCTTTTAAGGGTGATGTCACTTCAGGAACTCATCAACATTCCAGGGGCAGAGGTGCCAGTAATCCTGCCACGAGCACACCTGCAAGGACAAAGCCCTTTGGCCGGTCTGTAACATCAGACATGCAAATGTTTTTCTGTCCAAGGCAGCGCCACAACCCTTCTGGATCCACCCTCAAAGAACGCCTCGACCGGCAGGTAGCGGACTACCTGGCATTAACTGCAGATATCGACACTCTGAGGAGCGATGAACCCCTGGACTACTGGGTGCGCAGGCTTGATCTGTGGCCAGAGCTGTCACAATTTGCCATGAACCTCTTGTCTTGCCCAGCCTCAAGTGTGCTCTCAGAAAGGACCTTCAGTGCAGCAGGAGGGATTGTAACTGAGAAGAGAACTCGCCTAGGTCACAAAAGTGTCGATTACCTGACCTTTATTAAAATGAATGAGGGGTGGATCTCGGAGGGTTACTGCACGCCGGAAGACTTGTTCTGACTTCTATGCAGCTGTCCTTCTCTTCAAGCCTCATGACTCCACACACAGCTGTCCTTTAGCGTCCTCCTCCCTCCGCCACCGTTACAAACTAGGGTGCAAACCCTACTGGTTTAATTTTTTCTGGCCTCTGTGCTTCAGTGGCTGCGTCCAAAAAAACGGGGCAAACAATGTCTACAAGGTCAACGTATGGCGAAAAATTACTATTTTCAGCATTTATATGGCATATTTTTTCTGGCAACTGTGCTTCAGTGGCTGCGTCCAAAAAAATGCATATTTTCTGCATTTATATGGCATAATTTTTCTGGCCTCTGTGCTTCAGTGGCTGCAACCAAAAAAATGCATATTTTCTGCATTTATATGGCATAATTTTTCTGGCCTCTGTGCTTCAGTGGCTGCAACCAAAAAAATGCATATTTTGTCCATTTATATGGCATAATTTTTCTAGCCTCTGTGCTTCAGTGGCTGCAACCAAAAAAATGCATATTTTCTGCATTTATATGGCATAATTGTTCTGGCCTCTGTGCTTCAGTGGCTGCAACCAAAAAAATGCATATTTTGTCCATTTATATGGCATAATTTTTCTAGCCTCTGTGCTTCAGTGGCTGCAACCAAAAAAATTCATATTTTCTCCATTTATATGGCATAATTTTTCTAGCCTCTGTGCTTCAGTGGCTGCAACCAAAAAAATGCATATTTTCTCCATTTATATGGCATAATTTTTCTGGCCTCTGTGCTTCAGTGGCTGCAACCAAAAAAATTTATATTTTCAGCATTTATATGGCATAATTTTTCTGGCAACTGTGCTTCAGTGGCTGCGACCAAAAAAATGACTATTTTCAGCATTTATATGGCATATTTTTTCTGGCCTCTGTGCTTCAGTGGCTGCGGCCAAAAAAACTGGGCAAACAATGCCTACAAGGTCAACGACGTTGACCTTGTAGGCATTGTTTGCCCAGTTTTTTTGGCCGCAGCCACTGAAGCACAGAGGCCAGAAAAAATATGCCACATAAATGCTGAAAATAGTCATTTTTTGCCATACGTTGACTCAACGTATATGGCAAAAAATGACTATTTTCAGCATTTATATGGCATATTTTTTCTGGCAACTGTGCTTCAGTGGCTGCGTCCAAAAAAACTGGGCAAACAATGTCTACAAGGTCAACGTATGGCGAAAAATTACTATTTTCAGCATTTATATGGCATATTTTTTCTGGCAACTGTGCTTCAGTGGCTGCGTCCAAAAAAAACTGGGCAAACAATGTCTACAAGGTCAACGTATGGCGAAAAATGACTATTTTCAGCATTTATATGGCATATTTTTTCTGGCAACTGTGCTTCAGTGGCTGCGTCCAAAAAAAACTGGGCAAACAATGTCTACAAGGTCAACGTATGGCGAAAAATGACTATTTTCAGCATTTATATGGCATATTTTTTCTGGCAACTGTGCTTCAGTGGCTGCGTCCAAAAAAAACTGGGCAAACAATGTCTACAAGGTCAACGTATGGCGAAAAATGACTATTTTCAGCATTTATATGGCATATTTGTTCTGGCAACTGTGCTTCAGTGGCTGCGTCCAAAAAAACTGGGCAAACAATGCCTACAAGGTCAACGTATGGCAGTTGTTTAAAGAGAACAGTAGATTACTAGCCAGCAAAGCTACCTAAGCTAAAATGTCCCTCAAATCCCTGCAGACTTCTGTCCCTCCAATACAGAGCAGTATCAAGCAGATTACTAGCCAGCAAACTTACTATCATCTGTCCCTGAAATCACTAACAGCTCTCCCCCTACACTATCTCTTCCAAGCACACACAGGCAGATTTTTCAGATACATTTTTGCCCTTGATCCCCCTCTGGCATGCCACTGTCCAGGTCGTTGCACCCTTTAAAAAACTTTAAAATCATTTTTCTGGCCAGAAATGTCTTTTTTAGATGTTAAAGTTCGCCTTCCCATTGAAGTCTATGGGGTTCGCGAACCGTTCGCGAACCGCTCGCATTTTTGCGCAAGTTCGCGAATATGTTCGCAAACTTTTTTCCGACGTTCGCTACATCCCTAATAATAATAATACAGAAGTTATTCAGTTTAGAAATGCAGAGACAGAACTAAAAAACCCAACCAACACAGAACTTAGTTTTTGACAAATGGAATGTTCTAAAATTACTTATTAGTGGATCACTACCTCTGTTCTACATTATTATAATAAGGACTTTAACTCATTTAAGGAATTTTAGAACTTGATGTTTCTATGTGAAAATTCTTCCCTTAAGGCTTCAGCCATATCAATAACGCCTGAAATTACCTTTTCTATAGGTCTCATTGACATCCCTCTTCTTACCTATATGCTCTGTCCTTTATATAAAAAGTAATACAATTATCACCAAAAGCAAAAACTACTAAGCTCACCATTTTTATTATATTAATATTAGTATACATTATTATATCATAGTCATGTACATTATTATATAGTCATATTAATTATAAGAATATGCCAAAAATGCAGATTACTTACTATATAAGTATCATTAAGCATCACTACTCATTACTTAATTAATCTAATTACACTTTGGCAATGTTATTACTACCATTATACCCACAAAATGTTATGACTATCATTTTTATTTTCTGATCCTCCTTATTATGAGAATATTCACTACCACCCCAACTATATATATTCTATATCTAACAGGTCATATCTGTGATGCCTCCCATCCCTACACTAAAAAAATGGCAATGCACTTCTTGAGTTTCAAGAAAATCCTTGCACAAGTTTCTTACCTACCAAATAATCTCAATCAGCGCCTTGTGCCTTTATCAGGTTCCACCAGTAGGTCATTGCCTTGTGCTTGGTGTCTGATTCTCTAATATAGGCCTGAACTGGGATTCAAACAGGTCCTGACATTGCAAGTACATAGAAGCCAAAACAGCCCCGCAGGCCCAATAAATAGTGACTGTCTATGGAATCTTGTAGCTGCCCCTCTGCCATTTGATATCATCCACAGATTGGACCTTTAATTTCATTAAATCATCATTAAATGAATGCTTTAATATGATATTGAATCTTGCCCCTAATTTTGCCATTGGTAACAACGTCCACCATTTCTGATCCTCCCTAGCGCCTTACAGTAATATGAGCTACTAAATCAGTATTATTTTTTATGTTTCTATCCAGCCCATTATATTCACATATGGATTTATATATTAATATGTTATAGAACAATTTCAACTTACATTATCTCCTTTGAAATGGACTGGAATGCAGACATATCCAACAGCATGGAGGTTACAACAATGGGTTAAATATATACAAATGTGGTTCAGACAGCAGCATCACTGTAAATAGTGTATAAATTAGTAATGGCTGTCACTTCTTATAAATGTTTGTGTAAGTTGAGTTTTATTTGAGACATATGGAGGACCTGATATGAGTCAAGGCAAAAAAACAAACAGGAAACTATAAGTGTGTAAAATATGCGACATTCTGGAAAAATAAATTACAGAACTCTAATGCCAAAAATATTTTATTCTGTGGCAGCTTTCCATAGTTCTAAAGTCATTGCTCCCTTCTGTAGAAGAACAGGTCTTTTAAAAAGCAGAACGCTAAGCCTTCAGAGCACGAGGTGGTCTCGGAGCAGCCGTCAGATGGTAGTTGAGGCTGAAGTAATAATTAAGCTGTCTAACATATGTGCACATGTTGGCTGAAAACATTTTTTTAATTATGCATTTCATATTTGCTGGTGGAAATAAGTGAACAACAGAATAAATTTTAAAATGGGTGTGCTCTTGAAAGTAAGAGATTGGACATCAGTCATGGAGGCCTGATTATTCTGCTTCCCTGAATAAGCAGCTCTAAAAATATTTACTGAAGTAACATATAAACAGATATGCCTACAATCTGTTCTTTTGGGGGTTGTTCACTTAGTATGAAGCAGAGAGAATGACAATTTGCATTTGGTTTTCATTTTTTATTACTTGTGTTTTTCAAGTTATTTAGCTTATTATTGACCAACTTTTCCAATTGCAATTTCAGCAATCTGGTTGCTAGGGTCCAACCATGCCCTGATTTGAATAAGAGACTGGAATATGAATAGGAGAAGGCCCGTATAGAAAGCTGAGTAATAAAAAGTAGCAATAACAATATATTTGTAGCCTTACAGAGTATTTATTTTGTTTAGATGGGACCAGTGACCCCCATTTGAAAGCAGGAAAGATTAAGAAGAATAAGGTAAATAATTTAAAATATATAAAAAAAAAAGAAATAAATGAAGGTCAACAGAATCTCACAGAACTGGTAAGGAAAATTGAGTTCAATTCCTTCTCCTCCTCTTGCTTGAGGAACCAAGAAGGTGAGTTAAGGTATACTAGAAAACCACTCTTTAATTGCATTGTTCTCCACTATTTAAAAGCCTACGTATTGGGTTGCTTTTTGAGCACATCTAAAACCTTTACGCAAGGCAAAACTTTACCGATGTAACATTACTTCCAGACAGTTAGGGACAGATTTATCAAGGGTCGAAGTGAATTAGAAGTAAAAAAATTCAAAATTCAAAGTAATTTTCGAATAGGATACGTCGACTTCGATTCGAAGTAAAATTGTCCGAATATTAGACCATTCAATAATCAAAGTACTATCTCTTTAAAAAAAACTTTGATTTCAATACTTCGCAAAATTAAACCTGTCGAAGTGCTATGTTACCTTCTAGAGCATTTTTCTAAGTTTTTGGAAGTCAAAGTAAAATCAGTCGATCGATCGCTGAAATCGTTTACTTCGACCGCAGGATACCCAAATTCAATGAAAAAAATTTGAGTATTTCAATTCGATGGTCAAATTTCGAAGTATTTTTAATTTCAAAATTAGACCCTTGATAAATCTGCCCCAAATTATAATTTTTTTATTTTTTTTAATGAAAAAATAAAAAGTGTCTAACGACATCCTTTCCTTTCTAATGGTTTTCTTATATTTGGCAAATTTTGTCCCAGGTCACCGTTTGGGCTTGAAAAATTTAAATAATGAGATAAAATGAGGTAAACATTGAAACAGTGATTATTCACGGAAATAGGATGGAAAAGAAACTCCCAGGGAACATACTAAACTAAATTGTTAATATCAAGTGCACATTATAACTAAACAGTTATAAATCAGTAACTCAGGCGCTGTCTGTTTTGATATGGTGCATACAGATTCATAATTTATGGTTTCAGTCTAGGCCAGATAGCGTTCAAGGGATAGTGTTGTTTAAAGCACATCATTAAATGCTTTGAAACACTAGTAATATTTTATAGAAAATTCAGTTGAAGTTATTAGTGACTTGCAACAAAGAACAGAAAGACTGAATTAATACCGTAATATATTTTAATTTCATTAAAAATATTTAAAAAATATATTTTTTTAATAAAGTCGCTTTATTGTCCCTTTGGCCAAATTAAGCAATTGAACAATAGGAACCATTTAACAATCCCTGCATTTTGAAAGATACTTATTTCCAAAAAGAATGGCAGTCTAGCCAAAGAGGATTTTGTACCCCACTATGAACAAGGTTGTGGAACTTCTTCTGTGCTCCATTTCATCCCTTCCTTCCAGTAATCACCAAAGTAAGGCAAGTCAGTCTCTTTCTCATTTGCATAGAATTAATTGTATTGCCAGCCAGAATATGATTGATGCTATACTAATGAGTTAGATATGATCCAGTACAGGTAGGAGACAATTGACACTTTCTGATCTGGAACAATCTTCAGCGAGAGTACTTAACACTTTGGTTTTCTTGTTGAAAATAAAGGCACAGTTTTTGTAAAATGATCTCTACTGCCAAAGTGCTTATTTAGGCAATGGATCCAGCATAGTGTTTTTTTTTAAATGCAAACTACTCCTTTAATTGAAAACCTGCAATTAGTATATTGTATGAGACATTAAAAGCCTTGTATGAGTGATTAAAAGCCATAAATTAAATATCCCACCTACACAGCATGGGTGGGAGTAGAACATGGATTCTATATTGTATATTGTATACCCCCAGAATAAATATATACACAACAGATTATATCATATGAAGTGGTTTATTAAAGAATCTTACTAAAGTGGAATAAAGTTATGAGTAAATATTGACCTTTTTCATCTTTTACCTTGAGCCCCTGTTTTATAATATTCTCTGTGCTGCCTCAGAGATCACCTGACCAGAAATACTGCAGCTCTAACTGTAACAAGAAGAAGTGTAGAAGCAATAGACAGAACTTTTTACATTAATTGGCTCATGTGACCTAAGATGTATGCACGTTCTTTGTTTGTTTGTTTGTGTGCACTGTGAATTGTTAGGTCCCAGGGGGTGGCCCTTAGTACTTAAAATGTCAGTTTTTTATTTAGAATATACTACTATATTATGAAAATGGTTTATTAAGATGAAGCAGAGTTTTACATATGAGTTGTTTTATGCAATCTATTTTTTATAGAGACCTTCATTGTTCAGAGGTATAGATTTCCTTTAGGGCAGAGACACACAGTCAGATTCGGGAGATTAGTTGCTCTGCAACAAATCTCCTCTTCTTCAGGGCAATTAATCTCCCCAAACTGCTTTCAGGCTATAATGTAAATTGCTGGTGGGATGGCACTTGGAGCACATTGTTTTCCAAATTGCCCGAAATTGCTTCACGAGGAAACTTCGGGCCCGAAGAAGAGGAGCCGGGCGACTAATATCCCTGAATCTGACTATGTGTCTTTGCCCTACAAGGATTCAAACTGTTTAAATAGCCAGACAAGCCTAAGCTTTCACATAGTTTCTAACAACCAATCATCGCAGCTTTTTAACGGTTTTATCTTTTCTTGCTGGAACGGATTTTCTTGATGGCTTGATAATGAAAACCATTACTCTACTTCTAGCTTTTAAAATGTGAAGCAAGTTTTTCATTGCACACTATAGGGGAAAAGTTGATGGCTATTTTTTTTACTTCTGTGTAGTTTGTGAGGAAATTTTATAATATGTTGTATTAAGTCACGTGGATAACGTGAGTGGCTACAAAAAAAATTGGCACTGTTTGAGCATTCAGCAACAAACAGGGTTATTTTAGGTATAGGGTAGCTGCATGTATCAGCTGGAATTTAAGTTCAAATTATTCAAATGAAAGGGTCACAATTTCACTTTCTCCTTGGAAGTCTTCTGATATGTCTGGGCCTGTAAATAATTATCCAAAGGAGTAATACCCAAGACAATGTGGTTTTCTTAATAAAATAACAATCTGGAGCCGTTTGACGAGAAAATCTCCATAGAGAGAGTGCTAAATATTTAACAGATGTGCTTGTCATTTATTTGGAACAAAACCACCACCGAGGAACTATAAAGATACACCCATATTCTAGTCATCTTTTTTTATAATCTTACCTTATCAGTCCTTTCCTCTTTTATGAGTCTTGATAGGATCCAACACTGTAGGCAAAGTGCATACACGTTGCATGGTGTTTCTATTTACAGTTTCTATTTTTAGAATAAGAATAACACATAAACACAGGCTAATTGCTGTACTCATCATTAGGTAACTTGAACCTTTTATATAGTTGGTGAAACAGTCCAAGGTCGACGCAGAACTTTGCTGCAAACATCTCTTTATTCACACAACATGTTTCGAGCAAAATTGCCCTTTGTCAAGTGTCAGAGGGGACAAAAACCACAGCCAGTGGAAACAATAGAAGTTTTCAAGTAACTTGAACCTTTTAACCTGTAATCCCTCAGTGGTTTATTTAAAAGAGAGAGACATGACATTTTTTAATTTTTTCTGTTAAAGCGGACCTGTCCTATTGAAATTAAACATGATATATATAATATTTAATATTTATTAAAAGACTAAAAGACTAATGTTTCGGCCTCTCCAAGGCCTTTCTCAAAGTAAAGAAAAACACATAAAGAATGTCTTAAATACAAAAAGATGGCGGGAAGTGTAAATTGGCTGTCCAATCGTAAACGTCATCAAATCATTGAATAGTTAAGGTACAGCTGTGCATTTGTACTTACAAAAATAAGACTATAACTGTTAAAACAATACAAATTAAGTTAAACCCCCCCTTCCTTTAGTTCTTAGAAGGATTAAAACCAATACTATGTAACAGTTATTCCTATTAGGTGTTTATCTAAAATTAGTCTGTCTACGTTACATAATATCAAAAACATGAGTGTATATATATATATATTTGTAATTATTTCTTAGATGACAGCTCCCCTTTAAACATAGTCCTCTGTATTTTTCAGCATTTATAATCTCTTGTTTACTAGAAAAATCTTGGCAGTTGGGTTGCTAAGATTCGTAGTTAAGCTGCAGTTCAATCAGTTCAACCTTTAACAAAACCAGTTGCTAAAAGTCACCAAAAATGGTTTGTACTCCCAAGGACTCAAGATAGGTTGCAAGCACACACAAAAAAGTGCCAACTCAGATCCTGGCTTGTGAATATTATTTCTACAGTGACTGGTGCTTGATTTTGGGAAAAAGAAGTTCCAAATATTTATTGCCAACAATGGACATTATGATGAGCGTCAACATGAAGCAGTAGCTCAAGATCGAATAAGCTACATGTAACTTTCCTGCCATATAAATGTTGTACAAAACAATTTACTTTTATTAGAAAAAACCTCAAGAAAACAATAGTGTTCGATGATTGTGGTCATCATATTGGTTTCATTGAAAACATTGCAACCTCCCTGTGTCTTCAATGGCACCCATCCCTATTCTAGAATACGTGCGTCATTGGAGCTTACTATACTTTATGCGCATGTGCAGAATTTGCTGTTCATACCACCAGTGTTGGTCTTACTGCCTGAACACTGACATCACCAGAGCTGACATCACCCAACCCTCACCCAATCAAGCATATGTGGAACGTTTGATATGTGCTTATACCCTCTATTTAACGTGACTGTCATGATACAGTCCTGTAATAGTTAATAAAACAGGCCAAGATATCATGAGAAAACATTTCTGCCAATACCTAAATCAGACACATAGCAGGCCTGTCTTCACTAAGGTCTGGAGTCAGCCATTTGTAACAGGGTCACAACCTATTATGCCCTTCTCCAAGCCCTGACTGAAAGAGCCATTCCATGTGGAGGGGAAAATCCCAAGGAGGGAGAGCTTAAAGCTCCCTGAATGGCCCTCACAGGTTAAATGAAGGTCACACAACACATCCTCAAACATATTTATCCTCACAGTACCCATACCTGTTGTACCAACAGTATAAAAAACTGGTGATGGGTGCAAAGTAATTTCAGGTTTCAGATGAGTCCAAACATGACTAGGTGTTGGTTGGTTTGTGGGGTGCTTTTGCATTAGTCTAACCTGTGTTCAAGGTATGTGAGAGACTGAGTTGACCCCTGATAGCCACACCTAAAGTCACGTGCAACTGGAAGTACCATATCCGTGACAAATTGGTGGCAGTGGTGGGATATGACCTAATGGATGGTCTTTACAGTACTTGTTTTGGGGTATCATTGTCATTTGAGACAGTGGCGTAACTATAGAGGTGACAGACCCAACAACCACGGAAGGAGGGGGCTGGGAAAACAGGAGGCCCATAGAGGTGTTGTCACAATGCGAAGATGCAAATGTCCCACAATTCTGAGCAGATCGTGGATCTCCATCAACTTTCTGCAGGGTATGTCCAAAAGGTTTAGGGTTAATCCTAGCCCATAAATTTTTTGCAGGGAGGCTCGGGTCCCCAAAGTTATGAAAGCTTAATTTGGAAAACTAGGGTGGGTGGGTTTCAAATTTATATACATCCCCTTTATTAAGCAGGTGCTGTGTATGATAGTTTAATCTATCATAAATGTGCTCATCATCTAAAAGTGTGCAGAGTTTCTCAGAGGGATAACTGCACCTGAAATGGGAATGCATCCATTCTGGCACCTGTGCATGATACTGTGCATAACTAAAGTCTACTGCGCTGCACTTACTGTGTGGCTGCTGCGGGAACTGGCCAAACTGATTTTGCACCAGTGGGAACAGGATGATGGATTCACTGGTGCTGAATGCTGCTATAGGGAAGTGCAAGGAGCTTCTTTGCACCAAGTACCAAGTTAATGTGAGGTGTATAACAGCTGCATCAATTTTTGTTTAATATTGTGCCTAAATGACCCCTAAATAATCTGTAAAATATGATCCATAATATAATAAAAATGCAAGAAACACTCTAATTCCCATTATTTCCGTGGGAATCCACTAGGCGGCACTGAACATTATCCAAAAACGCCAGTTTCTGTAAACTGTTGTTTCTACTTTTGCTTCTACTTTTCAGTTTCTGAAATATCAGATTTACATTGTTTGCAAGACCTCAACGACTTCCTTGCAAAGTTTGCAAGCAAACGGCTATTTTAAAAAAAGTTTTTTTGCAATAACAAAGCATTTTTTGTGACAAAATATTTAACAAAACTTCATAGCAGGTGTTAAACCATTGCTTAGCGATAACGAGCAATGTGATATTCACCAGCGAATGAGTTTACATTGTGAGCAGCACTAAACTGTTTAAATAACAAATAATTCACTCTACAATATAAAATACTATTCATGAACCAACAAATGCATTATTTTTTAGCTGTAATATTGGTGTGTAGGCAGCCATATCATGTCATTGTGTCTGATTCTGTGCTTTCAGAAAGAGCCAGCACTTCCCAATGGAACTGTTGTCAGATAAGCTATTGTTTCTCCTATTCAGTGTAACTTGAGGAGACACAAGTGAGACTTGGATTATTATTATTGAGTGCTATTGTTCTATCTACCAGGGAGCTGTTATATTGAGTCAGGGAGCTTTTATTTGGTTACCTTCCACTTGTTCTGTTGATAGGCTACTGGGGGGAGGGGAAGTGTGATATCACTCCAACGTGCAGTACAGCAGCAAAGAGTGACTGATGTTTATCAGAGCACAAGTCACATGGCTAGGAGCACCTGGGAAACTAACATATCTAGCCCCATGTCACATTTCAAAATGAATTATAAAAAAAACCTGTTTTCTCTTTTGAAAAACAGGTTTTAGAGCAGAATTCTAATGGAGCAGCATTATTAACTGATAAAAAAACATGTTTTCCCATAAAACAATCCTGTTAAGAAAGACTTGTCTGTAGAAGCCTTCATATTACGTGGGTATCACTGACAATGCACTCAGATGACACTTTACATTGCAGAGAGGGGATGTAGAATATAACGACAGGCAGTCTGGAAACCACACAACAAAAAAAAATGAAGAAAACCCATTGCAAATCTTCTCATATTACCACGTTATATGTCACATGAATAGTTCCTTTTAAAGGAGAAGAAAAGGTGTTTTTACTTGGGGGAGCCAAAAGTTAGGTATCCCCAAGTGATTACCTGACAACCCGGGCCAGCGCTCCTATCTGGAGAAAACTGCACTGGTCCAGGGGTTATTCCAGTGAGCACCACAAAGCGATCGTTTCCTTCTTCTTCTTTTTCAAATTTCTTGGGGCAGATGCAAGCGCAGTAGAACGAAATAGCCAGCTTTTTCGTTAAAGTTCGGATTTTTGCTCTACTGCACATGTGCAGCCGCTAGAAGAAAGCTGAAGCAGTAAGATGAACACTTTGTGGGGTTCGCTGGAATAACATCAGCCAGTTTTCTGCTAATAGGAGCAGGGGCCCGGGGTGTCAGGTTTGTGTATACAATCACTTGGGGGTGCCTAACTTTTCGCATCCCGAAGTAGAAAATTCCTTTCCTTCTCCTTTAAGATAAACTTCACTTTAAATTGTCTTTGTAATTGAGGGGCAACTTACCTAATAGTAATTAAAGCAACAAAGATTTGTGTCTCCATTCATAAAAACAGTTTAATGGTTATTGCTATAATGGTTTGTTTTTGCTGTTTGTGCACTTCATGTCATATATAAATATGTTTTTAGGCTTCCCCCTAATCACTAGCTTAGCACACGGTTACTGAGAAAGGAAGATAAATTGCACAAAAAGGAGTGGAGTGGCTGTGCTTAAGCATCAGGCAGAGCCAACATAAATCTGTCTCAGTCCAGACACATCGCATTAACAATCACAAGTCCAACATTTAGTTTGCAGTATTACAAATAGTTGTTTGCTCAGATGGTGAGGTCTTTCTTCATATAAGCATTGATTTTATTGATTATGTTTATATGATTATATCCCTTGTGTACAGGGATTATGCAATAACATTATGTACTGTTGATATATACAGTACAAGACAAATTTTTTACTGAGCAGTAATTGTTTGTTACCAATTGGTAAAATTGAAAAATAGTTTCAGAGTTAATATATAAATTTGATTGTCTAAAAATCATTTAAATCCTCTTTAAATCTGACTTGCAATCAGTCGGTCAGGATTTGATTGATGCACAGTGCTGCTGATGAGTCAGGATTTGATTGATGCACAGTGCTGCTGATGAGTCAGGATTTGATTGATGCACAGTGCTGCTGAGCTGATGAGTCAGGATTTGATTGATGCACAGTGCTGCTGATGAGTCAGGATTTGATTGATACACAGTGCTGCTGATGAGTAGAGCTGAGCACTACCACCCAATTAAACTGGTAGTTCAGCCTCAAATTAACGTTAAGCACGGTGCAAACATTGATATCCTGAGTCAATTTGCAATTGATCCTCATTTTTTATTTTTTGTCGTTTTTCAGTTATTCAGCAGCTCTCCAGTTTGACATTTCTGCTGCTATCTGGTTGCTAGGGTCTTATTTACACTAGCAACCAGGCAATGGTGAATGTGAGACTAGAATATGAATAGGCGAGTTTCTGAATAGAAAGTAATAAACAGCATCATTAACAATAAAATTGTAGCTCCACAGGGCAATCGTTTTTGGATGCTAGTGACTCTTAATTGAAAACGTGAAAAAGGCAGAAGAGGGCAAATATTAGAAAACTATAAAGGAAAATGAAGACCAATTGAAAGTTGATAGAAAAATGTATAGTATAAGGGGTAAATTTACTAAGCGGCGAAAATTCGTCAGTGACGGCTTCACAGCCATCGCAACACTTCCCCAGGTGAAAATACACTCAGACAACGCTAATTTACTAAAATGTTGAGTCCAGGGCACCGATTGCTGGCAAATTTTCACTAGCGTTACTTCGGCAATGCGATCAAATCAAAGTGAAGATGCGCTATCATTCAAGTCTGCCTAGCGCAACTTTGTTAGAGGTCTTAGCTCAAGTTAATTTGCATATGACTGGAAATTTAAAGTGGAACGGATGTACTGTATATGTTGCAGCAAATACATTACATTACACAATTCCAGGGAAAATAATGTTATAATGCCCTACACATGAGTCCACTGTATAGTTTATGTTCCATATATTAGAAAATGTATGGGGGAACCCAGCATTTTTTGGACTTAGATTAATTTCCACTTAAAATATGATGTAAGTAACAGAAGAATGACGAAGATCTATGCACTCCAATGCACTTCGTCTGGTCTGAGCTGGCGAAGGCAAGTCTGGCGAAAGAGGCAGCGTTCAGTAAAATCCACATCTTAGTGAATTTGAGGAGTAACGTCCATTCGCCAGAGTGAAAATTCGCCTGGCAATAGAGTGCAAATCACTGGTAGCGTCTATCATCTTCGCTAGTGAAGTGACTCCTGCACCCGTTAGTAAATCGGTGAAGTCCCTGAAAATGGTAACGCTGTTGAATCTTCGCCAGCATTAGTCACTTCGCCCTTTAGTAATTCTGCTCCCAGAAGGTGAACTACCCCTCTGAGCGCTCTGAGATGGCTTTGAGCATCCAAACACCTTTTAAGCAGAATGACGTTCCAATGTTCAAAGAAAATGTTTAGTCTATCAATGGGAAGGCACAGTACAAAATGCAAAAAACAGTAGCAAAGGACTTATTTTTATTTACAATGCACCAGGCCTATGGAAGTTGCACCTGTTGATCTCTTGTAGGTCTGTCAGAATGTTAAAAGTAGAGACACAGGCAAACACATGAACGGTGTGCATAAACTCAATTACAGTCTCCCAGCCACTTCTTTAGCACATATTTGACTAGTGAATTGAGCATCAAGTGATGACACTGACGTGCAAATGCATCAAGAAAAATGCTACAGCTGGAACGTCTGTGTGATCTGTCAAGCCGGAGGCTAAATTGCATTCAAATATTGACGCATCGTGCAAGTTGTGGTAGACATTTTATATCCTGTTTCCTGATTTCATAGGTTAATCATAAATTGCAGACAGTGGTGTTCTTTCTTTTCTTTTCTGTTTTCAGGGTGTCATGTTCAGTTCCAGAGGGAATTCTGGCAACATGACATTTCATCAGTCACCCAGGAGACACTTCAGGTTGCTGTCAAGAGCCCCAAATCTTTTAGGAACACTAACGGGGTGATTTATCAAGGGTCAAAACTAGTCAGATTCAACATCACTAATTAAGAGCAGTTATTAAAAATGTTCTCTGCAAGATTCCTGATATATTTGTGGCTATTGGTAAACTGAATGAACGGTACAGCCAGGAGAGAAATGTTGTATTTAGTAGAAGCAAGGAAGAAATAAGGAACGCTTACCAAACCAAATAAAAATAATGGAATAACCAAAAGCAGATTGGAATGTAAAGCAACAAAATACAAATTGGGAGTTGAACAACTCAATGCATATAGGAAGTTGTAGCTTATATTATATTGAAAATATTGGATATTATCTGTATTGGGAAAAATAATAATCCTTATTTCCATGATTTCTCCAGGAAATCAGTTTTCCGGGGCAGTTTTGCTCATCTCTACTCCTGATCTCCTCAAAGAACTGATGCTTTTTTTTTTAAACCTCCTGAACAATGTAGGACTCTATAAAAATATATTGCATAAAATTGCATAAAACAACTCATGTGTAAAAACCCTGCTTCATGTAAATAAACCGTTTTCATAATAATGTACTTTTTAGTAGTATGTGCCATTGGGTAATCCTAAATAGAAAATTGCCATTTTAAAAAATAAGGGCCCCCCCCCCCGGAATCCTAGGACTCACGGTGCACACAAACAAGCTATACATTCTAGGTCACACGAGCCAATTAACAGGCAGAGTTCTGTCTTTTGCTTCCACACTTTTTCCTGTTACAGTTAGAGCTGCAGCATTTCTGGTCAGGTGATCTCTGAGGCAGCACACAGACCATCAATTAATGATGGTTCAAGGCAAGAGATGTAAAAGGGAAATATTTACTTAAATACATATACTAGTTTGGTAAAGCTCTTTAATATGCCACTTAATTTGATATAAACTATCTGTTGCTTACGGTAAGTATTAATTTGGGGGGTATAGTTTTCCTTTAATCACTTTTATTAATATCAGATTCAATAAAATGTGGCTAAATTTGCATAGCTATATGACAGTTGGGATAAGTTAAATCCATTGGCACATTGATTTCTATTGTTACTGCTGAACACAAGGAACACCCTCAGTTAAATCCAGATTTGATTGATATTTAAGGAAGGAAAGTGAATATTGCAGATATTTTTCTTTTCTTCCCTCTCTCTTATTCCTTCTATTCTAAAATGTTCCTAGTGTTATTTTACTTTTAGCTGCTACTACTTTGATTTGGCTTGAGGAGGAGTGTTTTTTTTATTCCAGTAAGAATAGATTAAGGGGCATGTTTACTAACATTGGAGATAAATATATGGAGAGATTTCTGGAGATGTTGCCCATGGCAACCAATCAGCAATTATATTTAAACAGCCACAGCCAAGTTAGAAAACAAAAGCAAAGATCTGATTGGTTGCTATGGGCAACATCTCCAGAAATCTCTCCAGATATTTATCTCCAATGTTAGTAAACATGCCCCTAAGTGCTGTAAACTAAAATATGAGTCTGTTAATTATAATATTCTATAAAATTGTGTCATTCAAGGGCAATTCCTAGAAATAAAATTGTATTCATATAATGCAATATGACCATTTAGTACTGTAATCATGTGGGTTATTTATCAAGCTCCTAATAGCTGAACCTTGAATATTTCGTAGTTTTAGGAGGAAAAAAAAACGTTGTGTTTTTTTCAGAGATTTTTGCGCAGAAACCATGAACAATTTGGAGTTTTCGGGGAAAGCTCAGTTTTCCTAACCCTATTTTTTCGGGCTTCTTTCTTTGCTCGGATTTCTGAGATAATACTGAACTGGAATACTAAGATAAATTCAGAGCTTGATAAATAACCCCCTATATTTAGCAAAGGCCAAACAATAAAAAAAGTTTGTGAATGCAGCTATAGCTATAACAAAAGGAATTTGTTCTTTATTCAGAATTTTTGCATCATATAGCGCTACCTTATTTTATGGTTGTTCTAACTTATATTCCATCTTATTTATCTTTAGTTTAGGTGATGGATCACCACCATGTTGCAGTCTGAAATACTTTTATTGTTTATTCTGCTTTAGAGAAGGGCAAAAAGATGAAGACAGCAATGAATGGCAGATTATACTGTACTTCCTTTTTTGTAATAAAAAAGCATTAACTGTACACACAGCGGGCTAAAGCCCATCTCATATTAGCATTGTAAGAGATTGGATTTGGACTCTGCAGGAGAAGGAGCCACACTCTTTTAAACGGCTTTTGACTTTGTAAATACCTTTTTGCTTAAAGAAAGTGACTTGTACAGTAATTTAATAACAAGGACAAATCTTGCTACTAGTAACCCATAGAAACCAATCAAATGTTTGCAACAAAAACAATTAATGCCTTCTGCAGACTGGTTGCTATGGGTTACTAGAACCTGAGAACATTTTGCCCCTGTTATGACATTTTCCAGCTTCATACAGAAGAAAGATATACATTGATCAGAGACCTGGCTACCAGTCTGCCTGGCAACGTACATCCTTTGATGAAGTTTTTCTTTTGTAATGAACCAGAAAATATCCAAGGCCCTTAGAAAGGTGACATAGGCAATGTCATTCTGCTACATGTGTCTAAAAACCTGATCTACTAAATTATATTATCAATAAATATACAATATAGTGCAGGCATGGGACTTGTTATCCAGAATGCTTGGGACCTGGAGGTTTCTGGATAACAGATCTTTCCATAATTTGGATCTTCATACTTTAAGTCTACTAGATAATGTAAACATAAAATAAACCCAAAAGGCTGGTTTTGCTTCTAATAAGGATTAATTATATCTTAGTTTGGATCATGAACAAGGTGCCGTTTTATTATTACAGAGAAAACGGAAATTATTTGAATAATATGGAGTCTATGGGAGACAGCCTTTCCGTAATTCGTAGCTTTCTGGATAATGGGTTTCCAGATAATTGATCATGAACAAGGTGCTGTTTTATTATTACAGAGAAAACGGAAATTATTATTATTACTGTGGATACAATGTTATTTACCCTATACTTTTATGATACTGTACAGCATGTCTTTATTATTTATAAAGTAATGCTAGTGTTCAGGTATGGAATCCCTCATCCAGCAACTCATTAACCAGACAATTTCAAAATACAGAAAGGCCATCATCCATGGGGTGCATTTTAAGCAAATAATTACATTTTTAAAAATATTTTTTATTCTGTTAAACCAGTGCTGTAACTACCATAGTGCAGACTCAGTTATCACAGGAGGATCTGCGACAAAGGTACCTAAACCATGGGATCTACTGTATGGTACTTACCCCTTTTCAGCCCCATTTGAAGTTTAAACAGTGCCACCCATTCACTCCTTTGCAATGAACACCAATCAGGCACATTAGATGTGTTGTGGGCATTCTAAAGGCCTTAAGCCACACAATAGGTCTCAATCCCATTCCTGGGCAAACAAAATGATAAGTGTTTGTAATAAGTAATGGCACATAGGGTGTTTTAAATGCCAATGAAGCAGCAGAAAACAATGACAATCAAAAATGCCCCTCTCCACTTAGTCTGCTCATTATTGGGCAAACATGGAGCAGGTGACAGAGACAATTTAAGTCCAGACGGCACTTTACATCCAACAGTACTAGAAACAGAGACAAGTAGACGTTTTAACAACAGGTATTTTCCACCAAAGGAGCAGCTCCAGTGCCATTACCCTACACAAAGTCAATTCTAAGTGCATAAACTTCATTAGATCTTTGTTTCATCATCATCTGATGGAGAATTGCAGAATTTCCCATAGCTAAACATACTGTTATGTTCAAAGCAGTGCAACATCATAGCATTACCAGAGCAGTCATAAAACAAATAACAGCTTCTTAGTTTTTTTTGCAGAACCAATAAAACCCATAAAATTGGGCTTATTTAGTAATAAAGTCAGACTGATAATGGATTGTGATTTTGTTACTGAGCGCAAAGGCTTGCCTCAGATATTGGATTACATTTCCTTTGGAATAACTTGAGATCCTCACTCCACAGATTGAAAATAATGTGACGCATATTCCCAGACATCTCCAGAGATCTCAACACTGTCCTACCCCTGAAATAAAAATTGCATCTGCCCTATTCTGATCAGTTAATTTTATTATCCATGGCAAAATATATATTTTTTTTGATACTCCTTTATTTGGCAGCCAAAATCGAAACCTAAGCCAGCAGCTTAAATTTCACATGTAAACCCTCTCCCAAGTAGAACCGGAGGGAATGTGATGGAAACCAAAACAATTTTACTTAAAAGCCAAATGATGAAAGGTTTGCTCCATGTACATGGTAAGATCGGGCTTGGTTTGCAGTCATCTGATTTCTGGTACAAAACTAATATTCCCAGAGAAGGCAACTCTAATGGTCCCTCATCCATTAACCAGACAGAGAGAACAGCCAGACTTATTTAAAATTTTAAACAAAAGGCAAACTGAGGTACAATAAAAGCAAGTGATCTAGCTCAACCTTCTATGAGAACAAAGAGCCCAGACACATTGGTAAGTCTATCCTAACCTGCCCTCATTCTAACAACAGGCCGACAAAAGTCATTCTGCAATTGTGAATATTATGATGGATTACAGTACTCTGGGACACTAGAACAATACTAACAATATTACTTTTTGGCTCATGCTGTATCTCTGTAGAACCAACATCTGGACCTGGTTTGTTAAATCCAAGAAAATGAGATATTGAAGGGTAGAATGGGTTCTCCAGGCTGTACAATAAGGGCAGAGACACACGCTCAGATTCAAGGAGATTAGTTGCCCATCGACCAATCGCCTCTTCTTCGGGGCGACTAATCTCCCCAACTGCCTCCTGCCGGCTAGAATGTAAATCGCTGGTGTGATGGCAATCGGTGGCTTCATTTTCCAAAGACGTCCAAAGTTGCCTCACGAGGAAATTTCGATCGACTTCGGAAAACGAAACGCTCCGAGTGCCATCCCGCCGCCGATTTCGATTCTAGCCATCGGGAGGAAGTTCTGAGAGATTAGTCGCCCCAAAGTAGAGGTGATTTATCGCCGGGTGACTAAATCTCCCCGAATCTTCACATCTGCCCTTACCCTAAATTGGAGAATGCTTTATCTTGTGCATTGCGTTATCTGCTCACAACCTTGCACACATATTTGCTTCAGTTTTGTAGAATGACATGGGAACTGAAGACACGTAGAGCATGAGTCTGGTATTGCCTTTCAGTGCACCTGCCATAAACTTGAATGATGCCAGAGAAAATATAAACTGCTCCAGAAACGTAAGGTAACAATAAACAATCATAAATCTTAAACAATAGGATGCATTTGTTACTTTTCTATTTAAGATAAAAGCCATATATTAAAATCTATGGGTATATTATGTATGAGTGTTAAAAAATGCAAAATGTATCCCACATTAAAATGTTTAAACCATATATGTATGTGTAGGTCCTTATATAGACAGTGGAACAGCTCAGATGCGTTTGGTTGATGTTGAAGGAGAGGGGAAGAATAAATTTACATATGCTTTTTTTTTTTTTGCATGTCTTTTTCTGTTTTGTCACGCAAAGTGAAAAATGCCTTGTGACGGATTTTTGGAGCAGTTTCCTGAAAATTTGCACAGGCGATAAAACCAAGAAGTTTGCTGCGAATCTGTACATGGCGAAATGTTTCTGTCATCACTAGATTCTCGGACTATACAATGAGAAAAGAATAAAAATCCACCTTGATTGCTGACTCACTTCATTTAAGATTCATCAGAAGGTGAATCATGTACCTTGTAATCAAAAATGGATAACTAACCACCTGACCTTGAATACAATACTTGAAATCAGCATCCAATCTAAAATGAAATGTGAAACTCCCCAGAGAGCATACTGTATATCAGTGCAGACTGCTAGCTCACTGTGTTCTCAGTCTATCAAACTCTCATGCAGCCAGAGATTTCTACTGACAGATAGGGATGTAGCGAACGTCGGAAAAAAAGTTCGCGAACATATTCGCGAACTTGCGCAAAAATGCGAGCGGTTCGCGAACGGTTCGCGAACCCCATAGACTTCAATGGGAAGGCGAACTTTAACATCTAAAAAAGACATTTCTGGCCAGAAAAATGATTTTAAAGTTGTTTAAAGGGTGCAACGACCTGGACAGTGGCATGCCAGAGGGGGATCAAGGGCAAAAATGTATCTGAAAAATCTGCCTGTGTGTGCTTGGAAGAGATAGTGTAGGGGGAGAGCTGTTAGTGATTTCAGGGACAGATGATAGTAAGTTTGCTGGCTAGTAATCTGCTTGATACTGCTCTGTATTGGAACAAAAAAATAAATAAAAGCAGTCCTTACAAGGACTACTGTTATTGCAGCAGTCAGCAGATGAGATCAGAAGCAGGACAGCTGCCCACTGCAGCTACATACAGAGCACTGCAGTAGAAGGTAGATTACTAGCCAGCAAAGCTACCTAAGCTTAAATGTCCCTCAAACCCCTGCAGACTTCTGTCCCTCCAATAACAGAGCAGTATCAACACGATTACTAGCCAGCAAACTTTCAACTGTCCCTGAAATCACTAACAGGCAGCAGCTCTCTCCCTACACTATCTCTTCAGCACACACAGGCAGAGTGAAAAAAACGCTGCAGGGCTTCGGTTTTTATAGGGAAGGGGAGTGGTCCAGGGGAGAGCTTCCTGATTGGCTGCCATGTACCTGCTGGTCTGGGGTGAGAGGGCAAAAAAAAGCGGCAACAATGGCGAACCCAAAATGGCGAACGTCGCGCGACGTTCGCGAACTTCCGGCGAGCGCGAACACTCGATGTTCGCGCGAACAAGTTCGCCGGCGAACAGTTCGCGCCATCTCTACTGACAGATTGTGCATCTCATTTAGTATGTGCAGACCATAAAGATACGAACCATAGTGTTCCTCTTTCCCCCATCTCTCCTGTGCGAATGCCCGGTGCTGGTTAGAGAGGTCGGCACCTCTCCCACTATATATTCAGGAATCATACCAACACTTGATGGATAGTGTAGCGGGGTTAACCCCTGCGTGTTTATTGCATCAGTGATGTAACGTTTCCGGAGCGTGCCCATTCGTCTGACGAAGGGGCGTGCCCCGAAACAGACCATAAAGATAACCAAAAGTGTGGAAACAGTAAGCATACTTAGACACAGTCCTTGCAACAATTGTGGCAATAACTAAGAGGAGCTAATTTGAACACATGGCTTTTTGTGCTTATCATTGTCATGTTGTTACTAAAATAATTAAACAGTTAATTGCATATGTGTGATGCTGTTTCATTGGGGCAGGTCTTTAAAGGAATTGTTCAGTGAAAAAATTACAACTGGGTTAATAGATAGGCTATGGAAAATAAAACATGTTTCTAATATAGTTAGTTAGCAAAAAATGTAATGTATAAAGGCTTGAGTGACTGGATGTCTAACATAATAGCCAGAGCAATACTACTACTTTGCAGCTCTCTGGGTTTCCACTGATTGGTTACCAGGCAGTAACCAATCAGTGACTTAAGTGATGTCAAGTCGCTAATTATCTCAGAGTTAGAGAGCTGAAAAGCAGGAAGTTTGATTCTGTTCTATGTTAGACATCCAATCAATGCAGCCTTTATACATTAAATCTATCTATATTAGAAATATTTTTTATATTGAACAACCTATCTATATATTTACCCAGTTTTTATTTTTACCCTGAACTGTTCCTTTAAGACTGTTTATGAACCAATAGTTACAATTGCCGTATAATGAGCTATGCTGTGTTCAAACTAAGTAATATTTGCAGGATGGAGGGATAAAATACAAGTATGGAATCTTTTATCTGTAATACTGGGGACTTGGGTTTTCCAGATAAGGTAACTTTGGGTCACCATAATTCTACTAAAATATGATTTAAACATTAAAAAAACCAAACAGGATTGTTTTGCCTCCAATAAAGACTAATTTTATATTAGGATCCAGTACAGGGTGCAGATATAGGTAGGACTTGTTATCCAGAATGCTCGGGACCTGGGTGTCACGGCCGGCACCCGATACCAGAACAAATGCCAAGCACCCTGGTCTCGGCTCGGCTTCACCAGTAGTGTGACCACCGTTGGGCTTCGGGAGGAGCCCTCAGCTTACTTGGGTGCCACCTGGACTTAACGAGGGGTGCAAGGCGAGATGTTCTGGCTGGCGAAGGGGCAGGGCTGTTAGCAAAGTCTTTTGGGCCAAAGGTCACGGTACAAAAGGATTAGGCAGAAGGATGGTCAGACAGGTTGTGTCGAGGCAGGCGGATATCAGAATCGTCAGGCAGGCATGGGTCAAACCGGGTTGTCAATCAAGGGGTTAAGCAGGAGAGATGTCAGGAAACCACAAGAAACAAGTTCTATCACGGGCAAGGAACAGTACACTGAATGGGCCTTAAATAGTATTCAAAATTCGTGCCAAAACGTGCGCCCTAATAACAAAGATGGCGCCTAGGAGACACGCGGCGGGCGTCCCCGTCGGTGGAGCGGCGGCCGACCCCGCCGTGCAGGTAATTTTATTACACTGGGTTTTTACAGCTATGGGATATTTCCTTAATTTGCATCTCCATACCTTAAGTCTACTAAGAAATTAGTAGTAAACATGAATTAAAACCCAATAGGATTGTTTTGCCTCCAATGAGGCTAAATTATATCTTAGTTTGGATCAAGTACAAGTATTATCTTCTTATTACATGGAAAAAGGAAATTATTTTTAAACATTTGAATTATTTTACAAAAATGCAGTCTATTGTGCAGATGGCCTTTTTATAATTCAGAGCTTTCTGGATAAGAGATCTCATATCGGCACTATTATAGAGAAAACGAAAATAGAAAATTAGGCTTATTTACTTAAAATGAATGGCCTTCCTGTAATTCTGAGCTTTCTGGATCACAGGTTTATGGATTCTAATTTTATCATAATTTCTCTTGGCTGTAGCCCCATCTGTGAACAAATGCTGAAGTATAAGCTGTACTGACGTTGCAAACATAACATCATTTCACTTACAAAAAACCCAATACTCTCTACTGAAGGCTGACTGAAGGTCAAGGTAGATTATTTTTCTCAATACTCCTGAATACTCAATTGTCAGCAATAGTTCCATGATTAAAGCTTTTTCATACTTTCTGCCTATTGTTCTGATTATGAAATATCTATGGTTTTAGTTACTGTATGTAAAAATTAACAGGGTAAAATCTAAACTAATATTAAAGTCACATTCTACTTCCTGATTCGTACGAGCACAATAAAAACAAATCACTAATTCACTGAGAAGCACTCTATATAATAAGCTGCTCAGACTTTATGAAGCTGCAGTTGGGAATAGGGAGGAATTTGTTTATACAGAGGGTCCCGTTTAATGCAAGAAATTGCAGAACCATATTTCCTAATACAAAGGCAAAAAGTATTTACCAAGCCCTATTCATTGACTCATGTTGATCAAGGGGTATACTGTCCCTTTAAAAGTGGATGTTAGAGCTCTGTGGCATAAACCACAAATCTAAATTCATTTCTAATGCATTTTAAAAATGTAATACAATCATATACAATAATATACTATCATAATAATGTGCAGGCAATTCTCCCCTTTGTACTAGCTGTTCTTGATCCTTTCCCACTTCGTTATCTTCTTGCAAGGAATAAAACAGACATAGCTTCAGATTTTACCCAGCTGGGGCCACAAGGTAAACATTGTCTGCGTAAAAAAAATGACCCTGTTCAGATTTTCACTGCATGTACATGTCAAGGTATCCCTGAGGGTTATCATAGCCTGCTTTTAGTCACAACAAACATGAAGGACAATACAAGTTCCTTCAACATTGCAGGCTGCTTAAATTCCATCTCACACGTTTGATGCATTCCCTTATTTATTTCCTTCAAGCCACAAAGAATATATTCTAACTACAGTATGTGGGACAGTTTACTAAAGCGTGCCTTATTAAAGTCACTTTAAAAAAAAAACAGAAAGAATTATCGAAATCATTTTATTTTGAAAATCTCCAGATGTCCATTCTTATAATCTTTTAGTATTTTAATATTTATTTCCTAAGCATTAGAATGATGGCTTTAAAATAATTCAAGAAATCCTTTCAGCCCCAGCAGGGGAAAATTCCTGTCTCTGTTTTATTTTGCTAAACTTCATTGGGGAGGGGGGTATATTTTTCTTTACTTGTATAGTTTGCAGTGCTAGAGCAATAAGTGAGTTCTGTTGATAATGCAATCGAGTGCTGGAGAGATTAAAACTGGCCATATACATATAATTTGCAATAATTTCTTACAATTTTCAGACCGCGTGTGGCTTCCAAATAATTTTCTCAACAATTTTTGGCAATCGGTCATCTAGTCCATGGGACAGGTTAGAAAATTTCAGTTTGATACGATAATATATTTGCATGTATGGGATCATACCCATGGGTGTCTGTCCAGTGTTGATTGGCAGAACATTGTCTGATCTGTTATTTTTCCTACTTTAATGCAACAACTTAAATATGAGTTTTAATTTTAGATGTTGCATTAAAATGTAGGTCGATATCTGAACGTTTGTAAACAATGAATAAGATCTGGATGTGTATGAGAATCTCAAGCTAATGTCAAGATGTTTTTTCAAACCAGCAGAGAAGCTACCAATATGCTCTGATTGCCCTGTGTACAGAAATGGCATCCTCCTGTTAGTGCTCATACGGGGGAGATTACGGCAATCTTTATCCAAGCAGATTGATGGTTTCACTGCCACCGTTTTCTGCCAGTTGAGAAAATGCCTCCTGTCTGTGACATTAGCCTGACTCTATTACTACTGTATGGGATCAAACACGACTTCCCCCTGTTCTGCCTGTGACATCACTGAGCCCGGTTACAGGCAAGGGAGTGACCGATTGGCTGGAAGCCCCAGAGGTCATCCGGGAAAAAGAGAAGGATGCAGGAAGATCCTGGATTTGGAGCCAAATGCATGGAGTGGTCCCTGCTGCAGCTTCCAGCCAACACCAGTGTGTGTGAGACTGTCCAAGAGTGCAGACAGGCTGCTGTTTCATGCTGTACAGTTTTGGTTGAGGGTTCTGCATCTCTAGAAGTACAGAGAGAGCCCATCCTGTTCCCTGCCAAGCTGCTAGAACTGCTAGCCTATGACTTAGTATGTATAACATAAAACTTATAAGGCTAATAATGACATAATAAAATAAATTTTACTGAACTTCACTGCCTAGGGGAAGATTGCCTTTTTCTGAGTGCCTACTCTACAAACTCCTGGTTGTAACCGCTCCCCTTGCTAAAGGCTCAGGGCAGTGCACCTGGGCCTCTTCCATCACATGGTGAATTACTTCATGTTGATGGATTCTTTCTTCTATTTTGGTTATCTACCAAGCTGCTAGAGACTCAAGAAGTGACACTGTTGAGATTCATCCTGCTGCAGAGCTTCCTGTAATCTCCAGTGTGACTGCCTTTAAGAGCAACCCGGTGAGTGAGCCACCCAAGGGAGGATACTGGCAAGCTTACGAATGTAGGGCCCCTAGGTTAGGACAGGACTTACTTGTGCACCTGCAATGGAGAAAGGTAGTGCTTTGTGCGGAATAAGAGCTTTTGGGAAGGGACATTTCATTTGAACTGAATTCTGTGGTCATTAACCCCTTGATTGGGACTGTGATAATAAATGGACTGTGTTAAAAGAGACAGTCAGGTGTATACCTAATAGTGAGTTAGGTAGGCCCCCACCTGTCCCTAGTGCAGGAGTGCATTGTGAATTAGATGCCTCATTTCTTTTTCTTCAGTTAAATTTAAAGTTTATATTTGTTTTACTGCAAACTTCTGTGTACGTTTTTTCCATTTGTTTGGACAGCCCCAATGATCAGAACTGCAGGAAGTCAAGAGACAACGGGGGTCATTTATCAACACTGGGCAAATTTGCCCAGGGGCAGTAACCCATGGCAACCAATCAGGTTGCTGCATACATTGTTCTACTTGCAGTTGGCTTTAAAAAGCTAATCACTGATTGGTTGCTATAGATAACTGCCCATGGGCAAATTTGCCCATTGTTGATAAATGAGCCCCAGCGTGGCTTCTAATCTCAACGATGCAAGTTCAATGACCTGTAATCAAAATTGTCTAAACTGACCAGTCAAACCTGGGCCAACATAACAGCCTTTATAATATGTTTGCTACAAAATATGTCACTTTAGCCCAGGGCCGGAACTAGGCAGAAGAGGCACCTGCCTAGGGGGCAAAACGGGAAGGGAGCCAGGCACATACCACTCTGATACCTACCCTGTACAGGCCCATATTCTCTTATTGCTGACAGTTTTTTGCTCCCCCGATTGTGCCTGTTCATGCAAGAGAGTGCACGCACATGCCAGGGAGTGGGGGAGACGGGGGTGTCCTGTTGCGTAGGGCGCCAGGCTGACCTGGACTGGCACTGCTTTGGCCTGATAATACCCACATGAGCATCCAATTTGTCCATATCTGGCATACAGTATGCCAGAGTAGTATGTATAGAGCACATCAAAGACATGAGAAATGGACCAGAAATCATGGACAGCCATGGTCCTAATGAGGAGCATAGTGAGCAGAGAGCTGCTTGTGAATCCATACAGATTCATGGGATTCAGATTCAGTGATAAGGCATGTAGGAGCTAAGGATCAGAGTGAAAGCTGAAAATGCGCAAGGAGTCCCAAGCATGAAGATTTTATATGGAGAATAGCACCTCTTTCGGGTGACCTCCTGAGCCTCTTCAGCTCTTCTCTGTTCCAATCAAGCAGCATTTTTAAAAATCATTTTGGCAGAATAATTAATCTTATCATGAAAGTCCCTATTTAAAGTTTAGAATATTAACTGGGGCCTAGTCCCTCTAAATCACCCAGAAAGATTAATATACGTTGATGATTTTCTGTTGATTGATTGATTATTGACTGTTTGTTTTTCCAGGTTTATCTGGGGTTAGCCAGCAGCAATACTACATTCTCACAAAGTGGTGTTCTGGGATATCTTATATGGTTTCAAGATATATTTCCTTGGACAAAGCCAAAGGCGTGTCAGCAGCATTGATAAGACTTGTTTCTGTATTATTTGTTAGTCCACGAGGGCGGTACAGAATCAGCGCTGAACAAATTTTGGGTTTTAAAAAATAATGTTTTACTTTTAGAAAACTGTTATTTGTGCAGATCCCTCCTCCCCCCATGTATGTGACATTGAAAGAAAAAGGAGAACGTGGTTGTGTCTAATTGCCGTAACTTACGTATATACAACAAAATAAAGAACCGTCATTTTTATCATGATGCTTGAACTTCCCGTCTAGCACTGTCCCAACATCTGTCCGCTCACCAGTCATATGAAATCAACCCTTTATTTTCTATTATGACACTCCTCCTTTCCAATCTACAGATTCTAAAAAGACCCCTGACAGCCCACCACAGATTTAGAAATATAAAATATGTCAGATCTAAGTAGAATTCAGTAACAGTCTCCATTAGGGGGAATGCAATGGACTTTTTGTGGTCCCCGAGGTAGTTCTAATCTGCAGCTACAGGATTACTACACATGTATCTTAATTGTTTGCAAAACTAAAAACACAAGAAATGTAATAACCCCTAAAACGTAAAGGTAACAAAAAACAGTACTACTTATTTTCCAATACCTCGTTAATATTTAAGCCATGTGTAATTTTTAAAAAAAAAAATAGTTTACTAAAATACTTTCAATAACCATCTGATATTACAAACACTCTAAGTGGGGACAGTTTACCTACTTGTGCTATTCTTTTCTAAAGATTGAGGCTGGACTATTCCAGCATCCACATACCCAGGTATGCATTTTTTTTACTCTCTTTGATGTCTTACAGACATGGGGGAAATGATCTTTATAACATTCATTTCCCTCTTGGTACCACTCTACGTCTATAACCATCGCCAGAGCGAAAAGTTGCCTGGCAATAGAGTGCGAACAAACGCTAGCATTGGTCCCTTTCACTAGCTAATTGACGCCTGCGCCTGTTAGTGAATAGGCGATGTCCCTGCAGATGGTAACACTGGCAATTTGTCAATATCGTTTGCCACATTGTTTTTTAATGAATCTGCTCCTAAGCATTTTCCCTCAGCAGATGAGTTGTTTAGAAATGATGAAGTTTAATGCTCTACATCTGCCCTGCAGGGATGCAATTATATGGTTTTACTTGATTTAATTCTATATAAATACATTTATAGCATAGACTAGTGATCTCCAACCAGTGGCTCATGAGAAACATGTTGTTCTCTGACTCTTTGAATATTGCTCCCAGTGGCCTCAAAGCAAGTGATTATATTTAAATTACAGGCTTGAAGGCAAGTTTTGGTTGTACAAAACCCAAGTGTACTGCCAAACAGATCCTCTTGTAGGTTGCCAGTCAATGTAAGGCCTACCAATTGCTAATCACAGGCTATACTTTGGACCCCTAGGAACTTTTTGCATGGTTATGTTGCTCTCCTACCTTTTTTCCTTTAAAACTTGGCTCATGGGTAGTAATGGGCGAATTTGAGGCATTTCGCTTCACGGAAAAATTTGTGAAATGGCGCCGGCATCTTGTTTTTGATGCCGGCATTCGTTTTTGACGCCGGTGTGCGTTTTTGGATGGCGGCATCCAATTTTTTTTGGACACAGGCGAATTTTTGAGGCAGTTTCGCTAATTTATTTGTCGGCGGCGAATTGCGGGAATTCGCCACGAATTCACGCCTGCCAAATAAATTCGCCCATCACTACTCATGAGAAAAAAAGGTTGGGGACCGCTGTTAGACCTACCATATTGTACAATACTACATATCCAAACAAACAACTGAAATGTTATTGAACTACAATTACTATCATTCTCTTCCATTTACAATAAATGGGACCACTTGCATGCTGTTGATGGTTATATTCCCCACATTTCAATCTAGTTTGTGCATCTGTCATTGAACCTGGCCAGATGCTGCTAAACTGCAATTCTCACCATCACACGTAAACAACCTTTATAGCTTTGACAGAGCAGGAATAAGTGGAAGGACTGGTTTAGGGTGGAATATACAATCTAATAGCATCTAGAAGATCCATGCAAGATAGAAGAGACCATCATTTGATTTTTAAGTCATAACAAAAGCAAGAAAAATATTGGTAGGGACACATACACGTCTGCTCCCTATTACAAACACAAGAAACAGGTGTGTTTGTAATAGGGAGCAGACATTTTCATTGTTTATTATTTGTGGTTTTTGAGTTATTTAGCTTTTTATTGATTGCGTTGGTCCAAATTACCCTAGCAGCCAAGCATTAATTTAAATAAGAGACTTGAATATGAATAGGGGAGGATCTGAGGGCCTAAATAGAAAGATGAGTAATTAAAAGTGCCAGCAACAATACATTTGTAGCCTTACAGAGCATTTGTTTTTTAGATGGGGTCAGTGACCCCTATCTGAAAGCTGGAAAGTCAGAAGAAGAAAACTATTTAAAAACTATTTAAAAAAATAATGAAGATCAATTGAAAAATCGTTTATAATTCTATAACATGTTAAAAGTGGACTTAAGGGTGAACCACCCCCTTACACATGTTTCAGTCTGTATCCCCCCCGCAGTGGGTCGTTAATGCATTCCACTACATGTAGGGTTTAGAGTGCTTTTAATTGCTGTACACTTTAGACTGTTTTGGTATGTGCATGCACCAGCTATTCAGTAATAAAATGCAGTGTGTGTAATGCAAACACAAAGGCACACTAGTACAGTAATTACAAGATGGCACTTGATGAGCCTTGTTCTGCTGACTGCCTTTTTACTTCCTTGGCCGTGGTTCATAATACACTGTGTTAGTACCTGGGTGAATATTCTCTACATCTCTCCACATCTGTTAGATTTTAATAACTATTTGGCATATGCGCTTCATTAACATTATAGCTGCATGTTACATTTCACCATCTAGTAAAAGCACATTACTGTTCTAGATAATGTATAAACCTTATTGTTTTTCTGGCTCTCAAGGGTGAAATAGTTTGAACATTAAATCGGGATATGTTTTGTTTCACACTGAGCACAGAATATATAAATACACTTCCAATTTCTATCAGACAAGAGACAACTGCAGTTCAAGGGCATAGAAGGACATATAGCAGTTCTCGCGTTACTGACAAAAGGATCTATAGTCATTCTCTTAAAGTAAAGTAATAGTGTATTTTCTGGATCTAATCAGCAAGAAGAATGTATATAGAGTGGGCTAAGTAGGGATGTCATTTCCACATTTAAGGGAATTAGTGATGAGCAAATTTATTTGTCAGCCAAGGATTTGCAGCGAAATTCCGAATTTTTTGTGAAAATTTGCCCCGGAGAATTCACAGAGAAAAACACCCTTAAAGGGATCCTGTCACCGGAAAACACCGGAAAACATGTTTTTTTTCAAAACGCAGTTAATAGTGCTACTCCAGCAGAATTCTGCACTGAAATCCATTTCTCAAAAGAGCAAACAGATTTTTTTATATTCAATTTTGAAATCTGACATGGGACATATTGTAAATTTCCCAGCTGCCCCTGGTCATGTGACTTGTGCCTGCACTTTAGGAGAGAAATGCTTTCTGGCAGGCTGCTGTTTTTCCTTCTCAATGTAACTGAATGTGTCTCAGTGGGACATGGGTTTTTACTTTTCAGTGTTGTTCTTAGATCTACCAGGCAGCTGTTATCTTGTGTTAAGGAGCTGCTATCTGGTTACCTTCCCATTGTTCTTTTGTTTGGCTCCTGGGGGGGAAAAGGGAGAGGGTGATATCACTCAAACTTGCAGTACAGCAGTAAAGCGTGATTGAAGGTTATCAGAGCACAAGTCACATGACTTGGGGTGCTGGGAAACTGACAATATGTCTAGCCCCATGTCAGATTTCAAAATTGAATATAAAAAAATCTGTTTGCTCTTTTGAGAAATGGATTTCAGTGCAGAATTCTGCTGGAGCAGCACTATTAACTGATTCATTTTGGAAAAAAAAAATTTTTCCCATGACAGTATCCCTTTAAGAAAAAAATTGACTTTAATGCATTAGGACTAAAAAGTCGCCAAAAGGAAAAATGCCCATTGACTTTAATGCATTAGGACAAAAAAAAGTCCCATAAGAAAAAACGCCCATTGAATTTAATGCATTAGGACAAAAAAATTGCCATAGGAAAAAAATGCCCACTGACTGTAATGCATTTGGAGCGAGAAGAACTGGCAATCGCGCAAGAATTTGAATGACTTCAATGCCTTTCGCAAAATTTTGGGACAGATTCTCTCATCATTAAAGGGGATAGGCAGTGATTTGAAAAGCAGTAAGTTCGCTCAAATTGTGCACAAATTCGGCAGGCTTGCATTACAGTCAGAAAAGTTGGTGTCCTCATAAGTGTGAGAAAAGGGTCCTCAATCTACAATAACCCAGTGCCTTCTATTTCAGTTAGTTGTGCTTGTTTTGTATCTGGTTTCATATGATTTGGATGTATTATAATTGTTATAAATTCAGTTTTAATATTTTCATTTCCTCATAATTTCTTCACACAAAATGATGAATTAATCAGCTATCTTGTGACACTGGGCTTGGAGTCCTGGAATATTGGGTTTCGCTAGTCATTCAGTATTTCAGTTATTAAATAAAGGGCCATCATCATTAATCCAAGTAACCTTCTAGAGTTCTATTTATTTTGAATATTTGGGAGCACCATGGACAGGGTTGTCAGGGTCCCAGCAACAGGATTATAAAGTACTCCCTAGGTGCTGGCCTACTCGCTGCCTTGTCTCAAATAAAGAATGAAATACTTTTTTCGGTCTGGTTACTAGTGTTTCATGTTTTCTTATGTTTTATTTTGGTATCTAGTGCTTGGACATTTTGGGTACTATGTTTAGAGGAAAAACCTCAGTAACACTTAGACATGGGTGATGACTGGGAACCATTTAGGAAGAACAACTTGCAGCATGGATTTAAGGGTTGTTTCTCAATATGATTTAATTAAGTTTTTTTTTTTACAAATGAATGATGGGTGCTACCCTGCAGTGAGCACCAAACTTTTGTTTTTTTTTGGTGCTGTGGTGTGCTACCACCATTAATGAGGACATATTCTAAAAAGTTATTTTTGTAAAATAGGTGTGGTTTAAAATAGATGTACCGTATATACCCGAGTATAAGCCGAGTTTTTCAGCATCCAAAATGTGCTGAAAAAGTCTACCTCGGCTTATACTCGGGTCAGCGGTACCCGACCCGAGTAGCTGAGATTGCAGTCACTTTTAATCATTCCTATACCAACAGTTCAACATATCCCACAATGCCCTCTATTGGTTATATGAAAGATTAACAGTGACTGCAATATCACACAGCGCCCTCTGTTGGTTATATTAAAGAATAACAGTGACTGCAAAATCACACAGCGCCATCTGTTGGTTGTATGAAAGAATAACAGTGCGCCCTCTGTTGGTTATATGAAAGATTAACAGTGACTGCAAAATCACACAGCGCCATCTGTTGGTTGTATGAAAGAATAACAGTGCGCCCTCTGTTGGTTATATGAAACATTAACAGTGACTGCAATATCACACAGCGCCCTCTGTTGGTTATATTAAAGAATAACAGTGACTGCAAAATCACACAGCGCCATCTTTTGGTTGTATGAAAGAATAACAGTGCACCCTCTGTTGGTTATATGAAAGAATAACAGTGCACCCTCTGTTGGTTATATGAAAGAATAACAGTGACTGCAAAATCACACAGCGCCATCTGTTGGTTGTATGAAAGAATAACAGTGCGCCCTCTATTGGTTATATGAAAGATTAACAGTGACTGCAATATCACACAGCGCCCTCTGTTGGTTATATTAAAGAATAACAGTGACTGCAAAATCACACAGCGCCATCTGTTGGTTATATGAAAGAATAACAGTGACTGCAATATCACACAGTGCCATCTGTTGGTTATATGGAAGAATAACAGTGACTGCAATATCACACAGTGCCCTCTGTTGATTATATGAAAGATTAACAGTGACTGCAATATCACACAGCGCCCTCTGTTGGTTATATGAAAGAATAACAGTGACTGCAATATCACACAGCGCCCTCTGTTTGTTATACAAAAGATTAACAGTGATGGCAATATCAAACAGCACCCTCTGCACATGGTAGTGGGACAGTGGGACAATGCACACAGTAATCCGAGTAGCTGAGATTGCAGTCACTTTTAATCATTCCTATACCAACAGTTCAACATATCCCACAATGCCCTCTGTTGGTTATATGAAAGAATAATAGTGTGCCCTCTGTTGGTTATATGAAAGAATAACAGTGACTGCAATATCACACAGTGCCATCTGTTGGTTATATGAAAGAATAACAGTGACTGCAATATCACACAGCACCCTCTGTTGGTTATATGAAAGAATAACAGTGCACCCTCTGTTGGTTATATGAAAGAATAACAGTGACTGCAAAATCACACAGTGCCATGTGTTGGTTGTATGAAAGAATAACAGTGCGCCCTCTGTTGGTTATATGAAACATTAACAGTGACTGCAATATCACACAGCGCCCTCTGTTGGTTATATTAAAGAATAACAGTGACTGCAAAATCACACAGCGCCATCTGTTGGTTGTATGAAAGAATAACAGTGCGCCCTCTGTTGGTTATATGAAAGAATAACAGTGACTGCAATATCACACAGCGCCCTCTGTTGGTTATATGAAAGAATAAGAGTGACTGCAAAATCACACAGCGCCATCTGTTGGTTGTATGAAAGAATAACAGTGCACCCTCTGTTGGTTATATGAAACATTAACAGTGACTGCAATATCACACAGCGCCCTCTGTTGGTTATATGAAAGAATAACAGTGACTGCAAAATCACACAGCGCCATCTGTTGTTGTATGAAAGAATAACAGTGCGCCCTCTATTGGTTATATGAAAGATTAACAGTGACTGCAATATCACACAGCGCCCTCTGTTGGTTATATTAAAGAATAACAGTGACTGCAAAATCACACAGCGCCATCTGTTGGTTGTATGAAAGAATAACAGTGCGCCCTCTGTTGGTTATATGAAAGATTAACAGTGACTGCAATATCACACAGCGCCCTCTGTTGGTTATATTAAAGAATAACAGTCACTGCAATATCACACAGCACCCTCTGTTGGTTATATGAAAGAATAACAGTGACTGCAATATCACACAGCGCCATCTGTTGGTTATATGGAAGAATAACAGTGACTGCAATATCACACAGTGCCCTCTGTTGGTTATATGAAAGATTAACAGTGACTGCAATATCACACAGCGCCCTCTGTTGGTTATATGAAAGAATAACAGTGACTGCAATATCACACAGCGCCCTCTGTTGGTTATACGAAAGATTAACAGTGATGGCAATATCACACGGCACCCTCTGCACATGGTAGTGGGACAGTGGGACAATGCACACAGTAATCCGTTTGGCAATTCTCTGTCACCATCAACTTTGCAAAGAAGTCCGGTTGATCGCTGGGGGGGTCGCTTTGGCAGAATGTGCGCTGCTGGGAGACAGGGCTGTAGTTGTGTCTAGGCTTATACTAGAGTCAATAAGTTTTCCCAGTTTTCGTAGGTAAAATTAGTTACCTCGGCTTATACTCGGGTCGGCTTATACTCGAGTATATACGGTAGTTAAAAACACAGGGAGTGGTCAACACTAGCTTCCATTATTGGCCCTCCACCACATAGGCCATGTGTTTACTGGCAACTTGCAGCACATCAGAATCAAAGAGAAGTAGAACCAGAAACCATTCAGATGCTAATTTATTTTGTGTATTAAAGAACTAGACACCCTACCTGCATTTTATGACCTCTTATGCTGCCCCCAACTCTCTCAAACTGTGTAATTTGATCTGTAAATACAATGCAAAGCTCCTGTATCAAAGGCAAAGAATACAGACATCAGCAGCATTGCTTTTGGCCTTGGGTAAGCCATTTCCAGGAGTGACAAGGCCAGGGTAGGGATGTTTACAATGAGGCATAAAGCAATGTGGACATCCAATGCCCAAGGTGCATGGTGGCTACAGAAAGAGGGGGCCGTGATTTCACCCTGGTCTAAAGCTGGAGTAAAGATGCATGCAGCCTTATAAGAGAATGACAGCAAATTTAAAGTACACAGTAAGATGCTGTATTTGGAACTTGTTCATAGCCCTTATTTAAATGTAGGCTTTGCTTGTCTATTAATAGATAATTTTTGATAAACACCTTTAATTTATAAAGGCCTATAAAGGTCTATACAATGTCGTTAGGAAACTAGAAAGAAAGTGGAAGAGTAGAAGGTTGGCCAAGTTTGGTGTAGACTGTACAGAATAGATATTAAAAGGGGCATGACTGGTTTGTGTAAAAATACAGTACAATATACTTTCCTGGTGCCAGTGGTTCTTGCCAGGGACCACCCCTCAATATTTAAAGAAAGAATGATTCTTTCTTCACATCCAGTAAGAATTTGTACAGTAAGCATTATAAAGCTTCTCTCCTTGAATAATTGTACTGGCAGATGCAACAGAGTAGCCTACAAAGTACACAAATAATACTAGAGAAAAGATAATGTCAATACAAGGACACGTCTGGTGACTCCTTTTGAGATCCTGCTTGAGGAAAACTGGATATGACTTTTTAGCCTTCCTCTTGATCAACCAAAAGATCAGTAAGGATTTTACCTCTTAGATGAATAACTACTTCTGATTCTACAGAAGCCAGAGGCCAATCACAGCAGACATCCTAAAAAGTGATACAAGTCTCTATAAGAAACAAGTTCTTGCTTCTTTCTCAATAACACATTTGTATAGCTTGCCTGATATTCCACCTCTGTATATATTGCTAACATTTTTTCCCTTCCAACTCCTTTGAGGATACATTCCAGAAATGCTCACTCATTGCCACACTTACAGACAAAATTTGTTTCTATTCAGGCACTTTGGTGATTTATGTCCATAATTACTGCAGTTGGAGTTGCACTCACAAAGACAGCCTATATAAGAAGGTCTTAGACAGAGCCATAATAGCTCTGGTAATGCATCACAGGATATCCAGGAAGTTTGATTTTTATTAGACAAAATGCAGAGCTTGTTTACTGCTTCAGAACTCCATGTTTTCTCTAAATTACCTAAGAGAAGTCTAGAAGTCAGGTGCAGAACTGTCACTGATACTTTGTTCGTATTATGATGACAAAAAACAAGCGTTCCTCAGCATAACTTCACTTTTTAAAAGGTAATATGAATTGTGTGGACATTATTCTGTAGATCAGAAAGGCTAATGCCATTGATGGCACCAATGTTCTGTTAGTAGTTACGATTTAATGTAAAAAATGTTGTTTCTGTTTTTGCATGATTTGTATGTAAGTTTAGTGCTACTACATAGAGAAGAAAAGTGAATGGCAAGCTTATTCTGTCTGCTCTACCAGGGATAATGTAAAAGCTCAAGTGCCCTAGTCTAGCTAAGGTAGACCCTGTCTAGTTTTATGAAGGACTAGTGCCAGGAAGAGGTCTGATTGAGGTGATTGTCTTCCTTAAAGGATTTAATGACTTTTGAGAATCTCATAGACCACATGACAAAGAAAAGTAGGCAATGGCAGACAAGACCACAGACTAACTACACAGACTACAGACAGAAGTGATAGGGGTAAAAGTAATGATTTTGTATATGGGCTCTCCAAAGTCCTGAGTCCCTCCTGGAACTGGGGTTATAGAAAACTATTCAGTAGGGACTGCAAAACATCAAATGCCATTAAAGCTAAAACAGGTGATGTTTTGGCCAACACAGAAATTAGTATTAGAATCATTCACTGGATTCATTTCCTTGCTGATCCAACCAAGTTGTAGCTTCTACAAGCAGTTGATGTCTCTGTTACTTTTAGTTGCAGTTTTTGAAATGGATACAAGTACAGGTATGGGATTCATTATCTGGAAATCCATTATTCAAAAATCACTGAATTACAGGAAGGCCATTTCACATAAACTTAAATTGTAATTAAATAATTGACATTTTAAAAAATGTATTTCCTTTTTCTCTGTAGTAATAAAACTGTACCTTGTACTTGTTCCGAACTGAAATATAATTAATCCTTATTGAAGGCTTAACAATCCTATTATGTTTAATTCATTTTTCTTTTATATTTTAGAAGACTAAAGGTATGGAGATCCAAATTAAGAAAAGATCCATTATCTGCAAAACCCTAGGCCCTGAGTATTCTGGATAACAGGTCCCACACCAGTATATAACCTTTTTGCAAGAGCAGCTCTTACTTTGGGATTAATCACTTCAAAGCAGAATCTCTCAGCTGCCTTCTGCTAATTCACTGGATATTGTTTTTGGTGACTTAAAATGTAATATATATTGCAATGATGTATCAGTGCAATCAGGCAACAGAGAACAGCGTGCTACTTTCCCTTTAATGGCATTTGTAAGGACATCTTCCTTTTGGATGAAGGCCAACTTGGACAAAAACAACTCTCCCAAGTTGCATCTGCGGTTTATTTTTTAATTGTTCTTTGTTTGGAATAATGTCATTTAAATCCTCGCAATTGGAATAATAGCTGCAAGGCAGAAAACAATGTATTAGTTATGTGGAAATAAAACATGCTTTTTTCCAGTTATCAAAGATATCTTCTGTAACATTAAGCTGACACAGCTTTATTTTGTGGGTAGTGCTTCAAATACCAGACTGGAAAAAATGAAAAGCAGATTGGAATTAGTGCGAGACATGACTGCAGCTGACCACAGATAGTGAGTGGATAGTTTTAACTAAGCTGACCCATTATCAGCTCAGATATATATATGAGCATGTCATTCCAATCGGAATTTGTTCACAATCAAGCAGATTCCAATAAGATGCTAAACTGTCTGCTTGTAGAATGCACAAGCAAACAGAAGTAATTATTGACCAAAGTGAAAACAGGGCATTTACATTACTGCCCAAACACAAAATAGGGGGCTTTATTGCCCACTATGACCCCCTTTTGCATCATTGATAGTTCAGCAATCAGTTTGAATGGAGGATCTGAACACATGTAACCAGCTTAAGGGAGGAACAAACAGGACTATCCTTCAGGGCACCTAGGATTTGATTTGATTTGGTCACTTTACTGGAAACTGATGTTTCTGAGAGCAAAGGATCATTGAAAGTGTCATTCAGTGCTACATCAATTTCCAATAAAAGTATTGGCTGCGTGTTGTTTTCTATTGACATTTTGGAGAGAGGTGACCACCAGGGGAGAGAAATCTAGTAATAATTATATTCCTGGGTGCTGTTCCTTACCTGTCTGCTGTATCAGCTTGAGAGTGGTATTCTATTTTACAACCATATCCATTTTCCACTTTGATACTTGCTAGTTTTTCAAATGTTGGTGGAAAATTTATGTTTTAATTTTATAATCTGTAAATGGAAGAGCCCAAAAATGCTGCCAGCTAAACCTGATGATAAACCATTTTAATCACATTTAATGGTTTCAGTCAGAGAAGAACATAATGAAAAAAGGCAGATTTAGGGTTATGCTTATTGGTTACCTAAACATTACCTTTATTGTGCTATAGTTCAGCTATGTTAGTTATATGGAACACTGTCCATTTTCAAACACATCAAGGGGCAGATTCACTTAGGGTCGAATTTCGAAGTTAAAAATACTTCGAAATTCGACCCTCGAATTGAAATCCTTCGACTTCGAATATCGAAGTCGAAGGATTTAGCGCTAATCCTGCGATCGAACGATCGAAGGATTTTTCGTTCAATCGAACGATTAAATCCTTCGAATCGAACAATTCGAAGGATTTTAATCAAACGATCGAAGGAAAATCCTTCGATCAAAAAAAGGTTAGCAAGCCTATGGGGACCTTCCCCATAGGCTAACATTGACTTCGGTAGGTTTTATCTGCCGAAGTAGGGGGTCGAAGTTTTTTTTAAAGGGCAAGTACTTCGACTATCGAATGGTCGAATAGTCGAACGATTTTTACTTCGAATCGTTCGATTTCGTTCGACTTCGATCGAATTCGAACGAATTTAACCAATTCGATGGTCGAAGTACCCAAAAAAAACTTCGAAATTCGAAGTTTTTTTCATTCGAACCCTTCACTCGAGCTGAGTGAATCGGCCCCCAAGAGTCTGACACCTAAATAACACAAACCCTGATTGGAAGATGATACAGAAATGGAACCCACACATCACTGGGAATACATATTAATTGCAAGGATAAACTGTTTGTAACTGTTTATTAGATAGCCAGCAAACATTGTAATCTTTACAGACATGTGACCCTGTTGCTACAGAATCCAATGCATTCGGTGCCAGAATAAGGACCTCCTGGAGATTATTGCAAGCCAGAAACTACTGAAATTATAACAGGCCTTTACCCAGCATCAGATTAAACCATACTCTTGACTTGACTATATAGAAGAAAAATACACATATAATATTTCACCAGATATTGTTCTGTATATTAAAGGAATTGTTCAGTGTAAAAATAAAAACTGGGTAAATAGATAGGCTGTGCAATATAAAAAATGTTTCTAATATAGTTAGTTAGCCAAAAATGTAATGTATAAAGGCTGGAGTGATTTCATGTATAACAAGTCAGTCAGATCACTACTTCCTGCTTTTCAACTCTCTTTGTTTACACTGACTGGTTACCCTGGCTACCAGACAGTAACCAATCAGAGACTTGAGGGGGGGCCACATGGGTCATTTCTGTTGCTTTTGAATCTGAGCTGAATGCTGAGGGTCAATTACAAACTCACTGAACAGAAATGTACCATGTGGCCCCCCTTCAAGTCGCTGACTAGCTCAGAGTTATAGAGCTGAAAAGCAGGAAGTTGGATTCTGGCTGTTTTATTAGACATCTGTTCACGCCAGCCTTTATATATTACATTTTTGGCTAACTAACTATATTAGAAACATTTTTTATTTTGCACAGCCTATCTATTTACACAGTTTTTATTTTCACACTGAACTATTCCTTTAATTACATGACACCAGATTTAAATCTGCATATTATACATCATGCCTAATATAATTCATTGTAATTCAAGTGTGAATTAGTCTCATATTCACAGGGATCATTTACTTTACCCTGGCACACAAATGATAGAGCACTAAGGCACACAGGTGCTGACTTCATAAGAAGAACTTGCAACTGAGAATCATCCACATATTGAAAATCCGATGCTAGGAGCAGAGTGCAGCATCAGGAGGCACAGCTTTCCCTGTCCTTAACAGGATCATTTACAAAGCAAAGGAAATGTGTGCAAAGTGCAACACAGTCTGCCAATCTGCATTATAAATGAGCCCTACCTTCGCTATTCCAACATCTCTCATTGCTCTACTCTACTTCCTTTTTTAATAATTTTGCATGTATTTGTGCCTCGCTTTCCTCTGCTTTTTGCTTTTCCTTACTTCCATTTTTAATTTCTTTTTCCTTCCAGGTTCCTTTGGCTAACTTTTATTTTTCCTCTTCTTCTTATGTTCTGCTGTATCTCCATCCTTATTTCATTTTCTCTCATGTATTTCCATTCTACTCATTCCTCTATGCCACCACTCTCTTTACTTCTCTCTCCTTTACCTACCTGTGTTTAGCAGTTCTTTCCCCCTCCTTCCTCACTAGCTAATTTTTCCAGAAACTGACTGTAGGGAGAAGCATGAGGTGCTGGTGACAGCTATTTATTAATAGAATCAGTTTCTTACAGGCAAGAGTAGGTAATTTCATTCATGCAACTTTCACAGTAACACCTGTTTCTAGGCGTTTCTAGGCGTTGCATGACACATTGGATATTCCTATCACAGGAACTACACAGAATCAATACCTCTTTTTTTCAGATGTCACCTCTTTGTGAATTTTCAGATGTGCCATTGCGATTGGAGTACTGGAAGAGTTTATATGCCGAGAACTTCCCACACCAGTCAGTTGAACTGAAGAAGCTGCTCGGATGAGTAGTGAAACGTCTTCATTGATTACTCAGCAAGTCCAGTAGTTTTTAGATTTACCTATACTAGATATACATTACGGTAACTTTAGATTAGAATAGAAATGTGGTTAAGCAATAAAGTTAAAAAAACTGGAAGACCGTCTGAGAATTATATTTATGCACGTTAAATTGTAGACGGCGTTGGAATTGTCGACAGTGTCAAATTGTGGAAAATTCACTAATTTTTCATCAAATGGGAGAAAATCGCCCATCACTAATTTCAAAGCATAAAGCAGCACAAAGTCACTAATGTAATAAAACAGTCCTGTTTAATACTGTCTTTCCTTGGTTTTTTCGTGGCCTTTGATTTGGCCTAAAAATGAACATGCCTAGAAATGCCATCATTTATACATTGAACTTATTGAACTGGCCTAAAGGTTCAGCATTTCTATAGTAGTAATGATTCAAGCCTTCACAGGCGTTTCCGATCTTGTATCTTGTTAGGAGTGTCTGCGACACTCACATGCTCAGTGGGCTTTGAGCAGCTGTTGAGAAGCTAAGCTTAGGGCTCGTCACTAATTATCAAGCAGAAAATTAGGGTTGTCTGTAATATAAGCTGAAGCTACAGGGTGTATTATTCAATTATGATGCTAATTGTGCTGGTTTCTGACCTGCCATATAATGAGAATCTGAATTAATTACTAATCAACCTTGTATTGTAATATTAATATTACATATATTCAGTATATTGTGAGTGGGTCCCTAAGCTCAGTAAGTGACAGCAGCACAGAGCATGTGCAGTGAATCAGCAGAACAGAAGACGGGGAGCTACTGGGGGATATTTGTAAGCACAGATGTTTGCTGCTAAAGGGCTGCCTAGGGCTGGTTTAGAAACCCAAAACATAATGTAAAACATTTCTGCCCTACTTCTTTAGCTGAGCTTTAGTTCCCCTTTAAACCTGGAGTAGTATTAGGAATTATGGGTTGACCCTGACTACTGACTTAGACATTCCACATTCCATTTTATTCTTGTGTATGTGACCAAAGTGGCATCCTACCTGCCTATCCAGCTACATGCAGTATCAGCCATGATGGAAAATGCTGTCATTCAAGAACTTCATCAAGCTATTGATGTCTTCTCCTGACAAGTCTGTACCCTACTGTAATTCAAATGTTGGCCTTCTCCCCTGTGCTTTTATATGGTCATGGAACTCCTCATTAACTTATAGTATTGTTATATTTTACTATATGGGGTACAGTATTCACTATATATTTATCTTTCATGTTTCAAGGCAAAAATATAAACGTTAAACGCCCTACTCCCCTTGATCACTTAGCTTTCACTATCATTTTGTCTCATATGCCTTTTTGTTTAATAATTTCCTTAGGGCTCTTGGTTTCTGGTTTTAAATCCAAGAAAACTTTCCCACCATTCAAATTAAGAAACCACAATAAAAGCAACCCAATAATAATATGAATACAGTTGTATTTTATAATTCTTGTGTCCTGAATGGAACCATGCTTTGTACACATAGTATACAGTTTTCATTAGAAGATTTATTTGCTTTCTGGAAGCCAGAAATGTCCCAGGCAAGAGGGTTATTCCCAGAATATGAAGAGATTTGGAACAATTGTTTATTAACATTGTGCATCCAGTTAGGGAACTGTATTGCCTCATGTTTTCAGACTGAGGCTAATGTTCAGTTTGAAAGGAAAGTAAAGCAAAGAAGAGATCTTGTGGTAAAGGGAGCTTGGTTTTTGGTTTGTCTCCCCATTTATTTATAAAATGCTGTCCTGAAGCACAGAAAGGGCTATTGATATTGATATTAAAACAGTTTTTGAGATAATAAATGTTTTATTATCATATTCCCTTAACAGCTGGGCATTCAAAATGGCAAACTCGTGCTTAGATAATGTATGTGATAGGTCAGATGGGATCCTACTTGTTCCGGAAAATTTGTAAATGTGCTTGTGTGAGAAAGAACCATTGTTGGGACTATGCTATATTAAAATATGAACCCCAGAATGTTTCTTTTTTAAAGGGATGGTTCACCTTTAAGTTAACTTTTAGTATGTTATAGAATGTGATTTCAATTTGTTCGTACAGGTTGTGGTATCTAGTCCCAAATCAACTTTAATCCTAGGAGTCTGTTCCTGTACCCCGTCCAAGGTGCACAATGTAGTCAATATATAAGAGTTGGATGGAAACATGCCAGGAAGGCTCAGTGCTTTGCTGCAAATGATCTGCTTGAAACATGTAGGGGGTTATTTATCGAGGTCTGAATTTATCTCAATATCAGCTGCTAACGCTTATTTATTACATTTTCCCGAAAATTTGCGGGAAAAGCTCAGATTTTCACGATTTTTCACCCGACAGCTCCGAAAACATTGTGAAATTGCCCGAAACCCCCGACACAACCAAAAATCAATGGGACTGTTCCCATTGACTTTTATGCAACCTCGACAGGTTTGAGATGCTGTGTTTTTATATTTGGGCTTTTTAGCAATCGGGGTTTCATAAATTCCGAAAAATTCGTGATTTTTTTAACAGTCCGATTTTATAAAATTCGGGGAATTTCGGGTAATCTGAGTTTAGTAAATAACCCCCGTAGTGTTGAATAAAATAATTTGCAGCAAAGCACTGCACCTTTCTGGTCTGTTTACATCCAACTCTTATATATGTTATAACATGTCCTATTCCTCACAACTTTGATGCCTGACTTTTATTTATTTTTTATATTTTTTAAATCATTTTCCTTCCCCGTCTGCTTTTTCCAGCTTTCAAATTTGGAGTCAATGAATGCAGCACCCAAATATCTATTGCCATATGAGGTTAAAATTGTTATCGTTACTTTGCATTCCTTATCTTGGAATTTGCTAGGGCAAATAAGACCCAAGCAACCAAATAGCTGCTGAAATTCCAAAATGGAGAGCTGTTTAAAGCAAAACATGGCGACTTTGTGGGGAACAATTGCGGGTGCAGCACTTACTTGATACTGACATGTTCCTATGATTTTTATAGGAACGTGTCGGTATTGCTTTAACAGAATGCTAAATGAATAAATAACTAACTAACTAACACAATAAATGTACTGCAGTTGGTTGCAACCATGAGTTAAGCCAAATAGAATACTATAGTAATAGCGCTCCTATCAGGTTCTATAAACACATTGTATTTGTAAACGCCACTTCTTTCACACCCATAGGCAATTGTTTGGGCCTTGTTAATAGCAGCAACAAAACTAATGCTGTCTGATTGAGTGGTTTTGCTTGTCTTTTGTTTGTGTGTGAGCAGACATTTTCCAGAAGCATAACCTTTTATTTTACAATACAATGTGAAAACTGTCTGAAAACACAGTTTGCATGAGGAGTTCACACATTTAGGAAACTGTATCTGTTTAGGAGAATTCCACTTATCAGTAAACTGTGTTCCACAAAGATAGTGGATGGTCACTGAGTAGATTTTTATTGTCGCCTGGAAAATCTTATCTCCTAATTCAATTTCAGATCTTCCCATGGAACCAAATGCAACACAGTGAGAAAAATGTATCTCTTATCACATGAAAACTCTTCTGAAGTGTATTGAAAAGTTTTTTCTCCTGAAATTGAATTTCACCAATAAAGTTAAGGTTCACACGGGGGCTGAAATCAGCCCCCATGTGGGCCTATCCAAAGGAATTACATTATTCTACAATTCAGTGCAATTTGCACAAAGAAAATCTGTATGGCAGGGTGATGCGAAAAAGCAAGTTCTGCACAAACAGAGTTGCTTGTTGTATGGAAAAGCTCATTTAGACAAGCCACAGTCATTTTGGAAGAAAGTGCTTTGGACTGATGAGACAAAAATGTAGTTATTTGGTCAGAACAAAAAGTGCTTTGGATTGCGGAAGAAAAACACAGCATTCCAAGAAAAACACCTGCTACCTACTGTCAAATTTGGTGGATGTTCCATCATGCTGTGGGGCTGTGGGGCTAGTTCAGGGACTAGGGCCCTTGTTAAAGTCGAGGGTCGGATGAATTCAACCCAATATCAACAAATTATTCAGGATAATGTTCAGGCATCAGTCACAAAGTTGGAATTGCGCAGGGGTTGGATATTCCAACAAGACAATGGGACAGATTAACTAATGGTCGCCAGCGACCACTTTGCACACACCACTTCGCCAGGCGCAAATGCACTACGATTACGCTAATTCACTAGAATGCTATGTTTCTTTTTGCATACGGAGCGTAATTTTAAGTTGTATGGAGGTCTTTATTATAAATGTTGGTGCAAATGCTTGAAGTTACCACTTTTTCTTATACATGTCCAGGGAACCTTAACAAAGACAAGAGAGATAATATAATGTCGCTAGCGTTAGCCACTTCGCTGTTTAGTAAATCTGCCCCAATGGCCCTAAACACACTTCGAAATCTACAAAGGCATTTCTGCAGAGGGAGAAGTACAATATTCTAGAATGGACGTCACAGTCCCCCGACTTGAATATCATGGAAAATCTATAGGATTATATGAAGCAGGCTGTTCATGCTCAGCAGCCATCAAATTTAACTGAACTGGAGAGAGTTTGTATGGATGAATGGTCAAAAATACCTCCATCCAGAATCCAGACACTAACAGAGGCTGTTACATTTGCAAAAGGAGGCTCAACTAAGTATTGATGTAATATCTCTGTTGGGGTGCCCAAATTTATGCACCTGACTAATTTTGTTAAACTTTATGTCACTGCTGAAATACTACTTTCCAGAAGGCATGTTATATATTAAAAGGAAGTTGCTACTTTGAAAGCTCAGCCAATGATAAAACTTCAAAGAATTAAGAGGGGTTCCCAAACTTTTTCATATGACTGTAAGAGGAACAATTCTCACACTTTAGTCTATTACTATTTAGTTTAAATGGCCGCACTGAAGAAGCTAAAAAATACAAAAAAAAAAATCATTAATCTGATGCATTTTATTGTGGTTAATCCATTATCAATGCTGAGCTCTTCAAAAAATCCTTCTAGAAAAAATCTAAACATATTTGCAATGGTTTACTTAAGTTCCTTTATTCCATTACATTGTTAAATATTTCAGCTTACCTCCCACTGTCCCATTTTTTACGACTTTCTCTTTAACCTCCTGCACAGAACAGCCAGAAAAAGATATAAAGTTTCTAAAACTAAATTGGCTTCTGGCAGTGAGCCCAGAATACACGGTAGGTGCACTTTGATACCTTTGTAACAATTTAAGATAAGCAGGTCTCTTGGGGAAACTGTGACTTGCAGCTTAAAGGGCAACATAAATATAAGTGAATTTTATTTTTAAGTTCACAAACTCCCCCAACCAACTTCAGTACAAGATGTGGGGGATTTTGTAAACTTCAATAAAATGTACTTATTGTTACATCCGGGAGTAGGGATGGGCGAATTTGACCTGTTTCGTTTCGCCAAAAATTCACCGCCTGCGAAATGTCGTTGACGGCCATTAAAGTCTATGGGCGTCAAAAAAATGTTGTTGCATGACGAAATTTTTTTGACGCGCATCTTTTTTTTTTTATTCTGACACACAACGCCATATAAGTCTATGGGCGTCATTTTTGCGGCGAAACAAGGTGAAAAAAATTGCCCATCCCTATCCGGGAGTGCTCCTGAATATCTATGCATCATTTTATGGAAATTCTTGACTTGTATATATCAAAAACCCACAGCTCTACAATACAATTTTTAAAGCAACACACCAAAAATAAACATAATTTAGATTGCAAGGCCAAAAATGTAGGTTGATGCTAGAAAAGCAATTTTTTTTTTTTTACAGATTATTCTGTGCCAAAGGTAAATATATCTTTATGGGCCAAAGTTTTCCAGCATCCTATCTCCCACAAATATTAAGGTAATAAGATCAAACATTCTAAATATGAAGGTCAGGGTCTACAGCACATAAGATTTTTTTTTATGGCTGACATATTGCCATTGTAAAATTAACTGCCAGCATTTTTTTGGGGTCACAAGACCCTCAAATTAAGTTAAATCCAGAAAATGAGATATATTTACAAATTACACATTCAGGGGAATTCAAGCTAATAAATATAAGTTCCAGTGGGTTTCTGAACAACTTGCTACCCATAGGATTACATGCGGCATGTCCAAACTGAAAATATAGAACTGGAGATTTTTATCAGTGAAACCAAGCAATCAAGAACAATGCAAGATCCCATAAACCAAAAAAGCAATAAAAAAAGAAAATGATTGCACTGTGAGATGGTGTTCATAATTCCACTTCTTATAGCCGCACTGCGCAAGTACAAACAAGCAATCCACAGCAATGTAAAACTGAAAATGCAATCAAAGTTGCTGGAGTGCCATATGACCAGCAGGGGGTAGTGTAATGAGACTGGCGCAAGGAGAAAAGTCGACATGTGAGGGGTCATTAACAATCGACCACGAATTGTGAAAACTGCAATTGGTCATTTTTATTTTGCCCTCTGTACGTTGCACGGTGGCTTGCCTGTATTGACCTGCAGCTTGCCTGTGCTCAATCCAAGGGGCATATTTACTAAAGGGCGAAGTGAATAACCAATTGAATGCACTTCGCTGATTTACTAACGGGCGCAGGTGTAACTTTGATAGCACACTGGCGAATGGACGTTACTCTGCAAATTCACTAAGATGTGGATTTTACTGACCGTTACCTCTTTCGTCAGACTTGCCTTTGCCAGCTCAGACCAGATGGAGTGCATTGGAGTGCATAGGACTTCCTCAATTTCCTGTTACTTACATCATATTTTTAGTGGAAAAAGTTTTTTTAAGTCCCAAAAAACGCTGGGGCATTATAACAACTCTATTTTGTTTGTTAAGGTGCCCTGGACTTTGTATTTGCTGCAACATATACGTCCATTCAACTTTATAATTTCCCGCCGTATGCAAATTAGCCTGAGCAAAGACCTCTAACGAAGTTGCGCTAGGCACAATTGACCGCTATTGCATCTTCGCTTTGATTGCCGAAGTAACGCTAGCGTAAATTTGCCAGCATTCGGCATCCTGGACGCAACTTCACATTTTAGTAAATTAGCGTTGTCTGAGCGAATTTTCACATGGCAAAGTGTTATGATGGCTGCGAAGCCGTCGCTGGTGAATTTTCCCAGCTTAGTAAAGATGGGTGGGCAGAGCACAAGAGAAATGCATATTTTTGGCCCAGCACTTGCAGAGAGCAGCAGACCTGAGGGCACAAGCGCTTCCTGGATGATCACTAAGGAGCTCGCACTTGCGTCCCCCAGTTTAGGTAAATGACCCCTTTGGTAAAAAACAGTATCAGAATATAATACACAAAAGCCATGAACATCTTGTAAATGATATCCTTATAAATGGTGAGTTCTGATGTCATCAGTTATAAACGGTGAGTTCTGATGTCACTTCAGTCACATGACTCATTGAAATTATAATAAATAAAGTACCCCCAGTTGTAAAATATGAGGATATTAGAAGTTACCTCAGAGTTCCATGACCTGTATAAATGTATGATTTATATGGTCTTGAAACTCCTCCATAACTTATAAAATCCTTTTATTTTACAAGAGGGGGTACTTTATTCACTATCAGGGGAATGTAATAAAAGTCGCAAAGAGCAAAACAATTCGCACCAATAAGACTAAAAATCCACATCTCGCAATGTAATATTGTTCCTTAAACTGTTACTGCATTGCGAATTTTAATCGCGCATTGCGAATTTTAATTGAGCATTGCGAATTTTAATTGCGCACTCATAAGAAGTGCTTGAAGGTGTCGTAATCTTTTGGACTTTTTCAGTAAGAAGTTTTATTACATTGACTGCGCATTGGCGCAAACTATAAAATTCGCAAACGGTCTTTCACTGTCGGAAGTGGTCGCTAAACAGTTTCCGGGCTCACAAAAACTATATTAAATTCGCACAAAGCAAAATTTGTTCGCGCAAAGGCATAACTTTTCGCATTGCGAATAGTTTTTCCATTAGCGACTTTTATTACATTCCCCCGTATGTATTTTCCCTTTTATCTTTGTTTACAACCCAGTGTAAAGTAATGTTATTGCTTAACAATCCCAAGATTATTATGTAGCCTGTTGTTGACATTACAAAGAGACCTTCTTATGCATATTAACATGGAAAATAATTCCATGTATAATTACTGCCAGTTACGCTCTGTAGGTTACTTGATAAAATATATGACCCCCAGCAGAGACAACAGACTTGTCAGCATGGTATCACATGGTTGGTAAACAACATGATTCTTAAAAAGAAAACAATCAGAAGAGCTATAAACATTCTCAAGTTCAGCATGCATGTGCTGGGCCTGCCCCAGGTTCATACAATGAAACTGTTTTACCAAAACTGTTACTATTAACTCTTTGCCAGCTAATAGGCTGGTAATATTAACGGGTTTCTTTTCTTTGTCTAGTAGTGCTGCCATTATATATATATATTTCTCCTTTAGACCCATGCTGGATGGGGCAAATTTGGCTGTCAGGTAGAACCCAAACTTGGTCCTGCTGCATTTCACTGAATAGAATATACCTGACACGAAGAGGGTAATTCGCTAAAATCCGATTTTTTTCTGATTAATTAATAAAAAAAATCTGACCAAATTAGAATCCACGATTTACCCTTATTTAGCATTAAAAAACATTGACTTTTTTGGATTGTTGTGAGAAAAATCTGAATTTTTCGGATTTGACTCCCGAAAAGTCAGATTTTTTTGAGAAATCGACAGAAAAGCCAAAAATGTTTGGATTCTCATATGAAACCCATCGCAGACCTCTGCCATTGACTTCTACAGATGGATTATTTTCTGCCCAGAGCTCAGAGCTATAAGTGAGCCGGGAAAGACTCAGACAGGACGTTATGTTACACCAAGCTAATACTGCAGCTGCTATCTTAAACAAACAGAGAGCTTCTAGAGCTTTTTACTCGGTATGGTAAAACATTCTACAGAATAAATATAGCATTCTAGCTTGCACTATTGCAGCTAATCTATTGGCAATAAAATGCCTCCATAGTTTTCCTTCTTTAAATACAAAGCTATGGATAATCGTCTATAGCTGCAACTGATTATCCCTAAATTGCACTAATGTCTGATAATGCTGTTTTGCATCTATTGGAATGCTGGAGTTGCTGCCCACTACAAAAAGAAAGTATTGCTAAAAGTTCATTGCAGGCATCCCAAATGACAGTAATTTCTGGGGAAAAACACTGCAGTATGGGTAAAAAGACATGGGAATTTTCAATGTGGGTAAAAAAAATGGTGATTTGAAGATACTGGGCAGATTTTCTGCAGTAATGGTAGGGCTCGGACTCCATAATAAATATAATAGGCCTATCCCCTCAGTGGTCATTTGGATTGTAGTTCAAAAACATCTGATGAGCAGCTGGTTGTTCATCACAGAATTAAATAAAGCAGCAGATAATTCTCATTATAGATACATAAAGGACTGCAATACAAACTCAATTTCAAGAACATTATTTATAACATTTATAGTTTTTTCAAAATCAGATTAACATTTTTTTTTTTTTAGATAAAAAAATATTTATATACTGTAGCTGAAACTCAGAGGACAAGAACAGGGAAATATTTTGTTTTTCTTATTGAGGTTAGCAGAATTCTGTTTATTTTTATGTGGGTTGCTGTGAATACCACATATGCTTGCAACATGTTCAGCAGCATGAACTGGAAACCAAACCTGTTTAGTGCTTCTTGCCTATTGCCATGAGCATATTTTACAGCTTCCATTTGTATTTGCTAGATTGCCATAACTTTTTAAAATGTTAGTATAGCTAATGAAATAACTAGACTGCCCTGTCCCATCATACCTATGTTGAATTAATTGCTGTACTACTGATAAAAGTATGTTATTGTTTTTTTTTACTAGAATGCTTTTACGGATGAACAATGGTGGGGCAGGATTAGGTGTAGGAATAGGAATAGACAGCTTCTTGGAGGTCCAGGACGACCCCATGAAGTCTTTACTGTTGTCTCATTTCAATATAAATTTGTGAACAGCTCACTTTCCAAGCTCAATGGTGCTGTTGGGCCTCTGGTCATATGTATAAGGAACAATACCTGTGAGGAACTCCCTGGTTTCGAACTGGGAACCTGTTGTGTTCCAGGCACTGCTCCTCCTGCTTGAGCCACAGGAGGAGGTGTGGTGGTGGCCTGGCTCTTATAAGATGACTTTTGCTTTGCTGTACATGCCCCCAATCCAGCTGAGGGCAATTACTCATTTGAGGGCTACTTAAACCTGATTCCCCCAACACCCCCTGCTGGATTGGTGGCCCTACCGCTAACTCCTAGCCTCGTGACGTTGATATCCTGTTTTCGTTTCTTCTCTTGTTCCTGAAATCTTGAACCTGGTAAATCTTGTCTTGTTCCTGTTTGTTTTTTCCCTGCCCTGTTTCTTATCTGCTCCCTGTACACCTGATTTTTGGATCTCCCAGTATTGACCTCAGCCTGTTTTTTGACATTGTATGAACTCTGCCTGCCTCGACCTTTGGCCTGTCCCTCAACTGTTTGTCTGCCGCCTGCCCTGGAATTTCAGCCTGAATCTGGAATTGTGTTTTTGCTACCTTTTAGATTTCTGCAAAGGTCTGTGCACATGTATGTTCAATAAAAACCTTATGTTATTCAGCACATAGGCTCCTATCTGTGAATCCTTACAATACTACACTCGCACCCCTAGTCATGCCACTGCTAGCAAGGAGGCTAAAAAATGACATTATAGATCTGGACAACTATCTTCAGACCATAAGATTACTTGACCCACAGTCCAACTGATCAGATAATAGGATCCATTTATTGTTATGTATACCTCTAGTATTCAATTCAAAGACTTGGGCCTGAATAAAAATGTTGGCCATACAACAATGATGGCCCAATTATTTAGCCTGTGGGCTAAACTGAATTTGTGTAGCCCCTCTTGCTGATGGCTCCATACCGATGTGGTGAACAACTACATCCGAGGCTTTGCATTTCATTGGATTATGTAATCAGAAATGCAGATCATGTATATGAAAGGATCTATTGCTTTTGATATTAAAGGGATACTGTCATGGGAAAAATAATTTTGTTTCAAAATTAATCAGTTAATAGTGCTGCTCCAGCAGAAATCTGCACTGAAATCCATTTCTTAAAAGAGCAAACAGATTTTTTTATATTCAATTTTGAAATCTGACATGGGGCTAGACACTTTGTCAATTTCCCAGCTGCCCCTGGTCATGTGACTTGTGCCTGCACTTTAGGAGAGAAATGCTTTCTGGCAGGCTGCTGTTTTTCCTTCACAATGTAACTGAATGTGTCTCAGTGAGACATGGGTGTTTACTATTGAGTGTTGTTCTTAGATCTACCAGGCAGCTGTTATCTTGTGTTAGGGAGCTGTTATCTGGTTACCTTCCCATTGTTCTTTTGTTTGGCTGCTGGGGGGAAAAGGGAGGGGGTGATATCACTCCAACTTGCAGTACAGCAGTAAAGAGTGATTGAAGTTTATCAGAGCACAAGTCACATGACTTGGGGCAGCTGGGAAATTGGCAATATGTCTAGCCCCATGTCAGATTTCAAAATTGAATATAAAAAAATCTGTTTGCTCTTTTGAGAAATGGATTTCAGTGCAGAATTCTGCTGGAGCAGCACTATTAACTGATTCATTTTGAAAAAAAAAAAATAATTTCCATGACAGTATCCCTTAAAGCTATATCAGGGCTTGTCACTCCATGGTTTGTGGATGGAAAGGAGCCATTTAAGATCAGTCTTTTTGGGATTCTTTTCTTTTTTCCCTTTTTTGATTTAAATATAAAGCTTGTACCTGATTAAAAGACTGATCTGTTAATGTACATCAGTGATCCCCAACTAGTGGCTCACCAACCCCTTGGATGTTGCTCCCAGTGGCCTCAAGGCAGGACCTTATTTTTGAATTCCTGGCTTAGAGGCAAGTTTTGGTTGCATAAAAACCAAGAGTCCTGCAAAAGAGAGCCTCCTGTAGGCTGCCAATCCACATAGGGGCTACCAAATAGCCAATCACGGCCCTTATTTGGCTCCTCAGAAGGTTTTTGCATGCTTGTGTTGCTCCCCAACTCTTTTTATTTTTGAATATGGCTCACGGGTAACAAAGATTGGGGACCCCTGATCTACATAATGCTACCAAGCTTATCCATGGTTTCAGGGTTATATAACTGGCAATATATTTCATTTAACATTGTTTACCTTGCGTTGCAGGGTAAGGTGGAAGATCAGACATTTGATATAACCACACTGAGTCAACCAAGTCTCAGCTATGCTAAGAGAAGATATAATTTGTCCTGTAGAATTTATGGTGAATGGGATTTTATAGTACATAAGCAAATAGAGAGTGTGTATAATCCATTCAACAAGATAACACAATGTGATCTGTGGTGTCAGGATGCACACATCCTTTGCTTAGACCCAAGACAAGAAATAAACCCAGACAGATCATTAACAGTATATTGTGCATACCCTTTGATAGAGAATAACATTCTGTGTAGTGTCAGACTGGCCCACTAGGATACCAGGAAAACTCTCGGTGGGTCCAGGTGTCAGTGGGCCCTCCTTCTAAACTTTTGGCCTATTTCATGGTCATTCCCTATTTCTATGAGAACAAAGACACTAAATAGGTTATAGTACGTAAAGCAAAAAGAATAGGAGAATAGAGGTTGAGTGAAGAGTGGAAGTACTGAGAGTGGGCCCCTGGTCTAAAGTTTATTGGTGGGCCCCTGGTGTGTATGCAGATTCCCCCAGGAGCCCACCTGACTTGAATGGATTCTGTTCTCAAGTTAACATGGCACAGTGACCCATTTCCCCTGAATGTACAGTGATTAATAAGAGTGTAAATCTGTAGTTTCCCCTATATGTTTATACACACACAGCAATCTGCCTTCTGGCCTTTTCCTAGCCTGTATTTCTCTCTTAATTATTTCTGTCTGTTTATTCCTCAGTAGGAGCCGAGCAATTCAAAGAAACCAATACTGCAGTGTGCTTGGAAAGTTTTAAATGCTTTCAAGCCACAACACAGATGGTCGGGTATATAGATCTCAGAATCTGATTTCTTTGATAAATCCTAATCAGCAGTTTTGTTTGCTGTTTTTGTTTTGTTTTTGTGACAGATACCACTTAAGGCAGAGGAATGAATGATGTGGAAAATATGTTCAATGCTTTTGTATAGGTATTTCTAAACCGCAGGATGTGTGTTGACATCAGGAATGCTCCAAGGCTTACTGACTTCATGGCTATTATGTACAGAAACATGACTCTTTTGAAATGAAATAATGCTGTACGAGAAGTTCAGTGAATGTTAAGGTGTCACCTAAAAGCGAGCAGTCTTTATAATAGTATCCACTCTTGTGCTATGTGGAAGTCCTCAGATCCCTTAAATCTAATAGCAGTAGAACTGTTGTTTTTTTTTAAAGAATTGGAGAATGGAAACCTCCTTCCATTTCAAATATCCCAGCTGTGTAAAGCTGAGGTTGTTTATTTCTGTGCGCACATGTGCGAGTGTTTGAGTGTGCATGTGTATTTGTGCATGCACTAATTTAAAAAAGTAAGCAGTTTCATGAAACCACACTTACTTGGTCATAGGATAGGTAAGGCAGATCCTACAAATCTTATTTTATGTATATGACCAGTAACAGGAATCCATGTAGAAGGCAGATCCATCAAGCAATTGTCATTCTGCACTTTTGGTTTTGCTTAGTCATTTTGTCCTCTTCTTTTTTGCCTACATTTGTTTTGTTGGTTTTTACAAACACATGCATTGAATCAGGGCCGGACTGGGCCACCGCTGGCCCAGACCTGCTCCCCCGAGCTGCCTCTTAAAGAGTTGAACCTGCATGTGGCGTGATGCCTTCGCCCATGTGCTTGCCGGGAACTGGAAATCAAGAGGGGGCCCCTGGGGACTGCCAGGAGGGCCCTTCGTTTGCAGCCCTGGTGGGCACCCAGGGCTCCAGTCCGGCCCTGTATTGAATTATTAGCTCAACAAATTACCCAACTATCTTTCTTTATGGTAGTATAATGGATTGGAAGGATCCACACTATGAGGAAGTCTAACCTAGGCCCTCAGGGGTGAAGATGTTCCCATTCACCTAAGGATAGTATAAGGTGAGGGAGCACATGATTCTGTCTCTTTGGATTTCAATTGGGTGGTTATTTATTAAAAGTCAGACTTTAAAAGGGGGAAAAAAAATTTTCGTGCAAAAAAAAAAACAAAAACGGCTGATGGTGTTAGAACTCTAAAAAAAAAGTACTCTGACTCAGACCTACCAAGTTCATGTAGAAGTCAATGGCAGATCCCATTGATATCTTGATCTGCAGATTCGAACATTTTCGGCGACAAGTCAAAAACATTTGTACAATTCGGATTTTTTCACTTTTTTTATTGAGTTTTATTGAGTTTTTTTATTGAATTACATTCCAAATAAGGAAAACCGGGCAGGATTCCCTTGATTGTCACAGCGATCAGCCAATCATTGATAGATGTCATAGACCACTCCCATCTATGTCATGGCCCCACCCACTGACATCACTGTCCCGCCCCCCTGCACCTGTACGAAAGGTGGCAACCCTAATGAGCACAGCAGCACCAGCACCAGATCCTGTTCCGTAGCAAAATCAGGCTCTCTGATGAAGGAAGAGCCTGTAACTTCATCATAACTTTAGCAACCAATAAGTGGGAAGCATGAAAAAAAAGAGACAGGAAGCAGACATGCACAGTAGCTTTAGAAGCTCCTACTGCCAGTATTCTATGTTATGCAAAGATTCTACGCACTGACACAGACACAGTGCAAAAGGGGGGTCGTCGACCCCCTCCCTGATGCCTGCATCAACAACTGCCCTAGAAAGAATCTTCAGAGGTAAAGTTCTCAAAAATTATATACATTTTCTTAAAGAGATATGACATAATCTGCTAAAATAACTGCATTTATGTGAAAACCACTGATTTGCTCATGTGATCCAACGTATGGTTTGTTTACGTGTACCGTGAATCCTAGGATCCCAGGAGGCGCCCTTATTTTTTTATAATGGCAATTTTCTATTCAGAATTACCCAATGGCACATTCTACTAAAAAAGTATATTATTATGAAAATGGTTTATTTACATGAGCCTGGGTTTTACATATGAACTGTTTTATGCAATATATTTTTATAGAGATCTACATTGTTCAGGAGTATAGTTTTCCTTTAAGTGATCCACATATAAAAAGTATTTTACAGCTTTTTAGAAATATAGGGAAAATAGTAGGCAGTTCCTGTTTTATAGCAAACTCTAGGAATGGTAAGATAGACAGTGTAAGCTAGTAAGGGCATCTTTTTGCTCCATTAAGTATATTTGCATTAGGTCAGTTCCACAGGTTAAGCTTACCAGATAGTAGAGACTCAGAGGGGTATATTTATCAAAGAGTGAAGTTAGAGATCACCACAGTCCGCTAGAGTGAAATTCCGCCACTCTCCATTTATTTCTATGGGATTTTGAAAGGCGTATTTATCAAAGGGTGAACTTCCGCTTTCACCCTTTGATAAATACTCTTTTAAAAATCCCATAGAAGTTAATGGAGAGTGGCGGAACTTCACTCTAGTGGACTAAGGTGATCTCTAACTTCACACTTTGATAAATATGCCACTCAGTGTTTAGAAAATACTTTGGCGTAAGCTGTAAGATCCTCACTGGCGGGGTGAGCATTACCCTTTGTGAACTTGGTGTGTCATGTGATATCATGCCACAAATGTTTGGTGTACAAAAGAAGTACTGTCTTATTTGCAATTTGTTTCAAGTTTCTTTGTGAAAGTACATGTGTTGAGAGCTATAAATCAGTCTGGGGACCATTCCTCCAATACTACAATACTTTAGCTAGGGCCCAGCCTAAGTGTGGAGTTATATCCAGCAGTGCTCTATTCATAAGAGCATCAGCACCAAAGTCTGAGGGGGAAATTACTAACCTGCGAAAATTCGTCAGTGACTGCTTTGCACCCATCGCTACACTTCGCCAGGCGAAAATTCGCTCAGACAAGGCTAATTTACTAAGATGTGAAGTTTCGCTAGCGTTACGTCGGCAATCAAAGCGAAGATGTGCTAGCGTTCAATTATGCCTAGCGCAACTTCATTAGAGGTCTTCACTCAGGCGGGAAATTATAAAGTTTAATTGACGTATATGTTGCAGCAAATACATTACATAACACAAGTCCAGGGAACCTTAATAAAGAAAATATAGTTGCTATAATGCCCTACACATGAGCCCAATGCATAGTTTGTGTTCCATATGTTAGAAAATGTACGGGGGAGCCTGGTTACCCAAAAAAAATTGTAAGCACTTTTGCAGGCTATCACTCTGAAAAAAGGAAAAGACGCCAGCGTTTTTTGGGACTTAGAAACGTTTTCCACTAAAAATTGAGGAAGTCCTATGCACTCCATTGCACTTCACCTGGTCTGAGCTGGCGAAGGCAAGTCTGGCGAAAGAGGTAACGTTCAGTAAAATCCACATCTTAATGAATTTGCGGAGTAACGTCCATTCGCCAGAGCGAAAATTCATCTGGCGTTAGAGTGTGAAGCAATGCTAGCGTCTATCTCCTTGCTAGCGAAGTGATGCCTGTGCCTGTTAGTAAATATTTCAGCAATAGTTGAACCTCCACAAATGAACTGCTTTCCTGTCATGTTATTTTCTCGTATAAATCTGGTAGATGTTATTTGCTATGTATGAAGAATTGCTGATTATGCTGTATTCCACATAACAAAACAGGGTGTAATGATTTTATATGTCTGCTATATACATTTTAAGCCATAATGATAATAAAGTAGTTTTCCTGCTGTGCTCTAACCTAGCTTAGCGGGTTAAACAAATATTCCATGATTTATTGTGTGAATGCTGTTGGAATAACTTTACATAGCAGCAATATTCTAGCAAATTCCAAACATTCTGACTCTACAACATCATGCAATCTTGGCCTGTAGTGATAACATTATGGTGGTCTAATGAAAGGTGTGTTTTGACTGGGCATGTTTCCCAAAGAGACGTCTTTGCATTACAGGCAAAGAAAACACATACTGTACTAGAAGAACATTTCCATTTTGGGGGAAATGTAATAAAATTTGCAAACAGCAAGAGTTTGAGAATAAAAATTCACATCCCAATGTAATATTCGTTAGGCTTTTATTGCACTGCGACTCTTAATTGCGTATTGCGAACCTTTAACAACTGCTCTGAAGTTTTGTTGCAAAAAATGGTTTGCAATTGCGAAATTTTGTTACATGCACTGCGAACGTTCATGTAGGGACCCATAGGTTTTCTACGTTCCTATGGCTTTAAGCCCTACCCTTTTTCCTTAGTTACTAGGCGAAAGCATATGTATCCATTTAAGTATTTACATAAGGGTTATGGGCCAAGAAGTGTAATGACCACTTCCTGCTACACTTCAAAATAGTGTGTGGAAAGGGGTGGATCTTGCTCTTTGGCTGCTGGTCTTTTACCTACTGGTTGTGTGCATTGAGCCTGGGAACACCAAGGCCCAGTAAAGCCACCACCCTAAAGGGACCTGTACCTTTAGGGGCAAATTCACTAAAATTCGTAGTTGCGCCAGTGTCCGCTTCGCCGTACTTCGCCGGGCGCATTTTCGCCAGCACTACTCAAATTCACTAAAATCTGAAGTTGCGCTCAGGGGAATCGTAAGGTTGCGAAGTTGCACTAGCGTTAATTCGCCAAGCAAAGCAAAGTTACGCTAGCGATGCTTAATTTACATACGGTGCCAAATTGAAGTTACAATGGAGGTATATGTAGCATCACTACGCAAGCCTGGGAAACCTTCAAAACAGCAAATAAAATTTTTATTTTGCCCTAAACATGTGCCCACTGTATAGTTAAGGTGACATGAGTTAGGAAATGTAGGGGGGAAGGAGGGTAGCCCCAAAAAAATTTTCGATCTTTTTCAGCCTATCACCCATAAAAAAGAAAAAACGCCAGCGTTTTTTGGGACTTAGAAAACGTTTTAACTTTTTTTGAAGCAATCACTATCTACTCTATTGTACTTCGCCTGGTCTGAGGTGGTGAAGGAAGTCTGTCGTAAAAGGTAGCGCTCACAAATAATGCGTGCGTCAGTGAATTTGCTTAGTTACGCCAGGCGTAAGGGTGCGAAGTAACACTAGTGAATTTACGCCAGTGTCCGTTAGTGAATCGGCGAATTAACAAAAATGCGCTACGCTAGCAAATTAACGCTAGCGTTAGGCGCTTCGTCCTTTAGTGAATTTGCCCCTTAGTGTTTAAGTCGGGGACTAGGGAACCCCGTGAACGAGGATTAGCTAGAACAAGATAGTTCTGTTATAGACTCTCTAGTAGAGATGGCGCGAACTGTTCGCCGGCGAACTTGTTCGCGCGAACATCGGGTGTTCGCGCTCGCCGGAAGTTCGCGAACGTCGCGCGACGTTCGCCATTTTGGGTTCGCCATTGTTGGCGCTTTTTTTTGCCCTCTCACCCCAGACCAGCAGGTACATGGCAGCCAATCAGGAAGCTCTCCCCTGGACCACTCCCCTTCCCTATAAAAACCGAAGCCCTGCAGCGTTTTTTCACTCTGCCTGTGTGTGCTGAAGAGATAGTGTAGGGAGAGAGCTGCTGCCTGTTAGTGATTTCAGGGACAGTTGAAAGTTTGCTGGCTAGTAATCGTTTTGATACTGCTCTGTTATTGGAGGGACAGAAGTCTGCAGGGGTTTGAGGGACATTTAAGCTTAGGTAGCTTTGCTGGCTAGTAATCTACCTTCTACTGCAGTGCTCTGTATGTAGCTGCAGTGGGCAGCTGTCCTGCTTCTGATCTCATCTGCTGACTGCTGCAATAACAGTAGTCCTTGTAAGGACTGCTTTTATTTATTTTTTTGTTCCAATACAGAGCAGTATCAAGCAGATTACTAGCCAGCAAACTTACTATCATCTGTCCCTGAAATCACTAACAGCTCTCCCCCTACACTATCTCTTCCAAGCACACACAGGCAGATTTTTCAGATACATTTTTGCCCTTGATCCCCCTCTGGCATGCCACTGTCCAGGTCGTTGCACCCTTTAAACAACTTTAAAATCATTTTTCTGGCCAGAAATGTCTTTTTTAGATGTTAAAGTTCGCCTTCCCATTGAAGTCTATGGGGTTCGCGAACCGTTCGCGAACCGCTCGCATTTTTGCGCAAGTTCGCGAATATGTTCGCGAACTTTTTTTCCGACGTTCGCTACATCCCTACTCTCTAGGAGAGCAGCTGTGTGCTCCATTGAGGATCTGTATCAGGGAGTAGCTTCCCAAGGCTTCTTGATTGCATTTAGTGAAGGAATCACAATGGATAGGGATCAGGCTTAGACTTCTTCTCCCTGACCACTCCACTGGGTGGGATCCACTTTGAGGTATTTCTGCCTGACGAAATTGATGTACTATTTGACTGCAATGCCTTATGGGAGTCACATTCTCTATGCTGTGTCATCTACCTGTTCTGCTGTATGTGATGTATATCTGCTAACACCTCCTCATATGTGAGTAGAACCTGTGGTCATTGTCTTGGACTAATAAACCATCCATCTTTTGTTCACCCTAAGAAGCTCCTGGCGTCCAATCATTCCTATTTTGCTATACAGTAGCCTGAGAGTTGTAGTTCTACTACACCGTTATGGGAACTTCCACTTAGTGAAGGCCCAGATCCTGAAGTGCGAGTCGCAATGTAACCCATGCTCATATCACTAGCTGGACATTAACTACTGGATAGTCCAGATTAGCATTACATTCACAAAAGAAATTTGGTTGTTAACTTTGCAAGGAAGTCTTTGAGGTCTTTAATCAGTCAAAAATGGTGCAAACTAGGTGTTTGCAAATGTTTTTTGAGTCGGACACCAGTGCAACTAGCATCAGAATTTAATAATCAGCATTGTAAATTTCTGACAACAACCCCTAATATTAGCTTCTCAACAGCTGTGCAGAGCCCACTGAGCATGTGAGCGTCGCAAGACACTTTCCAAGATGGTGACCCCCTGTGACAAGTTTGAAGTCCTGGATCATTGCTGCTATTGAGATGCTGAAACTTTGAGCTGGTGCAATGAGTTCAGTATGTAAAATAAGGCATATTTAACCATATTCATTTATAGGGGTTACTTCTCCTTTAAGGTTTCACAAATGGTTCAGCAGGCAGACAGTGTAAGTGTAGAACTGATATACTTCTATAACAACCTCCTTTCGCTTTGGGAGGAGCCCTTCGTATTTGGATGCTGCTAGTTCTAAAAGTGAGAGGACCAAGGGTGAAGTTCTGGGCAGGCAAAGGAACTGTAAAATATACAGGAAGGGCAGGGAACAGAGAGAGAGTAGTCGTGGGACAGGCGGGGTCAAAACCAGTCAAACAATGCAGTGCAGGATCAGGAACCAGGAGCGTAGTCAGGATAAACAAGCTGGAGTCAAAACCAAACAGACAGCACAGTACAGAATCAGGATCCAGAAGATTAGTCAATATATTTGCTCAAGTATACATCTACCCCTCAACATTTTTTTATTTATTTATTAATGCAGCTCCTCCTTGTATAAGATAACAATATGTCTCATATTCATACCTGACAGAACCGTAACATGCCTTAAATAAGCTCTTGGTGGCAGTATCTCATCTGGTCAAATCTTGATTCTTTATTAAGTTGACCGTAAGATCAACACACAGAGAGCGTGAATGAACACAGAACATTCAAGTTCTCATTTTTGTCATTATCTTTCCTTACTGTTCATTTAACATATGTGAAAAATATTTGTTTTGTTATTTGTATTTGCTATAAATTGATTGTTCGGTAAGACAGGAACATAGAAGGGGTCATTTATGAACACGAAAGCAGTGAGCAAAGGCAATTTTAATGTTTTTATCTCAAAAAGCAGTGTTTTCCCCTCCCAGATTTCCAGCACCGTTGTGGTCACTTGGGGGATTTGCACATGGCAGAGTTGTGGCCTACGTGACACAAATCAGTCCAGTTCTTGTCATTTCCAACATGTGGACGCCTATTATTTACACTGCGCTGTGAGAACTGGTGCTACCATCTAGTTTGGAGGTGCCATTAGCTCCAGGGTTCCCCTGCATAAATACGTGCAAGTGTTTGACAAATCAGGGAAGCACCCAAGGCCAGGCGCTGTGAATACTTGTTCCCACACTGGCTCACTTGTTCAGTTGGCTCGCTCGCTCCCGCATGACACACTCAATTTGCAAAATGAAGCAGGAAAAACTGAGCAGTGCCAAGTGCAACTACGGTATATGGAAGTGCAAAGAGCGGACTTCGACACAAGGACCTTTAATGAAAGAGATTTTTGGTGCATCTCACTGGAGGGACATTTGTCCCAAAACAATCTGACCACAACTGCACTAGGGCTCATAAATGACCTCTAGAATGTTACAAAACATCAAGAGCTCTAACATAATTTGAATCTGTCACCAGAAAATAATTTGGGAAAGGGAAAACTTTCAAATCTGTCCATACACTAAAATAGCCAAGCTTATGGTAATGTCTCTACTCTCTCAAAATTATCAGTTTTATTGCAAGCTTGCCCTCCTTCTGACCTGAACACCTGGCTCTGCATGCCAGCGAGAAACTGCTCTGTCAGCACATAATTCATGATGTAAGATTGTAAGTTCTACTAGGCATTGTTCATTCTTGCTGGAATATTAGCCATCATTATGGCCCATATTCCTTTTTATTATTCTGCTTTTGGCTAGTAGGGCACTGAGAATACAGGCAGAGCCTGTGTAGTTCTTTCTTAGCCAGTATAAACAGAACCCAGTCTCATAATTAGGCAGAATTAATGATAAAACAAATATAAGAAGCTGTAATTAAACAACAGGAGGGGTCAGTGTGTGTGTGGATGCTGGGTTTTCATTTGGACGGGTTGAACTTGATGGACATTGTCTTTTTTCAACCCAATTTAACTATGTAACTATGTAACAGCCAAAAGCCAAGTCCACAATTATTTGCTTTACATTTGGAGGCAGATTTATTAAGGGTCGAAGTGAGTTTGAGGGAATTTTCAAAGTTAAAAAATTCAAAATTCTAAGTAATTTTTTGGATACTTCAATCATCGAATAGGATACTACGACTTCGAATTTACTTCGATTCGAAGTAAAAATCGTTCAAATATTCGACCATTTGATAATCAAAGTACTCTCTTTAAAAAAAACTTCGACTTCAATACTTCGTCAAATTAAACCTGCCGAATTGCTATGTTAGCATGTGGTGACCTTCTACAAACTTTTTCTAAGTCTTTACACATCGAATAAAAATCCTTCGATCGTTTACGATTTTTATTCGATCGTAGGATTGCCAAATTCTGTGAAAAAACTTCAAATTCGATATTCGAATACAAAGTTTTTCAATTCGATGGTCAAATTTAGGGATGTAGCGAACGTCGGAAAAAAAGTTCGCGAACATATTCGCGAACTTGCGCAAAAATGCGAGCGGTTCGCGAACGGTTCGCGAACCCCATAGACTTCAATGGGAAGGCGAACTTTAACATCTAAAAAAGACATTTCTGGCCAGAAAAATGATTTTAAAGTTGTTTAAAGGGTGCAACGACCTGGACAGTGGCATGCCAGAGGGGGATCAAGGGCAAAAATGTATCTGAAAAATCTGCCTGTGTGTGCTTGGAAGAGATAGTGTAGGGGGAGAGCTGTTAGTGATTTCAGGGACAGATGATAGTAAGTTTGCTGGCTAGTAATCTGCTTGATACTGCTCTGTATTGGAACAAAAAAATAAATAAAAGCAGTCCTTACAAGGACTACTGTTATTGCAGCAGTCAGCAGATGAGATCAGAAGCAGGACAGCTGCCCACTGCAGCTACATACAGAGCACTGCAGTAGAAGGTAGATTACTAGCCAGCAAAGCTACCTAAGCTTAAATGTCCCTCAAACCCCTGCAGACTTCTGTCCCTCCAATAACAGAGCAGTATCAAAACGATTACTAGCCAGCAAACTTTCAACTGTCCCTGAAATCACTAACAGGCAGCAGCTCTCTCCCTACACTATCTCTTCAGCACACACAGGCAGAGTGAAAAAAAGCTGCAGGGCTTCGGTTTTTATAGGGAAGGGGAGTGGTCCAGGGGAGAGCTTCCTGATTGGCTGCCATGTACCTGCTGGTCTGGGGTGAGAGGGCAAAAAAAAGCGCCAACAATGGCGAACCCAAAATGGCGAACGTCGAGCGACGTTCGCGAACTTCCGGCGAGCGCGAACACCCGATGTTCGCGCGAACAAGTTCGCCGGCGAACAGTTCGCGCCATCTCTAGTCAAATTACGAAGTTTTTTGTACTTGATAAATCTGCCCCTTGCTGTACATAAACAATCTTCCATACAGACCCCGCACCAGAGTCAATTTTGAGCCCCTTTACCTCCTGTGCTTGTGTCTAGTTTAGCATATGAGGCTTTGGCTGTTGCAGATACAGACATATGTAGTGCAGTTTGTACAGGATGCATCACTGAGAATATGACACATTTTATCTGCTTCCCCTGCTTCATTTTCTTCCAATTCCCCAGACATGTCTACCTTCAGCAGTGAATAATATAAATCTGTCTCAGGGTATATCTGATACCTGTTTGAAGTAGAGCATATAAGGATACAGCAACGTATCCAAGTCTTTCTTTTTTTTTTTTCCAATTACAGAACTTGGTTATCTTTTTTGAGCTGATCAAATAAACTTTAGTACAGGACGCATACCAGAGGGAAAACCTCTAAATACAGATACAGATGTTCCAGCTGCCAGGAAGTTATGTTCTTATTTCAGTCTGGAAAACCACACCATGTTATTTCAATCAGCTCAAATAAAGAGAAAATAGTAATACTCCTAAATAGACGCAGCTGTAGTTCCCAGTAAGATTAGTATGAACCATAAGCAACGGACTGTGTATGCTTTATTTTGTAGACAAACACTCTATGGGACAGATTTACTAAAAAGCAAAGTGGCTAGCGACTTTTCTACAGCATTGTCACCCACAGGGAAATCGGCAATTCACTAACAGGTGCAGGTGCCGATTCGCTAGCGAACGGGACCGTCGCTAGCGTTCATTCACACTCTATCGCCAGGCAACTTTTCACTATGGCAAATGATCGTTACTCTACAAATTCACTTAAGTGCGGATTTTACTGAACATTGCCTCCTTCACCAGAGTTGACTTTGTCAGCTCAGACTAGGCAAATTGCTTAAAAAAGCTAGATCTTCGTCATTCTTCTTTCACTTACATCATATTCTATGAGCCGAAAATGCATTAAAGTTTCAAAAATGCTGGCGACTTTTCCTTTTTTGAAGCGAAATTGCCTGCAAAAGTCCCGACAAACTTTTTTTCTCCAGACATTTTATAACATATGGAACATTAATTTTACAGTGGGCTCATATGTAGGGCAATATATTAACTCTTGTCTATATTAAGGTTCCCTGGACATGTATAAGAAAAAGTAGTAAGTTCAAGCATTTGCACCAACATTTATAATAACGACGTCCATAAAACTTTAAATTACCCGCCGTATGCAAATTGACCTAATCGTAAGATCACTAGCGAATTTTCGCTAGGTACAAATGAACGCTAGCACATCTTAGCTATGAAATGTTCGCACAGCCAAAGTAACTATAGCGAAAAGTCGCTAGTGTTTGATGCTCGGGATGAAACTTTGCATTTGCACCGGGCGAAGTTGTACGGGTGTGACGCTGATGCTGGTGGAAATTTGCCCGTTAGTGAATCTGCCCCCATGTATGTTATTTATATTTGGAGGTCATAAAAATTTTCTTATTACAAATTCCTTTTTGTTGGAGTTAAGGTAACATGCTGGTTTACAAACGATTGCAGCTGAACTAAAAGCTAATGTGTAGAACTCACATTTATTTTATTTCAACTGAAGTGCATAACCTTGCATTTATCAATGTTGAACCTAATTTATCAGTTTGCTGCACAATTCTCCAATTTAGCCAAAACTCAGCAGGAAACTTATAGTTTTGCACAATGTATCATTAAAAATAGAGACAGTATTTACAAGGCCAACCTCAAGGTCATTAAACAAATTAGAAACCAAAGAAACAAACGCAAGACCAATGCATTACTCTAACTACCAAATAGAAAATTGGTGGTAAATTGTTCAATTTCCCCCATTACCGGCTCTCTGCCTGCATTCTTTTAGGCCAACTAGCTCCTTTGCCTCAACTTCCTTTGACATCATCTGGCACCATTAGAGGCAGGAGAACAATTTGATTGGCTGGGAGGCACAAAAGTGTCAAGAGTGCAGGGAGCCCATATGTACATTTGGAAAAGTAAGATTACAGAGGGAAAACCTGGATTTGGCATCCAAACTACAGGGTTGGCCTCCAGAGGCTATAACAGATCCCCTGCTGCCAATCCCAATGAAAGAGAGGGAGAGACAGAGACTATTCAAGGGAGCAGAGAGAGAGAGAGAGAGAGAGAGAGAGAGAGAGAGAGAGATCTACATCGGCTGAGCTCAGCCAATATGTGGTGCCTGGAGCTTCAATTGCACAGAGACCTCATTATGTTCCCTGCAAAGCTGCAATATGTCTAGGATGTGACCAACAACACAGTGAAGAGTTTATTAGGGGAATGTAATTAAAGTCACAAAGCGCAGAACAATTCGTGCCGATAAGACTAAAAAGCCACATCTCGCAATGTAATATTGTTCCTTAAACTGTTATTGCATTGCGTATTGTAGTTGCACATTACGAATGGTAATTGCTCACTCTTAAGAAGTGCTTGAAGGTGTCATAATCTTTGGGAGCAAACATAACAACTTTTTCAGTAAGAAGTTTTATTACATTTACTGCGCATTGTTTCAAACTATAAAATTCGCAAACGGTCTTCCACTGTCGGACATGGTCGCTAAACAGTTTCCGGGTTTGCAAAGCTATATTAAATTCGTGCAAAGCAAAATTTGTTCGCGCAAAGGCTTAACTTTTCGCATTGTGAATAGTTTTTCTGTTAGCAACTTATATTACATTCCCCCCTAAGTGCTGCAGAGCTGCCTGTGAACTCAAGTGTGCAAGCCTCTGTGAGCATCCCCAGGAGGAAATATTCTTACTAGCAGAAATACAATGTGTGGTCCCTCTGTAAGGGACAGGTCCAAGGAGAAGTACATGGGGGGTGGGGTTAGAGTTACTGCTACAGATGAAGCCACTTGGATTTGTGAGTTAAATGCGTCATGACTCAGGGGTAATTGAAGAAACTGTGTTATCTTAAGTCATCTTAACTCATTTAATGCATTTAACCTTTTCATTAGCATACCAAAGCTCCATTGTTCACAATGGTGAATGCTTTAATTAGATGGGATGTTGTGACGCAGTTTTCTGTGTTAAATGAGATAAATGGGATATCTGTGTTTAGTTATTCTGTGTCAAACAGACAAACCAAAGTGGCTTCATCTGTACTTTGAGTAAAAGAGCTCTTGGGAAGCTTCCCAGGCTTGGAAGGTTCTTATGCTTGCTCAGTTGCCAGCAGGCAAGTGCCCATTGTATTGGTGAGTGCCATCTTATTCTTTAAAGGTGTGTTATGAAAGGGTTACACAATATTTGTACAGTAAATAGGATTAAGAATGTAGCGGAGACAAGTTGTTCTACCAAAGCCACTGTCCAAGGTACTGAATAATGGTCATTTCTGATCTCTCCCATTCCCCATTTCCCCCATTTTAAGCCCCACTGGGAAGTAGCAAACACTAATGTTATATTTTAAACAGCACATAGATTATGGGCTACATTAATTGAGAGTGTTGTCAATCTTGTGTTATTTATATTGCTTTGCAAAAACAGCAGGTAATGCAAAAAAAAGGCTTTGGGAGGGTAGTGACTAGGAAAATACAGTCAGTTGGTCCTCAGTTGGTTGCAGTTTGCCCGTGGAAATTTGAAGAAAGAAGAAGCTGGAAGAGGATCGCTCCATGGTGCTCACTGGTATAACCCCGGGCCAGTGCAGTTTTCTGCTGATAGGAGCACCAGGCCGGGGTTTCAGGTAAGTAAATACAATCACTTGGGGGTGCCTAACATTTGGAACCGCAAAGTGGACGAAGCCTTTCCTTCTCCTTTAAGAAAGCCTGTAATTAAGTTAAGATATTAGACAGGACAGAGTAACCTATGCCTAAGGATAAGGCCCATGAAAAGAGACCAAATATATGTTTGTGTAACCCAAAATGTTCAACATTCCTTTCACATGATAAAATGTTAAAATAGTTTCACCCATTGGATGTGCATGTTTATAGCACCTGCACTCTAGCTGGGGCCCACATAACACTTTTTTTGCTTGAACATGCCCCTATTGACGGAGGAGTGGGAAACAGATCCTGGTGCCAACAGCCATGTTGGGACACATGCATGCAAATAATGAGCAAATGTCTCAGCTTACTTAATATACTCATGTGTGTAGCAGGTTGGGTCGACATGACCCCTGATCCTACCTCACACACATGCACATAACAGGCGAGATGCTGCACTAGCTCATTATGCATATGCATGTGATCCAATATGGCCATCCACACAAGGCTCTTCCTCCCAGTGTGGTCGACATGGTGCTTGCCAGTGGCATTTTCAAGCAAAATATTATTGTTTCCCCTGGAGTGTGGGCTCTACTAACCCACACCTTCAAAGGTTCTCTTCTCTGAAGAGTAGTGTGGTAGAGTGTGTGTCCCATCTACTGTCCCTTCTACTGATTGCAGATGGGGCTCATTTATAAATGCATCGCAGTGCTAAAATGGTTGCATAGGTCCAACTTTTGCCCAGCACATGCATATATTTTATAATGTAGAGCACAAATGTTTTAAAGTGCAATTAATGTGCTACTTTGGATGCTGACATTTGCTTTGCAGGAAACATCGCATTTTCTGTCTCAAGACTTGTAATAAATGATGTGCACATACTAGCGCTACTGCATTTGACGTATACCACAAACTACCAGTCATAAAAATATGAATGCCGCACATTTGTGTCTGTGCATATTGCCTAACTCCCACAACACGCCCCAGGAAAAATGTAATCACTTGTGACATAATTGCCTGATATTTGCCATATACACATAAAACTTCGCAAAAATATTTTTTACGGGCAGTGCAATTCAAATGTATTTTCATGTGCACACAAAATGGCGCATATATTTGGTTGTGCCAGATTAGCTGCTGCGCTGGGTTGCTAAATGAGCCCCACTGTGTCTGAAGTGATAGTTTAGACCACCTAATTCCTACCTAAAAATCTGCATTTTTAGAACAAAACTGTAGTAGTTAACTTTGCTTCCCTAAGTTCCGCAGCAATTTTTTTTTAATTTTAGAAATGTTCAGGGTACAAGTCAGCATAAAAGAAAAAAAAAAGCTAGAAATACAACATCATGTTTATATTACAGCAGTTGAGTGTTTCATAATGCCTTGGATTCCTGCATTGTGGATTCAGCCTTTCTTATTAATGCAGTTGTTTACACGGCTTAGATGCTGTTTGATAACATAACAAAATTCCCTTATGCCTTACAAAAAATGCATTTTTTGAGTTGAGAGAACAAAAGGTTTTAATTCTTGCAACAAACTCTGGATAAAGACCAGTGTTGTCTTGAATATAGCACAGTTAAAGGCAGCATGGAATATCTTGTTATGAATGAACAGAATACTAGTGGAGTGTGCATTATCATTTTTAAAAATACTTACTACTAGCATGAATTATTATCCTGAATATTTGGCACCTGGGGTCTTCCAGGTACGAAGTCTATCATAACATGGAGCTTTGAACAATCCTGACACTGACAGTGATGGTCTAAAAATATATTCAAAACTCACCAGATCGGATAACGTTGAAATTACATGGGCCACTTTTCCTATGGAATTAATCGATCACAAATCAGGAACATCTGCCCTCTAAATCAAAATATATCAAAAATACCTAAAACACATCAGCTCCCCTGCCACGCGCATAAGAACATCGGAGGGGTCCGGTGTGCCACCCCCCTATTTTCCCTTCCCTCTGCTTTGTGCGGCTGGAGAATGGGGATTTTTTTAAAACCATAGAGAAAGCAAACCCCATGGCCTGAGCCCATCTGTTACCCTGCCCCCCCCATGACCCCTGGGTTTGCTTCTTCTATAGTTACCCCACTGTTTTCTGGATAATAGGGGTCATTTGCATGCAATGAGCAAAGTGTAATATCAAGCACAGCACAAATCCCCCCAAATGTAATTAAGGGAACTAAGTTTGCCCAGGAGCAGTAACCCATGGCAACAATGTTTGCTTTTAAACAGGTGATCAGTAAATGCTACCTGCTCATTGGTTGCTATGGGTTACTGCTCCTGGGCAAACTTAGTGCCTTTAATTGCATAACCCCTTGTATTTTTTCCCCACAATGCAGCATGTTACTCACAATTCCGGCACTGTTGTGGTTGGAAGGGGATGTTTAACCTGATGCTAAATTACCACAATTTCATTGTAAATCGGATGTAATTGTGTTGATGGTTTTCCAAATCCAGTTAGCGTCATTTTCACAAGTATGCTGCACCTATTAATGCAGGGTGCTCTGGGAACTGTGGCGTCACCACCTGTCCAAGTTGGAGGCAGGGGTGGGCCACCTTGCTCCCCACATGTGGAAAGGGGGACACACAGGAAAGAGGCAAGAGTGGTGAACCCAGAAACGTGGAAGGTTATGAACCTGGACTAGGGGTAGGCAGGGGACCCATCCACAAGTACCTGCCCAATGCCCCCCTCATTGTTGCTCCCTAGGCAGGTGCCTCTTCTGCCTACCCCTAGTTCTGCCCTGGTTGGAGGTAGCTCCTCTGTTTCATTAGGTGCAACTGTATTGGCTAGGGAAGGGAGGTAGGAAGGACTCAGATCACATCTTGATGCAAGTACCTTGGGGACCTAGCGTTAGCACACATCTGGCTTCGGAAAATTTGTGCAAATGCAACTGTGCTTGCAGTCATAATTGCCCCATCCAGGTAACATATTCCAAACTGTGTGATTATTTTTTTACTGATCTGGTAAAGGTCTATTTATCAGTGAATTGCAGCTGATACCCACTATTCTATTACAACCCAACATTCCACCGAAAATGCAGATCAGCTGCCCTTTGTGGGATGTTTCACGTGAAAATTCTAAATGATTAACTACAAATACCTGTATTATATTTTGACGTTATTTTCTAGTACAATGTTTTAATCATTATTTTGGATTTTGTAAATAATTTAGAAATACGGCAAAACGGCCCATTTGGGAATGTTTCAGCTGCAGGCTTTTTACTTTAAACAAGGCAATTAAAATGCTATTTAAATATCTAATGAATGCATTGCGTGGTACAATATATATTTGTTGACTTTTTTCCCCCTAAAACACAATACATTACATTACTACAATATGTTTAGTAGACATGTCTTTAATTTGACTATATAGTATTTCAAAAATAAGATAGCGTTGCCCTGTCACGTTGATTCAGGAAGTAAGGAGATCTATTTCAGAGAAACTTCAAACTGATGACAATGTGAAAGATTATAGTTTATATAAAAGAAAACACCTATATAGAAAACATGGCTATGCAAGCCTTTGATTATTTATGTGCAGAAACAATATTTCTTATGAGCGATAGGTTATTAGAAAATTCTACAGTACTTTCCCATAAACTTTTTTTTCCTCAGTTGCAAATACTGCTGTCCTAAAACTACAGATGTTAATCTTGGCCTTGCCCACTTTCTTTATAGCTGAAGTTTTTGTCTCTCTTATAATGCTGACAAAACTTTCATAAAAGGGTATGGATGCCAAAGATGCAGATGCAAACAGAAAAGAACAGCAGGGCACCCCAATCTTAAAATATGATTTGGTTATTTCGGATTATATATATATATATACATAGATTGATCATCAATCCATATTGATGATCAAGGGAGTGCACCTCTTGGGACTTATTTGGATTCGTATTTGACGTCTGAATGCTGTGACTTTTTCAGATTTGTCGTCTGTGAATTTTTTCGGATTTGATGCCTGAATAATGTGACTTTTTCGGAAACCCAGCCCAAATCAGGATATCTTCGGGACATCTGTCAACCAGAAAACATCAGACTTTGATAAATAACCCCCCTATTGTCTATTTTTCAATCCAAATGAAATATGTAACAAATTAATGTAGATTTCATGTGGCTAGTAGATGCCAACAGTAAATGAGCCCTGAAAAGTATGACAGCCAGGATGTGTGCCAGGGCACAAATACTTGTTATAAAGCATTTGGCATGTACAGTTTTATAAATTCAAAACCACTCGACGTCTTTCATTTCCATGAGCATTGCTCTGCTTCTAAATGCAAATCAGGGTTCCTTTACTATTTTTTTTATGCTGAGCTTGGCACTATAATAGAGCGCAGAATTAAGCCCATTAAAACATCATGCATAAAGTGTTTGTGCCTGCTTGCCAGTTACACATGCTGCATGCAGCACTCTGAGGTTCATGGGAGTGTAGTCTCTAACACTTGCCTTGAACAAGCAGCAAGTACCGGGTTCTCTTTGCATCTTGCATTAAGGGCTCTTATACACGGACGGTTTTTCCTGCGATCCCCTGTGTTGCGCTTTCTTCCATTCAGCCACAGGGGAGCGCAGGAGTAGACGCAGTCAATTATTTTGGAGGGGGTTGTACTCACACAGATGTACTGTATGTAAGCACTAAATGCAGGTTGGGAAGCAGCATGTTGCATTTCACCTGCGTTCGGCACATACATGCATCTGTGTGAGTACAGCCCCCTTCAAAATAACTGACTGCGTCTACTCCTGTGCTCCCCTGCAGCAGAACGGAATAAAACGCAACACAGGGGCAAAAAAGGGGTGTGTGTAAGAGCCCTTAGACGTGATATTTTTGGCTCCATTCAAATTACATGCAACTAAACGGAATTTAAGGGCATCTACCTGTCCCATCACCATACCACCACTTACTTCTCAGGCTCAGTTTACACCTATATGTGTACAGTTTCCTAATGTGCACAACTTTGTGTGGCATAGGCATCTGGGACACAAATAAAAAAAAATATTTTGTCAATATGGGTATTTTGTCTATATTATGGGTAAAAGTCTATAGGCAGAACCAAGATTTTGATATTCAATTAATAGCTGATGTTGTCTTATGCTTTTGCCTTTTGCAAAGGTTATAGACAAATGTTTCCTTCTCACCTTGCCTCACATTGATTGAGTGAAAGGAGGAGACTAGGAAACAGAGGGAATCTTGAAATTTAAAAAATGGAAGGCACAGATTAAGGGAAAATTAGACCCCCAAAATGAATACTTGAGCAACAGATAGTTTATATCAACTTAAGTGGCTTTTTAAAGAATCAAATCAAACTGGAGTATATATTTAAGTAAATCTTGCCCTTTTACATCTCTTGCCTTGAACAACCATTTCATGATGGTCTAGAAGCCCATAGAGTGACCCTTTTACAGGTGAGGGGCATGACTGAGGGACGAGTAGGACAATAGTGGGGGTGCCTTGTATGCTAGGCATTCTGGGAATTGTAGGAAAGGATAGGCAAGGATGAAGGGGAGGACCTCAGGTGTTAAATAGAGGTGAGTGAGGTGGGAAAAGGCACTCTTACCTCCAGGACCACAGGGGGCAACAGTGTTTCCCTCCCGCCCGACAAGGAGGGGGGGATTAAAATCGCAGCTTGGCGTAGTGGGGGTGCCCTACTGGGTAGCCAAAAGGGGGTGGTAGTGCCAAGGTGAGTTGGTCCGGGGCTAGGCCTCGGGGCAAGGAGGCACAGCAGGTATAAAAACAAGTGAAGGTGGATTAGCCTTAGGCTGGAAAACGTGTAGGTTAAGTTATTTCAAAGATATTGTTAAATGTTATATGCAGCCTTCAGCGGCTTGTATTTTACACATGTCAACTTATTACTCATTTGTTTTATAACAAGAATAAAGTTGGTTTGTTGGTGGATATTTTACCAAGTTTGAATAAGGTTATGGAATAAAACAAGCTGCGGCCTTTTTCACCCAAAATAAGTCTTATGGTTGATTATTTGGTGGGGTTGATAAAGAGTTGGGAACGACATTGAGTCATACTTAAGTCAGTGTGCTGCCTCAGAGATCACCTGACCAGAAATACTACAACTCTAACTGTAACAGGAAAAAGTGTGGAAGCAAAAGACAGAACTCTGTCTGTTAATTGGCTCATGTGACCTAACATGCTTGGTTTATTTGGTGTGTCTGTCTGCACAGTGAATCATACGATCCCAGGGGGCGGCCCTTATTTTTTAAAATGGCAGTTTTCTATTTATGGCACATACTACTAAAAAGGTAGATTATGAAAATGGTTTATTTACATGAAGCAGTTTTTACTAGGGATGCACCGAATCCAGGATTCGGTTCGGGATTCGGCCAGGATTCGGCCTTTTTCAGCAGGATTTGGATTCGGCCGAATCCTTCTGCCCAGCCGAACCGAATCCGAATCCTAATTTGCATATGCAAATTAGCGACGGGAGGGAAATTGCATGACTTTTTGTCAGAAAACAAGGAAGTAAAAAATGTTTTCCCCTTCCCACCCCTAATTTGCATATGCATATGCAAATTTGCATTCCTATGCATATGCAAATTAGGCTTCGGATTCGGTTCGGTATTCGGCCGAATCTTTCACGAAGGATTCGGTGGTTCGGCTGAATCCAAAAAAGTGGATTCGGTGCATCCCTAGTTTTTACATATGAACTACATAAGATCTTTTTTATAGAGACCTACATTGTTTGAGGGGTATAGTATTCCTTTAATTGTTACTTTCTTTCTTGTGTTTCAAACTGAACGGTGTGTTTTATGAAAAGTTTTGGTTAATAGTTTGGTTAATAATGACATTGTTTTATTTATTTTGTTTTAATATTGGGATATGTGTCCCTGTTTTTAAAAAAAAACATTGCCTCTCATTGGTGATTTAATACAGTATTTAATACAGTATGAAGTAACAAATAGCACCTACCCCCACCCCCACATGTGTTAATTAGACACTAGTTGTTTGTTAACTTTGAGAAAGGATACAGTTGTAGCCCAAAACATCAGTCTCCACTAATAAAATTACTTAATTGTTTCTACATAAGACCTGCGAGTGCAGACCTTTTTGGCTTCTTGGATATATATATATATATTTATTTATCTATATACTGAATTTCAGAATCAACAAAAATCTGTTCTGCACTCAAAATAGAAGTACAGGATACATTATCCAGAAACCCAATATTCGAAAAATTTCCTTTTTCTCTGTAGTAATAAAACAGTACCTTGTATATAATCCAAACTAAGATATAATTAAATGAAAGCAAAATCAGCCTATTGAGTTTATTCAATGTTTACATGATTTTCTAGTAGACTTAAGGTATGAAGCTCCAAATTACGGAAAGATCCATTATCCGGAATGCCCCATATACCTAGCTTTCTGGATAACAGGTCCCATACCTGTACAAACTTTGGGTGCCTGATCTAAACGTTTTGTTGGAAAAGATCTGACATGTAACATGCAATATTGAATTCTATAAGGAATAGAATAAATAAGCAAAAAATTTTCTATTTTTTCCATTTTCTGGCAGCAGGGCATATAATGTAAGCTGTAACATGTAGTATATCACTAGGATAATATACACCTTCTATTTATACAACTGTTCAAATACGCCAAGAAATATTTTTATTTGTTTTTCATGACACTTATCCAAAAATATGATGATGATGAAGAAGAAAAGATTGTATGTGATAACGATCTGTAGTCAGGTCATAATTCTTTCCATAAGTATAACTAGGTCATTGCCTATTACTTTTTTATATACTATACCTGAAAACCTTTATAGCTATAAATGCTATAAAATGTAATTGGTTAAGGCATAATTGGAATTCACACATAACAGCATCACGATAATCATTCCCACTTGTTTGACAACATAGATTACCCGTAGCTAGTTCATGTTGACAAATCCTTACTATGGAAGGCTGGGGGTACATTATCCATTTAATATGGTAAGCAAATGCTCAAAGTGAACCAGGACTCCGTGCAGTCAGACACTGCCAAGTAACGGCTAAATGAGTTGGAAAATGATGCTAAGATCATCAATCAAGAACATCACCAGGAATTAAAATGAAATGCACATGCGGGATGCAATCATCTGCCAATATCGTAAGATCAGACCATGAAAAGCACATCTAGTCAGATGTAAGCAATGAAGAGGTAATGAAATGTTATACGTCTTTGCTATACCTACCAGTGATGACCAATATCTCATTAGAAAACCATGTGGCTGCACACAAAACCATTCCGAAATGGATTTCATCAAAAAACATGCCTTTGTTAAACAATCTTTTGAATTGTCTGTAGCCTCAGGGATAAATCAGTGCGGACGGTGCAGTCATGTCCTTTACTGGCCTTTAGTGATGAGCGAATAAATTCACCGGGCGCAAATTTGTGTTGAATTTCCGCATTGGAGTATAAATTAGTGAAACAGCCGCAAAAATTCGCCGGTGAAAAAAAAAACATTTTGGCCGCGTGTCAACATTATTTGGACGCCCATTGACTTTAACGCGTGCTTCAATATTGACGCGTGGGTCAGATTTGACAAAGGCGTCAAAACTGATGCTGGTGTCAACATTGATTTCATCATTGCTTTAAATAATGTCATATTTTTGTCATGATACTCAACACACATTTTTAAAACTAAGTGCTGCTGGAGTATCTATAACTGTAAACTTTTTGACACTATAGTCAATTAATTCCTATACAGGTATGGGACCTGTTATCCAGAATGCTTGGGACCTGGAGCTTTCCGGATAACAGATCTTTCCGTAATTTGGATCTTCATTCCTTACATCTACTAGAAAACCATATAAACATTAAAAAATCCTGCCCTGGGTGCTTCTGTTGGCAGAAAACTGCTCTGAGCCAGGGCACTTGCAAGCGAGTGATGCTCTTCCTCCCTTCTCCTTTCTTCAAAATCATGCGGCTGAGGCATGCACGGTAGAGAGAAACAGCCAGCTTTTTTGTTAAAGTCCTTCTTCTCTACTATGTATGTGTGCCTATGTGAAGAAAGAAGAAGAAAGGAAAGTGATTGCTTGCTTGCAAGTACCTCAGCCCGGTGCAGTTTTCTGCTGGCTCTGGGCAGGGTCGGACTGGGCTGGCAGGACACTGGGAAAAAACATGGTGAGCCCTGACTCTTTTGGGGCCCACCGGCCCAAATCCGCTCCTTGGATTCCTTATACTCATTTCCCTCCCTGAACCCAGTAGCATCTCTAACGCGAAGAATTTGCGCATGGGCACGCTCGTGGGGGAGGGGCTAGGGGAGAGAAGACCGAGGCTGGGGGACCCGGGCGATGGTGCGGGGACCATGAGGCTGGAAGCCCGGTTGGCCCTGGGTCCTCCAGTCCGACGCTGGCTCTGGGTGTCAGGTAAGTCATTACAGAATTGGGCTGGGCCGGCGGGACGGCAGGAAAAAAACCCAGTGGGCCCCCGGCTCTAGTGGGCCCTGCAGGCCCAGATCCACCACCTGGATTTCTTCTTTCTTCTGCCTCAGAGCCCCCCTCCAATCCCTGAGGGCTACAGCAGCAGGGCCTCCCGTCCAGCAAGTGCGCACTCACGCATGCGCTTCAGCACAGCTTTTTGCCACAACCAACAACCGGCAGGGGGGAGGGTTGCAGGACGGGAGGCTATAGCCCTCAGAGTCCGGAGGGGGTCCCGAGGCAGAAGCCCCAGTGGGCCCTGAGCCCCCCAGTCTGACCCTCAGTCATTACAATCCTTTGAGGGTGCCCTAACATTTGGCACCCCCTATAGACTGGACATTTCCTTTAATACACTCTGGGGTGCATAACATTCTGGTACCCCCCAAGTGTACTAACTTTTCCTTGTCCTCAAAGTGATTTTGTTTTCCAAAAACTACTGAGCTTCACTTAGCAGTACATATTTTCAGACACAAAATAACTTTTTAACTATTTTTTCTGGTGTCCTATAGTCTATATAGTAAATTGTTGGCAGTGATGGCTTCTCCGCCTACTTTTATTTCCCCACATTTCAATTGTTATGGTTCCTTGTAAATTATGATATTTTTACTGGAAACATTACTAGTCAGCAATTTCAGCTCCCAAAATGCACTTAGAGTTGTTTGCTTTTTTTTTTTTTTTTTTAAACCCACTCGAATGGGAAAAATGAGCTTTGCTAACATAATATAGACTGTGTATACTAAATGAAATGCATAGAATGCTCTTCAGCTTTTCTAGAAGAAGTTAGCTATATTTTTTATCTATATTCTAAACAAGTCACTTTTTACCTGAATCTCATGTCTAGACATGACATCATCCTAAGGTATGCCTTATGTTTTGTGGTACAGTAAGTTTACAATATCCAGAACGTATAATTGCCATCGTCGGTGAAAAATAGAAAGTCTTCCAAGCAGCTGCTTTGGGTAATCGCTTGAGCCTGTTTTCATCTGTCATATGGTTAACATTGAGCAAATGCTAATGTTACCTTAAACTTGAATGTGTTTAACCCTTACTTGGCAGGCTAATAACATATGGAGGTAATAAGGGAAAGCAGAAACATTGATGTTCTGTCAGTTCATTTAGGTGGGATTAAACGTTTCATCTGAATGGCCACAAGGTTTGTAAAAATTGTAAAACAGATATGGGACCTGTTATACAGAATGCTGGGGATTTTCCGGATAAGAGATCTTTCTGTAATTTGGATCTCCATACCTTAGGTCTAAATATAATTTAAACATTGCTTTTCCTTCAATAAGGATTATTTATATATTTGTTTTGGTTCAAGTACAAGATACTATTCCTCTATTAAAGAGAAAAAGAAAATGTTTAAAAATCAGAATTATTTAATTAAAAAAAAAGTCTATGGGAGATGGCCTTCACATCATTCTGAGCTTTGCGTATAACAAGTTTTTAGATAACAGATCCCATACCTGTACAGGTACTCCGGACCTGGGGGTTTCCAGATAATCAGCCTTTCTTTAATTTGGATCATAATGCTTTAAGTCTGCTAAGGAATCTTTAAAAACATTAAATACACCCAAGAGGATTGTTTTGTCTTCAATAAGGAATTATTTATCTTAGTTGAGATTAAATACAAGGTTTTATGATTACAGTGAAATAGGGGATCCATTTAAGAAATTTGAATTATTTCATCAATGTGGAGCCAATGGAATTGTAGATGTAATAACCTGTATTATAAACCATGGGAAATCGAGTTTGTATCATTGTTTTTAGAGGGATACTGTCATTTATATACACAATGTTTGATTATGTCTGCAAATATGCAGAATGGTGTGTAAAATTGTGTCACGTTGTTCGGGTTTGAAGAGGGTAATTATTTATTCTGCCCATAAAAACAGCATTGGCCCTTTCATTTATTGTATTAAATTTCCTGGTGTTCTTATTAAAGTCTCTTCCCTCTCTTGAAAAAAACCCCTAAAGCATGGTCTTTCTTCTTTTATAGCAACAAACTGTTAGTTTGTTTCTATGGGATTTTTTTTAATTGTATGAACTCTTACGTTAAATAATTGATAAATATGCCTCTAAATAGAAATGAATAGAGAGCAGCAGGATTTTACTCTAATGAGCTGTGGGAAACTCTAGTATCACTCTTTGAATAATATGCCCCATACTCAGAATGAGAACTATACTCTTGCTCTAAAATTCCTCACTCCATTTATCATTCTTAGGGGTCCGTACTAAAGCGCGGTAAAAATTTGCGCAAAAAATATAGACAAATTTAACGGCGAATATGTTTTCGCGAGTTTTCTAACCTGCGGTAAATATAAATTTGCAATTTTTTTGCGCAAAAATATGTGTTCGCTGAAAATAACGCTACATACACATTAACGTCCGGTTTACTAAACAGCAAAACGTTTTAAAGACAAAATTAACGCCAGAATATTCACAGAATTTTTTCGCCAAAAAAATTCTCAATGGGAGGGACAGGAAATATCCCATAAAACCTTGTTTTACCCATAATTCCTGTTGCCATTCCTGACAGTAGAAGAGAGAAGTGACAGGAGAAGATGAAAGTGACAGGAGAAGAGGGAAGTGGCAGGAGAACTGAGAGATGTTTTGGGTTTTGCTTTTGGCTGCTGCTACAGCATCTTTTAGAGGTGAAAGACAGATTATGGCTAAGAGGGACAGGTTTCGACAGCCTAGACAGTTTCGACCACGCTCTGCACTAGAAGAGCTGAGTGACACTGATGTTCCGTCTGAACAGGCAAGCTATACTTGATTTGTACACTTACATAGCTCATGATCTCCAGCCACTGACAGGTCGCTCACAGGCATTCCAAGCATAGTAAAATTGCTGGCAGTTTTGAGCTTCCTTGCTAAAGGCAATTTACAGCCATCTGTTGCAAGGGTGATTGGGATAAGTTGCTAAACTTTTTCTAGACTTCTGAAACCCGTCTTGAGAGTCATTGTGCGACAGTGCCCAAAATGTGTCTGCTTTCCATCAACTCCAGAACAGTGGCAGGAAGTGAAATCAGTTTTTTAAAACCTTGGAGGCATGCCCAATTGCATTGGTGGTTCTTTAGCGTAGTTACCGTAAGTGATCGCAATGACTTCTGAGCGCATCGCTGTTTAGTAAACTGGCACAAAAATATTCGCAGCGGAAACTTATAGTCAAATTTACCGCGCTAAATAAACGGACGCCTTAGGCACTGCAATCAAAACAATCCCTTTATCTGAGGAGAAACTCCAGGTCTGATAGAAGCAAGGAGGAGAAGTAGAGTTCGAGGGGCACTCACTTGTCTCCAATCTCTTATTGTTCCGGGTGCACATCCCACAGTGTCCCTCCACACTGGAACCACTAGTCACACGGCAAAAGGGCAGCACTCCGTGCTTTAGTAAAATTGCCTTTATTTCCACATGCAGGGCAACATATACAGCAACGTTTCGAGCCACACACGGCTCTTTGTCAAGCTTGACAAAGAGCCATGTGTGGCTCGAAACGTTGCTGTATATGTTGCCCTGCATGTGGAAATAAAGGCAATTTTACTAAATTATCATAATAATATACTTCATAATCATAAATAGAAAATTGCCATTTTAATAAATAAGGGCCGCCCCCTGAGATCGTAAGATTCACTGTGCACACATACAAACCACATGTAAGGTCACATGAGCCAATTAACAGACAGAGTTCTGCCTTTTGCTTCCTCACTTCTTCCTGTTACAGTTAGGGGCCGATTCACTAAATTCGAGTGAAGAGTTCGAATTAAAAAAAATTAGAATTTCGAAGTTTTTTTGGGCTACTTCGACCATCGAATGGGCTACTTCGACCTTCGACTACGAAAATCGAACGATTCGAACTAAAAATCGTTCGACTATTTGACCATTCGATAGTCGAAGTACTGTCTCTTTAAGAAAAACTTCGACCCCCTACTTCGGCAGCTAAAAGCTAGCGAAGTCAATGCTAGCCTATGGGGAAGGTCCCCATAGGCTTGCCTGGGATTTTTTGATCGAAGGATTTTCCTTCGATCGTTGGATTAAAATCCTTCGAATCGTTCGATTCGAAGGATTTAATCGTTCGATCGAATGAAAAATCCTTCGATCGATCGATCGCAGGATTTGCGCAAAATCGTTCGACTTCGATATTCGAAGTCGAACGATTTTAGTTCCGAGTCGAATATCGAGGGTTAATTAACCCTCGATATTCGACCCATAGTGAATCGGCCCCTTAGTGTTGTAGTATTTCTGGTCAGGTGATCTCTGAGGCAGCACAGATAGAGTCACGAAATGGTGGCTCAAGACAAGAGATGTAAAAGGGCAATATTTATGTAAATATATATTCCAGTTTGGTAAGATTCTTTAATATGTCATTCAATTTGATATAAACTATCTGTTGCTTAAGTATTCATTTTGGGGGTATAGTTTTCCTTTAATGGAGGTGTCCACACTTACTTTAAATTGCCATATATACCCACACCAATATGGGACTTGACCTCCAAATGCAATTCAAGCAATATTAGATAACCAATGGCCACGCAAAAGTAATTGAATTAAAAAGCAATATTTATTATCACCATGCCAAAATTACTAAAACCATTTAAAATAAGCAGCGCTGCTTGGGGGGTGGGGATCCCAATACCCCTATTAATTCTCACTATTAAGTACAATACAATAATGGAAACTGCACGCTGTTGGTAGGAGCCGCCAAATTGTTTCCAGTTAAAAAAATTTTTGGGCGGTACACGAAGCATCAGTCTAGATAAATCCGTGAATGAATGTTCATGTAAGGAGGATAGCGATGTGCCGTCACAGATGACTTCTAAATGTGGAGATGTCCAAAGTGGTATATGTCGCCAATAGGGTGCTTAATTCCGTGGCAAGAGAGATGGTTGGTCCCACAGGGTTAATAAATAGTGTGCTTTGCGGTATGTGGGAGCGGAGCCAGTTTGGGATTAAATATTTAGTGCCCAATAGTTCAAGCTGTATTATATAGACATTCGGCACTGAAAATGATTATCAATAATGTGCATCCAATGGGCATCAAAGTCACAGCCTTGGTGATGTAGCAATCGCTTCACAATCATGTTCATCCGACCACGCTGTGGCAGGCTGCTGTTTGAGTAAGAAAATGTACTGACTGTAGCTGATCACATCCCACACCGGATACTCAACGCTCGATGCTCACATCCAAACATCAAAACCACTTGTTCCACTGTTGCGCATTGTCCTTGAGAGAAGGTGGAGACGGATTCCGATGTTCCCCGTGCTGCGCTGTACCTCGAGGTACATAGAGAGCTTAGCATATTTGGAGGTCAAGTCCCATATTGGTGTGGGTATATATTATGAAAATATGTATGACATTCTATTAGAAATGAATACAGTATTTTCATAATGCAAGAGTTTACATGTGGTTTTAACTTACTTATGGGTTCACATCGATGTACCCATTAAAGTGTTGATATGCAGAATATCTATTAAAGTACAGCATTACATTATTTTAGGTTCTTTTTTTTCTTGCTGCGGTTTCATGTTCCTCTGGCAACTTCCAGAGACTCACAGAACAATAGACCATCAGCCTGGCAAAGTGCTTTTTAAATGATACAAGAAGGAGTTTATTGGTCGGCTGTGGTAAATGGTCAAAGAGGAGCAGTACAAGGTCCAAATATTTTCACAACTAGAGCAAAATAATACACTCAATTCCAAAACAATATACGGTAAGAAAGATTTTTTTTTTTTTTTTTGCCAATGTACCGTTTTTAGCACTAAAATTCATGTAAACTAACTACCCCAAAAACGCGAAAAAAGCCAATATATATTAAGTATAAAGACCACAAAATTCCTCAACTTCTCCTCAAATTTGGAACTTCTGCATTGGAAAGATACACATGGAATGAAAAATAACTTAAAGTACTGAAAAAAGTACATAACTAGGAGAACAAAATAGTACTAAAGGTCCCCTGGAAGTTAAATAGAGTATGGGTTTTCTATTCATTTCATAGCATTTTTGAACAGATGAATTTACTGTACACTGTACATATTTTTTATATTCGGTGGTCACGGATATACAGTGCAGCCTGAAACGGTAATCAGTAGTATTGCTTAGGTATGGAACTTAATGAACGTCTTATATAAATGTCAGACCTACAGTGATCTTCTTGAATTACATTTGCTTTAGATTAATCTATAAAAACCCAAAACTGGATTTCATTAACCAGACTAATTATTTTGCAAACAAACGCGCTGCATGAAGATTATTGAACCCCTGTCTGTTTACTGCGGAACTGCTGAGTTTAGAAAATAATAACGGTTTACTCCAGCATAATGAATCAATTCTATAAATCATTAAATTACCCCTACTGCAGTCTGGCCCCCAGTTACACTGTTGTTTAAAGGTGAAGTCCCCATGGTAGCACCAGGGAAGGCAATTACTCTCATTATTTTTATGGCATGTGCTTTTTATCTAAACTGGAGACTTCAAAGGTTTTTTTATTAAAGTATGCAAAATAGACAAAACATAGTTTTCTCTTGCTATAATTCTCTTCATTGGTACTATTATCAAAATAATAGTCATGTCAAATTTATTTACCCTTTCGCTACCAATTGTGAGCATATCATAGTTTATTGTGTTGAAAGAGCATCTCCCTAGTTACATTTGCAAATACAAGGCTCTTGCACCATTTTTATGGAAGCGATATAGGTATGGTTGCATTGCTGGTAATAAAGAATGCTTCTGAGAGCCAAGCACCTCCCCTGCCTATGTACAAATGCAGAGAAGAAATGGCCTTTTCACACAATAATCTGTTTTTAGGTTTCTTTTTACAGAAAATAAACGTAATATAAACCATATGCAAACAACAAATCTACTCTCCTGAATTTTTTTAAACATGGATTTATTTTATTACATTTTTTTTACACATCAGAATACTAAAAAGCTACAAAAAAAAAACTGCGACTTGGCTTCACTCTCCAGAACATTACAATATAATAATGGAGAACAAATTCCAGCATGAGAAGGTGTCTGTGTATAAGTGATTAAAGTTTGTGCTAATCTGAGTCAAGTTTTATGATGTCTGAAAAAAAATGAAAAGGGGGTTCTGTGGTTCATATTGATGTGGTTCATATATTGGTTTCCCAAGATAGCATTTATTGACCTTTTATAGAACTGTGCCTATTATTTTTCCTCTAATTTACGTTTCAGATTAAAGGTCACACTTAGGGGCAGATTTTCGAATGAAAAAAATTCAAATTTCAAGCTTTTTATTGTGTGCTTCAACCAGGGAATAGTCCAAATTCAAATCGAATTTGAAAAAAAACTTCAAAAGTTTGAATATCGAAATTTATCATGTACTGTCTCTTTAAAAATTCGACATTGACCATTCACCACCTAAAACTTGCCGAATTGCTGTTTTAGCCTATGGGGGACCTACTAGAACCTATTTGGAATCAATTGGTGGACTTTGACAAATCTAAGTTTTTTTGGGAAAAACTTTGAATCGAATTCGATCGAATGCACTATTCCTTCGATTCGTACAATTCTGCAAAAAATAATTTAAACATTATAATCATATCATATGAATCATATTTCCCATTATACAAACACATATAAGCAACATAATATATTTTATATATGAAACCACAGCAGATTTGTACAGTTCTATGTCCCCTGAACATACCAATACCAAATATATATATAGTTTTATTGAGATTTCTCACTTGCATAGGTCAAAACCCCAAGTAGTGCACTACCAAATTTCAAAACCACCGCTCCACAAAACTGCATACTTCTGATTTCAAGGCCAAACATTTCACTAACAGTAGGTTTACCATAGAAAATTACACATTATTGGAAAGAACAAATTCTGACGAATCCAAAGTGGGTAAAAATAGCTTTGTACTCTAAACTACCAAGTTGCAATTCTGTTGTAAAGTTCTGTGAAATTTTTAAAAAATGTCCTCAAAGCTTCCAATCTACAGCATCATATTTTCCACATATCATTAGATAACCAGATAAAAGACCCTTAATATGAATGTCTGGGGTCTGCTGAATAGTTTGATGCCTGACATGCATAGGCTTACCTAAGTATGCAGCATATAGGGGACCAAAAATATAGGCACCCCATATTATCAGTTCTATAATTCCAGATACTGCAAAATTTACAGCATTTTATGAGGACCAAAGGAACAGAACATACATTCACCCCTGAAAACCATATATTTTTGGAAATTACACATTCCCCTAAATCCAAATTGTTTATGCATGTCTTTCTACTCCAAAGTACCAAGCCGCAAAGCTTTCCTAAACTTGGAGATTTTGGCGACATTTCTGAAAATCACCTTAAAACTTCAACTTTGCAGCATTTTATCTCCCACATATCATTAGGTACCAACTTAAAACACCCTAAATATGAACACAAGGGGTCCACTGAACAGTTTGATGCCCAATGTACATATGTTTATTGAAGTACATGACATGAAAAAAATCTTACCTTTTGCATAATTATTTGATGGTACAAAGACCCCCAAAACCCATATTTTTGGAAAGGACACATTCTGATGAATCCAGAATGGGTAATTATGTCTTCCTACTCCCAACTACCATAATGCAAAGCTATGCTAAAGGCAGCAGTTTTTATGACATTTCTGAAAATCACCTAAAAATATTGCAATTTTCCGCATTTATCTCACAAAATTTCTTACATACATTGGAAATTCACCTTAAATATGCTGCCAATTCAACTTCTGTGAACAAAACCCCCTGATTGAGTATTATGTGCTGCAAGACCCCCTAACAGTACAAAGACCCCCAAACCCCATATATTTTTGGAAAGTACACATTCTAGGGACTACAAAATTCATAAAAATGGGTTTCTACTCCAAATGATCCAACTGAAAAACTGCACTAAATAATATAAGAAACAACAAGGCAAGCATCTATGGGAATAATGCAAGAATCTATGGGAGATGGCCTTCCCATAATTTGGATTTTTCTGGATAGTGGGGCTTATTAACACTTTGGAAATTTGCACCTGGGCAGTAACACATGGCAGCCAATCACATATGTCCTTTCACAGTTCATCATGCAGCTGGCAAATAAAGTCAGTCACTGACTGGTTGCTATGGTTTACTGTCCATAAGAAAATTTTCCAGTGTTTCTAAATGAGGCCCAATGAGTTTCCAGGTAACAGATACTATCCTATACTGGTAGTATAGGTTCCCTGATATAGCACAATGCAATCAATATTTTATTTTTTTTCACCATTACAAAACAGAAACTATGGCTGTCAGTTGCTTGCTTGCCAATTCTCTTACTGGGAAATTGTCAACACATTATATGTAAAAATCCATAACTTTTTCCTTTTCAAGCGTGCATGTGTTTTCTATTGCGGTTTTAGTGTATATAATTATGAAGAGACAGAGTGATTGCTGTAACTCTAAAAAAAAACCTTGCAAAACTGCAAATATCAGAATCCAAGAAACTAAAAAGAAAATAATTGCAATCAGATGTAGAAATTGGTAGGGTGACTATGCTTTATTACCAAAACAATAGAAAGTTAAATAGAAGCTTTTCTCATGAATAGGGAAAATGATGTTTGCATTTATTGATAATTAGAAGTGCTTATGTCCCTTCAATCAATGTTAATATTTGTATAGATATTTCTAGTGGGATATTCAGTTCTTTAAAATAAAAAGCTCTTAGGCTGGGTCCCTCCATATAGACACAGCATATAATTCTGTCAAATTTCGACCTGATTGCATGATCATTGGTTCATCTTTGTTCCTCGATCAGACTCTGGAAAAAAATAGGGAAAGCTGACACCTTTTCCCACCAAAACCGTCTTTTCCTGGTTAATGTACACTTCCCTCCAGGCACTGATTTAAAATTAGTGCCCTGGATTCTGTCAAACGCTTATCTATACACAACCATAGTCCCAGGTTGGGAGGTCTTGTCCTTCCAAGAACTTAAAGGGATACTGTTGTGGGAAAACATATTAACGCATCAGTTAATAGTGCTGATCCAGCAGAATTCTGCACTGAAATCCATTTCTCAAAACAGCAAAGAGATTTTTTTATATTCAATTTTGAAATCTGACATGGGCCTAGACATATTGTCAGTTTCCTAGCTGCCCCAGTCATGTGACTTGTGCCAGCACTTTAGGATGGAACTAGTTTCTGGCAGGTTGTTTTTTCTCCTAATTAATGTAACTGAATCAGTCTCAATGGGACTTGGCTTTTACTATTGAGTGCTGTTCTTAGATCTACCAGGGAGCTGTTATCTTGTGTTAGGTAGCTGTTATCAGGTTACCTTCCCATTGTTCTTTTGTTAGGCTGCTGGGGGGGGTGATATCACTCCAACTTGCAGTACAGCAGTAAAGAGTGACTGAAGTTTATCAGAGCACAAGTCACATGACTGGGGCAGCTGGGAAACTGACAATATGTCTAGCCCCATGTCAGATTTAAAAATTGAATATAACAAAATCTGTTTGCTCTTTTAAAAAATTAATTTCAGTGCAGAATTCAGCTGCAGCAGCACTATTAACTGATGCATTTCGAAAAAAACATGTTTTCCCATGACAGTACCCCTGACAGTACCCCTTTACAGAGATATCTGCCACTTCATCACTCAAACATTCCAAAAAGGCTACACCTCTTCTCCAGCTTCAACATACTGTACTTCAAACTTCTCTACTACAGTTCTTACCTAATCTTTCTACTATACAATAGCCTTTCAGTAGAGACGAGAGTAGAGAACTGTAGACATTGCAAAAAAAATTGTAACTTCTTCCGGAGAAGAAGTAGTGGTATTTCCAGTTTTTGTTTGCCTCCTTCCTCTGGTCTTGGTCTTCCATAGAACAAGAACCACAGTTAATAACCATTGCCTTACACCATACACCATCATTGCCTTACACCATCAACTAGGTTTGACCATTTTTGTTTGCAGTTGGGGAGCACCATGATCATAAACTTGACCTTAAAGAATATTTATAGAAACAGGAGAACTCCTACTCAGCAGCATCACTGAAAAAAAAAGAATGCAGCAGGCTAAACAAATGGATGCCATAACACCATGATGCCCATACACTAGCCGATATTTTACATTATCAGACTGATTGATATTGTTATAGCCATACACAATAAATAATAGCTATGATTCTATTTTTCTGTCCTCTTCACTTTATCATCTGCTGATGTTCTATGCAGTGTCTGATATTTTGAATTGACAGATGAAAATGTCAAACCTGCCAGATCAGCGATCAACCAATATTCATGCTGTATAAATATCAGTCACAATCATCCAGTCAACAAACATTACATCGAGTATAATTTTAGCAGACTTTGTATGTCTGGCTTAACTCAACAATAATGAGTAGATGGAGGCTGTCTACAGTAACTAACTGGCGGCATTCCTACTGAAACAAGGACACTAACTGTTATCAAAATATTATTTATACTTAATGGCCTATTTTAAATTTATTTCTGGATCATATATACAGTGTATGTTTTAAATCATCATCCCTTATATGACTCAAATGTCTCCTGTAGTTTCTATGGTACTGTATACGTTACGTAACTCGAATCTAAAGTCAGCTATGCAGAAATAGAGCAATCTTTTATGTGGAAACAGCAGTTTCTAACCACTTGACATAGCACTGATCTCCTATAAGGATATAGCACCTAATTATTTTATGATGATGAAGAATGAGTTGTCCTTTAATCTTTAATTTTACACAATTTTTCCTGATGGTTTCTTTCAAAATAAGTGCATTAAATATTTCAAAGGAAACACTGAAACCGTAGCAAAAAAGAATAGGAGGATAGCATTTGTCTTAGGTTGTTTATACCATAATTTTTTAACAAATTCTTCTGCCCCCTATAATTGGCCAACAGATAAGCAAAAGTCTAAATACTGCAAAGAAGTATTGTTTTATAAATATAAAAGTTGTTAATAGATGTTTATACTATGTCAATGTCACGGGAGAACACCTGCTATTGTGTATCATTGGAAAGACTGTTTTTTAATTTAATATAGAACACCAAAAATCCAATACGCACCCATAATATAGAGCCATAATAAAGAATATTGCATTTGCTACGGTAAGTAGCTATGTTTAAAAAAGAAAAGAGAGAAAATTATCATGACCATGCATAGTAGACACGTTGGTAATGAAGAGATTACCCTACAGTTTTAAAGTCTTTTCCTCTCCTGAGAAAGGACTTAGCTCTGGATCATCGAGTTGTGCTTTTTATTCATATTGGCATTTGGTTGGTTTGTACAGGTATAGGCTACGTTATCCCAAACCTCTTATCCAGAAAGCTCTGAAGACCATCTCTCATAGACTCCATAATAAACAAATCTTTTTCTCTGTACTAATAAAACAGTACCTTCCCAACTAAGATATAATTAATCCTTATTGGAGGCAAAACAATCCTATTTTTTAGTAGAAAAATGATGGAGAGCTAAATTAAAGAAAAATCCCTTATCCGGAAAACTCCAGGTCCCATACCTGTATATATTAAACAAACAGATTTACATGCATTACAGCCGATAACCGCTACAAGAGGTAAAAAGGGCCCTGCCCATAACACATCTCTGTATATTATGCGGGCAAGCTACTTTGTCAAGCCCAGTCTTTTCTACTCAAGCAAATAGCTAGCCTGTGACATATTATTTCTGACATAAGTGAAGGTGAAGCATATCATACTTCCAAACCTCTCCCACAATGCAGAATACCATAAGCCTATTGTGTTATATCAAACTGCAGGAATTATGAAATGCCCTGGCCGATCGTATGACTCCATACATTTCTAAGTGTTTCTTTTTACCATATCAGCAAAAATCATAGAGATTTTGCTTTTAATAAAAACCAGGCTACCTCTCCGATGTTATCATTGATAGCCAACAGAAAGGACAATGTATCATCCTGAAAACCCCCTCTATATATTACTAAATGTCAGCAAAAGCCTACAGTTATTATTGCTAAAATGCTGTCATGCACCTTTCTGCCAAAACTCCTTTCTGCTACAATTATGAGAAATATGCTTTCATTCACTGTATCATTTACACTGAGCTTTATTATAACAGTGAGGGGCTTTGATTTTTGGCCTAGAGATTTTACAGCCTAATTCTTGGTTCCTTTTGCACAGGGAGAGGAATGGAAGAGTGCAAAATGAAGCAAGCATATTGGGTACGGCATTTTTTCTGCAGTCATTGGGGGGAATTCACAAAAGTGTCGGGAACGAAAAAATGTCTTTTAAATGTCTTATGGTTGTAAATCCAGAAAGCTCTGAATTACAGGAAGGTTATTTCCCATAGACATTTTAATCGAAAAATTCTAATTTTTAAAAATGATTTCCTTTCTTTCTGTAACAATAAAACAGTACATTGTACTTGGTCCAAACTAAGACATACAGTAGTTAATTTTTATTGGAAACAAACCAATCCTATCGGGTTTATTTAATGTTCAAATGATTTTCAAATACACTTAAAATATGGAGATCCACGTTATGAAAGCCCCCTTATGGCGGTCCCAAGAAAATAAATTGCTGTGCTGCATATACCCTGTACTTGTACTCATCCAACTTGCTGAAGATGGCAGATGTACAGTAGCTTGAGTTGGTGGCATACATACAGGGGCGATCCTGGCCCCTCTAGCGCCTGAGGCGGCAGCAGTTGCTGCCGCCCCCCCTCCCCCATACGCTTACCTTTTTGCGCCTGAGGGGGTCCAGGGGGGTTCAAGAGGGCAGCAGAGAGGGCCAGGATGCTAGTGCAGAGAGCCTAACTGTGCTCTCTGCGCTAGAAGAGCCGAATTTCCGGTTTGAAAACCAGAAAATCTGTTCTTAAAGTACCAGCAGCATTTTTGCTGCCCCTGGTACCTAGTGGCGCACTGCCACCTGAGACGAAAGCCTCAACTCGCCTCATTGGCGAAGTGCCCCTGCATACAAAGGGAATGCCTTCTGTACTAGATCTGCCTGCATATCAAATAGAAATGCATAAGTAATCATTTTACATATACAATGGAACTTCTAATTTAAGTTAGAGTTTTAATTTTTCCTGCATTTTACATAGTTTTTTTAGTCCCACTATTTTATAATGCATTTCAATAGGTGATTTTTCCTGACGCCTGTGCTTATATCCTTTGAATACTTGAAGAATAGCTAGTATTATGGGGGTTAACACCCAAAACATTTGGTCTCAGGCTCACAAAGAAACCCTTGATTTAATATCCCACCAGGGGGCTGTGGAAAGGTGTCATCCATATCTGCCTTCTGAGACACTCTGGAGTCACACCATTTGGGCAAGGAATCTGGGCTAGTCATTTCTTTGATGAGTTGATCAAAAAGAAAGTACCCGGGAGGGTGGGAAAGTTAGTAGAAAAATATGGATTATAGGAAAGGATCCATAGCTTCTGTAGCATAGGATTCACATCCTCATAACTTACATAGTGGTTATGAGGAGGTCACATGCTTCCTAATAATACCAAAAAGGACCAGCTTATACCTAACCTATATAGGAGGAATGGTTCCTGGGGGACTGGAATATGACACCCCTCATGTTTGGTATTATTCTGCCAAATATGGATCACACCATGCCCATATTGATATTATAATATTGGGTACTGGGAAGTCCCTATATTATATTAAAGAAAACTGGCCTAAGACCCACAACCCCCTACAGTGGGTAGTAAATGACAAGTTCCTGGGCACTCCTACCTCATGCATAAGGTAATGAGGGGAATGTCCCAGCAGAACTATCAGCAAAAATGATGACCTATACGTAACTTTTGATGTAGATTAATATTTTGAACAGTATAACTTTAAAGGAGAATTAAAACCTAAAATGAATAAGGCTATAAATGCTGTATTTTATATACTGAAATTACCGTACCAGCTTAAAGGATCAGCATCTCTATAACAGCAATGATACAGGCCTTCAAAGTTGTGAACAGCAGCTCACCATCTTGGGTTTTGTTAGAAGTGTCAGTGACACTGCACATGCTCAGTGTACTCTGGGCAGCTGTTAAGAAACTTTGCTTTGCTATCTTCTCTGCTAAAGAGCTAGGGTTGCCTTGGGCTGGTAGAGAACCCCAAAATATAATGTGCAGCATTTATAGCCTACTTCTTCATTGAGCTTTCATCTTCCTTTAAGGTATATACTGATGCATTAAAATAAGTGTTTGTAAGCAGGCTGGATTTGTCTAAAGGCCACCAAGGCCCAGGCCTAGGGCGGCAGGATTTTAGGGGGCGGCATGAAGCCCAACCATACCCACATTGGTTTGGAAGCTATGGGGCTGATCATGAGATACAATTGTTTTTTAGATTTCCAATTCATCAATCCCCAGTACTCCCGACCTGAAGATGAAAATTTGTCCATGTGCACTTATGAAGGGTAGGGGTCAGGGTGACGAACGTCAGCTGGCCTAGGGGCACCCGCTATGTAAATCCGGCCCTGTTTGAAAGCCCTTAAAGGGGTTGTTCACCTTCCAACACATTTTTCAGTTCAGTTGGTTTCAGACAGTTCACCAGAAATAAAAACTTTTTCCAATTGCTTTCTATTTTCTATGTGTGACTGGTTTTCCAATATAGAAGTGTAAAGCAGCTCTGGGAGGGGGGGCCGCCAACCCTGTAAACCATTCTAAATGGACACATTTAGTTGATACATTTCTTATCTTTGTCCCTGCTGAGCAGAATCCCTAGGTTTCATTCAGCTGTCAGAATTGATACAATAGTTGCTAATATTCCAGAGACGCTGCTGAGAAATGTATCAACTAATTGTAGCTACTAAATGTAGCAAGTTGTAACAGTTCAGAATACTCCTGGATTAGTGATGTGCAGGTCAAGGGTTTTCCTGACCCGCACCTGACCCTAACCCACCCTGGTGCTGCCGCCCGCACCTGCGCTTCTGGGGTCCTATTATAGACCCGCGCCGACCCGCCAGCCGATGGCGGCCAGCGGAAGCAAGACTAAAACCAGAAGTCGGATGCCTGCATTTGAAGGTGTTGGGCGGGGAGAGCAGGAGAAGAGCTCAACCCGCACGCGCCCGCGAGGAGCAGTGTGAGGTCGACCCAAACCCGCCCGCACATCACTATCCTGGATCACTAAGCAGCCAGACTGAGACACTAGAGACACGAACACTTAACTTAAATTGTGGGAAAACGGTAAAAAATAAAAGATAGAAAGCAATTGAAAAAAGTCTCTTTTATGGTGAAAACAACTGAACTAAAAAAAGTGTTTGGAAGGTGAACAACCCCTTTAAAGCAACCAACACCAAATTTTGGGGTGTAACTAACTAACCTTTCTCCTGGTCTGGGAAACTAACTAGGTAACTAAATGTAGAGGGGCTTTAGACCCTCAGTTTGCTGTAATGTTCTAAGTGCATACAACACTCAAAGTAAATGTGTTACATATGTTTCTGTGAATAAATGTGACCATTTGGCTAAATTTTATACTGTACTATATTAGACTACAGTAAAAGCGAAACGACAAAGGTCAGAACCAACAGGGAGGCTCCCAAACATGTTGTTTTTCAGATACACATAATGAATAGGTTCTGCCTACATGCATGTCAGTGAACTGTAGCAATATAAGTATGGCAGGCATGTGAGGCGCATTCTTTGATCCCAGTAAGCAGGCATATGAGCAATGTTATTTCAGTAATCTGCTCAGCCATTTAATAGATGCATTCCTTAGGCACTCATTTTAAATATACAGTAAATATATATTATTTGTATTTGTAACATTTTTATAAGCTTCAGATACATATACTAAGTTCTATATTTGACATTTTACAAGCTGCGGTTCAGAACATTACACACGTAAGCTAAAAATGATCAAAGCATGAATCCAGCTGACCATACATTGCTAATAACTATTGCTTCGGGGGGCAGTATATAAATGAACACAAAGCACTTGGAGTAATATTATAACCATTTCAAAGTTTTCTCAAGTTCTAGTAATCACAGCAGGAAGCATTTACTGGTCTGTTAAATATCTAATTTGGCAGCTATGGGTTACTAAAAATGGACTTAACTTCCCCCCTGTCTTTTTTTTTAAAAAAAATTCATGTCCACAGTGAAAGAAAAGCAATGAGTCCATACACACGCAAACTTGGTTTGGCCTTTTTGTCTGACCAGATGGACCATGAATCTTCTGAAGCATTGGAAGACCTGGAAGTTAGTAGTCTACATGGTCTTCAGGTCACTTCTTGAAGGGCTAAAGGGTGGTTCACCTTTAAGTTAACGTTTAGTATTTTATAGAATGACCACTTCTAAGCAACTTTTTAATTGGTCTCCGTTATTTAGTTTTTATTGATATTCAATTCTTTACCTTGTTCTTCTGACTCTTTCCAGCTTTCAAGTGGGGATCACTGACCCCCATCTGAAAAACAAATGCTCTGTAAGGCTACAAATGTATTGTTATTAACACTTTTTATTATTCAGGCCGTAATTTTTATTATTCACAGCCATCTTTTGGGTCTTCTTGTCTTCTGGAGATTCGTCAATTTCTGTCCATTTTGGCGTATGCGCAGTTGTCGAAAGCCGGTAAATTGCTCCAACTGAGCACAGAGTCGGACTGGGGGCTGCTGTCCAGGGCCCCCCTCCGGACCTCCATGGCCAAGCTGCCATCCCACCATACACTTGTGCGCAGGTGTGCACTATGTTTTACAGGCCGTCGCGCTGCAGAGCACAGGCGCACGCATATACTTTGTTTTTCATGTGCTCGATGCAGGAAGGATCCCTAAATCTAAGGATCTGGGTGCGGATCTGGGCTTGCGGGGCCCACCGGTGTCCTGCCGGCCCAGTCTGACCCTGACTGCGCATGTGCGGCTTCACCGGTTTCCATCTCAGCTTACCGAAGACCCAGAAGATGGCTGCGGTGAACTCCGATGCTGTGACTCTGCTCCGAGGGGTAAGTAAAAAGTTAGGGGCAGCTAGGCTGGGGGGAGGAGGGTCTACATGGGGGGTCAGGTTTTTTTTGGCAAAGGGTTTGTTTCTTCTTTAAAATCATATACCTCTTATACATATAATTTTTTTGCATTTAATATAGTGAATAAAGTACCCCCTCTTGTAAATTATAAGGATATGACCATATATTTTTATACAGGTCATGGAACTCCGAGGTAACTTCTAATATCCTCATATTTTGCAACTGGGGGTACTTTATTAATTATAATACACAAATTTCACTGAGTCATGTGACAGAAATGTCATCAGAACTCACTGTTTATAACTGATAACATCAGAACTCACTGTTTATAACTGATGACATCAGAACTCACTGTTTATAAGGATATCATTTACAAGATATTCATGGCTTTTGTGTATTATATATCTATATTTATATATTAATAGTCTTATCGCTTTGACTGAATTGTAGCATTCCATGGTTTAAGTTTAGATTCCCACCACACTGCTGCTTAAATTCCTGAAATAATATACTGTACAGTGCGCCCAAACAAAAACTATAATCGGAATAAATACCATGATAATCATAAACATTCAATTTAATATGATGTCTAGACCCCCCAAAGTAGATGTAATATAGGGTAGAACTTATTAGCAAGTAGTATTTGAGATACAAGACCACCCCACCTTATCTAAATCAATGCATTTTTACCTCTGCTGATTATCCCCATATTGCATATACTGTATTATATCATTTTTTGGTCCCCAATTATGTAATTTGTAGTCTTTTTGTAGATACAAATATTTAATGTGCTACAATCTTCATGCCTCGATATGCAATGTTTAAACTGCAAAACATTACTGATGTGATTATTAGTGATGAGCGAATCTGTCCTGTTTTACTTCATCAAAGAATTCAAGAACATTTTTCAAAAATTAGCGTTTTTACAAGTGACAACTAATTACATGAGTGACAGTTTTCTCTCACTCCAAATTTAATGTCAAATGGACATCTTTGTGACTTATCTATCTTGGCGACTTTTTTGTATCAGATTCTTTTTATTCCAAATGTCTAAGGGGCCAATTCACCAAGCAGGAGTGAAGGATTTGAAGTAAAAAAACTTAGAATTTTTTAAACTTAGTTTTTTTGTGCTCCTCGACTATCGAATTGGCGTAAATTCACCTGAGTAGAATGATTCTAATAGATCGAACGCAAAAACGCTGCGACTATTCGCCCATTCGATAGTCGAAGTACCGTCCCTTTTAAAAATACTTTGACTGCCTACTTCGCCACATAAAACCTACCAAATTGCTTTTAAAGGAATAGTTCAGAGAGAGAATAAAAACTAGGTAAATAGATAGGCTGTGCAAAATAAAAAATGTTTTGAATACAGTTAGTTAGCCAAAAATGTAATGTATAAAGGCTAGAGTGACTGGACGTGTCAGAACACTACTTTTCAGCTCTCTTGGTTTACACTGACTGGTTACCCTGGTTACCAGGCTGTAACCAATCAGAGACTTGAGGGGAACCCACATGAGTCATATCTGTTGCTTTTGAATCTGAGCTGAATGCTAAGGATCAATTACAAACTCACTGAACAGAAATGTTCCATGTTGCTCTCCTTCAAGTCACTGACTAGCTCAGCGTTATAGAGCTGAAAAGCAGGAAGTTGGATTCTGGCTGTTTTATTAGACTTCTGTTCACTCCAGCCTTTATATATTACATTTTTGGCTAACTAACTATATTACAAACATTTTTTATTTTGCACAGCCTATCTATTTACACAGTTTTTATTTTCACACTGAACTATTCCTTTAAAGCCTATGGGAAAGTCGCATAGGCTTGTTTTCCAAGTTTTTGATCGAATAAAAAGGCATTTGATAGAATGAAAATCCTTCGAGCGAATATACACCAATTCGACTATTCGCCAGCGCGTAAATTCGTCCAAATTGCCTATTCGATTCTATTCCCCAGTCGAATTTCGAGGGATTTAACCCCTCGAAATTCGACCCTTGATGAATTTGCCCCTAAATGTCAAAGGGCATTTTTTCTTCTTCTGCAACATTTTTTCGTCTCTGCGGCAATTTTGTCTTGGATACTTTTTTGTATGCTGCGGTTTTGTCTAATTGAAGAATTCTGCAAATCCATGCAGGCATAAAACTTTGCTCATCGTTAGTGATAATCAATCTCTGTAAAATGATTGAAGATGAGAATATTTAACAGGGAATGTTTGCTAATGTCTGCATGTTTGAAAATAAATCAAAAGCAAACAGCAAAAAATTCGAATTCTATGAAAATTCATTGACATTTGTTTTGTAGCAAGCAACAATATTGTGGATCCGTGTATTTGAAACTTTTATTTTGGAGATTAATTCTGGAAAAAATTTACATTTTTCTGGTAAAAGCACATTACAGAGGTAAATGTAAAAAAAATGTAGAGTACATCCTTTCTCCTGGTCTGGGAAGTTTTTTGGGAACATTAGCTATTATTATTTGTTGTAGACAAATGGTTGTCAAAACAGCACATCTGCACTATGTTACAAGAGTTATAAACCACATTTAGCAGATAAGTGATATTGTGGTGTATTCTGGTATATATCTGTAGAACTAAGTAAAATCAACTGGATTTGCTGTGTTTTTCTTAAAGACGTTTCAACAGTCATTCAACTGGCTTTCTCAATTCAGAATGGGTTGTAAATAAAATATTTCTGGAATAAATACCCAGGAATGTTGCTCTAATCAGCATAATCTGATTATCATAATCAGAAAGGATGGCCAGTAGCTGCTGTTTGACTCCCACCATCCACTAAATCACAAACTAGGGGTTATCAAAACTCTACATACCATAGCAGACAAGATCCCCACCAGCACAGAGGCTAAGGGGCAAATTCACTAAGATCCGAAGTTGCGCCGGCGAAAGCTTCGCCACACTTCACCAGGCGTAGTTTCGCCAGCGCTACGCAAATTCACTAAAATGCGAAGTTGCGCTCAGGGAGGCGAACGGTAGCGAAGTTGCGCTAGCGTTAATTTGTCAAGCAAACCGAAGTTACGCTAGCGATGCCTAATTTGCATACGGCGCCAAGTTAAAGTACAATGGACGTATATGTAGCAGCAAATACATTACACTACACAAGCCTGGGAAAGCTTCATAATATAAAATAGAGTTGTTATTTTGCCCTATACATGTGACCACTGTATAGTTTATGTGCCATATGTTAGGAAATGTAGGGGGGAAAGAGGGTACCCCCAAAAAAATTAACAATATTTTTCAGCCTATCACCCTTAAAAAAGGAAAAGATGCCAGTGTTTTTTGGGACTTAGAAAAAATGTCAGCTTTTTTTTTAAGCAAGTCCTATCTACTCTATTGCACTTCGCCTGGTCTGAGGTGACAAAGGCAACGTTCAGTAAAATGCGCAAGTTTGTGAATTAGTGTAGTTACGTCCCATTCGCCATAGCGCAACTTCGCCTGGTGTAAGGGTGCGAAGTAGCGCTAGAGTAGGTCCACTTCGCTAGCAAATTTGCGCCAGCATTAGTCACTTCGCCCTTTAGTGAATCTGCCCCTAAGTTGAAAGAGATGGAACATCTCAGAGGGGACCTGAAGACGCGTGGGTATCCAGATTGGGCATTGTTAAAACCGGTAGAACGAGAAGCAATAATACCAAGAATACCGGTGAATGTGGAAAACAGGACAGGTGAAAGAACTTGGTCCTCCCATATGATAACGTGGGTGCTGGAAAAACGTATAAGGATTTTTAATAAGCACAACATCCCTGTCTTCTTTAAATTCAGCAGCACACTATATGCAGTGTAGTGCAGTGAGGAGTGTTCTGATTTGTATGTGGGAGAAACCAAACAACAGTTACACCAGCCTATTACACAGCACAGAAGAGCCAGCTCCCTAGGTCAGGACTCGGCCATGTACCTAAATCTAAAAGAAAAAGGGCACATGACTGCCAAGTAGGGATGGGCGAATTTTTTCGCCTCGATTCGCCGAAAAAATGACGCCCATAGACTTGTATGGTGGTGGGCGTCAAAAAAAAAAGACGCGCGTCAAAATAATTTTGCTGCACAACAAAATTTTTTTGACGTCCATAGACTTTAATGGGCGTCTGCGACATTTCGCCAGCGGCGAATTTTTGGCGAAGCGAAACGGGTCAAATTCGCCCATCCCTGCTGCCAAGTCCAGATTCTAGACTTGGAGAGCGACTGGTTCAAAAGAGATGTTAAAAGTCAGTTTTACAGGGAACTGTTTCAGATTAAAAACATATAATTCACAAATGAAAGTGTTTTTCAGGTTTAGGCTGCAGGCAAATCCCTTCCCTTCATTTACAACTAAAACTAATGTTTCAATGAAATGACTACATTACTATTGTACAATAGCATGTTATTGTCATTTTTTAGCTCAGTAAAATCCTTCTCTTAGGGGGTTATTTATCAAAGTCCGAATGGCAATAACTCGAAAAATTCTATTTTTTTTTTAAACTATAAAATCCAAATTTTTAGTGGGAGTTTTTGGCATTCGGACTTTGATAAATAACCACCTAAGAAAAGGATTTTACTTAGCTAAAACATGACAATAACATGCTATTTCTAAAAAAAAAAAAAAAAAAAGTACTCCAACTCAGACCTGCTGAGTTCATGTAAAAGTCAATGGGAGAAGTCCCGAAGATATCCTCATCTGTGCTGGGTTTCCAATTTAGTAGGAGATCTATCTGTTGCTATATGATAAATTGATTAAAAAGGGGATCTGACGTTTGTCAGTGTACTGGAGAATAAATTATAAAAGAAGAAAGAGAGAAAAGTATCCCCTATTTACCAATCACGAAGAAACATAGAAACCGTGTTAGTGAAGTAACGTGATTAGTAAATAGGGGATACTTTTCTCTCTTCTATTATAATTTATTCTGTGCTGGGTTTTGTGCAATAATACCAAGATTTTGTGGTTTTTGGACAATGGTCCAAAAAAATCTGAATTTTTGGGAGTCAAATCTGAAAAATTTGTAAGATTTAATTTTTTTTAACGATTTTATTGAGTTTTTTACTGCACAGGAAATTTTCAGGAAAATGTATTGATAAATAAGGGGAAATAATCCATGCAGATTTGGTCGGCGTAATTATGAGAAATGTTTGGAATTTGATAAATCTTTCAAGTATGAATGTAAACTATGTTAAAAACCTTGTGCTCAACTATTTGGATTAATTAACATGATGTGGGCCTTAACATTTTGCTTGGACCTTAGAACTCTAGATAAAATCAAGAATATAAATATTATATAAAGAAAAAGATTATAGCTTTCATTAGCATTTTGAGATACATGGATACATAAAAGTGAAGAATTTATGACCACGGTCTACCTCAGAGATTTAAAGCAAGTAACAGGCTGAGCGTGTTTGTTGACTGCCAAATGAGCAACAGTTGGCAAACTTCAAGAATCACTTTAAGGAACTGACCCAAAAGCCATAAGGTTTATACAGGCCTTCCTTTTCCAAGTTATGGTGGGCAAGAGCTGCATTTCTAATCCAATAAGCTAAATGTAGCATAATGTTCAAACTTGGAAAGAAAAAGAATGTGTGTCAAGATATAGAACACAGCTATCATTTTAAATTTTATTAAGTAATTTCCTTTGCGAAGGAATAATTCATTTGAACTAAAAGTTATAGAATTCACCCACTTATAATCAAACAGTAAATAGAAAATCTTGTAAAAGAAATCAAGCATTTCAGTCATTCATTAATTGATTTCATTATAATGTGTAAGCAGACAAGTGGGGGAATTCCTTAATACAGTAGAGATACAGTAGAAGCCACATTAGGAGCTATTAACTAAATCTCTTTTTTTTTTCCGGAGTTTTAAATGGGAAAAGAAAAAATAGATTTTTCCCGAAAATTTATTGGGTAGGAAAAGACTTTTTTTATTCAGATTTTTTACACCATCCTGGTTTAAGAAATCAGGAAAAATTCAAGGTTTTTTTTTCTATAACAAAATGGTATTTCCCCCATATAAAAAGTACAAGAAAAAAAACAGATTTTAATAAATAACCCCCTTATAATACCCCAAGGCTGCTAAAAGTCAAAATCAGAAAATACTCCATCTCAAACCTGCAAAGGTCATGTAGAAGTCAATGGCAGATGCCCCTTTTACAATTGGATCACCTGATCACCAATTATTTTTTTTAACTTGTAGGGGGGCCCTGATCACCAATTATTTTTTTTTAACTTGTAGGGGGGTCCTGATCACCAATTATTTTTTTTAACGTGTAACGTGTAGGGGGGTCCTGACCACCAATTATTTTTTTTTAACTTGTAGGGGGGTCCTGACCACCAATTATTTTTTTTTAACTTGTAGGGGGGTCCTGACCACCAATTATTTTTTTTAACGTATAGGGGGTCCCTGATCACCAATTATTTTTTTTAACTTGTAGGGAGGCCCTGATCACCAATTTTTTTTTTTTAACTTGTAGGGGGGTCCTGATCACCAATTATTTTTTTTAACGTGTAGGGGGGCCCTGATCACCAATTATTTTTTTTAACTTGTAGGGGAGCCCTGACCACCAATTTTTTTTGAAACAATTTATGGGGGGCCCTGGCACCACAGTTTTTTTTTACTTATAAGGGGGCCTGACCATCAATGGCTTTTTATAACGTGTGTGGGGGGGGCTACCTTTTTTTTAGCACTTATCTCTGTGTAGTCTTTTAACTGTAGTGTGGAGTAGGTGGGGCTTGGGGCTGGGGTGGGTGGGGCCCAGAACATTTTGTTGTACTGGGCCCCGTGATTTCTAATGGTGGCCCTGACTGGAAGAATATCATACTGTCACAAAGCCAAGAATACTATTACCCATTATGTCAACTCTTAAATCCTGCTATTGAAGAAATACTTTTTCCTCTGTTGATTAAATGAATTTTAGCCATTTCAACTTAGAAGGAAAAATTGTCATTGGCAGAAAAACATTAATGTTTGACTTGATAGCAAATTCTTGACATTTTGATCACAATGTCTGTTTATTTCCATCGCTACTTACAATTGCTAATATGTACTAAAACATACTAATATCCACAACGGCAAGTCACTGGTTATTTTTTCTAGATGTCAAATGCATAATATATTCTATTGCAATTTTATACAAAAATGTGCATTTTATTTTTTAAATAATGAAGCATTTGGTTTAAAAAATAAAGTTATGGAATATGTTATCGAGAAACCTGTACTTCAGAGAGAAAGAGAGAGAGGAAATGTTTAATTAATTAATGAATCAATTAATCAATCAATCAAACATAATTCTATATTGATACCAAAACTATTCCACTGTTTTTAGCAGCATTAAGGTGTGGTGCTCCAAATTCAGAAAAGATTATTATGATTCCCATTCAGCCCAATCAAGAGGTCAAAGAAGTATATTGGAGCTTATAAGCTCTGATTTACATGACAACCTGTAGACAAATATCTTTAAAAACAATGATAATCTTTAACTAATTAATTTATGTAGCATAAATCTATATTGTTGATGAATCTTTCCCAATATTTTTTTTATTGTTTTTAGTAGCATGAAGGCATGGTGCTCCAAATTCAGGGGGCTTTCTGTTTTCTGGACCTCTTACGATATATAGTTTTCCGAAGAACGAATATCATAACTGAAAATCTCAACCTTCTTACTTCCAAACCTGCACATCTGCTCATCAATTTATTGGCACAGATAAAAGAAATCTGTCCTAAAGATAAAAATGCAGACATTATCCCAGTCTTTGCATCTCAGATCTCGAAAATGATCCCATCAGGGACACGTATCTCATTCGGCCTCTGCAGTTTTCTTCCTCTGAGCTAATAAAATGAAACCCCTAAGATTAGTGCATCATAAAGTCATATATGAGCTTTATAACCAGGTGGTTCTCTCTAAGCATATCTAATTTATGCACCTGACCTTCAATCGAAGCCTCACAAATGGTATGGAAAATGTTATTTCCTAGCAAAAAGAATTCGGTAAATAATGCTGTCTGGTAAAGCCCTGCTACGGGGTACATATTGCTAGGCAAATAATGAAGGTTGATTATTTGCATATCTTGGTCACACAGAGACATGTGCACATTGTTGGTCCTCTCTAGGGTTGACACCTGTCCTGATTTGACCCGGACAGCCTGGTTTTCAGAAGAGCTGCCTGGGTCAAGACAGTCTGCCTGGTTTTCCAAAGAAGGAAAACAGGGCAGGACCTCCCTGAATGACATGGTGATCAGCCAATCGCTGATCGCCACATCATAGTCCCGCCCATGTGACATAGCACACCCTGCCTGCAACGTCACTTAGCCGCCCCAGTGATGCCATGGCCCTGCCCCCTGTCCGGATTGCTCGCTGCACAAAGCTGTCAATCCTAGTTCTCTCTCAGTTTTAGTGGTGTTTAGTATTTTATGTTTCAAACAAAATTTCAGTTTAAATTAGGCCTACTATAGCACTTTGTACTGAATGGGCATGTTGGGGGACAGGTTGTACTCCACCTTTAGCCTTTTCTTTAATCTGCTTTTTTGGGGAGCCTTTATCTAGAATGGTAAGCAATGAATTGGGCATTTTGCATAACAAGAGGAACACTAGAAAATATATCATTAAAGGGTAATATACACATAAACAATGTTTAAAATGCACACATGACATAGGGCTTTGTTTAATAAACCCCTTACCCTTTTTCAAATTGCACTTGTAGATAAAAAACAAAAATTCGAAAAGCAGACGGCACTTCTGGAAGAAGGGTTTATTGGAGTTCCAGCTGGAAAATCCTAACGCGTTTCGGGAGTTATCCCTTAGTCATAGCCTATGACTAAGGGATAACTCCCGAAACGCGTTAGGATTTTCCAGCTGGAACTCCAATAAACCCTTCTTCCAGAAGTGCCGTCTGCTTTTCGAATTTTTGTTGTGTGTACAGTGGGGACACTGTCGGATTGAGCACCTGGCCTGAGGGGAGAGCGGTGAGCTGTTTGCGGTCCTTCTTCTTTTGCTTTTTCTGTTGTAGATAAAAAAGACTTGTAGATAAAAAGGTGATGTATTTATTTTCTCATTTTTCTCGCCCACCTGGCATAATTTTTTTTTCCACCCAATGTTTTTTTTTCTGGAGAGAACACTGTATTATGCACCTTCAATGGTAACATATACGAACAGTATAACCCCCATTTTACGTTTTACAGGGGACCATGGGGAAAAAAAAGTAAAACCAGGGAAAATGTAAAAATCAGAGAAATGTGTTAAGGACACTTAAATGTCTTAACTATTTAAAGGAAATAAGTACAGGAATCATTTTTTTTATTTGCAACACAGTTACTTTAGAAGTATTATTATAACCACACTTGCAGATTTAGGGGTTGCTCCCCTCCAACTACTGTATATGTATGTAAGAGGCCAATTTCAGCTCAACTGGTAAAATATTTTTTTCTAAAATGTGCAGCAGTGAGATGTAATACAGTACAGTAATAGCGTGCCACAACAGTAACAGAGCCTCAGGCTCAGCACTCTATTAGCTGCCTACAGGGCAGAGGAACCATTACAGGCTGCCATAATAACATTTGTGATGCCCTCAGCACCAAACCGGCTATAGTAGCCCCCTAATCCCCAAGCATCTACCTCCATACACCCTATTAACTGTCAAAGCTGTTTTGCTTTAGCACACTTCTGTTGCGTACCTGTAGTTACATAATCCCCTTACTTGCACAACTCTCGCGTTGTTTTTTAGGCTTCCGGACAGGCATGCATGCACAGTGTGAAATATGAAGCGATAATGGTGCAACTGACGTTCCCATGATGGCGTCTGCAATCACAAGATATGGGGGAATTTCTAAAGTAAGAGGTATTTTTAGATGACATTTTTTAAATCTGATTTAGGTGAATGATCACCTAAATTTGACAAAGACTGAAAGTTCCTACCTTGGCAATAGCTCCAAGCTCAATAGTAAGTACTCTTGGCACTGCACCCTTGCCTAGCCAGCTTGTCACCTCCAGTATTGACCACAATTTTAATAAACATTTTTAGTTTTCAATAATTTTATTGAGTTTTCCATAAACACAATAGAATATATTATGCAGATTGAGTATGTCAAGATAACAAAAGAAAAGAATATACAATGCTGTATAACATGCCAAAGATACAAACACATATCTATAAATATATACTCAAAAGCACACATTCCAAAGGAAAATAATTAACATAGTAAATAAAATAATGAAATAAAGAAACAATAATAAACCAAACTTCACTCAGTGGATTTACTAATTAATGTAAAAAGAATTATCAACAAAAAAGGCAGTATCAAGTATCCAAAATATGCATGAACTGATAAAGCCACCTTACATTTCAATATATTTAGATTTGTAATAGTTCTAAGACTTTAGTTTTTTGACCAGGATCGATTAGTTTGAAAAAAAGAGACCAGTCATCCATGAATTTGCGCTTTAAATGTGTGCTGTTTTTGCCCATATAGCTTCTTGCCAACACAAATTATTTATCTGTGATAAAATATCTTTCATAGAGGGGGGAGATTCTAAAAGCCAATATAAGAATAAAGTTTTTTTCGTAGCAGCAACAAAACGAAGGATTAAGTTGGCTAACATTTTAACATTGGCATTGCATTGATTTATCTTAGAGAAAGAAGGTGAGCCAATATTTAAGAGGACATAAGCTGTAAAGCATATTTTCAACTTTGAACTAATGAAGTCTTTTAGTCTTTGCCAGACCAACTTAATCCGTGGACAACCCCAAAAGTAATGGAACAGGTCTACATTCTCATGCTTACATTTTGGGCAAAATGAATAAACATTTTTCATGGTGTGAGTGTGGACTCTAAAAGACCACTGGTATGGTGTCAAGTGAGCTGGGTTCGCAAAATATTTGTAGTTCTAAATTGAGCACCTAATGTATATGGAAATAGACAAATATTTAAAGCTGACCTCAAACAAGAAAGCGACAACCTAGTTGGACCAAGCTGCATGCTGAATTTTAAAACAAACTCAGTTCCACAACAACTTGAGTTGATGAATGGGGATGCAAATATCTGTCTGTGCCATTCATACATCAACTCTGAGAATATTTCTTGCAATGTCCTTAAATCAATACAATAAGGTTGCAATTTATAAATCAATAAACACACAATACATACTTTGTATATCATTTTAGAAAATTATCCAAAAGATCCCAGTGCTCAATTTTGCACCGGACCCTGCAAAATTACATTTGACATGTGGGGTTGCCGTTTTTTATCGCTCTGGTGTGGGTTATTGGGCAAATTAAAATAACATTTGTAAGTAAGCTGGGAGAAAAGAAGGCAATCAGTGAAAGAATTCCATATTTTCCAAAGGCTCCAAAGTTTCCAAAACAAGCCATAACAAAACCATAAAGTGATACATACTGAATACTTAAAAAGCAATGATATTTTCTATGTATTATCTATGAGTGCTTTGAGCCATGCTGTTTCTGGTGACTTTAAATTTCTTATAAAAAGAATACATTTTTAAGTACTTTCGCTTGAAATACCATGTTATGTTTTGTTCAAAAAAAGAACAAAATAAGAAACCTCAAGATAACTTACCTTCCTCACAATTATTCCCAGTGAAACCAGGACAGCATCTCCATTCCTGGGTGGTCACTGTTCTGTATGACATTTTATAAACAGGTCTGAGAAGAGTCCTGTAACTATAAAAGGAACATGAAATCATGTGAATATATTCATCAAAATGGTGGGACACTCGTAGCAATAAGAATTATATGCCCAATTTATTTATAAAAATGAGTCTGATTTGATTACAGTTATGGCAGCCCATGACCTTCTTAGGTTAAATTAATCTTATTGCTTTTTATGTTTCAAGAAATTGCTTACCCAAAACTATGCCAAGCATAACCCCCTGAACATAACATTAGCTTTAATCATTATGACAATTTGATACGATTAACAATTTTCTCATCTAAGGCTATTTTTGGATGGCTGGCCAGGCAGTTACCATTCTTTGCAGGTCAGAAGCTTCCTGGCCATACATGAAAAGATGCATTGGTCTGGTGAGACAACAGCCTGATCTGCCCCATTTTTTGCATAATCTTAACTTTTTCTTCTTGATCTCAAAGGGTTTGCCCCATGATCCATCCTCCAACATCATTGTTCTGCCCCTGACATCATCACTCTGCCCACTGATGTCATTGTACAGCAGAAAAGAAGATGGGGAGCTACTGGGGCATCTTTGGAGACACAGAGCTGTACTGCTAAATGGCTGTGGTTGCCTTGGGCTGGTACAAAAGCCCAAAACATAATGTACAATACATCTGCTCTATTTTTTTTTTAAGCTTCAGTTCATCTTTAAGATCACAATAGCCTTGGATATTATACTGTACTTTTTCAAACATTTATAGAATCCACCACCACATCATCTGGCAGGGCAGTCCACAACCTTACTGCCCTCACCATGAATAATCAACTATACAACTTCAAATAAAAGTTATATTCCTCTAGTCTAAAGGGGTGGTCTCTGGTGTGTTAATCTTTTCTATGAGAAAAAAAGATCCCCTACTATATATGCTGTGCCACATTCCTGTCCATAAATTATGCCTGGTATAGCCTGCTCTGTGGGTTTTCATTGTTTGATTAATTGTCTATCATTGTTGCATGGAGCTTCATGTCATTATTTAAGGAACATCTACAAACTAATGTTGTCTATACCTAAATGAAATATGGAATGGTTTCATTTTAGGCTTTCTGTGTTAAATTTGTGCTGAGAGCCTTACAGGATAATTTTTTCATTTTTAAATTAATGATGTTTGGATTCCATGTTAGGAAATGAAAATAAGGTCAGCTGATTCACTGATTTTTATATTATACTGTACAGCAGTGATCCCCAACCAATAGCTCGTGAGCAACATGTTGCTCTCCAACACCTTGGATGTTGCTCCCATTGGCCTCAAAGCAGGAGCTTATTTTGGAATTCCCGGCTTCCAGGCAAGTTTTGGTTGTATATAAACCAGTTGTACTGCCAATTAGAGCCTCAATGTAAGTTGACAATCCACATAGGCGCGACCAAATGGTCAATCACAGCACTTATTTGGCACCCCAAGAACATTTTTCATGCTAGTGAGTGCTCCCCAACTGATTTTACTTCTGAATGTTGCTCACGGGTTCAAAAGGTTGGGGATCCCTGCTGTACAGTATTTGTGCCTCTTAACAATGAATTGCATTGTTCAACCATCAGCAAGTCCTTTTACCACAGAACAGATACTTTATTACTTTAGACTGGTGACAGTCTAACTATGTAAGTTATTAGAACACAACTTGACAGGTGACAGTCTAGGGGGCAGATTTATCAAGGGTCGAATTTCGAAGTACAAAAAACCTTGAAATTCGACCATCGAATTAAAAAACTTCTTTTTTAGCAAATGTGGCAATCCTGCAGTTGAATAAAAATCGTTCGAATCAAACGATTCGAAGGATTTCAGCGATCGATCAAACGTTTTTCATTCAATGTGTAAAGACTTAGAAAATGGTTGTAGAAGGTGTCACGGCCGGCACCCGATGCCAGAACAAATGCCAAGCACCCTGGTCTCGGCTCGGCTTCACCAGTAGTGTGACCACCGTTGGGTTCGGGAGGAGCCCTCAGCTTACTTGGGTGCCACCTGGACTTAACGAGGGGTACAAGGCAAGATGTTCTGGCTGGCGAAGGGGCACGGCTGTTAGCAAAGTCTTTTTGGGCCGAAGGTCACGGTACAAAAGGATCAGGCAGAAGAATCGTCAGACAGGCAGAGTCGAGGCAGAGGATATCAGAATAGTTAGGCAGCCAAGGGTCAAGATACAGAGTTCAGAATAGTCAGGATACAGGCAGGGTCAAACACGGATAATCAGACAGACGAGATTCAGATCAGATGCACAAGGCTCAGGAAACCACTAGAAACAAGTTCTTTCACGGGCACCGGCTGGGAAACAGAATGGGCCTTAAATAGGTACAAATTTCACGCCAAACGGGCGTCAAAACGTGCTGGCGCAAATGCGCCGACGTGCCTGCGCCTTTAAGAGGCATGCAGGTGCGCCGCGCACGCCCTAGATTCCAAGATGGCGCCAGCGCCGGCTCGAGAACTATGCGGCGGCCGTCCCCGCCGCATAGGTAAGTCTCTTACATTAGGTCCCCATAGGCTAACATAGCACTTCGGCAGGTTTAACTTGGCGAAGTATTGAAGTCGAAGGTTTTTAAAGAGACAGTACTTCGATTATCGAATGGTGGAATATTCAAACGATTTTTACTTCGAATCGAACTCAAAGTATCCTATTCGATGGTCGAAGTATCCAAAAAATTACTTTGAGTTTTGAATTTTTTTACTTCCAAAATTCCCTCGAATTCATTTCAAACCTTAGTAAATCTGCCCCTATGAGTTGCCTGTCCCAAGAAGCAACAGCTGGACAGTAACAAACTGTCAATTACTTGAGAAAAAAAGTATTCTTTCAGTTTGTATGACACAAAAATGTAAAGAAGTTAAGGAAAAAACACAATATCCTAAAATGGAACAAATTCCTAACAATACGTTTGGATGAGATGTTTACCTCACAAGATTGGCACATGGTCCAGGCCATCTGCAGCTCTGGTAAACCCTCTGAACCACTGTCTCCGATCCATTTTGGACTTGACAGGTGACTGTTCTTGTAACGGTGAACTGACACCAATTTCTGTTTTAGAGAAAAATAAATATCAACATATTTAGATTTAAAAATCTCAAATACTGCCTAGCTAAACATGCAGGCTAATTTTGAATGACATTTATGAAATCAAGGCTTTTTAAGGTTCTCAGAAGAAATATCAATCAGCAATAAGGATTTGGAAGATAAAATGACTGTTGATTAGTCCTAATAGGTATATTGTTAGGCAGCATGCTTGACCAACAGGATTGGTGTGGAATATTTCATTTGTGACTGAAGGATTATCTGCAGTAGAGAAATTCCAGGCCCGTCCAAATTTAATGCTATGTTCTTCAAAGGCTACAGGAGTAAATTGTTATCCATCTATGTAGACAAATTAAGTTATTCCTCAGTGAAACTCAAGCAGACCATAGGCCTCATTTTGAAATGCCCCTGGGCAGAAGTGTAAGAACACTAAGGGGTGTGCTGCTCTCTGTAGCAACAGCTGGATCAAAAATCCAATCCTCCCTGCAGAGAACAACATGAGGAGATGCAGGCAGCGCTTCATTCAAGGTGCATTCTGCAGCTCTCTCTGCTCTGAAAAGGGTCATGTAATTACACCACAGGCACAAGTGCAGGAGCGTAAAAAAAAAAGAAAAAAGGTTGAACTTGATGGACATGTGTCTTTTTTTCAACCTTACTTACTATGTTACTATGTTACTATGTACACTGTACTGCTCACTTCCAGATCATTTGCACCCCCAGGGTTGCAAAATTTTTTTACTGCTGGGAATTTCAGCAGTAAAAAAACTATCTTGAAAAGGATTCATCGCTGGAAGATATCCAAAAGGATTTTTTAATAAAAAGTATAGAATTCATACTGACAAAAAACTATTTCTGGTTTGAAAACAACTATTATTTGCAAGTCAAAGGGACAGCAATGGGAACTCGTTTTGCACCGAGTTATGGGGCTTGTATGATTATCGAAATAAACCTTTCTAAAAATTTTATCTGCCTTATTGAACTACCTAAATTACCCCCGGATTGCTGAGCCAATTAGATGGGGAGACTGGCAGATTCTGAACTGTTGCGGAACTATAACCCACAACCTATCCTGCAGAGACGCCGCCATTGCTACAACTCAAAGCCGATTTCACAGAAACTAGCTTCCCTATGTGCTGTGGACCCACAGTGAACTTCAGCTTCTTGTTGCTCCAGGTACAACAGACAAGCGGCGCATTCAGGAGAAAAGATCCGCACCTGTTCTGACTGCTTGTATCCACCACTGCTCGTTAAGTGCAAACGGCCCGCAGGGCCTTTCCCTGCAGTTCCGGCGATACTTCACTATTTGAAGCATTCTCTTTGTAGAACCGCACCTAAAACGGTATTGTAGATGCCTGCCTAACGTGCGCTAACACACACTGCTCCTCAACCATTTGACATTGAACGTAGAGAGAATTCTTATACGCTTACAATTCTGGGACTACAATATGAGTGGTTCTAATTATCTATACAACATCTCGTTAAGACCTACTACACTATATATTGCTTCCCTTTTTTAGGTTTAGTGAAGTATATTGATTAAGGAGATAACAGCGCACTGAACCCTGTCTAAACCCAGGGTTGCTAGTCTCTGCACCAAGCACCAGTTCAAAAATCTGATTCAGCTCAGGCCTGTCATTAACATCCATCTTGGGGCAATTGGTAAGAATATGGCTGTGATGTGGGCTCTCCTGCAGCTCATATGCATTCAGAGGCACAAAGTAGGGGGAGAGAGGGGGCACCTATATGCCTCCCCCTCCTGTCTCCCAATACAGTGCAGACTAATGCAGTCAATGATGTATTATTGATGGGAGCCACAGGGGTGTGTACATAATACAGCATGCAGCCTGCAAAGTGCACTTTGCACAGCAAGTTCTGCATTGTTCTTATGTGTTGCTTAAAATGCTGTCTTTATCCTTTTTTGTTGCTTTATCTGTTATTCTGTTTTAACATTAACAATAATTGCACCAACTATTCATTCTTGCCTCTGAGTGGGTCTATGTAGAATGCAAATCATACTTTGGTCGGGATGATGCGTACCTTCAAGTGCAATTCCGGTTGGCTCATCTATGCTTCCTGATGTAATAAAGGTGGGTTTAATGAGTCCCTAATAAAAAGGATAGAGGAGCAGCTTTTTCTGCAAAGTCTTTAACTTTACTTGCCCCAATTCAAGAGGGACGGAGAATGGAAAATATGCAAGCAGTCCAAAAAAAAAAAAAAAATGATGACATTATAGAAGTGTTGAAGTGTGAAATTCATTGGTCAAAACATTTCTGATAGCAAGAATGTGATGTACTACGTCGCAACAATAAAACAAATGCAAGAAAAACACTTTACAGTATGAAAAAGTTTCCATTGCAATACAATTAATATTTTTACAGTGATTCATCACACCCAATAAAATAGTGAAGCCTATTAAAAGGCACCATTATGTCTAATCTCAACTTCTGTTTGTATTAAATAGAAATGATCTGTCAGGCTTCTGTACCAGCACATGTAGACTTGTGGAACAGGAACTTTGCCTGGCTGCCAAAACACCTTGTCATCTGGATGATACAGACACCATAGGGAACACAAGAGAAATAGCTCACACTCTATCAAGATGTATATCTTTTAATATACTGTAGCAAGCAGTCCTGTATATATATATATATCCGTACAAACTGATGTGGAGTGGTATCCCAGTCCGTGACTTAGTCCAAATTATGGACAAAACATATATCCAAACAAAAAAGTCCAGACTCCAATTGCAGGTAAAAACAGTCCTTTATGTGCAAAAATTGCTGCAACGTTTCGAAGCTCCCGCTTCTTTGTCAAGCATCACATTACATTATGTCATCATTTCCTTTTTAAAGGTAACTAATTAACACACTCAACAGGTGAATCAATGTCTCACAAGGTTTAACCCTCGCTGCACTAAATACAATTAACTAGTACAGGCAATAGTAAACATTCAGCACTATGAACATCTTAATATATTATATCTTATAACATTACTGAGTCAATCATAATAGGGTCAGAAAAGGAGTAGCAGTATCTCCTTGTGTGTTGACATATAAAGCCCCTTCGCCCACCCCACATTCACAAAATTCATATTCACATAAATGCATACAAATCGTATTCCCTATTGAGACCTCTAGGATGCAGTGTCTGTAATGTATGTATCCAAAATTTCTCCCTTCTTTGGAGTAACAAGAGTCTGTTGCCCCCCCGATGTGGGGGGGCAACAGACTCTATCACCAAAAATCTCAGGCTCGCTGCAGTATGTCGTGCACATGGGAAGTGAAGTGGAACCAGTAATTTCAACATCTCTTTGCGTATAGTGGATTTATGTTGGCTGATCCTGTCACGGATCGGTTGTATGGTTTCACCAATATAAGCCAGCCCACATGGACACTTCAACATGTACACGAAATACTCCGAATCACAAGTAAAGTGACCCTGTATATCAAACTTCCTTCCTGTATAAGGATGTGAAAAAGCATTGGTGCGTATCACACTAGAACACTGATTACATCTACCACAAGGGTACATGCTCCTAAGTGGAGCCAAGAGTCTCTGAGGACTCACTTTCACTGTGCCTAAATCTGATTTGACAAGCCTGTCTCTCAGACTGCGTGGTCGTTTATATGACATAAGCGGGGGTTCCAAAAACTCAGAAATATCCGGGTATGCCCTCCTTAGCAACGGCCAGTGTCTATGTATAATACGGTGTACCTTACGTACACAAGGATGGTAAGTATGCACAAATGGAATACGCTTCCCTTCTCGCTTCACTTGCGTCAGGGGGGCAACAGACTCTTGTTACTCCAAAGAAGGGAGAAATTTTGGATACATACATTACAGACACTGCATCCTAGAGGTCTCAATAGGGAATACGATTTGTATGCATTTATGTGAATATGAATTTTGTGAATGTGGGGTGGGCGAAGGGGCTTTATATGTTAACACACAGGGAGATACTGCTACTCCTTTTCTGACCCTATTATGATTGACTCAGTAATGTTATAAGATATAATATATTAAGATGTTCATAGTGCTGAATGTTTACTATTGTCTATACTAGTTAATTGTATTTAGTGCAGCGAGGGTTAAACCTTGTGAGACATTGATTCACCTGTTGAGTGTGTTAATTAGTTACCTTTAAAAAGAAAATGATGACATAAAGTAACCCAATGACACAGGGCACAGCCCAGGGAAGCAGGGGCATGACAGAGCTGGAGGTGGAGAAGCCCCTCCTAGCTGTTTGTAGGGGATTGGGTAGCAAAAGGAGCGGGCAAAGTGACGTAGGGCAGGATAAAAGGGGGGGGGACTGAGGTTGCCGCCCCCCCACTCCATTTTGTAGCAGCAAGAAAAACTCTGCTTACCATGGAGGTGAACCAGGAGCTGGCTGATCTGGTCAGGAGATTCCGAGACGCAGCTTCTCAGCAGGATCCAGGATGGCTACAGCAACAGCTGCAGGATCTTCTGGGGAGCGGTGAAACCGCACGACCAGCCACCCGCCCAACCCGTCGCACAAGACCCCCAGCACGGCTCAGCCCGCAGGACACTGCAGGATTGAGGAGTCGAGCCAGGAGGGTCAGTGCAAGCCCATCCAGAGGGGGACAGACGATCCGATCCACTGTGCCTGCTGCCAGGATTAAGCCTACGGCAGCTACCACGCGTCGCAGGGGCCCAGGAAGCAGGCAAGTAACTAAGCCGGCAGACCACGTGACGCAGGCAGCAGAGAGAGGAAGGAGGGGTAAAAAGCCAATGTGATGCTTGACAAAGAAGCGGGAGCTTCGAAACGTTGCAGCAATTTTTGCACATAAAGGACTGTTTTTACTTGCAATTGGAGTCTGCAATTGGAGTCTGGACTTTTTTGTTTGGAGATATATATATATATATATATATATATATATATATATATATATATATATATATATATATATATAAAGCTCATATATGAACAAACATTTGGCTTTTTCTGTTTAACAATAATGAAGAAGTTTCTCAAGGAAAGGTCCCCAGGAGGGGCCGAAACGTCGGATTGTGATGTCAGAAATAAAAGCTATCACTTTGAAATGAAAATGAGAGTGCGGATCCTCTATTACTTAAACATTGATCGAGCACCTCGAATCGACCATTGTCAGAGGTGCAGGCACTCCAGAAAAAGTTATATATATATATACACAAGCAGCACTCATAGGTCTAATAAATGTGTAAATGTTTTATTCAGAATGAACTAATGTTTCGGCTGCATTTCAGCCTTTGTCAGCCTTTATATATAAAAAGTCCGCACTCATAGGTCTTGTGATACAAAAAAATCTGTATTTATTCAACGTTTCGGCTCTTAGACTTCCTGAAGAGAAGACGGCTCAAGTCTAAGAGCCGAAACGTTGAATAAATACTGTTTTTTTTGTATCACAAGACCTATGAGTGTGGACTTTTTGTTTATTTATTTTTTTATTTTCAATATGAATTGATGTTCCTGCACCTAGGCATTCACTAGTTCTCTGAGTACACCTATCCAGTTGTTTGTATGTATTTATACATACTGTGTATATATATATATATATATATATATATATAAACCATTTTGTCTGAGGTCCTGAACAACTGCGATATTAAATTAGCCAGAAGCATGAAGCATACAACGAAACATCTTAATGAAAAGTAGATCCCCTGTTTGACATATAATAAAATTACATGTTAAATGTATTAAGCAAGGCCAATTCTTTCCCTCAGTCTCTGATGTATAAGATTGATGATGACAGCACAGTTTAGCTAAATATGTAAAAATGGCTGCCCTTGCCCATAAGGCATTTGTCAGAGGCCTGCTGATACAAGCTTTGTCTAAGCGGACAAGAGCTGCGAAAGTGAAAGTGACAACCCTAATGTCCCAATTGAATCAACTTGAGTCAAAGCATAAACTTACCCCTACTACCTCTCTCTGGAAACAAATTGAGAAAACTAGAACAGAATTGAACTTGTTAATGACGGAACAGGAAATTAAACGGCTGTCGTGGGTAAAGCAAAAATACTTTCAAAAAGCCAACAAAGCAGACACGATGTTGGCAAGAAAATTAAACAATAAATTTCACCATACCCCATTTACACAGATTAAAACTAAAGGAGGGGGCCCTGACTGCTAATCCGGCCAAAATTGTTGCTGAATTTGCATCTTTCTACAAATCTCTCTATGAGCAGAAGGAGAATTTGAACCCTCAGTCCGTTCATTCGTTCCTTGACAGCATCCCTATCCCTAAGCTATCTCAATTGCAGCAGAGTAGTCTAGCCAAACCGATAGAGTCGGAAGAAATAGCAGAGGCTATCAAAGATCTTAAACTGGCCAAAGCCCCGGGCCCTGACGGATTCTCCGCTAAATATTATAGGACCTACTCCACCACACTAGTCCCCATTCTGACCGCTTTATATAATGACATGCTGACTGGGGAGGGAAAGTTTGACGCAGAATCCCAACTCGCATATATAACAGTCATACCTAAACCTAATAGAGACATCACATTGTGTAAAAATTTCCGTCATATATCACTGCTGAATATAGACCTCAACTCATAGCCAAAATATATGCCACTCGCCTAAATGTCTTTATACATGCCTTAGTACAGAGAGATCAGGCAGGATTCATCCCTGGTAGACAGGTAACCGATAATATTTGTAGAGTTATTGATATGGTACACCATAGCAAACAACAGAATATCCCTTCAATGTTACTGTCGTTGGACCTGGAAAAGGCGTTCGACACGGTCTCCTGGCAGTATCTAACTTTAGTATTAAAAGCATACGAATTCCCCTCAGAATTCCTCCATGTACTTAAGGCACTGTATCACACACCTAGAGCCTGCGTCCAACATCTGGGATTCCTTTCAGAAAAATTTGTAATACAAAGGGGTACCCGTCAGGGGTGCCCGCTTTCACCCCTACTGTTTGCCCTGGTTATAGAGCCTCTTGCGATCCATGTCCGTTTAAATAAAGATATCTTTGGTCTGCAAATTGGGGGCAAAACCCATAAGTGTGTGTTATATGCAGATAACAATGCTGTTACTTACTAAACCAATGACCTCACTCCCGCACTTATATAAAATCCTAGCTGATTTCGGCTTTATTTCGGGTTTGAAAGTTAACTCGCAGAAGTCAGAAGCATTGAACATTAATCTCCCTACTCATGTTCAAAAACTACTGGAACTGAACTTCGAGTTCCAATGGCAACCCAAGACTATCAAATATTTAGGCATACTGTTAACTTCGGATTACAATACTATTTCTACTGCTAATTACCCTAAGGTTTTCAAAAAATATTCTCTACACTTCGGACATGGGAATCAATGAAACTGTCTTGGCTTGGCTAAAATTCATGCATTAAAGATGTCGATTCTTCCACAGTTGCTGTATCTTTTCCGCACACTACCAGTAAGCCCCCCTATGACAACCCTAACTAAACTCCAATCCTCTTGTCAGAAATTTATCTGGGGGAGTAAAAGAGCTAGGATGAAGGCAGGTGTGACTTATCGGAGTAGACGAAGGGGAGGACCGGGGGCCCCAAATTTCCGAATGTATTATATCGCAGCGCAATTGGCCCAGATGTCGGAATGGCATGTCACCTATCACTCTCCTCTTTGGGTGGATATAGAACAATCGCAGGTTGGCAATCTGTTACTTAGTAACCTCATCTGGACCAAAGGGAACGCAAACCTCACACTGCCCCACACAGTGACCCACTCCCTGTTGCTATGGAGGAGAATCCGGACTCAATACCCGTTATCCTCATATAACCGCCCAGCCCTGTCTATGTTACAAAACTCAGAGTTTCCTCCTGGTCAGGCAGGGACGACTTTTCAGTGGTGGTATATGAACAATTTGTCCACAATAGTTCAACTGACAAATCACAAGTTTATAGATGTCCACACTTTGACAGCCAAATATCACATGCCTCCCTCCGAGATATTCCGGTATGCCCAGATGAGACATTATTTCTTCTCCATAATAGGAAATGAATCTCGCTCTTTACCTCCCCCCACTATGTTTGAACGATTGTGCCTACATTCAATCCCATATAAGGGTGCCATCTCCAGAATCTATGATCAGTTAGCTCATCAACGGCCATTAAAGGACTTACTATACATTAGGCAATGGGAACGGGAGCTTCATGTCACTTTGGAGGAGGAAGATTGGTTAGATAGGTTCCTGGATATAACAAAATGTTCCCCCAGCATTTTGATTCAAGAAACATCTCAAAAGGTTATGTCACGTTGGTACCTAGTCCCTGAAAAAATTTCTAAATGGTACCCTGCTACATCCCCCACTTGTTTTCGGGGTTGTGGGCAGGTAGGATCCTACCTAAATATATGGTGGTCCTGTCCCAAAGCAACTAGATATTGGACACGTATTTACACCATGATCACTGGCACTGCTTCACGGCAGAATCACAGGATGTAATAAATATGTGAAAAAATTGATATGCCGTATTTTTTCGGCCACCAAACAAATTATAGCTAAAGCATGGAAAACGCCTACTCCTGATATACTTTTAGTTAAGTCCAGAATAGATGGTTACATGGTGATGGAGAAGCTTACCATGATGGCTAGTGATGAGATTGATACTTTTCATGGGATCTGGGACCCGTGGCTCCGATATAGAGGACTTACTATATGACTCCAGCCCTGTCGTCTGTCACTAGACAGTACAGCCCTTAACCTAAATACCACCTTACCTATATCATGCCTATATAATGTATACCACCATGGATGTTATTACTTTGATACAGTTCGCTGTAAGAGTTGAGACACTATTTTGTTTCTTTTCTTTTTCTTCCTTGCCTTTTTTCTTTTTTTCTATCTTTACTGTCCCTTGTTTTCTTTCTTCCTTCCATGGCACAGGAAGTTTCTTAAGGCAACCGTTCTATTACGGCGATGTTGACTTGATATGCTGACTCTGTACTGTTGTAATGTATATCTTTGTTTATATTGCATTTTGTTGGAAATTGTCATATTGCCAACTGTCAAACTTTTTTTTCTTTCTGCTGCCTTTTTTTGCCTTCTGTATTTTCTTGAAAATTGAATAAAGATTATTTTCAAAAATGGCTGCCCTTGAGCCATATTTAGAATTTCTTTTCTCGTGGTATGAAAACATTGAAAACCCAGGCCAAAGGTAAATAGGAAATAAGTACACAAGAGTAGGTTTATTTTTAGTTTCAGATTCCTTTAAGGTTATGAAAACAATTGTGGAGTCTCTTAAAATAAATGTTAAATATGAGAAAAGATTTACAAGGAGGTTTAAGGGATACTTTTGTCAAAATGAAAATACTGCTGTACTTATTTGCAATATCTATTACTGTATAAAGCAATGTCATGAAAAATGTAGCTTAGCGCAAAAAACATGTATTTTCTTTTTGCAATGCACGTTTTTGGTGGGGTGTGAGAGTGCATCTTTACTACTGGACTCCGCAGGCTATGTCACATGCTGTGTTTTAAGGAGTTTAAGCTCTCAGAGCCCCATGGCTTCCCAAATTCCATATTTGGTGTATTTTTGAGTTACTTTTTGTCATTAAAAGGGGAACTCATATGACTTGCTTATGGCTCAATGCTAGATAATGATTCAGAATCACAGCCATTGTCTCACATGGGCAAAATGGACGTTTGAATCACAGCACTCCTGGCAGGAGAAGTATGAAAAAGAGTTCCATTTACGAAATTTACAGTTTAAATATGACACTGGAAGATGGATAGACGGGGTCCTGGTCTGTCTGTTCACAAAAATGTGACAAGTACAAATATCACATGCTTGTTCTTGTAATCAGATACCCATACATAACATACGTCATTCAAATATGTTTGTATTAAAGAGATACTGACACCAGAAATTAAACTTTTTTTTACATCTATCATAATATTGCCTTTGAAAGCTACTTATAACTTTGCCATAAAGTATTTGCACAATGCTTTTACATTACCTGTCTGATGGCCCATGTTCCTGTAGGAGGTGGCTGCAATATTTGTGCAGCAGAGGTCCATTAGCATTCGATTCTCTAACTGACAGGCTGAGATGGGACAGTCAGGTTGGCAAAACAGTCAGGTTTAGAAACTTCAAATAACAATTACTTACATAAACAAACCTCTAAAGTAGTTTTTTAGTGTCAGTATCACTTTAAGTTTTAGTAGAAATAAGTTGCAGTATCCATGTGGTGTTAATTCTCACATGTCAAGTAATTTTAATGAATATGTCATGTCATTTTTGAAAAGCAAGTTTGACAAAACATGCCAATAACAGTTACTGTTTAATCAAAAGTAGGGAGGGGTATGTGTATGTTTGCTGGGTTTTCATTTGGAGGGGTTGAACTGGATGGACTATGTAACTATGTAACTATGTTACTGCCGTGGGGAGACTCCATAATGTTAACAGACTTGCATTTACATACCTGTAGAACTGGCAAGGTTATACAACAGGGCAAAACAGCTGGATAGCAATGGATTGGGCATGTGCAGTTCTGTAGGAATGACAATGACGCAGAGACATTGCTAGACTTATAATGTTTATACTGTAAGGCTTTCTGAACTTATAAACCCCTAAACCCAATTACCTGTTCGTGTGCAGCATGCATCAAAGCATAGAACAGATAGAACAGATTGACAAGAGTAGGTTACACTCCTCAATAAACATTTGATATCTGCCTCAACTTTTAGGGCAGACACGCAAAGATTCGAGGAGATTTAGTCGCCCGGCAACAAATCGGCTCTTCTTCAGGCGACTAATCTCCCCAAACTGCCTTCCCGCCAGCTAAAATCTAAATCGCTGCTGGGGTGGCACTGGATTTATTGGGGACCTATTGAATCTAAATGAGTGTGTGTGTGGCCAGCCACCCAGAGAGACTTTGGCATATAAGGCAAGGCTAAACTTCAAGCTGAGCCTGTAATAAAAATGATTACTCATTCGTTTTGCAATACTGACATTAGACAAACCCACAGGGATACTAAAAAAATGCAAACATAGTGACCTTTAAGCAAGACACTTATTACCAAGCAGTTTCCACGCATCTGAGACATACATATCCTGAAATAAATAAATAAGCTGCGATTACTATTTTGTTTCCTCTTGATTCATCTACTGTAAAAAAAAGTTTGTGCTTGTTTTTGACCAGTCTTGAAACCATAACAATTATTATTTTTTTAGATTGTTTTCATTGCTTAGAAAGGCATTTAGCAGTGCATAAACAGGGGGATTCAAGTTAATTGTCTTTCTTTGCTCACAGGTGGATTTTATATAATAAAACCTTCCTGCCAAGGATGGCATTTTTTTAACCTTTTAACTATGTAAACAACTGTTCCAAATTATCTTATTGTTTTCCCAAGGATAATGGATTGTATGTTATAGTTAGCTGGGATTCGATTTCAGGGCATGGAAAGCAGTAGGACTGTTTTGATAGGCAGTTGGATTTCTCTCGGTTTCAGTATAACTGCTCTCTTACTGGGGCAGCTTCCATATTATAAAGTAGAGGAATTTCAGAGACTCAAGGGTCACTCTATTCTAGTGGGAAAAATTTGCATCGGATTCCAGCAATAGGAACCATTCCCCAAAATGTATAAATAGTTTTCTATTCTTCGGCAAGCTCTTCATCCTTATATAGTTATCTTGTATTAATGAAAGTACAACAAATAGGATGGCATTGAGTTAAGTATGGGCCAGAGTTACATATGTACAAAAGGAGTTTCTTCAAAAATAGTTGAAAATTTTTCTAAGTCCCAAAAAACGCTAGCGTCTTTTCCTTTTTCATATTGATAGGCTGATATAGGAAAAGCTTTATTTTTTTGGGGTACCCTCCTTCCACCCTACATTTCCTAACATATGGCACATAAACTAAACTGTGGGCTCATATGTAGGACAATATAAGACCTCTTTTAAATCTTATTAAGTTTCCCTGGCCTTGTGTAGTGTTATGTAGTTGCTGCAGCATATACGTCCATTGTACTTTAACTGCACGCTGTATGCTAATTAGGCATCGCTAGCGTAGCTTATCGTATTATCGCTAGCGCAACTTCGCAACCTTTCAGTAACCTGTGTGCAACTTCAGATCTTCATGAATTTGCGCAGCCCTGCGAAACTACACCTGGCGAAGTGAGGCGAAGTGCGGCGAAGCCGTCGCTATCGCATTTTCAGCACATACTGAATTCGCCCCATAGACTCTATTTTAAATAAATAATTCACATTTAAAAAAAAAAAGATTGTTTTTTTCCCTTGATCCCAAGTAAAATATAATGCATCCTTGTTGGAGTCAAAACAACCCTGTTGGGTTTATTTAATATTTAAATTATTTTTTTAGAAGAAGTATGGAGATTGCTTGTCTGGAAAGCCCCAGGTCAAAGGCATTCTGGATAACAGGTCCCATACCTGTATAGGAATAAACATACCTGCCCCTTTTATTATAACAAATATAAAGCTTTTTCATGTAGGGTTGTGTGTGCATATGTTATTCAGTGGGTCACAGTTGAAAATGTTTGAGAAACTTTAATGTACTGTTGATTGATTCTGGCTTAAATCCACTGTCTGCACTAGAATGCTTATTGTCCCAGCAGGCTAAGTCATCAGAACATGACAATATACCCATTGAAAGGAAGCTCTATCTTCACTTCAGAAAAGAAAATCAGAGCTTTCTGCAGGTGATGGCAGAGCCGAGGGAAAATAAATGACCTCTTGATCCGATAAAGACTAAGTTTAATAAAAAAAAAAGGAAAAGGCATGTTTGCTCCTCTGTAACGCTCACAAACATCTGCTAAACTTTGTATTAACAGCTGTTTCTTCCTCGTGTCTCCTGGCACATGCTGAGATGTTGCAGCAGCATTGCCCTAAGCAAGCTTAACCACAAAATTATAACTGCAGCATATGTCATGTGAAGTCAGCACTTTGTGCAGCACTGTTTGCTTTTAAGATGGTAACATTGTGCAAAAATATTATACCTCCTGCTCAGTTAGTATAGTTGGCTAAAGTAGATATGACTACTGATCAGAATGAAACAGTGCCACGTGAGGCATTTGGGGCACCTTCACTGTATAAGCCACTGAACCTCACTGCATACCACTTGCAGCCATCACAAATGACCCACCCCCTGGGCTGGGCAGGCATCAGGCTTGGGACAGGTTCAGGGCCTATCAAGATTACTCCCAGTGTCCCATTACCCCAGTCCAACCCTGGAATGAGATCATCAGGAGTATCTAACTGATAATAAAATGTATGTAGGGAGTTAACCAGTCCACATTTAGGTTTTGGTTTAGCCCATCTGTTGGGCAGAGACACACGGTCAGATTCATGGAGATTAGTCGGCAGGCAACTAATCTCCACTAACTGCCTTCCCCTCGGCTAGAATGCAGAATGGCATTTGGAGCTCTTTGATTTTCGAAGTCACCCGAAGTTGCCTCACGCAGTGGCGTAACTACCGGGGGAGCAGGGGGTGCGATAAGGCCAGGGCCTGCACCCCCTCGGGGCCCCCCAGCAGTTCGCGCATACGGAGGGGGCGGGGGGAACCGGCTGCGAGTCTTGCGCCAGGGCCCACCCCTTTCTTGTTATGTTACTGGCCTCACAAGGAAACTTTGGGCGACTAATCTCCCTGAATCTGACCATGTGTCTCTGCCTTTACTCTTTGCTTTTCTTATATATAATAGTGCTCTACAATAACACTTTAAAAGCTATCTACAAACTCAGCCTCAGGTACAACTGCACAGAAATAGGCACAACATTTGCAGCCATTCATTAATGGTAATTGCATCCAAATATGCTCCTTGCACTTCTATACAGTTTCTCTGAGGACCATTGTGTCCATCCTGCTACTTCTACTGAGTAGTACACAGTGCTCTTATTTATACTGGGGTACCTTAGAACTACCGCAACAGAAGCATTACTTTTATGTTCAGGGTTGCGGGCCTCCTCCCCACCCACTAACACATAAGGCGGCAGCAAAGATTTCAGTGTAGTAGACCCCGTGATCTGGATCCCCCACAACCACAGGGTCTACTACATTGAAATCTTTGCTGCTGCCTTGTGTTTTAGTGGGTGGGGAGGGGGGGCTGTGCTGTCTTGCTTTACCTGGGGGGGAGGGGGCCCGCAACCCAGAAGATAAAAGTAATTCCACAATAGGTAATTCTCACAATCAGTAATGCTGCTTTATGTGCCAAAGCTGATGATACGTTAGCTGCAACTTGCTTTCAATATGTGATCATTCACGGTGCCGTTGCAGCCATTTTGATGCATCAGCTACAATACAGCACTCTTAAAGAGCTGTTTTTAAGCACTGGGTCAAGTTGTTGCTATGGGTGACTTCAATTATCCAGACATTGACTGGGGTAATGGGGTTGCTAAAACAGAAAAAGCTAGTAGGTTTGTAAATATGCTGAATGATAACTTTATATTCCAGCACGTTCAAGAACCAACTAGGAATAACTCTCTTTTGGACCTTGTAATAACTAACAATACTGAACTCATCTCTAACATTTGTGTGGGTGAGCATTTAGGGAATAGTGATCATAACATGGTCTCCTTTGAGATTCTGTTGCAGAAGCAATTCTATAAGGGAGTAACTAAAACACTAAATTTCAGACGTGCAAACTTTGACAGTATAAGGGCATCTCTGCAACATATTAAGTGGGAAATGCTTTTTTCAGGGTTAAGCACAGAACAAAAATGGGAAGACTTTAAAATGCTGCTTAATAAATATACTTGTCAGTATATTCCACTTGTAAGCAAGGAACGTCGTTGCAAAGCAAAACCTTTTTGGTTCAATAGAAGCGTTGGTGTTGAGGTGGGTAAGAAAAGACGTGCTTTTAAAGCTTTCAAGTTAGCTGGTACAGCCGAAACATTTATAAGGTACAAGGAGGCCAATAAATTATGCAAAGAAGCTATAAGGCAAGCTAAAATTGCTATAGAAAAGGATATTGCAGCAAGCAGTAAAAAAAAATCCAAAATTATTTTTTAAATATGTTAATAGTAAAAAAATTAAGCAGGAAGGGGTTACTATCAGAGGGGGGTCAGCTGGTTGATGAAAACAAAATAAAAGCGCAGATTCTGAAATCATATTTTTCATCTGTCTACACAAATGAGGAATCAGTAAGTGAAGGTTTCCTTCTTAACAGTCCCAATTCTAGTAATACAACTAATGATGCATGGTTCACACATGAAGAAATTCAAAAGAGACTAGAACATGTAAAGATTAACAAGGGTCCAGGGCCAGATGGTATTCATCCCAGGGTAATTAGCGAGCTTAGCTCTGTGATTGCCAAACCTTTTTACTTAATTTTTCAGGATTCATTGAGATTTTTGAGACTGCCGAATTGCTAATATGGTGCCTCTATTCAAAAAAGGATCCCGTTCTCAGCCTCAAAACTATAGGCCAGTTAGTCTGACGTCAGTGGTAGGAAAGCTTTTCGAAGGGTTAATAAAGGATAAGATACTGGACTTCATAGCAAATCATAATACTATGAGTTTGTGCCAGCATGGTTTTATGCATAATAGATCTTGCCAGACTAACTTAATTTATTTTTATGAGAATGTAAGTAGAGACCTCGATTCTGGGATGGCAGTGGATGTGATTTACTTAGATTTTGCTAAAGCATTTGATACAGTGCCACACAAAAGGTTACTGGTTAAATTAAGGAATGTTGGCCTGGAACATAGTATTTGTACCTGGATAGAGAACTGGCTAAAAGATAGACCACAAAGAGTGGTGGTAAATGGAACATTTTCTAACTGGACCAGTGTTGTTAGTGGAGTACCGCAGGGCTCTGTACTAGGTCCCTTGCTTTTCAACTTGTTTATTAATGACCTGGAGGTGGGCATTGAAAGTACTGTTTCTATTTTTGCAGATGATACTAAATTGTGCAGACCTATAGGTTCCATGCAGGATGCTGCCACTTTGCAGAGTGATTTGTCTAAACTGGAAAACTGGGCAGAAAACTGGAAAATGAGGTTCAATGTTGATAAATGCAAGGTTATGCACTTTGGCAAAAATAATATAAATGCAAGTTATACACTAAATGGCAGTGTGTTGGGAGTTTCCTTAAATGAGAAGGATCTAGGGGTCTTTGTAGATAACACGTTGTCTAATTCTGGGCAGTGTCATTCTGTGGCTACTAAAGCAAATAAAGTTCTGTCTTGCATAAAAAAGGGCATTAATTCAAGGGATGAAAACATAATTATGCCTCTTTATAGGTCCCTGGTGAGGCCTCATCTGGAGTATGCTGTGCAGTTTTGGACTCCAGTCCTTAAGAGGGATATAAATGAGCTGGAGAGAGTGCAGAGACATGCAACTAAATTGGTTAGAGGGACGGAAGACTTAAATTATGAGGGTAGACTGTCAAGGTTGGGGTTGTTTTCTCTGGAAAAAAGGCGCTTGCGAGGGGACATGATTACACTTTACAAGTACATTAGAGGACATTATAGACAAATAGCAGGGGACCTTTTTACCCATAAAGTGGATCACCGTACCAGAGGCCACCCCTTTAGACTAGAAGAAAAGAACTTTCATTTGAAGCAACGTAGGGGGTTCTTCACAGTCAGGACAGTGAGGTTGTGGAATGCACTGCCGGGTGATGTTGTGATGGCTGATTCAGTTAATGCCTTTAAGAATGACTTGGATGATTTTTTGGACAGACATAATATCAAAGGCTATTGTGATACTAAGCTCTATAGTTAGTATGGGTATGGGTATATAGAATTTAATTAAAAGTAGAGAGGGGTGTATGTATGGATGCTGGGTTTTCATTTGGAGGGGCTGAACTTGATGGGCTTTGTCTTTTTTCAACCCAATTTAACTATGTAACTATGTAACTTGAATATGACCACATACGCATATGTTATAAAGGTAATATCAGAATTGCAGATTAACCATTTAAATAGTCCTAATGCACAAAAAGACAATTAAGCCTCTGGGCATTATTCTTGGTTGATGAGCTATTAGAAAAAGCATTTCTAATTAATGAATTAATTACTGAAATGTATAATAACTGTCAACGTGTAAGCACCAAGCATAGGGTCCTACAACATATAGTATTTTGAAATAAATAGTATACAGAGCAACATACTTCAAGTATTTATTGGCGTACTATTTGTAAGAAGCCCTTTTAAAATATACCTGAAGAACTTGCTAAGGACCAATAAATCAGTACAGGAGTAGCAATTGTCTTCAACAAAAAACTACAAAAAGTAACAACAACAGAGAAAAAAAATCAGTTCATTCACATTTAATAAAATCATCTTCTTCACTGGAGTCTCCAGCTCCCCAAAGTTCTTTAAGTGGATTGGCACCCAAAGTTGCACTGCATATGGCATGTGAAGCCTTTCTAGAGCCTTAAATATAAAGAGAAAGCATATTGTAGAACTGCAACTAATTTGATAAAATAAAATATCTTGCTGCTACACTCTGGCATTGTAGAGTACAGCTACGTGTACTGTCTGCAAGTATTCCCAGACCCTACTCCATCAACGATTTACTTAACATACAATCATTAAATGTAAAGGTAGCATGATTATTTATGCCAGCCAATGCTATGTTCTTGTAAAATCCAAAAAACCCAGACCAACAACTGTTAGTATATACAGTAATATATATACAGTATACAATAATTGTTTATGCAGTGCAGTACTACATCTAATGCAAACACTGTTGTATTTAGCTTAAAAACCAAATCTTATCATACAATATGGTCATACATCAACATATCTTCTCGAACATAAGCAAGACATTAGTGCTGTCCTTGAATTTTGAAATTTGTGATGAAATTTGTGTTTGCACTTATAATAAAAGATTTAAATAACAGCATAGGTGTATTAAAGAATAAATAAACTCAGTTATGAAATATCATTTATACTGATTATCAGCTGTGGCTTTGTGGTATAAATAGACAAACAAAAACAGAAGATAAGCGCCTAAATCCAAAATAATAAATGTGTGGAAACTTGTGGGGGTCATTTACCTCCAAGACCGCTGTTGCAATTATGCAAATTTTCCTGAAGTCAGTGTGTAGAATCCCATTCATTAAAGTCCTTGTATCAAGATGTGCACATTGCTTTGTCCTTCCTGCCTTGTGTTCTAAATTTAGCGGAGTTGCACCTATTGACACAAAGGAGCCCTGGAGCTATCACTACCTGTGGATTACACTTACTGTAGCTCCAGGGTTCCCCCAGTCCTGTAATTCAATAGGCACAGCACACTTGCACCTAATGTATCAGGCACACATGTCACTTTCTCTCCATGAGGGAAAATGGGCTGGAAAATTAATTTTGACATATTGGCCTCAATTTTATCTGGTGTAATGCTCCACCTTGTGAATGCAACAACCCTGGAATCCAATGGCAATCTACTTTGCTCATACACTTAGTTAGGGTTGCCACTTTTCTGGAAAAAAAATACCAGCCTTCCTATATATTTATCTTTTTTCCCTATTAATAACATTGGGAACAGCCATAATTTTTACCAGCCAGGCCGGTAAAATACCGGCCAGGTGGCACATCTACACTTGCAGATGTAAATGACCAATTGAGCCACAACAACTTCCTTGTAAATAGCCCTTATTTTTTTAATAACATTTTTATTTACCATAAAGGAATCTGAGGGCCATCCCCTTAAAGTAGCCACCCTAGGCACCAAACCTCAAGTGCCTATTTTGTAAATAAGAGTCTGCGCTCATCCCTCCCTCAGACAAGTTATGGTACACTATACAGGTACAGGGTGGGAGATGGATGCCTACATGCGTTCACCACCCCTCATGAATACAGTACTGCCAAATACAGGGGCAGCTGCAGGTCCTATAGCTCTGAAATACAGAGCAGAGACCTTAGCTTATTAACTGACATTGAAAATAACCCCTAGAAAGTTGCAATGTAATCCAAAGTTTTATTCTTGCAGGTAATTCTCCTTTGCACCTTTGCACAATGTTTCTCCACAGCAGCCCCAGTCGGTGCCCCTGTGACCTCTCTTATATCTCTATATATTTTTTCTTCCACTAACCCTCTAGCACTGCAAATCTTCTAATTAAAAAAACAGCAAATATTGTTAAGGGGAAGAAGCACTTGAAATTGAAATCTGAGGTGTGATGATAAGAATTTTAATTTACTTGTAACTCTTCCAAAACATTCCAGTGCAAAACCTGCAGCATCATTAAGATCACCTCTAGATTTTACTAATTGTCAATAAATTTGTACTTTGCAGGGGGTGTTGCTCAGTTCTACATTCAGGACAAATGGTATCACATTTTTAATATTGTATATCATAAAAACATTTGTAATGAGTAAGCAATATCAGATTAATGCCTGTGGCAAAACACATATGAAAAAATGCTAGTGCTAATATATTATTTTATACATTCATACAGAGAACTGCCTATAGAGCGACACTAAAATAGACTTGCATTTGGCATTATGTAGTCTTCCATAGATTTCCATAGTGTGATTTTTAATATTCCTTAAAGTATCCCCATTACTCCCTGTTACTGATGGGGATGTCACATTTACACTATTCTATACAGTGAAGAACAAGTTTAGTGTCGGAAATAGAAGGCTGAAATATTTCCCTTGAAGTCTATAAACCCTGTAGGGTTATTCTGCTTTTAATTTCAACCAGAAGTTGGTCAAAATCCAATAAATACATCATTAAACTTAATGCATTCCATCGCTCAAGTTGTATATTCCTAATGGAGAAGGTTTGTCAGACCTGACACCCTGAAGCTAAGTAATTATTAGGGCTGCCATGTTTGGAGTTCCTGTTCAGAAGAATGGTGGAATGGAGCATTATAAACATGCATCTATAACGGAAAAATTGTGTAAAAAAGTGTATATTTAATATAATAATAGCTAGTGCTTAAAGTATTGTCCTTTTTATATATAAAAGTTATATAGACTAATAATATACATCACATATTTCTTATTATAGAATTTAAAATTAAAGGGGACCTCCGACCCAGACATAAAAAGCTGTATAATAAAAGTCCTTTTCAAATTAAACATGAAATCCAAATTCTTTTTTTTATTACAGAATTCATAGTTAATGCAATTAAAAATCTCAGCTGTCAATCAACTATTGCCTGCCCCTCCTCTTTGCCTTAGGCATAGAGACAGCTCAGGCAATTACTTTCACTTTCCATTCAGCACTTCCTAGATGTCACTGCTCTCCACACATTCCCCCTGTCTCTTCACCGTTTAATTGTGTAGCCAGGGCATGGGGATGGACATCAGGTCCCCCATTCTGGTGCACAAACAAGATTCTGAGATGATGCAAGACTTGCCTTAATAACATTGTCCACAAAATGGCTCCTGCCTGCTTGCTATAATTATGAGTTCCCAGACCAAAGGAAACAAGATTCAAATAATTTATACAGGGTAATCAAAGTTCATTTTCCTTGACTTAACGTAATAAAATAGGATTTGGAATAATTCTTTTGGGTGATGGGCATTTTAATCAATATGGATCAGATAAGTGTATCTTGGTAATAACCAATATATATATATAGATACATATTCTTTGAGAAAGGCCTCAGAGAGGCCGAAACGTCAGCTTGTAGCTTTTATTAAATATAAAAAGTTTATTTTAAGTCCTGAGAGTGCGGACTCCATTTGATGTTTGTATGAATATTTACTGAATCTGCACCCAGGCAATTTATTGGACTTTTTCGAGAGTGCCGGTATTCTCTTGGATATCATATACATATATATATATATATATATATATATATAATTTTTTTTTGCAAGCTGAGGTGTTTTTATTAATATAATGAAAGTCAATATACAGTACCTTAATCCTAATACAGGGAATAAAAATACAGTCAAGTGATGACAGGGATGGGCTTTTACTGTAGCCAGTCCAACAGTTCCCTCATATACCAGTTCAGATTTCTGATAAATTGTGAACACCTACCCCAGAGGGATCCTTTTATATACATGGGAATAAAACTAAAGACAAGTGATGACAGAATGGCTTGTTTCATATTACTGTATATTCTCATTTGCAGCTGATGTGTTAGGACTTGAGAAACATGTGCCTGAAGGAATGTACGGAAGTAGCAACATCCTTCGTATACATCGACATATGAGCTTGCAAAGAGCCATGGAGTAATGAGTATCACTTTGCTTTATTAATGGCAAGGCGTTTTAGCAGTGAGGAATCTTCATTTACAGAAAACGTATATCTGTTAACTTGTTTTCTTAGTGCTTAAAGGGAAGTATTTCCCTTTTTGTTTATCTAAAGTACTGATTAAAGTTGATTGTATTGGGGCCTAGACATACTGTTCCAGTTCCCACAGCCCACAGTTTTATGCCTGGTGAGTTTCAATGCAAACATCATATAATATTTGCTCTTAAACCAATTTAATATGTTTCCCTTGCCCTGTGTTGAAAGAACACTTAATGCTGCAGGCTCCAAACTGCAGCACGATACAGGGATAAGGGAGGGAGTAAATCCATTCATCCATAATCGGTGGGATGACTGAAGATTGGTGAAGCAGAGACAAAGTATTTAAAACAAGTGACAGGTATCTAAACTTACACAATTAGTCGGTGATTAGTGTATGGGAGAATTTAGTTGTGTGTCATTACAGTTGAAGATGAAATACTGAATGGAATTAACAACATATTTGTTCTGCTGATTTATGTTCTCTGAATTACAGAAGTAACAATTGTTATTACAGGTACAGAAACTATCCACAAAGCTCCCAGTTATGGGAAGGCCATGTCTCATAGGGGCATATTTATGAAATAGTGAATTCAGTCTGCTAGAGGGAAATTCTGCCGCTCTCCATTCATTTCTATGGCATTTTTAAAGGTATATTTATCAAAGGGTGAACTTTCACTTTCACCCATTGATAAATAATCTTTTAAAAATCCCAGAGAAATGAATGGACGGAAATGACAGAATTTGACTCTAGCAGACTGTAGAGATTTCTGACTTCACTATTTGATATATACTGTATGCTCAATAGAGTTCATTTTAACCAAACAATTACATTTTTAAGTGTTTTTTTCTGTAATAATAAAACAGTACAGGTATTGGATCAGTTATCAGGAAAACCATTATCCAGAAAGTTCCATATTATAGAAAGGCCATCTCCCACCCCCCCAGGCTCAATTTTATCCAAATAATCCATATTTTTTTTTAAAATGATTACCTTTTTCTCTGTAATAATAAAACAGTACCTTATACTTAATGGGGTGGTTCACCTTCACAACTAGTTGTTTTCAGATAGATCACCAGAAATAACAACTTTTTCCACTGACTTTATATTTTCTACAATTTTCTAATATTGAAGTGTTAAGTGTCATTTTTCACCTTCTGAAGCAGCCCTGGGAGGGGGTGTCGCCGACCCTGTAAACTGCTCTAAAATGATACATTTAGTTGATACATTTCTTATCTTTGTCCCTGCTGAGCAGAATCTCTGGGTTTTATTACAGGCAGCTGTTAGAATTGATCCAATAGTTGTGAATACTCCACAGATGCTTCTGAGAAATGGTTCAACTCAATGTTGCAAAATTGTAACAGTTTAGCATCTGCCTGAATTACTGAGCTGCCAGACTCAAACACCAGAGACACGAGCATTCAACTTGTAAACTTAGATTTTGGGAAAACAGTAAAAATAAATAAATAATGGAAAGTAATTAGGGATGGGCAAATTTTCCTATTTACAATATGCAAATTAGGGATGGGAAGGGGATAACACAAAACACTTGTTTTGTGCAGGCCCGGATTTGCGGCAAGGCCGCATAGGCCCGGGCCTAGGGCGGCAGAAAAATAGGGGCGGCATGCCGCCCAGCCGCATTATGGGGACGCGTGCGTCCCCATTCATTTACAGCAGCTGCGCCGGCGTTTTTCGCCGGCGCGCTGGGAAAGTGAGGTGAGGTGGGCGCTAGGACCGCGCGGCCGCCTGGTCAGACCGTGCGGCCTAGGGGCGCGCCTCTGTGAAATCCGGCGCTGGTTTTGTGACAAAAAGTCCTGCGATTACCCTCCCTGCCCCTAAATTGCATATGCAAATTAGTATTCGGATTCAGTTCGGCTGGGCAGAAGGATTCAGCCAATCCGAATTCTGCTGAAAAAGGCAGAATCCCATATTCGGTGCATCCCTAAAAAAGAATCACCTGCTACTGTCTTTTTAAGACATCATTCTGGAAATAACGTAATCCACGTTCTACAGATTTTAGCCGCAACTTGCACCAAATTTGCAAAAGCATGCACAGGTAATTGGGCTAGATTTAAGGCATCAGATGCAATTTCAGGGTTGTATGGTTGTAATGATACTGGAACAATGCTGACTGGGGGGGGGACATTGTGACTTTTGAAAATTGCACTTTGCACCCTGCATTGTGTTCATAACTGAACCTTAAACTGTGCACTGCCATATATTTAGGAGGTTGAGCTCCAGCAAGCTATATAAGAAAACAGGGCATAAGGAAATTGCCGTATAATAATGATAGAACAATGTGTACCAACTTTCTCCTGAAACAGACATTGTGTTTACTTTACTGTAGTAAATGCCAAGTTTTTTTAAGGTGTCAGACAAGACAGGAACAGATCTCAGCGCTACAGGACCAAAGCAAATGCCAGACACTAAATAAACCTCGTTTGGCTGCCTTTCAAGACACGTGTGGTGGACATATTTATGAAAGGCATCATATAATAGAGCATATTGTTGCGATTTAAGCCACCGATATTTAGGGAAAAGTTAGCTCATACATGGTCTAAAAAAAGAATGTTTTATCTCATATTCTGTAGCAAACGTAAGCAACTACAGTACTGCCTAATTTAAAACTTGTACTGTAAATTGGTGGGTAGCTATGATGACTAAACTGAAATGTCAACACCTGTAAGCTTACACTGACACACTCTTTCACACAAACTGCCTACTAAATGTATTTCAATAATGTTTTTGTCATATTTTATTTTAGTGAGCTACAAACAACTACTAGTGGCTAAAGAAGTTAGGCATTTAAAGGGATTCTGTAATGATTTTTATGATGCATTTTTTATTTCTAAATTGCACTGTTTACCAGCAAGTGTAATTTTTTTTACGTTGTAATATTGGTGTGTGGGCAGCCATCTCAGATCATTTAGCCTGGTCATGTGCTTTCAGAAAGAGCCAGCACTTTAGGATGGAACTGCTTTCTGGGAGGCTGTTGTTTCTCCTACTCAATGTAAATGAATATGTCACAGTGGGACCTGGATTTTACTACTGAGTGCTGTTCTTAGGTCTACCAGGCAGCTGTTATCTTGTGTTAGGGAGCTGCTCACTACCTTCCCATTGTTCTGTTGTTAGGCTGCTGGGGGGGGGGTTATATCACTCCAACTTGCAGTACAGCAGTAAGAGTGACTGAAATTTATCAGAGCACAACTCACATGACTTGAGGCAGCTGGGAAACTGACAATATGTCTAGCCCCATGTCAGATTTCAAAATTAAATATCAAAAAATATGTTTGCTCTTTTGAGAAACAGATTTCGGTGCAGAATTCTGCTGGAGCAGCACTTTTAACTGATGTGTTAGGAAAAAAACATTTTCTCCCATACAGTATGCCTTTAACTGCCAGAGGATGCTAATCTAACCATCATGTGGTTTTATTATAAAATGATAACTTAAAAGCTTCTTCCTAGGAAAATTATACGTATATACAGTAAGGGGGTTATTTACTAAACTCTGAATGCAAAAATCAAGAAAAATTTGTGATTTTTTTATTATAAAATCTAAAATTTAAAAAATCACAAATTTTTCGGAGTTTATTAAACACTGAGGATGGAAAAGTCAGAATCTGAAAATCCGGCATCTCAGACCTGTCGAGGTTGCATATAAGCCAATGGGAGAAGTCCCAATGATTTTTTGATGTGTGCTGAGTTTCGGGCAATAACCCGAAGTTTTTGGGTGAAAATTACGAAAAAAATTTGAAAATCGGATGAAAAAGTCTGAAAAATTTGTGAAAATCTGATTTTTTTTCCTGCAAAGCAAATTTTCAGAAAAATGTAATAATAAATCAGTGTAAAAAACCCAAGTGAATTTGAAGTTTGTAGCAGAAAATATTGAGATAAATTCGGACTTTGATAAATAACCCCCTAAGTCTCTGATTTCAGCTGTGTTTAAAGCTGATACAGGACAGGCTCCCATATGGGTTCATATTCAAGGAGTAAAAGTCAGGAGGCCTTGTGTACCACTGACCTGGGTGTTATACCACTTAAGAGGTGTAATTTTGCATTCTTTAGGGCTCATATACAGAGCACATAGCAGCAGCATCACATACTCACTTACAGGGCATTTTCAAACTGCACATTATGTTTGATGTTATGGTTTATTTGATTTTTGCTGTCTACTTATCCTATTCCACATTCTATCCTATTCACTGTGAACAGCAGTATAAAGAGTATCATGTATACAGTATGCACCCCTGCCTGTAACAAATGCACTTATCGTGTGTAAATAGTCACAGTGCAAAGTAAGGGAGTCTAGAATACAAGAACAAAGCCCCTAGACAGTCTAGGAAAATTATCTATAGAAATAATCATCCATATGCGGTGCTGGCTCCAGAGTTTGGGTCCATCTGGGTCAATAGACACAATGAACTGGCACATTAAGAAATGTGCACAGAACACTGTAAATTGTGACAACCAAGCAACAACAGTTTCTTCTGAATTGCATCTTCCTCAACTGCAATGACACTGAAATTACGCAGAAAAAAATGCTGCACTTTGGGTAAAAAGCATGGCAACTTGAAATTGAACTTTGCACACTGTAATCGAAGTTGCAAATGACCCCTTAGGAGTCAATACTGCTATGTTACCTTTACCTATTAGGCAACTATATTTCTTACTCTGCCCAAGGCCCTTTCTTCTCTTGCTCTGTTCACTTTGCTCCCCAACAGCTGTCTAACTACAACTACTCACCTAATGGAAAGCTGTAGAAGTATCATAGACGGAGTGCAAAATACTAAGGCCCTGGGGCCTGAGTGTGAGTCCGTCTTGGGCACTATCTGAAACTAGTTTGTTTTGTGCTTGGCTGTACTCCAGTTCCTCACACACTCCAAAATATACAATCAGGCTCCTGGCTCCTAATAAAATTGTCCCTAGGTTATGCAAATGTGACTGGGAACCTCGATTGTAAAATAGAGCAGGGACAGATGTATATGATGTACTGTATAATCTCTGTAAAGCACTGTGTAACTGTATTGGTGCTACAAAAATAACAGATATCAATAATAATAATGCCTATTCCTGATCTAGATGGTATATGTTTGTGTATACACTAAAGTTTATTTATACCTTAGTAAATAAATTAGTATGTGATTTATATCCCCAGTGAAACCTATCAGCAACTGCCTTTGATCACTCTACAGAAAGTTACACAATGAAAGCTAATGGCTGATTGGCTGCTATGGTCTATTGCATTGGTGTAATTAAGCATTTGTACTGGGCCATACTACTGTATATGTATGTACAGACATTATAACTTATTCCCATATGCAATTGCACACTGTTCTAAAAATGTCTTTAGTTGTTCCCTGAGCAATTGAAAACCTCTGCTGCAGTAGGGGAAACTGGCTACAATACAGAAGTGGCCTTCGTTCAATGGTTAAAGAGAAATACTGCCTTTCACTCAAGTAGAACTATAAGCCATGAGTGCACTATATTTTGTCTCAGAAGCAGAAATCTTACTGAAAAGTTACCTTACGGCATGTTGAGTTTACAATTCAATTCCAGTGATGAATTAAAGCATATATGGAAGTATTTATCAGTTCCAAAAAAAGGAAATAAAATAATCTAGTTATATCCCTCCTGTGCCTGGAGGAAACCATCCATATTATTTAATGATGGCATGGGTGAATCCAGCTACACAATACCTAGATACAGTCATAGGCAAAGGCACTGTCTAATTACCTTTATACTTTACAAGAATTCCTTCTGTCAGGACATTCATAATAATAATTCACTTGAACCACCAATTCCCAATTATAAATTAAAGATTAAATAAACAAAAATACCCTTCGGCCTTTCATGAAGGATCATGTTCCCCCTCCATTTAACCCTTGACCCTTTCAAGCCCCCCTGCAATTTGTTTTATATTAGAAGCCAGTGGTGGTCTTATAGTTTGGATACAGTTGCCCAAACATCTCACCTGTCAACAAGGATCAAGAGCTTGTGCTTGATTTGTCACCTACGTGACACCTTTCAGACATTTAAACCCCCACTATTCCCTTGACATCACTACATTTCATCAGCACATTCACTTAGCTTTGTGACAAGAGCTCAAAATATTCCTGTTGTTGACTGACTTTGTTCTGCTACTGCATTTTAAACACCTACTGGGGGCAGCTAGGACCTTCTTATTTAAACACTGCAAGAAAACAAATTTAAAGGTCTGTGAAAACCTTCAGAAAAATACAACACAAAGGACATATAAACATATAAATAGTTATACAATATTCTTCTTTCTAATATGCACAGAATCTTTTAACAATGAGTATAAAGCATATAAAAAATAAACCACTTTCCTTTTTGCCTGAAATATAACCTATTAGATGTTCTGTCCTTCCTTTCAATTGATTCACCCACACTCTAAAATTTCTCAGCTCATTTATTTGTTGCTGAAAGTTCTGACACTACAGTATATTACACAAGACACATTAAAGAGAAGACATTTTCATTTTAAATACAGATATTAGGAAATATAACACTAAATGATATCAGTGATATAACCCACAGATATGAACTACAGTTGTGCCTTTGCACCGAGAAACCCAGTTCAATTTTTCTTTTGCAAAGTGTTCTTTAAATTTAATTTGGCTTCATATGCATTAGGACTATCATTATACATAAAAAAATGTTTTATAAATGTCTTATCTTTTAAAAGATAAACAAAAGTGCAACAAAATTGCTCAGTAATAGGAACGTATGGACTGCTACTTTATGGTCAAACTGGGAGTTCATAATAAAACCCATCAAATCAGAGCACTGGAACAAAATAAACCATAGATTGTCTAACTCTACTGTATATCACAAAAACTCAGATTCCATTCATATCACTATTACAGTTGGGTGCTTTCCAGACAAGGAAAGATGCAATAATGGTATTCTTTTTTTCTTTTAGACTGCTATGAAACAGCATTGAAAAAACAAAGAAGAATTAGCATCCCACATAGAGAAGTGTACACATTTCTTCACTGATGTCTCATCGCAGCCTCATGGATGCCAGATGTGCTGTACTGTTGAGGGCAGATTTACTAAAGGGGGAAGTGACTAACGCTGGCGACAATTTGCGTTACTGATTTCAGGCACTTCGACGATTTACTAACGGGCGCAGTCGTAATTTCGATAGTGAAAGAGACAGACATTAGCGGTCATTCACACTCTATCGCCAGGTGAATTTCTGCTCTGCCGAATGGACATTACTCCGCAAATTCAATGAAATGCAGATTTTACTGAACTCTTTTGCCAGACTTACCTTCGCCAGCTCAGACCAGGCAAAGTGCATTGGACTGCATAGATCTTCCTAAATCTTCTGTTACTTATATCATATTTTAAGTGGAAAAAGTCTCAAAAAATGGTGGCGTCTTCCTTTTTCAGAGTGATAACCTGCAAAAGTCCTTAAAAATATTTTTGGGTAAACGGGTTCCCCCATACGTATGGAAAATAAACTATACAGTGGGCTCATGTGTAGGGCATTATAACAACTCTACTGTCTTTATTAAGGTTCCCTAGACTTGTGTAATGTAATGTATTTGCTGCAACATATACGTCCATTCAACTTTATAATTTCCCGCCGTAAGCAAATTAGCCTGAGTGAAGACCTCTAACGAAGTTGTGCTAGGCATAACTGAACGCTGGCGCATCTTCGCTTTGATTGCCGAAGTAACTAGCGAAAATTCGCCAGCGTTTGGGGGCCCTGGACGCAACTTTGCATTTTAGTAAAGTAGCGTTATCTGAGCGAATTTTCGCCTGGCAAAGTGTTGCAATGGCTGCAAAGCCGTTGCTGTTGAATTTCTGCCACTTAGTAAATTTATCCCTTGATGTGCAACTAAGAGATGAATTTATAGATTTAATTACCAATCAAATAACAGATTCACAACAAGGCCAAGAGTAGGGCTATCCTTTATATGTTGTAGTATCCTTCTCAACATAAAAAAAATATCATATCAAAAAATCATGCATTATCTTAAGGAAAATTTACATCAGCATTAATGAGTTACCAGTCACCAGTGGCAAGACCTCATATGCTCTACTGACGTGTAAGGGCAAAGGAGCCTTTGTGACCATGGCTGATTTTCTGCTGGATTTCATGAGATCAAGTCTTGAGTAGATTAAAATTGTTCATACCAAAACCGATCCCACTCCATTATCTGACCAGTACCAAGCACCTGAGAACCACAATCTATGTTTAATGACTTGCTAATCATTTCAACTAATTTTTTTTCCTGTTTTTACTAGATCTCATCGACAATAGCCAGGAAATTTCTCCTCATCACCTTAGACCCAAAGGGGCCTGATTTGTTATTCTCCAGACTGATGTTTTGAAGCTGTCTCAGAAGAAATAATAACAAGCTCCGATTTGTTTCACTTTTGAGAAATAATTACGGTTGAGTACATGTTTTTTTATTATGTGACTATTTAATCTCAAAGAAATTATTTTTAGAAAGTTATTTTCAATGGCAGAGAGATTTTCAAGTGTTGTATTAAATTCTGCAAAAAGTGATGTTAACGGGGTTGTTACCCTATAAATTAACTGTTAGTATGGTATAAAGAGTGATATTCTGAGAAAATTTGAAGTTGACTTCCATGTATAATTATTTATAGATTTTGAGTTATTTCGTTTTTTATTCAGCAGCTCTCCAGTTTGAAATTTCAGCAATCTGGTCGCTAGGGTAATTTGGACCATGCATTGATTTGAATATGAATAGGAGAGGACCTAAATAAAAAGATGAGTAATAAAAAGTAGCAATAACATTACATTTGTATATTCTCATTATTATTATTATAGAAGCTCACAAACCAGTGCAATTGGCCTATTATATTATAATATATTATAATTGTATTATTTTATAATCATATTATATAATAATTATAATATATTATAATCAGCCCTGTAGTATCAGTTTTCATGACATTGCGAGCAGTGCTAAACATTCACAAAAACACAGTTTTTGCACCTTCTCTTTGTAACCAACTATATTTATTGCAATATTATCTCCTCTTATTAATGTATATACTTTGCATACAAGCAGTGCCATATACAAATATCTATACATACAAAATCCAGTTTCTAACCTTTGTTCTACATTAACCCCCTCCTCCACACATACACACACACGCAACACTCACACACACACACTGCAGCAAAAGTCTTCATCCACCTTTTTTGTGAGGCCCCAGAGAACAGTCTTTGCATGCAGAGGGAAAGTAAAGGAATTATTTTGTACCCCTACAATTTTTCTTTTTAGAGAAGGGGCAAAACCATTAACACCAAGGCTGTTCAAGATGCAATCTCTGACTCGTTATACCGCAATTTCCAGTATCAACTGATTTTATTGCTTTTTAAAGCTTATATTCAACTACATTTTCCAGCAAATGACCCCCAATAGTTCAACAGACAATGGCAGTTGTTATCCAGACAAATAACTCTTGAGGCTGGACATCCTTGGGCAGAATCTAACAATTATTACTTAATCTAATATGTTGCCATGTAGTGGAGTAAGAATTTAGGTTAGTAGATTAAAGGCCTTAGTCCGGATGGGAAGAGATATAGCATGGGCATATCCTATGTGTATAGGAAAGGCTGCCATTGGTGGTTTCCACATAGCAGTACATAGGATGGGGCTTTCATGTTTTTTATTGAGAAGCATGATAGTTTTTTTGGACTTCCCTTATGTTAGATAGTATATGGTTCATGGAGCAATCAGCCAGGAGTAGGACAAGGCTCTGAAAAGATAAGGGCGCAGGTATAATATCAGACCAGACACAATGGAAGTTTAAAAAAGGGATTCTGTGAATGAGGACTGGTGCCTACTGGTAGGCTTGAGTCTACATCGAGTCACTGTCACTGTAGTAGTGAAAAATAATCAGGGCTATCTAACACAGAAATCTAAAGCTTCACTGAGGAAGCGGTCAGTTACTTTTGTGTATTTCTACAGTGAAGAAATGAAATGTGTATAGACTGAGGGTAGTAGAGAAACACTTGGAGCTTGCATTGGAGAGATGTGTATGTATGCTATGGCTGAACCCCAAGAGCAGAATCAGACTGAGGGGTCCAGGGCCCACTGGGGCTGCCAACTTAGGGTCCCCCACACCCCCGCTGCAAATAACTTTTCACCAGGGCTGGAACTAGGGGTAGGCAGGAGAGGCACGTGCCTAGGGGCAAAGCTTGGAAGGCACCAAGCACATACCTTCCCTGTCACCTACCCTTAGTCTGGCCGAACAAGTTCCACTCTCCGGTGCCTGTTCTCGTTCATTTGCATGTATGCTCTCGCTCATCTGTGCACACACGTGTGCATATCCGTGTGTGGGGAGGGGGCAATATACGGGTTTTGTTCCACAGGCCCAGTCCGACCCTGCCTGAGAGTTAATACTATTTCTGAAATATCATAACATTTTACCAAATACTGACGCTAGAAAACTACTTTTTAAAATATAAATGTACATTAAGGGGCAGATTTTTCAAAGGTCGAAGTGAATTTTCGAATTAAAAAACTTCAAATTTCGAAGTCATTTTTGGGTACTTCGACCATCGAATAGGCCAAATTTGACTTCAACTTTGATTCGAATTGGAAAACCTTCAAATATTCGACCATTTAAAAATCAAAGTATCTTCTTTTTAAAAAACGTTGACTTCGACAATTCACCACCTAAAACCTGCCAAACTGTTGTTTAGCCTATGGGGGACCTCCTAGAACCTATCTGAGGCTTTTGGGCAAGTTTTGGGAAGTCAAATTTTTTTTTAAAAAAATCCTTCGAATCGTTCAATTCGAAGGGTCACATTGTTCGATCGTACGATTTTACTTCGATCGTACTTCTATCAAATACGACCGTTTTCGCTGGAAAAAATACTTAGACTATCGAAGTACTCAAATTCGATGGTTGAATTTCGAAGTTTTTTTACTTCGAAATACGATCCTTGATAAATATGCCCCTAAAAGTCACCTATAGGTCATGTTGACCGTTTTTGTGCTGAGAGGTCTGTTTTTGTAAGAAATTGTTAGTTGAAGTTAAACCTGACTGTCCCACCTCAGCCTGTCAGTTAAAGTTTCTAATGCTAATGGGCTCCTGCTGCACAAATATGGCAGCCGCCTCATACAGGAACATGGGGCATCAGACAGGTAAAAGCATTGTGCAAATACTTTATGACAAAATTATAAGTAGCAAACAAAGTCAATACTATAGATGTAAAAATGGTTTAATGGTGTCAGTATGCACAAACTACATAAGCCTTTAAAGAACATGGGCTTATATCTTTATGCTGAGCAATTTAACATGTAATAGAGATTTAGCTTGGGGTATAGGCTACCGTGAGTACCATGCAGTGATTAAGTAGACCTGTCAATCTGAAGCTCAGAACAAAATACAAAATATATTGCAATAAATCACACACAATATCTGTATGTTCAATATTCTTATATGTCTGTGATCTCCACAGCTAAACCTAATAATGCAGAACTTTAACCAAGAACATTGTATTGTCAGCATATTTCTCTGAATCTATAGGACACAGAGTAATCCCTTCTATACTGCTATATACATAACTACTATCTGACGTCTATTCTATGTTGGATTGTATGTAACACTTGATATGCACAGTCTGCACAAACTGAACTTGCAACCAGCTGTAAAATTTCCTTCACAGATCACAGATTGTTTTGCTCTCGTAACATATACTTTACAGAACCGGTACACTGCTTAAATCTTGAAAGTATCCATGATAATGTTATTTAAGAAAAGAAAACTGGCGCTGTCAGCAGTGCTGTTTCCTACTGCTGTCAGATGCTGTCGGTTGCTAAGAATTTACTTCCAAAGACCAAATAATAAGGTCACTGTTCTATTACCATAACTGTCATTCTGACATGAAAGTGCATTATGGTTTTTTGTTTGACAAATGCATCATTTGGAACATTACATAAATAGCAACGTCCATATTTCCTTACATCTACAAATGTGCAGGTTGGGGCAGCTGCCAGATATTAATATTAATATTTGCCCCTTTTTGTTGTCCAGTTAAAGAGATATGTTGGAAGGTATGCCATGTAGACCTGAGATGGAAAACCTTTAAGGGTTAACGTTAAAATGTCAATACTGCCTGTGTAGAAACTAGAACATTTGTAGATCTGTATTTCAAATGTTAGAGGGGAACTCCAGCTTCCAAACCAAAATATAATAGAGGTCCCACATAACACAGAAACCTTTAATATACCCATCACAGTTATTGGTTTCTTCAAAAAGTATTAATAAATGCCATTTTGCAGCTGTTTAACAGTTCTCTTTCTGCATCATTTGAAATCCTGGCAGGGAAGGAGTGACAAACACTGATGTTACAAATTGCAACAATTTCTCCACAGCTTACAGACAAGAAGCAGGAACTACATAACCCACAATGCATTGCACTGTGATGTTCTGTTCCTTATTGAAATCAGGAAATTGTGGGGTTTGGAGGATGCAGGCTGAGGACAGATGGCTGTTGATACAAAGTAACAGTAGTCAGCCAGCTCAACAAAGTAGTCAGACAGATCAGCAGGAGAGCAGGAGGCTAGGCTTAGGGAACGGATCCAAACCATTAAAAATACTGAAAAGTCTGCATATTTTTTATTGATGTATATTGATGTGTATTGCAAAGTTGCTTGAAATTATGTTTACTTTTCAAAAAGCTTAAGTTATGTTTGTGTGGAGTTCCCCTTCAAGAATAGGTTTAAACCTGGCTCGAGGCTACAGTCACAAAAGGACAGCAGGTAGATAAATTTTTCTCTATTTGGCACACCTATATCATCAGTCTCCCACCCTCGCTTAAGTATCTAACTACATATACATTCCAAAACACTACATGGTATGACCTAGAAACCCTTAGAGATAACCCATTATTATTGGAAACCGCCCAGTATATTCAAAATCTATTTTACGGGACTGGAACGACATCAGGATCACCCCCCAGGACTCAGCGAACTAATAGATTACTGGCATCATACTTAAGGTAATCGATCTTGACCTATGGAAATGTTTTGTATTTTGTGACTTACTATTTCAGAGCAATTACCTCTTGTTTGTTTATTTGTTTATTTTTATTTTCTAAATCCTTTTCTTTCTCTTTACCTTTGCATTGCATGTATGTACCATCCTAAGTCACCCTATTTTTCATTCAAGACCTCTGGAAGGTCTAAATGTTTCCTATTGATGTACATGCCTGACTCTTAATAAAAACAAGTTAAAAAAAAAAAAAAAAAGAATAGGTTTAAACAATGTGCCAAGTCTATAGCTGGAGAACTTTAGAAAGTTTACTGCACCCCTTGTTATTGCTAAACATCCAGAGATATATCAATATGTATATCTGCTAAGTTTCAATAATGATTAACAACAGCGTCAGCACACATCTAAATGCAGTGAAATAGAGATCAGGGATTCACTGGTCAAAATATTCACCAGAAATATGACAAACAAGAGTGATTTTGCATTCTGTATAACAAGAATGATTTGGAAACACCAAAGAAAAAGGCTATAATGGAGGACTCTATCCACTTTGGCTAAAGTGAGAGGCAACCAGCATACTGGGAGTTAAATATTTGTTAGGAATACATCTAGCTTAGACATACAGTTTAATGTTGAACAAAAAGATTTCCTAAACTTTTTGATGGCTATGGTCATTAGTTCCTCCTATTACCAATGACATTAACATGCAGGTAATTTTCAGTGCCTTATTTTAGCCAACTGGAATGTCCTTATCTACTGATGTATTTACCATACACAGCACATACTGTAATTCAGAAGATGATATTTTCCAACTTTTCCAATAAAACAACTGACCAATATCCATGGCACAAATATCTAGGTATGAATAATTGCCTGGCAAGCATGTACTTAAATTCAGACAAGACTTCCATCCAAATGTATTAGTATGTGTACTGCCAGTTAAGGATTTATCCAGGGAAGGCATTGATCCAAGATTAAGGTGATACAGCAGTGCAATGGAGAAAGGTTTATTGTATTGCGCAGTGTTCATGGGGTCAGTTCTCCAGAAATATTACCTAAAGAGGAACCAAAGTGCTAAGTGTAAGTGAAAAGGTTATTTCCTTTAAAGGAGATTTCCCAGAAAGCAACCATACTGCTTTAGGGGACTGATAAACATATTCCCCATTTATAGTGCATTCCCCTAAGGATTGGTCACAAAGGGGAGTAATTCCCCACTTCATGGGTCAAAGCATAACCCCTAGCTATCCTGATTTTGGCCACTAGGAGGCCATGTCATATAATATAAAAGGGAGAGCAATGTGCTCCTCAGAGCTTTTTTGCCAGATGCTTCTCCAAAGGACTCTCCAAACAAAAAAGAGTTTAGTCTAGTGAGGGGCAGATAGGTCCTGTTATAGTCTCTCTAGGAGAGACAGCTAGATTTAGGGCTACCTATATTGAGCAGCTCTTGGCTCCACCAAGGAGTATAGAAGGGATTAGATTCCCAAGGGCATTGTGGCCTACCCTAGCTATTGCTTCATGATTGTGCTCTGTACAAATGTTATAATACCTCAGTTCTGGTTGATTGTTCAAGAACCACAGGCATCCAATTATTGTGTACTGCATACTATTGTAGTTGCACCCTGCCTCCACACCGTTGCGAGGGCTCACCCCCTGAGAATCAAAGGTCCCATCTGGAGCATATACTGGTGTAAAGCTGCTAGTTTGAGTAAAATATGGTATGGCGCTGTTGTGTTCTTTGAAACTAAAGTTTGGCGACCTATTGATTTTTGTTTTAAAAATGATCCTGCGTCTTTAATAAGCAACACTTCAATATGACTTCCACTTACTCCATCAGGGACACTACGGATCTTGTTTTTGTTGAATATAAAATATATATAAAAAAGACCACAGCTACAAATATAACCTTGCTGGGGTTTTTTTTTCTTATATACTAAGTGCCAGTTTTGATTTCAGAGTCTACATGCTCCATTTTAGACTATAAAGCTTTCTTCTATCCTAAATATATTTAAAGTATAGTTCTTTTTCTCTACTCATTCCACATATGTTTCCCTATATCAGCCTCAGTGCCACCCATCGCTGTTGCTCTAATTTCCTCCATGCATTTCTAGCTAATGATGTGTGACTTAGTTATCTAAATATCAAGTGCTTTAATTTTAACCACATCTTTCTAATAAAACAGCTTAGTCAATGATTGTAAATGGGATGGAAAATAAAATCACTAGACCTACACATAAAATGTCTCTATACTTTCAATGTAATTCTATTTTAGAGACAGGATAACATTTGAGGTTGAGGCCATTTTTCCTACTTGCTATTAAACCTTTGATCAGATTTGATCTACCGGATTAGTTTTAATCTATTTCTAAACATGTGCTCATATCCTTAGGAATTTGAATATGTGTACAGTATATACTTCTGACTGGTGATTTTACTAAGTCTCAGATTTTATCATGCTGAAGGGCATAAAGTAATAGATGCGTCACAATTACTGTGCTACTTAATTCGATTTTTAACCCTTTCCTCTGTATATTGGCTCTCTTAATCATCAAAGTATGGGATATCCATACTCTCAGCTTTCCTACTGTATGTTATGGGGTCCTTTGACAGCATAAATATATAGTATTATTGAATAGAAATGCAGGGGAGGCAATGGTAAATGCATCACCTGGATCGAGAGCTTTCAGTAGCTCATTTTTAAAGTGGCACACAAATCATAACCATATCACAAGAAACCAGTGCCTGGCTTTGCTCCAACTCCACCCAAGAAAAAAGTAGCATCATACTGTTTTTGATTGGGTTGAGAAATGAAGACATTTTCACTGCTTTCCAAGGACTTTGCACATGGAATCCTACAGATGCGCAGTGACAAAAATTGTATTGGGGCTTATAAAATGCAAACCTAGTTTCTTGTTATTACCATGCTAGATTAGGAATATTTATAATCTTATAATCATTCTTATAATCTTAGTTAAAATATTACAACCAGTTCATGTCTCCTTCTTCAGTGTGCTTTAAGTAGTACATTTCATCCCATCTTGATGATGAAGGCATTGGCAAGTTTTTATAAACTTTCTCAACGCATGGTTCTTCTAATTCTAACTCATATTGTGCTTGGAGACATTGTCGATGTTGTTTAACATCTGAAGAAACCTACAGAGAAGATCCTCGTGTATACAATTCAACAGCCCCTTAGTATACTTTGAAGACAGTGGGGGTCATTTATCAACAGTGGGCAAATTTGCCCATGGGCAGTAACCCATGGTAACCAATCAAATTGCTGCATACATCATTCTACTTGCAGCTGGCTTTAAAAAGCTAATCAGAGATTGGTTGCTATAGGTATTAATGCAGTAATAGGGTTTGTGCTATCATTTTTAAAAGAGAGACAGATTTACTAATGTCCAATGATGCCTAAGATTTATGGAAGATTTTGTAGGATGGTGTCAACTCAACACATCCTACAAGTCTGATACAGTCGCATGGGTCAAAATATAATGAGACTGATACAAAAATCTGATGTATAAACTACATGGAAATGTTTCATCCGCCATAACTGCAGCATGCTGCATCTTTATCAGACAAGATAAAATCCGATGGTGTCTGACCAACTTTTTTTTCCATTAAAATAGATTGACTGTCAGATGTAGATGCCTGAACAAACGATATCATCCGACTTTATGTGATCCGACTTTACATTATAGCTATAGGGGGATCAGATTATGTAGGATTCTACAAATCGCATGCTGTTGCGTAGTGTTGCATGGCAAGATAAAATGTGATCTGGTAAAAATTTATCAAAATCTCCCATGTAGTACTTTTACCCCAAGGGTGTAAGAGCCTGAAACACATAAGGCCTTGGTCATTTTGCCCATTTTTAAAAGTGGAGCCAATAAAGGCTATCATTTTTTTTTAACTAGAGAAAGTGCTGCTGTCCGTTTCTTTGGAATCTTTCCTAAACCTGATTCTAAAAAAAACTTGAGTGTGCTTTTTAATTCCCCTTTTTATACTTTAATAGGGCTGTTCTGCAAAGGAAAATACGTGCCACATATAGTGAAGTACCGTTGAGAAAAGTGGAGGCCCCAAGGAAACCATTGTACTTACTAAATAAAAAAGGTTTGATGGCTTCTCAATTTATCACTCCAGGACTCCCAAACAAGTACTCAATGGCTCCATCTAATTGTTGTTTTATGAAGTTCTCAGAGACCATCTTCCCTTCATCTTTATTGGCTCCATTCAAAAGCTGGCTGAGCCCCAAAGTCCAAGAGTGATAATTTGAGAAGCCATTGAAACTTTGTACTTGAAAAATAATAAAAATCACACTCAGAAATACTTACATGTTACTGTATATCAAAAAGGAGATCTGACTCACTTCAATTTGCAATTAGTTTTCATCTTTTTATTTGTGATTTTTGAGTTATTTAGCTTTTAATTCAGCAGTTTACAGTTTTAGCAATCTGGTTGCTAGGGTCCAACTTATCTACCAACCATGCATGGATTTAAATAAGATACTGGAATATGAATAGGAATGGGCCTGACTATAAAGTTAAATAATAAAAAGTAGCAATAATAATAACTGTGTAGCCTTAAAGAACATTTGTTTTTTAGATTGGGTCAGTGATCCCTATTTGAAAGTAGGAAAGAGTCACAAGTAAAAGGCAAATAATTCAGAATCTATTAAAAAACAAATCCTGAAGGCCAATTAAAAAAGTTTCTTAGGATTAGCCATTCTATAAAATACAAAAGGTTCACGTAAAAGTGAACCACCTCCTTTAACTGCTTCGCTGTATGTGTTAGGGCTCTTACTCATGAGCGTTTTTACCTGCGCTCCCCTGCGTTCTGTTTTTCGGCGTTCAGCCGCAGGGGAGCGCAGGAATAGATGCATTTAATTTTTTCAAATGGGGCTGTACTCACACAGGCGCATGTAGGTGCCGAACGCAGGTTGAGACGCAACATGCTGCATTTTTCCTGCGTTCAGCGCCTACATGCGCCTTTGTGAGTACAGCCCCATTTGAAAAAATGAAATGCGTCTATTCCTGCGCTCCCCTGCGGCTGAACGCCGAAAAACGGAACGCAGGGGAGCGCAGGTAAAAACGCTCATGAGTAAGAGCCCTTAGTGTTGTTGTAATAGGGTTCTTCTACCAGATTCTCCATTGCTCTGCTTATTTTCATGTTTCATTATTTGCAAGCATTCGTAACTTGCCTTTCCAAAATATTATGCTAATCACAGGCATTAAATACTGATTCTAACCTTACAAAAATAACTTTTTTTCCTGTGCTCTGCTACTTATCATTTAACCATTGTCTATTTCGGGTAATGATTTTTCCATCTGCTGTCAGCTGTTGGCAGTCTATTAATTAATCTTCTGTCTGGGAGCATTTAAGGCCTTTTTTATAATTCTACCTTAGGGCCCTGAACTTGATTTATTCAATTTACAAGATAGGATTAATCCTACATTCTGCAAACATCATGTGAGATGTTAACCATTCAAGTGCAAAAAAAGGTTGCTCCTGGTAACTAGGAGCTGATATTTCGATTTTTTTACAGTCTATTCATTAATCTTTTGTCTGGGAGCATTTAATGCCTTTTTTATAGTTCTACCTTAGGGCCCTGAACTTGATTTATCAAACAAGGCAAATTCAATTTACAAGATAGGATTAATCGTACATTCTGCAAACATCATGTGAGATGTTAACCATTAAAGTGCAAAAATAGGTTGCTCCTGGTAACTAGGAGCTGATATTTCGATTTTTTTGCAGTCTATTAATTAATCTTCTGTCTGGGAGCATTTAAGGCCTTTTTTATAGTTCTACCTTAGCAGCCCTGGACTTGATTTATCAAACAAGGCAAATTAAATTTACAAGATAGGATTAATCCTACATTCTGCAGATGTTAACCATTAAAGTGCAAAAAAAGGTTGCTCCTGGTAACTAGGAGCTGAAATTTTGATTTTTAAATCTGAATTTCAACTCTGCTAATGCGGAAAGCACATTTGTGCATTCTGCACTAGCAATGTGGCCCCTCCTACACTCACTAGGAGTGCTGGAAATTATATGCGCCGGTCTGAGGGGGACAGCATCAGAAAGGTTGCCTCAGGGCAGCAAGGAGCCCTGAAATTCCCCGTCTTTATAGCAATAACCTTTACTATAATTGATATGCAGGGGCAATGTTATAAGCCTATTGAAACTTATCTGCACACCCACTGCATGTAAAGCACTGTATGCGGTCAGCGCTCAGAACGGGACTACATTGTCTTTGGGCGAGTTGCCGAAATCTCGCGAGAGCTTGTGCCCAGCATTGAGACGCAGCGCCGGAGCGGGCTCCAGCACCGGCGCCACGGATTACCGAGAAGTGCTCCAATTGAAACTTGAAACTATCCTCACCAGGAGTATGCAGTGCAGTTTATAAATGAGCTGGAGAGAGTGCAGAGACTATGTGCAACTAAACTGGTTAGAGGGCTGGAAGACAAATTATGAGGGTAGACTGTCAAGGTTGGGGTTGTTTTCTCTGGAAAAAAGGTGCTTGCGAGGGGACATGATTACACTTTACAAGTACATTATAGACAAATAGCAGGGAACCTTTTTACCCATAAAGTGGATCACGTACCAGAGGCCACCCCTTTAGACTAGAAGAAAGGAACTTTCATTTGAAGCAACGTAGGTGGTTCTTCACAGTCAGGACAGTGAGGTTGTGGAATGCACTCCTCCGAATTACAGAAAGGCCATCTCCCATAGACTCCATTTTAATCAAGTTTTTAAAAATGATTTCCTTTGCTCTGTGATAATAAAACAGTACCTTGTACTATTATCCAAACTAAGATATACAGTAATTAAACCTTATTGGAAGCAAAACCAGACTAATGGGTTTATTTCATGTTGACATGATTTTCTAGTAAGCTTAATGTATGAAGTTCCAAATTATGGAAAGATCTGTTATTCAGAAACCCCCAGGTCCCAAGCATTCTGGATAACACGTCCCATACCTGTATCAGATTTTGCTGTATTTGTTTTTGTAAATACTTTTGTCAGTTAACAGTTATATATAGTAATGGTTTGCGCTGGGGTTAAACGTTATTCCAGTTCAACAGCAGTAGGCCAATAACGCTTAAGCTCCCTTCATTAAATAAGCATTAGAGGCTTGGATGTATAAACCTTCTGTAGTAATCTCTCAGGCTTTACACGTACAGTTATTAAGAAACAATTAGTCTCCCATAAGCCTCAGAACTATATGAGTAAAATAGCAAGTATAGGTGGCATATAAAATGAGTGCCAAATAGCACTGACTATTATATATATATATATATATATATATATATATATATATATATATATATATATATATATACATATATATACATATATATACATATATATATATATATATATATATATACAGGTATGGTACCTGCTATCCAGAACACTTGGGACCTGGATAAGGGGTGTTTCGAAATTTGGGTCTCCATAGAAGTCTGATAACAAAAGAAAACATTTAAACATTAATGAAACCAAATAGGATTGTTTTGCCTTCAAAAAAGAGTTATTATATCAACAGCAACAGGCTTGTTATTACAGAGAAAAGTGAAATGTCTCTGGGAGATGTTCTCATAATTCAAAACTTTCTGGATAACATGTTTCTGGATAACAGATCATATATATATATTTTAGGAATGCACCGAATCCAGGATTCGGTTCGGGATTCAGCCTTTTTCAGCAGGATTCGGCCGAATCCTTCTGCCCGGCCGAACCTAATCCTAATTTGCATACGCAAATAAGGGGGAAGGAAATCACGTGACTTTTTGTCACAAAACAAGGAAGTAAAAAATATAATATGCTTAGCTGGTGAACTCTTAACAATCCACAGCTACCTGGGTGCTGGTCAACACATTAGTATGCAGTAAACAAACAAGCCGCACTCCAAGGAGTTAATTTTGAAAAATAAAGGTGAAGTTTTATTCTGTTAACAGTTAAGGTGCCCAAAATGTTGAGACTAAAACTTCACCTTTATTTTTCAAAATGAAGTCCTTGGAGTGCGGCTTGTTTGTTTAATATATATATTTGTTTATGTGAAATTTAAATACTTGACGCATGGCGATGATGACATGTCAGACAATTAACTTTTCCCACCAACATTTGTATTTAATGCATCCTCTGTGTGCTTTTCTATACTTTGAGAAAGACCTCGGAGAGGCCGAAACGTTAGTCCTTTAGTCAATAAACATTTTTTATTTATTTTTTAAAACCTGAGAGTGCGGACCTACTTTGTGGATAGATATTCTAAAAAATTTTTTTTTTTTTCCAAGTATATTTTCTGTGTGTGCGTGCGTGCGTGCGTGTACAATGGATTGCACAACCTTGAGGGTAACAATTAAACCTGGGTTCCAGTCCCAAACACAAACGAATATTCCACAAAATGACGGCACTCCAAGGAAAATCTATACCTATATTTTTTTGCATAAATCTTTCTCTTGTTGTAAATTTTCCTTGGAGTGTGGTGGTATGTACTGAGCTCAAAAGACTTCAAGCTGTTGCTTCTGCATAAGGTGGTACTAAAATATTATGACTGCATATATATATATGTGTAACACTTTCTTGGCTGTATTGCCTAAATCCAGCTTCTCTCAGGCAGTTCTGAACTCTAGCAGTAGATAAAGTGAGGGTCAGAGGAGACTGAACTGCAACTTAAACACAAATAGTGCTTGAAGCAATGAAGGGTGCCAGTGGTTCTTGAACCAAATAAATGATTTATTAACAGGTAGCTGCAGATACCTCTAAGAATAATTCAGTTACATTAGCACTACAAAAATATTGTCTCCCTGTGTTTAGGCTACCTTAAGATTCATACAAGGTTCCATGAATTCACTACATTTGTTGAGTACCACCTGGAAAACACACTAGATCTCATTGGAGTAGAACAATCTGCTCTTACTAGCTTTCCTCTCATTCTCACTACTCCTTTAAGGGTGCTATCACAGAATATGCTATCTGCTGTCTACACTTCATTCATGAGGTCCCTTTCCCCAACTTCACTAAGGGTACACAGAGTGTTGGTAAAATATTATTCGCATTTTCACCCAACCTCCGCTCCATGGACCTGCACTCAAGCAGAATCTGTAATTTTAATGGCAAAAAAACACAAACTGAGAGCAGCAGAGCAAACACTCCGTGTGCCCTCAGCCTAAAGCTGGCCATAGACGTGCACATTTACCTTCACATTCGGACAAACAATCTTTCAGTGCCATCTCCTGACCTAACCATTCAGTAGTAAAAGTAAAAGTAGTAAAAGAACAGATCAGACGATGTTCTGCCCCTAACAGCAATCGTACGAAAGTTATGTCTGACAAAAGCTGGTGACAGTCTCCCACTGATATCGTCAGATCAGCAATACATGCAGAGATATTATTGTCAGCCAACAGAAATTTTCTAACATGTCCGATCGTCTGAACAACCGGTCGCCATGGCACGGAAAATGACGGGACACTCCACACACGGCCTGAAAATCGTACAAAACGGAGATTTGTACGTTCGGATCTTTGCGTCTATGGTCAGCTTTAGGCGACTAAGCTTCTTGCTGGGGCCTTATGCGCAGGCTCTCCAGCACATCAACCCTTTATTAACAGGTGGAGTCCAAAGTGCAAGAGCGAGGTGCTACCTCCCTTTATGTAACCTACATACAGGTTGTTGCTAAAGAAATTAGATTTGACTAAAGGATTCTTCCTTGTGCATGGCTGGAAATCAATAGACTTGCGCTCAATGAAACAATTTCTTTCAGTACCTAGTCTTGTCAGTGTGCAGTCACTGTGTTGCTTATACATAGGCGCAGACCTAACTCTCCTTCAGTTGCACCAAACATATATTTGTAACAGCACCGGGGACAGTAATTTTTAATACTTTGATTTGATTTGATGGAAGGAAGAGAAAATTGAGGGTCTCAGATGGCTTCATGGCATGGACTTTCAGAAGTGAGGCAACTTTGGAGAACGAAAGGCTCCGAGTGCCCTGACCCTTAAAGGTGAACCACTCCTTAAATGGTTTAGCAGCTTTTTGCCATCATCTTAATCAATTGTATGAATGCCATAATGTAGATATCAAACTGCTCCATCATGAGGCCATGCCGCATACGCAACACTGGGGCAAACAAAGTTCCCTCTAAACTATGTGTTTGTATTCAAGCACACAAATTTTGAAGCACACAATAGATTGTGGTGTGCACAAAGAATTTTGGCTAAGACATATAACTTTGTACTAAAGCTACATTTTGCACAAGTAGTTTGCACATAAAACATATTTTAAGCTTAGATGGCCAAACAACGTTAGAGTGAACACTGGGAGAAACCATGATATGTTTGAATTGCAATAAAAATCTTTATAATGAAAATGGCTCTCATACAATGTTTATCAGTTATCAGATGTAAGGTACACAACAGCCATATCAATGGACGTTGATTTTATGCTGATATCCAAGAAAATTAATCATAAAACATATAAAAAATATTACAATACAGAAAAATATACTAACACAGATAAGCAAGAAACATTTATTTGCATGTGTTAACAACAAGTCAAAGATGTGTAAGAAAATATTATCCTTATGATTATTGTAGCTTTAACAAGAGGAAGTGGCTTGTTTGTTGTTCACATATGGATGAAAACATCCTAAAACATTACTTTTATTATAAAATATGTTGAGCGGAGGAACATTAGAAAAATGCAGACTATGGCAGGTTTGGTATTTCTTGAACTGAAACTTGTAGATGTAGTTACTTAAAATATGCAATAGATACAGTACATTATTTCTTTAAGTAGAATATAATAGCCATAGGTATGGATGTTAAGTGTTCGCTAAGACACACATACATGACAAAAATGAACATCAGAAATTAAAATACGATATTATCACTGGGCTGTCTCGTTCATTCCAGGTTAAGGCTGCCCTCTGCAGGGGATTCTAAAAGCCGATGAGCAAATCATTTGCTTGTTCACCAACGCTGGTGGCGTGCTAGCATATGAATCAGCATCTGATTGTGGTCTTTTAAGAGATATCTGCTAGCCAATGAGCATAGCAAGTTCATATGAGTTCAGCATCATCTATGTTTCACATGTATTCTTAATTCAAACATTATGAGGAGTTAGCAGTATTTTGTACTAGCTATATGTACTTATTTAAATGGCACACAGCTTATTAGTGTAGCTTACAATTTCCTATCCAACGTTCTTCAAGGCTTCCCTTAAATCAAAGATGTTATGGGTTCTGTGTGCAGCATGTGGCCAAGAGAACAAGGTAGACATAATACATTTCTCAATTTATCAATAGACAGATAGATAGAAGATAAATAGATAGCTAGTCAGGAAGCCTGAGAGATATAATTAGCATAAATGTATAATTTCAAATCAAATGACATACGTCAATTTACAGTATGTTCAGGAAAGCTAAAACAAAGTTTCATGGCATATACTGCGATGAAAAAGGACTAAAACAGTGTTTCATGGCATCATTAATGAAAAAGGATAATAACAGTACGTTTAAAATAAATAATACTTTCAAAATTATGTAATATTTATTTTTTTTAAATCACAGAAAAAAATAAATACGAAATTAATCTCTACCACATATACAATAACAAAGCATTATTTCTAGAGCTGTAGCAGAGAGCTAATTTAGTTTTCTTATAATGATAAACTACTACTTAGGGCATTATATTTAGCTGGGCAGTTGGGATTTATAGTTCTGCTGCAGAGGGAATGCAGAAGCATGCTTATATGTCCTGAATAACATACAGATTGCATTTGAAATCATTTTATCTTAACTACATGTTGCCTTATCGTCTAAAAATCTGACAAAACAGAAAGTTGTTTTTTACTTACCTCCTATTGGAGAAGCTGCTAGAAGATGCTGAGTTCTGATCAGGATAGTTGTGTTGCAGACTGGTTGCTGGGAATTGGTACATGAACCCAGTACCACAGGTAAATCCAAAGAAACTAAAGGACCAGACCAAAACATGAGGGTATTTCATCTTGATAAGCAGGGACAAAAAATTTACGAAATCTAAAGAGGTTAATAAACTTTGCGTTGGCAAATCCAGTGACAATCTAGAGGTTCTTGTGGTACAAGAGCTCAGAGAAGTCCAGAGCTTGTCTGAGCACACAGGAACTAACTGCTCAAGTCATTCTCTGCATCAAAGCCCTTTAAATTTGGTAAAAGTTTGTTTCACTCATTGAAAAGGGGGGATGTAACATGATAACACTATATATATTACCAGCACCATCTGGTGGAAATTCTGTTTAAATCAGTGTTCAGTGGAAAGATAAATAGCAAACTTAAGGACTTAAGGATCATAGAATCCAACACAATTCATTCTTTCAGGGCTCTTCCCGTTATCATCTCTCTTAGAAATAATGTTTTGTTGACCTGTTGATCAATGCCAGCCCTTCTAGCTATCAAGTTACACCGAGGCCGAAGGAGTTATTTAGCAGAGTAATTCTATCTCATGAGAAAATCACTTCCTGATTTATTATTTAATAGGGCTGGCTTTTAAAATTATGGAGAGAATTTCTTCTTTGCCAGATTAGAATAAGAAACTGTGACAAATTTATACTGTGATAATAATCAGGCCCGGATTTGCGGCAAGGCCGCATAGGCCCGGGCCTAGGGCGGCAAAGAAATAGGGGCGGCATGCCGCCCACCCGCCGTTCAACTGCACCAGCTGCGCCGGCGTTTTTTCGCCGGCGCGCTGGGAAGGCGGGCGCTAGGACCGCGCGGCCGCCTGGTCGGACTGTGCGGCCTAGGGGCGCCCAGAAGAGAAATCCGGCGCTGATAATAATAAAGAGCTAATAAAACTTGGTAGCACAGAACACATGGGTGGAAATGGATGATGACGGGTGATTATTCACAGTGATTGGGGCATTTAATATCTACAAGACTGGAATAAGTTCTAGGTTCCATTCTGATGGAAATAATCCAGCTAGAAGAGAATCCAGCCTGCTCTCTCTCTCTCTCTCTGTTATGATACCATAGTATAGTGTCTTGAATACATTATACTGACATAATTTATGTTTGGATTGTAAGGATTGATTTGCAAGCATCTAGAAAAAATGTATATTTAAAAAAAATGTTTTCTTCTGCAATGATAATGCAGTGTTGAGTATATCAATGAGAGCAGTCAATTCAGCACTAGTGCTGTCCATAATTTCTCTTCATTTTCAGTATGATGCAGACAGCATTATACCTAATTATCTTTAATTGGGATCTTTGCCTGTGTTTTAATCACTGTACCTTAGCAGCTCTCCAGTTTAGTGTGTAAACTGCTATCTGGTTCCTAAGTTATATTGGGGGCCCCTCTTTTATCGCCTGTTTTTATAAATATTTGTATATAATCTGTATATCCAATTGATACACCTACCTATTGGTGCTTTACAAACACATCTTACTAATAAAATATGGGACCTGTTATCCATAATGCTCCGAACCTGGGGTTTTCCAATAGGCTTGCCACCAATAAGGATTAAGTATATCTTAGTTTGGGTCAAGTACAGAGAAAAATTAAATCATTTTTAAAAATGTTGATTTTTTTTTTTTGGATCAAATGGGGTCTATGGGAGAAGGCCTTTCTGTTATTCAGGTCTTTCTGGATAATGGGTTTCTGGATAACAGATAACTGTAATAATAATAGCTACAAGGCAGGTTGTAATGGCAACTGACAAATGAACAGGACAGCACCTGTCTTCATGTTATGAAAAGTGGTACAATTAAAAAGCAAATAATTGTCATATTTTTTAATTACTATAAATAGATAGATCATGAAAATTAAGCCTTTAATCAAAGACCATCATAAAAATAAAAAATAAAAATCCCCAGTGATGGAATTGAGTAAGGCTAGGGTCAGACAATGAATACCAATGTGCTGCCCTGCTGCTCCCCTTGCGGTTTGAACTGTGGACAAAATCTGCCTGCACCTGAGTGAAAACAATGCTTACAGGCAGAGCAGGGGCAGAAGAGCAGCGGGACAGAGGATTCTCGGCCTGTGGAGAAACAGATACACCCTGCATACTGTAAGCTGATGTAGCAAATAAAAGTAAATGATAATGGCACTGCTCGAGGGAAAACAAACACAACCTCAGTGTGAAAGCTGGACACTAAGGACCCAAGGTCACTAAGGAATGAGATATACATCATATAAAAATGAAAGCAAACAGATAGCTATTAGTAAATGGGAGTAGACATCAGTAATATTAATCTCAAGCATACAAATATAAAAGAAAATGAATAATACCTAGTGCCCTAGTAAATGTATGCTGAACTCATATTCATGCCTACATAAAAGGAAAATAATAATGTTTCAGGTGAAACAGCAACAATGGAAACATAAAAACGAATTCTTGGAACAGAGGCTTCTAATTGTGGGGGTTATTTATCAAAATCCAAATTTTTCGATTATTTAAAAATGTCCGCTCACACTAGAATCCATGATTGGACCTTATTTATTATTACAAAAGCTTAATTTAATCAGGGAAAAACAATAAAATTGAACGCAAACCCGAATCATAGGATTTTTTCTGATTTTTTAATGAAAAGCCCAAAATAGTCTGATTTTCGGGGTAATTCCAGCACAGACCACAGAAACTTCCAAATAGGATAGGGGCCTCTCCCATTGACTTATATACAACCTCGGCAGGTCTGAGATGGCAGATTTTCGGATTCAGACTTTTTGCAGCCTCAGGGTATAATAAATCACAAATGTTTCTAGTTTTTAGCATTCAGACTTTAATAAACAACCCCCTGAGCGTCAGATCATTCATGTGGGAGTAGGTTGGGTAGCTGGAAACACACAGGTCAGTGAAAACACTAAATGCCTGACATGGTATAAACAGGGCCAGATTTACACAGCAGGCGCCCTAGGCCTGCTCCCGTGCATCACCCCCATCCCCTCCCCTTCGTTTGTGCACATGCTCAAATTTTCAGCATTGGGTCTGGAGTACTGGGGTTTGGTGCACAGGATAATTTAAAAGCTATTATATCTCCTGTGAATGCCCAGTGCTTCCTAACCAATGCAGGTGTGGTTGGGTGCCATGCCGCCCCCCTAAAATTCTGTCAACCTAGGCCCGGCCTTTGTGGCCTTTCTGCAAATCGGGGCCTGGATATAAAACAATTATGCATAATAATTAGAAAAACAGTAGAAAGCAACAATAGAGGCAGCAGACTCAGAGTATAGGAGGTCCTATTGATAACCATTATTTATGCACAGTTTCTAAATAAATATATAAAATAGCCAAATTTCCTGAAGGTTTTTCCTGACAGGAAAAGCAACTTCTAATAATGCCACTGACAGAAACACTTTTTGGGTTTTTTTCCTGAAAAAAATGTGTAAGTTCTGTCAAGGCTACAGCTTGCATAGACATAACTTAAATAAGCAATCCCTATTTAATGAATTGTTAAGGGCACATATTTGCAGTTTTGTTATTGAGGCTGAACAATTATATTTTATCTAACATTATGTACTTTCTAACTATTCCTGTATAGCTCCTTTCTCCATAGCTACTGCTACAAGGAGATGTAAAAATGGAATACACAAATTCACATATGAATATTTGGCAAAATGCAATGTAAGACTAATGGCACAGTCTAAGAATGCTCTAACCTTCGGGTCCCAAAAGACTTCCTAAACTGTGTGGTTTCCTCGAATACCTTGTTTCCCTCCCAAGGGGATTTTTCCTTGGGAGGGTTGCCCAAAAAATTAAAAAGCTCAGTACCTAAAACTTACCAAGCTTTTTATTTTTTGGTTGAGGAAGCCAAGGTATTCAAAGGAAGAAACCACATAAGAGTTTAAGAAGTCTTGCGTAGTTTTGGGACCTGTGTGTTTGAGCTGAAGGTTCGAACATTCTTAAATCTGGTCCAACAGATTTGTAGCTGCTATGTTTTGGAGTACATTCTGAGGCCATAATAGATTACTTGCCCGGTGAAAAACAAAAGTCAGAAGTAGCAGCTACTTATCTTCTTGTGTGACATGAGTGTAATGGATGGGGCAGGATAGACTTGTGCATCTTTTTATAGCCTGGAAAAAAAACATTTTAATGTTCTGATATTTTATATACAAGGTCCCAAGAAGATAACACAATTGATAAGGAAATGCTGGTTAATAAAACTATCAGCATGGTTAGTTGATATTGTATTTCATGGGTATCTGAAAGATCATCATTCACACTCCACTATGTAAAAGTATTAATTAAACAAATATACTGCCCTGAAGACTCCCACTTTTAGGTAATAACAATATTAAAGATGTATGAAAACATGGTTCATTCTTTATTATTTAACAAAATAAATACCCTCCCATTGCACACTAATGGCCTTCAAACTGCCCCCTTTGACCGCTTTGAACCCCCTAGGAGGGGGAAGCCCCACAATCTGGGAAAACTCTGGTGTATAATAATCTATGTTGTTGGCTAAGATGTCAGGCTCTGCTGGGGTTTGATTCTGGGACCTCCTGGTTACTGGCTGCTTGCCCTAACTATCAGGCCAGAAAAACAGTCAGCAAGTTCTCATTTGCTTTTCTGCTGGTTCCCAGGGTTAGCATTTCACCCCAGAATCCTTATTGGTGGGTTGGGGTCAGCCAATCAGGGCTGACTCTGGCCTATATAAGGTCAGCCCTCCTCACCACCAGAGCCTGAGCATTGGCCTACACTGAGCACTGAGGCATGGTCCCTAGCTCTGGTCCCTGTATTTGCCTTGTCCTGCCTTGCCTTGTCTGTGCCAGTCTTGTTCATTTCCTGCTCCAGTCATCCCGCTCTGCCTGTCCTGCCCCTGACTTCCCACCTCTGTCTCCTCAGTGCCCCCACTTTTTTTCTGAGACTATATAGGAGTGGTTGAATGCATGCAGAAGGTTTATTATGAATGTACTTGGAAAACTGAGTATTGATGACTGGAGTTATTCAATGGTAAATTGAGTGACTTTAGCTAGGTGAGTGTTTCTGGATCACTGAAGTGATTGAACAAAGATGGTGACAATATTATAATAATATTAGTTGGGAGTTAGTAAATGAGTTTTATAGGGTACTTGTGGTTTGGTTGTCTGGAAATTAGTGGATGAGGATAACTGAGTATATGTTGAAGAAAAGGAGTAAGTATATTATTAGTTGGGAGTTAGTGAATGGGTGTGGTATAGTACTTGTGGTTTGGCTGGCTGGAAATTTGGATAAACGAGTATATGTAAATGGAAACCGTGACCACACTCTAATGCACACTATCTGGATAGTGTGTGTTGAATAAATGAGATTTACTCATTGACTGTACTGTTATTGAAAATTAATGACAAATCAAAAGCTCTATATGTGTTCTATTTAAAAAAATAGATAATTCATATGTTTAAGACAAAATAAAACGGTTACCACCTTTTAGCTTCAAAAGCTTCATAAATATATTTGCCTGAAATTATATACCTTTACAACTGGACATAAATGAGTCACTTTTCCCAATATCTTTATTGCCCATGGCATAACCAGATCTCCATGCAATCCAAATGCCTTTCCCTGAAAATAAACATTTTAATATTTGTGGACGTCATCATATTTGATATAATGTGATTTAGATGTCTCATACAATTGGAAAAAATGTGATATATACACATATAACCAGGAGAGAAAGGGAGAGAAATATAATAAGGAGGAAGCCTAGGAGAACATGTGAGCTAAGCTGCTCCACATCCTTAGATTTAAGTTTCCATTAACACTGAAGGTGGTGTTATTGCTTATAGTACAACAACAGCTGGAGAACAACAATGTGAATTTCCCTAAGGGACTCGCAGTATTGTCATATAGCCGATAAAGGATGATAAATAACTCCCATGCATTCTGCCTCCCTTCATGGTAATAATATCAAGAAGGTACTAATACTAAACAATCCTAAACTGGCAATATATCACCCCACAAATGTAATTTATTAGGCTTAAAATCTAAAAGCTGATACATTACCTATAGACAGTTACCATAAGGAAATAATGGCATACATCTAAAAAGATTGTGTAACTTGATGTTATAGATTTTGCAACAATAGAATGCAAAAGACAGAAACCATTCAGAGCTTCATTTCCTCCATTGTTCCAGGATGATTTGCCACCTTGGGGATATACAGTATGCCCTATTGTGCAGCCATAGTATGCTGCAAGGCAATTTTGAGTCTTCCTTATCAATGACCAGGTTTTTATGTTTTTAAAATACCCTTACTTTTAAAGGCAAAGCTAACAAAGAAGGGGTATATTCCTATACCATTAGCAGCATAAAATGGAACAGTTGGAGTCACAGTAAATGAACAAATAAAACAATATTTGACCTTCAAACACTTTTTTCAGTTCAGTTGGTTTCAAATAGTTCTCCAGAAATAAAGACTTTTTCCAATTACTTTCTATTTTTTCAGTTGAGTTGTTTTCAGATTGCTCACTATAAGCAAATACTTTTTTCAATTGCTTTCCATCTTTTATTTTTTACCGTTTTACCAAAATGTAAGTTTGAATGTTCCTGTCTCATTAAGTTTAATGAAACGCCCGGATTCTGCTCAGTAGGGACAAAGATAACAAATGTATCAATTAAATGTTTCAATTTAGAACAATAAAAGATTTGGTGACACCCCCCCCCCCCCCCCCAGAGCTTCTTTAGAAGGTGAAAAATTAAACTTTACGTGAATATTAGAAAAACAGTCACAAATAGAAAATAGAAAGTAACTGGGAAAAGTCTTTATTTCTGGTGAATAATCTGAAACCAACTGAACTGGGAAAAAAAGTGTTTGAAGGGGAACAACCCCTTTAAGGGTATACAATTTCTGAAGTTATTTTCCTACACTCCATAGCCTACAGATGTAGTGGAATCCTTAGTGTAGTATCATTTTCTATAAAATCCTCCTGCAAAGAGGAATTCCCATTAAAATATTTCAGAAATTGCTTCCAAATTTTTAGGACTCGCTTAATCTCATAGGCAATCCTTAGGTGACATGTTGTAAATTGGATGTAAATGTTAATGGTTTCCACTCTCATATTATTATTAGAGTTTAATTATAAAAAGTAAATATTTTATCCAATGTTTTACAATCAACTGAAGGCAACAAAAATAACTGTGCAAAAAGCATAAACCAAGACATGAGGTCTGTGGGAGGATACATTATAGGTGTTTGGCACCACATGAGGTATGGATATGTATGGGCATTATACGTCATTATGTAGAGGTTTATCTGTGCACTGTATCTGTATCTAATTATCTACCTTGCAAGAAACATTGAGTAGCTTCATTTTCTCTGTCCTGTTTAGCTTAAGAAATAACAAAAATCATTTCTTCATCAGGGTCAGAACTAGGGGTAGGCAGAAAAGGCACGTGGTGCGAAGGTGTAGGGAAGCCAGGCAAGTATCTCTCCTGCCGCCTTCTCTAGTTTGGACCCTTGTTTCCCCCCTCCTTGGTAGCTCTTTTCGTATCGGGTACAAGAGGAGGGTTGTGGGTGCACTCCTAAGGCCATATAAAACCATATTTAAATACAATAATCCCCTGTCTAAAAAAAAGAAAAACAGAGTTTTTTGTTACAAAGTTATGATCATAAAATTGGTAAGCCGTCATAACACGTCAAGGTAAACCCCATTCGGCGGTCCCTAACCTGTTTACCTGTGATCAAAATATAAAACCTTGGTTTCAATCTGTGGACTAGATCCTCCCCCGCCACCTGCATATGCGGCTTTTGAAGGGCAACTGCCCAGACCAATGCCCATTTTTTAAAAAAGGTGATTGTGAAGAGACTATAATGAAGGCAAAGTAAAGTTGTATATGTAACGCTTTCTTATGCTATTCAGCACATAGATAGTTAAAGGTGTCCAGCTAGTGCAGTGATCCCCAACCAGTAGCTCGTGAGCAACATGTTGTTCTCCAACCCCGTGGATGTTGCTCCCAGTGGCCTCAAAGAAGGTGATTATTTTTGAATTCCAGGTTTGGAGGAAAGTTTTGGTTGCATAAAAACTAGATGCACTGCCAAACAAGTCTCAATGTAGGTTGACAATCCAAATAGGGCCTACCAAATGGCCAATCACAACACTTATTTGGCACCCCAAGAACATTTTTCATGTTAGCGTTGCTCTCCAACACCTCTTACTTCTGAATGTTGCTCACAGGTTCAAAAGGTTGGGGATTCCTGAGCTAGTGTATGAGCATGGGTTACACTGCAAATCTACACCAAGAGCAGAGCCTTCAACAAATGGAAGCTTCCCCTTTAAGATGTTGTAAAACTACAACCCACAGGCATATTAGTGTAAAATAGATGAATTGGACACCAGGAGGTTCTTGAATAGTAAAACAGGTGAACGTATTTATTATGCACAAATGCAAATGACCTCAGGTTTACTCACAGCATGTACAGGATACAGCAGATGGAATCACTTGGGACATAGTAAGGATCACAGTCAGACAGAAGCGACTCCCTTAGGTATAAGCAGATAGGTGTACATCAATTCCCAGTTAATCAACGTTGCCAGTGAGGGGATCGGGATCAATCAGGTAGGGTACAGGCAGTACTTTGCTAACCTAGATGCCTATCAACTGAGTTCCCTGCTCTAAAGGCAAACAGGCCTTGTGGGAAAGCTACTTCCTTTTACAATCCTTGTTGGAGCGAAAACTGCTCTTTCTGCTACACCTGTCTTACTCTCCTAGAGAGTCTATTACATGAGCTTACTATGCTAGCTGTTCCTCATTCACGGGGTTACCTGGTCCCCGACTTAAGCACCAAAGGGGTCAGGTCCGTTTGGGGTAAATGACTTACTGGGGCCTATGGTGATCCCAGGCTCAATGGGGATTCACCTACATGTAGCAGCAGCACCAGGAGCCAAAGAGGAAGAGGCCACTCCCTGCACAACACTATATAGCAGTGTGGCAGGGGAGTGCCATTACACCCTTTGACCAATAGGTGAGATGGTTACACTTAAACTATTGCAAGGGCTTGTGCCCAATAACAAAGGATAAGAGAACTACATAGAAAAGGTAGGGGATTAACGCTATAGGGATAGGATATCCTATAGGTCCCTACATATATATAAGTGCACACTTGTGTGTGTATGTGTGTGAGTATAAATACAGGTGTGGGTAAAGATGTAGAAGGAGATGAAAAAGGAAAAGCTAAATGAGGAGTCTAACAGGTGTAATGTGTGTGGGTCTGTGCAAGTGTTACCTAGTGATAAGTGCAGCAAATATAATGGGTGTCTCACAGGCATTGGTAATAAAAAGTCCAAAGCCTCCCCAGCCGCTAGCATTTGTGGCTTTTAAGGGAGAGAAATTGCCCAAACCAAGGATTAACATGGACATAGGGCCACCGTTAATTTAAAAATGGGCGTTGGTCTGGGCAGTCTCCTCTTCAAAACCCGGTTTTCTTTTTTTAGACAGGGGATTATTGTATTTAAATATGTTTTTATATGGCCTTAGGAGTGCACCCACAACCCTCCTCTTTTCGTATCGGGGTGTAGGAGATATAGGGGTCCCACGAGGCCCTGATTTATATACAATTTCTATACATTTTGCTATAACAGGTCAACTTCAAGACATTTTGGGGGCCTTAAAAATAATTTGCTGTGGTACCCAGCAACATCTAGTTATGCCATGGTTTCTGTGCACTCATTCACGTTTGCATGCACACTAGTTCACTCACTCACAGGGTATACTGCTCCTTTAGGAATAGTCTGAAAGGAAGGCAAGTAAGGAGAAGCAAACAAGGAAAGAGTACCATTTTAATAACATCTTATAGCAAGTGAAATTCTAGCAACTAAAGACTCAAATGTTATGTTGAGATATTGATTTTTCTGTTGTTTTTCGTGAGATTAATTATTTATTTGTAGATGCCAAATTATTGCCATGTGAATGGTACCTAACAAATATGCTCCTCAGACCAATAGAAAAAATCATTATTGAACAGTAATTAACAGCAAAGTGACAAAAATAAGGCAATGAACAACTCATGGGCATATAGTATATATATATATATATATATATATATATGAATATATATATATATATATATATATATATATATATATATATATATATATATATATATATATATATATATATATAAATTTCGCTGACAAAAGGTCAAGTGGTCCCCTGAGGCAGGATAATGCAGCTATTTTCAGCGTAGCACCCAGGTATGTGATCAAGGGGCATGTTTACTAACATTGGAGATAAATATCTGGAGAGATTTCTGGAGATGTTGCCCATAGCAACCAATCAGATCTTTGCTTTTGTTTTCTAACTTGGCTGTGGCTGTTTCAATCTAATTGCTGATTGGTTGCCATGGGCAACATCTCCAAAAATCTCTCCAGATATTTATCTCCAATGTTAGTAAACATGCCCCCTAATCTTTGAAGTCTCTCATGGATGGTGTGCGCTAGGACTTTGAGTATGTATATATATATATATATATATATATATATATATATATATATATATATATATATATATATATATATAGGCAAAGAGTAGCGACACTCACAGGTTTTTCTTCATGGTGCAAAATAGATTTATTGTGCTCAACGTTTCGATCCCCCACAGGGATCTTTGTCAAGAGATTTCCATTTCCATTTTTTTTTTTTTTTTTGTTCACTGGAAATCTCTTGACAAAGATCCCTGTGGGGGATCGAAACGTCAAGCACAATAAATCTATTTTGCACCATGAAGAAAAACCTGTGAGTGTCGCTACTCTTTGCCTCTATGATTATTTCATTCAGACGAGCACCCAGGTATTACCCTTGTCTACGGAGTGCACCCTTTTGGATCTGTCTATATATATATATATATATATATATATATATATATATATATATATTCATTCATCTGAAAACCTAACCACTAATAATCTGAAGTATTTGAGGTTAAGGCTATTAGAAGCTTCCCCTTTGTCCGCCCCCCCCCCCACGACCTCTAAGCAGGCAAAAAAGAGAATATAAGTGGCCCCAGGGGCCCTAGACAACAACAGACATGTGGAAACCATGCAGAAGAAACAATATATATTGATTTAACACTGCGTGAATCCACAAAGTAAAGATTCGTTAGTACCCCATTTTGGCCTCTCAATATACATCTGAGAATGCTCCATGTAAAATAAGTGAACACAGTTCTACCACTCAGTAAATAACAATGAATGACTCAGCCCCTCTTGAAGAGTGGAAATTAATTTGTGCAAAGTCAGGATTCTCAGAGGAAAGGTGCCACATAGGCCACTGAGGGTAAAGCCCACCCAGTCACACACTATGCTGGACAGAAAGAAACGGCATCCCTCTAAGCCAACCCAGACAATAAAAAATAAACAGTGTTATGCTTTAAGGTTCTTAACTGCTTTCAAACCTAAAGACACAACAATGGCATCCACCAGAAAAGAAAGAAAAATAAACTTTGGCTTCAGTGTAATAAAATGTGATTGTCCTATAAGGGGTTTATGTTAAAATATGACTAGACCCTACATAAGATAACAATTTTCAAATGAACATGAAGAGAAATTTGGAGCCCTGTGGATATTTATATGTTGTAAGACCCTTTAATCTATCTAAGTTATACTGTGTGTGTGTGTCAGCATCTGCACTCTCCTCTGGTGGTTTCGGGGGGTGCGAGGTGTCAGTTTAAATACAAAGATTGTGTAGAAAGTCTGTAATATTTTGTTTCAAGACAATATGGCATTGTAGCTTGGCACTCGTGGAGACCTCTCCTCAGATTTATGAACTCATCAAAAAGGATTATGTATGTCCTGGCATATTATGAAACAAGACTTTGCACTGTGCAGGGCATTGGGAATGTAATAATGGCACAAGTCCAGAATTAAACATGTTCTGTAAGTAACAAACAAGTTCAAGTGAACATTGATGTATTGTGTAGTAGCTTCGCTGCCTTGAGACATGGTTGCTGTGTTATAACGTGGTTTTTGCAGAACTTTTCTCTAATGTACTCTCTGCTTTGAACAATACTTTACTCTGTTGTACTTAATGGTTTTTATAGCAGTTTCCTCAATTTATTTATTTTAATATATTTAATTCTATTGTTCTCTTTGCTTATTTGTTCTATGCATGTCTCATGTGCTGTGCTATTCTTAGTGTATGTCTGTATATACAGTATATTTATGTATAAAATTGGTTCATATGCTTTGGGCTGAAGTTGACTCTAATGTGCTCTCATCCTACTCATGTGTTATGGGTACCACTTTATTCTATGATCCTAATAGTATCTTACTGTATAGTAGATCATTATTTTGCACTATTTTTGTTGTACTTTATGCTTTTAACAAAACTTTATCTTCTGTATGTTATTTGTTATACCGTAATATTGCATGTTCATTAAAATTACCAAAGTCATGCATCCTGGAATACAGGCTTAAAGGGGTATTAAAGTCTAACTAAAGAAGTAGGTTAGAAATGGTGTACATTATGTTTTGGGCTTCTGTACCAGCCCTAGGCAAGCACATGACTTTAGCAGTAAAGTTCTGTGTCTTCAAACATGCCCCAGTAGCTCCCGATCTTGTTTTCTGCTGAATCACTGCACATGCTCTATGCTACTGTCACTTACTGAGCGGACCCACTCACAATATATAGTACACATAGAATATATATATATATATATATATATATATATATATATATATATATATATATATATATCTGATTAGTAATTAATAGAGATACTTACTACATGGCAGCACAGAATCCAGTGCAATTAGCATCAACATTTAATAATCAGCCCTGTAGCATCAGCTTATATTACAGACCAACCAACCAATTACAGCATGTAGAGACACTTTCCAAGATGGTGGCCCCCTGTGAAGTCCTGGGTCATTGCTGCTGTTGAGAAGCTGAAACTTTAGTCTGGTGCAATAAGTTCAGTATATAAAATAAAGCATTTCTAGCCATATTCATTTTTAGGGTTTAGTTCTCCTTTAATGGGGCTGTATTTGTCTTTTACAGTGCACAATTTTTCATATTCACCATAGTCAGTGTGAATATACACTGGTCAGAAGAACAAGGCTCTGGTAATAGATGGGAGGGGGTGGGGGTTATGATGGCGTAATCTACTTTGCTTTATCCTGTTCTTTTTCCCTGTAAAGAAAGTATAAAAATAAAACTGAATACATAATATATAGTGATGAGTGAACTTATTTGCAGACTTTCACAACAAAAATGATGCCCATAGACTACAATGGGTGAAAAATCTTTTTTGACGCCCATAGGCTTCAATGCATTTTGGCAAATGCAAAATGGGTCAGATTCGCCCATCACTAGTAATATAATATTATAGGATATGGCAGGGGCACTTATTGGAAAAAAGAGAGTCACCTCGCACACCCTGGCCTTCAGGAACTCTGCCGGGTGCTCAAATACCGGGAGGGATCGGCACCCTCCTCAACCAACGGTATAAGAAAAAAAGGCAATGGCACACCAGGCACGATCAAGCAGGGAAAACCCTTGCGGAGATTTATTTGCACATAAATGTGCAAATAAATCTCCGCAAGGGTTTTCCCTGCTTGATCGTGCCTGGTGTGCCATTGCCTTTTTTTCTTATAGGGGCACTTATTGTTCCATTGTATATATTGCTTAACAGTTACATCCTGTGAAATCATTCTGGACTTAATTGTATTCTGATACCTGTGAAAAGGTTATCATCCACTTTATCTAAAGAAAAATATTGTGGTCTATGGAGGGATTTGTAGATAAAGCCATCATTATTAACAAGTAATATAATCCTACACCATCTGACCTTAGAATTAGGCAATTACCTATTTTATATTCTTTGATACAAAGTATATACAATTATTTTTGAGAATCTGCAATGTTCAATAACTCAGTCATATTATTTTGTTATTGTCAGTTTTTAAAGCATTTGACTTTTATGAGTATAGGAGAATATGTCTCACAGAAAGAAGAGAAGAAAGAGTAGTTTGGACACTCACATACATGGTAAGTATAGTAATTATGGTAAGCATTAGGTATTTCATAGTTTTCTATCTGGTTTTCTGCATTTAAATGTGCCATAGAGTCAGTCTTTCCTGTTTCTTAGCTGTCTGTGGTTGGACTGTTGATTTGTTGAAAGTGTTTTTGTTATGCATGTTTAAGATAGTTTGGGAAGAATTTGCTGAAGCTGTTGGAGCAATGTTTTTTTCCAGCTGTGGCCCAAAATAGGTCAGCTAGTGTACAGTCAATATGTGATTATGCTTTTGTGTTCTTTTAAAGAGAGTGGTAGTAGTTCCAGCAATGCAATTTTCGGTAGAAATGGTAGCATCACCGATGTAATGTCTGAAAATAGTTAGAAGGTCTCTGTCCAGAATTTTTGCTCTAATTCACAAGACCAAATATGTTACAGTTACAGGGTTCCTGTTTTACCACATTTTCTCCAATATGATGCAGAGTTGTTTGAGTATATTTTATGCATGAGGCTTGGTATCCATTACCTCCTGTGAAACAGTGTTAGTGCTAATTTGCATAGTTTACATTTGAATGGTACAAGATAGAGTCCTGCATGGGTCCAATCAGAGGGACCCACCCAAGCACCACAAAAAATCTAGAGGAAAGCTAAACTCTCTGTATGTAGCCACTAGCTATATACAAGGCGGATGACTTGAACGTGGATACGGCTGAAAGTGAGGTAAAATGCACAAGGCTGTCTTTTCTTCAAATGCTTGTGTGCTTTCCACATTTTTCCCCCATAATTTTGATTTTATGATACCACAGTACACACCTGCTTCACAGAAGGATAGTAAATTCATGTGGTATTGTGTGATTTTGAAATGACTGGATAAAGCACGTTGGTGGTGCCAACATATTTTAACATTTGCAATTTCTGTAAAATTGTGTACCAGGGCAGCAAAATGGAAAAACATGTTTTTGTGGAGATATACTTTGTTTGATATAAATGAAGTTTTGTAATTATTTATTCACTACTACCACCACCCAAACAATACACAATTAATTCCCAGCAAAAAAAGGCTCACTATCTGCACAAACCAACAATCAGTTAAAGGGTTACCTAAACTTGCTTACATACAATCTTCAAGACAATTACATTGCTGCATTTATCTTTTGAATTGCACTGGTACCATACTATATATATTTTTTGTGGAGAGTTTTTAGGGAGGGAAGTACTTTTTTTAATGCAATTGGGGTATGACAATTCTTTTTTATATATTGCTTTTATATTTTTAAGGATATGTTTAAACAGTCAGTATAGTAATATATAATTCACATTTAGTATTAACTCACATCAGCTTAAGAGCACTCTGCAATGGGCAATGGGCAATAAAGCTTAAACAGCTCTCTAGAAAGTTATAAAACCTGTGCCAATGTTTTAAACTACATTTTATGAAAGCCTATACAATTTGAAACACAGATCTAGATCTGAAACGGAAACCTAGAGTTCCTCTAACAAAAGACAGATTACATCCCTCCACAGGAGGAAATAACAAACATTAAAGTACATTAGCAAAAGCACCAGGCCAGGATGCTTTCACCAACATATTTTTAACAATACATTTATGTACTGATCCCATACTTAATTTAGCACTTAATGAAGCAGTCACAAAGGTGCCAAGGTGTCTACTCACCATAAATGCTGTCATCAAATATATCAGCCCCTCCCAAACCAGGTAAAGACACAATGAAATTTGCAAACTTCCACCTCATTTCATTACTAAACTCAGATATTAAAATACTGCATATGCTTCTATACTAACAACATGGCTTTAATCTATTCTTCCAACTTTAATACCTATAGATCTAAAGCAAAGCTGTCAACACCAACTGCTGATTTACAGGAGGATAATGTGGGCATGCATCGTGCTGCCGGGATTGCATGGATGCGTCTTTTGCAACACCATTGTGCATGTGCACTGTGACGTCATGGAAGCATTGCTGCGAATGTGCACTGAGGAACTGGGGCTCTACTTAAGCATCAGGAGATTGGTAATGTGGATGGTAAATTTGTGAGACTCCTGAAAAATGTTGGCATCTCTGCAAACAGGATTTATCAAGGGGAGGCAATACTTTGACAATATCATAAGACTTACTTATCCATCTCACATAACAAAACAACATAAAATGCCTTCATTGCTCTTTAGTGTGGACACAGAGATAGTGCTTGATAGTGTTAATTTGATATACATGAAAAGAACCCTAAAACATTTTTCATCAAAAGCATGTTAGCACTCTTCTCCAAAACCTCTGCCCAAGTTAATAATATTCTTATTTGATCCCTTCCAAGTCACAATCCCTATGCAATAGATGCCCTCTATCCCCCTTAATAAATACAATTTTGTGCAAATACTGCTGGCTTGCTATATGCACCATGTGCACTTTGTGTAATATGTAAGTATTTGTCAATTGGAATTTTTTGTTCTGCTCTCCCCTGCAGTGGAACTCAAGGTGAAATTCCCATCTGCCCATCTGTAAGAGCCCTAATAATGTAGGCTATGCTGACCTGCCTTTCCAGTGGAGTATATGCATCCTACGGGGTCGAATTTTGTGCTGAATAATGAAATCAGTTGTTGAGGTAACCAGCATGTGGAGATATAGTAAGCAAAAATGTAATTTCTTATACAGTTTTGCTTTAAATACAAATGGGTTTGTTTTTTTTTTATCAAAATCCAAGCGGCTTCAACCAACTAATTAATAGAGGTGCACAACGTTTATTAATATAGGGCACATTTACCAAGGTTCCAATGGTAAATTCGAATTTTTTTTTTTGGTCAAAACTCACAAACGTATGAATGTGAGATTTATCACACCACGACCCTGGAAACAGTTCTAATTGTACTAGTCTCCACCTAAAACCTGTCGACTTCATATAGAAGTCAATGGAAGAGGTCCCTTGAACTATTTGAAGATGTTAATAGTAGTGATGAGCGAATTTTTGGCCAAGTTTCGGTTAGAATATTATGCTCCATAGGCTCCAACAGGAGAAAAAAAAATGACACGTAAAAGTCAGGGGTTTTTTCGGAGGAAAATTCAATTCGAGTTTTCGGGTCAGGACTATCCGATCGAATTTTAGATTCATTTTTTCATGAACATACCATTCAAATTGTGAATAAAATCACATTACTCTAAAATTCAACCTTTATATTCATACAGTATATTGTACAGGGGGAAATCATATTATATAAATACATCTCATTTTAGCCACTGCAAGTCTGGGTTCAGTGTTGTGGGTCATGAAACATTAAAAAAAAAAAATGTGTCTTCATACTTACTTATGGAAACAATTACAATAAAAACATTTCGCAGACTAAGGGCTTTTTCAGCGTTTGTCCCAGGAGTATTCTCAGCAAAAAAATGCAGTGTTTATAATCCCATTTAACATTGCAAATGGTTAATGTTATCTACTTATACTGTTATTGTTCTGTCTTTTTATGTGTTTAGAGCTTGACCATTTAGTCGCTGTCTTCCTGTCAAATGTGGGGTTTGAACCACAGACTCATGATTTATGGCTCCAAATGTTTGAGTTGTTTTATTGCCTTGGCATAGTTATCACCTGACTCACACTTTGCTCACACTGTGGACCATGTAGCTGTTCTCACTCTGTGCCTCCCACATCTGATTCTGTTTAGTTTGCCCCACACATTGCTCTGTACCATCTCTTAATTCCCACTCTTTACTAAGCTGTTGTGTTGACTCTGTTCCAAGCATAAGGAAATTATGATCCCATCTCTCCACAAAGCCATGTGCTGTTGTTTTACAGTTTTGTTATCTCATTTGCTTAATCAGGCATCGGGCTGGATTGTATTACCTGTGAAAATGTTATCAATGGGCTCTATCTCAGAAATTCCATTACAGTTTATGGGAAAATCTGCAGATACAGAAAGTTTCATGGGTAATCAACTCCAGCCCATTAAGTCTGTTATCAGCAATGTTGAAAGAGAAACATCATTCTGGGATTTGGTGATACTGGAATGAAAATGGCATCTAAATGGAAAATGATTTCACTGGGAAAATCAGACTGAAATCTGTGTTCTTTGAAATAGGAAAACTGATTACAAATCCAAGGAGCATAATGTAAAAAATGTCAGTAAATATGCAGGTCATTGACCCTGTAATAACCCAACATGCACTTCCAGACTCTACTAAACCATAACATGAGCAGTTATATGTAAAAAAAAAAACATATTGTACTGTTCATTCCCCTCCTGAATCAGTTATTCTATGATTTTAAAAGCAGGCATTCTAACTAATCAGCTCAAGATCTACAAGCAAAAACACAGAACATTTTATTACTGGAATTGTCTAAATATAGGCTTGGTGCATATGCTAATACTACTTGTAGAAAGAGACAGATAGTATGACTATTATATTTAATACACTCACTTTTATCGTTGCCTTTTGCAATGTACCATAGAATTCCTGATTGTCAGAACAAGAGCACATACAAAATTAAATTAGAATTGTAGATGTAATTTACACATTTAGAACATCATCTACGAAACTCCACTTCTGTACTTCTGAACTCTATGTCCTATAAACCAGAAACGCACAAATCTATTCATACCCTTCTGAAAAAGCAGAAATGGGTCAAATCTGTGCCCTGTTTCATATATTCCATTATGTCAGCTCCATCCCTATGAGTGCAACAGTTGCATTGCCAGCTATATTGGAGCTCAAAGTGCAGTGAGTAAAACTGGCACCACTGAGTGGATATAAGTCAAATATCTTGTAGAAAGCAGCCACTGCATTGCTCATACCAGAATGGGCAGGTACATTCTTAACTTACCTACCTGCCCATTCTAGGATGTGCACTCCTCTGGAAGCGTTTTGGCAACAAAGGCAAAGTGCTCTATAACTATTCCCATTGTATTCAATGGCTAACCATAATTTGGACTAAATCCACCAATGTGCTACTTACAGAATTACTTATTTACTTTATCAAAAGGGATTGCCCCTCAAAAAGCTTCGGTGGTCAGATGAGAGAGGAATATCTTTTGTGTCTTTACCCCAAGCCAGGACCCCCACCTTGGAAGTTCTTATTTAGGGGACCTTAGCACCAAACATTTCTAGGACAGTAAAAACATTTTTACACAAAGTCTCACCCTAATTCACCTTCATGCTGGGCTTTCAGATTTGTCTAGGACCTGAAAGAAGCATGCTCCACTGTCAAGAGTGCATGATTGCAAATTATTGTAAAGTAAATATTTTAAAAGGAAAAAAAATAATATAAACTTTTTAAAGGGCACCGATTACCACCATTATCACTGAAAAACTTAAAAGACAGTCAGCACTACACAGGCTCATACTATAATAAATAATACAATAAATTATCCAAATATTTTCAGTAAATTGAATTTTTTTTTGCTCTGAAGAAGCCCATATTGGCACACTTTCGTGAAAATGGGCCTTAAAGGAACAGTAACACCAAAATGTAAGGTTTTTAATGGAATGACAATATAATGTACTTTTCCCTTGCACTGGTGAAATGATTTGTTTGCTTCGGAAACACTACTGTAGTTTATATAAACAAGCTACTGTGTAGCCATGGGGACAGCCATTCAAGTATAGGATACACAGTAGATAACGGATACATTCTGAAGAGCTTGTTTATATAAATGATAGTAGTACATGCAACAGTTGTACCAGTGCAGCACAAAAGTACATTATATTCTCATTACTTTCAAAACACTTTTTGGTGTTAATGTTCCTTTAAGGCATTATGGCACATGGGCTTACATTCATTTGGAATTTTGCACAGGAAGAGCATACCGGTACATTGCAGATAGTGCCCTGACTGGAATCAAACCTAAGGCTCCAGCACTGCAAGGAAGCAGGATTAATATTAAGCACTGTGGTCCCTGGAAACTGCACCTCCAAATTTATACTTAGATTGTATTTGTTTGTTATGATGTGTTCCTGGTAGTTGTGTAAACTAGTTTTGGCATGAATTAAACTACCTACAGTATGTGTTTTTAGAGTGTGACAAAAAACTCATGTGCAGAACAAATTCCTTCCAGACACTGCTAGTCAATACACACAAGTGTCATTTTGATGCAAGCTGGAAGGGTGCGTCTCTAAATAATTTTTTAGGACCCCCTTCACTTTTTGTTATCCCCTACTCATCTCCCCCCAAAATGAGCTCCCCCAGCTGGCTGATGAAAAAGGTACAGACATGATGAGTAAGCTAAGGGGTGAACTCGGAGGAACAAAAGTGTGGGCCTCCTATTGTCTCCTGCCCTCCACAATTGTGGATCTGTTGCACACACGTTACACCACCTCTTGCATGCTATATGTTTCCATAATGTATGTTTAATAAAAATTATGGAAACCTGGCCAACAACGATAACATAGTTATAAGGGGATATATATATATATATATTAGATCATTTAAGAGCACTCACGGGTGTTGTGAAGAATACTTTTTTATTATTGGAGTGTTACAATCTACCCCACATCAACGCGTTTCGGTCAGACGACGGTTCAGAAAGAACCGAAACGCGTTGATGTGGGGTAGATTGTAACACTCCAATAATAAAAAAGTATTCTTCACAACACCCGTGAGTGCTCTTAAATGATCTAATATGCAAACCCTTGAAGCAGCACCCGGGGCTTGATGATTTGAGGGTGAGTGCCGGTTCTACTATACCATTATATATATATATATATATATATATATATATATATATATATATATATATATATATATATATCCATATATATAAGTTATAAGGAGATCCATGCTGAATTATTATGCAGTTTCACAGATTTCTCTTCTGTGGTCATAGCATTTAAGACTACAAAAGGGGTCAGTTAATATCATTGCAATCTGAACCTCCACTTGTGTGCTCAAATTCTTCAGTGTTCTGAAAGTCACAAGGTTGTGTGGATAGGTTTTCACACATCTATTTTATATAGCTCTGATCAGCTATTTAATAAACAGCATTTACTTACATACACACCCATTTTTGTACAACTTTGTAATTTATTGCAGGCTGTGTTCTGGAAGTGCTGCTAGCATTTTGGATTTATTGCATTTGATTTGTAAATGTATATAGTGGCACAAACATAAGAAATACTTTACAAAGTAGAACAACAGAAAAAACATGAGATACAGTAAATAAATAAAAAATGAAATGTAGTACATAACCAAAGAAGTTATGGTACAACTGGAAAGATGTGATGTGGGAGCTGGTATTGTAGCAGCACCATGTGGTCAAGAAAATATTTTCACATTTATCTGAATGTATCCATAGTGTAAAAACTCTTTTGGGTGTAGTAATTTCACAGCAGTTACAGAAAAGAAGAGAATAATTTAATTACTAGGAATAAGTCAAACAATTTTTACTAATTAGAGCCCATCATGTTTTATGGGTTTTTCTTTTTTGTATTTGGGTCAGAGTGACAGGAGACTGGGGTACAGACCTCAAATTCTGGTAACTCCCAATAAATTCTGTGGGGGGGGTGACATGTTTACCGTGATGCAAGGACAAGTTGTTAGGGGGGCCTCAGTAGTTTTAGTAATTTACTTCCTATCCTGGGCCAGTCCTCTTCTTTAAAAAAAATGTAGCAGCTGAGATTCTGAGCATCCCCATATCCCCTGGCTTTCCCAAGCATCCCCTGCATATATTGAAGCTGGGTACATATGCAGAAACTGTAGAAGCTCTGTTCTAATCCCCAGGTCCAGGCTGAGATTCTAAATAGAAAGTGGAATATAAAGCACACAGTAGAGTCCCACAGTCAGGTACCTGCAGATTACCCACTAAAAAGCTGGTATCCTGTGGACAGTGGCGTAACTACCGTGGGAGCAGGGGGTGCAATTGGGCCAGGGCCGCACCCCCCTCAGGGCTACTCCTTTCCATTTTGCAGAAACACCAGTTCCTGCTTCAAGGGGTGTTTCACCTTTAAGGTAACTTTTATTATGTTACAGAACGGCTAATTCTAAGCAACTTTTCAATTGGTTTTCATTATTTATTTTTTATAGTTTTTTGCTTTTTCTTCTGACTCTCTGCAACTTCAAATGGGCGTCACCGACTCCCTTCTAAATAACAAATGCTCTGTAAGACTACAAATGTATTGTTACTTTTTATTACCAATGCTTCTATTCAGGCCCTCTCCTATTCATATTCCAGTCTCTTATTCAAATCAATGCATGGTTTCTAGGGTAATTTGGACCCTAGTTACCAGATTGCTTAAGATTCAAATTGAAGAGCTGCTGAATAAAAAGCTAAATAACTCAAAAACCTGCAATAATAAAAAATGAAAACAAATTGCAAATTGTCTCAGAATATCACTCTCTACATCAGTACTGTCCAACTTCTGTGGTACAGAGGGCCGAATTTTTTTGGCAGCACTGGGCACGCAGCGAATGGCACACCCAAGCAGCACTGGGCAAGCAGAGAATGGCACACCCAAGCAGCACTGGGCATGCAGAGAATGGCACCCCCAAGCAGCAATGGGCATACAATCAGCACTGAGCATGCAGAGAATGGCACATCCAATCAGCACTGGGCAAGCACAGAATGGCACACCCAAGCAGCACTGGGCAATCAGAGAATGGCACATCCAATCAGCACTGGGCAAGCAGAGAACGGCACACCCAAGCAGCACTGGGCAAGCAAAGAATGGCACATCCAAGCAGCACTGGGCAAGCAGAGAATGGCACACCCAAGCAGAACTGGGCAGTGCTGCTTGCAGAGAATGGCACCCCCAAGCAGCAATGGGCATACAGAGAATGGCACATCCAATCAGCACTGAGCATACAGAGAATGGCACATCCAATCAGCACTGGGCAAGCAGAGAATGGCACATCCAAGCAGCACTGGGCAATCAGAGAATGGCACATCCAATCAGCACTGGGAAAGCAGAGAACGGCACACCCAAGCAGCACCTGGCAAACAGAGAACAGCACACCCAAGCAGCACTGGGCAAACAGAGAACAGCACACCCAAGCAGCACTGGGCAAGCAGAGAATGGCACCCCCAAGCAGCAATGGGCATACAGAGAATGGCACATCCAATCAGCACTGAGCATACAGAGAATGGTCAACTACAAGAGGTCCTCTGCACTCAACCCATTATCAATATATTTAAGACAGCGACATTTTGTGCATACTGCTACTAAAAAATGCCTTACCCTTTAAACAACACAGGGATTGTTTGTCCATATATTGCAATTGAATTCTTAATGAATCAGATGAAAATTAAGCGTAGGACTGGCCAGATATGGGATGACTTTGACGTAGTTGGCCAGCTTAAATATATTGCAATATATGGACAAACAATCCCTGTGTTGTTTAAAGGGTAAGGCATTTTTTAGTAGCAGTATGCACAAAATGTCGCTGTCTTAAATATATTGATAATGGGTTGAGTGCAGAGGACTCTTGTAGTTGACTATATGTATTTTGTGGTCACACCCTCATTGCACCCCCGCCTAATGGTTTTAAAAAATAGTGGTGAGCACAACTTTCCCTTGTTTGTTATAGTCATACAGAGAATGGCACATCCAATCAGCACTGGGCAAGCAGAGCATGGCACATCCAAGCAGCACTGGGCAATCAGAGAATGACACATCCAATCAGCACTGGGCAAGCAGAGAACGGCACACCCAAGCAGCACTGGGCAAGCAGAGAATGCCACACCCAAGCATCACTGGGCAAGCAGAGAATGGCACACCCAAGCAGCACTGGGCAAGCAGAGAATGGCACACCCAAGCAGCACTGGGCAAGCAGAGAATGGCACACCCAAGCAGCACTGGGCAAACAGAGAACAGCACACCCAAGCAGCACTGGGCAAACAGAGAACAGCACACCCAAGCAGCACTGGGCAAACAGAGAACAGCACACCCAAGCAGCACTGGGCAAGCAGAGAATGGCACACCCAAGCAGCACTGGGCAAGCAGAGAATGGCACACCCAAGCATCACTGGGCAAGCAGAGAATGGCACACCCAAGCAGCACTGGGCAAGCAGAGAATGGCACACCCAAGCAGCACTGGGCAAGCAGAGAATGGCACACACAAGCAGCACTGGGCAGTTCTGCTTGCAGAGAATGGCACCCCCAAGCAGCAATGGGCATAGAGAATGGCACATCCAATCAGCACTGAGCTTACAGAGAATGGCACATCCAATCAGCACTGGGCAAGCAGAGAATGGCACAAACAATCAGCACTGGGCAAGCAGAGAATGGCACATCCAATCAGCACTGGGCAAGCAGAGAATGGCACATCCAATCAGCACTGGGCAAGCAGAGAATGGCACACCCAAGCAGCACTGGGCAAGCAGAGAATGGCACACAGGGAGCACAGGGAAGGCAGAATAGGGACGGAGAAAGGGAATCCTCTCAGGACTCTAAGATGGACAGTTCATATTGTGCTACATACAGTGAGACAGTGCTTTCCCCTCCAGCAGTTTGTATGAAGGTGAACAGGTGAACAACGTGGACAGTTTCAGTCTGGGTCAGGGGCCGCATGTGGGAAAGCTCTACTCTACATCATACTAAAGGTTATCTCAAAGGTGAACAACCCCTTTAATGGTGGTCAGGTAGCAGATAAGGCAGTTGTGGGTCAGGTAGCAGGTCCAAGTTGAATTACAAAAACAGGTTCCACGCAGGACCCAAATCACACAGAGGTCCAAAGGAACATCCACAGGCCCAAAAAATAGTGACTGTCTTTGCTCTATGGCAATTTGCAGCAGCCGCCTCAGTTAGATGAACATGTAACTGAAGATTTGAGAGACCCTTTTACACATAACACATTCCAAGGGAGTAATGCAGGATACAGGTGCAAATGACTGACAGCTGGTGACTGAGCTGTTCCTGGTGCATTGTGGGTGGGGAGAGTATGTGCCAATACAGCACAGCGCTGAAAAAGTACAAATGACCGAGGGGTTTGCTCTCATTGTTACAATTTGAACCCTCGCCACTAATACGGAGCAGCGTTATTTTTCTTATTTTATAACGAGGCCCATTCACAAGGAACACACTCCTGTCACATACACTTGCGGAACAAATGTACAAATTGATTTCGCGCAAACTCATGATGGAAAACGCGCTTCCTCCTCCTCAGTCAGTATGCCGGGTGGCTATCAGTGTATTCCCTTTAGCTTCTATTAAAGCCTCTCTAAACCCACGCGTTTTTAATCATGCAAACTGATCGTTACTTTGCGCCCCGATAGTTTACGTGATGGTTTTTAAGGAAGCGGCTACAGCCAATCAGCAGACTGTGCGTATGGAATTACATTCAGCCAATCGGAAAGCCGCGGCCATTACGTTGCGCCCCGATAGTTTACGTGATGGTTTCTAAGGAAACGGCAGCAGCCAATCAGCAGACTGTGTGCGTATGGAATTACACTCAACCAATCGGAGAGCCGCGGCCATGGAAACCTCAAGACGCTAGGCCTTAAGTTGTTTCTTCCGCTAATGCTGCAGCCTCGGGTGTAGTCTCCTATCCAGCACTCCTGGCCGAGACCGCACTTTCATCTAACACACGGGTAAACTCATTTGGGTCTTATAAACCCGCTCAGGCCCGGACTGGCAATCTGTGGGTTCTGGCAAATGCCAGAGGGGCTGCTATAAGGTCCCATAGAAAGTCACTATTTAGTGGGCTGGTGGGAGCTATTTGGGCCTCTATGTGGGCTGAGTGGGCCTCTGTGTACCTGAAATGCCAGGGCCTATTTTAATTCTCAGTCCGGACCTGAACTCGCTTACACTCTCTAGCCTCTGTTCCCGACTTCCCCTTTCTTTAAGAGCTGTTCCATCCAATGGCCTAACTAGATGTTACTGGGCCCCATTACAAATTCATTTTAGGGCCCCAACATATCCACAGGTTTTCCTGTTTTACCAATATATGTTGAAATTGCTCATTAATTAGGGCCTTATTGGGCCCCTACATCTCCTGGGCCCTTCCTGCAGCCACAGGGTCTGCTTCTTCTGTAGTTACTCCTGTGGTTCCATCCCACAATCCCTTCTGCTGTCCAGGACCTAAGACACAGGCTCTTAAAGGAAAACTATACCCCCAAAATGAATACTTAAGCAACAGATAGTTTATATCAAATTGAATGGCATATTAAAGAATCTTACCAAACTGGAATATATATTTACATAAATATTGCCCTTTTACATCTCTTGCCTTGAACCACCATTTCGTGACTCTATCTGTGCTGCTTTAGAGATCACCTGACCAGAAATACTACAACACTAACTGTAACAGGAAGAAGTGAGGAAGCAAAAGGCAGAACTCTGTCTGTTAATTGGCTCATGTGACCTTACATGTGGTTTGTATGTGTACACAGTGAATCTTATGATCTCAGGGGGCGGCCCTTATTTTTTAAAATGGCAATTTTCTATTTATGATTACCCAATGGCACATACTACTAAAAAAGTATATTATTATGATAATGGTTCATTTACATGAAGCAGGGTTTTACACATGAGCTGTTTTACTCAGTATCTTTTAATAGAGACCTACATTGTTTGGGGGGTATAGTTTTCCTTTAAGGGACCCTCTGTTATCAAATCCAAGGAGCATCGCCTTCAATAAACAGAAATTGTCATATCGGGGCCATAACTTGTTGCTGCCCACCCCCATCCCAGTTCTATGCACTAACTTTCCTTTATCTTGTTGCAGAACCAGACTCCGCCTATACCTTGTCATATCAGCAAGCGAATAACATGTTTAAGGCGAAAGTGCTCGTTATTGGGCCCACAGAGGTATGGATAAGAACCAGAAGTGCTGCAGCATTGTCATCTTTTCATGTTATCCATGGTTAGAGTTGCAATTGCAAAATTCACCTGCACACCTTGGCCTTCCCACGTAACTGTTGCTAGGTGCTCCCCACAAATATAGTATCCTTCAAATGAAGTACTGGCACACAGTAGCTTTGCTAAGGGGGGGGATTCCCCTACGTGTTTATTATGTCAAACAAAGATTCACAACGTTTCGGGGGCTGGCCCCTTCGTCAGGTGACACACAACCTCCGGCCCTCCTAAATATTTATCTTTTTGTCCCTATTAATAACATTGGGATCAACCATCAGTTTTACCAGCCAGGCCAGTAAAATACCGGCCAGGTGGCAACCCTATCCTTGGTAGATATTGAGTCCTAGAGAAGCACCCCTAGATACATTACTGAGTCACTGGTGCATCCTGGGAACCAGGTATCTTTGTCGTCCTTTTTTGTATAACAACAAAGAGAAGGAGTGGAGAGAATGCTAGCTGACAGTAGGTAAAGAGAAGAGACTAGGAGAATAAGAAAGCTGAGTAAGAAGAGGAAAACTATGTGGAGAGCGGGCCTATGGTCTAACACAGAGGTCCCCAACCTTTTTTTACATGTGAGCCACATTCAGTTGTAAAAAGAGTTGGGGAGCAACACAAGCATGACAATGTACCTGGGGGTACCAAATAAACACAGTGATTGGCTATTTGGTAGCCCTTATATGGACTGGCAGCCTACAGGAGGTTGTGTTTGGCAGCACACCTGGTTTTTATACAACCAAATCTTGCCTCCAAGTCAGGAATTCAAAAATAAGCATCTGCTTTGAGGCCACTGGGAGCAACAGCCAGGGCAGTTGGTCAATTCACCTCTCCCCGGCACACACAATGTAACGATGTTAAGTGGGGAGGAGCTCGCACAGAGGCTCACCAATGGGGGAACAATGGGCAGGTGATGAGTGATTTGGCCTTCAAACTCAGCCATGTTTGCATCATAAATTATATAGTAGATGCAGCATAAAATAGTGTATATGCTAAAGATCTGTAAAATATGAGAATTCATTGCTTTATATAGAATTGATGTACCGTGTTAGAATTGATGTAATTGTTTTTCATTTGCAGAGTGGTAAAACTGTATTGGCCAATTTTATATCTGATGCAACAGAAACAATAGGCGGCGAATACAACCCCACTCAAGGTGTAAGGTAAACCGTTCTTCTCTGTCATAGGCCCAGTTCTGATTTCTTATATATAGTTTTGTTTCTAGGTCTCCGATCAACAAAATAGCTGCATTGAAGCTTTTTTTATTTGTAAATATAATGTTGTCCCTTAAATATTTTTTATTCATTTATTTTTTAGAATTCTAGAATTTGAATGTCCAAATGGAAATAAAGGTTCCTCATGTGAAGTGGAACTTTGGGACTGTGGGGGAGATCCAAAGTAAGTATTAAATAAGCTAATTGGACCTCAGTTAGAAAGATATCAATCTTACCTTTTGTGGTTTCAGCGAGACTTTGATGCATATAAATGAAAAATTCCAGTAAGTTAGATCATTATCAATATTATAAAAACAGGAGTGAAAATGTAGTGGGTATTTAAATAGTATGGCCCATTGTTCAACAGGAGTACAACTAATTGGGTTTGGTAGGGTAGACAGATAATTCTGATAATGTAATTATATATCTTGCAAATACTGAGTACTTTTAGTTTCCAGGTTTGCCCTGTTAAAACATTTTCAGCTGTTTTAAAATTATTAAAAATATTAGAAACATTATTTATTTATGACTATGAAGATTTTCATTCATCCAGGTCATAGTATATCTAGTATAGGTCAATCTAAAAACAACTGGACTTGCTGAGTAATCAATGAAGACATTTCACTACTCATCCGAGCAGCTTCTTCAGTTCAACTGACTGGTGTGGGAAGTTTTCGGCATATAAACTCTTCCACTAATCCATTTACAATGGCACATTGTAACCCTTCAAAGAGGTGACATCTGAAGAAACTCACAGAGGTGTTGATTCTGTGTAGTTGTGATAGGATTATCCAATGTGTCATGCAACTCCTAGATACAGGTGTTACTTGTGACAGTTGCATGAATGGATGTGTGAAGTGTTCTGAATCCGCCGGGGTACAGATGTTAGAACAGCATTGTATGTAGCAGACAGGTGGTGTCGAAGCCCCACGGAAGTATACAGGAAACCCACTCATATGGATCAATATCTGTTGTTTGATTCCCACCATCCACTGGAACACAAACTGGGTGTCATTCGAACCCTGCACCACCGGGCGGAATGTGTGGCAACTGATACAGAGTTCAAAGACAAAGAGCAAAAACATCTCAGAGGAGCTTTGAAAGCGTGTGGCTACCCAGACTGGGCCTTTGTCAAAACAGCAGCAACCAAGCCCAACAGGAACACCAATAGAAATAACCGCCTGGAGACACATAGTAGGCGAAACATAGTCATCCCATATGTAGCTGGAGTGTCAGAGAAACTCAGGAGGATTTTCAACAAACACCATGACCCTGTGTTTTTCAAACCTAGCAACACACTGAGACAAAAAACTGGTACACCCAAAGGATCAAACACCAAAAGAAAAACAAAGCAATGTGGTATACGGAGTCCAGTGTAGCGAGGATTGCACAGATCTATACATTGGGGAGACAAAACAACTGCTCTCCAAGCGAATGGCTCAGCACAGGAGGGAGAACTCTACAGGGCAAAACTCAGCTGTCTTTCTACACTTAAAAGACAAGGGACACTCCTTTGAAGACAGCAAGGTCCAAATCTTGGATAAAGAAGACCGCTGGTTTGAACGAGGCGTGAAAGAGGCGATTCATGTCAAGGTGGAGAGACCATCTCTGAACAGAGGTGGGGGCCTTCGACACCACCTGTCTGCTACATACAATGCTGTTCTAACATCTGTACCCCGGCGGATTCAGAACACTTCACACATCCATTCATGCAACTCTCACAAGTAACACCTGAATCTAGGAGTTGCATGACACATTGGATAATCCTATCACAACTACATGTCACCTCTTTGAAGAGTTACAATGTGCCATTGTAAATGGATTAGTGGAAGAGTTTATATGCCGAAAACTTCCCACACCAGTCAGTTGAACTGAAGAAGCTGCTCGGATGAGTAGTGAAACTTCTTCATTGATTACTCAGCAAGCCCAGTTGTTTTTTAGATTGACCTATACTAGATATTATTTATTTAGCACAGCCTATCTATTTACCCAGTTTTTATTTTTACACTAAACATTTCCTTTAAGGCTTAATTATCACAGTTTGGAAGTTAGAATGGAAGATACAAAGAGAGGGCTGAATAGAATTATAAGCAACTTAACATAAGAACAACATCAAGTTTGAAACCATACAGTCAATCTGTTCAAAGACCCAGTTAACCAGATACACTTATTAATTGAATAAAGCAGAATAGAAATGGTAATAAATCAAGAATCATACAAAATAAAAAAATGATGGCTAGAATAGGTCTACCTATAACATACAAGAAGTTAATTTAAAAGTGAACTTCACCATTAACACTTGCTGTAGACAGGTGGTTATTATAGGGCTCCAACAGCACCATGTGTTCACAGGAGGTTCTACCTAAACTAGTATGGCATGTGCAGTTGGATGCCCATGTATAACGCCATCTTGATTTAGATGTATTAATGATGCATATAAATGATGCATATTAATTAAAAATACCAGTAAAGGGGGAAGTTAGATCATTATCAATATTATAAAAACAGGAGTGAAAATGTAGTGGATATTTAAATAGTATACCCCTTTGTTCAACAGGAGTACAACTAATAGGGGTTGGTAGGGCAGGTAGATTATTCTATCTCTGTAATTATCTATCTTGCAAGGACTTAGTAGTTTTAGTTTCCTTGTTTGCCCTGTTAAAAATTTTTTTTTAAAATTGTAAAAAAAAACTAGATTGCTAGTTTATCTAGTCATAACTGCTTCAAACCATTCACTGCCAGGGCTAAACTCTGCACCCACAAATATATTGAGCCATGAGGTTTATTTACGGCCACAAACACAGCACTTGTTTTTTGCTCCTTGTCACCCCTTTAGTAAATGAGCCCTTTAGGCTCATGTCACACTATGCATTTTTTTTTCTACCAGTGGAATAATGTGGGGAAAAAACTGGACACTTGAAACAGAGAAATTTAGCTCTACTGTTGAAGAGAGAGAGCAAGAGTTAAATTAGGCTAATTTAAAACTAAGTTTTAGTAGTTCTATTTTACAAAAAATAACCTCTACAATTTCAGTAACTTGTACTGCATTATACAGGCTCCCTTTAAAGTGGACCTGTCACCCAGACACAAAAAGCTGTATAATAAAAGTCCTTTTCAAATTAAACATGAAATCCAATTTCTATTTTTTATTAAAGCATTCATAGCTGCTGTAAGCTCATTTAAAAATCTCCGCTGTCAATCAAATACTGTCTGTACGATTTAATTGTGTAGCCAGTGCATGGGGATGGACATCCGGTCCCCCATTCTGGTGCACAAACAATATTCTGAGATGATACAAGGCTTGCCTTAATAACAATGTCCCCAAAATGGATCCTGCCTGCTTGTTATAATTTTGAAATCCCAGACTGAAGGAAACAAGACTCAAATAATTTATCTAGTGTAATTAAAGTTCATTTTGTTTGACTAATGTGATAAAATAGGATTTTGAATAATTTCTTTGGGTGACGGGAAATATAATCTCAGTGGGTGCCAATTTAGACCTCCCCGGTGATTATAATCACTTACCTGGGACCCTGGGTTGGGGCTGTTGTTGAAAATATACAACCTTCAATTGCACTTATGTATTGCAACTCCTCCAATATCCAGTGAGCTGCTAGAGGGATGCTAATATCCAGCTGTGATAAAGGCAGAGGGAAGAGATTTTGCAGTTTACTGTCTACTGTTTTGTTTATAGTTTTATTGTTTTCATATTTTAAAGGCAAAAACTGAAGGTAATGACTTTAAGTCAATAATATACAATTTTTTTTAATCAACCGTCTCTCATTCCTCCGTTTATTAACAGGTTTGAGAGTTGTTGGCCAGCGATCATGAAAGACTCACATGGCGTGATCATTGTTTTCAATGCTGACATTCCTAGTCATCTCAAAGAGATCGATACGTGGCACTCCAACTTTATCCAGCAGCAGCGATTGCAGGAAAACCGCTGTCTTCTAATTGCGCATAAGAAGCCTGGGTCAGGGGACGAAAGAGAACATCTAAATTTATGTGAGCAAGAAACTGAGTATTTTTAAAACTGTACAAACCATAAAGAAAATCTTAATAGTTGGAACGAGCCTTTCCAAAATGTAAAAATTGCAGTCTTGATTAAGATGTAAGAAATTAAATATGTTTTAGACTTATTAAGTTAAATATGTTCTCCTCTTTAGTGCCACTAGGTGGTAGTAGAGAAAAACAATCCAAATTAACTACATTTGTCAGATACAATGTCTGTTTGTTGACTTGTTTATACTGTATGTAAAACCTCCAGTCCTTAGTGAGATCATTCTTTATGGAGTCAGTCGCTCAGTTCTTTCTCTGTATGACTTCAGGGTAACATTTTTTTCTCAGTATTACAGATATGGGGCCTGTTATCCAGAATGCTTGAGACCTGGGGTTTTCCGGATAACGGATCTTTCTGTAATTTGGATCTTCATACCTTAAATCTACTGAAAAATAATTAAAACATTAAATAACCCCAATAGGCTGTTTTTTTTGCTTCCAGTAAGGATGAGTTATATCTTAGTTTGGATCAAGTACAAGCTACTGTTTTATTATTACAGAGAAAAAGGAAATAATTTTTTAAGAAATAGGATTATTTCGATAAAATGGAGTCTATGGGAGACGGCCTTTCTGTAATTCTGAGCTTTCTGGATAACAGGTTTCCGGATAACATCTCCCAAGTTAGTACTCCACATTACAAAAAAAGGATTCATGTACACATGCCTTATTGTGCAGGATGAACATAACATATTGGGTTACATGATTTTCCTTAATAAAATGTCTAAACTGTGATCTGGAGATCTGATTTTGGGCTGTTTCCCACAATTTTTACGATTAACCATGAAGAGATTGTTATAGAGATGTGGGGTTATTTTTTATTACAAAAGATCCTAATGTTGCTTGGTATAACTTGAGTTTATTATACATGATAACATGTAGGATGTTCTTTTTTTACAGCTCCAGCCCTTGCTAAATTAACCCATATATATTCCAATCTGGAAGATGACCCTGAGGATGTAAGAATGGAGTTAATGAAATACCTTCGAGACATTGTCAGTTCATTGTCGGAGAGCAGAGACCAGGAGGAAATGTCCATTATAACATAAAATATGTTAAAAATCTGCATCCTAAATAAATATTTCTTTTTGTAATTTTTTTAATATTAAAATCTAGAGAATTGAAGAGGAGGAGATGAGGATTCTATTTTATGTCATATTACTAGGGATGCACCGAATCCAGGATTCGGTTCGGGATTTGGCCTTTTTCAGCAGGATTCGGATTCAGGCGAATCCTTCTGCCTGGCTGAACCGAATCAGAATCCTAATTTGCATAAATTAGGGGAGGGGAGGGAAATCGTGTGACTTCTTGTCACAAAACAAGGAAGTAAAAATGTTTTCCCTTCCCACCACTAATTTGCATTTGCAAATTAGGATTTGGTTCGGTATTCGGCCGAATCTTTCGCAAAAAAAATCCAAAATAGTGGATTCTGTGCATCCCTACCAATTACACACTTTTTGTAGAGGAAAATTACTGGGGTACATAAAGACTTCTCTATATCTATAAAGAATAGATGTTTGATATAGAATGCTTGTGTTAGTTCTTCAGTTGCCCCTAAGAATTTTGCACCTCTTGATTGTTCACTGAAATAATAGTTGAATATAAGAATGATATATGAACATTCCATCTGTCTCTCTGCTTAGTCAGTGTCGGCCTTATTGTACTATTTCCTTTTCTCTGTTTTGTAATATTCTGTACATATGGTCTGCTGTCTGGCCTGGCTTGTAATCACCACTGTCGATATAAATCCTTATCAGGTTTGATTTACCTTTTTAAGATATTAATTGCAAAACACAAACCTTCTAAAGCTGTTACCATTTATAGGTTTTATATTTGTATGTGTTAGGGATGCACCAAATCCACTTCTTTGGATTCGGGCGAACCACTGATTCCTTCGCAAAAGATTTGGCCGAAAACCGAACCTAATCCTAATTTGCATATGCAAATTAGGCGTGAGAAGGGAAAAACATTTATTCCTTGTTTTGTGACAAAAGGTCACGTGATTTCCCTCCCTGTCCCTAATTTGCATTAGGGATGCACCGAATCCAGGATTCGGCCTTTTTCAGCAGGATTCGGATTCGGCCGAATCCTTCTGCCTGGCCGAACCGAATCCTAATTTGCATATGCAAATTAGGGGCGGGAGGGAAATTGCGTGACTTTTTGTCAGAAAACAAGGAACTAAAAAATGTTTTCCCCTTCCCACCCCTAATTTGCATATGCAAATTAGGGTTCGGTATTCGGCCGAATCTTTCTTGAAGGATTCGGGGGTTCGTCCGAATCCAAAAAAGTGGATTCGGTGCATCCCTAATTTGCATATGCAAATTAGGATTCGATTTGGCCTGCCAGAAAGATTTGGCCGAATTCGAAAGTGTATTTAGAACAGTTACCATAAACAAAACCATTATGTGGATTTTTAGACACTGAGAATCCACCAGAGAAGACATTGGTACTTAAGGGGCACTTTGCAATGTTTTTATTGAAGAGATTATTTCACCTTGTAGTGGAATAGCACATCTCAAAGCATCGTATTTCCAAAAATGAATTGCAAATGGAAGGCACTAAAGCAGCAGTTCCTTAATTAATTTTCAGTGCACTCAATTCTTATTAAAGGCCACATTCTTGGAGTGCAGTCATAAACTCATGATTATAACAGACAAATGTCTGAAGCCGGAGCGAAGGGAATCATGAAAAGGCAGAAGCACAAAACTAGCTTTCAATTATCTTATAAAAAATGCCGTTCCAGCAAGTTACAGGTGTATGGGCCCAGGTGCAAATATGCAGCCGTCTGGAGAGATCAGAGAAGCAGGATTTCCAATCTACTGCTCTAATTCATCACATTTCTCATTAGCTAGGAAGTATTTGAAATATTCCCCCTTTCAGATCCCCTCAAATTTATATTAGTGTTTGTTACATTTATGGCTAGAGATAGCTTAGCTATTGTGCTAAATGGTTACAAAACTAGGCACAACTTTACACATTAAGGGGGTTATTTACTAAAATCCAAAAATGTCTCTATTTTCTTAAAACCAAAACTCATGGGCACATTTTGACCATATTTATCAATAAAAATTTTTCCAAAAAATCTGGTGTGGGAAAAGACACGATAAAATCGAAAAATTGTGCGTTTTTTTTCGGATTTGATGCCTGAAAACTATTTTTTTGGCCTATTGTCGAAAAACCATGTATTCAAATTATTGTACCAAACTCAGCGCAGATTATATCTTCCGATTGTAAACGGGACATGAGCAATTTACTTCTACATGACCTCAAAGAATCTGGAGCAGACACTCAAATAAAGGCAATTTTCCATGAAATAGTTGAAATAAAGTAAAAAGATTTATTGTGTCCTCTGCCTTATGCGTTTCATGTTACAAACACTTAATCATAGGCTACATGACCTCGGCAGGTTTTGAGATGGAGTACTTTTTTATATACTTTTAGCAGCATCGGGGATTAATAAATAACCCCATAAATAAACAAGATCAGCAAGGAAAAAAGTTTATTTTGTCACCAGACACAATTTCAAGGAGTCAAATTAACCCAAAGGCAACTTTCAAATATACATTAAGTAAAACTGTTCTGAGCTTTTAAAGATACTTGTAAACAGCATCAGTCTGACTGTTGTATATGCTTGGAAGTACTCGTTCTGACTCCTGAATCAATGCAACAGATGCCAGCTGATTAACAGAACTGAATTCTGCTATATTTGTGAAAACAAAAGACTTAGACAAATACTTCTTTGAATAGCATTAGATTAGACTGGGCAACTAAAACCATTTTTGGGTGATCAAAAAAAGAAATTTTATAGGAATGATATTGGCTATGGCTCTTGCACACAATAACACCTTAAAGGGGACCTTTAAATCTTGTTTCTTTCATTCTTTTGGAACCCACATATAGAACAACCGCCATTTTGTGAACACTGTTATTAAAGGGGAAGGAAACCTAGTTGGCGCAAAAACCCTCCCCCCGTCCCGTGTGTTGCCCACCCTCCCCCCTGTCCTACCCGTCCCGCTGTGCAAATGCCCCTAACTTGTTACTTACCCTTCTGCGCAGGTCCAGTCCAGGGAGTTCACAGACGACATCTTCTTCCACGCGATCTTCTTCCTGCTTTGACTGGCACATGCGCAGTAGGAGCATTTCGCTGGTACGATCTACTGCGCATGCGCCAAAAGTACTTTGTGACTTTTGGCGCATGCGCAGTAGATCCATACCGGCAAAATGCTCCTACTGCGCAAGCGCCAAAACGCCGTTCAAAGCAGGAAGAAGATCGCGTGGAAGAAGATGTCGTCTGTGAACTCCCTGGACAGGACCTGCGCAGAAGGGTTAGTAACACGTTAGGGGCATTTGCCCAGCGGAACATGGGTAGGCCAGGAGGGAGGAGGGAGGATGGGCAACACACGGGAGGGGGGAGGGTTTTTGCGCCAACTAGGTTTCCTTCCCCTTTAAGGCAAGCTTTGCACCATCCCAAAATCTTGAGTATGCACCAAAATGGGGGCCATGCACTGACTACAAAGTTATAGACAGTGAGGAGGAAGGGAAAATGGAAGGAGTGCAGTGACATCTTAGAAGTGCAGAAATTGTCTGACTAGCCTCTATGTCTGAGGCATGATTGACAACTATGACTTTTTGATACTTTTATAACAGGTATGGATGTATTAATTAAAAAATTGGGTTTTATGTTTAATTTAAAAAAATACTTTTATTATAGAGTTTTTATGCCTGGGTAACAGTTCCCCTTTAATGAAGAATTCAGCCTATTGTGTAAGGAAAGTGCTTATTGTTATGTGATAGCATGGCAAAGTTATTGTCATTCTGTGTTGTTTTATACTGTATTGTAAGTTATTTTGCTATAAGTGCCAATCCTAACTTGTTATGTTGTAGTTTTTTTTTTTTGCTTGGGAATGACATTCCCTAACGTCTATGTATTCAAGAAGGAAGTATATCAAACCTTAGAGAGCAGACAGAAATTAAAGGAAAACTATACCCCCCAAACAATGTAGGTCTCTATTAAAAGATATTGAGTAAAACAGCTCATGTGTAAAACCCTGCTTCATGTAAATGAACCATTATCATAACAATATACTTTTTTAGTAGTATGTGCCATTGGGTAATCATAAATAGAAAATTGCCATTTTAAAAAATAAGGGCCGCCCCCTGAGATCATAAGATTCACTGTGCACACATACAAACCACATGTAAGGTCACATGAGCCAATTAACAGACAGAGTTCTGCCTTTTGCTTCCTCACTTCTTCCTGTTACAGTTAGTGTTGTAGTATTTCTGGTCAGGTGATCTCTGAGGCAGCACAGATAGAGTCACGAAATGGTGGCTCAAGGCAAGAGATGTAAAAGGGCAATATTTATGTAAATATATATTCCAGTTTGGTAAGATTCTTTAATATGTCATTCAATTTGATATAAACTATCTGTTGCTTAAGTATTCATTTTGGGGGTATAGTTTTCCTTTAAACTAGAAAAGCACATCCACTAGCCACTAACTCTTTTGAAACAAAACTACTGGGTTTACTTAACGTTTAAATGATTTTTTAGTAGACTTAAAGTATGCTGATCCTTTGACCCCTTGTCTGGAAAACCCCAGGTCCTGAGAATTTTAAATAACAGGTCCCATACATGTATTACATAAGAAATAAGGAAAACAAAAAATAAGTGCTTAAAATGGACTTTATGGGGTAGATTTACTAAAGAGCGAAGTGGCTAACACTAGCGACTTTTCGCCAGCATTGCCACTTGCAGGGACATGCCAATTTACTAATAGGCGCAGGCGCCAATTCGCTAACGAAACAGACCATGGCTAGCGGTCATTCACACTCTATCTCCAGGCGACGTTTCGCTCTGGCGAACGGACGCTACTCTGCAAATTCACTAAAATGCAGATTTTACTAAAACGTTACCTCTTTCGCCAGAGTTGCCTTCGCCACCTTAGACCAGGCAAAGCGCTCAATCTTCTATCACTTACATCCTATCCTGTGACCCGAAAATGCATCAAAGTTCAAAAACGCTGGCGTCTTATCCTTTCTTCAGCGTGATTGCCTACAAAAGTCCTAATAAACTTTTTTTTGGGGAACCGTTTTTTTCCCAGACATTTCATAACATAAGAAGCATTCATTTTACAGTGGGCTCATGTGTAGGGCATTATATTAACTCTCTTGCCTTTATTAAGGTTCTCTAGACGTGTAATATAAACTGCTGGCTTAAACCATTTGCAGCAACATTTATAATAAAGACGTCCATACAACTTTAAACTAAGATATAATTAATCCTTATTGGAAACAAAACCTGCCTATTGGGTGTATTTAATGTTTATAAGTTTTTCTATTATTTTTCTATGGAAAAATAGCAATTTTTAAAAGTTTTTATGTATTTAGAGCTCTACAGTAAATATTGTTCCAGAAGTGGACAATCGACAAAAACTCCGGCAGATTTAGAAAACTCAGGTTCTCCTAAAAAAAAAAAACCAATGTATAGTTTTCCTAGGTAAACTAAACCTAAAATGAGAGAGCACAAAATGTTCAAAAAACATCTGGCACTGGGTTGTCTTCCATAGACTCCATTTTATCTAAATAATCCAAATTTTTAAAAAGAATTTCCTTTTTCTCTGTAATTATAAATCTGTACCTTGCACTTGATCCAAACTAAGATATAATTAATCCTTATTGGAAGCAAAACCTGCCTATTGGGTTTATTTAATGTTTATAGGTTTTTCTATTAGACCCAAGGTATGAAGATCCATATTACGGAAAGATCCATTATCCGGGAAGCCACAGGTCCCATATCTGTTCTAAGTGGTTCTAAGTGGTACAAACTCATAAACCATTATAACATGCAAACACATAGAAGAATGGATGACTTCAAGCTAACTACTATAAGGGTCATATTTTACACTTACAGTGTAAAAAGCTGTGTAAAATAAATGGGATGGTGTGTGTAATTTTACGCCATGCTAACACCATATTTTATGCCTTTATTTTACATTGCTTCTAGCAGAAAAAACGCGTAAAAAAATAAATGGTGTTTTTTACACCGTTTTTTTACATGGCGAACCCTGGCGGTGTGGTGTATTATCCCAACATAATAAATATACCCCTCCACAGTTGACCCCCAAGGCAGTGAATAGGGGTCCCAGCATGAAGGAATATGTAGCTGCAATGATAATGTGAGTGCTTATGTATACGGAGGATATGTCAGCCTATTACTGTAACATTGATTTGAGCTAAGAGGGGCTTGAGAATCCAAAATACCTAATTTATGGTTTTAGGATTCTTTTTTTCTTCTTAAAGTGACACCCTACTTACATTTTCACTGGTACAATTTAAACAGACATAAAAAAAAAATCAGAGCCAAAGTCAAATACAATATCTCTTTATTATTTATTGAATTCATACAACAGTCCAATACATGTTTAACAACACGCCCTATACGAATCAGACTTGATCTGAACACTATTAAAATGTATTCCAGTTGTCAAATATAAAAGTTATTGTACAAATATTGTAAGTTCTGAGAAAATTCAGATACATCGTGCAACTGAAAGGTATAAAAGAGACTGTTCCATTTTACATATATTGATAACAAAGCTGTGAGCAGGGCAGCTGGACCAGCCAGCATATTGCCATATTATCTAAAACACATCTTCTTATATGGGTAACATATAAAATAGGGATGCACCGAATCCAGGATTCGGTTCGGGATTCGGCCAGGATTCGGCCTTTTTCAGAAGGATTCGGCCAAATCCTTCTGCCTGGCCGAACCGAATCTGCATATGCAAATTAGGGACAGGGAGGGAAATCACATGACTTTTTGTCATAAAACAAGGAAGTAAAAAATGTTTTCCCCTTCCCACCCCTAATTTGCAAATGCAAATGCAAATTAGGATTCGGTTAGGTATTCGGCCGAATCTTTCACAAAGGATTCGGGGGTTCGGCCGAATCCAAAATAGTGGATTCGGTGCATCCCTAATATAAACGTTAATATATTCTTTTCTGTATTCATCCTATAAAGTTAAATCTACAACATAAAGAATAACAATATATAATAAATGTAAACACAGATTTATCGAAGGTCGGGGTGACGTTTCGAAGTGAATTTCAAGCTATTTTTTGTGTACTTCGACTAGGGAATAGTCATACTTCGATTCGAATTTGAAAAAACGTTGAAATTCAAAGGTCAAATTTTTTTGAAGTACTGTCTCTTTAAAACTTCGACCATTCGCCACCTAAAAGCTGCCGAAGTGCTGTTTTAGCCTATGGGGGACCTCCTACAACCTGTATGGAGGCAATTGGGGGAGTTTGGGAGATCCAAGGTCGAAGTTAAAAAAACGTTGAATCAAATCTGCCCCTTAACGTTTGGTTTTCCCAGGGGCGATTCTAAGCCTCTTGCCACCTAAAGTGGCTCCTGCGATGCTGTATCACTGGTTTAATGACCAGAAATTCAGCTCTTAAAGTTACCAGGAGCAGATTTTTGCCTCCCCTGGTAACTATGGAGTTGCTGCTGCCTTAGGCAAATTTCTCAACTCGCCTTATGGCAGTAGTGCCCCTGGTTCTTCCATAGTGTAAAGTCAAGATAAAGTGTAAAAATCAGCAAATAAATGAGTAAAAACTACCCATTGTCTACAGCTAATATCAGGTGCATCTCTTAGTATTGCACATAACTATATCTGGGCTTGCATGCACAAATAAATATATTATTGAATTCAGCTATTCATATTTTCTATAAATTATTATGCTTCTGCACTACAAATATTCATCCACTGGTCATAATTCACTAGCGGTTCTAATGGCCTCTGCGTGCTATCATTTGTATAATAAATATTCTGCCAATATTAGCACATTTTTAGCATTTCTACACTGTGTATGTAAACACAAATATTAGATTCATTTTTAATGACTTCTGCCTCTCTATTTCCCTAGCTTTTATTTGCCACATGTGGATTTGGCATTCATGTCATTTGACATTTCTTTTCTCTTTAATAAATGTGTGATCCGTGTCCTGTCTCTGAAATACAATTAGAAAATGCTGCTTTTAACTGATAAATGAGGTTCGCTGAAATGACTTAAACAAATGATTAGTGATGGGCGAATTTCTCCCGTTTCGCAGAAAAAATTAGTGAAAATCGTGAAATCGGAAAGTTCAGGAAAAAATCTTGAAATTGGAACGTTTTCACGGAAAAAAATCAAGCAATTCAAACGTTTTCATGGAAAAATTGAGCAATTCGAATGTTTTCACTAAAACAAATTGAGCAATTCGAAAGTTTTCACGGGAAAATTGAGCAATTCGAAAGTTTTCACTAAAATCTAGCAATTAGAATAGTTTCGTTAAAAAATCAAGCAATTCGAACGTTTTCACTTAAAAAATCTAGCAATTCGAACGGTTTCATGGAATAATTGAGCAATTCAAATGTTTTCACTGAAAAAAAATTGAGCAATTCGAATGTTTTCACGGGAAAATCGAGCCATTCACTAAAATCGAGCAATTCGAACGGTTTCACTTAAAAATCAAGCAATTCAAACGTTTTCATGGAAAAATCTAGCAATTTCAAAGTTTTCAAAAAAAAATCGGAAATTGATGGACGAATTTTCCCCGGCAAATTTTTGCGGGAGATATGCTAATTTATTCGCCGGCGGTGAAACACGGAAATTCACTGCAAATTCGTGCCAGGCGAATTTATTCGCCCATCACTAACAATGATATAAACCCAAAAAGTTAGAACCTGACTCCGGACAGCCATTACGGTTGAGTTTCTTTGTGCTCTCCACTTAACTGAATTATCATGCAAATTAGGGCTGTAAATGAGCATGTATCACATATATTGATGCAAGGTACTTTGCATGCAAATTAGAAAAGAAAAAAAGTTTTATGCCAGTAATGATAAATTGAAAATTTGGGGGAAGAAAACAACTATAGGTAAAATGTAGCAAAATGTACCTGTTGCACTTTGCCTACGGTTCATATACGGTATCATATAGCATGGAGTCCTATTTTGTCTTTTCAGCACACAGTCACAGGCAAGTATACATGGTCCATAGACAACCATGGAGCTCTGCGCTGCTCTAATATTCCGGTAACAAAAGATCATTTTCAGGGGACTTTTATAGATAAGATTTTTTCAATGGATTTAGGGTGTCAGGTGTAAGGTGACTGACTAAAGATTTCCTCCACCCTGAAACTGTCAACGGACAAATTTTGGCCTTCCAGAAGTGTATCACTGATGAGTGTCAGCTTACACGAATTAAGCCATCTAGAAGAAATAAAAAAAATTCTGAGGGGTTCCTGAAATATAGTTAGGTTTTTAAAAACAGTAGCTAGAATAGCTGACAGAAATACAGGATTCCCATATAACTGCTACATATTGGTACCACACCAGAATGGTTGGCAATGGGAACACAAAGCACCTCCAATAATATTTTGAACATGTATGTAGGAAACTAGTAAATGTCACACCTTTAATTATAGTAAAAAGTGGAATCAGGTCTCCTTCTTTTATCATTTCAGAATCCAAGCCTAATTTAAGTAAAAGCATGGAAATGGGAATAAACTGGTCAAATTTCCTTCAAACATACACAGAAAATAAGGGATTTATCAATGCATATTTCCTGGCCCCAAATTCCAGCAACAATCCACTGTGTGCAAGTTTATGACCATCAGATTGTCTGGCCACCTACCATGTCAAGACAAAGCTCTTATGGTACAATACTATTAATTTCTGGTCATAGGCCGGCATCTCGCGGCTTGGTTGGATTTCTTGGGGAAAGTATTTCCTAAGCAAAGGCTGATCCTCGCCTCTGTAACTTTTATAAGGAATCTTTTATCTTTTATAAGATCTCCAAAACCAACACTCATAAGGTCACTAGGCCCAGATTTGTGGCAAAGCAACAAAGGCCCAGGCCTAGGGCGGTGAAATTTTAGGGGCGGCAAACTACATTGGGAACTCTGAGTTCCCTTGTGCTATGCAATGCACACGCTTGTGGCGGTGGCAGATGTATGCGCGCCCAGTGGGCACTATGACCCGAAGGCCTTGAGTCGGCGAGCAGGGAAATCCGCCCCTGAAGGTCACCATTAAATAGAACAAGTGTGGAGGTGCTACATTTGGCCTTTTATAATTAAGATTTTAGTTTGGTACATCCACTTGAATGGATTTGGTTTAGTACCACTAAAGTGCTTCCCTTCCACTGTGCAATAGCACGTAACTTTGTCACATTATACAGAACTTCATTATTATAATATATATCACGATTATTGTATATAAACTGTTTTTCACCAAGGGAAAAACAGACTTACAATGCTAATAATGTACACTGATTATAAGCTTAAAGATGGAATGGAAGACTAAAGTGCATAAGAAGGTGCTTAGAATTAAGTCTGTACTATTTCCCATTCCATTACTCCATATTTTTAATCCTATGGTGTACAGTATAGACTGGTGTACTAAAAGCCACAGGAGAATGGTTTCCATTTGTAGATTGCTGAGGCCTATGCACAGGCCCAAATGTATCTTCATGATATCTTAATTTGTTCTGCAAAATAAAAACAATAGTGTGTTAGAAATAAGTCCAAACTGTCATATATTGCTTTATATCATCTCTACTGATATTGTAAAGAGAAATGTGATTTGAATGTTATCGTTCATTCATGTGGTTTAGGGCCATGTTACCTTTGTTAATCATCAGTCACAATAAAGAATGTTATTATTCATTGTATCATCATTACACACACACACACAATTTCATAGAGACTCTTAATCAATTCAGGGCTTTGCTGATCACCCTTCTTGCACCCATAGGAAGGCCTGTTTTTAAAAATTCTAATTTTTGAATTTTAAATTTGAACAAACTTCAACTTGAATGTTTGCTTGTTTATTTAAAAATATACATCTACAAGACTTGATAAAAAAAAGTTAAAACAAATAGATGCATCAAATTCATATTCTACTCATCATTTTCAATGTGTCTACAAACTCACAAAAAAATTTGAAAACTCAAAAAACTAAGATTTTGCTTAATTTGCTTCCATTTCGCCTACGACAACTCCCATTGACTTCTACATGAACTTGCAAGCTTTTAGAGGCTTAAGGGCAGATTTACTAAACTCGAGTGAAGGATTCGAATGAAAAAAAATTTGAATTTCGAAGTATTTTTTGGGTACTTCGACCATCGAATGGGTCAAAACTTTGAACGATTGGAAGTAAAAATCGTTTGACTATTCGACCATTCGATAGTCGAAGTACTGTCTCTTTAAAAAATACTTAGACTACATACTTTGCCACTTTAAACCTACCGAGGTTCAATGTTAGCCTATGGGGACCTTCTCCAGCACTTTTCTACGTTTTTTGTGGTCAAATAAAAATCCTTCGAACAATCGATTAAAATCGTTCGATCAAAGTATTTGCGGTAAATCCTTCGAATTTGACTTCGACCTTTAGTAAATCTGCCCCTTAATGTTTTGCTTTGGAATTTTTTTTGAACATTTGATTTTTAGAAACCCTAATTCAAATTCATGAGTTTTAGAGCGCATAGATTTTATTCACAGTAAAAATTTGAATTTGAAAATTGAAAAATCATCCCTGTAGGAGCCTATTTACTAACAATCGAATTTCTATTTATTTCACTAATCTCTAAAAATGTGTGTTTTTTCTACATTTCTTAAAAGCTCTTAAAAATCAAGATTTTTTTTTAAGTGTAAAAACCATGAAAAACTCAGCAAAAATTCAGCAGATAAAAGTTGCCAAGGTCCTTTAGAAGTCAGTGGGAGGTGCTCTGATTCTATTGGACCATTCTTAATCAATTCAGATTTTGATTGGGAATTGTCCAGGGTTGAGGGTTAAGAGGTATTCTTATTTTTAATTTTTTTTTCATTTGTAGTTTTTAAATTTGGATTTTTTAAATAAATTTCATGACATTCGTGGTTTTAAAGAAAGTGAGTTTAGTCATAGTTTCAAAGACCTCTAACACCGCTAAAATGAGACTGTTGATAAAAATGCCTGTTTTCACCAGGCATGGATTCGCTGCGAAATTCTACACTTCGCCATCTGCAAATTTGTTTGCAAAAATGCACAGTGAAAAATGTCACCGCAACTGAAAAGTCGCCAAGACAAAATTGTCACAGAGACAAAAAATTTGCCATAAGAACAAACACCCTTTGAGAGTAATGCATTTGGAGTAAAAAAAAATTGACGCATGCATAAAAAATTTTGATGCCTATTGACTTCAATGCATTTCGCAAATTTTGGGACATTCGCTCATCACTATTTTTCATGCATAAAAAGGCTGACTCAGGGTTGGGATTTGCACATTTAGGGAATATTACCCTTTCCAAAATCTAGATAGTTACAAGATTGTAACTCCACAATATCACAATGTGCGGTTGATGTCAGGGACTGTGCAGATGATGTCGGGGCAGGACTGGTGACATCAGGGGCAAAGTTATAATGTGGTAATTGGTTAATTGCCACATCAATCTAATAGAATCCTGCCTGTTTTTCATAATTTGGATACAGTGTTGGACTGGCCCACCGGGATACCAGGAAAACTCCCGGTGGGCCAAGGTGTCAGTGGGCCCTCCTGCTTCTAACCTTTTGGTCTATTTCATGGTCATTCTCTATTTCTTTATGGGAATAAAGAGGATTAATAATGGAAGAATAGAGTATAGTATGTAGAGAAAAGAGACTAGGATAATAAAGAAGTTGAGTGAGGAGAGGAGGTATAAAAGTTTGGAAAGTGGGCCCTCAACCTAAGGTTTTCTGGTGGGCCGATGGTATTCCAGTCCAAAACTGTTTGGATAACCAGGCAGGCAGTTTTGGCCGGGACAGCCCTCCTGAAAACCAGGCAGGGGCAAAACAAGGCAGGGGCAACCCTAAGGGACAGATTTATCAAGGGTCGAATTTCGAGGGTTACAAAACCCTCGAAGTAAAAATCCTTAGAATTCAAATATCGAATTCAAAGGATTTAGCGGAAAGGCTTCGAGCAAATAAAAATCGTTCGATTGAGCAATAAAATCGTTCGAATCAAATGATTCGAACGATTTTTAGCGATTGATCGAAGGATTTTTATTAGATCAAAAAAAACTTAGAAAAGTGCTGGGGAAGTAGAAGTATTTTTTAAAGAGACAGTACTTTGATTATCGGAAATAGTCGAATGATTTTTACTTCAAATCGTTCAAATCATTCGATTCGATCAAATTAGATCGAATTTGACCAATTCGATGGTCGGAGTACCCAAAAAACCCAAAAAAATACTTCGAAATTCGAATATTTTTCCATTCAAATTATTCACTCGAGCTTAGTAAATCTGCCCCTAAATGTAATATTTTAGGTGTCTGATATTGGGTGTCATAACTCTACTTAATTTATGAAATTCATGTCAGTAGATTGATCACGTAATGTTACTTGGGCTTAGGAGGAATGTAGAGTAGTTGAAGGATAAATCTGCATTTATTTTGCAGTTTATTATTTTACACTTACCTTCAGCTGAGAGAAATAACTCTCAGTTTCTTCGTCGTTTAGTCTCAGTCTCTTGGCTATCATGTGCTTGAGGGTCTGAACAACATCCTTTGCCATGTCAAAGTTTCCACACACATACAGATGGCCTTCTTCTTCAAGCAAAATCCGACACACTTCACTCTCCAAGTTCTTTAGAAGAATATCTTGAACATACACCTTGGTGGATATAAATATGTGACATTAAAAACAGACATGATACTCACTGCAAGTTTGTCCTACTGATATGTTGCTTTAATCTCTATGAGTCTTTGTTTCCTTCCTCAATTTCACTTTTTCACCTTCTTGCTTTTCTCTCTTCCTTCCCAGCTTCCCTTACACCATGAACATAGGTCTGCAACCTGGCTGGTAAAAATTATGTCTGATGCCATTGTTATTAATAGGGAAAAAATATAAAAATAAAAGAAGGTGGCAACCCTACATGCACATATATTTTATCCTTACTCCACCCTATACTTCTTAATTTTCATAGTCGCTTCAATTTATTTCAATAAAATTTAAATTTGCTCCTCCATTTTGACTCCTGGCAGAAGTTATTGCTCAGTTAAAGATTTTGAAACCCCCTGCCCACCAATGCAGGTGGGTATTTTGTACTTTTGTTTTTTTCACTTTGTACCATTTTGTTTCAAGAATAGTGGAGTGAAAATTTTCGCCAGGTTTCACCACGAAAAAGATGCCCAAATTTGTTGCACATCAAAAAAAACTGTTGCCCATAGACTTCAATGCGTTTGGCAAATTTTTGCCCATCACTAATCCAGAATAGTGACATTTTGATGCTTCTTTGGCAATGGTTTTGATACCTTAGTGCTATATAAGTTTGGTGGTCCAGTTGGGCTTCAGCTTTAATGTTCTGATGCACATGACATCCAGTAGAACCCCCATTTTACATCCCCTGATTTAAAGTTTTCCCTCATTTTACATTGTTGTTTTGTGGTCCCACCTATATGTATAAAACATTTCACTGATTTTACATTTTACATCATTTTTTTTCTGGTCCTCTGAAAAACGTAAAATGGGGGTTCTACTGTATTCATTTCATGAGAGTAAAAATCCCTATTCCCATTTAATAAGAATGCCAAACACGATTGCATTTGTGCCCATGGGCTTTTAGAATGATCCCTCCTGTTTTGCATTTGATGATTGGGTGCCCATTTTCAATAGGGTTTTTTTCTATTTCTGATGAACCTCTGAACCCGTCACCAATAACCCGTCTCCAGGGCCGGAACTAGGGGTAGGCAGAAGAGGCACGTGCCTAGGGCGCAGTAGTGGAGGGTGCCAGGCGTTTAACTCTTCCATTACTGACCTCTAGACCTGACCCTTGTCCTCTAACTGCACGCTCTTTTTTTGCACCCCTGTCTCGATGCGCTCTAATACACACATACGTTTGTGTGTGCGAGCATAAGCGAAGTTGCATATGTTCGTGCACCCATGCAGTCGCACATATATGGGGGGGAGGCTAGCCTTGCCCTTCTCTAATAACTGTATGTCCTGTTTAATTATATCTCTCTCTGGGGCACAATACGCAGTTTGTTTCTCTGGGGAAGTGCTTTGTGAGGATCTTTTGAAGAATATTTTCTGACTTTCTCATTCTTTCTGGCTCTGTAAAAGAGAGAGCTCTGTCTTGGTCTTGTCTCTAGGTCACAGATCACAATGTGAGAATGTCCTGCCTAATATAAAATATAACATCAATGTAAATCTGGTTTTGTTCACTACAGCTTCTGTCCTTTTCCATTTCCTTTTTATCTGCCACTGTCTTTACTGTTGCTTTATTTTGAAACCTGTTGCAAGCTAAGGGGCAGATTTATCAAGGGTCGAATTTCAAATTTGAAAAATTTCGAAATTCTAATTCAAAAAGACCAACCGAAATTAAATTGAAGGGTTTTTTGGCCGAATATGTCCGTTTTTGATCAAATAGGTTCATTTTCGACTCGAATTCGACTCGTATGATTCAAAGTAATAGCACATTAGAATCGTACGATCGAAGTTTTTCCCCAAAAAAACCCTTTGATTTTTCAAATTCCACCAATTGACTCCAAATATGTTCTAGGAGGTCCCCCATAGGCTAAAACAGCAATTCAGCAGGTTTTGGATGGCGAATGGTCGAAGTCGAATTTTTAAGACAGTACATGATAAAAATCGTTTCTGAATCTTTACATGAAAACATTTTTTCAAACTATTGTACTATTCCCTAGTCAAAGTACCCAAAAATTAGCTTGGAATTCGAATTTTTTTTATTAGAATTTTTACTTCGACCTTTGATAAATCTGCCTCTAAGTGTACCTTACCTTGGCTTGTCCTGGCTGCCTGGAATACGCAGTGTACACATCTTTCAGTATGCCTTTACTCTTCATGTGTGTTGTCTCGTCGACATAAATTTCATCCATTCCTGATTGCTGGCAGCCAAACAGTAATATCATAGACCCAGGCCTTATTCCTTTAATTAACACAATGTTAATATGTGGTCAATGTTTAGTTTTAATCCAGTACATATGAATTTATGGTATCCATTATCTGGAAACCTGTTATCCAGAAAGCTCTGAATTACAGGAAGTCAGTCTCCCATAGATTACATTTTAATCAAATGATTCAGATTTTTAAAATTGGTTTTCTTTTTCTCTGCAGTAATAAAACTGTACCTTGTATTTGCTCTTAAGTGAAAAAGTAATTAATCCTTATTAGAGGCAAACCAATCCTATTGGGTTTATTAATGTTTAAATTATTTTGAGTAGACTTAAGGCATGGAGATCTAAATCCCTTATCCAGAAAACCCCATGTCCCAAGCATTCTGGATAACAGGTCCCATACCTGTTTACTGCATAGCTTTATTTAATAATAGCTTAAAGGGTCCCTGTTAGGTTGAGTTATAACCACATTTTCCCACATACTATAAGAGATTTCAATAATGGCACCAGTGGGAATCTGGTTGGAGTACCAATATTGTCATCGCTGCTTCCAATTTAGCCAGTAAGCAGCAATTCCCATAACGAGAAAAATGTCACTGAAATATTTGTTATAAATGCATAAAAACAATTTATGACTTAATGTAGCTTGATTTAATGGCTTTTTGACATACTGGGAGCAATGCCAGCTAATACAGTAAATATAGTGCAATATGCTGTATATAGAAACAGAGGCAAAACAGGCTTCTCCTGTATGTGCTACAGAATTATCTACTGTACTATCAAGTGTCAGAGAAGAACAGATAGCAGTTTCTGAAACTGAGAAATCAAACCAATTCAAAACAGATTCTTGTTTCTTTATTTAGATGATTTTTATTATCATTTTGTTATTTGTAGCTAAGCTATACAATGTAAATATGCAGAGACAATGTCCCTTGATTCAGAAGTAAGTCGATTTTATCTTACCTTTATTTTCTAGGTCATAGAGTCTCTGCTGCCAAAATCCTCTGAATGGAGAAATTCCTGTTCCTGGGCCAATCAGTACACATGGAAGTGATGGATTTTCTGGGAGATGGAATGTGTTTGTGCTAAAGAAATAAAGTAGATTTAAATATCTCAGATTTGTCTCAATTTCTTTATCTCAATACATATAACTGATTATATAGTGAATAAAGTAGCCCCTCTTGTAAAATATAAGGATATTATAAGTTACCGAGGAGTTTCATGACCATATAAAAGTACGAGGCCGAAGGCCGAGTGTTTTTATACAGGTCATGGAACTCCGAGGTAACTTATAATATCCTCATATTTTACAACTGGGGGTACTTTATTAATTATAATACACAAATTTTAGTGAGTCATGTGACAGAAATTACATCACTACTCACCGTTTATAACTGATGACATCACTACTCACCATTTATAAGGATATAATTTACAGGATATTCATGGCTTTTGTGTATTATAGTGGCATTACCTCAATACATATACCTGAGATACAGGTACATAGAAATACAGTTTGTATATTGCCACCTAAACTGTTTTTATTTTATATCTCCCTAAAATTCTGCTTTTACCTGGAATATTTGTATGTAAATATTAATATAAAAAGGGGAAACAATTCAGCAATAAAAATGAGTGGAAGATGAATTAATTCTACAAAATTTTGCAGATGTTACCCGGTGCTTATGAATTCATGCTGCATTGCAGAGCACGGTTTGGGTATTAATCCTAAAACATATTCAGATGTGTTGCAGGCAACACTAGGGAATATTCAGAGCCATGCTTACCTCCTAATAAAGCATGGAACTGTTTCATTGATTTTCAGAGTATTTAGCCATGTGCTGCAGACGCCATGATGTAATGGGCCCTGGCCACCTGCGGAGAACAGAATACGTATTGAAACATTCAGTGTTTAAACTCAAGCAGTAAGCGTAAAGCTTGCAAGCTAAAGGAAATGTATACCTCAGAGTTGATGAAAGAGAGTTATATTTCAGCCATACAAAACCAGGTGTGGTGTGAAGGGTTTTATTTATAAGCCAAAATAATTGGCCCTTCTATGAAATGTAAATTGTGTTTGTTGCAAGGAAAATACCTATAAACCTTTCCACGTGTTCATTTAGATGCAGATTTATCAGGGGTCGAATTTCGAAGTAATGGCAGTTTTTTTGAAATTCGAATAAAAAAAGACCGAAATTTAATTTAAAAAAGTTTAAATGCTGGTGAATAGGCTGTATTCGAATTGTTCGAATGGAAGTTTTAGCGCATTCTATCAAATTCGAATCGCAGGACTTGCCCCAAAAAACTTTGATTTTTCAAAGTCCACCAAATGGCTCCAAATAGGTTTTAGGAGGCCCTCCCATAGGCTAAAACAATGATTTGGCAGGTTTTAGATGGTCGAAGTTTTAAAGAGACAGTACATGATAAATTTCGATATTCGAATAGTCAAATTTTTTTTTCAAATCGAATTTTGTCCTATTCGATAGCCGAAGTACATAAAAATAGCACAGAATTCGAATTTTTTTACTTCGAATTTTCACTGCGACACTTGATAAATCTGCCCCTTGGTTTATACTTTTTAACATGCCTTATTCCTACAAAGACTTATATGTGTATTATCTTTACTTGCCTTATGTAGGGTTTTCTACGTCTGGGTTTCCATGAACAGGATAGATAGCATATAGGCTTTGTTGCAGCAGCAGATAATTACAGATAACTACAACGTAGTATAAAAATCCAACACAGTGTAAACTGTGTGTGTGCTGCAATGAACCAATGAGTATAATTCATTTCCTGTATAATATCCTGCAAGCCCTCTACTGGGCTTCTGGTAAACATGTATATATAAGAAGGGAGGTTACAAATAATGAAGAAATAGATCTACACATGTCATGCGCAAATCACGAATATCACAACTAACATATAGCCTAATATGACCTTTCTCAGTTTGGGCCTAATCCAGGTCATGTTTGAGAAAAGGATTTATGACCCACGCCTACCCTCATTGTAAGAGATGACAGTAAAAATGTTTATCTTCTAGAACAGAGGTCCCCAATCTTTTTTACTCATGAGCCAATTAAAATGTAAACACAGACACCCTAAACTTTCCTGGGGGTACCTAATAAGAGCTGTCATTGGCTATTTGGTAATCCCTATGTGGACAGGCAGCATACAGGAGACTCTGTTTGGCAGTACACCTTGTTTTTGTGCAACTAAAACTTGCCTTCAACCCAGGAATTCAGAAATAAGCACCAGTTTTGAGACCTCTGAGAGCAACCACTGTTTTGGATCACTGTTTTAGAATAACTGATTTTTAGTCTTATATTGTAAACCGCCTTCATACTGTGTCTCATACTACATGGCATTACAAGCAGATTTATCAAGGGTCGAAGTGAAATCGAGGGAATTTTCGAAGTTAAAAAATTTGCAATTCTAAGTAATTTTTGTATACTTCGACCACCGAATTGGCTACTACGACTTCGATTCGAAGTAAAATCGTTCGACTAATCGACCATTCGATAATCGAAGTACTGTCTCTTTACAAAAACTTCGACTTCAATATTTCGCCAACTTAAACCTGCCGAAGTGCTATGTTAGCCTATGGGGACCTTCCAGAGCAATTTTCTAAGTTTTTTTGTATTCGAAGGAAAATCGTACGATCAAATCGTTCGAATTGTACAATTCGAAGTACGATTGGAATCGGAATCAGAATTTTCAATAAACACTTGAATTCACTTTTATGTTAGAAAGATAGAGTTGTTTATCTCCAATATATAATATCCAGAGTGCTGGATTTCTCATTGAAAGTCTATTAGCTAACACTGTTTCACTTAAGCTGCTAGCACAGGTTTTTCATGCTATTATTTTTCAGTCCAGATTGAAAAATAATTGTGTTTAATATTATTTTTCTGCTAGGGTAATAGACCTCACATACCTCTTGTCATGTAGCTCACAACAGCAACAGTGAGATGGACCTCCCCAGGCACCATATCATTTGAGGAACTGATAGAGTAGTATCTGGGTTTCAATGGTGGCAGCTGAGTGAGCACAAATGTTGTAGGCACTTGTAGGGATGGAAATTCTTCTAGTACCTCCAGGAAGTTAGGAAAGTTATGGTTCTTCCATTGATTGTATTCATCTGAATTCTGCAAACAGAATTAGCAAATTATGTTACTTGGTAATAAGTAATGTTCAAATTTAACAAAAACTCAAGTGAAGGTTTATCATGTCTGTATTTATTTCCACTTGTGAAAACACTAATGAGCCTGGTAAATTCATTTCAGCATGGAAAATAATTGTCCGGATCCTTATTACCCACATGTGATTTTCATGGAAGAGTAACGGTTCCCTTGGGTGCCAAAGTTCATGGCTGCTTCTGAACTGCACTCAGCACTAAAATGTCCTTGAAAATGGCTTCTCAAAACAGTCAAACAGAAGCAATGTTCATCTTTGATAAAATGTTTTAATAATGGATCAATATTTTCAAAATGGAATTCCTTCTTGGTTCCCCCACTATGGTTTAAACCAGTCTGTCCCTAAATGAGGAAATTTAACAACTTCTACTAACAATAAATAAACTGACAGTCCTTGCTATTTTATAATACTATATTTTCAAAGAAAATATAGGTGGACTATTAGTAATCACATTAGAAGCACAGAAACATGTAGGTGCAGGTAAAAAATTTTTTTAAGTATTCATGTTTCCCGATTAGAAAAATAAAACATTCCGTGCTTGAGTTACATTGCATTGCTTTAATTACTCGACCCCCTAGAATAGGTTAAAAATGAATATAATTCGTACCTTGCTTAACTCTTCCAGCCTGATTTTATCTGTGATGTCTGTAGCCAGCAGGGAGAGTTTTTTCAGCAGAAGCTGCGTCGGTGGCGTAGTTATGTCTAGGAAATATGTCAATGCTTGTGTCAAAGAGCAGGGAGGGATTTTTTCGCTGATTGACCAGAAGCTTTCTGTAATTACAAGAAGAGAGGAAACAAACCGAATATTATCCAATTAGTTCCTACTGCAATTCTTGTCCTTCCTGTTTGACATTTTCTGGGGACGTTTTTCCTTTATATTTTTGTTTTAGATTTATTTATAAAGCCCGGCCAGGGTACTTAATGCTTTACAGAAAAATAAACTAGAGAGTTCCTCTAAATGGTTCCATAAAAACAACAAATAAACAGAGTAAAGTGTAAGAGGTAAAGGAACAAACTGCAAAAGGTGTAAGCCCCATGCAATAAGCAGTCATTCTTAATGGAACCGTTATCTTCGATAGATTTATATTCCAATAACTGATATCACCCCATTGTTTTTGCTATTTCATATTTCTAACATATGGGCCTCATTTAAAAAATGGCAGCCATATACAGATGAACATTTGGGTTATCTGAGAGCCAGTGGCCCAAACTCCCAAATATCATGCATTAGCCTATAGAAGGTCTAAATGGACCTTTGTAACTGAACGTATATTTTTTTATAATTGAAGCCAGAGCAAGTGGCTCAAATTACCCAATGCAAAAAAGTACAAAACATTCAAAAGTGCAAGGGTGCCATTGGACTTGCCTTAAAAATGGCCTTAAAAAAGTCCCAAACTCCAAGACACTGGACAAAAGGTGCAATGGAAGAGAAGAGAAGGCTCCCCTTCATTAAAGCTTTATCCCCAAACTCCCCAGCCAAAAGACCAACTGCAAAGCTAGTGGGTCCCTTCATGCAGCCACCTCCAGTCCCAAGGACTAGGGATGTAGCGAACTGTTCGCCGGCGAACTAGTTCGCGCGAACTTCGACTGTTCGCGTCCGCCGAAAGTAAAATTTCGTTCGACCATTCGACCATTCGACCATTCGATCGCTAAAATCGAACGATTTCCATTCGTTCGAACGATTATAAGCATTCGATTGAATTAAAATCATTCGATCGAATAGCTTCGATCGTTCGATTCGAACGAAAATCCTTCGATCGTACGAATAAAATCCTTCGATCGTTCGATCGAACGATTTTATCGAGCGTTCGAAGTTCGCGAACTGTTCGCGAACTGTTCGCTTTCTTGCCGGTGTTCGCGAACGGTGTTCGCGAACACATTAACGGCAGTTCGCTACATCCCTACCAAGGACTTGCAAGGGGTCCAGACCACAAATGGACCTCCAAGAAGGTATGGGAAACTTGTGTGCCCTTGGAGGGACCAGGTTTCAAGGGGAAAAAGACTAATGTATGTCCCTGAGGCCTATTGCACCAATCCAATATATGCTAAAAAATTAAAAAGTAACGGTGACCCCAAAAGGAGGATAAATAAATAGATAAAAATCATAAAATCAGTGCAGCTGTATGCAGCCCCAGCCTGTTGGCCACATTTTTAAGATGTCTTAAAGGTGAAGAAAGGTCTTTTTTTGCTTGGAGGTGCCAAACATTAGGCACCCCAAGTGGTTGTATTTACTTACCTGACACCCCGGGCCAGTGCTCTTATCAGCAGAAAACTACACCGGCCCAGGGTTCTTCCAGCGAGCACCACAGATCGATCATCTTCCTGCTTCTTCTTTCTTATCGCTGCTGCGCATGCGCAGTAGAGTGAAATGCCAAACTTTAAAGAAAAAGCCGGCTATTTAATTCTACTGTTCATGCGTCTGCCCTGAGAAATTTGCAGATTGAAGAAGCAGGAAGATGATCGATCTTTGGTGCTCGCTGGAAGAACCCCAGGCCGGTGCAGTTTTCTACTGATAGGAGCACCAGCCTGGAGTGTCAGGTACAGTAAGTAAATACAATCACTTGGGGTGCTTAACTTCTGGCACCCCCAAGTTAAAATTACTTTCCTTCTCCTTTAACCACTGGTGCCAAGAGGGTTTAAGAGAATAAAAAGTGCCAGTGCATATGGCGTTATTCTTGCCAGTGATCTTCTGGCACCTGTGCCCTTGGGCCCATCAAAATTCTGGGCCTTTGTCCAGAGGATCAAGTGCCTCTCTGCTCTACCAACAGATGTGGACTCCTATTCCTTCCTCAATTAGGAGGATAAGAAACTACACCTGATCTTAGCCAAAATATTGTTGCTGTAAAAATGTAAAATGTACACAATATTTTTACCATACTCTCAGGCATAAACATAATCCCTGTCTGTCCTATCATGAGGAGACCCTATAATGTTTGTGGGAAACTCCTAAAGTTCCCAATTTCATGCAATATGAAAAGTTTGCGGGAAATGAAAGTGTTAACGAAGCCAAGACAGATTCTTACCCTGCTCATTCCGCGTCTCCAGTCGGATATGCTGGTTGCAGGGCGGCGCATCCTTCAGAAGTCTAATTATGCTCGTTACTAACTCTGGCTGATTGCCAGCAAACAAACCAACATGTTCTCCTGGCATATACCGTATTTCCTGGCTATTCTCATAGGAAAGCTTCACAAGCAGCGTGGCACGGCTGTAAACAACAAGAAAAACCTCTATAATGGCCTTAATTGCGTATACAGGATTTCCGTTTTATGAGAAATATCAACATTGTCTGTGTGTGTTTTGGGAGTCAGATTTTTTTCAGGTTTAAGCTATAACTGACTTTACTGTCACCACAACTCCAGCAATCAGTTCTGGTTTCTCAGAGTTACGGTTGGATTGAATGCTGGCATCTCCCCAAATGAAGGGTGGGGGGATGCATTCTATCAACTGAATGACTATATAGTAACTAACTGCACTTACTGTTATCTGCAAACTGTAATGTACCATTATGAGCTATATTTAGGCTCAGTAATAATCATCATCTTCCGAAGGCACAATAGTAAAATACACACAATACTAGTCATTGTTATTATTTTTATATTATGGCAGGTCATTTGTGAACTTTTTGGACCAGTCCACTGCGCTGCTCACTCACTGGGCCAAATGGAGCTAAAGGTATGAGACCTGTTATCCAGAATTCTCAGGACCTGGGGCTTTCTGGATAAGGGATCTTTCCATGGATCCCCATGATTTGTCTACTAAAAAATCAGCTGAACAATAATTAAAACCAATAGGATTGTATTGCCACCAATAAGGATTCATTATATCTAAAATAATATCAAGTACAAGGTACTGTTTTGCTATTACAGAGAACCATTGATTAACTTTTAATAATGTGAATTATTTTATTAAATTCTATGCAAGATCCTTTCCGTAATTCAGACCTTTCTGGATAAAAGGTTTTTGGATAACGGATCCCATACCTGTACTGCAATGGGCTTTCAAATGGAACTAGGAATCCTACATATTGCCATTAGAGTAAACATATCAATATTTTCAGCCAACCAAAAGTCATGTATAGGAGTTATAGGAATACTGTTGTTAGGAGAAGTGCTTAAATTACAATTGAAAACAATGTTCTAATTACAATAGTAAACAATGCACAATTGTAAAGTGATGTCATTTGAAATAAGGAACACAGAGGTACTTGCTAAATATAGTCTAATCTCCTTTTGTGTTTGCATGGGGTGTAGAATTTACCGGTCAGACACATGACGGTAGGGTTGCCATCTGTCCGATTTTGACCTGGACAGCCCGGTAATTTGAAGGGCTGCCCGGGTCAAAAACTGCAGGCCCGGTTTTCCAAATTAGGAGCAGCAGCAATCCTATCTTGCTTTATGGTGGGCATGTAAAAGATAATAAAATAATAGATAAACGCAGCACTAGATTAGAAGGATTAAATTGAATTATTTTTTTTAATAGTTAATTATTGAGATATTGGCATCTCTTTAAAGATATTTGAAGGGAACATGTTAATAAGACAAAAATAGCAATGCTGGTTATGATTTTTTTTTTTATAGATTTCTGGTACAATTAAGGCTAAACAGATTATGTTAAATTATATATTAAATTGCCCAGAGTGCTCCTTCATACACTTTTGCCATTTATTTGGTTTATTGTTGTGTAAATAAATGATGCAGCTTCATGTTCAGTTTTTCCAACTGGCTGCAGTCAGCAGAAAGTTAAGTTAGACAGCAGATGAAGTCTTGTGGTGTGGCTCTGCTCAGATAATTAAGTTAAAGGGATTCCGTTATGATTTTAAGGATGGTGGCACACGGGGAGATTAGTCGGCCAGCGACAAATCTTCTCTACTGCGGGTGACTAATCTCCCCAATTGCCTTCCCGCCAGCAAGAATGCGAATTGCCATGCGGGATGGCATATGTATCGCTTCGGTTTTCAGAAGTATCCAGAAGTTTCGGAAAACAAAGCCATACGTATGCCATCCCACCGGTGATTCGCATTCTTGCTGGCAGGAAGGCATTTGCTATTTGGGGAGATTAGTCGCCCTCAGTAGAGAAGATTTGTCACTGGGCGACTAATCTCCCCGTGTGCCACCACCGTTATGGTGTAGCTTTTATTTCCAAAGTACACTCTTTACATTGCAAATAATTCACTTTACAGTGTAAAATTGTATTTCTAGCCCTATAAGTGTATTTTTTTTTTAGTTGTAATATTGGTGTGTAGGCAGCCATCTCAGGTTATTTTACCTGGTTTTAGTTTCAGAAAGAGCCAGCACTTTAGGATGGAACTGCTTTCAGGCAGGCTGTTGTTTCTCCTACTCAATGTAACTGGAGTCGCAGTGGGACTTTATTACTGAGCGCTGTTCTTACATCTACCAGGAAGCTGTTATGTGGTTACCTTCCCATTGTTCTGCTGATGGGCTTCTTGGGGGGGGGGAGAATGGAGGGGGATGCTATCACTCCAACTTGCAGTGCAGCAGTAAAGAGTGACTAAAGTTTATCAGAGCACAAGTCACATGACAGGGGGCACCTAGGAAACTGACAATATGTCTAGCCCCGTGTCAGATTTCAAAGTTAAATATAAAAAATCAGTTTGCTCTTTTGAAAAACCAATTTTAGTGCAGGAGTCTGCTTGAGCAGCACTATTAACTGATGCATTTTGAAATAAACATGTTTTCCCATGACAGTATCCCTTTAATGAGCACAAAAGAGTCATCTGACGTTTCTCTGGTCATAGAAACTTTCCTCTGCTGACTGTAGCCAGGGGGTCAAACAGTACAGTTGGTGGTGCTCTTGGTTTTCCAATTCATTATATTAACAGTTTTATAATGATTATATAATGTCTTGAAAATGATGCCATCGCTGAAGCTAAATTACCTGGACTTGGGGCTTTGCAAATTCTGCCTAAATCTGAGTTTCATTGGCAGTATGCTCCTGGAGTGCATTTTACAGAGCGCTGTGAAATGGAAAAAAAAAACATTATGAGAAAGCATTATTCATTGTGAATACAACATGGATTCTGCTTGTGATATTTTCCTTTCACATATCCTGATCTTCAGCGCAAGCTGAACAACTCAAGCATGTTATGGCAGAGCAGGCATGGCATGTGAACTCAATGTAGATATTTTGGGAGAAGTCATTTAGTCAGACTCTGGACACAAGCAGCACTTGCATTATACGGAATGATGGGAGGTGTTTATATTGAGTTTTTTCCTTCAGTTTAATTAGTTTGATAAACATAAACAACAAAACAACTATTAGCAATTAGACAAATACATTAGGGATACTATTCTGGAATCCTCTTAAAGTTCATTTTGTGCACATATGGATAATACAGTGTGGGATCAGTTATCTGGAAACCCGTTATCCAGAAAGCTCCAAATGACAGTAAGGCCATTTCCCATAGACTCCATTATAATCAAAAAATACAAATTTTTATACATGATTTCCTTTTTCTCTGTATTAATAAAACAGTACCTTGTACTTGATCCGAACTAAAATATTATTTTAAGCAAAACCAGCCTATTGGGTTTATTTAATGTTTACATGATTTTCTAGTAGAGAAGATATGGAGAACCAAATTTCAGAAAGATCCGTTATCAGAAAACTCCAGGTGCATTCTGGATAATAGGTCCCATATCAGTACAATAATGCCATGTATACTAGAAATCAATTTGAATCTGAGCAAAACCAAAGCATGAAACTGACACCAGTAAACTCAAAAATAAACTCAAGTTTTTTTTTTGATGTTAGATATTTTTGTATATTTTCAAGCCATTTCCCCCACGAGTGCTGTTACATAAGTTATTGGCATTTTTAGTCGCTTGCGTGGCTCAGAATGAAGTGCTTCCTTCCATGTGCCCTAGATAAACGTATTATTTTATGGCCTCGTTTCCGCAGAACATAGAGAGGCTACACCTTTTCCTGGTTTCTGTAGTTAGACACGTGAAGTAACAATGAGGCAAAGGGAATATACAAAGTGGGAAACAATGTGCCCTCTGGAGATATAAAAGCTCCCTTTCCAAATATTACAGTCAGGCTCTTCCCTATTGAATGTGGAAATGCAATGATAATGCTGCAGGTGCACTTTATCTCTCAGGAAACATGATCTGGAAAAAACCTGACCCTTGTTTTGGTGCTTTTTTTTCCCCTACTTCTTCAGTTCATTGAAAACCCCAAGATGGTGCGATACAAGGACTATTACAAAGGAAGTTTGTTTCCCTGCGTGTTTTATGTGCTTGTGCAACTGAATACTGGTGAGATCAAACGATTTGCAACCCTGGCAAAAGTTGCACTAAGTCTAATGGAACTAAGTCTGCAAAATCACATGATTCAAAGTCTCTGAATTCTACTGGCCGATGCCAAAGATATCAAGAGAAATTAAAGGTGATACAAAGTGAACATTATTTTGGACAGTTTGACATGGGAGCAAAGGTATAAAGATGCTTTGTTAAAGGCCCAGCGTGTTCCATTTGATCTTTTTCACTCCAAATATTTTGTAAGAGCGACTACTGACCCAGCATGCAGTGTAAGGGCTCTTACACACTGGCGGTTTTACTGGTGCTCCCTTGCGTTGCACTTCCTTCCGTTCAGCTGCAGGGGAGCGCAATAGTAAATGCACTTAATTATTGTCAAGTCGGCTGTACTCACACAGACGCATTTAATCGCCAAACGCAAGTGAGACGCAGCATGTTGCATTTCACCTGCGTTCAGTGCATACATGCGTCTGTGTGAGTACAGACCCCTTGACAACTCCTGCGCTCCCCTGCGGCTGAATGGAAGAAATCACAATGCAGGGGAGCAAAGGTAAAACCGCCCGTCTGTAAGAGCCCTAAGTATTGCCTCAATTAACCATTGTCTGATTGCAGCCTGGACACAAGTTCCTTTTAATTGCATTTTAATTAGATCTTCTCTCTTAAAGAGGGTTTTCTTATAGCCTGTATAGACAGCATAATCCTATTTAAGCATAGCTATTCCCTGTTCTACACATTTGTGCTGGGAAAGGTACAGTGGGCCTTTAATTTACACCCCAAAAAATGGTTCAATAACTTCACATTTTTGACTATGAAAGTAACATAATCTTATTTAAAATGTATAAATCAGAGTTAAACTAGAATTGATACAAGTACTTTATATAAAAAGCATGGCAAACAGCAGTATACAATTCTGATTTGTAATACACCACCTTTATAAATATGGCCCACAGAATAAAATCAAAGCTGATACAGGTATAGGATCCGTTATCCAGAAACCCGTTATCTGGAAAGTTCAGCATTACAGAAAAGCCATCTCCCATAAATGCCATTTTATCCAGATTTGTAAAATTTTATTAATTTCTTTCCGTAATAATAAAATAATACCTTGTACTTGATTCAAAGTAAGATATAATTAATCCTTACTGCATTCTGGATAACAGGTCCCATACCTGTACATTGTGATTTGGGCTTCTGTACCAGCCCAAGGCCACAGTCCTTTAGCAGGGAAGATCTGTGTCTCCAAAGGTGCCCAAGTAGCTCCCCATCTTCATATCATATATGTTAACGTTAGCGTATACATTGATTTGCATACCTTTGATGTGGTCATATGGTTGGTTATCATTAACAAGACGATAATTTGCTGCATTCCAAGTTTCTGTTGAGGTGTAACACTTTGGTAAATGAATGTTGTGTCTGTCTCGAATTTTAAAGAGTTCACATGCAGCCTAGAGAAGAAATGGTCAGAATTGTAATGATATTTAATTAATAGCCCAGTTACATTTACAAATACATTGAAAACTATTCAAACCTTGTAATTTAATGAGCATTGGAAAGTTGCCTAGAATTGCAGTCTCTTTCTTTATGCAAAATGTTATTTTCGAGTTTACATCAATTTTGGTGGCAACATTTTTTGATTTCATACAATTTCCTGTTATTTCTGGTGTCTTGCTACACACAATCATTATCTTTTTTTGGGTTATAAGCAAAAATATTTGTTTTCACACTAATGTTTTATTTATGCAAATTAAAATATTGCACAGTATCTACCTTAAACGTTTGAACTGCCCAGTTTAGGAAAGCCTCTTCCTGCCCACTGAGCTCATCTCCTTCACCCGTAATGCTGATTTGTGTGGCACCAAGCTGTGCCAGCCTTTGGTCTATTGTATGGGCAAAAGCACAGAACTGTGGGTACATGCTGGATCCAAGGCCAAAAACAGCATACCTATAAACAATAAGGACATTGTGAGTCATACTTAAAAGTACAATAGCACTGAAAATCAGAACTCAAGATCTTACTTATAACTATTGCATGCCAAGTATTTTTATTAGGTACAATTTTAAAGGACAACTAAACCCTAAAAATGAATATGCCTAAAAATCCCATATTTTATATACTGAACTTATTGCACCAGTCTAACGTTTCAGCTGGTCAATAGCAGCAATGATCCAGGACTTCAAACTTGTCACAGGGGGGTCACCATTTTGGAAAGTGTCTGTGACACTCACATGCTCAGTGGGCTCTGAGCAGCTGTTGAGAAGCTAATCTTAGGGGTTGTCGCAAGTTATCAAACAGTAAAAGAGGATTGTCTGTAATATAAGCTGATGGTACACGGCTGATTATTAAATTCTGATGCTAGTTGCACTGATTTCTGTGCTGCTATGTAGTAATTATCTGTATTAATTACTAATCAGCCTTGTATTGTGACATTTATATTCTATGTGTACTGTATATTGTGAGTGGGTCTCTAACTCAATAAGTGACAGCAGCACAGAGCATGTGCAATGAATAAGCAGAAAAGAAGATGGGGAGCTACTGGGGCATCTTTGGAGACACAGATCTTTACTTCTAAAGGGCTGTGGTTGCCTTGGACTGGCACAGAATCCCAAAACATAATGGGCAACAGTTCAAGCTACTTCTTTAGTTTAGCTTTAGTTCTCCTTTAAGCAAATAATTCATGTTTTTAAAAAAAAAATATTCCCTTTTTCTCTGTAATTATAAAACAGTATTTGATACAAATTAAGATATAATTAATCCTTATTGGAGCCAAAACAATCCTATTAGATTTTCCCCTCAACCAGCTCAGTTGTTATAAAGATTATTTTGTGAGCTGGCTGGAAGGAGGCTTCAGTGTACATTCTTACTCAACTGAGAGGAGATAGAAAAAACCCTGGACCATCTAAAAATAAGAAGAGTTTGTTGCTGGATCCCTGGAGACTTAGAGGTCCCCGTATTAGTGGAAAACTTCTGATTTTGTTATGACTTTTTTTTTAACAAAAACCCACAGATTAGGATTTAATTTATTGGTAAACTGCTGCAGGGTTTTCTTTGCATGGAAAGAGGAAAACATCCCTTTAAGTTGGACTGTTACTAAAAGAAAGAGTTCATTAGTACCTTAATTTGTTTTTTAGCTCTTTGTAAGAAAACATTGCTTTCTTGAATTTCTGTAGGAAAAAAACAAAGTCTTAATGCATACATAGAAAATGGCAAAGTAATTTTCTTGTGTAAAAATGCATTTCAGGAAGGCATTTTGGGGAGATTAGTCGCCCCACAGAAGTGAAGATTTGTCGCTGGCCGCAACCCTTAGGGGCACATTTACTAAGGGTCGAATTCGACCCTCGAAGTAAAATCCTTCGAATTAGAATATCGAATTCGAAGGATTTACTGCAAATCCTACGATCTAAGGATTTTAATCCATCAATCAAAGGATTTTCCTTCGATCAAAAAAACCTTAGAAAAGTAATGGGGAAGGTCCCCATAGGCTAACATTATACCTCGGTAGGTTTAAACTACCGAAGTATGTAGTCGAAGTTTCTTTTAAAGAGACAGTACTTCGACTATTGAATAGTCGAACGATTTTTAGTTCGAATCGAAGTCAAAGTCATAGTCGAAGGTCATAGTAGCCTATTCGATGGTCGAAGTACCCAAAAAAATACTACAAAGTTTTTTTTACTTCGAATCCTTCACTCGAGCTTAGTAAATGTGCCCCTTAATGTTAATGTGTAGATACAGGCTGCTATAGGCAAAGCAAATGAACTTTTGCCTCCTTGATAATTTAGGCTAGGCCAAGGCATTGCTTAAAATGAAACCAATAGTAATAGGGTACATTATCATATTGTTGTTTGCATTTTGTGAGTAAGTGGGTCATTTATTAAAATGCAATTATGAATTCCTAGAATATTCCCAGAAGTCTGGATTTTAACACATTTACTAACCTTTTTTTCACATTTTGGAATTGTATTTGTGATTTTGTTTAGTTATCAGAGCATTCTCATTTTCCTCCCCTTTGACTTTTTCATCACATATATCTGTGTTGCATTAATTTCAGCCCATCTTATTGGGGCATTTAGATAAATCTCTAAAATGTTATGAAAAACCACAGGTTCAGAGACAGGCTAATGAGCATTCCAACCGCAATATTTTATCTACCTCTCCATTTCCTGGGCAGTCTCCGTTACCGAAAGTGCTTGTCACCACCAGTAAAAGGGTTTCATCCTCCAAAATTCTGATGTTATAGTCATCCATACAGAGAGCCTATGGATAAAATAGAGATAAGTATGATAGAAATTGATTTATACTTGTTAGGTTATAATTACTATAAAGAACAGGCCTACTTTCCCATTAGCCTATATTCCTTTGCCACTGTTTGATTTGTCATACCTGCTCATTGCTAAACAATATTCTTGCACAAAAAATGCTCACATAAGTCATTCATCCACCAAGCATCTGTTTAGCAGAAGATCCACTGTATAAATGGAACTGAAATGGCAACACCAGCTGTGACACTCTCATGGCTAACATTATAATACAATAACTCTAAGCATCTCTAAAAATTGTCTAAACTCTTCCCATCAGGTTTTTCAGTGTACAGGTTTTTTATGTATTCTAAGTGGGAACGGCGGCGCTACAAATGTCAAGTCTACTGTACTGCTGCAAAGCTTAAGCCCCCTTAGCCAGGAGCATTGAAATCATAGTCACCAAGTCCATCACATTATAGAGATTTGTCATTTTCTTCATTTCCTAGCTATGTCCAACAAAGCTTAATTTCATGTATACAGTAACTGAGCATTACATATAGTCACCAAGTCCTTAGAAAAGGTACTAACCTTGGCATTGAAGGCATAACTGAACAGTGCTTGCAGTTTCTTTGCAAAAGTTTCCGATTTCCCCGTTTCTGTTGCATAGAGGATGGTTACTTTTGTTCTGGCAGCCAAAGTTTTCTTTAAGAGTGAGGAAGCAAACAGCACAGACCTGGTGTAAGACATGGTTATGGTTAGCACAATAGAAGGAACAGAATGCAATGACTAACTGGGTGCTTCTGCTTTATGCGGGTATTGCAGTATATACACATACACCATGCCATTAAACAATAAACTGGATATTGTGTCAACTCCACGTAGAGTGCACTTAGTTCACATTTTACAAAAATATGGTTCTTACTTTGCCACTACACTAAACTTGAATTCCTTCTTCTTTGGTTTACGGTTTTCATCCTGCCACAGGTGAGTTTTCCAAGCATCAATCTATAATAAAGTGATTACATATTATGATAAGCAGATATTTATATCAACTCATATAAAAGGGGCTTGGTGTAATGCATCCCTACCTGATAGTAATAAAATGGGCTTAGAATGTAATTGAGCATTTCCTGGTGAAACACTGGTGTGATGCTGCCTGACATCGGAGGGACAAGCCAAACCCAGTCAGCTGGGCAACCTCCTCGCAGCCGGTACTCATTCTCCAGGTGCTTCATAAAGGACTCCGCTGCAGAGTGGTGATCCATAATGGTTACATTGTGTTTCTGAAATGCAGAAATATCATTAATGGCATGTGTAGGTAGTAATGCTTAGAAGTTATGGAAATTGTAATTAATCAAATGCTATCTAGAATGGACACCCCTGGTATACAGTGTTCAAGCCAGAACCGGTACCAAAATCCCAATCACTTGGAAGCTAAAATAAAATTGCTTATCAGAGAAGGAAGTTTTATAAAATGCACAGAATACACCAGCATTCTTCTGCTTACATCAATCTAACATCATATGTTATACCCGTTATTACGTCAATATTGATTGGTTACTAGTTATTAAAACTTTATAAGGATACACAATGATTGCTATAGACATGAGATACATTATTTTCTCCTGCAGGGTGTTGCCTGCTTTCACAGTATACATGTGTCTAGCAGCAGCGGCTACTTCCCTTATTTTATCAGTTCTATCTAATAATAATAATTATGATAATGATGACGATAATTAGGGATGGGCGAATTTTTTCACCTTGTTTCACTGCAGAATTGACGCCCATAGACCTGTATGGCGCTGTGCGACGAAAAAAAAGATGCGCGTCAAAAAAAAAGAATTTAATGGGCGTCAGCGATATTTCGCTGGCAGCAAATTTTTGGTAAAATGAAACATGTCAAATTCGCCCATCCCTAGCGATGATGATGAAAAATATAATTTTCTCACACTAGGCCGTGTTGAGGTATAATGGTTCTCATTTAGCAATCATTGATATAAATTGGAATATATAATTTTATCCTAACTACCCGAAATTAATATTTATGTAATATGAAGAAATCATGTCCTTACTTTTGTAAGTAGCAGAATTTCAACTGGATAGATGCATAGATCAATATAACCCTCATTAACCTCAATAAGTGAGCAGTAAATCCCTAATAAATCTGCACAAATAGAATCTGTTTATTTGCAACAAGATAGATCAGAAACAACTAAGCACTTACCTGAAAACTATATAGAACGGCAATGTTGAGCTCCACAACGGCTTGGTCTTTCCACAATGAAGCCAGTTTATGTGTCTCTAGACCCAGCCGCCTTCCTACTTCCTGGGTAGGGGTAAAAAAAAAATGGTGACATGGGATCACAGTTTAAATACAGTGAACTGGTACACACATAAGGGCTTATTTATTTAAAAAAAATCTAAACAATCCATAATTTTTATTTTACGCACAGGGCATTTGTTTTTGTCATTTGGTAAGTATAATTCTACATCCAATCTAGCATCTAATATTGTGCCTAACCATAGAAAATCTACCATGTTTTTTATTTAAAACTATATTAATAACTCCAATTTTTAGTAACAGATTATGGAGCAGTAAGCACAGAGTTCTGTTGTGGCCTGCATTCTCTGCCACTCCGTAACTTGTGCATCTCAATGACATGCAAGTTAATGAATGGGTAAGTGGCAGGAACAGGACAGTGGCAAATTGCAAAAACAAGGCCACATTGCACACTTATTTTTGCACTCTGCCAACAAATTTGCACACTTACAACAAATGACATATCGCTTATCTAACGGTCTATGGAAAGCATGTAAGCTGGGTTAAATTTCAAATAATTATGCACAGAGCTGAAAAATAACAGAGCAGTGGCGGAACTACCAGGGGAGCAGGGGCCCGCACCCCCTCAGGGCCCCCGACAGCTCGCACACTGGCGATTTCAGGGCGCACTGGCCGATTTCGGGTAAAAAAAAAAACTGGTACGGAGGGGGCGGGGGCTCGGCAGCACGTCCCGCACCAGGGCCGCCTCCCTCCAGTTATGTTACCGTAACAGAGGCATAACTACCTCAAGCACATTATAGCGCTGAACGTCACAGAAATCCCGCACACCAATTTCTGTTCCCATGTACCAGCCGTTGAATGGACAAGCAGAGAACTCTAAACCTCCAGCTTCAAGAAGCATATTGGCAACTGCAGGTAACGTAAACCACCTCAAGCCAAGTTCCTTGAACCACTCATACCTTTAAAAAAAAAAAACACAAGTACATAGATTGGTCCAGATTCAATTCAGTGAGAAAAGGGTTTATCATGTGAAAACTCAATTTGAGATGCAATTCAGAAAAATGTATCCCTCTGTTTGTTATGTGAAAACTCTATTTAAGTCTAAGAGGAAAAAACTGCTAATGAATTTGGAGAAAAGTTTTTGCTCCTCCAATTGAATCTTGTCCATGATTTTTCACGTTATAAACCATGAAATAACTTTTTCTCACTGAATTGAATCTGGCCCTTTATGTGTGTGATTATATGGGAACGAGGGAACCTCAAACCAACAGGCCTGCTCTACTTACTTTGGGTGTTCTATTGGTACTTCATCGATAATATCTGATGGTATCACAAACAACTCCGGATCTTGCCCATTGGCCTGAAGCACCAAAGGGAGGATCTCAAACCGACTGTATTTTGGCTTCCATCCAAGATGGATACACAACTGAAAGTACATGTTTTTTTTGTTTAAAATAAACCTGTTTGTAAATAAATTCTAATATATTCACAATGATTGATATTAAAGATTATTAACCGTACATAACCCAAAATAAAAGCAATATTCAGTTAAAGGACCAGTAACATCAAAACAATTGTAAAACAAATTTGTTAGTTTGCCCCGATCCACACAAAGCTCATGCTTGAAGCACTGTTGCACTTTGCAGCCGCGTACTAGAATGGCCCGTTTCCCCAAGAAATACAGCCTGGGGCGCAGAGACGCACAATCCTTGTAAAGCTGGAATAATGTTGTAATAGGAAACATTTTATACAGGGATTGGTGTGCTGACAGTAGCACGGAAAGTGGGAGCTAAAGAATCCAGCAGCAGAAAGCCAGGGAGGAGAAATCGAGCGCCACTCACTGGCTCGTCGCCCTGCCGCCTTTTCTGCAGAGAAGCAAAAGCGGATATTTGATATGTTATTTCTCAATAAAGACTTTGCGATTTTAATGTATAATTTGTGTTGGTGTTTTTTTTTTATTGTAACACTTTTAAAACCTAAATAAATAGCAAACCACATGGATCTTGCATGGCAGATCAAACATCAGTCAGTTTCAGTCCATCTGTAGATCACACATAGCTAACATTTAATTTACTAGCTCTTTCTGAGCTAAAAAGACCTTGGAAGTTTTAGATCTGCAAAACTTGTAATATTAGCCACCCCCTACCCGGAGCTCCAAATCACAAATCTTAATGTTTCTTCATTCTGAGATGAGACGGTTCTGTGTAAGGTTCTGTTTATGTTATTTGTAAGTGATTTTTGGTCCATTTTTTAATTTATCAAGTAAATTTATCATATATACCTCTGTAAATTCTATACTGGCTGGGTCACCAAGGATTGATCCATCTGGCATTTGAAAACCTGCGTAACGAACCAGTTGACTGTTCCACACTCTAAAATCATGTTTCCCATCGGTCCTCTGAGGAAATATGGTAATAGTAGATCTGAAATAGAAAAACAGATAGAAACTGGTATAGAGGTCAGCTTAGTATATCAACAGCAGGGCTTTTACAGTAACATACAAAATACGGGGCTTAAGGATGGAAGAGAATCCTGGAATTAACACCTACCTTGTGAAGATGTTACTTTCAGGCAGGGGTGCTTCACCAATGAGGCGAGTTGAGGCCTCAGGCGGCAGCGCCCCACTAGGTACCAGGGGCGCCAAAAATGCCGCTCCTGGTACTTTAACCCTTTCCCTGCCGGCCGTTTTGTCTAGATGCGAACATCTACTGCCAAGCAGTTTTTAGATATTTTGCACTCTTTCACTTTAAGGACCTTTCCTGGGGTGGTCTTTTAGTTTTTTTTGGTGGAATTCTACTTCTGTAAAAAGATATAGGCTTCTAAGTGTATAATAAAATGAAAAAAAATCATGTTTCACAAAGAACAATCACATATATCAGAAACATCATTTATTCTATGTGCAAGAACACAGCCGATTTGGAAAGGTCTATGTCTCCTGAACGCAGCAATACCAGATATATATCGTTTTATGGAGATTTCTCACTTATATAGATCAAAATCTGCAAGCAGTACACTACCAAATTTCCAAAACACTGCTCCCCAAACGGCATACTTCTGATTTCAAGCCAAACATTCCGCTAACAGTAGGTTTACCCTAGAAAACTACCCATTATTAGAAAGAACAGATTGTGGTGAATCAGAAATGGGTAAATATATCGTTTTACTCCAAACTAACAAATTGCAATTGTTTCCTAAAGTTATAATGTTTTATAGAAATTAGTGATTTTTTTTAAAAATGACCTCAGAGCTTCCACTCTACAGCATCACATCTCGCACACATCATTAGGTATGAATATGAAAGCCTGGGGTCCACTGAACAGTTTGATGCCCAATATGTACAGGTTTACCTAAGCATGTGGTATATAGGGGCCCTAAAATGTAGACACCTCATTTGAGCTATCAGTTCTGTAATTCCAGATACTGCAAAATCAACACATTTACATAGTTTGGGGGGGCAAAGTTAGAAAAAAGTATGTTCACCCAAGAAAACCATATTTTTTCTGAAAGTACACATTCCCCTGAATCCAAATTGGGTATGCATGTCTTTCTACTCCAAAGTACCAAGCCGCAAACCATTCCTAAATTTGTTTATTTTGGTGACATTTCCAAAAATCACCTCAAAATGTCTACCCTGCAGCATCGTATTACCCACATACTTTTAGGTATCAAGAGAAATCACCCCAAATATGAAAGCCTAGGGTCCTCTGAACAGTTTGATGCCCAATATATATAGGTGTACCCAAGCACATGGCATATAGGAGCCCCAAAAGGAAGACCCCCATATGGTCTGTCAATTCAGGTACTGCGAAATCAACACATTTACATGGTTTTGGGGGGGCAAAAGTAGAAAAAAGTAAGTTCACCCCAGAAAACCATATATTTTCGGAAAGCACACATTCCCACAAATCTAAATTGGGTATGCATGTCTTTATACTCCAAAGTACCAAGCTGCAAACCATTCCTAAATTTGGTGATTTTGGTGACATTTCCAAAAATCACCTCAATATGTCTACCCTGCAGCATCGTATTACCCACATACTTTTAGGTATCAAGCCTAGGGTCCTCTGAACAGTTTGATGCCCAATATGTATAGGTGTACCCATGCACGTGGCATATAGGGGCCCCAAAAAGAAGACCCCCATATGGTCTGTCATTTCAGGTACTGCAAAATCAACAGATTTACATGGTTTTGGGGGGGCAAAAGTAGAAAAAAGTAAGTTCACCCCAGAAAACCATATATTTTCGGAAAGCACACATTCCCACGAATCTAAATTGGGTATGCATGTCTTTGTACTCCAAAGTACCAAGCCGCAAACGATTCCTAAATTTGGGGATTTTGGTGACATTTCCAAAAATCACCTCAAAATTTCTACCCTGCAGCATCGTATTACCCACATACTTTTAGGTATCAAGATAAATCACCCCAAATATGAAAGCCTAGGGTCCTCTGAACAGTTTGATGCCCAATATGTATAGGTGTACCCATGCACGTGGCATATAGGGGCCCCAAAACGAAGACCCCCATTTGGTCTGTCATTTCAGGTACTGCAAAATCAACACATTTACATAGTTTTGGGGGGCAGCAAAGGTAGAAAAAAGTACATTCGCCCCAGAAAACCATATATTTTCTGAAAGTACACATTCTCCTGATTCCAAATTGGGTATGCATGTCTTTCTACTCCAAAGTACCAAGCCGCAAACCATTCCTAAATTTGGTTATTTTGGTGACATTTCCAAAAATCACCTCGAAATTTCTACCCTGCAGCATTGTATTACCCACATACTTTTAGGTATCAAGATAAATCACCCCAAATATGAAAGCCTAGGGTCCTCTGAACAGTTTGATGCCCAATATGTATAGGTGTACCCAAGCTCGTGGGATATAGAGGCCCCAAAAGGAAGACCCCCATATGGTCTGTCATTTTAGGTACTGCAAAATCAGCACATTTACATCGTTTGGGGGGGGGCAAAGGAATAAAAAAGTAAGTTCACCCCAGAAAACCATATATTTTCGGAAAGTACACATTCTCATGAAACTAAATTGGGTATGCATGTCTTTCTACTCCAAAGTACCAAGCCGCAAACCATTCCTAAATTTGGTGATTTTGGTGACTTTTCCAAAAATCACCTCAAAGTTTCAAACCTGCAGCATCATATTACCCACATACTTTTTGGTATCAAGAGAAATCACCCCAAATATGAAAGCTTAGGGTCCTCTGAACAGTTTGATGCCCAATATGTATAGGTGTACCCAAGCACGTGGCATATAGGGGCCCCAAAAGGAAGACCCCCATATGGTCTGTCATTTCAGGTACAGCAAAATTAACACATTTACATAGTTTTGGGTGGCGCAAAAGTAGAAAAAAGTAATTTCACCCCAGAAAACCATATATTTTTGGAAAGTAGACATTCTCACGAATCTAAACTGGGTATGCATGTCTTTGTACTCCAAAGTACCAAGCCGCAAACCATTCCTAAATTTGGTGATTTTGGTGACATTTCCAAAAATCACCTCGAAATTTTTACCCTGCAGCATCGTGGCATATAGGGGCCCCAAAAGGAAGACCCCCATATGGTCTGTCATTTCAGGTACTGCAAAATCAAAACATTTACATAGTTTTGGGGGGGGGCAAAGGTAGAAAAAAGTATGTTCGCCCCAGAAAACCATATATTTTTGGAAATTACACATTCCCGCAAATCCAAATTGGGTATGCATGTCTTTGTACTCCAAAGTACCAAGTCGCAAGCCTTTCCTAAATTTGGCGATAAAAGCAATGGTTTTTACATTTCTGAAAATCGCCTAAAAATATTGCAATTGGCCGCATTTATCTCACCCAACTTCTTACATACAATTGTAAAACACCATAAATACTGATGCCAAGGGTCTACTGAACAGTTTTATGCCCAATATGCATTAATATCCCAAGGCAGCTGGCATGTGCGGACCCCAAATGTAAATAGTGCATATGAGTTTTCTCTGCTGCAGATTCGCCTTCTGTAAACATAGACCATTGACTTCATATTATGTGCCTCAAGACCCTCCTAACAGCAAAGACCCCCGAAAACCATATGTTTTTGGAAAGTACACGTTCTGACGAAACCAACCAAGATAAAGACGTCTTTCTACACCAAACTACCAAACTGCAAAGCTTTTCTAAACATAGAGATTTTTACAACATTTCTGAAAATCGCCTAAAAATGTTGCAGTTTGCCACATTTATCGTACACAATGTTTTATGTACAAAGAAAAATCACCCTAAATATGGACGTCAGAGGTCTACTGAAAAATTTGATGACTAATATGCACAGATTTACCAAAGTATGTGGTGTGTACGGGCCCCAAATGAAAAACATGCATATGAATTTTCACGCTTGCCAACTAAGCTGCTGAAAAGAGAACCCCAACTGTGCGTTATGTGCCGTAAGACCCCCAAACTGTAAAAAGACCCCAGAAAACCATATATTTTTGGAAAGCATATATTCTGACGGATCAATCTAAGTAAAATATATCTTTCTATACCAAAGCACCAAACAGCAAAACGATACATGAGGAACAATAATGCAGGGATAAAATTGCAATAAAACCACAAAAATTGTGCAAATCAATGAAATAACAAAATAACTGCACCGACAGCGTAATTAGTGGCCGAAATTGATTATCCAATAGTTACGCTGCTGAAATAAACAGTTTTTAGGGGTAAAAAAAAACACAAATTGGTGAAATGAAAAAGTAAAAAAAATAAAATGTGTATACATGTGTGTACACTTCCAAGAAGTGTATAAGTAAGTGTATAAGTGTATAAGTGTGTATATAAGTGTATATAAGTGCATATAAGTGCATATAAGTGTAAAATGAAAAATGAAAAAAGTTGTTTTTTTTTTTTACTTAAATATGTGTGTGTGTGTGTATGAGTGTATAAATGTAGATAAGAGTATATAAGTGTGTAAAATAAAGGCCACTTACCGTTTCTGGGTGGTCTGAGAGCTGGAGGAGTTCTTAGAGAAGCTGTCTGCAGAGTCACGGCAAGCAGGAAGTGTGTGGGTGTCACTGGAACACGAGGTAAGAAGGAGGAAGGTACGTGCTTGGCAGTTAAAGCCCTTGCCTGCCAGAACATACGGTGTACGTGCTTGGCAGGCAAAGGGTTAAGAGCCAAATTTTTTTTGCACCGACAAATTTTTGCTGGCGAATTTTCGCGGCGGTTTCGCAAATGTATTCACCGGCAGCGGATCGTGGGAATTCACCACAAATTTGCGACTGCCAAATAAATTCGCCCATCACTAACAGCAACTGATAAGCACCTCTCTTTATCAAAATGAAAACCATGTGCAAAGGTGAATCACACCATGGACTGCAATCACTACAAATATAGTTCACATTATGATGAGACCTTCATACAGTACTGGAATTATCTCATAATAAACTCTGTACTTTTTTTTATCCACAGTGGAAGGAGTAGCTTTAATGGGTGTAATTTCATTCTAGTTTAGAAAATCAGTATTAGACTTTCAGTTCTCTGCTGTGTAATCACAATGAGTATCAATGTGTTTATTAAAGGGGAACTCCAGCTTCCAAACCAAAATTTGATGAAGAGGCCCACAGAAGACAGAAACCCCTAATATACCCATCACAGTAACCTATTTCTTCAAAACGAAATATGAAGAATAAATGCCATTTTCTATGCTGAAATCCAGCTGTTCTTCTCTTTCTGCATCATTTGAAATCCTGGCAGGGAAGGAGGGACTAAACACTGATGTTACAAATTGTAACAACTTCTCCTCAGCTTACAGACAGCATACAGGAACTACATAACCCACAATGCATTGCACTGTGATATTCCTTTGCTAATTGAAATCACATGTGCAGGGAATTGTGGGGTTTGGAGGATGCAGGCTGAGGACAGCTGGCTGTTAATTCAGAGGACCCTAGTAACAGTAGTCAGCCAGCTCAGCAAAGTAGTCAGACAGATTAGCAGAAAAGCAGGGGACTAGGCTTAGGGAACTGTTCCAAACCATTAAAACTCATGAAAAGTCTGCATATTTTTCAATTCATGTATATTGCAAAGTTTACTTTTCAAAAAACTTGTTATGTTCCACTTTTTAAAAAAATAGCAAATTATCAGATTTGTGACATAAAAAACAAATGAATGTTGTATTGAGCGAATCCCACCAGCTTTAACGTACAATGACCACTCAGTGGATGCAACAAATTGTATTTCTTTCCAAAGCTATGTATCCTTTACGTCTTACAAGATCCTTAGCCATGAAATTACCTTATGTTTCCTCTATTGGACGAGTAAGTTATATGATGGCAGAGGTGATTAAACATTTCCTTGGCTGTCTTGCAGTCACGAGCATCAAAAACCTGGAATCAAAGAAAATATATGTGTTTTAGTGTGCGTGTAATCATTTTCTCTTATTCCCTTTCATAGCCATAGACAACCATTGTTGTTAAGGCATCTATGTTAAGATAACTGTTGCTGTTGTTCTTACCTGTAAATTAGACCACTGTATTCGTCCAATGCACCGGGGTGCATTTCTCCAAGCCATCTTGGATGCATACACAAGCTCATCTTTACTTAGCTGGTAGGTGCCGGTACATTCTATTTCTTTGGCCACTGTTTCCAGCCTGTTGAGGTGGTTTTCTATTTGAGGCCTAAAACACACAACACCCAAATAATCTAAGGAGAGACCTAGTTAATAAGTAATATAGGATGAGTTTTGACGTTGCTGCAAGACGAAATTCAATGGTTGCAAACTTGTACAGAGATATCAACATTTTTATTGTAAACATATGAAGATCACTGATGAACATTCCACCAACGCTGAGTTGCTTTTGTGCTAAATACAGGGCTGGCCTGGGCCAATGGGATGCTGGAAATATACCCGGTTCTGACCTGGACCCAGACTTGAGGAACTGTGAGTGCCACAAGGAGAAAGTTACAAGTAAGTGCAGGGGGTGGCATTGTATGTCTGGTGGCTCAGAAGAGCTCCAAACTGGGGTTGGGGGCACAGGAGTTTGCAGCCTCAGTGGGACACCCCAGTTCAACGCTGAGTTAATATGACCTATAATACCAAATATTTTTTATAGATCAGTAAGAAAAATAATAGCTCATTTAGTCGTTTAAGAAAAAAATACTTTTCTATCTGGAATAAAAAGAATGATCTGAAACCTTTCACCCAGCATGCAATTGGTATCATGGATTAAGGATTCCGATGGGTCATATACTGCCATTCCATTAAACTAAATGATGTCTGACTACTCAGATCTGTCTGAGAAATTCTAAAGAACTTACACAGGTATCTGCTGGGAATCATTCAGGATTTTCTATTTCTATATTTGATAAATGTGTCCCTGAGCCCTTGTGATGAGCAACTGAATGAAGAAATAAAACTTTTTGTATATTGCCAGGTAAGAGAGCAAAATAACTATAGAACCCAATCCAAGATAACTCACTCTTTGAAGGAGCTGTAGTACTGGTTAACAAATTCAATTGCTTGAGGCAAAAGTTCCTCTTGTGCCACTGGCTCAGTCCTGGGGCCTCTTATATAAACCTTTGGGTTCATAATGGATCCCTGACATATTTTAGATTGGCAGCTGAGGTTCTGAAAAAGAGATACACTCATGATTGCTTGCAGTAAATTTAAAGCAATTGTTTTTTTTTGTTATGCAGGACTCAAATGTATCTAACCAAATTGATAATAAATTATAACATGATTTGAATTGTAAATAAAGCAGATTGAATGCCTCAACCAAGTTGTAATATTTCCAATGAAGCTCAGAACAAAATGTAAAGTTAAAAGAAAATGTACATTTATTTTTGGGGCTTGACAGAGTTTTAAGATACATTAAACATTTCGATACATTCAGAGAAATATTTTGATTGTAGAAACATCTGTTATAGGGTAAAGCAAGAATTTAAAAAAAGCAACTGCATTGGGATTTACTTGCTATTCTGACTGCACTACAGGGGCAACACTCCCACCAGTTTTCTGAAAATCTCTTAACTGGTCTATGGAGAAATCCCTCACATTTCAGCATTTTCATTCTAACCTTCTTTGCTTTGAGGTGTAACGTGTCCTGGAAGATTGATCCATTTACAAAATTCTTCAGTTTCAAATATTTAGGACAGGTTTCTCTTTTCTGCGATTGCTTGATGTTTTCTGGAAATCTGTTCTAAAGGACCAAAAAAACACTGATGTGAAGGAGAATAGCTCACTGCCTAGCTAAACTGATAGACAGTATTTGATGGAATTTATTATATGGGGAAATTAATTACTAGATTATAGGTGGCTATTCTATACTGGACACACTGTACAAAAGTGAATTCCAAGCTCATTCATTCATGTTTAAAAAATAAAACACAAACACAAGTGCAGTCTTTCTTAAATAGAGACAAATTTGCATCCAAAGGAACTCTTGGCATTTCTATATACGGTAGTTGACTTAAGGACCATCATTGCATCTGTCCTGTCTCTTCTGCTGTATACAAGTGCTCCTATTGACACTGGAGGACCCTAACTCTCCTGCCCCCCTGAACATGGAAGTAATTCCAAGGATCCGCAGGGGGTTTTAACAATAGGAGCAGCAGACTCGCAGCAGACTCGCAGCAGACTCGCAGCAGACTCGCAGCAGACTCGCAGCAGACTCGCAGCAGACTCGCAGCAGACTCGCAGCAGACTCGCAGCAAAGTAATCACACATCATTTTGAAGCATTAGGGGTATTTACTAAAGGTTGAATTTTCACCTCGGAAGGCTCTGCCACACTTCACTCCACTTCGTCCGACGTTAATTCACATCGCATATGCTAATTCATCAAAATGCAAAGTTACGTCTTGGTTATGTTTTGGTTATTTTGTCAGCAGGAGCATTTCATATCGAACCATTCATTTACTTATTCGCTTACACTTAGGTCAATTTAAATAGGGCGGGTACATACAGGTCATATATATATGTCTTTATTAGAGATGGTGAAATAGCTTGAAGTGACCACTTATTATTATTTTTTTTATTACATTTTATTATTATTTTGCTTCCAAGGAAGCAAAATAAAGACAAAAGAGATCCTCTATTGTCCTAGACATGAACCCATCCTAAAACAAATGTGGCATAAACCTCAAATGGTTAAAAAAAAACTTTATGTTTAACAGTTACAACTTTTAAACATAATCCCACTTTAAAATATTAAAACACGCCAGCGTTTTGCATACAGGATATGATGTCACTGACATAAGATTGAGGAGGATGCAGCTTCAGCTTATCAGTTTGCTAGGTATAACCTGGTGAAGCAGACTCTGGTGAAAGGGGTAACATAACGAAAAATTCGCACTTTAGTAAATTCGTTCACCTGAGAGAAAATTCGCATGGCAAAAGGGTGCAAAACTTCATTAGCAACGAACTCTTTCGCTAGCGAATTGTCCTCTATACCTGTTTGTAAATTGGAGACGTCCCTGCAGATTGGATTTTTAGCAAATTTTTGCTATAAAGTAAATCTGCCACTTAGTTGCAATTGCAGCAGGCGCAACTGTTTGGCCTCAATGACACTGAAATCCTAGGGGAAATGCTGTTTTGTTAGTAAAAAAACAGGGGGATTTTTGCCAGAAAATTGTATTTTTCAAATTGCATTGTGTTTGCAAATGACCATCTTCCATTTATACCTAATTCTTATTGAGCAATAACATAAACAATTGTTAGTATATCTGCCTTTGGTTGCATTGCTGAATAGGGATGTAGCGAACGTCGGAAAAAAAGTTCGCGAACATATTCGCGAACTTGCGCAAAAATGCGAGCGGTTCGCGAACCCCATAGACTTCAATGGGAAGGCGAACTTTAACATCTAAAAAAGACATTTCTGGCCAGAAAAATGATTTTAAAGTTGTTTAAAGGGTGCAACGACCTGGACAGTGGCATGCCAGAGGGGGATCAAGGGCAAAAATGTATCTGAAAAATCTGCCTGTGTGTGCTTGGAAGAGATAGTGTAGGGGGAGAGCTGTTAGTGATGCTAGATGGCAGTTGGTTGAATAACACACTGGGCAAAAAATGCCTACAGGGCAAATAATGCCTAAAAGGTCAACTTATACACTACTACAGCGGTAGTAAAATAAAAAAAAGTAAAATAAAAAAAAAATGAATATTAAAAAAAAAAAAATTAAAGTTGGTGCTGCTGAACTACTAGGAGCAGCAGATTAGCACACCAGTCCCACTCCCCAACACTGCTAGACTAATAGCACTGGGCTCTTATAGTAGTAGTAGTAGTAGTAGTAAAACAACAAAAAAATAAATAAAAGCAGTCCTTACAAGGACTACTGTTATTGCAGCAGTCAGCAGATGAGATCAGAAGCAGGACAGCTGCCCACTGCAGCTACATACAGAGCACTGCAGTAGAAGGTAGATTACTAGCCAGCAAAGCTACCTAAGCTTAAATGTCCCTCAAACCCCTGCAGACTTCTGTCCCTCCAATAACAGAGCAGTATCAACACGATTACTAGCCAGCAAACTTTCAACTGTCCCTGAAATCACTAACAGGCAGCAGCTCTCTCCCTACACTATCTCTTCAGCACACACAGGCAGAGTGAAAAAACGCTGCAGGGCTTCGGTTTTTATAGGGAAGGGGAGTGGTCCAGGGGAGAGCTTCCTGATTGGCTGCCATGTACCTGCTGGTCTGGGGTGAGAGGGCAAAAAAAAGCGCCAACAATGGCGAACCCAAAATGGCGAACGTCGCGCGACGTTCGCGAACTTCCGGCGAGCGCGAACACCCGATGTTCGCGCGAACAAGTTCGCCGGCGAACAGTTCGCGCCATCCCTATTGCTGAATAAATCAAAGTGACTACAGCTGCAGTGAATGGTTAGTTCTTCGTTTCTTACCTCTGATATAGATTCAATCTCAGCCATTGTTTGCTTCGTGCCATTGAAGTCGATTGCTTCTTTTGTGATTTTGCTGAACGAAGAAATGCACAGATATATTCTTCACAATAAGATATATATTGAATTCAGAACAGATACAGTAAAGACAAAATGCTATTTTATGTACAGTAATTGGAGAGTGAGTTTTTGAGGCAACATTGAACCCTGCCTCCCTAGGTTAGACAGTTTATAGGCAAAATGCAAAAAAGTCATATAGTGTTATATGGAGTTAATTTATGCCATTTATCTGGAAAGAAGGGTAAAATAAGGCTAGTTTACTTTGCTTTTCTGGTCACACTCTGTGTTTTAAATAAAAACGCTAATATAATAGAGCTGTGGAGTTATTTAAACTTTTCTCTTTTTTATTCCCTGTGTTAAACAGTGCCAATATACCTGTCTTTTTACTCCCAGTCAGCTATAATCTTGTAGTTATGATGGTTTTAAAATTATCATTTAGCATCTGAGATTGGTGCCCTTAACCCGCCTGCTCCGAATATGCTGCTTTGTTTCCTGAAACACCCAACTAGTCCAGAATGTACATTTCAGTTAGTCATCTTTCTGTGCTAGATTGGCACTCTGAGCCAGGAAGCAGTCTGGAGGTGCCAGTCAGGAACTCCATAGGGTAAATGAATGCCAGTTTGCATTAATGAATCATGATTTAATGGCTGAGCACTTCAGTTTAAGCTGTTTCAAGAGAAATGAGGGAAGTGCACACCCTGTTTCTGTGGCTTCTCAAATTAAGTAGCGAGTACTGCAAGCCAATTGTCCCCACAAAGGCACTCTGGTTATTTATTGATATTGAAACATTGATGTAACGCACCTAAAGCTTCCAGTTTTGCTTATATGCTACAATATGCAAACCCAGTATATAACAGAAATAAGAAATTGTAACACACTGCCCTGCATATTAAAAATAATTCCAACACCAAAAGTATTTTCTTTGCCCAATAAAATTATAATTCTAAAATAATAATAATAATAATAATAAATAAATAAATAAATAAAATAATAATTCTAAGCAACTTTGCAAAATATATTCATAATGAATTGTCTATGGTGTTTAAGTGAATATTGTATATGTATTGCTATTGAAATCAGTGTTTGTCCCTTTCTATTCTCTGCCCTGGTGGCTCTGTTGATACATTGTAAGACAAGGCAGCTGATTAACAGACCTGTCTTTGCTGGGGAACTAACACTTTTGCAACATTGATTAAAAAGTAACAAACAGGAATTAAGTAAATATTGCTTTCAATAGGGATTGTTTTTACAAATAACTTTAAAAGCTCTGAAAAGTTTAAATAAATGAAAAGTTGTTTTTTAGTCGACTTAAAGGTGTGAAGATCCAAATTACAGAAAGATCCAGAAAACCCCTTGTGCAGAGAATTCTGGATAACAGGTCCCATACCTGTATAATCTATAAACTTTTTCTGTAACCATAGCAATATGATAACTTTGTTATGCCAGGCACCCAGTGGTACACAGGATACCACTGATATGTCATATAATTATTTCTATATCATATTTCTATGTAAAAGAGTGTTTAAGTGCTGGACAGATGAGCATGCGTATAGTATATTGTCACATTACCTGTGTGTTTTTCCAAAGTCTTTAGGCAGATTATTGTTTATGTCCATTTCATTGGAAGACACTTTTTCTGTAACAGTTCCGATCTTCATGAACCGTTTCCAGGGGCACATCATTTTTGAATGAACTGTTTCTCAGACGGTATGTGCAAAAAGGAAAAAAAAAAAGCCTTCCCAGGGTCTTGGCTACTGAATAAAAATAGAATGTCATTAAAAGTAACAACACCCACCCATCAGTTTTATTCAGGAAAAGGGTTTTCTCACACTCAAAGCAGAGACACATCCGTAGTGGGTTTATTTAAGTGTAATGAGGTCTCCTGTCATAATGTACTATTTCTATTTGAGCTATGATAGAACAAAAAAACTGTGTATAGAACTCCGTTTTGATCTCGAATCACAACAAAGTCTTCTATTTCATAAAGCCTTACATCAGGAATGCTGGATACGCATACTTGTTTTGGTTTTTTTAAATATATTTGGTCCAATGGTAGGTGCAACATGTAAATAAAACAGATATGCTAGTTTGCTTATTAAATACCAAGGAGATTTATCTGTATTTAAACATTTGGGGGTTCTGGTTATTTCTCAGCAGAGTTCTGTTGCCTTCACCTTAATATACACTAAAAAGGAAATTTCCTGTGCTACACTGTTGGGTGTGGTAGTGAAGCGAAACTGGACAGCAATAGAAGAAATAATACAGTTAAATAGCACCGTTGTGACTGTGAGAAACCTGAAAATAAACCTGAGATTCTAAAAAAAAAAAAGTTTTCAAAAATACCCTGTGTAGCACCAACCATTACTTTGCAGCTGTATAATTGGGGAACATGTTCTTCAAGGATATATATATGTATATATATATATATATATATATATATATATATGTATATATATATATATATATATATATATATATGAAAAATTCAGTGATTTAGTCAGTGGTTTATTTAAGACACGGACTGTAGTGTACCCTGCATCACCTAGACTGGTAACTGGCTGGATTGATCCCCCGGAATAGGCATTCTAAGATGTGGGCGGTGTAGGCAGGATAGGTGACTTATTGCACCTTGCATTACACAAAGTCAGAAGGAGATTTTCTCATGGCCAATAAGCCATTTCAGTAGGAACTGAAATGGCTGTGAGGACGGCTATAGCTATGGAGGTGGGGTTAAGATGCTTATGGAGCAATGACTGATTTGGTATAATTAGAATGCGGAGTGTCACTGATGCGCATGAGAGGGATATGCCGGCATTTTCTGTTGGTACGTCGCCTACTACACTACTACAAGGGCAATATGGGACACAGTGTCCAGCTGTTAAGATCCCTCCTCGGGGTAAAGATCTCTGCACTTTAATGTTCCCACTCAATGTGCTTCTTCTATTAGAGTAATTGTAACCACAATGTGCATGGTTGCCATTCTATATTCACTATGTTCACAGTTAAACTTGCACTATGTGTATACTAGATGTGTTTACAGCCTATGATGACATCACATCCTATTTTGGCACCCTTTTTGGGTTTAAAAGGGTTGATTGTGTGTGTGGCATCCACTTCATGAAGACGGCTCGAGTTGAGGAGCCAAAACTTTGAAATAAACCACTGGATTTTTCACGAAAGACCTGTGTGGTTCCTTCCTTTTTTGTACCATTAATTTATAACCAGCACCCAGGCAGTTGTGATACTTTGATTGTGTGTGCTCCAGCCCAAATAGCGCGCGTGTGTGTGTATTGTTTTTAGATGGAATCAGTGACCCCCATTTGAAAGCTGGAAAGGGTCAGAAGAAGAAGGTAGATACTTAAAAAACTATTTAAATAAATTAATGATGGTGACTAATTGAAAAGTTGCTTAGAATTGGCCATTCTATAACATCAAATGAACAACTCTTCTCACACTCCCTGGCCTTCGTGTTGATTGCCCGGTGCACGGTGACAGGGGGTCGGCACCCTCCAACTTCCAATGGATAAGAAATCACTGGCACTCAAAGGGCAGGTGCAAGCAGGGACAAGCCCTTGTGTTTATTCACAGAAAAAGCAACGTATCGGGGTCAGACCCCTTTATCAAGCATCAAGGATGCTTGATGAAGGGGTCTGACCCCGAAACGTTGCTTTTTGTGTGAATAAACGCAAGGGCTTGTCCCTGCTTGCACCTGCCCTTTGAGTGCCAGTGATTTCTTACCCATTCTATAACATACCCTTAAGGTGTTTTTTTATTCCAGCCTAGCTACATACAGTTAATGAACAGGCATTTAGCTCCCATTCTGCTATAACATTACAATGTTTACCATAGTCTTCAAAAGCACTGGCATCAATGCCCTGGGGAGTACTATGAAAATAGAAAGGTTTTATGTCACTAGAACAATGATTCACCTTTTGTGTTTGGTTTCAAGGAATCTTTCATTCAATTGGTCCAGGAAGGAGGAATTAATTAAAGAAATTACACTTCCCTTACACTCACATAGTTCACAATATATACTATGATTGGAACTACACTACACTTGTGCTACACTACACTTCACTTGTTTTCAGCTGTAGCATTTTCAGAAGCCTTCGCAGGAAGGAATGTACATTATGACAGTTGGAGTCTGCGGCACAAGCCTACCTACTCAGTAGAACAAGTGAGGATACTGTATGAAGGCTGCCCTCTTCCTTTGCATCCTTCCAATCAGCATAAGGAACAAAAAAAATTAAATAATATCCTAGTTTTAGGGGCAGATTCATCAAGGGTCAAAGTAAATTTGAGGGAATTTTCGAAGTAAAAAAATTTGAAATTCAAAGTAAATTTTTGGAATTTACTTCGAATTCGATTCAAAGTAAAAATCGTTTGAATATTCGACCATTAGATAATCGAAGTACTGTCTCTTTAAAAAAAACTTTGACTTCAATACTTTGCCAAACATCGTGCTACATTAACCTTCTAGACCATTTTTCTAAGTCTTTACACATCAAAATAAAATCTTCGAACGTACGCTAAAATCGTTTGTATCGTTCCATTCGAACGATTTAATCGTGAGACCGAACAATTTTACATTGTTCGATGGCCAAATTTGGTGAAAAGTCCTTCGACTTCGAAGTCGAAGTATTTTAATTCGATGGTCGAATTTCGAAGTATTTTTTACTTTGAAATTCGACCCTTGATAAATCTGCCCTTAAGTGTTGAAGTGAAAATACAAATTTTAAAATTGTAAAATCTAATTTATGGTCAAAAGACTGTCAAATTCGACTAGGGAATTGTTAAAATTTGATTCAAGTTTTTTTTAAATTCTAAATCGATTTTCAAAATTTATCATACACTGGCCCTTTAAGAACTCAAAAAAGACTATTCGCCACCCTAAACTTGCCAAATTGCTGTTTTAACTTATAGAGAACGTCCTGGGATTAATTTGGAGTTGTTTGCAGCCTTCCTGACATTCAAGTTTTTTTCGTAAAAAAAAAATTTGAATCTAATGTTATTCGAGTTTGCGGGTCGATCCTATTGACACGAGTACAAAAAATTCTATTTTTTTTATAAATTGCAGTTGGTCGAATTTCGGGTTCATGGGAAAATAACTCCCATAAACGCGAAATTCGACCCTTGATAAATCTGCCCCTTAAAGTTGCATTCTAAAGCCTTACAGTGCAAGATAAATTCTATACAAATTAAGATAAAATCATAGATCAGCGCCACAGGCTATGGAAATAACAGAACCTAGTGCAATATTGTTAATATTCAATGCAGTCACCAGGGTGTTGTAACACAAATCTGTGTGTGTTTTGAATGATAGAAAGTCTTTGTACATATTTTTCTTGTGTGTTCTAAAGTGCTATCGTGATTTTTGCAAAGTGTTATCTCCAAAATGAAATTATAATTAAGTAAAACAAGGAACTGTTTTTTTAACAGCAGGTGGCTTCTCCACTCTCTGGTGGGATTAGCAGTTTACAAGATTCCTCATTTCAAACAGCATATCAGTATCAACTCCAGGGACAGTGCCCATAGTATAATTTGCCTTTATTTTTAAAAAGGGTTTAAAACTTATTGCACTTACAGAAGTCACACTTCTGAGCGCATATCAAGCAATCACAGTGTTATGGCACAGATTGTGGGTATGAACCTTGCAATACAAAGAGATAGATTCTGCAGGCATCTCCCTCTCCTGTGTGTTACTTCTGTGCATCCACTGGACGACTGGAACTTATGTCACACCTGACCACAGCAACGCAGGCAATATAAGGAAACCAGCAGGTAAAGGCAGTGCCGGGCCACGCTGGGAAGGCGCCCTAGGCAGGCCCGGCAGCCGCAGCGCCTGTTTAGTGTGCGCCTGTGCGAACTTGCGTGCGCATGCGCAGAAGAGCACAAATCGGGAAAAACACATATGGCCTACACACCCACACAAGTTTCACATACTGGCACAATCTGTTAGGGTGAGTTGTCAAGACAAGGGAACCGGACTTGGGGTAGGCGGCAGAGGAGGTACGTGCCTGTTGCCCTCCCAGCTTTGCGCCCTAGGCACGTGCCTACTCTGCCTACCCCTAGTTCCGGCCCTGGGTAAAGGAATCTGAAGAAGCTGTCCTCAGTAAAACGCGTCAGGGTGACATCACTTCCGGTTGTATCAGTGAGTGGATGCACACAGGGCCACCCTCAGGGGGCACAGGGGTTACAAATGTACCGGGTCCGGGCCTGAAGGTTGGCCCGGCTGTGGTACACTTTTTGAAAGAGCCGGGCACCCCTCAACAGCGCCGAAGCCGTGCCGTCCTTCCAAAAAGCCAAAATTAAAGACCCGAAGCGGCGAAAAGACACGAAAACAGTTGATATTTTTATTAATCCCTTGGCCCCCAATGTATTATTTTAATACTCTATAGGCCCCTGCCACCAATGTTTTCTTTAAAAAATTCTCTGGGGCCCCAATTTTTTTTTAAGTTGTAAGGGGGGCCCTGGCGCCAATTTTTTTTAAAAAAAATATTATCTGGGGCCCATATTTTTTTTACTTGTAAGGGTAATTCATTCTACCGTCTGTTTTTTCCATAGTCTGTGGCGCTGATCTATGATTTCATCTTAATTTGATGTGGAGGAACTGAGAAAAAGATCAGCAAAGGAAAAAAATCTGAGGGTTTCCTTTTTCATTTAATCTTGCAAATTTTGTTTGTTTTGTAATCGTAACTCTGTTATACGTTTTATATAGTCTTCTATAGAAATAAATAATACCTTGTACATGAACTGTACAGTGTATGTATAGCATTAAAACATTTTACTGCAACATTGGGCAAGGTCTGAAGGGAAAATATGGCAACATTTGTTCATTATATAAGATTTGATGCAATTAGTTCAGTGAATTAATTAACAGTTATTGGGAAAATGTAACTGGAACCATATGTCCCCTGTTCTTGCATCACAAATCCGTAAATCAGTAAGTGGTTTTAATCCAGCAATCGCATATTGTTATTAAAACATGTACAGATGATCATTTCATATGAATGAAGTTAAAGTTGGAGAAACAGATTTGAATGAAAAGATTATTGCTGCTGGTTCTTAAAGGCAATATCAATCCAAAAATAAAAGTATGCCTAATAAAAGAAAATACATTTCTTTTTTCATTTTGAAAATATTTTATTAGATTTTCATGTTAAACAAGCGATAACAGTATTGCAACAAATATTTTGCAGATGAAGACAGAAATGCTGAAATCGATACAATGACATAGTATTATTAAAGACTACATATCATTTAAAGAGACTATCAACAATGAATTGAAATTAAATAAAATTAACTAAACTAAACCAGTGGATGTGTACATATAGAAAGAAAGAAAGAAAGAAAGAAAGAAAGAAAGAAAGAAAGAAAGAAAGAAAGAAAGAAAGAAAGAAAGAAAGATGACCATTCGTCGACTAGAATGTCAGAAAGTGCATCTTACAACTGGAGAAATCGTCCTATTAGTTCACCTGTGTTGGAGGTACAAGCTTCAAGATAAGGAGACCAAATCAATTTAAAAGAGTCTATGGAATTATTTTCTTTAGTTTTGGTTAATAAGGCTTCTTGCCAACTAAGTTGGTTCATAAAAGAAATAGCATCTGCCAACAAGGGGGGTTCACTTTGTAACCAAGAATTAAATATAGCTTTCTTGGAAGCAGCTAGAAAAAAAACTATCAATAATTTATTTTCATGGGAAATTAAATTTAAGTTAGGAATTGAAAAAAACTCAACATCACCTTTATGTAAAAAGACAAAGCACGGAGATAATTTAATCATTATCTTCAATATATAACTCAAAAACCTAAAGATTTCTCTCCAATATAGATTTATCTTTGGACAGGACCATAGGTAATGGAAAAGTGACACATTAGTCTCGTCGCATTTAGGACAATATGAAATAGGGCTGTTAGAAGAATTTTTATAAAACAATTTTCCATAGCCTAGGTGGGTATGCTTAAAGTGTTGTATCCTCCAACTTTCTGCTAGAATTAATTTATTATAATCCCTAATAGATTTTACCAAATCTGAGGGAGTTATTTGACAATGCAAAAATTCAGACCATTTAGTAGAAGGTTTCGATAACGGGTGTGAATCTGTACTATAGACATTCCAAAATTTTTTAGAAAGAGATCTAATAGAAATCAAACCAGGGGATTCCAAAAACTCTTCCAAATCGTCTGCAAGCTTATGTTCAGCTAAAACCAGGTTTTTATTATTACGTAGCAGGGAAAGACCGCATTGACACGCTAAATAATAGTATCTATCAGAATCTTGAAGCTTGTATAGTTCTTTGAGTTTTGACCAGGGCTTTAAGGTTTTCTTAAGCGGGTCAAATATATCTTTTACCAAAACCAGTTAATTGAAAATATAAAAGTATTAGTATTTTGAAAATCTGAAGGTTTAAGTAAGAGTTTGGCTGGCATGTAAGGGGTTACTGTATAGCTATACCTATGTCGAGTGAATAAATGTTTCCACACAAAAATAGAATCACGATAGATAGGATTCCTCTTAAAGTCATAAGGAACATTACCCCATTTGCTATGCAAGACAGATAATATATCAAAAAAGGGTTCTTGAAAGATCTCAATGTCAGGGTTTGTAAATTTATTTCTTTGAGAGATCCACTCAATAAGATATCTAGTGAGGGCTGATAAATTAAAAGCTCTGAAATCAGGAAGGTTTAATCCTCCAAACTTAACTGGAGCGCTCAATTTATAGAGGGCAATTTTTGCCTTTTTACCGTTTCAAATAAATTTAGTTAAGGCAGAGTCAAGTTTCTTAATATCACAGTGCTTTACTAGCAAAGGGAGATTAATTAATGGATATATTAGTTTGGGAAATATCAAGGATTTAAAAAAAGTGATCGTCCCTTAATATTAAGGGGAGAATTGGCCCATTTTTCACACATGGAAAAAACCTTTTGACAGGCTGGGGTAATATTCAAAGAATATAAATTATTGAGATCTGAAGGAATTATTAATCCTAAGTATTTAATTTGATTCTTTTGGTTTTTAAGTTGGAATTTCTTAAGTAGTGAATTGGAAAACGAACCATATATATTCATTATTTCCGATTTCTCAGCATTAATTTTGTAACCAGAAAAAGACTGAAAGTCTTGAAATAAATCAAAAACAACCTTTAGTGAAGACTCAGGATTTTTTAAAATTAATAATAAATTATCAGCAAAGGCTAATACCTTAAGATGTCTATTATTAATAGTAATTCCTTTAATTAACTTGGATTGTTCAAGGAAACTAATTAAAGGTTCTAATGCAATATTAAATAAAAGGGGTGACAAAGGACAGCCCTGTCTCGTCCCTTTAAATATTTCAAAAGGTGACGACCTAGCTCCCCCCAAAAGTACTTGAGTTCTGGGATTTTTGTAAAGATATTTGATGCATTGGAAGAAGGGGCCCGTGATACCGAATTTTTTAAGGCAAAAAAATACATTTTCCCAGGTAATATTATCAAACGCTTTTTCAGCATCAATACCAAGAATAGAGCTAGGAATTCTACTTTTTTTTGGCGTAATATAAAATATGAATCAGAGCTCTAAAATTTTTAACTCCTGATCTATTCTTAATAAAACCATTTTGGACCTCGGAGATTATAGAGGGAAGAATTAAAGAAAGCCTATCAGCAAGGACCTTAGATAATATCTTGATGTCTTGGTTTAATAGGGAAATAGGTCTATAGGAGGAAGGAAGGGATGGATCTTTGTCTTTTTTCGGGATAACTCTAAGATTTGAAATTTTACTAGAACGTAGACTTTTTCCAAAAAATAGTACATCATTAAATAAGTTTGTCAGAAAAGGTGATATTTTATCCTTCATAATTTTGTAAAAAGAGGGAATAAGGCCATCAGGGCCATCTGCCTTTGCTGTTTTCAGATTCTTAATAATAGTGGACACTTCCTGAGGTAATTGGACTATTTAGCTTTTGTAACTGAATTTTCAAAATCTGTGGGATTTTACAATTCTCAAAGAAATTCCTCATTTTTTCAGAATCTATACTTGGATCAGAGTATAAATTCTTATAATAATCTTTAAAAATGTCTACAATTTTATTGAATATCTTTAATCTTAATAAGTTTAGCCTGTCTATTTTCAGCCTTAGTAAGATTAAAGAGTCGGTTATTTGCTTTATTACTCAGGTTATTGAGCCTAGCCTGCAAAAAAGATGTAAAAAAAATTTGTCTCACTTTGATCCAAATTTTAAGTTCATCCAAAATATTCTTATATTTTTGAGCATTTTCAAACGAAGGATGTTGTTTAAATCTAATGTAAGAGACGCTTTGTCTTTTACTCAATTCAAGAAAGTTTTTATGAACTTTTTTAAAGAAATGAGATTTAAAAGAGGATATTTCCCCTCTAGCCACTGCCTTCCAAGTTTCCCAAAATAAGGAAGGGTCTTTCAAGTGTATTTTGTTTTCCTTGAAAAACAAATCCCTTCTACTATGTAGCATCTTTATGAAGTCTGGATTATCCTTAAGCAAATCTGGAAAAGACCAAGAGACAAAATTTCTGGGAGCAGGTGAAGTGGAAACCACCAATGAAATTAGGGCATGGTCTGAGATATTAATATTCCCTATATTTGTTTCAATAGTTCTATTAATCAGGTTATTGGAAATTAGAAAATAATCTATTCTTGTACCTACATGATGAGCAGATGAGAAAAAGGTGAAATCTTTTTCAGCAGGGTGAAAAAGTCTCCAAACATCATTAAGGTTAGTATCTCTGCAAAAATGATGTAGGAGCATAGACTTCTTACAAGGATTATTCATTATTTATTTCCAATCAGATCTGTCTAAAGAACTAAGAAATGACTCATTCAAATCGCCTGCTTGAATTAAATTGTTAGCAGGAAGCAGAGAAATTTGTTTTGTGAGCCAAATAAAATAATCAGACTTATTTCTATTTGGAGCATATACAGAACATAAATGCCATACAACATCATTAATGAGTACTTCAGTGTAAATAAATCTGCCAAACTCATCCTCAACCGACTTTGTAATAGCAACATTCAATTAACGATGGAATAAAATAGCCACTCCACATTTTTTATTAATAGCAGGGGAAAAGGCAAGTTCGCCAACCCAATCTTTTTTTCAACCAGGCATTCTCTGGACCATTAAGATGGGTTTCTTGTAAGAATGCTATGTCACATTTGGTGTTTTTTAAATTTCTGAGTATAGTCTTTCTCTTAGAAAAGTGATTCAACCCATTAACATTCCTGGAAATAAAGGACAAAGAATGTGATCTAGATGAAGACATCAACCTGAAAGATGAGCTTGAGCTGATTTAAGTAAAATAATACATATATAGTTACATCCACTGGTATAAACAAAACAGAGCAAACAATACTGATCAGTAATAACATGTAAAATTGAAAGATAGTGACTTATAGAACCGAATAACAAATTTGGTATACTAAGTAATAGGACACTTCCTTTTTTCCCTAAGGATGGAAAACTAACAACTCTCTCTCTATGAGACGAGTTAAACAGAGAATATAACACCCACTACAGGGTCATATTGAAGAAAAAGTTTATTCCCTTTTAGAGTCAAGTATCAGGGATCATATCTTCTTCACTGGAATGTGGAAGACTGCCTGTTCTAGGAGGAAGTGGAGATCTCAACCTAGACCTAGATTTGGTCTGAACTTGAGAAGGTTTTGAGTATTTAGAAAATCTAGACTGTCGAGGGGTATCGAATCTCTTCCATCTTTGATCCTTTGGGGGAGAGCCACATTTTGAGTAAGATGGTGTTACCAAAGCAAGATTTCCACTATTCTTCTTTTCCAAATGTGAAACAAAAGTGTGCGCCTCTCTAGGATCACTAAAAACCCTGGCTAGAGAAGGCAGAAAAATCTTAAGTTTAGCAGGATACATCAAGGCAAAATTTATATGAAGATTAGCCAGTGATTGGCAAGTTTTGGAAAATTCCTTTCGTTTTTGAGACAGAAGCAATGAGTAGTCTTGAAATATCAAAATTTTATTTCCTTCAAGTGTATTCAATTTTTTGTAGGCTTGAAATAATCTATTTTTATCTGAGTAGTCCAGGTATTTGACAATTACTGCTCTTGGTCTCGAGGGTTGGAGATCTTTAGGTGGACCAATCCTATGAAGTCTCTCTATTTTGAAACATTGACAATCCTGAGGAAGACCCAGTTTGATGGGAATTGTTTTGGAAATTAACATGTTAAGGAATCATTCTGGAAAGATTCAGGTATGTTTATGAATCTGAGATTGTTTCTCCGAGATCTATTTTCCAGGTCATCCACTTTCAACTTAAGCTCTTGATTTTGTTTCTCTAAAGAGTCCAGCCTGGATGAAGAATCAATCATATTATCTTGGAGTTGAGAAACCACATTCTCGATCTCGCCAAATCTTTTGTCATGTGTAGAGAGCTTTTCAGAGATGCTAGTAATTTTGATCTGCAGTTTGTTGATGGCCTTACTAATTGTTGACTCTATAACTGGATTAATGAGTCTGGCTACTTCTGCAGCAATAAGAGAGTAGTCGTCAGATAAAGATGTTCTTGTAGGAGCAGAGTTGTGAGATAAGAAAATACTATTTGTATCCCTATCCTGTAGCTTTACATTTTTCTTGTTAGCCTTCTCATATGTTTTGCCATTAGCTTTAGAAGACATTGTGAAGGAAGGAGAATACGTTTTCATATATTAGAAAACCTGAGCAACAATCCCAATATTAATAAAGCTTTTATTACAAGTCAATTTTTCCTTCTTGTTTTATTCTTTGTCTCTGTTTTCCTTTCACAAAGAAGTAACCATTGATTTGTTTCTATGGTTACAATCCTCCTCAAGCATTGCAACATTGTAAACAATAAAGGTGTAACAAAAGTATCAGTAAGGACAGCAATCACTAACAATGTTTAGTCTTAGTCAGCAAAGAGATAACTGTTTTTATGTAACAAATTCCTGTCACTAAAATTGAAACAATGTGACACAAAATAAGACTCAGCAAGCAGCTCTGACTAAGTTAGCTGATAACTCAGTGTCCCAGCAGGAAATCAGAGGCCACCATTTTGTTACAAATATGTTGCTTAGAACTTGCCACAACTGACTCAAAATGTAGTATATAAACAGTATGCAGCAGAGCCCCCGGTTGAGAGAACCGCAAGTTCACAGGTGAATCTCAAAAACAGCGTGGGCTTCACAAATGCAATGGCAGAATCTGAGGTAACTAAAGAGCTCAGCAGATCAGGAACACCTCAGCAGTCATACGAAGCCAAACCACCAAAAACCTGCTTCCACTCTGCTCCTCTGGCTCTCCTCACTCCAGGAACCAACACGAACAAATTTCAAATGAAGAGAACAGTTTCTATGTGCCGACTCTCGACCCTGGTAAGCAGGAGCTCTACCTCTGTGCTTCCATCACCTCAGGCACCGAACAGGAAGTCCTCAGCTTGAAAATACATTTCTAAGCAACTTTCTAGTACACATTCATTAGAAATTGTCAGTAAATGCAAATCCAGAAAGATTGTCCGTTCACTGCCGGTTTTCGCTACTGAAAAAAAAATATAACAGAAGCCAGTCTGAGACCTTTGAAGCATGCAAGGCATTGAAGGAAGCAGAGTATTGGCTGGATTACAGATGACTTCTGCTATATTGTTTTCACAGTCAGAACTAGGTAGTGCAAACAGATAGAAATTACATTTAGAAATAATAATTCAAATTGTTTGAAATATGAATATAAATGTATGCAGGAAAACTGCTTAGAATGAAATTTTTGGGTTACTGTACCTTTAATACATAGTTGTACATTTCCACTGCAAGCAGGGACTTCAAATTCTGTAGCATTTTTACAAAACGGTTACCAAAATATATCCATATGGTGCTACAAAAAGTGAACAACAAATCCCCAAAATAGAGACCAGATATGCACCTTCCCATCAACTACTTTTATTCACATATATAAAAGGCAAACCAAAGGCAGAGCAAACCATGAATACGTACAGTGCAAGGGAAAATATCAGCTACATGTTTTGCCCTACATACTTATCCTGGATTTATTTAAGATTTTAATGCAACTTAAAGGGGACCCGTCACCCAAAAGAATTATTCAAAATCCTATTTTATCACATTAGTCAAGCAAAATTAACTTTAATTATACTATATAAATTATTTGAATCTTGTTTCCTTCAGTCTAGGAATTCATAATAATATCAAGCAGGCAGGAGCCATTTTGTGGACACTGTTATTAAGACAAGCCTTGCGTCATCTCAGAATCTTGTTTGTGCACCAGAATGGGGGACCTAATGTCCATCCCCATGCCCTGGCTACACAATTAAATGGTGAAGAGAATTGTGGAATGTGGGGAGAGCAGTGACATCTAGGAAGTGCTGAATGGAAAGTGAAAGTAATTGTCTGCCCCGCCTCTATACCTAAGGCATAGAGGAGGGGCAGACAATATTTGATTGACAGCTGAGATTTTTAAATGATCTTACAAAAGCTATGAATGCTTCAATAAAAAACAGAAATTGGATTTCATGTTTAATTTGAAAAGGACTTTCATACAGATTTTTGAGTCTGGGTGACAGGTCCTCTTTAAAAACAAGGGATCAGATGGGGAAAATTTGCAACTAATTGCTTCTTATACACTGGAAAAGGAAACTATAATCCACTCAGTAGGCTGAGCACCTACAAGACGTATTTTTATAACCGTGCTCCAGACTCTATAAAGCCAAAATGTTTTGACTGGAATTAGTGTTGGGCTACCTCACATTTTGCACTCAATTTTGTACAGGCATAGGATTTGTTATCTGGAAACCTGTTATCCAGATAATTCAACATATTTCCTTTTTATTTGTAAATAAACAAAATAAACAAAACAGTGGTATGTCGTTTATCCCAGCTAAAATATAATACATCCTTGCTGATGGCAAAATAATCCTACTGTTTTTTTTTAATAATGTTTAATTGATTTTTTGGTAGATTTAAGGTATGAATATCAAAATTATGGAAATATCCCTTATCCTGAAAATTCCAAGTCCCAAGCATTCTGGATAACAGTTCTTCTATTGGTTAACACCACTTCTGTTAGTTATTGCAACTCAGCACTAATCTATTTAAAGCCAAAAACCTTATCCAGCACCAGATTAAAGCACAGCATATTCAAGAATAGAATATATATATATATATATATATATATATATATATATATATATATATATAGATATATATATAGATATATATATAGAGAGAGAGAGATAGAGAGAAAGAGACAGATATGATGCAAAATATTTCAATTGTTAATGATAAATGATAGACGGTAGATACCATAAAGTTCAGAATGAGGGGTGCATATACACAGTAGAAACCCCAGTTTATGTTTTTCAGGGGACCAGAAAAAATTGTGTAAAATCCAGGAAAATATAAAATCAGGCAAATGTATTATGCATAATATATAGGTGGGACCTCAAAACAACAATGTAAAATGAAAGGAAAATCAGGGTTATACAGACTATTTTTCTTGCATCCCTGTTATTTATAACAAGAAGAAGGGATAGGCACACACTACATGAAACTTGTAGAATGGAACCAATTTTTCCAAGCTGAAAGGATTAGTGGACACAAAAGTCACTCTCCTCCCCTGCTTAATAGAAAACCTATAATTTTAAATAAAATACATTTAAACAGATTATATCTATGCAATAGCTGATTCAATGAATATCTTTTGTGTTGCATTTTTGTTTTATGTTTGAAATGTTTTCTTCAGTGACTAAAGTTGAATTTATGATTAATAATAATGAATGAATGATTATTAACAGTCCTTATCTTATTATATCATTTACCAGGTTAAATGTCAACAATAATAATTGTATATTTAATCCTGGATTTCATTTCGATCATATTTAATAAAAATGTAATTGAAATGAAATATGCTTCTTGCAAATGTAACCAAAGGTGTTAATCAGCTTAAGCACAGAGAGTACAAATTGTACTTTATTTTGCTCCCTGGTAGGCTTACCTGCTCAGCTTTTGGACTTTTTAGTTCCAGTTGTTGAAAATGACAGCTCTCTGCACTTATATAGTCATTTGCTCAGTCCAGTATGCAAAACAGAACTTGGAAATACTGAGGAATTTCCCTGTGGGCACAGGACCTTTCCTTCTCCAGTGATACAGGTTGCAGGGGGTGGGTGTTTCATGCTGAGATGCTCGAGGTGTACTGTTACAATTATTTGCATATTTTGAGTTGAACAACTTGATTAATTTTATTTTTAGTCCTTTCAGTTTTCAGTGACCTCAGCCTGGTTACATAATATACTGTGCTGCCAGGCTTTGTATACCATTGTAACTATTATTATTATTAGTGACAATATTATATTTTTATAATCATTGTAATGTTATCATTTAGCAGCAGCAATTTTTTATTTGGTTAGATTTGGCAGTATATATTAATTATGGTGATCACACCACAATCACAGGCATACGGGAGCCTTGTACTCAATGTCTGTCCATAGCAGATATTAAAGGAAACAATACTTACCCCACTTTTTGGCATGAGCTCATTCAGTTGGGCTTTATGTAAAATATAATACTGAACTTTCTTTTACACAGACATGTGTTAAAAGAAATAAGAGGGAATGTTTCAGGTGTCAAAGATGCCTTTAATAAGTGAGGTTCTTTATTGCTTAAATAGCCAGGCAGCACATTCAATAGGGTCACAGGTGTATATAATTCGAAGATAAATATGATTTATATTGTGCACTCCTTGTCACATGCTTGGCTTGATGCTCTGCAGTAGTCATTTTCACCTTGACCTAAGTGGTGAGTTTTTAAGAAATTACATTATTGATAATTAATTCATTAATAATTCATGTAATTAATAATGTTATCTTCTATTGTAAAATATAAGGATATAAGTCAATAAGGAGCTTCATGACCATATAAAGGCAGGAGGCCAAAGGCTAAGTGCTTTTGTATAGGGGCTCTCAAGTGGAGCTCTAAAGCTGGCCATAGACGCAAAGATCTCATCGTACGGAGGATTCGTACGATTTTCGGAATGTGTGTGGAGAGTCCCGACATTTTTCGTTCGTTTGGTCGATCGGACAGGTTAGAAAATTTCTGTCTGCTGCGGGTAATATCTCTGCATGCATTGCCGATCGTACGATTTTCAGAGGGAGACTGTCACTAGCTTCATCAGACATAACTATCGTACGATTGCTGTCAGGGGCAGAACATCGGCTGATCTGTTCTTACTACTTCTGAATGGTAAGACTTTGATCTTTATGGTTAGTGGCAGGTCGGGAGATGGGAAAGTCCGATTGTACGTTGTTTCGTACGATCGGATCTTTGCGTCTGTGGCCAGCTTAAGGTGACTTCTAATATCCCCACAATTTACAACAGGGGTATATTAATTATTATAATACACAAGTCTCAGTGGGTCACGTGGCAGAAATTACATCACTAAGCACAGATTATATATGATGACATCACTAAACTTCATTTATAAGGATATCATTTATAGGAAATTCTTGGCTCTTGTGTATTATATTAACATAAATGTTTTCAATTCAATACAGAGAGAAAAAGGTTCATCACGTGAAAAGTCATGGTCAAGATTCAGTTTGAGATGCAATTCAATTCAGTAACAACTTATCTTATGGTGTATCATGTAAAAACCCAATTGAAGTATATGGGTAAAACCTGGAACTGAATTTAGTGAAACTTTTTTTCTTCTAGAATTGAATCTCGCCCTATACTTTTCATGGGATAAACCATAAGATAACTTTTTCCTCACTGAATTGAATCTGGCCCAATATGTCTCGTTTAAGATTTTTTACTTGTGTATAGTATGTTTTCTGTGATCCCAATCTGGCATAATCACTGATGGGTTTAAACAGAGAAACTACTTGGCAACAGACCAGCCAACATAAAACTAGATGCACTACCACAGTGGGAACAATCAACTGTGCAATTTGCTTGTGTATTTTACATGCATACTTATCCATCACTCACCACCACAATTTGATCAGGGGGCAGAGTGTGCTGCATGCTTCGCAATTTGGGATCTAATTTCTCTAAATGTTTTTTTAAAAGATAAAAAGGCTATTTTCCTCCAAATTGCTCATTTTGATTTCAACAAAGAGCAACGGAGACCCACAATTTCTTAGTGTGTGTATATATGCATAGGGCTGGTGTACTGTATCTTACATATAGTAGTTCTTATGCAATTTAACGGTTTACTGTCGTCAATCACTGGAAAAAAATTCCAACTGAAAATGAGTCTTTATGTGTGGATGGCGGTATCGTTTTTCTATTTTCTTTCTGGCAAATAACAGAAATCCTGTCATGCTTAATGGCAGCAATTCCAGGCATGTTCTTAGTGTCCCACTGGACAACATAGGATTCATTTCCCTTTATCTGAAAGACGCATTAACATTTCCTGCACTGCTACTTTGAATGCCTGCCACTGATTTAACAATAAAAGTGAAGGACATGAGGAGGTTTAACTGAGGAAATGTGAAAGGATGTACTGAAATTCTTAACTCTATTGAGCGGGTGACGTTGAGGGGGTAGGTGACATGAGAGGCTGGATGACCTTGGGGGCCAGTTTGTGATGTTAGGGTGTGGGGCTATGACGCAGCTCGCAGTGTCATTCAAGGAGATTCCTGTCCAGAATTACTTTCTATGAAATCTGGGCTGTCTGGGTCAAAACCAGACAGGTGGCAGGCTGAGCTGTAGCCTGTATCCAGCTTAAATGTAATTTTAAGGTTGTGGAATCACAAAGCCTCATGATTAAAGCAATGCTATCCAGAACTCCAGAGGGCTCAAGTACAATGTGAAATGTGTTTTTATTCACATCGTAGCATTACGTCCAGCATAAATGAGAGTGCCCACTAAGTCATGTGTGCCACACTTCCTTCTGATTTACCAATGTGGAGCTTGCATCAAAAGTTAGATTTGCAATAATCAGGTGGCAGTTGTTTCATGTCAAGGGTGGTGATGCTCACAGCACCAGGAGCACAAATATAGTGCATTTTACTAGGTGCAAGGCAGTTGTTATTTCCAGGTCTTCAGCAAAGTGGAACCAATCAATTATGATTTTGGCACAAGTCTTAAGTATACTGTAGAGGAGCATGTGTCGCTGTATATCTGAAAAACACATTTGAATATTTAAACCAAAAGCGATTGAGCAGCTTTTTGTTATGCAATACCATTGTTGGTCTTTAGAGGGCAGTGGTTAATTTGTCTGTAAAAACACTATACCGTACATTTGAATGGCTGTATTGTGTTTACTTGAGCTCTTAACAAAGGGATAGACAAAATAATTCATATGCAGGTATCTAGAAAGCTCTGAAAGGTTGTCTCCCATAGACTCCATTTTATTCAAATAATCCAAAGTTTTAAAAGTTCTTCCCTTTTTCTTTGTAATAATGAAACAGTGCCTTGTGCTTGATCCTTATTGGAAGCAGCACTACCCTATTGGGTTTATTTAATTAGATGATTTTATACTAGACTATAAAGATCCAAATTATAGAAAGATCCATTATCTGCAAAAACCACAGGTCCTGAGCATTCTAGATAACAGGTCCCATACCTGTATAAGTTTTTAACAAATGTACTTACATGAATATATGCTGCAGATTTGTGACACAGCTGGAGGGCTGTGACTTTTCCAAGGAGCTTACAATCCATTAAGGATAGAAGACAGACAGAGCCTAAATGTATAAAAATAGAGGTGTCATATAACATCCTGGACACCGATTAGAAATTATTTTTCATTTTTCTACATGTAGCTGGCAAATAAAAGAAAACCACTGATTGGCTGAGATTAATTGAATCCATGGTCCTTATTATGTATTTTAAAAATGAGGAAAAAAATCTGCTCACTGGCACGCTGGCTCTTTTGCACACGATTTGGAACTGCAAAATGCTTTGAAATGAGATACTGCTGCTTAGCACAGCAGCCAGAACTGGCAGGATGGGACAGAAGACAGAAGTTGTTTCACTTTTTATTTTCCCTATTACGAGAGGCAAATTACTATACCCGGTGGAACTGGCACCAAATAAGATTTTCCCAGAAAACTGAGTAATAATCGCTGTTATAGAACAGGCTCATTTCTGAGAAGCAGGATGGTGACAGCACGGGATGCTCTTCAGCAGCCGAAAGCTTCCTACTACTTACAAATACAATAGAATAGTAAGAGTAAATGCTTTTCTGACACCTCAGTGATGCTATAAGCACAGGCTTAGATCTATATCTGTACATAACAATTTTATTCTGTAGATATGTTATTGCACCTTGCATTACAGTGACGAGTTTAATAAAGCTGATGAGTCAGTAAGGCAACCAGATGGGTTTTTTTTTTTTTTTTAAACAAAGAATGGAAATATGCATTATTACAATATTACATTGCTCTGTGTGGTTAATATTTCTAAGAACAGACTTGCCTAACGTACGCCAGCATTAAATCATTCAGATATGCACAGCTCAAAAGACAAATTAAACTATATACTGTTTCAAGTGCTTGAAAAAGGGCCTTGGTGCCGAAACATGTTGTGTAGACGCACAATAAAAGCATAACAGTTATCTTGCTCACAGTGTGTGATTCCCAAATTTGTATATACGTTATTAATACAAATAGGAGCCCAGGGACGGAGCTTCCAGGCAAACACTACTATTAACTACTAAAAGTACAGCTAATGTGTGCAACATTTCTGTTGGGACAATGTTTCCAATTTATAAACTTAAGCACTTAACATCCACATGGAAATATGATAATGAACACAATGTTGCTTCATGCTGTTATCACCAACATAGATCTTATAGTTATTTCCTCATTCACCTTTACTTCTTTCAACGGCTACTGATACTAAAATAATTGTAGTGATAACAATCTGTTCTTGGAACAAAAATATGCTTTCAGATCACCCTCCCTAGCAGCCTGATACCATTTTATGTTTTGTTTTTGAGAGAGGCTGAATAGAAAGAGATGGAATTTAAAAAAAAAAAACACTGCAAAACTGTTTGGCGTTAATATAAATGTGAATATAATTGCACTTTATGATGAATGTCTAAACACAATAAGCAGTCCAATCCACATTCAGGGAATTCCCCTTCTTTATAATAAACATAGTTACATTTATAGAAAGTGCATTTAGTTCAGTGTGACAACATTTTGGAGGACTGCCACTTACCAGGGGTGTAACTACAGAGGAAGCAGACCCTGCGGCTGCAGGGGCGCCATGAGGCCATTGGTAAAACTGGACAACCTCTGGATATGTTGGGGGCCCTAAAATTAATTTGCTGTGGGGCCCAGTAACATCTGGTGACACCACTGGCACTTACCTTCATTAGGTGTGAACAGAACATTGACAATATTATTTAAAACAGTGGCAGCTTCTTTCAACTCCACCTTCACATGTGAATACAGTATTATGTTATAGAACATTACAACACATTGAGGCTAATATAAAAACCCTGGGCAAATATGCCCTAGTGCATCATCCCTTAGCAATAATCAGCAATTTCCATTGGTTAGATTACTGGAAGCAGAATAATAAATGCCAATCTTGCCAATTGTATATATTGAATCCTACAGTATTACAGGCCATATGTTAGTTCACATCCTATAGACAAACGAAGCATAAAGGTATAAAACTGTGACATGTTAAATCTGTGTATTGCACAGAATTAGGAATATCAAGTCATGTGACAGGGACTCCTCTGTTACATCTGAAAAGCATGATGAAATGATGAAAGGAACAGTAATAACTAAAAATTAAAGTATGACAATTTAATGTACTACTGGCATCCACTAGTAAAACTGGTGTGTTTGCTATAGAAACATTAATAATTTTTTGGTGTAACTGTTCCTTTAAACAAAATCAGGCAGTTGCTTTAATGGAAGCTAAATGGTGAATACTTCCTGTGAACAATGGAGCATCGTCTTGACCAGTTTAGCTAATTAGCATTAATTATGCAAATCCAATTATTAATGTGCTACATTGTGAGAACTTCAACATTGTTTAGACCCCAGAATATATATAGTTACTTCAAAACTGTGTGCATTTACTTGCTTGTATTTCACAGAATTATTTATAGCCACAGACATTTATGTGCATCTGGCATCCACTAGGTATAAACTAAGGACATCTGATTGGACGCAGAGTATTAGTCATGACTAATTTATACATTCCACTAATTATGTGACTTGAAACCATATAAAGCTCAACATTCTATTGAAGGCCATGAGTGTTTATACACTAGTTGAAATTCCACTGTTAGAGGCCTAAAATGCAATGGTGGGGATCATCTAGAATACTCTCATGTGCATCTTGTGGCCATAATCAACCCCATGTGTGCAGAGAAAGGAGGTTCCTGTTCACATGGCTGGAACTAGGAGTAGGCAGAAGAATTAAAGCCACTGCCTGATTCTGATTAACCAGTCATTTCACTGTACTTTTCAGATGTAACAAAGGGGTCTATGTAACATGACTTGACATCTAGGGCAGAATGATGGGGCTGGGCGCTGGGCAGGTACATGATAAATGGTATGCCTACCCCTTGTCCATATTATACTAATTTATAACCAGTATATGCTAAGTCTAGGGGGCATGTTTACTAACATTGGAGATAAATATCTGGAGAGATTTCTGGAGATGTTGCCCATAGCAACCAATCAGATCTTTGCTTTTGTTTTCTAAGTTATAGATGGCTGTTTAAATCTAATTGCTGATTGGTTGCCATGGGCAACATCTCCAGAAATCTCTCCAGATATTTATCTCCAATGTTAGTAAACATGCCCCCAAATGTGTTAAATGAGCTTACCGCTGTACACGGTGGGCCCGGGTCCACATGCCCCAGACTTTCAGCAAGGGGCCTAGCACGTTTCATATCTACCAAGGACACTTAGTCATAGGCCTATGACAAGTGTCCTTTGTAGACACGAAACGCGTCAGGCCATGGTTCTTAATTATGGAAAATAAAATGTAAGCTTTTTAATCCTTTTACAATCTGACTCCGGTGTCACTATTTTGTGGGTCAAGGCTTTTCAAGTTTCCTAGTATCTACCCCTTGTCCATGTTCACTCCCATAAGCTGCTCTGCCCTAGCCCTGCCCTGCCACAGGAGAAAAAATTTGCCGGCGTTGAAAAGTTGCTTTCATTAAAATTGCCATACGTCAACACTATTCGGATGCCCATTGACTTTAAAGCTGGTGTCAAAATCGATGCTGGTGTAAAAATTGACACGGGCTTCAAAATTGACACTGGCGTCAATTTTTCGGCAAAGCGAAACGGGAGAAATTTGCCCATCACTACTGTACATGTCTGTTACTACACGCAGGGTGGCAGTGGATCATACTGGTGTTTTCTGGCATTTCTCTTGAACAGCCAAAGTGAACATTCTGCATCAGTTTTATTAACACTGACATTGTTTAAATAAACAAGCTGCTGTGTAGCCATAGGGTCAGGCATTCAAGCACAGGATACACAGTACATAATGGAAAAGCTCTAACACGTCTTATTGTATACTACAGAGCCTATTCTCCTTTTTCAGCTTTAAATGGCTACACAGCAGCTTGTACGAGTGCAGTGTGTTACTGTTCCTTTAAAGTCACAGCCACTAAACACTAGAGCAGCAGAAACACATATTCTGGAGTAATAAATGGCATTTAACCATCTGGCAGTCTGACAGGAAAGTCAGGGTTTTGAAGGTGCCAGACGAAGTTTTTTTTTATATATCCATGTATTTGAAATTTATGAGAATTGTAGAAATGATAAAATCTTTGATCTCTGATGGTGCATGCCACCTATGTTCCTGAAACTAGGCTCTTTACTATTGCCTTTATTTGTATGAGCCAGTTCTCATAATTCTAACATGAAACACAACAAACCTTATTTACTCGCTCGCCTAGAGATTTCCTTTTACTCACATGGTATGACAAGGAAATTAATCAGCCTATTGTTATTAGTGGTTTTGTCCCATGTCCCCAGCCAATTATTTTACTTTTTCCAATTAACATTACATCTGCATTCTGGCTAAAGTTCCCCCATATATTTTATTTCAGGAAGTTGAGGCCTCGGTTCACTCCCTTAACCTTCTTTCCACCCCCAGACTGGTTACATTTATCAGCAGCTGATAACTTCTTTGACAAGTCTGCTAGATTAGTTGCATTGTAGCATCTGATTTGATGCCTGGGCTCTTATTGGGGATGGGGCTTTTAAAAAAGTATGGTCCTGGTGGTACATGCTTTGTAGCTTACAGGAGATCTTCTGCAGACGATAAAGCATCCAAAAACATCTTTAAATGCAGAACAATGAGGATTTTTACTTGTTTGCCAAGGAAAACTATATATTGTTTGTTGTCAGACAGCATAATCGTCCATAATCTACATCTATTTTTATGTAATTCATGTGTAATTTTTGTGTAATTATACTTCTGTAGCAGGACTACCACTGGAACATCCAATTGTCTCTTGCAGCAGGCCATGTACAGGAAGCAGGCCATATAAGTCTCTCTCTCTCTCTCTCTCTCTCTCTCTCTCTCGCTCGAGAGAGAGAGAGAGAGAGAGAGAGAGTACTCACCATTCAAGCTGTTTATTATATATATTCATGCCCCTACCCCATAATATCAGATGTATAGAGATGTGTGGTTCACGTGTTGGTATATAAATTGGAGTGGTATGTGCCGGGCCCCCTGCAAAAAAAAAGGGGGGCCTGACACTCAGCAATCATTACTGGTCCTCCAGCCACCCACTCCTGGGAAGGGGGGTTCTTTACAGCTATAGTGGAAGCAGACTCCAGGTTCGCTTCCACTATATTAACTCTACTATAAATTAGCAGTTACAGTGGGATTAGAGCGTTATGACTGGATGAATGGATTATAGATTATAATGGATTATAGAATTATTCTATGTAATGTGCTGTGGAATATCTTGCTTCATATGGATAATAATATAATGCACTGACTTCCCAATGTCCTGATCCCCTCCTTGCTTCTGGAACCACATGTGTGTTGCTGAGGATGCAGTAGGTTGGTTAATACAGGCATAGTGCACCATGGTACTTAATACTTTCTCTTATATGGAGCGAGAATGAGCAAATAGCGATGTTTTTTCATATAGAGTTTATATACAAGTCTGAGAAGGTGTTTTCATCAATCTTTCTGCATAAATCAACTTAAATGTAACATTTGTAAGGGGGTATTTGAGGTTTGCATTTCAAATGAAAATGTGTAAGCAGTAGTGTCTCCTTTATGACCAAGTCTATGAGAGAACAGTGTTCAGAATTGTAAGGGAAACAACTCACCGACGCCATTCCTCGATCCAATATGGCGGCGCCCTGTCCTCCCACCTGGTTCTTCCTGTCGCAGCACTATGTTATTTCCTGTTATATTGTTTCCTGTGTACTGACCTTTGCCTGTTTAACCGTTTTGACCCTGGATTGACCTCTTTGCCTGGACTCTGACCATTCTATTGCCAAACCCTTTTGTACCTTGAACTTTGTTTGTTGAACTGCCTCCTCCTTGGTCCACACTCCATACTGAGCCTTCGGCCCTTACAAGAATAACGGATATGATCTTACAATGTATAATGTGATCCTTGTAAAGACTATTCCTTTGATATCATTTTTACAGGGGTATTTCCTTGTAGACAGTTTTACAGTTACCAAACTGTATATCCAACTGAGAATGAGTTTATAGGCTGTTGCACTCCTTTTCTGATAACAGCTCTTGACAATAATGCAAATTACAAGAAATCATGTCAATGTTCATTGCCCACTTGATATTTGCACAGGTTATAATGATTGGTTAATGAAGACATTCAAAGGATATTCAAATCAGAAAAAAAACATAAAACCCAGAATACACTGAAGATTAATAAGAAAATGAATGCAATATGTATTACATGTATGAGATAGTATGGGGTGAACCATCGGTGCCTCAATTTTTCCAAAAATTTGCTTTGCGGGAAAAGCTCAGATTTTCAAGATTTTTTCCCCGAAATCTCCGAAAACATTGTGAAATTGCCCAAAACCCCCGATACAACCAAAAATCAATGGGACTGTTCCCATTGACTTTTATGCAACCTGGACAGGTTTGAGATGCCGTGTTTTTATATTCAGGCTTTTTAGCCCTCCGGGTTTAATAAATTCCGGAAAATTTGTGATTTTTTTTAAAAGTCCGATTTTATATAAAAATCACAAATTTTTCGGATTTCTAGAAATTTTTGTATAAAATCTGAATTTTAAAAAAACAAATTTTTCGGGATTTATTATACTCTGAGGATGGAAAAAGTCAGAATTCCAAAATCCAGCATCTCAGACCTGCCGAGGTTTTATATACAGTGGGGCTCATTTATCAACACTGGGCACATTTGCCCATGGGCAGTAACCCACGGCAACCAATCAAATTGCTGCATTCATTGTTCTACTTGCAGCTAGCTTCAAAAAGCTCATCACTGATTGGTTGCTATAGGTAACTGCTATAATAAACTTCAGTCACTCTTTACTGCTGTACTGCAAGTTGGAGTGATATCACCCCCCGGCAGCCTAACAATAAAACACTCGGGAGGTAACCAGATAACAGCTCCTTGGCACAAGACTACATCTCATTGGTACATATGAGAATAGCATTCAATAGTAAAAATCCAAGTCGCACAGCAACATCTTCTGTTACATTAAGTAGGAGAAACATTAGCCTGCCTGAAAGCAGTTCCATCCTGAAATGCTGGCTCTTTCTAAAAGCACATGGTCTGAAATAGCTGCCTACACGAAAATATTATAATTTAAAAAAAAAAATACTTGATGGTTCAGGAATACAATTTTTTATGGTAGAGTGACTTGTTTGCAGTGTAATATAAGTTTAGAAATAAAAACAACACAAAAATCATGTCAGTTTACCATTAAGGTATGAAGATCCAAATTACAGAAAGATCTGTTATCTGGAAAACCCCAGATCCCAAGCATTCTGGATAACAGGTCCCATACCTGTTTATTGTCACTGCAAACATACAGTCTCCTAAAATTTTTTAACATGGATAAAGGTTTATGGTTTTAGGAACAAAATACAAATATATTAGACCACAAAATGCCAGGTTGCTTCTTGTTTTTTTGAAGGAAGGCAAGTGGCTTTTTTATATGTTCCAGTGAGAAAGATATTTAGTTTTGGGCTGGCTTTCACATCAAGCTACTGAGGCAATCCAAATAGCTTGAGTTAAGGAGTCAGTAACATGAAGAATTATAAACTGGTCCACAAACACAGTGAACACAGGACTTGTACAAATATAGGGATGAACTCAAAGAAAATATGCAAAATGTGTACAGGGCACCTCTCCCCTCTTCTTGGGCACACCAGTGCATTATAGCATTTGTGCAGTAGATTTAAAATAAAAAAAGTCTGACCAAAATAGAATCCACGTTATTTATTATTTAAAAAGCACGATCAAATCGGATTGGGAGAAAACTCAATAAAATTGAGCAGGTCTGAGATGGTGGATTTTTCAGATTCTGACTTTTTGCATCCTAGAGGTTTCGAAAAATTTCGAAAAATTCAAGATTTTTTGGCCATAATGTTATTATGCCATGACATCACCTGAGACACTGGATGCAGTTTTACCACCAAAGCAACTTTATATTATTAGATGTGTTGAATACAGGTGCTGAAGTTTTCTGTCCTTGCTGAGTTCCCTTTTTATTAAAATTCATCCTGACTTTGATTTTGGGAGGGTTTGTAGCCCCACCTGCCCTGACTTGAGCCTGTTACATGGATGTCTATGGCGGTGCTGAACTCTAACGCCACATAAAACAGAATTATTTGTGAGTGTTTAAAGAAGTAACATTTTAACAAACCTTTCTCACTGTCAAAGATTGACTTATGCAAGAAATGCAATATATATATATACATACATATATATATATATATATATATATATATATATATATATATATATATATATATATATATATATATATATAAAATAAATGACTCCAGGCATTACATGAATCTTGCCAGAGTATATTTGATTTAATTTGCTTCTTATGCCAGGACATGCCAATGGAAACTAGCCCTGAATCTTTCATTTTAACTCTTAAGACTGGCAGTCCCTGTCCCTAAAATTTGACTAATGTCAAGTAGAATACTTGCATATTAATGGCACCATGATTCACACTGGCGCTATCTTTTACATGTACCAACTGACAAAGTAAAGAAATAGAGAGGGGCATATAGAAACTCTTCAAACTTAAAATACTATATGGAGTTAAACTGACAGTATGTTTTTACATTTATCCCATCATGATTTAGCTCACTTGGGATTTCCCAGTGCAGAAAATATTGAAGTACAGTGTAATTAGTTGTTACGAAATTATGTAAAGTCCTTTTAAACACATGGAAAACCTAGCACATCTGACATGGATCAACTTGGATTTACTCTCTGGGTGGCAGAAGTGTCTTTGCCTCAAGGCCAGCTTTCTGTCAAATAATACGGAGCTGTGTAATTGAAGTGCTGCGACTCTTTCACAAGCATTCATATTCATAAATTTCCTCTAACTGGAAAACCTTACGCTGGTATAACACTTATTTGGTAACTGTCTCTTTAAATAGCAACTTACACTTGGCAATCCAGGGGCCCTGAGTCCCTTTTGCATATGAAAAGTACTGGGAACTGGGAATTACAGCGCAGTGAATCCACCTAGTGAACACTGAGGAACACACCTCAGGGGGTTCCACTTGGAATAATAAACACACAGTTTGCAAATGAACAAATATAAACTTTATATAAACTGTAGTGAACACTGGGGCAACTAATACACTATGCACTCCTACACTGGGGACACGTGGGACGCTACCTAAATCACTATGTTGCTTCAACACAGTCCTTGTTAAATGTCACAGCCCCAATTCTCCGGAAGGGGTTAATAACCACAGAGTTCAAATGGTTGTCCCTTCCCCAGAGCTCTTATTCCCCAGGTAGCGCTACCTTATTCCCCAAAAGTAACTCTCCCTTTTGAAGTTGGCAGCAGCTCCCTCGTAGCAGGTAAAGGGTTAAGACCTGTCTTCACTGGGTGGCCCCACACTTGTATCCGTGCGAAGATCCTCCCTTGGGTGGCTCACTCACCGGGGTGCTCTCAGAGGAATTCACACCGGAGATCACATGCAGCTCTGCAGCAGAATCGATCTCACTAGTGGCGCCTTTCTCCTTCTGAGTTTCTAGCCGCTTGGCAGGGGACAGGCTCGGCTCAATCTCCCCAAATTCAATAGCTTCTCTGTACTAACACTGGCTATCTCAGCTCTCTATCTGGGAGACCCCGTGCATTTGGCTCCAAATTGGTCAAATTTGGTCAGGCACACCCTTTCTCCCAAGGATGCACTGGGGTTCCCAGCCAATCGGATCGCTATCCAGCATGCAACTGGGCTGGATGATGTCACAGGCAGACAAACAGGGGAAGGATTCCTCATGTCCCCTACATTGGTATTCTATTTATTTAGGAGTTCTATTTCTTGATCCAAAATGAAGTAAATTTTATATTTACTTATTTATTGCTTTCTATTTGATTTTCACACTGCGTTTCTCCTCTTTTCTACATGACTACCATGCAACCGAGCAATGCTTTGAAAAGGAAAAGATTGATCCACTTGGCCACCACTCATAAAGAGCCAAACGTAAAATAATTTATGATGGCATTATAACCATTTGCTGCCGGGTGTCAAGAAAAAATGTAAATAATAAGCAAAAATTTTCATTGACATGGGATCACATTCATATTACCAAAGTGGTGTAGAGGTGCCTGAGATTCCCCAGTGCTTTGAGAGAAATGGATACACTGATTTTGAATACCTCATTCCTATACCTCCTAAGAACACATACCGGTGAGGTCTATTTCTCAGAATTTGAATTTGTGTAATTTTAGAGTGCAAATAAGCCCACATTTTATTTTATTATTATTTTTATCTTGCCCCATTTTTTGGGGCAAGATTCTACTTCTGGGGACAATTCTACTTCTTTACCCCAGGATGAAGTGCAAGAGTGCCCCCTTAGTGGGGGGCACAAGGTTCACATTGCAGCATCAAGGGGCTACAGCCAGCCTTGTCTTTACCCTATGCCAGGTGGTAAGGGCATGATAAGGACTAGGCTGTCTTATGGCCTGTGTGCTCTGCTGCTCTGAATAATGCACAAGTTAGGGAGCAGGAGTAGAGACGTCTCTTTGCCTCCCCCACTCGCTCCTTATGAATACAGTGCTGCCGAAACACAAGCAGTATTGTATTCGGGGGAAAGCTGCGGTTTTTGAATACAGAGACCTTTGGCAATCAGAGTAAAATTCCTCGCGAAACAACCCTCAGTGAGCCACGTCACATCACAAACCACTGACCTCCTTCCTTCTTTTTAACGGGGGGTGGCACCAATTGGGGAGCAGGACTTTTCCTAATGTCCACCATTCCAGCCCAACCCTGATGGCAATGCAGTGACCGATGCAGGTTTTGCATTACAGCAATGGAGTAAGGTAATGTGCAAAATGCAAATACATGGTGGATTGTTGTTATTTTTGCACTTTTGTACACTGCCTTCTGTGTAAATGATCCCTATAGTTGTGTCCCTTCCTTAGGGGATTGTCATCACATTAGAACCCCATTTATCTACTATACTTTAATAACGGCACAGTGTTAGTAAACTAAGTTAGTATTTTATATATATGTGTGCTTCAAATATTCTGCAGTATTATTTGCCATTTAGTAAATGTAAAAGAACATATCTGATAAAGCAGGGGGTAAGACTACTTTAAAGGAACAGTAACACAAACAAATGAAAGAGTTTTAAAGTAATGAAAATATAATGTTGTGTTGCCCTAGGCTGATAAAAATCGGTGTTTGCTTCAGAAACTCTACTATAGTTTATATAAACAAGCGGTTGTGTAGCCATGGGGCAGCCATTCAATGCTCAGGTTACATAGCAGATAACAGATGCAGTCTGCAGAATATCGGTGTATTCTATTATGGAACTTATCTGTAATCTGCTAAGTAGCCTGTGTCTTTTCTCCGTTTTAAGCTTCAATGGCTGCCCCCATTGCTGCACAGCAGATTGTTAACTCTTTTTAAAGCAATCACATTACTTTTACTAATGCAGGGCAACAGTACATTATATTTCAACTTTTTTTCAACAGTTTTCTTTTTTTTTGCTGTTATTGTTCCTTTAAGTAAAGCTACAGTATTTTATCAGGATCTACCACTTGAACACATTGACAACTTTGTCACATGTCACATTGTACAATTTATTTAAAAACAACAATTTTCTGTAGAATAGATTCAATAACTGTATATAACTTTTTCAGAAGTAAAGTACACTTATTCTTTCCCTGAACTATTATATAGTACTTAATTACACACTGTTTCAGGCATAAGGCATAATACTTTTTTCTGCAGATAGAATTCCTGTATTTCCAAAGGAAAACATTATGACATAATTACTTCTATATCTATCTTAGTTTACAGTTAAAGATATTTTTGAATTTGTTGCAACAGAACAGAAATTCCCAGTCTGGAAACTTTGCTGGTGTTTTGGTTCACATGTTTTTTTGTTTATGCATTCAGCGGAACAACTTGCTTCCAGTTGAGCTGCAATAGCTGGAAAGCTTTTACTAGAACTGCCACAAGAAATATTCACCAAAAGAAAATCTCCTTCCCATTATAATACATTATAATATATATATTAGACATCCTAGTGCTGTTACATTTAAAGACATTTTGAATTTGAGGGAATTTTCGAAGAAAATTTTTTTTTTGGATACTTTGACCATCGAATAGGATACTACGAATTTGAATTTACTTACTTTTAAGAAAAGTAAAGGTAATAAATAAAATAACAAAAAGAAAATAATAATGTAAAACTTTACAAAACTAAACTTTACTTTACATATGTTTGATAAATAATGCCGGTATGGGATCTGTTATCCGGAAACCCCTTATACATAAAGCTTTGAATTACGAGAAGGACTTCTCCCATAGGGGCAGATTCACTGACGGTTGAATTTTCGCCAGCGTCAGCCACGCACCCATTGCACCACTTCTCCAGTCGCAAATACGCAACTAATACTCTAATTCACTAAGATGCAAAGTTTGGGGGCAAATTTACTTAAGGTCGAATATTGAGGGTTACTTAACCTTTGATATTCGACTGTCGAAGTTAAATCCTTCGTCTTCGAATATCGAAAGTTGAAGGATTTAGCGTTTAGCGAAGGATTTTAATCCATCAATCGAACGATTTTTCTTCGACCAAAAAATACTTAGAAAGACTATGGGGAACTTCCCCATAGGCTAACATTGACTTCGGTAGCTTTTAGGTGGCGAACTAGGGGGTCGAAGCTTTTTCTTAAAGAGACAGTACTTCGACTATCGAATGGTCGAATAGTTGATATTATTCCTTTACTCGAGCTAAGTAAATGGGCCCCTTGGTGTTACTTCGGCTGTGCTAGCATTTCAAAGCGAAGATGCGCTAGCATTCATTTGTGCCTAGCGAAACTTCACTAGTGATCTTGCGCTAAGGTCAATTTGCATAGAGCGGAAAATTTAAAGTTGTATGGATTAGGGGATTTTATAAGCAAGGGTTTAGTTCTCTTTTAAAGATGTGCAACGACCCCAGCTGCTCAGAGCCCACTGAGCATGTGAGTGTCGCAGACACTTTTCAATATGGTGACCCCTGTGACAAGTTTGAAGTCCTGGATCATTACTGTTATTGATAAGCTGAAACTTTAAGTTGGTGCAAAGAGTTCAGTATAGAAACTATGGATTTTTTAGCTATGTTCATTTATAGGGTTTAGTACTCCTTTGAATACAACATTTGTACACCTTGGGGCAAATTCACTAAGATGTGAAGTTGCGCCAGGCGCAACTTCGCCGCACTTCTCCCCACTTCGCCACACTTTGCCAGGCGTATTTTCGCCAGCACTCCGCAAATTCACTAAAATCCGAAGTTGCGCACAGGGGTAGCGTAAGTTTTCGAAGTTGCGCTAGCGTTAATTCGCCAAGCGAAGCGAAAACACGCCAGCGTTTTTTGGGACCCTATCTACTCTATTGAGCTTCGCCAGGTCTGAGGTGGCGAAGGAAGTCTAGCGTAAAAGGTAGCGTTCAGTACACTGCGCAAGTTAGTGAATTTGCGTAGTTACGTTGCTAGCGAAAATTCGTCTGGCGTAAGGGTGCTAAGTAACACTAGCGAAACAACGCCAGCGTTCGTTAGTGAATTTGCGCAGTAATGAAAAATGCCAAACGCTAGCGAATTAACGCTAGCATTCGGCGCTTCGGCACTTAGTGAATTTGCGCCCTTCTCTTCCCTTACCTAATGTCTAAGTTCGTAGACAACACACCCACACAAGTTTCACATACTGGCACAATCTGTTAGGGTGAGTTATGGGGAAAATGGCAATAATGAAAGAAAGGTTACATTTCTACAGGATGAGAATTGAAGAGACATGAAACAAATATGGGTGGATCTATACAGAAAATATGGAGAAAAGTAACAATAGGATAGTTCTTTAGTACATGGCAGACAGTCAGAGCAGGTGAACAATTAATATTCACAAGGAAGGAGAATAGATGACAGTAGAGTAATTTCCCTCTCCACTGCTCAATAATATCCTATCTCTAGATCTGCTTTGTTTTCTACTAATTAGTAACTAAATAGTGAAAAGACACAAAGTATAAAGATAGAGTAGTTACTTTGGTATTTTACCCTATCCAAAGCCTCTTATCTCCACAATGTTCTTCATATTATAGTTAGTGCTCCCAGAACAATATGCAAATTACTACATTTTACACAAAAAAAGTATAATTTTCAGAGATCAGACAGAGAAGTTTGCCGGTATCCAAAAGAATAAGAATGCAGAAGTACAACAAGAAAACAAGAAGGCAGCAATATCAGACCACCAGCAGCCCAACTTGACCAGCGGATTTAGCACAGGCAGGCAGACGCAGCCAGTATCCACCCACAGCACCAGTACAATAGTACTTGTATCCACAGACGCTCCCTCCCTGACGCGCTTCTCTCTGGTTCCCCCATGTGAAGGATGCCAACCAGTCAGTGACATCATCGGGCACAGCTTAAATATGTGAAAAACTTGTCATCGGTCCAGAGCACGGCAGGGTGAAAAGAGCAGCTTTGTCAGCTGGAGTAGCGTAATGGCAGCGGAGCCCACTAAGTCCAGTGGTGAGTGGGTGGAAGCCCATAGCTGTGAGGGCTCAATCCAAGTGCAAAACCGCAGCACAGCGCACAACCAAGTGCTGACAAAAGAAATATGGTAGTGGGGGCCTACACCAACTGGGGCCCACTGGGATTTTTCCTGATATCCCTGTGGGCCAGTCCGAGCACAAGGAGCCAGTGATGTAAATATTCAGGTGGAAACAGAAAGCCATAGGGGCAGATTTACTTTAGGGCAAGTGGCTAACGCTAGCGAAGTTTTGCCAGAAATCACATCCGCAGGGACTTCGCCAATTCACTAACAGGAGCAGACGACAATTTGTTAATGAAAGAACCATCGCTAGCGTTTGTTTGCACTCTATCGCCAGGGGACTTTTCGCTCAGGTGAATGGTTGTTGCTCTGCAAATTCACTAAAGTTCGGATTTTACTGAACTTTACCTCTTTCGCCAGAGTTAACTCAGACCAGGCAAACTGCTAAAATGAAGCTAGATCTTCCTCAATCTTACATCACTTACATCATATCCTGTCTGCCGAAAATGCATTAAAGTTGAAAAAACGCTGGTGACTTTTCCTTTTTTTAAGCAAAATTGCCTGCAAGAGTCCTAACAAAATTTTTTGTGTTAACAATGTTCTCCAGACATTTGAGGGGCATGGAACATTCATTTTACAGTGGGCTCATGTGTAGGGCATTATATGATCTCTTTTGTCTTTATTAAGGTTCCTTGGACATTTGTATAAAAAGTGGCCACTTCAAGCATTTGCACCAACATCTCTAATAAAGACCTCCATACAACTTTAATGTATACGCCCTATTCAAATTGACCTAAGTGTAAGATCACTAGCAACTTTTTGCTAGGCATAAATGAACTCTAGCGAATCTTCGCTATGAAATACTCGCACTGAAGAAGTAGCACCTGTGTTTGGCACCCAAGACGCAACTTTGCATTTTAGTGAATTAGAGTAGTGGTAACTAATTTGCACCTGGCGAAAGTGGTGTGAAGCGGTAGCTGGTGACAATTTGCCCTTTAGTAAATCTTCCCCATAGTCTGTATCCAGGCAGATTACCACTGATTACCAAGTGCGACAAAAATGCAGCTCTTGGTAACTTAATTTCCAGTTTTCAAACCGGAAATGCTTTTTCTGCAATAGTATGTGGACCCCCAAGGAGAGCATGACCCATATAGTAGGCTTTTTGGCCTTTATTAGTCCTAGTTTGCTTTGATAGCTTTTGATATCTACTACTAAGTGACTGTTTGCTTCCAGTCAAATGTTTTTCAATTAGACTTTAACCTATTATTATGTTATGTATAGTGTAGCACTATACATAACACTCGTGGTTTATACTTAAACAGCCCCTCCCCTCCAGTTATACAATTATGTATGTATTATATGTATTTTATGTATAACTTGGCACCTAATTATTATATACAGGTTTAGTCTAGAAAAACAGGTTGTTTATGACTGATGACTTTGGCCCCACCCCCAGTAGGGTTCATTTGCAGTTGTGCAAAAAATGGACATGGTTATTGACACCAATCATTAAAGACACTTACCTACAGTTGCACTTGGTACCAGTGCATCCATCCCATCTCTTTTTCTGAATTTTGCACAAGTGCACCTGTTGATGTAAGGCAACCCTGGAGTTACCACCTCCTTCAAACTGGAGATAATTCCATGATTTTTACTTTGGGCTGCATCAATTAGCACAAGACACTTGCAACTAAAGCATTACACGCAGATGTCATTTTGATGCTAAGCACCAGAAATGATGCCACCCCAGTTCAGATAATTTTGAACATCCAATTCAGGTCAAACTGCAAGTGCAGTTTTATGGATTTTGATGCAACAGGCGCAAATGACAAAATTAGACAAAATGCCCTCTTGCAGCTGAAGTGATATCAGAAATGTGGAGGAAAAAACGACATTGTTAGTAAAAACATGCTAAATTGCATCCCTGCCCCAGCCCAGCATGACTGAAACAACTGTAGAAGTTCCCTTAGCTTTATTGGGGGGTTGCCTTCACTAAGGTTATGATTTCTACAGACACATGTCAGTATCGCTTTAATAATAATACATTAAAATGAACTGTAAGTGAGCATGTCATTGCACAAAACTGCAGTCAAATTATTTACAATTACATAGTGATATAAAATAAAAGTATTTCCAAATCAAATGTCAAATTTCCTTGAACACTGAACCTGTATCACATCTTCTCTACTTCAAATACAAACGTGATTACTATTTAACACAGTGCATTACAGTGTATCGGTGAGTGACAGTATAAAGTGGTGCCAAGTGCCTACGTGCAGAAGGGCAGGTAAGCCACCATCAGGTGTTTTTATAGAAATGTGAAGGATGGGCAATGACATTACAGGGGGTTCTTACTGGAACCAAAAGCACAGACAAAGTCTGTATTGAAGAAGGGTTTACCGCCTGGTCAAATATTTTAATGTTTCAATCAGCAGGGGTTCAATGTATCACAGAAATGCCAATCTCCTATTGATCCTTAGCTGCACAATGAAAGTGATTATTGCTCTTTAGAGGCACGGAGAAGGTGATCTGTCTGTTGTGGTTGATGAAATGCTAATATCCTAGTTATTCCTTTGAGCCAAAATAGAACTGTACTATGTGGCTTTAGCAGTGTTGGACTGGCCCACCGGGATACCAGGAAAACTTCCGGTGGGCCCAGGTGTCAGTGGCCCCTCATGCTGCTAAACTTTTGGCCTATTTCATGGCCATTCCCTATTCTATGAGAACAAAGAGGCTAAATAGATGGAATAATAGATTATAGTATGTAAAGAAAACAAACTAGGAGAATAGAGGTTGATTGAGGAGATGAAGAATATTAGTACTGAGAGTGGCCCAATGGTCTAAGGTTTTATGGTGGTCCCCTGGTCTAAGGTTTTTGGGTGGGCCCCTGGTGTCCCAGTCTGACACTGGGCTTTAGGGCAGAGACACACGCTCAGATTTGGGGAGATTAATCATCCATCGACAAATCTCCTCTTCTTCAGGGCAACTAATCTTCCTGAACTGTCTTCCTGCTGGCTAGAATGTAAATTGCCGGCGGGATGACACTCAGAGCGATTAGTTTTCCGAAGTCACCCGAAATTGCCTCACACCGGGCGACTAATCTCCCCAAATCTGAGCGTGTGTCTCTGACCTTCAGCTTTGCTCATAAGGGAAGAACAATTATGGGACATTTACAACAACCACAACAGAAATGCAAGCACAAGTATTAACTTATATACCACACCCTGCCCCCCAAATAGCAGCAGAACAGGGGATTAAGAAGGGTATTGAGGGAAATATACAAGACCACAATACCAATATTGTAATGCCAGGGCCACCTTGCACTGGCATTTTAAAAGTTAATACTTAATTACTCAGTCTCAGGCTCACACAGAGACCCTTTATTGTATATCTCACCAGGGGGCTGTGGAAAGGTGACATCCATATCTGTCATCTGAGACGGTCTGGAGCCACACCATTTGGGCAAGGAAGCTGGGCCAGTCTGTTCTTTGATTGACTGATCAAAGAACAGAGCTGTGGACCTAGAGCAGCGGGGGGGGATAGCTAGTAGAAAATTATGGATTATAGGAAAGTATCCATATCTCCTGTGTCATAGGATTCACAACCTCATAACTTACATATTGGTTATGAGGAGGTCACATGCTTCCTAACAATACCAAACAGGGCTAGCCTATACCCACCTGTTAGGAGGGCTGGTTCCTAGGGGACTGGAAAGTGGGAACCTATTAGTGTTTGGTATTGTTCTTCTTGCCCACATATGGATCACAGCCTGCCCATGTTTTTATTATAGGATTGGGTACTGGCAAGTACCAATATTATATTAAGGGATATTGGGGAATATTGCCTGAGAGTAGCAAACCCCCTGCAGGGGGTCGTAAATGACATGTTCCTGGGCACTCCTACCTCATGCATAAGGTAATGAGGGGAGTGTCCCAGCAGGAAATAAAAAGGTGACATTCCCAATATCACATTGTCATACAAGGAGGCTCCATTTATTCAGTGGATTGTATGTCCAGCTTCCAACTCGTGCCTCAGAGGAAATACACTGACAACTTCAAAACTTGGTAAAGTAAGGGTTTTCTTTGTGTTTTTACTCCGTTTTATTTTATTTACTGTATTTGCAACTATGTCATCTTTGTAATATCATTTTTATACATATATACATATGCACTGTTTCTTTTAAATATTAAATATCATTTAATACGTTAGTCCTTGTGCTCTAAACGAACTCATTGCCCATGTGAATGCTTGTGCCTACGTGTATGAACTCTTCATATGTGTGGAAAGGGAAAGTTGCCTATTTGTATGTTGGATAATTAGTACGGCTAGCAGGAAAGTGTGTTTGAATGTAGATTAACCCTTTGGCTGCTGGAGTGCTTGTTAGACTAGTAGGATCTTACCCTGAGTAACTACCATAGGAGAGAGTGTTTGATGCATTGTGTAATGTGAATTATTACCTGTTATAGAGGGCAGGGGAATAGTCACATTAGGTTTCTATCGCCTGTTAATGATAGATGGTGGCAGCGAATGAACTTTGTGGGTGTTGGTGTGTTTTTGGGGTGTCTGTTGTTAGTCTAACCTGTGTGTAAGGTGATTGAGAGACTGATTGTAACCCCTTGTAGCCAAACCCAAGAGTTAAGTGTGGTTGAGTGAGGCGTTTTTGTGACAATATTAAGAAACAAATGCAGACATTCTCAGAACAAGAACTGAACAGTCTATTTGAGAGATTTGCTTAGCCACTGGTATTGAGACCAGCTCAAACTGTATATATGTCTAAAACATTAATATTATTTTTAACAGAAGAGAACATAGTAACATTATTCTTTAAGTGTTGTAAAATTTTTCATGTGTCATTCTTTAAATGTTTTTTTATTTCTGGATTGAAATATTCATTCTTCTGTTGTTTAATATAAAGCACTTTTTTGTAGTCATACAGTACATGTGGTGTTTAATCTGATAAGCAACGGATGCCTTAGTGCAGGGGTCCCCAACCATTTTTACCCGTGTAAAAAAGAGTTGGGGAGCAACACAAGCATGAAAAAAGTTTCTAGGAGTGCCAAATAAGGGTTGTGATTGGCCATTTGGTAGCCCATATATGGACATGCAATATAAAGGAATCTCTGTTTGCCAGTACATCTGGTTTTAAATGCAAACAAACCCTGCCTCCAAGCCTGGAATTACAAAATAAGCACCTGCTTTGAGGATTCTGGTAGCAACATCCATGCGGTTGGTGAACAACATGTTGCTTGTGAGCCACTGGTTGGGAACCACTGCCTTAGTGTAACAAAAAAAGTTGAGAGTCTCTGCTATAGGCTGAATAGAAAAGACCAGTGCTTGAAGTGGGGCAGCAGGCGACAGGATTCCGTCCCACCACTTCTATTTATACCCTAAATTGCCTTCTGTCAGGGAGAATAGGGCTCTTTTAACAATGGAGAAGCTATTTGTTTTCAGAAGGGTTTTCCCTATTAAGTGCCACTCAGTAACATTTAGCAACCAATCAAGTTGTTTCATTTATTGTTCTACCTGCAGCTGTGTTACTAACCAAAGCAATGACATAAAATTTTGGGTCACTGCTGGAGCTGCTGCATCATGAGGCCACAGTATCATGAAATGCTGAGGCTATTGTGCCATATAGCTGTGGGGCTACTTTGTCATGAAATTCTGTCGACACCGTGTCATGAAATACTGGGGCCATAGTCTTATATAGTGTGGGGTCCCCAAGAATGATTTGCTGAGGGAACATCAACAATGTGCCAATCTGCACATCAGCCGCTGGAGCAGATATTAATGCCTATGGCATACAAAGAGTTAAAATCAGGAGAGAAGTGAGAAGGAGGAGGAGAAAGAACATTTTTACTGATTATATTCAAAGTCTTAGCAGTTGATGGCAGTCTGTCTCAGTTAACACTATTTCATAACATTGTCCAGATGAGGAGAGAAGATTTCCCAAACAAGATGTTAAAAAAACCCAATTGAAAGGCTGATTGACTGGCCCCTAATCTGAAAGAAGCTTCACATTAAGTAAAAATGACTACAGAGAGCTAACGCATAACCTTGGCCTAATCTCTCTACCAAACAGCAAAACCTATACTTTCTCAGTGATGTTGGTATATGAAACGAATGCTACGTTAGGAAAAAAATCTCCTGTTAGGAATGAACGCTGCAATATTGGTCGCTAATGCAAAAATCGTTTGTAATCTGTTCGCAATTTAGCCTTTGCGACCCGTTTGCCCCTCACACGGCAGTAGGATAGTAATTGAGAATTGTATAGTTTGTGATAGTGTGCAGTGTATGTAATAAAACTTCTTCATGAAAAAGTTATGTACGCCACCTTTAAGCAGGTGTTAAAGGTTCACAATGAGCTATTGAGATTTGCAATGCAATAAAAGTCTAATGAAGAATATTACATTGCCACATGTGAACTTTTATTCTTATTTGTTCTCTTTGCAAATGTTATTACATTTATTAATTACAGCTTTAGGGTCTTGCCACACGGGCAGATTCGGGGAGATTAGTCGCCAGGTGACAAATTTCCTCTTCTTGGCAGCGACTAATCTCCCCGATCTGCCTTCCTCCGGCTAAAATGAAAACTGCCTGGGGGCAAGCACATGAAGCGCTTAGTCTCATTACGAAGATTTCCGAAGAGAAGATGGCGCCCGTGAACTCCGATGCCTGGATTTGCAACAAGGGGTAAGTTAAACGTTAGGGGCACTTGCCTGGGGTATTGCTTAGGCTGGAGGGAGGAAAGAGGGGGTAGGGGTTTTTTAACGTTAGGGTTGAATTCTCCTTTAAGTGCAAGTAAAGTTGTAGTTGTGCTTAGTTGGCCTGAAGTCAATGTATGAAAAAAATCCCATTCATTAAAGGTACTTGTATTAAAAGCTGCTCTTGAACTTCTGTATATCTGCTCTTAGTTCTTGGGTAAAATGTTTCATTATAGATATAAAAAAATATATGGTTAGTTATGCAATATGCATACCGCAGTGCAAAGTAATGTTGGTGAGAATGACAGTGATTTTTCCTTAAATGTCCCAGTTGATCCAGAATTTGCCCATGTCATGTTAGTCAGTAAGCCATTGTAGAGATCAATGGGGTAACTATAAAGGAAGCAAACCCTGTGGTTGTAAGGGGACCTGGGGAAAAGGGGGGCCTGGACCAGATGCTTTCTTGCCTATTTTGTCATAAGAGGTTGGGTAGCAGCGAGTGGTTTCGTATATGTAGTCAGGGTGGCTCTGTGCCTGTTTTTTGCAGGGGGGCCAGCTCACAACTGTTAAAAAAACATTCCAAATCCTATTTTATCACATTAGTCAAGCATAATTAACTTTAATTACACTATATAAATTATTTGAATCTTGTTTCCTTCAGTTTGGGAATTCATAATTATAGCAAGCAGGCAGGAGCCATTTTGTGGACAGTGTTATTATTGCATCATCTCAGAATCTTGTTTGTGCACCAGAATGGGGGACCTGATGTCCATCCCCATGCCCTGGCAACACAATTAAATAGTAAAGAGAACGGGGGAATGTGTGGAGAGCAGTGACATCTAGGAAGTGCTGAATGGAAAGTGAAAGTAATTGTCTGCCCCGCCTCTATGCCACTGGCATAGAGGAGGGGCAGACAATATTTGATTGAGATTTTTAAATGAGCTTACAAAAGCTATGAATGCTTTAATAAAAATTAGAAATTGGATTTCATGTTTAATTTGAAAAGGACTTTTATTATACAGATTTTTGTGTCCGGATGACAGGTCCACTTTAAGCCACTGGTAGAGATGCTGAAAGTTTGGAGACAGATGAAAGCACCCCGATAGCTACACAAATAAGTCTCTCTGTGGCTTTATAGAGCTGCCAATGTAATGCAATGTATAGTCTGTCCAGCACAGTCAGTCACAAGAAGGCCAATGCAGTGCATGGTTAATGGGATTTTCTGTCCAGCCCAATTAGAATTTACTTAGGAAAGGCACTTATTTTGGTCCCGTAAACCAGTCACTAAGCTGCCAATTCTACCAAAAATGCTCAATATTCAAACAAGGTTATTGTGAACTACTGACCAAATGCTAATATTTATGTTTATTTGATAAAAGGCCTGATGAAAAACACTAAAGATACAGTATAGATGCCATCAGAGACCCACATGTTCACAGCTATACTCAGCTGCATTTTGGGCAAGTTCATGATGTTTGCCCATGATTAAGCACCCTGAATGGGTGAGAAATGCATAGGGTGGATGGAGATGCAGATTTATACTTTTAACTGTATAAATAAAATTATTTTTTAATTGAACTTCTCTGGTCCTGTGGATCCGTTTGAGTGCCGGTCGGCCCTCTCTTTTCCTTTGCCATACTGCTCCCTAAAGCTGGGGGTCTGAGGCTGGTGCACCCGGACCACATTCACTACTCGGTGAGTCATTTACATTTTATTCTGGAACACCTTGTTCTCTTCTAACTACTATCATGATGTTTGCTACCTATTGATTATCTAGATGGCATGGTGGCTAGAAATTCTGCTCAAATATACTGAACTGAGATCAGATTTAGACAATATCAGCAGTATGTTCTCTCCCTGTCTGTATGGGTTTCTTCTGGGTACTGCAGTTTTACTCCTGATTAAATTGACCATTATCTAAAATGGACTTTAGATTGTAAACTCCCCCATGGTAAGAACTGATGTGAATGATGAACATTTTCCGAATATCTCTTTGGAAAGTTATTGGTTTTGTATAAACATAGGATAATAAGGAGAATATAATATACGTAGCACAGTCCTGTAATTAGAAAGTACAACCTGGAAGGAAAGTTTAGGGGCCTAATTACTAACAATTGAATTTTGTTTTTTCCATGAATATCGAAAAATTTGTGGTTTTCCCTATACTTCAAAAAACTGTATTAAATGTAAAAAAAACACAAAACCCTCTATGGCAAAACTTCACCAAATAAAAGTTGTTGAGGTGCCACAGCAGTCAGCGTGAGCTGCGCTGATCCTATTGGTCTGCTTCAAATCAATTCAGACTTATAGAGGTTTTCAGATTGTTTCTCTGTTAGAAACTGTCGGCATTTTTAGAGGTTTCCGAGGTGTATTTTTTTCTGGATGATTCAGCACTTTTTTTTCGTTCACAATTTTCATAACTGAAACTTATGATTAATTCAATGAAAATCATGGTCACCTAGCCACCAATGATTTTTTAAAAAAAATGTATGGAGGGCCCTAGTCACCAATTAATAGGGGGGCCCTGACCATCAATGGCTTTTTATAACTTGTGTGTATGGGGGGGGGTTACAGTTTTTAGTGCTGATGTCTGTGATGTTTTTTTAACTGTGGTGTGGGCAGGATCTGGGGTGGGGTTTGGGGGCTGGGGATCCCCTGAAAATTTTGTTGTACAGACCCCCGTGATTTCTAATGGCGGCCTTGCATATACCTAGATTATGTCCAACTGTTACAGTAAAGAGCTGGAAATGAATTTAATCAAATTTCACAACTAAGAAATGAGATGAGGTTAAAAAAAAAACAATGCACGGTTGCTAGGTTAATTTAGACCCTAGCAACCAGCTTGCTGAAATTAGAGAGCTGCTGAACAAAAAGCTAAATAACTCAAAAACCACAATAATAAAAAATGAAAACCATTGCAAATTGTCTCAGAATATCACTCTCAAAAGTTAACTCAAAGGTGAACAACCCCTTTCAGACTATGTATCAGTTTGAAGAGAACCATGTTTCTATCAAAGTTAGACAGTTTATCAACTGTTTATTTCTAGAAAAGGAGTCACGATTTGCTTAGAAAAAATCCCATTCATGAAATAACCTACAAATCTGAGACTGAAACACACTAGATTTTGTTAAGCTCAGCTAAGGAAACTGATGATAAGATCAGCAACACAGGATTTCTGGTCAGTATACGTAAAAGTCAATGCAGTGGCTGAAACAACATTTTAAAAGGTGGGTATATGTAAGAAAGTTGTCACTTTTTGCTTTAAAACAATACAAACCATTGGGAATTGGGCCTTAAAGCAAGACTCTCCAATAAGAGAAATAATGTCTTCCTCTTCATAGTGAAATAAAAGCTTTGCCAAGACCATTAGAATAATATTTGCAATAAAATGATCCAGAATAGAATACCTCTCTAAGAAATCTGATACCCAGAAGCAAATAAGTATAAAATATATGTATAATAACATACTGCATGCTTTCCTTAAATTACAGCAGCTCATCTACTTGGTACATAATAGAATCAAATAGCGGAATATGCAAACCAGAACAATACACACACAGCACCGCGGGTACCGGAGAGAACATGTTCTTTTCCCATGAAGCTCTGAGATTTAAAAAAAAAAATTCCTTCTCTTTTGAGGAACAACAAAAAGTGAACAGTTTTTACTTTCAGGAAAGAATTTTAAAAAAAAATCATTATATAGGTTTAGCCACATAATAAGTACTTAAAGGACCAGTCATTTAAAAAGGTAAATTATTGGGGTTCATCCAGCACCTCCAAATAAACTATTGCTTGGCATAGAAAGCTTTTCTTCTCTCGGGCGCCATGAACAGAATATGACCTGTGTATCATCGGGTTCTGCTGGGGGAACAGGTTCAGGCTTTAAGTCACTGATAAAACACTTTTTATGTTTTGATGTTACTGGTCTATTAAAGGATGATGTTATAACATCGGACCCATTAATATATTTATTAGCAGGTAATTTGGTGCCATTGTTAAAATGAATAATCCTTATTTGCATGTCTTATGCTACACTGAGTATTACTGTAAACCAAAAATACAAGATTTTAACCCTCAACTAAGGCGTTATGGGGCAAAGCCATTAGCCAAACTATAAATTTAAACATCATAAATCCAAATTTGCATACAGCCTTTTTTATCGTTCGATCGTTGCACAGCACAGGAGGAACAGGCCTTTTGAGTTGGTAGGATTTAGAGATTATTCAGGTTAAGGCTCTGTAAAACGAGGGGAAAATCAAAAACAGTAGAGTCAAGTAAAACAGCACTAAGAAAGTTTTTTTTTGTGTTAAATTGTCTTTGCTTCCTCCTAGATTTACTCTGAATTGAGCCGTATCATAAGAGGCTGCAAGTTTCTATTTATTGCTCTGAAAATAAAGGCTGTATATGTGCCATTAATTTCCATCATTTGTGTCATTTGCAGGTGTCTCCCTGTAATACTTTAATTAAGGGTTAAAAACTGTAATTTTTCTTTTAGGTTATATAAATGTGTATAGCATATGTGAATACTTTCCTATTTAAGGCTTTAACTGCATGTTTGCACAGTGGGGATATTTTCAGACAACCTCACCCTCTCTTCCCTCCTGCTCCTCCTTTCATATTCAATTTGTCATCATATTGCCTGTTAAATAACCTGTCCTTTTTCAAAAGGAAGGAAGCCTTTTGAAAAAGTCGAAGGATGAAAAGCGTCAAGGCTATTACGCCATCGCTAAGCGCCTGAGGTCTACACGCGGTGGGAAAAGACACTGGCGACTTTTCGCACATACACCAACAGCTTGGAGACTTTGGAGCTGCATGCAACATCCGCTGCTGATATCCACGCTTTCTTAATGTGCATTATTCCTTAAACGTTTTACGAGTACCCCCCTATTCCAATTCTCACGATACAAGGCTGGAAATAGTGGCTAATAAATCACAAAAATCACACGGAGTGGATATAAGAGGCACTTTATTATATAAGATAATCACAAAAGGTGTGCAAACACATTTGGAAAATACTGCACCATATTGGCAAAAATCTCTCTTTTCTTGTTTGTTCTTTTTTATTCTCTTCTCTGTGAGCCTGACCTCGTGCTGTGAGCGCTGGTTTCCCTTTTAAAAAATTTTGGATCCTTATTTTGAGTCTGAAGGAGAACAGACATACGACATACCGGCAGAGGAAGCAGACAGCCAGAAATCCTTGATATCCTTTTACTTTTTACAGTTTACAGTGTCATTTATCAGATTGTAAAAGTGATATAAGTATGATAAATTCACAGCAGCAATCTGGTAGTCAGTGGTGTAACTAGATTTTACTGAACCCCACAGCAAATTAATTTTAGGGCCCCCAACATATCCAGAGGATGTCCTTTTTTACCAAAATATATTGAAATTGCTCATTATTTAGGGCCTCATGGGGCCGCTATACCTCCTGGGCCCCCTGCAGCTGCATGGTCTGGTTCCTTTGTAGTTACGCCCCTGCTGGTAGTGTTATGGATCTGATGTAATGCCACCAACTTTTCTAAAGTATCATATAAACTGTTAATATATGTAATTAATGTGCCACAAAAGTGTCATGTCAAATAAGTTAAGCATTTTTATCATTATTTGAAACTGCGTTGAAAGTCGGTGATGTGGTTTCTGTGTTTACCTAATGTTTAATGAATGAACCTACCTTATCATTTAAGAGTTTAGGTGAGCTCAGTGCACTTTTCCCCTAGGGTTTTCATGGTCCCATGTGGATGTAAAGCTTAGTCCTCATTTCTGCCCTACTCATCATTCTTTCCAAACTTACAGCTGCCATGTTCAGTGTTGGACTAGCCTAATGGGATAACAGGAAACCTCCCGAAGTGGCCCCTCATGCTGCTAAACATTTGGCCTATTTCATGGCCATTCCTTTTTTTCTATGAGAACAAAGAGGCTAAATCGATGGAATAATAGATTATAGTATGTAAAGAAAAGAGACTAGGAGAATAGAGGTTGAGTATAATAAGAAGAATAATAGTACTGAAGAGAGTGGGCCCCTTGTTAAAGGTTTTTGGGTGTGCCCCTGGTGTAAAGTTTTTGGGTGGGCCCCTGGTCTAAGGTTTTTGGGTAGGCACAGAAGTTGGCTACTCCAGGAAATCTCTCAAGTATCCAGCAACACAGATGCATATACAAATGTAAATACAATGGTGTGGGTGATGCAAGGTGTATACACTTGCTTTATACTTGTCAGAAGGATATAAATATCACTGAAGAAAATTGACACATATAAATAGCCCAACATTTGTAGCTCAGCGGTCAGGATTTTGAAGGCCATTGTAGCCTAAGCTTTCCCTTATGTGAGAAGTGGTGTAACTATAAAACCCTTGGCTGCAGGTGAGCCCAGTGGAAGAAAAGGTCTGGTTAGATTGAGATCCCTCCATTCCCTGCTGCCCAACTGCACCTGAAGGCTCCCCACCACCTTGCACCACAGGGGTCCAGATATATATATTGGTGGGGGGACTGGGGATGCAGAGTTACACTGGGTGTCAGGGTAGTTAAAAACATTTTACACGAAAGGGAGAACAGTTGCAGTTATTTCATTAAAATGTGCACTGTTGTTGGTAATTTAACATTCAGCAATTACACAAATATACAATGTTTCTAAATGCTTGATTATTATAACAATAATGTGAGGATCTGCAATACTGTATGTTCTCAGTGCCATCTACTGGTCATTTGAATTAATCTGTACTACTATACTCTGGTATTGGCGACGGGCTTGCAGTTGGCTCAGCAATTTAATTGGACTAATTTTTTAGCAAACTGGTAGAGATTGTGTCATTTTTAATGTGCACCCTTGTTAACATCATTAGAAAGCCCTGAACCCTTTCCCTTGCTTACTGCTACCCCTGTTCTATTTCTATAAAGAATGCTTCATGTTCATGAAACACGTGCTACTTTCATAATGCTGTAAATACAAGATTAAATCCAATAAAAATGAGGGAAAATGCTAAGATAACTTGCGCATAATGTGCAAGTGGGGAGACACGTTTATTAAATGCATGTCTGCTATACAACATGGCCACCCCCAGGTGCTCCCTCCTGGTGCAGGTGACCTAGCACTGGTGGGGGCTTTTTTTTTTATAACTATTGTTTCCCGCTACCAGAGTTTGCGCACCTCTGGTGGTGAAAACTATTTTAAGTAACAGGTGTCCTTTAAAACTTGCATTGAGTCTGAAGACAATATTATTAAAACTAAGTTAGATTTCCTGAGCCAACGTTGTGCATGCCTGAAACCACACCCACTGTAACATCTGTGACACCCACTATCAAATTAAACCAGTAAGAATGCCAGCCACTGAACAAACAAGGCAGACATTAGGTCAAAACAAGATGCAAATTATTTGCAAATTTCTTCTTATTGTCAGTGCTGACAGTGTTTACATTCCACTTTTTTGTGTTGTTTTTGTTTTTAGCTTTTTCCTAGAGGTGGTACATAGAGTAGTTTGGAAATGTACAGTAGAGTGTGTATGAGATCTCACTGGTTTTATATGCTCCAGTGTAACAGACATAACGCTGCTTCTAAAGCCCAAGCATTCTCATCCCAACACCATTGTGAGAAAGGTTTAAGATCTCCTGATCAATTACCAGAATATTTCTACCATAACGGAGGTCCTACAAAATCCATTTTTTGAGATGCCCCATTTATATCTATATTTACAGGTATGGGATCCATTATTCAGAAACACGTTATCCAGAAAGCTCCAAATTACTGGAACGTCATCTCCTATAAAAATCAAATAATTAACAGATTGTTAAAAATGATTTCCCTTTTCTCTACAATAATAAAACAGTTCATTGTACTTGGTCCCAATTAAGATGTAATGCATCCTTATTGGAGGCAAAACAATCATGTTGGGTTTATTTAATGCTTAAATTAGAAAGTAAATTAAGGTATGGAGATCCAAATTAAGGAAAGATACCTTATCCAGAAAACCCCTAGTCCTGAGCATTCTGAATAACAGGTCCCATACTTGCGATCATCTTCATCTCCAAAAACTCAAGAACTCAAAGCCAGTAACAACAGTTTGGCATTTCTTGTTTTTCTCTGACCTGGTGGCTCAGATTTTTGAAACTAAGTTTGAAGCCAATTGATTAACAGAACTGTCTTAGCTGGAGAAGAACTGACTGCTGCAGAAGTGAGCATGCAAATAAATTGAAGAATACTGCTTTCGATAGTAATTTCATTTACCAGCAACGTTAAAACAACTGGATATTTTTAATTAACGTATATTGGAAAGTTCCTCAGAATTTTGTTTTCTTTGATTGGGAAGAAAATGTTTGGTTTTACATCCCATTTAAGCCTTCCCAGATGTAATAAATTTGGCTCAAATCATCAGGCTATGAAGACATATAGCTAAGCAGAGGAAGAGGAGTTCATTACATAAATACAAATGCTTAAGGGCTCTTACACACGGCCGTTCCGACCTGCGCTCCCCTGCGTTCCATTTTTTGGCGTTCAGCCGCAGGGGAGCGCAGCAATAGACGCAAGTAATTATTTGAAATGGGGCTGTACTCACTCAGGCGCGTGTAGGCGCCGAACGCAGGTTCAGACACAACATGCTGCATTTTTCCTGCGTTCGGCGCCTACACGCGCCTGAGTGAGTACAGCCCCATTTCAAGTAATTACTTGCGTCTATTCCTGCGCTCCCCTGCGGCTGAACGCCAAGAAACGGAACGCAGGGGAGCGCAGGTCGGAACGGCCGTGTGTAAGAGCCCTAAATGTGGTCAGCAGTTCATTTTACTGCCCCTCCCCCATTAATTAATTAATATCTAATAAGAGTCAAGCCTCAGTAATCTTGGGTGTCCTACTGAACCGTACAAATTAGCTTTTACATAAATCTTTAAAAGGAGCTATTTCAGCAGAAAATGAATATTGAGGTATTAACACATGTCAGATTTCAATGAACTAACTTCCAATCTAAATCACCCTAATTAATCCTGATTCAGTAATGATTAATGTTTGTGTTTCTACTGGTGAAAGTAAAGTACCTGCCATAGTCAGATAATGAATTAAACCCCTGACTACACAAGTGACACTTACCACACTAGCCTTGTAGATAATCCAACATACCCAAACACACTATCAAGGGTATAGATGTGGTAAGGGCTGATTTCCAGCAAGAATTGTTTTAATTGTGAAAAATCTATGTTTTTTGTTATTTCTGGCACTTAACAGGAAAAATTCTGAAATTGAAAGTAAAGTCATCTTCTGCTTTCTGACTCTACATCCTGAGCACACTGAAAACACATCAGAAGTCCACTGAGAAGCCCTCTGTTTAAAGGAACAGTAACACATAAAATTAAAGTGTTTTAAAGTAATTCATATATAATATACAGTTACCCTGCACTGGTAAAAGCTGTGTGTTTGCTACTACTGTAGTTTATATAAATAAGCTGCTGTGTAGCCATGGGGGCAGCCATTCACACAGGAAAAAAATGCATAGGTTACTTAGAAGATAACAGATAAGAGCTGTAGAATAGAAGAGTTTTTCCAGTCTTATCTGTAATCTGCCATGTAACCTCTTTTCTTCCTTTTTCCAGCTTGAATGGCTGTCCTCATGGCAACACAGCAGCTTGTTTATATACACTATAGTTGTGTTTCTGAAGCAAACACACAGGTTTAACTACTGTAGGTCAACACTATATTATATTTTAATGACTTTGATACACTTTGCTTTTTGTGTTACTGTTCCTTTAAAGAAACACCCCTTCTCTCACAGCCTGAAAGGCTGCAGCTGGGGAAAGGGAGAGACAAGTCAGTAGAAGTGCAATTAGCTTTGACTGTGTTTTTTCATGTAGAAACTGTAGATTTTGCCATGTTTAGTGCAAGAAATAATAAACTATTACACATTTCCCTTTTAAAACAACAGAAAAAAACTATATTCAGCACAAGACAAATTAATTGAAATCATGTTGAAAAGGGGATTTTATGAAACTGACAGTTAAATCCTTTTCTCTTCAGGGGTCTGTGGGACACAGAGACCATGGGGTATAGCATCCACCACCAGGAGCCAGGACACTAGGAAAGAAGCCGACGCCTCCCTATCATGCTATACCACCTGAGTGCAACTGGAGGGCTTCAGTTTTGAATAACAAAGGAGAACCTTAAACTTTTACAGGAATTATGTACAAAATAAGACTGTAGTACCATGTACTCATACAGATCGCTTCCAGGGATGGAGGCCCTGTGTCTCACAGACCACTGAAGAGAAAATGATTTAACCATGAGTTTCACAAACTCCCCTTTTCTCTTGCAGGTGTCTATGGGACACAGAAACCAAGGCTGTCCCGTTATGTTGTGCAGAAGGAAGAGAGAACAAGCGTCTTAAACAACGGCAGCCTACCCCTTGTAGAATGGGCTCTAATACGTAATGGAGGGTGCTGGCCTCTGGCCACATAAGAGTGTAGCAAGAAGAGCAAGGAAGATGTTTGGATCTCCTTTGTGCAGTCAAGGCAGAATTTTAGAGCCCGTACCGGGTCGAGAGAGTGAATGTGGGCAGAGTGATGGGATTGTGATGTCCTGGTTAATGTGGAAGGCAGAGACCACCTTCGGTACAAAGGATGGGATGGTGTGGAGGACCACCCGATCAGAACAAAAAACCAGGAAGGCTGGGAATAAAGGCCACTTAGTTTTGCAACTCTGCAAGCTGATGAAATAGTGATGAGTAAGACAATTTTCCAAGTTAACCATGGTAGGGAAACCGTCGCCAATGGTTCAAAGGGCGGAACCATGTGAAACAGAATTACAGTGCTCAGTTCCCTCTGGATCATTTATAGCTTTTATAAAGGTGCATGGGTAAAAAATGCCATACTGCTCACACTGTTCAGATGAGGCTCCTGCCGACTGAAGGAGTCACCGACCCTCATAGTCTTCTGGCTAACACTACTTATGTCACCACAGGATACAACACTGAGGGCAGTAATTCCAATGTCTGCGTCCTGTGATGTCACCTTGATGCCACATTTTTACTAGATTTAACTACGTCTGTGTATATTACCACTTATTAATGTGTGGGAATACACAGAGGTGGCCTTTGACGTCATAGTGCCAGTGGGCCCCAGTGTGCAAAAGCAGGGCTCTATCTGGCAGAAACAGTGACTGGGAACTGCTACACTAACAAGCACAGATTCCACTTGTGTAAAGGAATAGGAATCATTTAACAATCTAAAATGTCAGGAGTCATTGCTAGGGACTCAATATAGCAACCACACTCCTCCAAGGGAAAACTATGGGAGTAACCAATACCAGGTCCATTGTGGTGGGCCGTCCCAGAATTACTAATTACTAACAAGAATATCATATGCAATATCAATCCATAAAACCATTCCTATTCCCAGTTTAAAAAGTTCAAATGCCCATTTCTGTATAATGTATGTGTAGTTTTTATTGTTTTATTGCTATGATTCTATGCAAAAAAACTTAATAAAAAGCAAAGCAGTAATATAAGATCACAGTAAACTGTGTCACAGAACAAATCCATGATGCATTTATTGTGCATAATCAGTACTTATCTTCATTGTGGTGATCACTATGCCGCAACCACATTTCTGAGAACCTAGGGGCAAATTTACTAAAGGGCGAAGTTGGAAACGCTAGCGAAAATTTGCCAGCATGATGTCATTTTGCCACTTCGCCGATTTACTAACGGGTGCTGGCGTAAATTCGCTAGTGAAGTGGACCTACTCTAGCGCTACTTCGCACCCTTATGCCAGGCGAAGTTGCGCTATGGCGAAGGGACGTAACTACGCTTATTCACTAACTTGCGGATTTTACTGAACGTTACCTCTTGCACCAGGCTTGCCTTCGCCACCTCAGACCAAGCGAAGTGCAATAGAGTAGATAGGACTAGGGATGTCGCGGACTGTTCGCCGGCGAACTTGTTCGCGTGAACATCGACTGTTCGCGCTCGCCGAATGTTCGCGAACGTCGCACGACGTTCGCCATTTTGGGTTCGCCTTACCTGGCGCTTTTTTTTGACCTCTCACCCCAGACCAGCAGATACATGGCAGCCAATCAGGAAGCTCTCCCTCCTGGACCACCCCCACACCCCCTGGACCACTCCCCTTCCATATATAAACTGAAGCCCTGCAGCGTTTTTTCATTCTGCCTGTGTGCTTGCAAGAGCTAGTGTAGGGAGAGAGCTGTTACTGATTTCACTGATTTCTTTGAGAACAGTTGATAGTAAGTTTGCTGGCTAGTAATCTACTTGATACTGCTCTGTATTGGAGGGACAGAAGTCTGCAGGGATTTGAGGGACATTTTAGGTTAGGTAGCTTTGCTGGCTAGTAATCTATCTTCTACTGCAGTGCTCTGTATGTAGCTGCCTGCTGTGGGCACTGATCTCTTCTGATCTCATCTGCTGACTGCTGTAATAACCCAATAGTCCTTGTAAGGACTGCTTTTATTTTCTTTTTTGTTGTTTTACTTTGCTACTATAACAGCCCAGTGCTATTAGTCTAGCTGTGTTGGGGAGTGGGACTGGTGTGCTGCTGTGCTGCTCCTAGTAGTTCAGCAGCAGCAACCCGAGAATTTTTTTTTTTTAATATACATATATTTTTTTTTTCTTTTACTTATCTTACTGTTCTTTAACGTGTACAGTGCTGTTGCTGTTCTTCATAGTAGTGCACCAATAGTAGTGCACTTGCAGGCATTATTTGCCCAGTGTGTTCTTCAAACAACAACCATCTAGCTGTGTGAGCTTGTTCACATTCTGTCTAAATATCAATAATAATACCGTCTCTAGAAACACCACCCGAGTGACGTTTTTCAGGCAGCAATAATATATTCCGTATCCACTGCTGTAGTAGTGTATACGTTAACCTTGTAGGCATTATTTGCCCAGTGTGTTCTTCATTTTCAAACAACTCCCATCTAGCTGTGTGAGCTTGTTCGCATTCTGTCTAAATATCAATAATAATACCGTCTCTAGAAACACCACCCGAGTGACGTTTTTCAGGCAGCAATAATATATTCCGTATCCACTGCTGTAGTAGTGTATACGTTAACCTTGTAGGCATTATTTGCTCAGTGTGTTCTTCATTTTCAAACAACTCCCATCTAGCTGTGTGAGCTTGTTCACATTCTGTCTAAATATCAATAATAATACCATCTCTAGAAACACCACCCGAGTGACGTTTTTCAGGCAGCAATAATATATTCCGTATCCACTGCTGTAGTAGTGTATACGTTAACCTTGTAGGCATTATTTGCCCAGTGTGTTCTTCATTTTCAAACAACTCCCATCTTGCTGTGTGAGCTTGTTCACATTCTGTCTAAATATCAATAATAATACCGTCTCCAGAAACACCACCCGAGTGACGTTTTTCAGGCAGCAATAATATATTCCGTATCCACTGCTGTAGTAGTGTATACGTTAACCTTGTAGGCATTTTTTGCCCAGTGTGTTCTTCATTTTCAAACAACTCCCATCTTGCTGTGAGCTTGTTCACATTCTGTCTAAATATCAATAATAATACCGTCTCCAGAAACACCACCCGAGTGACGTTTTTCAAGCAGCAATAATATATTCCGTATCCACTGCTGTAGTAGTGTATACGTTGACCTTGTAGGCCTTGTTTGCCCAGTGTGTTCTTCATTTTCAAACAACTCCCATCTAGCTGTGTGAGCTTGTTCACATTCTGTCTAAATATCAATAATAATACCGTCTCTAGAAACACCACCCGAGTGACGTTTTTCAGGCAGCAATAATATATTCCGTATCCACTGCTGTAGTAGTGTATACGTTAACCTTGTAGGCATTATTTGCCCAGTGTGTTCTTCATTTTCAAACAACTCCCATCTAGCTGTGTGAGCTTGTTCACATTCTGTCTAAATATCAATAATAATACTGTCTCTAGAAACACCACCCGAGTGACGTTTTTCAGGCAGCAATAATATATTCCGTATCCACTGCTGTAGTAGTGTATACGTTAACCTTGTAGGCATTATTTGCCCAGTGTGTTCTTCATTTTCAAACAACTCCCATCTTGCTGTGTGAGCTTGTTCACATTCTGTCTAAATATCAATAATAATACCGTCTCCAGAAACACCACCCGAGTGACGTTTTTCAAGCAGCAATAATATATTCCGTATCCACTGCTGTAGTAGTGTATACGTTGACCTTGTAGGCCTTGTTTGCCCAGTGTGTTCTTCATTTTCAAACAACTCCCATCTAGCTGTGTGAGCTTGTTCACATTCTGTCTAAATATCAATAATAATACCGTCTCTAGAAACACCACCCGAGTGACGTTTTTCAGGCAGCAATAATATATTCCGTATCCACTGCTGTAGTAGTGTATACGTTAACCTTGTAGGCATTATTTGCCCAGTGTGTTCTTCATTTTCAAACAACTCCCATCTAGCTGTGTGAGCTTGTTCACATTCTGTCTAAATATCAATAATAATACTGTCTCTAGAAACACCACCCGAGTGACGTTTTTCAGGCAGCAATAATATATTCCGTATCCACTGATGTAGTAGTGTATACGTTGACCTTGTAGGCATTGTTTGCCCAGTGTGTTCTTCATATTCAAACAACTGCCATATAGCTGTGTGAGCTTGTTCACATTCTGTCTAAATATCAATAATAATACCGTCTCCAGAAACACCACCTGAGTTGTTGTTGTTATTTTAAAAATAATGCCAGGCAAAGGCAGGCCGCCACGCAGAGGCACTAGGGGCCGTGCTGCTATGCTATCCTGTGGCCCTAGGAAATTGCCCAGTTTTAAAAAGGCAATGACCCTGAACTCCCAAAATGCTGAAGAGGTAGTTGACTGGCTTACACAGCACACCCCATCCTCTACCGTTTCTAACTTTACCACAACATCCTCATCCTCCACTGCTATGGGCACCCCACGTAACACTTCCTCCACCACCGGCGCCCCTTCTTCACTGGAGTCAGAGGAGTTATTTTCACATGAGTTTCTTGAACTGAGTGATGCGCAACCATTATTGGCAGAAGAAGATGAAGGAGATGAGGACGTTACACCAGATTTAATTCTGGCAGAGAACACAACAGAGATGGACATAATGAGTGATGAGGAGGTCCCCGCTGCTGCTTCCTTCTGTGAGCTGTCAGAAGAAATTGATGCATCTGAGGAGAATGAGGATGAGGAGATTGATGTTTTGTGGGTGCCCAGTAGAAGAGAGCAAGAGGAGGATAGTTCAGATGGAGAGACGGAGAGTCAGAGAGGCAGGAGGAGAATAAGACTTAGAAGAAGCAGGGAGGACAGCTCGCAGGGAACAGTAGGGCAACAACATGTATCGGCACCTGTGGTCAGCCGGCCAACGCACCCGCCATTGCCGCCAACGCCGCCAACTTCTACTGTTACCGCCAGATTGCCAGCTTCAAAAAGGTCAGCAGTGTGGGATTTTTTTAATGTGTGTGCCTCTGACAAAAGCGTTGTAATTTGCAATGAGTGCAGTCAGAAACTGAGTCTTGGGAAGCCCAACAGCCACATAGGTACAACTTCTATGCGAAGGCACATGAACGGCAAGCACAAAGCACTTTAGGAGCAACACCTCAAAGGCAACAGGCAAACTAAAAGCCACCCTCCTTCTGGTCCAGCATCTTACTGCTCTACCTCTGCTGTCCTTGACCCGTCTGAACCACCCTCCACTCCGCCTTCCACCTTGACCACCAGTTCCCATTCCCAGTCATCTGCCCCCAGCCAAGTTTCTGTGAGGGCCATGTTTGAGCGTAAGAAGCCAATGTCTGCGAGTCACCCCCTTGCCCGGCGTCTGACAGCTGGCTTGTCCGCACTCTTAGCCCGCCAGCTTTTACCATACCAGCTGGTGGACTCTGAGGCCTTCCGCAAATTTGTAGCAATTGGGACACCGCAGTGGAAGGTACCCAGCCGCAATTTTTTTTCAAAAAAGGGAATACCACACCTGTACCACCATGTGCAGAGCCAAGTCACCGCATCTCTGTCACTTAGTGTTGGGCCAAAGGTCCATATGACTACTGACGCATGGTCCTCCAAGCATGGTCAGGGCAGGTATGTCACCTACACTGCCCACTGGGTGAACTTGGTAATGGCTGGGAAGCAGGGAATGTGTGGCTCAACAACAACAGTGGAGTTGGTGTCACCGCCACGGATTGCACGCGGTTCTGCTACCACCTCTACTCCTCCTTCGCTCTCTACCTCGTCTTCTTCCTCTTCTTCGTCCTCTGCTGCTGGGTCCTCCTCCTCCACACCTGTGCACCCCCAGCTCCCCCTAGGTTATTCGACGTGCCAGGTACGCCGTTGTCATGCTGTCTTGGGGATGACGTGCCTGGAAAGCAGAAACCATACCGGATCTGTACTCCTGTCATCTCTGCAGTCACAGGCCGATCGGTGGCTGACCCCACACCAACTGAAGATCGGAAAAGTGGTGTGTGACAACGGAAGCAATCTGTTGGCAGTACTGAGACTGGGCAATTTAACACATGTGCCCTGCATGGCACATGTTCTGAATTTAATAGTCCAACGTTTTGTCTCGAAGTACCCAGGATTCCAGGACGTTCTCAGGCAGTCCAGGAAGGTGTCGGCCCATTTCAGACGGTCCTACACAGCCATGGCACGCCTTGCTGACATTCAGCAGCGGTACAACATGCCAGTCAGGCGTTTGATTTGCGACAGCCAGACTCGGTGGAATTCAACGCTCCTCATGTTGGAACGTCTGCTGCAACAACAAAGAGCCGTCAACGAATACCTGTTTGAACTGGGTGGTAGGACTGGATCTGCAGAGCTGGGGATTTTTTTACCCCGTTACTGGGTGCTTATGCGCGATGCCTGCAGGCTCATGCGCCCTTTTGAAGAGGTTACAAATATGGTCAGTCGCACCGAAGGCACCATCAGCGACCTAATACCCTTTGCTTTCTTCCTGGAGCGTGCCGTGCGACGAGTGACAGATGAGGCTGTAGACCAGCGTGACGAGGAGCAGGAAGCGCACGATTTCTGGTCGGAATCACCAGAACGAACCCAGGCACCTGCTGCAACGCAGGGAGAGGTGTCAGAAGTGGAGTCAGAGGAGGAAGGTGGCTTTGTGGAGGAGGAGGACCAACAGGAGCAGGCTTCCCAGGGGGCTAGTGGTGACCTTTTGGGGACCCCTGGTCTTGTACGTGGCTGGGGGGAGGAGACCGTGGATGATGCAGTCCTTGATAACGAGGAAGCGGAGATGGATAGCTCTGCATCCAACCTTGTGAGAATGGGGTCTTTCATGCTGTCATGCCTGTTGAAGGACCCCCGTATCAAGAGGCTTAAGGAGAAGGACCTGTACTGGGTGGCAACGCTACTAGACCCTCGGTACAAGCATAAAGTGGCAGAAATGTTACCAACGTACCACAAGTCCGAAAGGATGCTGCATTTACAAACCAGCCTGCAAAACATGTTGTACAATGCTTTTAAGGGTCATCAACATTCCAGGGGCAGAGGTGCCAGTAATCCTGCCACGAGCGCACCTGCAAGGACAAAGCACTTTGGCCACTCTGTAACGTCAGACATGCAAATGTTTTTCAGTCCAAGGCAGCACCAGAACCCTTCTGGATCCACCCTCAAAGAACGCCTCGACCGGCAGGTAGCGGACTACCTGGGATTAACTGCAGATATCGACACTCTTAGGAGCGATGAACCCCTGGACTACTGGGTGCGCAGGCTTGATCTGTGGCCAGAGCTGTCACAATTTGCCATGAACCTCTTGTCTTGCCCCGCCTCAAGTGTCCTCTCAGAAAGGACCTTCAGTGCAGCAGGAGGGATTGTAACTGAGAAGAGAACTCGCCTAGGTCACAAAAGTGTGGATTACCTGACCTTTATTAAAATGAATGAGGGGTGGATCTCGGAGGGTTACTGCACGCCGGAAGACTTGTTCTGAGTTTCTGATTCTGACTCCCCATGCAGCTGTCCTTCTCTGCACGCCTCATGACTCCACACACAGCTGTCCTTTAGCATCCTCCTCCCTCCACCACCGTTATAAACTAGGGTGCAAACCCTACTGGTTTAATTTGAATCCAGGTAAATCCTGAGTTTTTCTGGCCTCTGTGCTTCAGTGGCTGTGACAAAAAAAAATGAATATTTTCAGCATTTATATGGCATATTGTTTCTGGCCTCTGTGCTTCAGTGGCTGTGACAAAAAAAAATAAATTTTTTCAGCATTTATATGGCATATTTTTTCTGGCCTCTGAGCTTCAGTGGCTGTGACAAAAAAAATGAATTTTTTCAGCATTTATATGGCATATTTTTTCTGGCCTCTGTGCTTCAGTGGCTGTGACAAAAAAAAGGAATATTTTCAGCATTTATATGGCATATTTTTTCTGGCCTCTGTGCTTCAGTGGCTGTGACAAAAAAAAGGAATATTTTCAGCATTTATATGGCATATTGTTTCTGGCCTCTGTGCTTCAGTGGCTGTGACAAAAAAAAGGAATATTTTCAGCATTTATATGGCATATTTTTTCTGGCCTCTGTGCTTCAGTGGCTGTGACAAAAAAAAGGAATATTTTCAGCATTTATATGGCATATTTTTTCTGGCCTCTGTGCTTCAGTGGCTGTGACAAAAAAAAAATGAATATTTTCAGCATTTATATGGCATATTGTTTCTGGCCTCTGTGCTGCAGTGGCTGCGACAAAAAAAAATGAATATTTTCAGCATTTATATGGTATATTGTTTCTGGCCTCTGTGCTTCAGTGGCTGCGACAAAAAAAAGGAATATTGTTAGCATTTATATGGCATATTTTTTCTGGCCTCTGTGCTGCAGTGGCTGCGACAAAAAAAATTAATATTTTCAGCATTTATATGGCATATTTTTTCTGGCCTCTGTGCTTCAGTGGCTGCGACAAAAAATTTTTATATTGTTAGCATTTATATGGCATATTTTTTCTGGCCTCTGTGCTTCAGTGGCTGCGACAAAAAAAATTTATATTGTTTGCATTTATATGGCATATTTTTTCTGGCCTCTGTGCTTCAGTGGCTGCGACAAAAAAAATTTATATTGTTAGCATTTATATGGCATATTTTTTCTGGCCTCTGTGCTGCAGTGGCTGCGACAAAAAAAAAAATGAATATTTTCAGAATTTATATGGCATATTGTTTCTGGCCTCTGTGCTTCAGTGACTGCGACAAAAAAAACATAATTTTTCAGAAAGTACACATGCCTAATTTTTCAGGGTTCTGCAACAGTGGCAAAATCGCATCTTTTATGGTCACCGCAGGTGATCAATAAAGTACACCAAAACTGGGCCCACACTGCAGAATCAGTGTTTTTTGGTTCGCTTCACTGTACATTGAATTACCTGACCGTGCACGTGCGCACAAGCACGGTGACTGCTAAACACACCACTACAGAAATATTGCCACCAACAGGACGAACATCCTGGAGGTGACAAGCTCAACTAGTAATTAACAACTATTATTTGCTCACTTGACGGTATCATTCATTAAAGCTCTTTGCGTTCTTTTGCGTTGCAGTAAGCGCCGCGTTTCGTCTTTGCGTGTGAACAGGCTGTAACCTTTACACGACTTGATTGGCATGTAGACGCCGGACGTTTTAAAGCATTTTATTACACAAGTTTAGAAATGTAGTGTGATTCCTGCCCTTTACAGCACAAAACGCAGCGCTGTGTCAACAATGTATTTTTCAGATACATTTTTGCCCTTGATCCCCCTCTGGCATGCCACTGTCCAGGTCGTTGCACCCTTTAAACAACTTTAAAATCATTTTTCTGGCCAGAAATGTCTTTTTTAGCTTTTAAAATTCGCCTTCCCATTGAAGTCTATGGGGTTCGCGACGTTCGCGAACCGTTCGCATTTTTGACGCAAGTTCGCGAATATGTTCGCGAACTTTTTTTCCGACGTTCGCTACATCCCTAGATAGGACTTGCTTCAAAAAAAGTTGATATTTTTTCTAAGTACCAAAAAAAGGCTGGCGTCTTTTACTTTTTAAAGGGTGATGAAATAGATCGTAATTTTTTTGGGGGGGTACCCTCCTTCCCCCCCCTACATTTCCTAACATATGACAACAAAACTATACAGTGGTCCCATGTGTAGGGCAAAATAACAACTCTATTTTATTTTATGAAGCTTTCCCAGGCTTGTGTAGTGTAATGTATTTGCTGCTACACATACGTCCATTGTACTTTAACTTGGCTCGGTATGCAAATTAGGCATCGCTAGCATAACTTTGATTTGCTTGACGAATTAACACTAGCACAACTTCGCTACCTTTCGCCTTCCTTGGGCGCAACTTCGGATTTTAGTGAATTTGAGCAGCACTGGTGAAAGTGCGCGTGAAGCCACCGCTTGTGCATTTTCGTCACTTAGTGAATTTGCCCCCATGAGTCAGATGATGTTGGTGGAGTTGGCTTGCATACAACGCAAGCCGAGAAACTGCTCGTAAGCTTCTTGATATGCCTGCACCCAGATACATTGCATTGGCCAAGGTACAGGAACAAGCTGCAGATTTTGGCACTTAAAATGCAGAAAAGTGCAACGGAGCTCCTGGTCACCATCTTCAAGCTCTTCGTATTGTCTTCAGGTCTCTTAGTTGACACGAAGCCTGCCAGAGCATTCTCAGTTGGGCCAAATCATGAATCGGCTTCAACTGCACATGCGCAAATTGGTGTTCAGATCCGAAGACAATACGAAGAGCAGGAAGATGGTGACCGGGAGCAATTTTAAATTTGCAATTATGCAAATTCAAAAAATTAGTTAATATCCACTTCCCATTGATTTCTGCGTATTTCGATAGATCAAAGCTGGAGGGATGGACTAGCATAGACTGAAAGAGTGAAAGCAGCTCTGTGGTGTAATCACGTGTAATTCAAATCAAAGATTCTACCCTAGTAAGAATGCAATGTATCACACAGCTTCTCAGTCCATGCACCCAATATATTTCAAAGACAATAAACTGTGCTTTGAAGTGTATGGTTCATGGGCTTGGGAGCGGTGTGGTGATGCATAATAGGTTATTCTAGTGTAGAATCTTTGCTTTGCATTACCTGGGAAGTTCCCCTATTATAATGTCAGGTTGGGTTGGTTATAATGTCTCTGCTTTTAACTTTGTGGCTTAATGGAGGAAAAACATCCCAAGGAAAAAAGATTTACTCCTTTTTTTCATCAACCCCCAATACATTGTCCAGGATAGACCTGGCCTTAGGCACCTCAGCAATTCTAACCCAAACCTTTTTTTACAAAAAGTATGGTCACCCTGGATCTCAGAGCACCTTCCTGCCCTAGACTTTCATTTAGCAAATTCACAGGGAACCCAAAATCCCCTTACCCCCTAACCTCGCCCCCCCCAAGCTAGCAGGGGAAAAGATAATAAAAATGACACAATACAATATTGATGGGTATTACGTTTGTTTATTGGTTTGATAGTTAGCATCAGGGTTCTCTAAAGATTACATTTCCATGTAAAGGCTTACAATCCAAACTAAATCTAAAGAAATCTTTAACATGTACCTTGACCTTGTTTTGTTATGACTGTACTGCTTAACAGATAACTGAACTGATGCCATTGATTTATTTAAGTTGATAATGTATATTTTAAAAAAATGCAATAAAAAGAAAAATATATCAATGTACACAATTGAAGAGACACACTCTGTATATTTAATACAAAAGCAAATTTATTATACAATTGATGTAACTGTGAACTTGTCCAATAAAATATGTTATATAAAAAAAAAGGTATGTTCAACTTAGCATTTGAGCAGGTTAGCGCTTTTTACCTACACCTTCTTAGAAAGGGAAAAAAATATTAAAAGGTATGTCCAACTTAGCATTTGAGCCGGTAAGCCCTTTTTACCTGCACCTTCTTAGAAAGAGAAAAGTAAAATTAAAAGCAGGGCCGGGCCAGGTCGGCCAGTCGCCCCAGGCAAAACAGCCAGCCGTGACGCACCCTCCACTGCGTGCACAGGGAGTGCGCACGCATGCGCGATGACCGGCCCATCACCCCCTTCCGGTATGCTCTCCTCTTCCCCTCCTGTATGCGCACAAACAGTACGCAGGACTGAAGAGGAGAGGAGCGCAACTCAACCGGACTAGGGGTAGGAAGCAGAGAAAGGGACGGTGCCCTCCAAGCATTACGCCCTAGGCATGTGCCTACTCAGCCTACCCCTATTTTCAGCCCTGATTAAAAGGTATGTTGAACCGGCCCTGATTAAAAGGCATTTGAACCGGTTATCACTCTTTACCTACACTTTCTTAGAAAGAAAAGTAAAATTAAAAGATAAGTTCAACTTAGCATTTGAGCTTGTTAGCACTTTTTAATATATACCATCTTAGAAATAGAAAAGTAAAATTAAAAAGTATGTTCAACTTAGCATTTAAGCAGGGTAGCGATTTTTACCTGCACCTTTTTAGAGAGAGAAAGATAAAATTAAAAAAAGGTATGTTGAAATTAGCATTTGAGCCGGTTAGTGCTCTTTACCTAAACCTTCTTAGAAAGAGAAAAGTAAAATTAAATGGTATGTTCAATTTAGCATTTGAGACAGTTAGGGTTCTTTACTTATACCTTCTTAGAAAGAGAAAAATAAAAATAAAAGATATGTTCAACTTAGCATTTGAGCTGGTTAGCCATTTCTACCTACACCTTCTTAGAAAGAGAAAAGTAAAATTAAATGTTATGTTTAACTAAGCATTTTAGCTGGTTAGCCCTTTTTTACCTACACCTTCTAAGAAAGAGAAAAGTAAAATTAAATGGTATATTCATCTTAGCATTTGAGCTAGTTAGGGCTCTTTACCTACATCTTCTTAGAAAGAGAAAAGTAAAATTAAAAGGTTTGTTAAACTTAGCATTTGAACCGGTTAGCAATTTTGACCTGCACCTTTTTAGAAAAATCGAGTAAGAACGCAAGTTGCGGTCCGGATTGCGGATTGCAGATTGCGGGTACGGGTTCCAAAAAATGAATCTGCGCAGGACTCTACTATGTGTATCTGTGTGTCTGTCTGTGTGTGAGTGTGTCTGTCAGTCTGTGTGTATGTGTGTCTGTCTGTCTGAGTGTGTCTGTATGTTAGAGTCCTGCATCGGGTCGGATACCGGCGAGTTGCCGGGGTGTGGGTATAGACGCACAACGGCGGTTCTGCAGGTTTGCAGGTCATGGGTCGGGCCGCGGGTCTTCTCAATAGTGATTTTTTACTCCTTTTTTCTGATCACGCCTACTTCCGATGATGTCACTTTCGGTTTACAATGACAGCACTTCCCGATTCTTGATGGTCAGCAGGTCGCGGGTCCAAGTTGCGGATAAGGTACTTGCAGATCGGGTAGCGGGTCCAAGCGAGTAAGAATGCGGGTTGCGGTCCGGGTTGTAGATTGCAGATTTCAGGTACGGGTTCCAAAAAATGAACCTGCGCAGGACTCTACTGTCTGTGTGTGTGTCTCACTGTCTGTCGATGTGTCTGTCTGCATGTGTGTGTGTGTCTGTCTGTCTATGTGTATCTATGTGTCTGTCTGTGTGTATCTGTCTGTCTGTGTGTATGTGTGTCTGTCTGTGTGTGTCTGTCTGTGTCATGTGTGTGTCTGTGTGTGTGTTTCTGGGTCAGTCTGTGTGTTTCCGTCTGTCTGCCTGTATGTGTCTGCCAGTCAGTCTGTGTGTGTCTGTCTGTGAGTGTCTATCTGTGTATGTCTGTGTGTATCTGTCTGTCTGTCTGTGTGTATGCCTATGTGTATCTGTATGTGTGTCTGTCTGTGTGTCTTTTTGTCTCTGTGTGTCCGTCTGTGTGTCTGTCTGTCTGAGTGTGTCTTATGTTAGAGTCCTGCATCGGGTCGGATACCCACGGGTTGCCGGGATGGGGGTATAGACACACAACGGCGGATCTGCAGATTTGCGGGTCATGGGTCGAGACGCGGGTCTTCTCAATAGCGATTTTTTACTCCTTTTTTCTGAGCACGCCTACTTCCGATGATGTCACTTCCGGTTTACAATGACAGCACTTCCTGATTCTTGATGGTCAGCTGGTCGCGGGTCCAAGTTGCGGATAAGGTACTTGCGGATCGGGTAGCGGGTCCAATCGAGTAAGAATGCGGGTTGCAGTCCGGGTTGGGGATTGCAGATTGCGGGTACGGGTTCCAAAGAATGAACCTGCGCAGGACTCTACTGTCTGTGTGTGTGTCTCTCTGTCTGTTGATGTGTCGGTCTGTCTGTGTGTGTCTGTCTATGTGTATCTGTGTGTCTGTCTGTGTGTGAGTGTGTCTGTCAGTCTGTGTGTATGCGTGTCTGTCTGTCTGAGTGTGTCTGTATGTTAGAGTCCTGCATCGGGTCGGATACCGGCGAGTTGCCGGGGTGTGGGTATAGACGCACAACGGCGGTTCTGCGGTTCTGCAGGTTTGCAGGTCATGGGTCGGGCCGCGGGTCTTCTCAATAGTGATTTTTTACTCCTTTTTTCTGATCACGCCTACTTCCGATGATGTCACTTCGGTTTACAATGACAGCACTTCCCGATTCTTGATGGTCAGCAGGTCGCGGGTCCAAGTTGCGGATAAGGTACTTGCAGATCGGGTAGCGGGTCCAAGCGAGTAAGAATGCGGGTTGCGGTCCGGGTTGTGGATTGCAGATTTCAGGTACGGGTTCCAAAAAATGAACCTGCGCAGGACTGTACTGTCTGTGTGTGTGTCTCTCTGTCTGTCGATGTGTCTGTCTGCATGTGTGTGTGTGTCTGTCTGTCTATGTGTATCTGTGTGTCTGTCTGTATGTATCTGTCTGTCTGTGTGTATGTGTGTCTGTCTGTGTGTGTCTGTCTGTGTCATGTGTGTGTCTGTGTGTGTGTTTCTGGGTCAGTCTGTGTGTTTCCGTCTGTCTGCCTGTATGTGTCTGCCAGTCAGTCTGTGTGTGTCTGTCTGTGAGTGTCTATCTGTGTATGTCTATGTGTATCTGTCTGTCTGTCTGTGTGTATGTCTATGTGTATCTGTATGTGTGTCTGTCTGTGTGTCTTTTTGTCTCTGTGTGTCCGTCTGTGTGTCTGTCTGTCTGAGTGTGTCTTATGTTAGAGTCCTGCATCAGGTCGGATACCCACGGGTTGCCGGGGTGCGGGTATAGACGCACAACGGCGGATCTGCAGATTTGCGGGTCATGGGTCGAGACGCGGGTCTTCTCAATAGCGATTTTTTACTCCTTTTTTCTGATCACGCCTACTTCCGATGATGTCACTTCCGGTTTACAATGACAGCACTTCCTGATTCTTGATGGTCAGCTGGTCGCGGGTCCAAGTTGCGGATAAGGTACTTGCGGATCGGGTAGCGGGTCCAATCGAGTAAGAATGCGGGTTGCAGTCCGGGTTGCGGATTGCAGATTGCGGGTACGGGTTCCAAAAAATGAACCTGCGCAGGACTCTACTGTCTGTGTGTGTGTCTCTCTGTCTGTTGATGTGTCGGTCTATCTGTGTGTGTCTATCTATGTGTATCTGTATGTCTGTCTGTGTGTGTGTGTGTGTATGTGTGTCTGTCTGTGTCATGTGTGTGTGTCTATTTGCATCTGTATGTGTGTGTCTGCCTGTGTGTCTGCCTGTGTGTCTTTTTTCTCTGTGTGTCCGTCTGTTTGTCTGTCTGTCTGAGTGTGTCTTATGTTAGAGTCCTGCATCGGGTCTGATACCTGCGGGTTGCCGGGGTGCGGGTATAGACGCAGAACGGCGGATCTGCAGGTTTGCGGGTCATGGGTCGGGACATGGGTCTTCTCAATAGCGATTTTTTTACTCCTTTTTTCTGATCACGCCTACTTCCGATGATGTCACTTCCGGTTTACAATGACAGCACTTCCTGATTCTTGATGGTCAGCGGGTCGCGGGTCCAAGTTGCGGATAAGGTACTTGCGGATCGGGTAGCGGGTCCAATCGAGTAAGAATGCGGGTTGCGGATTGCAGATTGCGGGTACGGGTTCAAAAAATGAACCTGCGCAGGACTCTACTGTCTGTGTGTGTGTCTCTCTGTCTGTTGATGTGTCGTTCTGTCTGTGTGTGTGTCTGTCTATGTGTATCTGTATGTCTGTCTGTGTGTGTGTGTGTGTGTATGTATGTGTGTCTGTCTGTCTGTGTCATGTGTGTGTGTCTGTGTGTCTTTGTGTGTTTTTCTGGGTCAGTCTGTGTGTGTCTGCCTGTATGTGTCTGCCAGTCTGTCTGTGAGTGTCTATCTGTGTGTGTCTGTGTGTATCTGTCTGTCTGTGTGTATGTCTGTGTGTATCAGTCTGTGTGTCTGCCTGTGTGTCTGTCTGTCTCTGTATGTCCGTCTGTGTGTCTGTCTGTCTGAGTGTGTCTGTATGTTAGAGTCCTGCATTGGGTCGAATACCCGCGGGTTGCCGGGGCGCGGGTATAGACGCACAACGGCGGTTCTGCAGGTTTGCGGGTCATGGGTCGGGACGCGTGTCTTCTCAATAGCGATTTTTTTACTCCTTTTTTCTGATCACGCCTACTTCCGATGATGTCACTTCCGGTTTACAATGACAGCACTTCCTGATTCTTGATGGTCAGCAGGTCGCGGGTCCAAGTTGCAGATAAGGTACTTGCGGATCGGGTAGCGGGTCCAAGCGAGTAAGAATGTGGGTTGCGGTCCGGGTTGCGGATTGCAGATTGCTGGTATGGGTTCCAAAAAATGAACCTACGCAGGACTCTACTGTCTGTGTGTGTGTCTCTATGTCTGTCCATATGTGTGTGTATGTGTGTGTGTGTGTCTGTTTCTGTCTATGTGTATCTGTGTGTCTGTCTGTCTTTGTCTTTCTGTGCCATGTGTGTGTGTGTCCGTTTGTGTGTCTCTGTGTGTATGTGTGTCTGTCTGTCTGTGTGTATGTGTGTCTGTCTGTGTCATGCGTGTGTGTGTGTCTGTGTGTCTTTGTGTGTGTTTCTGGGTCAGTCTGTGTGTGTCTGTCTGTGTCCGTCTGTCTGCCTGTATGTGTCTGCCAGTCGGTCTGTGTGTGTCTGTCTGTGAGTGTCTATCTGTGTATGTCTGTGTGTATCTGTCTGTCTGTCTGTGTGTATGTCTATTTGTATCTGTATGTGTGTGTCTGCCTGTGTGTCTTTTTGTCTCTGTGTGTCCGTCTGTGTGTCTGTCTGTCTGAGTGTGTCTTATGTTAGAGTCCTGCATCGGGTCTGATACCTGCGGGTTGCCGGGGTGCGGGTATAGACGCAGAACGGCGGATCTGCAGGTTTGCGGGTCATGGGTCGGGACGCGGGTCTTCTCAATAGCGTTTTTTTACTTCTTTTTTCTGATCACGCCTACTTCCGATGATGTCACTTCCGGTTTACAATGACAGCACTTCCTGATTCTTGATGGTCAGCGGGTCGCGGGTCCAAGTTGCGGATAAGGTACTTGCGGATCGGGTAGCGGGTCCAATCGAGTAAGAATGCGGGTTGCAGTCCGGGTTGCGGATTGCAGATTGCGGGTACGGGTTCCAAAAAATGAACCTGCGCAGGACTCTTCTGTCTGTGTGTGTGTTTCTCTGTCTGTTGATGTTTCTGTCTGTGTGTGTGTCTGTCTATATGTATCTGTATGTCTGTCTGTGAATGTGTGTATGTATGTCTGTGTCTGTCTGTGTCATGTGTGTGTGTGTCTTTGTGTGTTTTTCTGGGCCAGTCTGTGTGTGTCTGTCTGTCTGCCTGTATGTGTCTGCCAGTCTGTCTGTGTGTGTCTGTCTGTGTGTGTCTGTGTATGTCTGTGTATCTGTCTGTCTGTCTGTCTGTGTGTATGTCTGTGTGCATCAGTCTGTGTGTGTCTGTCTGTCTCTGTATGTCCGTCTGTGTGTCTGTCTTAGTGTGTCTGTATGTTAGAGTCCTGCATCGGGTCGGATACCCGCGGGTTGCCGGGGTGCGGGTATGGACGCACAACGGCGGTTCTGCAGGTTTGCGGGTCATGGGTCGGGACGCGTGTCTTCTCAATAGCGATTTTTTACTCCTTTTTTCTGATCACGCCTACTTCCGATGATGTCACTTCCAGTTTACAATGACAGCACTTCCTGATTCTTGATGGTCAGCAGGTCGCGGGTCCAAGTTGCAGATAAGGTACTTGCGGATCGGGTAGCGGGTCCAAGTGAGTAAGAATGCGGGTTGCGGTCCGGGTTGCGGATTGCAGATTGCTGGTATGGGTTCCAAAAAATGAACCTACGCAGGACTCTACTGTCTGTGTGTGTGTCTCTATGTCTGTCCATATGTGTGTGTGTGTGTGTGTCTGTTTCTGTCTATGTGTATCTGTGTGTCTGTCTGTCTTTGTCTTTCTGTGCCATGTGTGTGTGTGTCCGTTTGTGTGTCTCTGTGTGTATGTGTGTCTGTCTGTCTGTCTGTGTGTGTCCGTCTGTCTGTCTGTCTGTCTGTGTCATGTGTGTGTATGTCTGTGTGTCTTTGTGTGTGTTTCTGGGTCAGTCTGTGTGTGTCTGTCTGTGTCCGTCTGTCTGCCTGTATGTGTCTGCCAGTCGGTCTGTGTGTGTCTGTCTGTGAGTGTCTATCTGTGTATGTCTGTGTGTATCTGTCTGTCTGTCTGTGTGTATGTCTATTTGTATCTGTATGTGTGTGTCTGCCTGTGTGTCTTTTTGTCTCTGTGTGTCCGTCTGTGTGTCTGTCTGTCTGAGTGTGTCTTATGTTAGAGTCCTGCATCGGGTCTGATACCTGCGGGTTGCCGGGGTGCGGGTATAGACGCAGAGCGGCGGATCTGCAGGTTTGCGGGTCATGGGTCGGGACGCGGGTCTTCTCAATAGCGATTTTTTTCCTCCGTTTTTCTGATCACGCCTACTTCCGATGATGTCACTTCCGGTTTACAATGACAGCACTTCCTGATTCTTGATGGTCAGCGGGTCGCGGGTCCAAGTTGCGTATATGGTACTTGCGGATCGGGTAGCGGGTCCAATTGAGTAAGAATGCTGGTTGCAGTCCGGGTTGCGGATTGCAGATTGCGGGTACGGGTTCCAAAAAATGAACCTGCGCAGGACTCTACTGTCTGTGTGTGTGTCTCTCTGTCTGTTGATGTGTCGGTCTGTCTGTGTGTGTGTCTGTCTATGTGTATCTGTATGTCTGTCTGTGTGTGTGTGTGTATGTGTGTCTGTCTGTCTGTGTCATGTGTGTGTGTCTGTGTGTCTTTGTGTGTTTTTCTGGGTCAGTCTGTGTGTGTCTGCCTGTATTTGTCTGCCAGTCTGTCTGTGTGTGTCTGTCTGTGAGTGTCTATCTGTGTGTGTCTGTATATGTCTGTGTGTATCTGTCTGTGTGTATGTCTGTGTGCATCAGTCTGTGTGTGTCTGTCTGTGTGTCTGTCTGTCTCTGTATGTCCGTCTGTGTGTCTGTCTTAGTGTGTCTGTATGTTAGAGTCCTGCATCGGGTCGGATACCCGCGGGTTGCCGGGGTGCGGGTATGGACGCACAACGGCGGTTCTGCAGGGTTGCGGGTCATGGGTCGGGACGCGGGTCTTCTCAATAGCGATTTTTTCTGATCACGCCTACTTCCAATGATGTCACTTCCGGTTTACAATGACAGCACTTTCTGATTCTTGATCTTCAGCAGGTCACAGGTCCAAGTTGCAGATAAGGTACTTGCGGATCGGGTAGCGGGTCCAAGCGAGTAAGAATGCGGGTTGCGGTCCGTGTTGCGGATTGCAGATTGCTGGTATGGGTTCCAAAAAATGAACCTGCGCAGGACTCTACTGTCTGTGTGTGTGTCTCTATGTCTGTCCATATGTGTGTGTGTGTGTGTGTGTGTGTGTGTGTGTGTGTGTCTGTTTCTGTCTATGTGTATCTGTGTGTCTGTCTGTCTTTGTCTTTCTGTGCCATGTGTATGTGTGTCCGTTTGTGTGTCTCTCTGTGTATGTGTGTTTGTCTGCCTGTGTGTATGTGTGTGTGTCTGTCTGTCTGTGTCGTGTGTGTGTGTCTGTGTGTCTTTGTGTGTGTTTCTGGGTCAGTCTGTGTGTGTCTGTCTGTGTCCGTCTGTCTGTCTGTATGTGTCTGCCAGTCGGTCTGTGTGTGTCTGTCTGTGAGTGTCTATCTGTGTATGTCTGTGTGTATCTGTCTGTCTGTCTGTGTGTATGTCTATTTGTATCTGTATGTGTGTGTCTGCCTGTGTGTCTTTTTGTCTCTGTGTGTCCGTCTGTGTGTCTGTCTGTCTGAGTGTGTCTTAAGTTAGAGTCCTGCATCGGGTCTGATACCTGCGGGTTGGCGGGGTGCGGGTATAGACGCAGAGCGGCGGATCTGCAGGTTTGTGGGTCATGGGTCGGGATGCGGGTCTTCTCAATAGCGATTTTTTTACTCCTTTTTTCTGATCACGTCTACTTCTGATGATGTCACTTCCGGTTTACAATGACAGCACTTCCCAATTCTTGATGGTCAGCGGGTCGCGGGTCCAAGTTGCGGATAAGGTACTTGCGGATCGGGTAGCGGGTCCAATCGAGTAAGAAAGCGGGTTGCAGTCCGGGTTGCGGATTGCAGATTGCAGGTACGGGTTCCAAAAAATTAACCTGCGCAGGACTCTACTGTCTGTGTGTGTCTCTATGTCTGTCCATATGTGTGTGTGGGTGTCTGTTTCTGTCTATGTGTATCTGTGTGCCTGTCTGTATGTCTGTCTTTGTCTTTCTGTGCCATGTATGTGTGTGTCCGTTTGTGTGTCTCTGTGTGTATGTGTGTCTGTCTGTCTGTGTGTATGTGTGTCTGTCTGTCTGTGTGTATGTGTGTCTGTCTGTGTCATGTGTGTGTGTGTGTGTCTGTGTGTCTTTGTGTGTGTTTCTGGGTCAGTCTGTGCGTGTCTGTCTGCCTGTATGTGTCTGCCAGTCGGTCTGTGTGTGTCTGTCTGTGAGTGTCTATCTGTGTATGTCTGTGTGTATCTGTCTGTCTGTCTGTGTGTATGTCTATTTGTATCTGTATGTGTGTGTCTGCCTGTGTGTCTTTTTGTCTCTGTGTGTCCGTCTGTGTGTCTGTCTGTCTGAGTGTGTCTTATGTTAGAGTCCTGCATCGGGTCTGATACCTGCGGGTTGCCGGGGTGCGGGTATAGACGCAGAACGGCGGATCTGCAGGTTTGCGGGTCATGGGTCGGGACGCGGGTCTTCTCAATAGCGATTTTTTTACTCCTTTTTTCTGATCACGCCTACTTCCGATGATGCCACTTCCGGTTTACAATGACAGCACTTCCTGATTCTTGATGGTCAGCGGGTCGTGGGTCCGATCGGGTAGTGGGTCCAATCGAGTAATAATGCGGGTTGCAGTCCGGGTTGCGGATTGCAGATTGCGGGTACGGGTTCCAAAAAATGAACCTGCGCAGGACTCTACTGTATGTGTGTGTGTCTCTCTGTCTGTTGATGTGTCGGTCTGTCTCTGTGTGTGTCTGTCTATGTGTATCTGTATGTCTGTCTGTGTGTGTGTGTGTATGTATGTGTGTCTGTGTCATGTGTGTGTATCTATTTGTATCTGTATGTGTGTGTCTGCCTGTGTGTCTTTTTGTCACTGTGTGTCCGTCTGTGTGTCTGTCTGTCTGAGTGTGTCTTATGTTAGAGTACTGCATCGGGTCTGATACCTGCGGGTTGCCGGGATGCGGGTATAGACACAGAACGGCGGATCTGCAGGTTTGCGGGTCATGGGTTTGGACGCGGGTCTTCTCAATATCGATTTTTTTACTCCTTTTTTCTGATCACGCCTACTTCCGATGATGTCACTTCCGGTTTACAATGACAGCACTTCCTGATTCTTGATGGTCAGCGGGTCGCGGGTCCAAGTTGCGGATAAGGTACTTGCGGATCGGGTAGCGGGTCCAATCGAGTAAGAATGCGGGTTGCAGATTGCAGATTGCGGGTACGGGTTCCAAAAAATGAACCTACGCAGGACTCTACTGTCTGTGTGTGTGTCTCTATGTCTGTCCATATGTGTGTGTGTGTTTCTGTCTATGTGTATCTGTGTGTCTGTCTTTGTCTTTCTGTGCCATGTGTGTGTGTGTCCGTTTGTGTGTCTCTGTGTGTGTGTCTGTCTGTGTGTATGTGTGTGTGTCTGTCTGTGTGTATGTGTGTCTGTCTGTCTGTGTCATGTGTGTGTGTGTCTGTATGTATTTGTGTCTTTGTGTGTGTTTCTGGGTCAATCTGTGTGTGTCTGTCTGTGTCCGTCTGTCTGCCTGTATGTGTCTGCCAGTCGGTCTGTGTGTGTCTGTCTGTGAGTGTCTATCTGTGTATGTCTGTGTGTATCTGTCTGTCTGTCTGTGTGTATGTCTATTTGTATCTGTATGTGTGTGTCTGCCTGTGTGTCTTTTTGTCTCTGTGTGTCCGTCTGTGTGTCTGTCTGTCTGAGTGTGACTTATGTTAGAGTCCTGCATCGGGTATGATACCTGCGGGTTGCCGGGGTGCGGGTATAGACGCAGAACGGCGGATCTGCAGGTTTGCGGGTCATGGGTCGGGACGCGGGTCTTCTCAATAGCGATTTTTTACTCCTTTTTTCTGATCACGCCTACTTCCAATGATGTCACTTCCGGTTTACAATGACAGCACTTCCTGATTCTTGATGGTCAGCGGGTCGCGGGTCCAAGTTGCGGATAAGGTACTTGCGGATCGGGTAGCGGGTCCAATCGACTAAGAATGCGGGTTGCAGTCCGGGTTGCGGATTGCAGATTGCAGGTACGGGTTCCAAAAAATGAACCTGCGCAGGACTCTGCTGTCTGTGTGTGTGTCTCTCTGTCTGTTGATGTGTCGGTCTGTCTGTGTGTGTGTCTGTCTATGTGTATGTCTGTCTGTGTGTTTGTGTGTATGTATGTGTGTCTGTCTGTGTCATGTGTGTGTGTCTATTTGTATCTGTATGTGTGTGTCTGCCTGTGTGTCTTTTTGTCTCTGTGTGTCCGTCTGTGTGTCTGTCTGTCTGAGTGTGTCTTATGTTAGAGTCCTGCATCGGGTCTGATACCTGCGGGTTGCCGGGGTGCGGGTATAGACGCAGAACGGCGGATCTGCAGGTTTGCGGGTCATGGGTCGGGACGAGGGTCTTCTCAATAGCGATTTTTTTACTCCTTTTTTCTGATCATGCCTACTTCCGATGATGTCACTTCCAGTTTACAATGACAGCACTTCCTGATTCTTGATGGTCAGCGGGTCGCGGGTCCAAGTTGCGGATAAGGTACTTGCGGATCGGGTAGTGGGTCCAATCGAGTAATAATGCGGGTTGCAGTCCGGGTTGCGGATTGCAGATTGCGGGTACGGGTTCCAAAAAATGAACCTGCGCAGGACTCTACTGTATGTGTGTGTGTCTCTCTGTCTGTTGATGTGTCGGTCTGTCTCTGTGTGTGTCTGTCTATGTGTATCTGTATGTCTGTCTGTGTGTGTGTGTGTATGTATGTGTGTCTGTCTGTGTCATGTGTGTGTGTCTATTTGTATCTGTATGTGTGTGTCTGCCTGTGTGTCTTTTTGTCTCTGTGTATCCGTCTGTGTGTCTGTCTGTCTGAGTGTGTCTTATGTTAGAGTCCTGCATCGGGTCTGATACCTGCGGGTTGCCAGGCTGCGGGTATAGACGCAGAACGGCGGATCTGCAGGTTTGCGGGTCATGGGTCGGGACGCGGGTCTTCTCAATAGCGATTTTTTACTCCTTTTTTCTGATCACGCCTACTTCCGATGATGTCACTTCCGGTTTACAATGACAGCACTTCCTGATTCTTGATGGTCAGCGGGTCGCGGGTCCAAGTTGCGGATAAGGTACTTGCCGATCGGGTAGCGGGTCCAATTGAGTAAGAATGCGGGTTGCAGTCCGGATTGCGGATTGCAGATTGCGGGTACGGGTTCCAAAAAACGAACCTGCGCAGGACTCTACTGTCTGTGTGTGTGTCTCTCTGTCTGTTGATGTGTCGGTCTGTCTGTGTGTGTGTCTGTCTATGTGTATCTGTATGTCTGTCTGTGTGTGTGTGTGTATGTACGTGTGTCTGTCTGTGTCATGTGTGTGTCTATTTGTATCTGTATGTGTGTGTCTGCCTGTGTGTCTTTTTGTCTCTGTGTGTCCGTCTGTGTGTCTGTCTGTCTGAGTGTGTCTTATGTTAGAGTCCTGCATCGGGTCTGATACCTGCGGATTGCCGGGGTGCGGGTATAGACGCAGAACGGCGGATCTGCAGGTTTGCGGGTCATGGGTCGGGACGCGGGTCTTCTCAATAGCGATTTTTTTACTCCTTTTTTCTGATCACGCCTACTTCCGATGATGTCACTTCCGGTTTACAATGACAGCACTTCCTGATTCTTGATGGTCAGCGGGTCGCGGGTCAAAGTTGCGGATAAGGTACTTGCGGATCGGGTAGCGGGTCCAATCGAGTAAGAATGCGGTTTGCAGTCCGGGTTGCGGATTGCAGATTGCGGGTACGGGTTCCAAAAAATGAACCTGCGCAGGACTCTACTGTCTGTGCGTGTGTCTCTCTGTCTGTTGATGTGTCGGTCTGTCTGTGTGTGTGTCTGTCTATGTGTATCTGTATGTCTGTCTGTGTGTGTGTGTGTGTGTATGTATGTGTGTCTGTGTCATGTGTGTGTGTCTATTTGTATCTGTATGTGTGTGTCTGCCTGTGTGTCTTTTTGTCTCTGTGTGTCCGTCTGTGTGTCTGTCTGAGTGTGTCTTATGTTAGAGTCCTGCATCGGGTCTGATACCTGCGGGTTGCCGGGGTGCGGGTATAGACGCAGAACGGCGGATCTGCAGGTTTGCGGGTCATGGGTCGGGACGCGGGTCTTCTCAATAGCGATTTTTTTACTCCTTTTTTCTGATCACGCCTACTTCCGATGATGTCACTTCCGGTTTACAATGACAGCACTTCCTGATTCTTGATGGTCAGCGGGTCACGGGTCCAAGTTGCGGATAAGGTACTTGCGGATCGGGTAGCGGGTCCAATCGAGTAAGAATGCGGGTTGCAGTCCGGGTTGCGGATTGCAGATTGCGGGTACGGGTTCCAAAAAATGAACCTGCGCAGGACTCTACTGTCTGTGTGTGTGTCTCTATGTCTGTCCATATGTGTGTGTGTGTGTGTCTGTGTGTGTTTCTGTCTATGTGTATCTGTGTGTCTGTCTGTGTGTCTGTCTTTGTCTTTCTGTGCCATGTGTGTGTGTCCGTTTGTGTGTCTCTGTGTGTATGTGTGTGTGTATAAGTGTGTCTGTCTGTCTGTGTCTGTCTGTGTCATGTGTGTGTGTCTTTGTGTGTGTTTCTGGGTCAGTCTGTGTGTGTCTGTCTGTGTCCGTCTGTCTGCCTGTATGTGTCTGCCAGTCGGTCTGTGTGTGTCTGTCTGTGAGTGTCTATCTGTGTATGTCTGTGTGTATCTGTCTGTCTGTCTGTGTGTATGTCTATTTGTATCTGTATGTGTGTGTCTGCCTGTGTGTCTTTTTGTCTCTGTGTGTCCGTCTGTGTGTCTGTCTGTCTGAGTGTGTCATGTTAGAGTCCTGCATCGGGTCTGATACCTGCGGGTTGCCAGGGTGCGGGTATAGATGCAGAACGGCGGATCTGCAGGTTTGCGGGTCATGGGTCGGGACGCGGGTCTTCTCAATAGCGATTTTTTTACTCCTTTTTTCTGATCACGCCTACTTCCGATGATGTCACACCCGGTTTACAATGACAGCACTTCCTGATTCTTGATGGTCAGCGGTCGCGGGTCCAAGTTGCGGATAAGGTACTTGCGGATCGGGTAGCGGGTCCAATCGAGTAAGAATGCGGGTTGCAGTCCGGGTTGCGGATTGCAGATTGCGGGTACGGGTTCCAAAAAATGAACCTGCGCAGGACTCTACTGTCTGTGTGTGTGTCTCTCTGTCTGTTGATGTGTCGGTCTGTCTGTGTGTGTGTCTGTCTATGTGTATCTGTATGTCTGTCTGTGTGTGTGTGTGTATGTATGTGTGTCTGTGTCATGTGTGTGTGTCTATTTGTATCTGTATGTGTGTGTCTGCCTGTGTGTCTTTTTGTCTCTGTGTGTCCGTCTGTGTGTCTGTCTGAGTGTGTCTTATGTTAGAGTCCTGCATCGGGTCTGATACCTGCGGGTTGCCGGGGTGCGGGTATAGACGCAGAACGGCGGATCTGCAGGTTTGCGGGTCATGGGTCGGGACGCAGGTCTTCTCAATAGCGATTTTTTTACTCCTTTTTTCTGATCACGCCTACTTCCGATGATGTCACTTCCGGTTTACAATGACAGCACTTCCTGATTCTTGATGGTCAGCGGGTCACGGGTCCAAGTTGCGGATAAGGTACTTGCGGATCGGGTAGCGGGTCCAATCGAGTAAGAATGCGGGTTGCAGTCCGGGTTGCGGATTGCAGATTGCGGGTACGGGTTCCAAAAAATGAACCTGCGCAGGACTCTACTGTCTGTGTGTGTGTCTCTCTGTCTGTTGATGTGTCGGTCTGTCTGTGTGTGTGTCTGTCTATGTGTATCTGTATGTCTGTCTGTGTGTGTGTGTGTATGTATGTGTGTCTGTCTGTGTCATGTGTGTGTGTCTATTTGTATCTGTATGTGTGTGTCTGCCTGTGTGTCTTTTTGTCTCTGTGTGTCCGTCTGTGTGTCTGTCTGTCTGAGTGTGTCATGTTAGAGTCCTGCATCGGGTCTGATACCTGCGGGTTGCCAGGGTGCGGGTATAGATGCAGAACGGCGGATCTGCAGGTTTGCCGGTCATGTGTCGGGACGCGGATCTTCTCAATAGAGATTTTTTTACTCCTTTTTTCTGATCACGCCTACTTCCGATGATGTCACTTCCGGTTTACAATGACAGCACTTCCTGATTCTTGATGGTCAGCGGGTCGCGGGTCCAAGTTGCGGATAAGGTACTTGCGGATCGGGTAGCGGGTCCAATCGAGTAAGAATGCGGGTTGCAGTCCGGGTTGCGGATTGCAGATTGCGGGTACGGGTTCCAAAAAATGAACCTGCGCAGGACTCTACTGTCTGTGTGTGTGTCTCTCTGTCTGTTGATGTGTCGGTCTGTCTGTGTGTGTGTCTGTCTATGTGTATCTGTCTGTCTGTGTGTGTGTGTGTATGTATGTGTGTCTGTCTGTGTCATGTGTGTGTGTCTATTTGTATCTGTATGTGTGTATCTGCCTGTGTGTCTTTTTGTCTCTGTGTGTCCGTCTGTGTGTCTGTCTGTCTGAGTGTGTCTTATGTTAGAGTCCTGCATCGGGTCTGATACCTGCGGGTTGCCGGGGTGCGGGTATAGACGCAGAACGGCGGATCTGCAGGTTTGCGGGTCATATGTCGGGACGCGGGTCTTCTCAATAGCGATTTTTTACTCCTTTTTTCTGATCACGCCTACTTCCGATGATGTCACTTCCGGTTTACAATGACAGCACTTCCTGATTCTTGATGGTCAGCGGGTCGCGGGTCCAAGTTGCGGATAAGGTACTTGCCGATCGGGTAGCGGGTCCAATCGAGTAAGAATGCGGGTTGCAGTCCGGATTGCGGATTGCAGATTGCGGGTACGGGTTCCAAAAAACGAACCTGCGCAGGACTCTACTGTCTGTGTGTGTGTCTCTCTGTCTGTTGATGTGTCGGTCTGTCTGTGTGTGTGTCTGTCTATGTGTATCTGTATGTCTGTCTGTGTGTGTGTGTGTATGTACGTGTGTCTGTCTGTGTCATGTGTGTGTCTATTTGTATCTGTATGTGTGTGTCTGCCTGTGTGTCTTTTTGTCTCTGTGTGTCCGTCTGTGTGTCTGTCTGTCTGAGTGTGTCTTATGTTAGAGTCCTGCATCGGGTCTGATACCTGCGGGTTGCCGGGGTGCGGGTATAGACGCAGAACGGCGGGTCTGCAGGTTTGCGGGTCATGGGTTGGGACGCGGGTCTTCTCAATAGCGATTTTTTTACTCCTTTTTTCTGATCACGCCTACTTCCGATGATGCCACTTCCGGTTTACAATGACAGCACTTCCTGATTCTTGATGGTCAGCGGGTCGTGGGTCCGATCGGGTAGTGGGTCCAATCGAGTAATAATGCGGGTTGCAGTCCGGGTTGCGGATTGCAGATTGCGGGTACGGGTTCCAAAAAATGAACCTGCGCAGGACTCTACTGTATGTGTGTGTGTCTCTCTGTCGGTTGATGTGTCGGTCTGTCTCTGTGTGTGTCTGTCTATGTGTATCTGTATGTCTGTCTGTGTGTGTGTGTATGTATGTCTGTCTGTGTCATGTGTGTGTATCTATTTGTATCTGTATGTGTGTGTCTGCCTGTGTGTCTTTTTGTCTCTGTGTGTCCGTCTGTGTGTCTGTCTCTCTGAGTGTGTCTTATGTTAGAGTACTGCATCGGGTCTGATACCTGCGGGTTGCCGGGATGCGGGTATAGACGCAGAACGGCGGATCTGCAGGTTTGCGGGTCATGGGTCTGGACGCGGGTCTTCTCAATATCGATTTTTTTACTCCTTTTTTCTGATCACGCCTACTTCCGATGATGTCACTTCCGGTTTACAATGACAGCACTTCCTGATTCTTGATGGTCAGCGGGTCGCGGGTCCAAGTTGCGGATAAGGTACTTGCGGATCGGGTAGCGGGTCCAATCGAGTAAGAATGCGGGTTGCAGTCCGGATTGCGGATTGCAGATTGCGGGTACGGGTTCCAAAAAACGAACCTGCGCAGGACTCTACTGTCTGTGTGTGTGTCTCTCTGTCTGTTGATGTGTCGGTCTGTCTGTGTGTGTGTCTGTCTATGTGTATCTGTATGTCTGTCTGTGTGTGTGTGTGTATGTACGTGTGTCTGTCTGTGTCATGTGTGTGTCTATTTGTATCTGTATGTGTGTGTCTGCCTGTGTGTCTTTTTGTCTCTGTGTGTCCGTCTGTGTGTCTGTCTGTCTGAGTGTGTCTTATGTTAGAGTCCTGCATCGGGTCTGATACCTGCGGGTTGCCGGGGTGCGGGTATAGACGCAGAACGGCGGGTCTGCAGGTTTGCGGGTCATGGGTCGGGACGCGGGTCTTCTCAATAGCGATTTTTTTACTCCTTTTTTCTGATCACGCCTACTTCCGATGATGCCACTTCCGGTTTACAATGACAGCACTTCCTGATTCTTGATGGTCAGCGGGTCGTGGGTCCGATCGGGTAGTGGGTCCAATCGAGTAATAATGCGGGTTGCAGTCCGGGTTGCGGATTGCAGATTGCGGGTACGGGTTCCAAAAAATGAACCTGCGCAGGACTCTACTGTATGTGTGTGTGTCTCTCTGTCGGTTGATGTGTCGGTCTGTCTCTGTGTGTGTCTGTCTATGTGTATCTGTATGTCTGTCTGTGTGTGTGTGTATGTATGTCTGTCTGTGTCATGTGTGTGTATCTATTTGTATCTGTATGTGTGTGTCTGCCTGTGTGTCTTTTTGTCTCTGTGTGTCCGTCTGTGTGTCTGTCTGTCTGAGTGTGTCTTATGTTAGAGTACTGCATCGGGTCTGATACCTGCGGGTTGCCGGGATGCGGGTATAGACGCAGAACGGCGGATCTGCAGGTTTGCGGGTCATGGGTCTGGACGCGGGTCTTCTCAATATCGATTTTTTTACTCCTTTTTTCTGATCACGCCTACTTCTGATGATGTCACTTCCGGTTTACAATGACAGCACTTCCTGATTCTTGATGGTCAGCGGGTCGCGGGTCCAAGTTGCGGATAAGGTACTTGCGGATCGGGTAGCGGGTCCAATCGAGTAAGAATGCGGGTTGCAGATTGCAGATTGCGGGTACGGGTTCCAAAAAACGAACCTGCGCAGGACTCTACTGTCTGTGTGTGTGTCTCTCTGTCTGTTGATGTGTCGGTCTGTCTGTGTGTGTGTCTGTCTATGTGTATCTGTATGTCTGTCTGTGTGTGTGTGTGTATGTATGTGTGTCTGTGTCATGTGTGTGTGTCTATTTGTATCTGTATGTGTGTGTCTGCCTGTGTGTCTTTTTGTCTCTGTGTGTCCGTCTGTGTGTCTGTCTGAGTGTGTCTTATGTTAGAGTCCTGCATCGGGTCTGATACCTGCGGGTTGCCGGGGTGCGGGTATAGACGCAGAACGGCGGATCTGCAGGTTTGCGGGTCATGGGTCGGGACGCAGGTCTTCTCAATAGCGATTTTTTTACTCCTTTTTTCTGATCACGCCTACTTCCGATGATGTCACTTCCGGTTTACAATGACAGCACTTCCTGATTCTTGATGGTCAGCGGGTCACGGGTCCAAGTTGCGGATAAGGTACTTGCGGATCGGGTAGCGGGTCCAATCGAGTAAGAATGCGGGTTGCAGTCCGGGTTGTGGATTGCAGATTGCGGGTACGGGTTCCAAAAAATGAACCTGCGCAGGACTCTACTGTCTGTGTGTGTGTCTCTATGTCTGTCCATATGTGTGTGTGTGTGTCTGTGTGTGTTTCTGTCTATGTGTATCTGTGTGTCTGTCTGTGTGTCTGTCTTTGTCTTTCTGTGCCATGTGTGTGTGTGTCCGTTTGTGTGTCTCTGTGTGTATGTGTGTGTGTATGTCTGTGTATAAGTGTGTCTGTCTGTCTGTGTCTGTCTGTGTCATGTGTGTGTGTGTGTCTGTGTGTCTTTGTGTGTGTTTCTGGGTCAGTCTGTGTGTGTCTGTCTGTGTCCGTCTGTCTGCCTGTATGTGTCTGCCAGTCGGTCTGTGTGTGTCTGTCTGTGAGTGTCTATCTGTGTATGTCTGTGTGTATCTGTCTGTCTGTCTGTGTGTATGTCTATTTGTATCTGTATGTGTGTGTCTGCCTGTGTGTCTTTTTGTCTCTGTGTGTCCGTCTGTGTGTCTGTCTGTCTGAGTGTGTCATGTTAGAGTCCTGCATCGGGTATGATACCTGCGGGTTGCCAGGGTGCGAGTATAGATGCAGAACAGCGGATCTGCAGGTTTGCGGGTCATGGGTCGGGACGCGGGTCTTCTCAATAGCGATTTTTTTACTCCTTTTTTCTGATCACGCCTACTTCCGATGATGTCACATCCGGTTTACAATGACAGCACTTCCTGATTCTTGATGGTCAGCGGTCGCGGGTCCAAGTTGCGGATAAGGTACTTGCGGATCGGGTAGCGGGTCCAATCGAGTAAGAATGCGGGTTGCAGTCCGGGTTGCGGATTGCAGATTGCGGGTACGGGTTCCAAAAAATGAACCTGCGCAGGACTCTACTGTCTGTGTGTGTGTGTCTCTCTGTCTGTTGATGTGTCGGTCTGTCTGTGTGTGTGTCTGTCTATGTGTATCTGTATGTCTGTCTGTGTGTGTGTGTGTGTGTATGTATGTGTGTCTGTCTGTGTCATGTGTGTGTCTATTTGTATCTGTATGTGTGTGTCTGCCTGTGTGTCTTTTTGTCTCTGTGTGTCCGTCTGTGTGTCTGTCTGTCTGAGTGTGTCTTATGTTAGAGTCCTGCATCGGGTCTGATACCTGCGGGTTGCCAGGGTGCGGGTATAGATGCAGAACGGCGGATCTGCAGGTTTGCGGGTCATGTGTCGGGACGCGGATCTTCTCAATAGCGATTTTTTTACTCCTTTTTTCTGATCACGCCTACTTCCGATGATGTCACTTCCGGTTTACAATGACAGCACTTCCTGATTCTTGATGGTCAGCGGGTCGCGGGTCCAAGTTGCGGATAAGGTACTTGCGGATCGGGTAGCGGGTCCAATCGAGTAAGAATGCGGGTTGCAGTCCGGGTTGCGGATTGCAGATTGCGGGTACGGGTTCCAAAAAATGAACCTGCGCAGGACTCTACTGTCTGTGTGTGTGTCTCTCTGTCTGTTGATGTGTCGGTCTGTCTGTGTGTGTGTCTGTCTATGTGTATCTGTATGTCTGTCTGTGTGTGTGTGTGTATGTATGTGTGTCTGTCTGTGTCATGTGTGTGTGTCTATTTGTATCTGTATGTGTGTGTCTGCCTGTGTGTCTTTTTGTCTCTGTGTGTCCGTCTGTGTGTCTGTCTGTCTGAGTGTGTCTTATGTTAGAGTCCTGCATCGGGTCTGATACCTGCGGGTTGCCGGGGTGCGGGTATAGACGCAGACCGGTGGATCTGCAGGTTTGCGGGTCATGAGTCGGGACGCGGGTCTTCTCAATAGCGATTTTTTTACTCCTTTTTTCTGATCACGCCTACTTCCGATGATGTCACTTCCGGTTTACAATGACAGCACTTCCTGATTCTTGATGGTCAGCGGGTCGCGGGTCCAAGTTGCGGATAAGGTACTTGCGGATCGGGTAGCGGGTCCAATCGAGTAAGAATGCGGGTTGCAGTCCGGGTTGCAGATTGCGGGTACGGGTTCCAAAAAATGAACCTGCGCAGGACTCTACTGTCTGTGTGTGTGTCTCTCTGTCTGTTGATGTGTCGGTCTGTCTATGTGTGTGTCTGTCTATGTGTATCTGTATGTCTGTGTGTGTGTGTGTGTGTATGTATGTCTGTCTGTGTCATGTGGGTGTCTGTGTGTCTTTGTGTGTTTTTCTGGGTCAGTCTGTGTGTGTCTGCCTGTATGTGTCTGCCAGTCTGTCTTTGTGTGTCTGTCTGTGAGTGTCTATCTGTTTGTGTCTGTGTATGTCTGTGTGTATCTGTCTGTCTGTCTATGTCTGTCTGTGTGTATGTCTGTGTGTATCAGTCTGTGTGTCTGCCTGTGTGTCTGTCTGTCTCTGTATGTCCGTCTGTGTGTCTGTCTGTCTGAGTGTGTCTGTATGTTAGAGTCCTGCATCGGGTCGAATACCCGCGGGTTGCCGGGGTGCGGGTATAGACGCACAACGGCGGTTCTGCAGGTTTGCGAGTCATGGGTCGGGACGCGTGTCTTCTCAATAGCGATTTCTTACTCCTTTTTTCTGATCACGCCTACTTCCGATGATGTCACTTCCGGTTTACAATGACAGCACTTCCTGATTCTTGATGGTCAGCAGGTCGCGGGTCCAAGTTGCAGATAAGGTACTTGCGGATCGGGTAGCGGGTCCAAGCGAGTAAGAATGCGGGCTGCGGTCCGCATTGCAGATTGCAGATTGCTGGTATGGGTTCCAAAAAATGAACCTACGCAGGACTCTACTGTCTGTGTGTGTGTCTCTATGTCTGTCCATATGTGTGTGTGTGTGTGTGTGTGTCTGTGTGTGTTTCTGTCTATGTGTATCTGTGTGTCTGTCTGTGTGTCTGTCTTTGTCTTTCTGTGCCATGTGTGTGTGTGTCCGTTTGTGTGAATCTCTGTGTATGTGTGTGTGTATGTGTGTCTGTCTGTCTGTGTCATGTGTGTGTGTGTCTGTGTGTCTTTGTGTGTGTTTCTGGGTCAGTCTGTGTGTGTCTGTCTGTGTCCGTCTGTCTGCCTGTATGTGTCTGCCAGTCGGTCTGTGTGTGTCTGTCTGTGAGTGTCTATCTGTGTATGTCTGTGTGTATCTGTCTGTCTGTCTGTGTGTATGTCTATTTGTATCTGTATGTGTGTGTCTGCCTGTGTGTCTTTTTGTCTCTGTGTGTCCGTCTGTGTGTCTGTCTGTCTGAGTGTGTCATGTTAGAGTCCTGCATCGGGTCTGATACCTGTGGGTTGCCAGGGTGCGGGTATAGATGCAGAACGGCGGATCTGCAGGTTTGCGGGTCATGTGTCGGGACGCGGGTCTTCTCAATAGCGATTTTTTTACTCCTTTTTTCTGATCACGCCTACTTCCGATGATGTCACTTCCGGTTTACAATGACAGCACTTCCTGATTCTTGATGGTCAGCGGGTCGCGGGTCCAAGTTGCGGATAAGGTACTTGCGGATCGGGTAGCGGGTCCAATTGAGTAAGAATGTGGGTTGCAGTCCAGGTTGCGGATTGCAGATTGCGGGTACGGGTTCCAAAAAATGAACCTGCGCAGGACTCTACTGTCTGTGTGTGTGTCTCTCTGTCTGTTGATGTGTCGGTCTGTCTGTGTGTGTGTCTGTCTATGTGTATCTGTATGTCTGTCTGTGTGTGTGTGTGTATGTATGTGTGTCTGTCTGTGTCATGTGTGTGTCTATTTGTATCTGTATGTGTGTGTCTGCCTGTGTGTCTTTTTGTCTCTGTGTGTCCGTCTGTGTGTCTGTCTGTCTGAGTGTGTCTTATGTTAGAGTCCTGCATCGGGTCTGATACCTGTGGGTTGCCAGGGTGCGGGTATAGATGCAGAACGGCGGATCTGCAGGTTTGCGGGTCATGTGTCGGGACGCAGATCTTCTCAATAGAGATTTTTTTACTCCTTTTTTCTGATCACGCCTACTTCCGATGATGTCACTTCCGGTTTACAATGACAGCACTTCCTGATTCTTGATGGTCAGCGGGTCGCGGGTCCAAGTTGCGGATAAGGTACTTGCGGATCGGGTAGCGGGTCCAATCGAGTAAGAATGCGGGTTGCAGTCCGGGTTGCGGATTGCAGATTGCGGGTACGGGTTCCAAAAAATGAACCTGCGCAGGACTCTACTGTCTGTGTGTGTGTCTCTCTGTCTGTTGATGTGTCGGTCTGTCTGTGTGTGTGTCTGTCTATGTGTATCTGTATGTCTGTCTGTGTGTGTGTGTGTATGTATGTGTGTCTGTCTGTGTCATGTGTGTGTGTCTATTTGTATCTGTATGTGTGTGTCTGCCTGTGTGTCTTTTTGTCTCTGTGTGTCCGTCTGTGTGTCTGTCTGTCTGAGTGTGTCTTATGTTAGAGTCCTGCATCGGGTCTGATACCTGCGGGTTGCCGGGGTGCGGGTATAGACGCAGAACGGCGGATCTGCAGGTTTGCGGGTCATGGGTCGGGACGCGGGTCTTCTCAATAGCGATTTTTTTACTCCTTTTTTCTGATCACGCCTACTTCCGATAATGTCACTTCCGGTTTACAATGACAGCACTTCCTGATTCTTGATGGTCAGCGGGTCGCGGGTCCAAGTTGCGGATAAGGTACTTGCGGATCGGGAATCGGGTCCAATCGAGTAAGAATGCGGGTTGCAGTTCGGGTTGCGGATTGCAGATTGCGGGTACGGGTTCCAAAAAATGAACCTGCGCAGGACTCTACTATCTGTGTGTGTGTGTCTCTCTGTCTGTTGATGTGTCGGTCTGTCTGTGTGTGTGTCTGTCTATGTGTATCTGTATGTCTGTCTGTGTGTGTGTGTGTATGTATGTGTGTCTGTCTGTGTCATGTGTGTGTGTCTATTTGTATCTGTATGTGTGTGTCTGCCTGTGTGTCTTTTTGTCTCTGTGTGTCCGTCTGTGTGTCTGTCTGTCTGAGTGTGTCTTATGTTAGAGTCCTGCATCAGGTCTGATACCTGCGGGTTGCTAGGCTGCGGGTATAGACGCAGAACGGCGGATCTGCAGGTTTGCGGGTCATGGGTCGGGACGCGGGTCTTCTCAATAGCGATTTTTTACTCCTTTTTTCTGATCACGCCTACTTCCGATGATGTCACTTCCGGTTTACAATGACAGCACTTCCTGATTCTTGATGGTCAGCGGGTCGCGGGTCCAAGTTGCGGATAAGGTACTTGCCGATCGGGTAGCGGGTCCAATCGAGTAAGAATGGGGGTTGCAGTCCGGATTGTGGATTGCAGATTGCGGGTACGGGTTCCAAAAAACGAACCTGCGCAGGACTCTACTGTCTGTGTGTGTGTCTCTCTGTCTGTTGATGTGTCGGTCTGTCTGTGTGTGTGTCTGTCTATGTGTATCTGTATGTCTGTCTGTGTGTGTGTGTGTATGTACGTGTGTCTGTCTGTGTCATGTGTGTGTCTATTTGTATCTGTATGTGTGTGTCTGCCTGTGTGTCTTTTTGTCTCTGTGTGTCCGTCTGTGTGTCTGTCTGTCTGAGTGTGTCTTATGTTAGAGTCCTGCATCGGGTCTGATACCTGCGGGTTGCCGGGGTGCGGGTATAGACGCAGAACGGCGGATCTGCAGGTTTGCGGGTCATGGGTCGGGACGCAGGTCTTCTCAATAGCGATTTTTTTACTCCTATTTTCTGATCACGCCTACTTCCGATGATGTCACTTCCGGTTTACAATGACAGCACTTCCTGATTCTTGATGGTCAGCGGGTCGCGGGTCCAAGTTGCGGATAAGGTACTTGCGGATCGGGTAGCGGGTCCAATCGAGTAAGAATGCGGGTTGCAGTCCGGGTTGCGGATTGCAGATTGCGGGTACGGGTTCCAAAAAATGAACCTGCGCAGGACTCTACTGTCTGTGTGTGTGTCTCTCTGTCTGTTGATGTGTCGGTCTGTCTGTGTGTGTGTCTGTCTATGTGTATCTGTATGTCTGTCTGTGTGTGTGTGTGTATGTATGTGTGTCTGTCTGTGTCATGTGTGTGTGTCTATTTGTATCTGTATGTGTGTGTCTGCCTGTGTGTCTTTTTGTCTCTGTGTGTCCGTCTGTGTGTCTGTCTGTCTGAGTGTGTCTTATGTTAGAGTCCTGCATCAGGTCTGATACCTGCGGGTTGCCAGGCTGCGGGTATAGACGCAGAACGGCGGATCTGCAGGTTTGCGGGTCATGGGTCGGGACGCGGGTCTTCTCAATAGCGATTTTTTACTCCTTTTTTCTGATCACGCCTACTTCCGATGATGTCACTTCCGGTTTACAATGACAGCACTTCCTGATTCTTGATGGTCAGCGGGTCGCGGGTCCAAGTTGCGGATAAAGTACTTGCCGATCGGGTAGCGGGTCCAATCGAGTAAGAATGGGGGTTGCAGTCCGGATTGTGGATTGCAGATTGCGGGTACGGGTTCCAAAAAACGAACCTGCGCAGGACTCTACTGTCTGTGTGTGTGTCTCTCTGTCTGTTGATGTGTCGGTCTGTCTGTGTGTGTGTCTGTCTATGTGTATCTGTATGTCTGTCTGTGTGTGTGTGTGTATGTATGTGTGTCTGTCTGTGTCATGTGTGTGTGTCTATTTGTATCTGTATGTGTGTGTCTGCCTGTGTGTCTTTTTGTCTCTGTGTGTCCGTCTGTGTGTCTGTCTGTCTGAGTGTGTCTTATGTTAGAGTCCTGCATCAGGTCTGATACCTGCGGGTTGCCAGGCTGCGGGTATAGACGCAGAACGGCGGATCTGCAGGTTTGCGGGTCATGGGTCGGGACGCGGGTCTTCTCAATAGCGATTTTTTACTCCTTTTTTCTGATCACGCCTACTTCCGATGATGTCACTTCCGGTTTACAATGACAGCACTTCCTGATTCTTGATGGTCAGCGGGTCGCGGGTCCAAGTTGCGGATAAGGTACTTGCCGATCGGGTAGCGGGTCCAATCGAGTAAGAATGGGGGTTGCAGTCCGGATTGTGGATTGCAGATTGCGGGTACGGGTTCCAAAAAAACGAACCTGCACAGGACTCTACTGTCTGTGTGTGTGTCTCTCTGTCTGTTGATGTGTCGGTCTGTCTGTGTGTGTGTCTGTCTATGTGTATCTGTATGTCTGTCTGTGTGTGTGTGTGTATGTACGTGTGTCTGTCTGTGTCATGTGTGTGTCTATTTGTATCTGTATGTGTGTGTCTGCCTGTGTGTCTTTTTGTCTCTGTGTGTCCGTCTGTGTGTCTGTCTGTCTGAGTGTGTCTTATGTTAGAGTCCTGCATCGGGTCTGATACCTGCGGATTGCCGGGGTGCGGGTATAGACGCAGAACGGCGGATCTGCAGGTTTGCGGGTCATGGGTCGGGACGCGGGTCTTCTCAATAGCGATTTTTTTACTCCTTTTTTCTGATCACGCCTACTTCCGATGATGTCACTTCCGGTTTACAATGACAGCACTTCCTGATTCTTGATGGTCAGCGGGTCGCGGGTCCAAGTTGCGGATAAGGTACTTGCGGATCGGGTAGCGGGTCCAATCGAGTAAGAATGCGGGTTGCAGTCCAGGTTGCGGATTGCAGATTGCGGGTACGGGTTCCAAAAAATGAACCTGCGCAGGACTCTACTGTCTGTGTGTGTGTCTCTCTGTCTGTTGATGTGTCGGTCTGTCTGTGTGTGTGTCTGTCTATGTGTATCTGTATGTCTGTCTGTGTGTGTGTGTGTGTGTGTGTGTATGTATGTGTGTCTGTCTGTGTCATGTGTGTGTGTCTATTTGTATCTGTATGTGTGTGTCTGCCTGTGTGTCTTTTTGTCTCTGTGTGTCCGACTGTGTGTCTGTCTGTCTGAGTGTGTCATGTTAGAGTCCTGCATCGGGTCTGATACCTGTGGGTTGCCAGGGTGCGGGTATAGATGCAGAACGGCGGATCTGCAGGTTTGCGGGTCATGTGTCGGGACGCGGATCTTCTCAATAGAGATTTTTTTACTCCTTTTTTCTGATCACGCCTACTTCCGATGATGTCACTTCCGGTTTACAATGACAGCACTTCCTGATTCTTGATGGTCAGCGGGTCGCGGGTCCAAGTTGCGGATAAGGTACTTGCGGATCGGGTAGCGGGTCCAATCGAGTAAGAATGCGGGTTGCAGTCCGGGTTGCGGATTGCAGATTGCGGGTACGGGTTCCAAAAAATGAACCTGCGCAGGACTCTACTGTCTGTGTGTGTGTCTCTCTGTCTGTTGATGTGTCGGTCTGTCTGTGTGTGTGTCTGTCTATGTGTATCTGTATGTCTGTCTGTGTGTGTGTGTGTATGTATGTGTGTCTGTCTGTGTCATGTGTGTGTGTCTATTTGTATCTGTATGTGTGTGTCTGCCTGTGTGTCTTTTTGTCTCTGTGTGTCCGTCTGTGTGTCTGTCTGTCTGAGTGTGTCTTATGTTAGAGTCCTGCATCTGGTCTGATAGCTGCGGGTTGCCAGGCTGCGAGTATAGACGCAGAACAGCGGATCTGCAGGTTTGCGGGTCATGGGTCGGGACGCGGGTCTTCTCAATAGCGATTTTTTACTCCTTTTTTCTGATCATGCCTACTTCCGATGATGTCACTTCCGGTTAACAATGACAGCACTTCCTGATTCTTGATGGTCAGCGGGTCGCGGGTCCAAGTTGCGGATAAGGTACTTGCGGATCGGGTAGCGGGTCCAATCGAGTAAGAATGCGGGTTGCAGTCCGGATTGCGGATTGCAGATTGCGGGTACGGGTTCCAAAAAACGAACCTGCACAGGACTCTACTGTCTGTGTGTGTGTCTCTCTGTCTGTTGATGTGTCGGTCTGTCTGTGTGTGTGTCTGTCTATGTGTATCTGTATGTCTGTCTGTGTGTGTGTGTGTATGTACGTGTGTCTGTCTGTGTCATGTGTGTGTCTATTTGTATCTGTATGTGTGTGTCTGCCTGTGTGTCTTTTTGTCTCTGTGTGTCCGTCTGTGTGTCTGTCTGTCTGAGTGTGTCTTATGTTAGAGTCCTGCATCGGGTCTGATACCTGCGGGTTGCCGGGGTGCGGGTATAGACGCAGAACGGCGGATCTGCAGGTTTGCGGGTCATGGGTCGGGACGCAGGTCTTCTCAATAGCGATTTTTTTACTCCTTTTTTCTGATCACGCCTACTTCCGATGATGTCACTTCCGGTTTACAATGACAGCACTTCCTGATTCTTGATGGTCAGCGGGTCGCGGGTCCAAGTTGCGGATAAGGTACTTGCGGATCGGGTAGCGGGTCCAATCGAGTAAGAATGCGGGTTGCAGTCCGGGTTGCGGATTGCAGATTGCGGGTACGGGTTCCAAAAAATGAACCTGCGCAGGACTCTACTGTCTGTGTGTGTGTCTCTATGTCTGTCCATATGTGTGTGTGTGTGTGTCTGTGTGTGTTTCTGTCTATGTGTATCTGTGTGTCTGTCTGTGTGTCTGTCTTTGTCTTTCTGTGCCATGTGTGTGTGTGTCCGTTTGTGTGTCTCTGTGTGTATGTGTGTGTATGTCTGTGTATAAGTGTGTCTGTCTGTCTGTGTCTGTCTGTGTCATGTGTGTGTTTGTGTCTGTGTGTCTTTGTGTGTGTTTCTGGGTCAGTCTGTGTGTGTCTGTCTGTGTCCGTCTGTCTGCCTGTATGTGTCTGCCAGTCGGTCTGTGTGTGTCTGTCTGTGAGTGTCTATCTGTGTATGTCTGTGTGTATCTGTCTGTCTGTCTGTGTGTATGTCTATTTGTATCTGTATGTGTGTGTCTGCCTGTGTGTCTTTTTGTGTCTGTGTGTCCGTCTGTGTGTCTGTCTGTCTGAGTGTGTCATGTTAGAGTCCTGCATCAGGTCTGATACCTGCGGGTTGCCAGGGTGCGGGTATAGATGCAGAACGGCGGATCTGCAGGTTTGCGGGTCATGGGTCGGGACGCGGGTCTTCTCAATAGCGATTTTTTTACTCCTTTTTTCTGATCACGCCTACTTCCGATGATGTCACATCTGGTTTACAATGACAGCACTTCCTGATTCTTGATGGTCAGCGGTCGCGGGTCCAAGTTGCGGATAAGGTACTTGCGGATCGGGTAGCGGGTCCAATCGAGTAAGAATGCGGGTTGCAGTCCGGGTTGCGGATTGCAGATTGCGGGTACGGGTTCCAAAAAATGAACCTGCGCAGGACTCTACTGTCTGTGTGTGTGTCTCTATGTCTGTCCATATGTGTGTGTGTCTGTGTGTGTTTCTGTCTATGTGTATCTGTGTGTCTGTCTGTGTGTCTGTCTTTGTCTTTCTGTGCCATGTGTGTGTGTGTCCGTTTTTGTGTCTCTGTGTGTATGTGTGTGTGTATGTGTGTGTGTATGTCTGTGTATAAGTGTGTCTGTCTGTCTGTGTCATGTGTGTGTGTGTGTCTGTGTGTCTTTGTGTGTGTTTCTGGGTCAGTCTGTGTGTGTCTGTCTGTGTCCGTCTGTCTGCCTGTATGTGTCTGCCAGTCGGTCTGTGTGTGTCTGTCTGTGAGTGTCTATCTGTGTATGTCTGTGTGTATCTGTCTGTCTGTCTGTGTGTATGTCTATTTGTATCTGTATGTGTGTGTCTGCCTGTGTGTCTTTTTGTCTCTGTGTGTCCGTCTGTGTGTCTGTCTGTCTGAGTGTGTCATGTTAGAGTCCTGCATCGGGTCTGATACCTGCGGGTTGCCAGGGTGCGGGTATAGATGCAGAACGGCAGATCTGCAGGTTTGCGGGTCATGGGTCGGGACGCGGGTCTTCTCAATAGCGATTTTTTTACTCCTTTTTTCTGATCACGCCTACTTCCGATGATGTCACATCCGGTTTACAATGACAGCACTTCCTGATTCTTGATGGTCAGCGGTCGCGGGTCCAAGTTGCGGATAAGGTACTTGCGGATCGGGTAGCGGGTCCAATCGAGTAAGAATGCGGGTTGCAGTCCGGGTTGCGGATTGCAGATTGCGGGTACGGGTTCCAAAAAATGAACCTGCGCAGGACTCTACTGTCTGTGTGTGTGTCTCTCTGTCTGTTGATGTGTCGGTCTGTCTGTGTGTGTGTCTGTCTATGTGTATCTGTATGTCTGTCTGTGTGTGTGTGTGTGTGTGTATGTATGTGTGTCTGTCTGTGTCATGTGTGTGTGTCTATTTGTATCTGTATGTGTGTGTCTGCCTGTGTGTCTTTTTGTCTCTGTGTGTCCGTCTGTGTGTCTGTCTGTCTGAGTGTGTCTTATGTTAGAGTCCTGCATCGGGTCTGATACCTGCGGGTTGCCGGGGTGCGGGTATAGACGCAGAACGGCGGATCTGCAGGTTTGCGGGTCATGGGTCGGGACGCGGGTCTTCTCAATAGCGATTTTTTACTCCTTTTTTCTGATCACGCCTACTTCCGATGATGTCACTTCCGGTTTACAATGACAGCACTTCCTGATTCTTGATGGTCAGCGGGTCGCGGGTCCAAGTTGCGGATAAGGTACTTGCGGATCGGGTAGCGGGTCCAATCGAGTAAGAATGCGGGTTGCAGTCCAGGTTGCGGATTGCAGATTGCGGGTACGGGTTCCAAAAAATGAACCTGCGCAGGACTCTACTGTCTGTGTGTGTGTCTCTCTGTCTGTTGATGTGTCGGTCTGTCTGTGTGTGTGTCTGTCTATGTGTATCTGTATGTCTGTCTGTGTGTGTGTGTGTGTGTATGTATGTGTGTCTGTCTGTGTCATGTGTGTGTGTCTATTTGTATCTGTATGTGTGTGTCTGCCTGTGTGTCTTTTTGTCTCTGTGTGTCCGTCTGTGTGTCTGTCTGTCTGAGTGTGTCATGTTAGAGTCCTGCATCGGGTGTGATACCTGTGGGTTGCCAGGGTGCGGGTATAGATGCAGAACGGCGGATCTGCAGGTTTGCGGGTCATGTGTCGGGACGCGGATCTTCTCAATAGAGATTTTTTTACTCCTTTTTTCTGATCACGCCTACTTCCGATGATGTCACTTCCGGTTTACAATGACAGCACTTCCTGATTCTTGATGGTCAGCGGGTCGCGGGTCCAAGTTGCGGATAAGGTACTTGCGGATCGGGTAGCGGGTCCAATCGAGTAAGAATGCGGGTTGCAGTCCGGGTTGCGGATTGCAGATTGCGGGTACGGGTTCCAAAAAATGAACCTGCGCAGGACTCTACTGTCTGTGTGTGTGTCTCTCTGTCTGTTGATGTGTCGGTCTGTCTGTGTGTGTGTCTGTCTATGTGTATCTGTATGTCTGTCTGTGTGTGTGTGTGTATGTATGTGTGTCTGTCTGTGTCATGTGTGTGTGTCTATTTGTATCTGTATGTGTGTGTCTGCCTGTGTGTCTTTTTGTCTCTGTGTGTCCGTCTGTGTGTCTGTCTGTCTGAGTGTGTCTTATGTTAGAGTCCTGCATCGGGTCTGATACCTGCGGGTCGCCAGGCTGCGGGTATAGACGCAGAACGGCGGATCTGCAGGTTTGCGGGTCATGGGTCGGGACGCGGGTCTTCTCAATAGCGATTTTTTACTCCTTTTTTCTGATCACGCCTACTTCCGATGATGTCACTTCCGGTTTACGACAGCACTTCCTGATTCTTGATGGTCAGCGGGTCGCGGGTCCAAGTTGCGGATAACGTACTTGCCGATCGGGTAGCGGGTCCAATCGAGTAAGAATGGGGGTTGCAGTCCGGATTGTGGATTGCAGATTGCGGGTACGGGTTCCAAAAAACGAACCTGCGCAGGACTCTACTGTCTGTGTGTGTGTCTCTCTGTCTGTTGATGTGTCGGTCTGTCTGTGTGTGTGTCTGTCTATGTGTATCTGTATGTCTGTCTGTGTGTGTGTATGTACGTGTGTCTGTCTGTGTCATGTGTGTGTCTATTTGTATCTGTATGTGTGTGTCTGCCTGTGTGTCTTTTTGTCTCTGTGTGTCCGTCTGTGTGTCTGTCTGTCTGAGTGTGTCTTATGTTAGAGTCCTGCATCGGGTCTGATACCTGCGGATTGCCGGGGTGCGGGTATAGACGCAGAACGGCGGATCTGCAGGTTTGCGGGTCATGGGTCGGGACGCGGGTCTTCTCAATAGCGATTTTTTTACTCCTTTTTTTCTGATCACGCCTACTTCCGATGATGTCACTTCCGGTTTACAATGACAGCACTTCCTGATTCTTGATGGTCAGCGGGTCGCGGGTCCAAGTTGCGGATAAGGTACTTGCGGATCGGGTAGCGGGTCCAATCGAGTAAGAATGCGGGTTGCAGTCCAGGTTGCGGATTGCAGATTGCGGGTACGGGTTCCAAAAAATGAACCTGCGCAGGACTCTACTGTCTGTGTGTGTGTCTCTCTGTCTGTTGATGTGTCGGTCTGTCTGTGTGTGTGTCTGTCTATGTGTATCTGTATGTCTGTCTGTGTGTGTGTGTGTGTGTATGTATATGTGTCTGTCTGTGTCATGTGTGTGTGTCTATTTGTATCTGTATGTGTGTGTCTGCCTGTGTGTCTTTTTGTCTCTGTGTGTCCGACTGTGTGTCTGTCTGTCTGAGTGTGTCATGTTAGAGTCCTGCATCGGGTCTGATACCTGTGGGTTGCCAGGGTGCGGGTATAGATGCAGAACGGCGGATCTGCAGGTTTGCGGGTCATGTGTCGGGACGCGGATCTTCTCAATAGAGATTTTTTTACTCCTTTTTTCTGATCACGCCTACTTCCGATGATGTCACTTCCGGTTTACAATGACAGCACTTCCTGATTCTTGATGGTCAGCGGGTCGCGGGTCCAAGTTGCGGATAAGGTACTTGCGGATCGGGTAGCGGGTCCAATCGAGTAAGAATGCGGGTTGCAGTCCGGGTTGCGGATTGCAGATTGCGGGTACGGGTTCCAAAAAATGAACATGCGCAGGACTCTACTGTCTGTGTGTGTGTCTCTCTGTCTGTTGATGTGTCGGTCTGTCTGTGTGTGTGTCTGTCTATGTGTATCTGTATGTCTGTCTGTGTGTGTGTGTGTATGTATGTGTGTCTGTCTGTGTCATGTGTGTGTGTCTATTTGTATCTGTATGTGTGTGTCTGCCTGTGTGTCTTTTTGTCTCTGTGTGTCCGTCTGTGTGTCTGTCTGTCTGAGTGTGTCTTATGTTAGAGTCCTGCATCTGGTCTGATACCTGCGGGTTGCCAGGCTGCGGGTATAGACGCAGAACGGCGGATCTGCAGGTTTGCGGGTCATGGGTCGGGACGCGGGTCTTCTCAATAGCGATTTTTTACTCCTTTTTTCTGATCACGCCTACTTCCGATGATGTCACTTCCGGTTTACAATGACAGCACTTCCTGATTCTTGATGGTCAGCGGGTCGCGGGTCCAAGTTGCGGATAAGGTACTTGCGGATCGGGTAGCGGGTCCAATCGAGTAAGAATGCGGGTTGCAGTCCGGATTGCGGATTGCAGATTGCGGGTACGGGTTCCAAAAAACGAACCTGCGCAGGACTCTACTGTCTGTGTGTGTGTCTCTCTGTCTGTTGATGTGTCGGTCTGTCTGTGTGTGTGTCTGTTTATGTGTATCTGTATGTCTGTCTGTGTGTGTGTGTGTATGTACGTGTGTCTGTCTGTGTCATGTGTGTGTCTATTTGTATCTGTATGTGTGTGTCTGCCTGTGTGTCTTTTTGTCTCTGTGTGTCCGTCTGTGTGTCTGTCTGTCTGAGTGTGTCTTATGTTAGAGTCCTGCATCGGGTCTGATACCTGCGGGTTGCCGGGGTGCGGGTATAGACGCAGAACGGCGGATCTGCAGGTTTGCGGGTCATGGGTCGGGACGCAGGTCTTCTCAATAGCGATTTTTTTACTCCTTTTTTCTGATCACGCCTACTTCCGATGATGTCACTTCCGGTTTACAATGACAGCACTTCCTGATTCTTGATGGTCAGCGGGTCGCGGGTCCAAGTTGCGGATAAGGTACTTGCGGATCGGGTAGCGGGTCCAATCGAGTAAGAATGCGGGTTGCAGTCCGGGTTGCGGATTGCAGATTGCGGGTACGGGTTCCAAAAAATGAACCTGCGCAGGACTCTACTGTCTGTGTGTGTCTCTATGTCTGTCCATATGTGTGTGTGTCTGTGTGTGTTTCTGTCTATGTGTATCTGTGTGTCTGTCTGTGTGTCTGTCTTTCTGTGCCGTGTGTGTGTGTCCGTTTGTGTGTCTCTGTGTGTATGTGTGTATGTCTGTGTATAAGTGTGTCTGTCTGTCTGTGTCTGTCTGTGTCATGTGTGTGTGTGTGTCTGTGTGTCTTTGTGTGTTTCTGGGTCAGTCTGTGTGTGTCTGTCTGTGTCCGTCTGTCTGCCTGTATGTGTCTGCCAGTCGGTCTGTGTGTGTCTGTCTGTGAGTGTCTATCTGTGTATGTCTGTGTGTATCTGTCTGTCTGTCTGTGTGTATGTCTATTTGTATCTGTATGTGTGTGTCTGCCTGTGTGTCTTTTTGTCTCTGTGTGTCCGTCTGTGTGTCTGTCTGTCTGAGTGTGTCATGTTAGAGTCCTGCATCGGGTCGAATACCCGCGGGTTGCCGGGGTGCGGGTATAGACGCACAACGGCGGTTCTGCAGGTTTGCGGGTCATGGGTCGGGACGCGTGTCTTCTCAATAGCGATTTCTTACTCCTTTTTTCTGATCACGCCTACTTCCGATGATGTCACTTCCGGTTTACAATGACAGCACTTCCTGATTCTTGATGGTCAGCAGGTCGCGGGTCCAAGTTGCAGATAAGGTACTTGCGGATCGGGTAGCGGGTCCAAGCGAGTAAGAATGCGGGCTGCGGTCCGCATTGCGGATTGCAGATTGCTGGTATGGGTTCCAAAAAATGAACCTACGCAGGACTCTACTGTCTGTGTGTGTGTCTCTATGTCTGTCCATACGTGTGTGTGTGTGTGTGTCTGTGTGTGTTTCTGTCTATGTGTATCTGTGTGTCTGTCTGTGTGTCTGTCTTTGTCTTTCTGTGCCATGTGTGTGTGTGTCCGTTTGTGTGTCTCTGTGTGTATGTGTATGTGTGTCTGTCTGTCTGTGTCTGTCTGTGTCATGTGTGTTTGTGTCTGTGTGTCTTTGTGTGTGTTTCTGGGTCAGTCTGTGTGTGTCTGTCTGTGTCCGTCTGTCTGCCTGTATGTGTCTGCCAGTCGGTCTGTGTGTGTCTGTCTGTGAGTGTCTATCTGTGTATGTCTGTGTGTATCTGTCTGTCTGTCTGTGTGTATGTCTATTTGTATCTGTATGTGTGTGTCTGCCTGTGTGTCTTTTTGTCTCTGTGTGTCCGTCTGTGTGTCTGTCTGTCTGAGTGTGTCATGTTAGAGTCCTGCATCGGGTCTGATACCTGCGGGTTGCCAGGGTGCGGGTATAGATGCAGAACGGCGGATCTGCAGGTTTGCGGGTCATGGGTCGGGACGCGGGTCTTCTCAATAGCGATTTTTTTACTCCTTTTTTCTGATCACGCCTACTTCCGATGATGTCACATCCGGTTTACAATGACAGCACTTCCTGATTCTTGATGGTCAGCGGTCGCGGGTCCAAGTTGCGGATAAGGTACTTGCGGATCGGGTAGCGGGTGCAATCGAGTAAGAATGCGGGTTGCAGTCCGGGTTGCGGATTGCAGATTGCGGGTACGGGTTCCAAAAAATGAACCTGCGCAGGACTCTACTGTCTGTGTGTGTGTCTCTCTGTCTGTTGATGTGTCGGTCTGTCTGTGTGTGTGTCTGTCTATGTGTATCTGTATGTCTGTCTGTGTGTGTGTGTGTGTGTGTATGTATGTGTGTCTGTCTGTGTCATGTGTGTGTGTCTATTTGTATCTGTATGTGTGTGTCTGCCTGTGTGTCTTTTTGTCTCTGTGTGTCCGTCTGTGTGTCTGTCTGTCTGTCTGTCTGAGTGTGTCTTATGTTAGAGTCCTGCATCGGGTCTGATACCTGCGGGTTGCCGGGGTGCGGGTATAGACGCAGAACGGCGGATCTGCAGGTTTGCGGGTCATGGGTCGGGACGCGGGTCTTCTCAATAGCGATTTTTTTACTCCTTTTTTCTGATCACGCCTACTTCCGATAATGTCACTTCCGGTTTACAATGACAGCACTTCCTGATTCTTGATGGTCAGCGGGTCGCGGGTCCAAGTTGCGGATAAGGTACTTGCGGATCGGGAATCGGGTCCAATCGAGTAAGAATGCGGGTTGCAGTCCGGGTTGCGGATTGCAGATTGCGGGTACGGGTTCCAAAAAATGAACCTGCGCAGGACTCTACTATCTGTGTGTGTGTGTCTCTCTGTCTGTTGATGTGTCGGTCTGTCTGTGTGTGTGTCTGTCTATGTGTATCTGTATGTCTGTCTGTGTGTGTGTGTGTATGTATGTGTGTCTGTCTGTGTCATGTGTGTGTGTCTATTTGTATCTGTATGTGTGTGTCTGCCTGTGTGTCTTTTTGTCTCTGTGTGTCCGTCTGTGTGTCTGTCTGTCTGAGTGTGTCTTATGTTAGAGTCCTGCATCAGGTCTGATACCTGCGGGTTGCTAGGCTGCGGGTATAGACGCAGAACGGCGGATCTGCAGGTTTGCGGGTCATGGGTCGGGACGCGGGTCTTCTCAATAGCGATTTTTTACTCCTTTTTTCTGATCACGCCTACTTCCGATGATGTCACTTCCGGTTTACAATGACAGCACTTCCTGATTCTTGATGGTCAGCGGGTCGCGGGTCCAAGTTGCGGATAAGGTACTTGCCGATCGGGTAGCGGGTCCAATCGAGTAAGAATGGGGGTTGCAGTCCGGATTGTGGATTGCAGATTGCGGGTACGGGTTCCAAAAAACGAACCTGCGCAGGACTCTACTGTCTGTGTGTGTGTCTCTCTGTCTGTTGATGTGTCGGTCTGTCTGTGTGTGTGTCTGTCTATGTGTATCTGTATGTCTGTCTGTGTGTGTGTGTGTATGTACGTGTGTCTGTCTGTGTCATGTGTGTGTCTATTTGTATCTGTATGTGTGTGTCTGCCTGTGTGTCTTTTTGTCTCTGTGTGTCCGTCTGTGTGTCTGTCTGTCTGAGTGTGTCTTATGTTAGAGTCCTGCATCGGGTCTGATACCTGCGGGTTGCCGGGGTGCGGGTATAGACGCAGAACGGCGGATCTGCAGGTTTGCGGGTCATGGGTCGGGACGCAGGTCTTCTCAATAGCGATTTTTTTACTCCTATTTTCTGATCACGCCTACTTCCGATGATGTCACTTCCGGTTTACAATGACAGCACTTCCTGATTCTTGATGGTCAGCGGGTCGCGGGTCCAAGTTGCGGATAAGGTACTTGCGGATCGGGTAGCGGGTCCAATCGAGTAAGAATGCGGGTTGCAGTCCGGGTTGCGGATTGCAGATTGCGGGTACGGGTTCCAAAAAATGAACCTGCGCAGGACTCTACTGTCTGTGTGTGTGTCTCTCTGTCTGTTGATGTGTCGGTCTGTCTGTGTGTGTGTCTGTCTATGTGTATCTGTATGTCTGTCTGTGTGTGTGTGTGTATGTATGTGTGTCTGTCTGTGTCATGTGTGTGTGTCTATTTGTATCTGTATGTGTGTGTCTGCCTGTGTGTCTTTTTGTCTCTGTGTGTCCGTCTGTGTGTCTGTCTGTCTGAGTGAGTCTTATGTTAGAGTCCTGCATCAGGTCTGATACCTGCGGGTTGCCAGGCTGCGGGTATAGACGCAGAACGGCGGATCTGCAGGTTTGCGGGTCATGGGTCGGGACGCGGGTCTTCTCAATAGCGATTTTTTACTCCTTTTTTCTGATCACGCCTACTTCCGATGATGTCACTTCCGGTTTACAATGACAGCACTTCCTGATTCTTGATGGTCAGCGGTCGCGGGTCCAAGTTGCGGATAAGGTACTTGCGGATCGGGTAGCGGGTCCAATCGAGTAAGAATGCGGGTTGCAGTCCGGGTTGCGGATTGCAGATTGCGGGTACGGGTTCCAAAAAATGAACCTGCGCAGGACTCTACTGTCTGTGTGTGTGTCTCTCTGTCTGTTGATGTGTCGGTCTGTCTGTGTGTGTGTCTGTCTATGTGTATCTGTATGTCTGTCTGTGTGTGTGTGTGTGTGTGTATGTATGTGTGTCTGTCTGTGTCATGTGTGTGTGTCTATTTGTATCTGTATGTGTGTGTCTGCCTGTGTGTCTTTTTGTCTCTGTGTGTCCGTCTGTGTGTCTGTCTGTCTGAGTGTGTCTTATGTTAGAGTCCTGCATCGGGTCTGATACCTGCGGGTTGCCGGGGTGCGGGTATAGACGCAGAACGGCGGATCTGCAGGTTTGCGGGTCATGGGTCGGGACGCGGGTCTTCTCAATAGCGATTTTTTTACTCCTTTTTTCTGATCACGCCTACTTCCGATGATGTCACTTCCGGTTTACAATGACAGCACTTCCTGATTCTTGATGGTCAGCGGGTCGCGGGTCCAAGTTGCGGATAAGGCACTTGCGGATCGGGTAGCGGGTCCAATCGAGTAAGAATGCGGGTTGCAGTCCAGGTTGCGGATTGCAGATTGCGGGTACGGGTTCCAAAAAATGAACCTGCGCAGGACTCTACTGTCTGTGTGTGTGTCTCTCTGTCTGTTGATGTGTCGGTCTGTCTGTGTGTGTGTCTGTCTATGTGTATCTGTATGTCTGTCTGTGTGTGTGTGTGTGTGTATGTATGTGTGTCTGTCTGTGTCATGTGTGTGTGTCTATTTGTATCTGTATGTGTGTGTCTGCCTGTGTGTCTTTTTGTCTCTGTGTGTCCGTCTGTGTGTCTGTCTGTCTGAGTGTATCATGTTAGAGTCCTGCATCGGGTCTGATACCTGTGGGTTGCCAGGGTGCGGGTATAGATGCAGAACGGCGGATCTGCAGGTTTGCGGGTCATGTGTCGGGACGCGGATCTTCTCAATAGAGATTTTTTTACTCCTTTTTTCTGATCACGCCTACTTCCGATGATGTCACTTCCGGTTTACAATGACAGCACTTCCTGATTCTTGATGGTCAGCGGGTCGCGGGTCCAAGTTGCGGATAAGGTACTTGCGGATCGGGTAGCGGGTCCAATCGAGTAAGAATGCGGGTTGCAGTCCGGGTTGCGGATTGCAGATTGCGGGTACGGGTTCCAAAAAATGAACCTGCGCAGGACTCTACTGTCTGTGTGTGTGTCTCTCTGTCTGTTGATGTGTCGGTCTGTCTGTGTGTGTGTCTGTCTATGTGTATCTGTATGTCTGTCTGTGTGTGTGTGTGTATGTATGTGTGTCTGTCTGTGTCATGTGTGTGTGTCTATTTGTATCTGTATGTGTGTGTCTGCCTGTGTGTCTTTTTGTCTCTGTGTGTCCGTCTGTGTGTCTGTCTGTCTGAGTGTGTCTTATGTTAGAGTCCTGCATCGGGTCTGATACCTGCGGGTTGCCAGGCTGCGGGTATAGACGCAGAACGGCGGATCTGCAGGTTTGCGGGTCATGGGTCGGGACGCGGGTCTTCTCAATAGCGATTTTTTACTCCTTTTTTCTGATCACGCCTACTTCCGATGATGTCACTTCCGGTTTACGACAGCACTTCCTGATTCTTGATGGTCAGCGGGTCGCGGGTCCAAGTTGCGGATAACGTACTTGCCGATCGGGTAGCGGGTCCAATCGAGTAAGAATGGGGGTTGCAGTCCGGATTGTGGATTGCAGATTGCGGGTACGGGTTCCAAAAAACGAACCTGCGCAGGACTCTACTGTCTGTGTGTGTGTCTCTCTGTCTGTTGATGTGTCGGTCTGTCTGTGTGTGTGTCTGTCTATGTGTATCTGTATGTCTGTCTGTGTGTGTGTGTGTATGTACGTGTGTCTGTCTGTGTCATGTGTGTGTCTATTTGTATCTGTATGTGTGTGTCTGCCTGTGTGTCTTTTTGTCTCTGTGTGTCCGTCTGTGTGTCTGTCTGTCTGAGTGTGTCTTATGTTAGAGTCCTGCATCGGGTCTGATACCTGCGGATTGCCGGGGTGCGGGTATAGACGCAGAACGGCAGATCTGCAGGTTTGCGGGTCATGGGTCGGGACGCGGGTCTTCTCAATAGCGATTTTTTTACTCCTTTTTTTCTGATCACGCCTACTTCCGATGATGTCACTTCCGGTTTACAATGACAGCACTTCCTGATTCTTGATGGTCAGCGGGTCGCGGGTCCAAGTTGCGGATAAGGTACTTGCGGATCGGATAGCGGGTCCAATCGAGTAAGAATGCGGGTTGCAGTCCAGGTTGCGGATTGCAGATTGCGGGTACGGGTTCCAAAAAATTAACCTGCGCAGGACTCTACTGTCTGTGTGTGTGTCTCTCTGTCTGTTGATGTGTCGGTCTGTCTGTGTGTGTGTCTGTCTATGTGTATCTGTATGTCTGTCTGTGTGTGTGTGTGTGTGTATGTATATGTGTCTGTCTGTGTCATGTGTGTGTGTCTATTTGTATCTGTATGTGTGTGTCTGCCTGTGTGTCTTTTTGTCTCTGTGTGTCCGACTGTGTGTCTGTCTGTCTGAGTGTGTCATGTTAGAGTCCTGCATCGGGTCTGATACCTGTGGGTTGCCAGGGTGCGGGTATAGATGCAGAACGGCGGATCTGCAGGTTTGCGGGTCATGTGTCGGGACGCGGATCTTCTCAATAGAGATTTTTTTACTCCTTTTTTCTGATCACGCCTACTTCCGATGATGTCACTTCCGGTTTACAATGACAGCACTTCCTGATTCTTGATGGTCAGCGGGTCGCGGGTCCAAGTTGCGGATAAGGTACTTGCGGATCGGGTAGCGGGTCCAATCGAGTAAGAATGCGGGTTGCAGTCCGGGTTGCGGATTGCAGATTGCGGGTACGGGTTCCAAAAAATGAACATGCGCAGGACTCTACTGTCTGTGTGTGTGTCTCTCTGTCTGTTGATGTGTCGGTCTGTCTGTGTGTGTGTCTGTCTATGTGTATCTGTATGTCTGTCTGTGTGTGTGTGTGTATGTATGTGTGTCTGTCTGTGTCATGTGTGTGTGTCTATTTGTATCTGTATGTGTGTGTCTGCCTGTGTGTCTTTTTGTCTCTGTGTGTCCGTCTGTGTGTCTGTCTGTCTGAGTGTGTCTTATGTTAGAGTCCTGCATCTGGTCTGATACCTGCGGGTTGCCAGGCTGCGGGTATAGACGCAGAACGGCGGATCTGCAGGTTTGCGGGTCATGGGTCGGGACGCGGGTCTTCTCAATAGCGATTTTTTACTCCTTTTTTCTGATCACGCCTACTTCCGATGATGTCACTTCCGGTTTACAATGACAGCACTTCCTGATTCTTGATGGTCAGCGGGTCGCGGGTCCAAGTTGCGGATAAGGTACTTGCGGATCGGGTAGCGGGTCCAATCGAGTAAGAATGCGGGTTGCAGTCCGGATTGCGGATTGCGGGTACGGGTTCCAAAAAACGAACCTGCGCAGGACTCTACTGTCTGTGTGTGTGTCTCTCTGTCTGTTGATGTGTCGGTCTGTCTGTGTGTGTGTCTGTCTATGTGTATCTGTATGTCTGTCTGTGTGTGTGTGTGTATGTATGTGTGTCTGTCTGTGTCATGTGTGTGTCTATTTGTATCTGTATGTGTGTGTCTGCCTGTGTGTCTTTTTGTCTCTGTGTGTCCGTCTGTGTGTCTGTCTGTCTGAGTGTGTCTTATGTTAGAGTCCTGCATCGGGTCTGATACCTGCGGGTTGCCGGGGTGCGGGTATAGACGCAGAACGGCGGATCTGCAGGTTTGCGGGTCATGGGTCGGGACGCAGGTCTTCTCAATAGCGATTTTTTTACTCCTTTTTTCTGATCACGCCTACTTCCGATGATGTCACTTCCGGTTTACAATGACAGCACTTCCTGATTCTTGATGGTCAGCGGGTCGCGGGTCCAAGTTGCGGATAAGGTACTTGCGGATCGGGTAGCGGGTCCAATCGAGTAAGAATGCGGGTTGCAGTCCGGGTTGCGGATTGCAGATTGCGGGTACGGGTTCCAAAAAATGAACCTGCGCAGGACTCTACTGTCTGTGTGTGTCTCTATGTCTGTCCATATGTGTGTGTGTCTGTGTGTGTTTCTGTCTATGTGTATCTGTGTGTCTGTCTGTGTGTCTGTCTTTCTGTGCCATGTGTGTGTGTGTCCGTTTGTGTGTCTCTGTGTGTATGTGTGTATGTCTGTGTATAAGTGTGTCTGTCTGTCTGTGTCTGTCTGTGTCATGTGTGTGTGTGTGTCTGTGTGTCTTTGTGTGTTTCTGGGTCAGTCTGTGTGTGTCTGTCTGTGTCCGTCTGTCTGCCTGTATGTGTCTGCCAGTCGGTCTGTGTGTGTCTGTCTGTGAGTGTCTATCTGTGTATGTCTGTGTGTATCTGTCTGTCTGTCTGTGTGTATGTCTATTTGTATCTGTATGTGTGTGTCTGCCTGTGTGTCTTTTTGTCTCTGTGTGTCCGTCTGTGTGTCTGTCTGTCTGATTGTGTCATGTTAGAGTCCTGCATCGGGTCGAATACCCGCGGGTTGCCGGGGTGCGGGTATAGACGCACAACGGCGGTTCTGCAGGTTTGCGGGTCATGGGTCGGGACGCGTGTCTTCTCAATAGCGATTTCTTACTCCTTTTTTCTGATCACGCCTACTTCCGATGATGTCACTTCCGGTTTACAATGACAGCACTTCCTGATTCTTGATGGTCAGCAGGTCGCGGGTCCAAGTTGCAGATAAGGTACTTGCGGATCGGGTAGCGGGTCCAAGCGAGTAAGAATGCGGGCTGCGGTCCGCATTGCGGATTGCAGATTGCTGGTATGGGTTCCAAAAAATGAACCTACGCAGGACTCTACTGTCTGTGTGTGTGTCTCTATGTCTGTCCATACGTGTGTGTGTGTGTGTGTCTGTGTGTGTTTCTGTCTATGTGTATCTGTGTGTCTGTCTGTGTGTCTGTCTTTGTCTTTCTGTGCCATGTGTGTGTGTGTCCGTTTGTGTGTCTCTGTGTGTATGTGTATGTGTGTCTGTCTGTCTGTGTCTGTCTGTGTCATGTGTGTGTGTGTCTGTGTGTCTTTGTGTGTGTTTCTGGGTCAGTCTGTGTGTGTCTGTCTGTGTCCGTCTGTCTGCCTGTATGTGTCTGCCAGTCGGTCTGTGTGTGTCTGTCTGTGAGTGTCTATCTGTGTATGTCTGTGTGTATCTGTCTGTCTGTCTGTGTGTATGTCTATTTGTATCTGTATGTGTGTGTCTGCCTGTGTGTCTTTTTGTCTCTGTGTGTCCGTCTGTGTGTCTGTCTGTCTGAGTGTGTCATGTTAGAGTCCTGCATCGGGTCTGATACCTGCGGGTTGCCAGGGTGCGGGTATAGATGCAGAACGGCGGATCTGCAGGTTTGCGGGTCATGGGTCGGGACGCGGGTCTTCTCAATAGCGATTTTTTTACTCCTTTTTTCTGATCACGCCTACTTCCGATGATGTCACATCCGGTTTACAATGACAGCACTTCCTGATTCTTGATGGTCAGCGGTCGCGGGTCCAAGTTGCGGATAAGGTACTTGCGGATCGGGTAGCGGGTCCAATCGAGTAAGAATGCGGGTTGCAGTCCGGGTTGCGGATTGCAGATTGCGGGTACGGGTTCCAAAAAATGAACCTGCGCAGGACTCTACTGTCTGTGTGTGTGTCTCTCTGTCTGTTGATGTGTCGGTCTGTCTGTGTGTGTGTCTGTCTATGTGTATCTGTATGTCTGTCTGTGTGTGTGTGTGTGTGTGTATGTATGTGTGTCTGTCTGTGTCATGTGTGTGTGTCTATTTGTATCTGTATGTGTGTGTCTGCCTGTGTGTCTTTTTGTCTCTGTGTGTCCGTCTGTGTGTCTGTCTGTCTGTCTGTCTGAGTGTGTCTTATGTTAGAGTCCTGCATCGGGTCTGATACCTGCGGGTTGCCGGGGTGCGGGTATAGACGCAGAACGGCGGATCTGCAGGTTTGCGGGTCATGGGTCGGGACGCGGGTCTTCTCAATAGCGATTTTTTTACTCCTTTTTTCTGATCACGCCTACTTCCGATAATGTCACTTCCGGTTTACAATGACAGCACTTCCTGATTCTTGATGGTCAGCGGGTCGCGGGTCCAAGTTGCGGATAAGGTACTTGCGGATCGGGAATCGGGTCCAATCGAGTAAGAATGCGGGTTGCAGTCCGGGTTGCGGATTGCAGATTGCGGGTACGGGTTCCAAAAAATGAACCTGCGCAGGACTCTACTATCTGTGTGTGTGTGTCTCTCTGTCTGTTGATGTGTCGGTCTGTCTGTGTGTGTGTCTGTCTATGTGTATCTGTATGTCTGTCTGTGTGTGTGTGTGTATGTATGTGTGTCTGTCTGTGTCATGTGTGTGTGTCTATTTGTATCTGTATGTGTGTGTCTGCCTGTGTGTCTTTTTGTCTCTGTGTGTCCGTCTGTGTGTCTGTCTGTCTGAGTGTGTCTTATGTTAGAGTCCTGCATCAGGTCTGATACCTGCGGGTTGCTAGGCTGCGGGTATAGACGCAGAACGGCGGATCTGCAGGTTTGCGGGTCATGGGTCGGGACGCGGGTCTTCTCAATAGCGATTTTTTACTCCTTTTTTCTGATCACGCCTACTTCCGATGATGTCACTTCCGGTTTACAATGACAGCACTTCCTGATTCTTGATGGTCAGCGGGTCGCGGGTCCAAGTTGCGGATAACGTACTTGCCGATCGGGTAGCGGGTCCAATCGAGTAAGAATGGGGGTTGCAGTCCGGATTGTGGATTGCAGATTGCGGGTACGGGTTCCAAAAAACGAACCTGCGCAGGACTCTACTGTCTGTGTGTGTGTCTCTCTGTCTGTTGATGTGTCGGTCTGTCTGTGTGTGTGTCTGTCTATGTGTATCTGTATGTCTGTCTGTGTGTGTGTGTGTATGTACGTGTGTCTGTCTGTGTCATGTGTGTGTCTATTTGTATCTGTATGTGTGTGTCTGCCTGTGTGTCTTTTTGTCTCTGTGTGTCCGTCTGTGTGTCTGTCTGTCTGAGTGTGTCTTATGTTAGAGTCCTGCATCGGGTCTGATACCTGTGGGTTGCCGGGGTGCGGGTATAGACGCAGAACGGCGGATCTGCAGGTTTGCGGGTCATGGGTCGGGACGCAGGTCTTCTCAATAGCGATTTTTTTACTCCTTTTTTCTGATCACGCCTACTTCCGATGATGTCACTTCCGGTTTACAATGACAGCACTTCCTGATTCTTGATGGTCAGCGGGTCGCGGGTCCAAGTTGCGGATAAGGTACTTGCGGATCGGGTAGCGGGTCCAATCGAGTAAGAATGCGGGTTGCAGTCCGGGTTGCGGATTGCAGATTGCGGGTACGGGTTCCAAAAAATGAACCTGCGCAGGACTCTACTGTCTGTGTGTGTGTCTCTCTGTCTGTTGATGTGTCGGTCTGTCTGTGTGTGTGTCTGTCTATGTGTATCTGTATGTCTGTCTGTGTGTGTGTGTGTGTATGTATGTGTGTCTGTCTGTGTCATGTGTGTGTGTCTATTTGTATCTGTATGTGTGTGTCTGCCTGTGTGTCTTTTTGTCTCTGTGTGTCCGTCTGTGTGTCTGTCTGTCTGAGTGTGTCTTATGTTAGAGTCCTGCATCAGGTCTGATACCTGCGGGTTGCCAGGCTGCGGGTATAGACGCAGAACGGCGGATCTGCAGGTTTGCGGGTCATGGGTCGGGACGCGGGTCTTCTCAATAGCGATTTTTTACTCCTTTTTTCTGATCACGCCTACTTCCGATGATGTCACTTCCGGTTTACAATGACAGCACTTCCTGATTCTTGATGGTCAGCGGGTCGCGGGTCCAAGTTGCGGATAAGGTACTTGCCGATCGGGTAGCGGGTCCAATCGAGTAAGAATGGGGGTTGCAGTCCGGATTGTGGATTGCAGATTGCGGGTACGGGTTCCAAAAAACGAACCTGCGCAGGACTCTACTGTCTGTGTGTGTGTCTCTCTGTCTGTTGATGTGTCGGTCTGTCTGTATGTCTGTCTGTGTGTGTGTGTGTATGTACGTGTGTCTGTCTGTGTCATGTGTGTGTCTATTTGTATCTGTATGTGTGTGTCTGCCTGTGTGTCTTTTTGTCTCTGTGTGTCCGTCTGTGTGTCTGTCTGTCTGAGTGTGTCTTATGTTAGAGTCCTGCATCGGGTCTGATACCTGCGGATTGCCGGGGTGCGGGTATAGACGCAGAACGGCGGATCTGCAGGTTTGCGGGTCATGGGTCGGGACGCGGGTCTTCTCAATAGCGATTTTTTTACTCCTTTTTTCTGATCACGCCTACTTCCGATGATGTCACTTCCGGTTTACAATGACAGCACTTCCTGATTCTTGATGGTCAGCGGGTCGCGGGTCAAAGTTGCGGATAAGGTACTTGCGGATCGGGTAGCGGGTCCAATCAAGTAAGAATGCGGTTTGCAGTCCGGGTTGCGGATTGCAGATTGCGGGTACGGGTTCCAAAAAATGAACCTGCGCAGGACTCTACTGTCTGTGTGTGTGTCTCTCTGTCTGTTGATGTGTCGGTCTGTCTGTGTGTGTGTCTGTCTATGTGTATCTGTATGTCTGTCTGTGTGTGTGTGTGTATGTATGTGTGTCTGTGTCATGTGTGTGTGTCTATTTGTATCTGTATGTGTGTGTCTGCCTGTGTGTCTTTTTGTCTCTGTGTGTCCGTCTGTGTGTCTGTCTGAGTGTGTCTTATGTTAGAGTCCTGCATCGGGTCTGATACCTGCGGGTTGCCGGGGTGCGGGTATAGACGCAGAACGGCGGATCTGCAGGTTTGCGGGTCATGGGTCGGGACGCGGGTCTTCTCAATAGCGATTTTTTTACTCCTTTTTTCTGATCACGCCTACTTCCGATGATGTCACTTCCGGTTTACAATGACAGCACTTCCTGATTCTTGATGGTCAGCGGGTCACGGGTCCAAGTTGCGGATAAGGTACTTGCGGATCGGGTAGCGGGTCCAATCGAGTAAGAATGCGGGTTGCAGTCCGGGTTGCGGATTGCAGATTGCGGGTACGGGTTCCAAAAAATGAACCTGCGCAGGACTCTACTGTCTGTGTGTGTGTCTCTATGTCTGTCCATATGTGTGTGTGTCTGTGTGTGTTTCTGTCTATGTGTATCTGTGTGTCTGTCTGTGTGTCTGTCTTTGTCTTTCTGTGCCATGTGTGTGTGTGTCCGTTTGTGTGTCTCTGTGTGTATGTGTGTGTGTATGTCTGTGTATAAGTGTGTCTGTTTGTCTGTGTCTGTCTGTGTCATGTGTGTGTCTGTGTGTCTTTGTGTGTGTTTCTGGGTCAGTCTGTGTGTGTCTGTCTGTGTCCGTCTGTCTGCCTGTATGTGTCTGCCAGTCGGTCTGTGTGTGTCTGTCTGTGAGTGTCTATCTGTGTATGTCTGTGTGTATCTGTCTGTCTGTCTGTGTGTATGTCTATTTGTATCTGTATGTGTGTGTCTGCCTGTGTGTCTTTTTGTCTCTGTGTGTCCGTCTGTGTGTCTGTCTGTCTGAGTGTGTCATGTTAGAGTCCTGCATCGGGTCTGATACCTGCGGGTTGCCAGGGTGCGGGTATAGATGCAGAACGGCGGATCTGCAGGTTTGCGGGTCATGGGTCGGGACGCGGGTCTTCTCAATAGCGATTTTTTTACTCATTTTTTCTGATCACGCCTACTTCCGATGATGTCACTTCCAGTTTACAATGACAGCTCTTCCTGATTCTTGATGGTCAGCGGTCGCGGGTCCAAGTTGCGGATAAGGTACTTGCGGATCGGGTAGCGGGTCCAATCGAGTAAGAATGCGGGTGCAGTCCGGGTTGCGGATTGCAGATCGCGGGTACGGGTTCCAAAAAATGAACCTGCGCAGGACTCTACTGTCTGTGTGTGTGTCTCTCTGTCTGTTGATGTGTCGGTCTGTCTGTGTGTGTGTCTGTCTATGTGTATCTGTATGTCTGTCTGTGTGTGTGTGTGTATGTATGTGTGTCTGTCTGTGTCATGTGTTTGTGTCTGTGTGTCTTTGTGTGTTTTTCTGGGTCAGTCTGTGTGTGTCTGCCTGTATGTGTCTGCCAGTCGGTCTGTGTGTGCCTGTCTGTGAGTGTCTATCTGTGTATGTCTGTGTGTATCTGTCTGTCTGTCTGTGTGTATGTCTATGTGTATCTGTATGTGTGTCTGTCTGTCTGTCTTTTTGTCTCTGTGTGTCCGTCTGTGCGTCTGTCTGTCTGAGTGTGTCTTATGTTAGAGTCCTACATCGGGTCGGATACCCGCGGGTTGCCGGGGTGCGGGTATAGACGCACAACGGCGGATCTTCAGGTTTGTGGGTCATGGGTCGGGACGCGGGTCTTCTCAGTAGCGATTTTTTACTCCTTTTTTCTGATCATGCCTACTTCCGATGATGTCACTTCCGGTTTACAATGACAGCACTTCCTGATTCTTGATGGTCAGCAGGTCGCAGGTCCGAGTTGCAGATAAGGTAGTTACAGATAGGATCGGGTAGCCGGTCCAAGCGAGTAAGAATGCGGGTTGCGGTACGGGTTGCGGATTGCGGGTACGGGTTCCAAAAACTTAACCTGCGCAGGACTCTACTGTCTGTGTGTGTCTCTCTGTCTGTCGATGTGTCTGTCTGTCTGTGTGTCTGTCTATGTGTATCTGTGTGTCTGTCTGTGTGTGTGTCTGTCTGTGTGTCTATCTGTGTGTCTGTCTGTGTGTGTATGTATATGTGTCTGTCTGTGTGTGTCTGTCTGTGTCATGTGTGTGTGTGTTTGTCTGTGTGTCTTTGTGTGTGTTTCTGGGTCAGTCTGTGTGTGTCTGTCTGCATCCGTCTGTCTGCCTGAATGTGTCTGCCAGTCTGTCTGTGTGTGTGTGTCTGTCTGTGAGTGTCTATCTGTGTGTGTGTGTGTGTGTATGTCTGTGTGTGTGTGTATGTCTGTGTGTATCTGTCTGTCTGTCTATGTCTGTCTGTGTGTGTCTGTCTGTCTCTGTGTGTCCGTCTGTGTGTCTGTCTGTCTAAGTGTGTCTGTATGTTAGAGTCCTGCATCGGGTCGGATACCCGCGGGTTGCCGGGGTGCGGGTATAGACACACAACGGCGGTTCTGCATGTTTGCGGGTCATGGGTCGGGACGCGGGTTTTCTCAATATCAATTTTTAACTCCTTTTTTCTGATCACTCTTACTTCCGATGATGTCACTTCCGGTTTACAATGACAGCACTTCCTGATTCTTGATGGTCAGCGGGTCACGGGTCCAAGTAGCGGATAAGGTACTTGCAGTTCGGGTAGCGGGTCCAAGCGAGTAAGAATGCGGGTTGCGGGTACGGGTTCCAAAAAATGAACCTGCGCAGGACTCTACTGTCTGTGTGTGTCTCTCTGTCTGTCGATGTGTCTGTCTGTCTGTGTGTGACTGCCTATGTGTATTTGTGTGTCTGTCTGTGTGTGTCTGTCTGTGTGTGTGTGTATGCATGTGTGTCTGTCTGTGTCGTGTGTGTGTGTCTGTCTGTGTCTTTGTGTGTGTTTCTGGGTCAGTCTGTGTGTGTCTGTCTGTGTCCGTCTGTCTGCCTGTATATGTCTGCCAGTCTGTCTCTGAGTGTCTATCTGTGTGTGTGTCTGTGTATGTCTGTGTGTATCTGTCTGTCTCTGTGTGTCCGTCTGTGTGTTTGTCTGTCTGTCTGAGTGTGCCTGTATGTTAGAGTCCTGCATCGGGTCGGATACCCGCGGGTTGCCAGGGTGCGGGTATAGATGCACAACGGCGGTTCTGCAGGTTTGTGGGTCATGGGTCGGGAAGCGGGTCTTCTCAATAGTGATTTTTACTCCTTTTTTCTGATCACGCCTACTTCCGATGATGTCACTTCCGGTTTACAATGACAGCACTTCTTGATTCTTGATGGTCAGCGGGTCGCGGGTCCAAGTTGCGGATAAGGTACTTGCGGATCGGGTAGCGGGTCCAAGCGAGCAAGAATGCGGGTTGCGGGTTGCAGGTACGGGTTCTAAAAAATGAACCTGCGCAAGACTCTACTGTCTGTGTGTGTGTCTCTCTGTCTGTCGATGTGTCTGTCTATCTGTGTGTGTGTGTCTGTCTGTGTGTGTGTGTCTGTGTGTGTGTCTGTGTGTGTGTCTGTATGTTTCTGTCTGTGCCATGTGTGTGTGTGTGTGTCTGTCTGTCTGTGTGTCTCTATGTGTGTGTCTGTGTCAGTCTGTCTGTGTGTGTGTGTTTGTCTGTGTGTCTGTCTGTCTCAATGTTTCCGTCTCTGTGTGTCTGTCTGTCTGTCTGAGTGTGTCTGTATGTTAGAGTCCTGCATCGGGTCGGATACCAGCGGGTTGCCGGGGTGCGGGTATAGACGCGCATCGGCGAATCTGCAGGTTTATGGGTCATGGGTCGGGCCGCGCGTCTTCTCATAGCGATTAGAAAGAGAAAAGTAAAACGAAAAGGTCGATTCAACTTAACATTAGAGCCGGTTATCGATTTTTACCTTCAGCTTCTCAGAAAGAGAAAATTTAAAGGTATGTTCAATTTAGCATTTGGACCTGTTAGAGATTTTGACCTGCACCTGAACTGCACGAGTGAGTAATATATGTATGAATGGGATTACATGAGTGAGTGGGAATATGCATGTGAGTGATTGTGATTACATGTATGACTGGGATTACGTGTGAGTGGGATTATGCATGTGAGTGGGATTACATGTATGAGTGGGATTACATATATGAGAGGGATTTTTCATATGAGTGGATGGTATTACATGTATGATCGAGTGAGATTACATTTATTAGTGGGATTCTGTATATGAGAGAGTGGGATTATGCATATAACTGATTGGGATTATGCATATAAGTGATTTGGATTGCATGTATGAGTGGGATTATGCATATAAATGATTTGGATTGTGATTATGTTTTGTATGTGTCCCTTTTTTATAGTAAAATTACTATAATTTGCATTTTAGTGAGTTGGTTTCTGCATATGAGTGAGTGGGATTATGCATATGACATATTCCATGTATGAGTGAGTGGGATTACATGTATGAGTAGGATTATGCATATGAGTGAGAGGGATTATTGGGGAATCACTAAATCAGAGATTCTGACCACAACATGCAAATAATAGCAATTACCAACGTTTTCTATTTGTATAAAACACCAATAAGGGGGCCTATAGTAGCAACATACATTCTTAGCTCCATTATATTCACTTAAGTGCCAGAAATCAAAGTGATTTCAATAGTTTATCTGTTAAGCAAAGTTGTACCTACAAAGAAGTGTATTTATCCTGTATGAATGGCACTAGATCTTCTGAACCAAATACATAGGATTCAGAAATACAGAAAAAAACTACATCACATTTAAATGCCAATAAGGGTTGTTGTTGCTGAACTAGCTGATTCTGCCTACTATTACCAGCAACTCTTGATAGAGGAAAAATGTAAGAGGAGTCTAGGAGTCATAATTTATGATTTCTAAAGACCTAAACTGGGAATATCTCCTTACCTACGTCTTAAAACAAGTTTTCTTAGCAGCTACAAATGGTCGTGTCTGTCTATCATGGCTGCTGCTGACCAACTGAATCTCTCTGCAAGACCTTCAAAGAGTTACACTTTATGGTGTCATAATGGTAGCTAGCATTATGACATCATTGCATAGCAACAGTTTCCACAACAAAACCCTTTGAAAAAATGCAAGGCAGTAAATGGCATACAAGACAAATTGGCAACTATTGATTTGACTATGCCTTGTTATTTAGCTCATGTACAAATAAAATATTTCTTTGCAGTGACAGCCATGTTTTGTATGTGTCCCTTTTTATAGTAAAATGACTCTAATCTGGATAGGAGTCAATACAGTATAACTGTGTCCATGCCCTGCCTCTTTGTGCCACTTGCATACAATTTCAGCATCAATAAAATACATATTTTTGCACTAAATCTATACTATAAATACATCCACAACAAATAAATCAGATACAAAATGATCACCCCATGGGCAGATAGGGTTTGTGGATTTCTGTTTCTGCAAGGAAACATGAATAGCGGAAACCCCGTCTAGCAAATACAACTACAGTATGAGGAATATATTTACCACCATATTTGTAACAATGCTCATGGGCTCATGGTTAGCAGCTAGGTCTGTGGGATCTCCTCATTGTAACCCAGTATTGGTTATTTAGTTATACTGCTTAAAGAAGAGAAGGGTTTAGATTATCACTATATAAGATTTAGTTATAATGTGTCTTTGTTATTATTAGTTTTAGCATGGGGGTTATTTTGATTATAGCTAGACTATTTTTAAGCCTGTTAATATGGTTATAATACACAAAAGCTATGAATATCTTGTAAATTATGTCCTTATAAACAGTGAGTACTGATGTCATCAGTTATAAATGGTGAGTTCTGATGTCATTTCTGTCACATGACTCACTGAAATTTGTGTATTATAATAAACAAAGTACCCCCAGTTGTAAAATATGAGGATATTAGAAGTTACCTCGGAGTTCCATGACCTGTATAAAAACACTCGGCCTTCGGCCTTGTGTTTTTATATGGTCATGAAACTCCTCGGTAACTTATAATATCCTCATATTTTACAAGAGGGGTACTTTATTCACTATATTATAGTGTTTTAATTATGCTTCTTACATACAGTTGGTTATTATATTTAACATAAGTTTTGATCTATTACATATTTAGTGTTAAATGGTATTTGCTTAATACTGAAGGTTTTTGGCAACTGTTATTATTGGTCTTTTGATTCTTTGCAGTCGTAGCTACAGTTAGCAATACAGGTATGGGACCTGTTATCCAGAATGCTCAGGACCTGGGGTTTTCCGGATAACAGATCTCTCTCTGTAATTTGGATCTTCATACTTTGTCTACTAGAAAATCGTAAATATTCAGCCAAATCCCAAATAGTGGATTTGGTGCATCCCTAATTATTACAGAGAGGAATGAAATCATTTCAAATATTTAGAATATTTGGATAAAATATATCCCCTGCGTTCCGTTTTTATGCAGGGGAGCGCAGAAGTAGACGCAATTAGTTTTTTTCAATGGGGCTGTACTCACACATGCGCATGTAGACGCCGAACACAGGAAAAATGCAGCATGTTGTGTCTCAACCTGCATTCGGCATCTACATGCGCCTGTGTGAGTACAGCCCCATTGAAAAAAACTAATTGCGTCTACATCTGCGCTCCCCTGCGGCTGAACGCATAAAAACGGAACGCAGGGGAGCGCAGCTTCAAACGCTCGTCTGTAAGAGCCCTTAATGTTTAAATAGTTTTAAAATAGAATTAAGGTATGAAGATCAAGATTCCGGAAAGATCCGTTATCAGGAAAACCGCGGGTCCTGATTCAAATGCAATCAAACCAATACAAACACAAAACACACAAGGCTGCATCCCCATCATAGGTGAAATTTGTTAAATGAAAGATGTTTAACCTGCAGCCCTGCAGCTATTGCTAAAGCAGCTGTATAATTAGGGACTGATGTGATGCTCACACATAAGGTTATATAACAGGGTCAAGTACTAATAATTACATTGCCTGAAACCAATATATGAAGATCCAGATTACAGAAAAATCCGTTATCCGGAAAACCGCGGGTCCTGAGCATTCTAGATAACAGGTCACATATCTGTACAAAAATTAAAATGCAATCAAACCAATACAAGCACAAAACACACAAGGCTGCATCCCCATCATAGGTGAAATTTGTTAAATGAAAGATGTTTAACCTGCAGCCCTGCAGCTATTGCTAAAGCAGCTATATAATTAGGGACTGATGTGATGCTCACATGGACATCAGATCCATAACACTACCAGCAGGGGCATAACTACCTTCTTAGAAAGAGAAAAGTAAAACTAAAAGGTCAAGTCAACTTAACATTAGAACTAGTTATCGATTTTTACCTTCAGCTTCTCAGAAAGAGAAAATTAAAAGGTATGTTCAATTTAGCATTTGAACCTGTTAGAGATTTTGACTTGCACCTGAACTGCACGAGTGAGTGATATATGTATGAATGGGATTACATGAGTGAGTGGGACTATGCATGTGAGTGATTGTGATTACATGTATGACTGGGATTACGTGTGAGTGGGATTATGCATGTGAGTGGGATTACATGTATGAGTGGGATTACATGTATGAGAGGGATTTTTCATATGAGTGGGTGGTATTACATGTATGATCGAGTGAGATTACATTTATTAGTGGGATTCTGCATATGAGAGAGTGGGATTATGCATATAACTGAGAGAGATTATGCATATAAGTGATTTGGATTGCATGTATGAGTGGGATTATGCATATAAATGAGTTGGATTCTGTATATAGTGAGTGGGATTATGCATATGAGTGAGTGGGATCATGCATATAAGTGAGTTGGATTATGCATATGAGTGAGTGGAATTATGCATATGAGTGGGATTGCATTATGTTTTGTATGTGTCCCTTTTTTATAGTAAAATTACTATAATCTGCATATTAGTGCATTGGTTTATGCATATGAGTGAGTGCCATTATGAATATGCATGACTGGGATTACACATATGACATATTCCATGTATGAGTGAGTGGGATTACAGTGGGATTACATGTTTGAGTGGTAATATGTATATGAGTGAGTGGAATTATGAATATGAGTGAGTGGTATTATGCATGAGTGAGTGAGATTACATGTGTGAGTGAGTGGAATTACATGTATGAGTAGGATTATGCATATGAGTTATTGGGGAATCACTAAAGCAGATATTCTGACCACTACATGCAAATAATAGCAATTACCAACATTTTCTATTTGTATAAAACACCAATAAGGGGGCCTATAGTAGCAACATACATACTTGGCTCCATTATATTCACTTAAGTGCCAGAAATCAAAGTAATTCCAATAGTTTATCTGTTAAGCAAAGTTGTACCTACAAAGAAGTATATTTATCCTGTATGAATGGCACTAGATCTTCTGAACCGAATACATCAGATTCAGAAATACAGAAAAAAACTACATCACATTTAAATGTACATATAGCCAATAAGGGTTGTTGTTGCTGAACTAGCTGCTTCTGCCTACTATTACCAGCAACTCTTGATAGAGGAAAAATGTAAGAGGAGTCTAGGAGTCATAATTTATGGATTTCTAAAGACCTAAACTGGGAATATCTCCTTACCTACGTCTTAAAACAAGTTTTCTTAGCAGCTACAAATGGTCGTGTCTGTCTATCATGGCTGCTGCTGACCAACTGAATCTCTCTGCAAGACCTTCAAAGAGTTACACTTTATGGTGTCATAATGGTAGCTAGCATTATGACATCATTGCATAGCAACAGTTTCCACAACAAAACCCTTTGAAAAATGCAAGGCAGTAAATGGCATACAATACAAATTGGCAACTATTGATTTGACTATGCCTTGTTATTTAGCTCATGTACAAATAAAATATGTCTTTGCAGTGACAGCCATGTTTTGTATGTGTCCCCTTTTATAGTAAAATGACTATAATCTGGATAGGAGTCAATACAGTATAACTGTGTCCATGCCCTGCCTCTTTGTGCCACCTGCATACAATTTCAGCATCAATAAAATACATATTTTTGCACTAAATCTATACTATAAATACATCCACAACAAATAAATCAGATACAAAATGATCACCCCATGGGCAGATAGGGTTTGTGGATTTCTGTTTTTGCAAGGAAACATGAATAGCGGAAACCCCGTCTAGCAAATACAACTACAGTATGAGGAATATATTTACCACCATATTTGTAACAATGCTCATGGGCTCATGGTTAGCAGCTAGGTCTGTGGGATCTCCTCATTGTAACCCAGTATTGGTTATTTAGTTATACTGCTTAAAGAAGAGAAGGGTTTAGATTATCACTATATAAGATTTAGTTATAATGTGTCTTTGTTATTATTAGTTTTAGCGTGGGGGTTATTTTGGTCATAGCTAGACTATTTTAAGCCTGTTTGTATGGTTAATATGGTTATTATAGTGTTTTAATTATGCTTCTTACATACAGTTGGTTATTATATTTAACATAACTTTTGATCTATTACATATTTAATGTTACATGGTATTTGCTTAATAGTGAAGGTTTTTGGCAACTGTTATTATTGGTGTGTTATATCCCCTGCGTTCCATTTTTATGCAGGGGAGCGCAGAAGTAGACACATTCAGTTTTTTTCAATGGGGCTGTACTCATGCGCATGTAGGCCCCGAACGTAGGAAAAATGCAGCATGTTGCGTCTCAACCTGTGTTCGGGGCCTACATGCGCCTGTGTGAGTACAGCCCCATTGAAAAAAACTAATTGCGTCTACTTCTGCACTCCCCTGCGGCTGAACGCATAAAAACAGAACGCAGTGGAGCGCAGTTTCAAACGCTCATCTATAAGAGCCCTTAATGTTTAAATAGTTTTAAAATAGAATTAAGGTATGAAGATCCAGATTATGGAAAGATCCGTTATCCGGAAAAAAACGCAGGTCCTGAGCATTCTAGATAACAGGTCCCATATCTGTACAAAAATTAAAATGCAATCAAACCAATACAAACACAAAACACACAAGGCTGCATCCCCATCATAGGTGAAATTTGTTAAATGAAAGATGTTTAACCTGCAGCCCTGCAGCTATTGCTAAAGCAGCTATATAATATATATAATTAGGGACTGATGTGATGCTCACACATAAGGTTAAATATCAAGGACTAATAATTACATTGCCTGAAACATTTACCCTTCCAGTTGTTGGTCTCACCTCTCAGTGTAGGAAGCTGCTGCTGAAACTAAAATCCCAACTGTCACAAGATTCTCAACTGACACAAGATTCCCAACTGCCAAAAGCTGCTGGCATAGATCAGCCAAAAAACTTGATTTTGAAAATAAAATGTTTCAGCTGCAGCCCTGAAGCTAAAGCAACTTTAAAATTGCAGACTGATGTGATGCTCACACATAAGATTATATAACAGGGTCAAGGACTAATAATTACATTTTTACAACATTTACCCTTCCAGTTGTTGGTCTCACCTCTCAGTGTCGGAAGATTTCCAACTGCCAAAAGCTGCTGGCAGAGATCAGCCAAAAAGCCTGATGTTTATTTACTGATGTGTTGAGCACTGGCAGGCACCACAAGAGGGTTCAACCAATCACAAATGTCACACGTGTTCATTTTTCCATAAAGGATAATGCTATATTAGAAGTATTTAAGAATTCTAGAATATTTAGATTTCTTCACAGCTAAGAAAGAGTCAATGCTCATTCTATTTACCTTTCTATAACTGTCACTTCAGGAGGCAGAATTGTTCTTGTGTCAAAAATATTGCTTCTAGCTGACTCATGGGCGCTCCTGTCCCTTCTGTTACTTCATTTTGAATACAAGTTGTTTTCCAGCCCATATCATAGTCAGTGGTGCTGCATGAGTTGCGTCTAAGGGAAGCATGTGCTCTGATGCTGCATCTGGCACATCTCTCTGTCCTTTGCTTTCATCATTACAAAATTTAAAAAAAAAATAATTATGTACTGTTCCATGTTGTGCTCAGATTCAAAATCAAGAAGTCAACACTGATGGCACAAAATATGAAAACATCGAAAAATAATGCCTTTAATAGAAAATGTAAAGTCCATGGTGTTGAAGCTGGAGAATACATAGTTCTACATTGAAGTCATTGGTCTTTTAAATCTGTTTTATCACTGGATTCTGCGGAATTTTCAGGATCTGTACGTCTTTCTAATATGAAAAAGAGAACAGAAATGAATATATCATTTAGTTCCGTTCTATCAGATCCTGACAATTTATTTCTGTTTTCAGAAGGCTTTATGTTGCATGTCTTGCATGTGAAGGGCTTTTTGGCTCCTTTTAGCCAGTCTTATCCTAACCAGGTTAGGTTCTTTGCTTCTTTACTTCACAAGTCCTACCCGCTCAGAAGCCAATATGTTGGGAAAGTTTGACAAAGAACCGAAAGGTTTCAAACATGTGCCTACAATAAACACATTGAGCAGTAAGGGGCCCATTTACTTAGTTCGAGTGAAGGAATAGAATAAAAAAAACTTTGAATTTCAAATGTTTTTTTGGATACTTCGACCATCGAATGGGCTACTTCGACCATCGAATGGGCTACTTCGACCATCGAATGGGCTACTTCGACCACGACTCGATCGATTCGAACTAAAAATCGTTCAACTATTCGATCATTCGATAGTTTCGAAGTACTGTCTCTTTAAAAAAAAAACTTCGACCCCCTAGTTCGCCACCTAAAACCTACCGAAGTCAATGTTAGCCTATGGGGAAGGTCCCCATAGGCTTTGCTATCTTTTTTGGGGCGAAGAAAAATCGTTCGATCAATGGATTAAAATCCTTCGAATCGAACGATTTAATCGTACACGATCGTAAACAAATTGCGGTAAATCCTTCGGCTTTGATGTCGAAGGATTTAATTTCGAGAGTCGAATATCGAGGGTTAATTAACCCTCGATATTCGACCATAAGTAAATTTGCTCCTTAATCTGTTCCCTGACCATTCCTTATACCCTGCAACTTTAACATTCTATTAAACTGTGAAATAAATGGAAATTTTGGCATAAGGCTGATCTGCACTATTCTTAAATTGTTAGTTACATAGCAATAACTGGTTAGAAATGGTTTATCTTTGTCAGATGACAGCCAGCTAGTTAAAACTAACTTTTACAGGGGTTCATTGAAGCATCATAGGAATTCTTGCCTGGGAAGCATTATCAACTGGGAACATCCTGGTTACTTTGTACATACATACATACTTACATACATTACATGCACCCTGTATATACATACATTATAATGGAAACCAGTTGCCCCTAGCAGCTAAATAATCATACAAATTGCAGAATTCTGACTTGGCTTAAAAGCAGTTAAATTCAATTTTAGCTTGATGAAGACAGTGAAAATATGCAACTGATCTTTTTTATTTGTTGTGGTTTATTATTTAGCATTTTGTTCAGCAGTTTTCCAGTTTGTAATTATAGTCCAATTTAGCCTGCCAGTGCTTTAAATGACAGATGTAAAAGATGAATAAGAGAGGGCCTGAATCGAAAGACAGTAGAGATAACAATAAAGGATAATCTATAACAAATTAGAGGGCATGTAAAGTGTAAAATAGAATAAGGCTAGAAATGCTGTATTTTGTATACTAAATATAAACATGAACTTACTGCACCACAAGTCTAATCAAACAAATAATTTATGCTTTCCAAGTTGGCTACAGGGGGTCAACCATCTTGTAACTTTGTTAAACATCTTTGCAAGACTAAGACTGTGCACATGCTCAGTGTGGTCTGGGCTGCTTAGGGATTGTCATAAACAAAGCTGCTTGAGATCTGCATGGAAGTAAGGCAGGGCTCCCCCTGCTGTTCATAAGTATGATTGTTTCCCTGCTCAGCAGTTAGGGACCGTCTGACAATTCCTATCCACAGCAGTAAATGAAGGGAGAATTTCACTGCATACAGTCAGGTTTCTTATAAAAACGGTACACATTTTTTAATTAAAGTATATTGGAGATAGGTTTCTTTTTTATTAAAGAAAGTAAAAATTGGATTTTATTTTTTTGCCTTTACATGCCCTTTAAGGTTAACTTAAAGTTGAACTACCCTTTAAAAAAGCTGTAAACTAAACTAAATCCCTATCAGACATAGGAGTACTGTTGTTTTATACACTGGGAAAACTGGGAATATCTGTTTCTTAAATTTCTATTGATGGTCTGAAACTGCTCCTTTAATTCTTGCACCTCAACTGCCTAAGTTAGTCCTGTCTAACATTTCCCAGACAATAGGCTAGATTTCAGACAAATAAGGCCACAGTCATTCAGCAAACTGGATGCCATACAATCCACAGGAGGGTTCCAGATAAAACAGCCTTGTTCCAGCATGCAAATATACTAGACGACATGCATACATGGAGCTCTTTCATTAAAAGAAAATGCCAAATGTGCCCCGGACTTACTAGGACTGTTGGTTTTGAATCTGAGCTGAATGTTGAGGATCAATTGCAAACTCACTGAACAGATATGTACCATGTGGCCCCCCTTCAAGTCGCAGACTAACTCAGAGTTAGAGAGCTGAAAAACAGGAAGTAGGGTTCTGGCTATTATGTTACACATCCAGTCACTCCAGCCTTTACACAATACATTTTTGGCTAATTAACTATATTAGAAACATTTTTTATTTTGCACAGCCTATCTATTTACACAGTTTTTATTTTCATGCTGAGCTATTCCTTTAAAGGAATAGTTCAGTGTGAAAATAAAAACTGTGTAAATAGATAGGCTGTGCAAAATAAAAAATGTTTCTAATATAGTTAGTTAGCCAAAAATGTAATATATAAAGGCTGGCGTGAACAGATGTCTAATAAAACAGCCAGAATCCAACTTCCTGCTTTTCAGCTCTATAACTCTGAGCTAGTCAGCGACTTGAAGGGGGGCCACATGGTACATTTCTGTTCAGTGAGTTTGTAATTGACCCTCAGCATTCAGCTCAGATTCAAAAGCAACAGAAATGACCCATGTGGCCCCCCCTCAAGTCTCTGATTGGTTACTGTCTGGTAGCCAGGGCAACCAGTCAGTGTAAACAAAGAGAGTTGAAAAGCAGGAAGTAGTGATCTGACTGACTTGTTATACATGAAATCACTCCAGCCTTTATACATTACATTTTTGGCTAACTAACTATATTAGAAACATTTTTTATATTGCACAGCCTGTCTATTTACCCAGTTTTTATTTTTACACTGAACAATTCCTTTAAGTAAATCAGGACTGGAGTGTTGGAGGAATGTACAGCTACGAATCCTTGGTTTGGAGAAAATTAAGCATATCGTCCATGGGGGCTTCAAATATACTGACAGCATGCCTTTAAAGGGGAACTATCTCGAAAATTCGAATTTAATATACTGTAAACTTCCTCATACTGAAGTAAGAAACTTTCGAAATACAATCAATTAACAATTCTGTACCATTTCTGAAATAATCAAGTTTATCTTCACTATTCCTCTCTCAGCATCTGTTTCTCTTCATTCTCTCTTCATGCAGCAGTTGGATGCCGATATACATGGAACTCTCCACTGCCAGCCCTTGCACTTGATCCTGGAAAACTGAATATTATTATGCGTTGACTGCACAGATTTACATATTATAGTGTTTGGGTGATTTATTACTTCATGGATTAAATTATTATAGTATTTGGGTGAGCTGTGATTTTAAAGTAGTGATGCCAATGTGAATAATAGTGAAAAACATATTTGTAAAACTTTTGGCTCATCTTATTGCAATTACTGTTTTCTCATTGGTACATCACACACATAACTATTACTTATGTCACAACAGTTACTTATCCTATTAATTAGTATTAAACGGTATTTATACTAAGGTAAGCTGTGCATTGATGTATTTTGGGAACATAAGTCCATGCCTGTTTAAAATACTGCTAAAATCAGGAATGCAATTATTTGTATGCAAAATGACAGAATGCATTTAATCACAAATTCACTTGATCATATATAGCATATTATTATTGCCTCACTTCCTTCACTTTCTCTCTATTAAAAATGTCCCGCTTACTGCAAAATGTGTCCATGTGCACATTATGGAATTATGTCCCCCTAAAGGTGTAAGACATGCAGTGCCGTAACTAAAGGGGGGCGGGCCATGGTGCGTGAAGCGCAGCCGGGCCCCGCCCCCCTCCGTACACGCCGGATTTCAGTGGCGAGCGACTGCCGGGAGGCCCTGAAGGGGTGCGGGCCCTGGTCCGCTCACACCCCCTGCTCCCCCAGTAGTTCCGCCACTGAAGACATGTAACATGCCACAAATGCAGTTTAGGTTAATGATTACCCATGACATCTCTAACAACTTCTGGAGCAGATCTTGGAGACCATTCCTTGAGCCTCTCCGTGATTGTAGCAAGTTAATCCTACAACAAAGGAATCAAGTTAAGGGGGATAATAAATAATATGATTCATATTTCTGTCTAGCTGCTGTTAGTCAGCAACTAAAACATACACTGAGAAGCTGGACTTTATTTTCCATTCACAAAAAAATAACAAAAGCATTGTTCAAAACGGACATTATTGAATGGGCTAACCTGACCTCAGTGATGAAACAATGCTGGCCAAGTTGGGATTATTTACACTAGAGAAGAGGTGCTTAAAAAGTGACATGATAACTATGTGTTACTTTTTGCAACAAATATTTTGGGCCTTTACTTGAACATTCCAGTGCTAGTCATATATTAGCACAGGGTGCATATCATTCTAATGTCACACTATAAAACTAAAAGGCTTTTGGATCATGCTGGGAATTATACTTCAGCACAAGATGGGGAAGGCCCAGCTACAGACAAGTCATTTGCATCTGCAATTATTCAGCGCTATACAGCAAATATTTTGTTGGCAAAAGTTAAAAGTTGCAAAGTAAAAACACTTATGAAAACAAAGCACTTTGCCCATTAGACTTTGCTTTTGGTGATATTTAAATGTTTCGAATTGTAGTGCAACAAAAGCTGCTCCCTGGACTCAGAAATGCATATTACATTCAAATTCTGTACCATTCAATTCAAAGTTGAACTTTGGCATTCCAACCTTTGCATAACCAAAACTGACAGTAGCATAAGGTTTGGGAGTTGTAGTTGTAAAACAGGTGAAGTGCCAAAACTTGCCTTTCATTTATTGATCCCCAAACAATGAGTCACTTCTTATGGGGTTCCTCATCAACCTCTCCAGTTTTAGTCTTTGCTCGTCAGTTGCATGTTTTGGGATGATGAGTGTCTGAGGTTCTTTCTTTGATCTGGCTGGCTTTGCTGTTCCAGTCTCTGTTGCCATTTTTACTCCTTTCTCTCCTTTACATTAGTGTTCACTAATCAACAATGATATACCCAAACTCTAAGAAGAAAGGCAAAATAGTTTAGAGGTGATTTTAACTTTCCAATGAGTACCGATTGTCTACCTTTTTGACTCTTGCCATTCTAAACTTATATGCACAACTCTGCATCACTAAGTAGCTCTAAGATGAGAAGAATGCTTCATGGATACTAGTATTCCCAGCAAGATGCAGGATAACCAGAAGTCTCATTTAACCACTGTCTTAAAGGACCAGTAACATCAAAAAATGTTTTTAAAAATTCGTTAATATACATAGAAAAAAAAAAACACCAAAACAAATTAAACTTTAAAATAGCAAAGCCTTTATTAAGAAATAACTTTTCTGAAACTCTGCTTCCACTCCCCTTCAGAAAAGGCGACACGTACTGTTAAGACCAGGAAACACAATGGTATTTTCAGTCCTGATCTATGTACTCATGTTATATTACAGCCATATATCAGTGTATGCAACAAGTATGTTAAAGAACTGACTCAAACGACATTCATTGTTTCAAATTTTATTATAACATGGATAATTTTATATGTGCACAAAAATACAATAAAAACAATTGTTAAAAAAAAAAGAAAAGGTGACACGGCGATGATCCTTCAAGCAGCGCTCAATTTCTCCTCCCTGGCTATCTCATATAAGGAAGGCAGGGAGGAGAAATCGACTGCCTCACGATGGATCGCCCAATCGCTTTCTGAAGAGGTGCGCAGGCTTATTTTCAGTAAGTTATTTCTTAATAAAGACTTTGCAATCTTAAAGTTTAATCTGTCTTGGTGGGAGTTTTTTCGATGTATACTAACACATTTATTTACTTTTTTTTTTTAGAGGTTACTGGTCCTTTAAAGGAAAAATATATAGCCTAACTAGAAGTAGCAAGAAATGTTGCACATTATGTTTTGGGGTTTTGTACCAACCTATGGAAAACACTGTCTTTTAGCAGTAAAGATCTGTGTCTCCAGAGATGCCCCCGTAGCTCCCCATCTTCTTTTCTGCTGATTCACTGCACATGCTCTGTGCTGCTGTCACTTACTGAGCTTAGGGACCCACTCACAATATACTGTATATACAGAATAGAAATAGTCACAATATATGGCTGATTAGTAATTAATACAGATAACTATTTATGCAATTAGTATCATAACATAATAATCAGCCCTGTAGCATCAGCTTATATTACAGACAAACCTCACTTTCTACTTGATAATTAGTGATGACCCCTAAGCTCAGCTTCTCAACAGCTGCTCAGAGCCCACTGAGCATGTGAGTGTCACAGACAATTTCCAAGATGGTGACCCCCTGTGACAAGTTTGAAGTCCTGGATCATTGCTGCTATTGACAAGCTTTAGGCTGGTGCAATAATTTCAGTATATAAAATATGGCATTTTTAGCCATAAAGGGTTTAGTTCTCTTTTACCTTTGGCCCAGTCGTCTGGAAGCCAATGTACGTAGATGTATAATGAAGGCATGAGCTATTGCAGCAGGAATAGAGACAATAGAGAGAGCTGAGAAGCCTTAGTGCACATATATGAACAACAAATGCGTTCCGTATGAGTGTGCCTCTGAATACAGCAGAAACAGCAGTGAGAAGCAGCTCCCCTGCAAGCGCACACTCATTCACACTCCCACATTCCCTCGCCTCTTCTCACTCACTTGTGCTGTTTGTTTTCTCTCGGCACCACACGCTGCACACAGAAATGCCTTCATACAGGAAGCCTGCAGCGATTGGCTGAATTGCGGGGAGAGGCGGGGCCGAGAACTCCAGAGTTAGGGACTGTGCACAAATACCCAGACACGTTCAAAAAGGTCACAAGCAGTTACATATGACGGATGTATTTGATACGATAAGAGGCACAGCCTGGGCATGGGCAGCGCCTACAGTTTTGGTTCATGATTCCAGGGGGTCTGTCATGTACCCGCACAATTTAGCTCTCGGAGTCCAAACCTCCCAACATTTTGAAAATAAAAAGAGGGTCGACATTATCGGCCACGCCCATTTTACTGACCACGCCCCCTAATGGCCATTTTTATTTGGCAGGTTATGAAAGTTTGTACATATTTCTGTGTTCTTTTCCAGTTATTACAGTTTTGCTAATGAAGGTGAATTGCCCTTTAATAAGTCTAACTTCTCCCAAGGGACCTGATATCGTGTTACAATTACTTATTTGCTTATCTCCAAATTGTTACAAAAGTATCTTATCTGCTGCTGAGGCTGTTCTGGGCTCTCTGCCAAAAGCCAATTAAGTTAGAAACTTTGTTTCTTTTTCTGGCTGTTCAGTGCAGAGAAAAACTGGACTTTCCAGTACAAATGAGGGACTGCAGGTTGAGCTGTCAAAAGAGGGACTGTCCCTCTAGAAATGGGACAGTTGGGAGGTTCCGTCACAGAGGACGCAGGGCTAACCCCCACCAGTTACAACACTGCTTTATGGACAGAAGCATCTTTCTGAAGTGTCTCTTTAGTGTCTATTCTAGACTTTGTCAGGGTTGCCAGGTCTAATTTTCAAAACTAGCCAAAGTCAGCTACAAAACCAGCCCAAAATTAGCCAAGAGGCACTTCAAAAGTAGCCCAAAATAGCCCAATATGTGCAGTGAAATTAAATCAATATATATGAAAATGTGCCTTTTTTGAATTTTTCCATGAAGCAAAATGGGACAGATTCACCCATGGCCGGGGGGGGGGGGGTTACAGGCGCCCCATAAGGCCCTAATACATATATAATTTCAATAAATATTGGTAAAACAGGTTAAACCTCTATACATTTTATACCTGCAGCTTTTTACCACAAAATTGTCTGAAATTGAGGAAAGTCACCAGAAAATGTGAGAATGCTTAAGGGTGACGGGAGACTGGGGGTACAGAGCCCAAAATCTGGTAACTCCCAACTTCTACACAAGACAGTCCCATTGCATGTTGGGTATTGTAGTTTTACATTAAACTTGGCAGTTGGCAAATTGTTAAAAAAAAACTACATTACCCAACTTGCATTGGGAGAGGCAGGCTTGGCATATTAGGGCAAGAAAAAAACGTTGGCTCGTTTCCAAAGTACAAACTAGCCAAAGGCCCCAAAAGTAGCCCAAATCCGTACCTTGGCTAGTTTGTACTTTCAAACCCCACCTGGGATATAAATTAATAGCCCAATACAGCTAGAAAACCGCCAACCTGTCAGCCCTGATCCTGCGATCCCCTAATATTCGCTTATCCCAGCAGAGCGTGGGATCTTGATTGAGACCCTCACCCACAAACACTACATTCCATATATTTATTAATGCAGGTGAACAATTCCACAGGAGATATAATCAAACTGGTAGTCTAATAAACTATTAAGCATTTCCAATCATAAAAAATGATAAGAACGTGGGCACTATAGTTTTAAAGCTGCCCTTAAAGAGGTTATTCACCTTTAAATTAACTTTTAGTATGATGTATTAAATTAACTTTTTAGTATGTATGTTGTTCGCTGAAAAGTCTAAAAGACAAATGCTCTGTAAGGCTACACATGTATTGTTATTGCTACTTTTTATTACTCATCTTTCAATTTAGGCCTCTCCTATTCATATTCCAGTCTCTTATTCAAATCAACGCATGGTTGCTAGGGTAATTTGGGCCCTAGCAACCAGATTGTTGAAACTGTAAACTGGAGAGCTACTGAATAAAAAGCTAAATAACTCAAAAACCACAAATAATAAAAATCCAACTGCAAATTGTCTCAGAATATCACTCACTAACTCATCCTAAAAGTTGGTGAACAACCCCTTTAATAAGACAGGCCAGGGTATCATAAAAAACATTTCTGCCACTACCAAAATCAGGCCTCTCTCCACTGAGATTTGGAATGAGCCATGAGTAAAGGGGCACAGCCTGTGATGCCCTGGCTGATAACTAACTGATAAGAGCCATTCCATGTGGAGGGTTGAAAGCCCAAGGAGGGGGGGGGGGGGGATTTAGAGTTCACATTAAGGCCCCTCATAGGTGATGTGGAGTTCACAATATAAAGTAAATCAAACACATTTTTCATCACAGAATCCATACCTGTTGTCAAACGAGTCCAAATATGATTAGGTTTTGCACTCTGTCAGATGGGAATATCTGGGCAGGGGCAGGTCATACATTATTGATGTTCAGTATCTAAGAAATCAGCAGGAGGCGCTATAGACAATGAATAGGATATCATTTCTCTACTATGTTCCTTTTAGGAGTAATGGTCATTATATTCTTGGCCCAGTTTCTACTCTCAGTAAGTCATTAAAAAGCTCAATCTGTGTCCTGCTAGGCCATGGACTGGGGGGGGAGTGTCCAGTTTCCTGTTGTCCAGACAAAAACAAATATTTTTGAATCCACAATCTGTTTCAGGCATCAGTTGGTAGCTCTATTAAACAGTGATCTGGTTTTGCCATATCCAGAGCAAAGGTATCATGTAGAAGAAGGTTCACTGGAGAGCTGTATTTTCAAGTGTTTTTATTCAAGTTGCAAACACAACATGTTTCGGACCTCAAGGGTCCTTCCTCTGGTGCAGGAAGGACCCTTTAAGTCTGCACCAGAGGAAGGACCCTTGAGGTCCGAAACATGTTGTGTTTGCAACTTGAATAAAAACACTTGAAAATACAGCTCTCCAGTTAACCTTCTTCTACACAGTTTCCTGTTGTGCCTCAAATCATTGATAAATAGTCAGCTATTGTGCTTAGCTAAACTTTGTATCTACTTAGGAGTTTATCCCGTTTGTGTCCCCTTGCCTCAAGGATCAGAATCTATATTTAGAGCTAAGTATGGGTATTCCACGTTTTTTCTTTTTATTTTAAAAATTGTTTGTATTTTTAATGTACCGCATGTCCCTTTTTGTCACATCTTTTTGTTCATTTGCACTGTTATACCTTTTATAATATTAAAGGGATTCTGTCATGATTTTTGTGGTGTAGTTTTTATTTCTAAATTACACTGTTTACACTGTAAATAATTCACTGTACAATATAACATTTAATTCCTGAATCAGCAAGTGTATTTGTTTTTTTAGTTGCAATATTGATGCATCTCAGGTCATTTTGCCTGGTCATGTGCTTTCAGAAAGCACTTTAGGATGGAACTGCTTTCTGGCAGGCTGTTGTTTCTCCTACACAATGTAACTGAATGTGTTGCAGTGAGACCTGGATTATACTACTGAGTGCTGTTCTTAGATCTACCAGGCAGCTGTTATCTTGTGTTAGGGAGCTGCTATCTGGTTACCATCCCATTGTTCTGTGTTAGGCTGCTGGAGGGGGGGGGGAGGAAGTGATATCACTCCAACTTACAGTACAGCAGTAAAGAGTGACTGAAGTTTATCAGAGCACAAGTCACATGACTGGGGGCAGCTGGGAAACTGTCAATATGTCTAGCGCCATGTCAGATTTCAAAATTAAATATAAAAAAATCTGTTTTAAAAAATGGATTGGAATGGATCAGTGCAGAATTCTGCTGGAGCAGCACTATTATCTGATGCGTTTTGAAAAAACATGTCTTCCCATGACAGTATTGCTTTAAATATAAAATCTAATCTCCCTATTCAGCAGAAGACTGGTCTGGTCCACTTACCCGAAAAACAGCCATCAAACATTAGCCCAAACCTAGATACCACCTTAAAAGTGTGGGATAGAATTAAATACTCCACTACAATCGCTCCTCCTCTGCCAATCCCTACACTGGCTTCCGCTACCTTTCAGAATAAAATTCAAATGAATGACCCTGACATTCAAAGCACTTCATAACTCTGCCCCACCCTACATCTCTGAACTCATCTCTATATACTCACCCAACCGCTTACTACACTCCTCTACTGACCTGCTACTCAACTCTTCTCTCATTACCTCCTCACATGCTCGCATTCAAGACTTTGCAAGGGCTGCACCCCTCCTCTAGAATTCCCTCCCACAGTTTGTCCAACTTTCTCCCAACCTTTCTGCTTTCAAAAGATCTCTTAAAATGCACTTCTTTAGAGAAGCCTACCCTCACTCTGCTTAACTACCAAATGCAATCTCTCACATCACTCACACACTCAATTCTGATCTTGCCTTCTCCCACACCTTGTGTCTTATTCCCTTCCTTTTAGATTGTATGCTCCTTTGCACAGGGCCTTCCTCACCTTTTGTACCGGTATTGGTTGTGATGTATTTAACTCCATATGTTCTATGTATGTAATTAATGTGATTTAGTTGTATAAACACATTTACTTTACAGCGCTGCAAAAAATGCTGGCATTATATAAATGAATGTTAATAAAATAATAATAATACTAGGCTAATGTCACCTTGGGTCCCAACTCCATTGTTTTAAAACCCAGAATTCATACCTGGCCAAAATCCTGTACCCTTTCAAAGGTGGAGTTCAAAAAATATCACCAGGATAAACAATTGTTATACAATAAAAGGACCAATAACCCTATCCAATCTGCAGAGTCAACATGATACATTATGTATCATCACTAAAAGTTCACTGGGAGACAGATGAGGGTAATATATCTTTCTTTGAACGGTGGTGTATCCACTAGTATGGTCTACATTTTATATTCAGCCCTTAATAACATATCCAACCCTAGGGAACATGAATATGTTCGGGCATGAGAAAAGGATCTGAAATCTACATATGGGCCCGAAACCTGGAATATGAGCTGGGAAATTTTAGGGGGGTGGCGTGCTGCCTAACCACATCCAGCTCAAGTGCTGCTCGTGAGATACAATATTTTTTTTTTATATTTCCTGTGCACCAATCCCCAGTGCTCCCAACCAGATGATGAATATTTGTGCATGTGCATGAATGAAGAGGAAGGGACAGGGGTGGCGACGGCAGCGGGCGGAGGGGTGCCTGCTATGTAAATCTGGCCCTTATTGCTAGAGGTCTCATTATTCTCATATAAAGTATTTTTTAGATGGTATCGGACACCTGAAACAATAGCCAAAAGTGCACAATCGTCTGATCCCAACTGCTTTAGAGGTTGTTCTCAAATTGGATCAAATTTGTGTTACATAGAATTTTCCTTCCTATGTCACCCTATTCTGTAGCCCTACCGTCTCTTACTGCCAAATAAATTCCCCCCACTGAATGTACATTAAACTACATGAATTCTATTATATGGCACTTTTTTAATTGATTCTTCTCTCTCTATGGCAGCTTTGGCCTTTGTTTTGAGAAGTCCGTCAATCAACTTTATATTATAATTTATATGATGTGAGAACAGTATTCTATACTATATATATATATGATATATGCACATACACAGTACTTATATTCTCTAATTATGCCTGGTTCCTAAAAGCAAACAGTTAACTGGCTGGTATGAGTTACTGCTCCAGGACAAAGTATGTCCATTTGACAATACAAACCTTGTGTTTATCTGCAATTATTGGTGCCATGTAACAGACCAGCAAATGCTTATGCTTTACAAGCTGTGTAAATAGATGGTAAATTTTCAAAATCCTTGAGTAAATTACCATGTTAGCAAAGCAATAAAATATAATTGATTTCGATCTGTTTAGTCTGTCAGTGTCCATTTTTCTTTTATTTTGTAAAATGTTGATGGAAAAGTTGCAAGACTGTTACAAAATATTAGTTACACAGGCCAGCCATCTCGTTCAGGTTGCGTTTTCTTCATGCAAGTGGTCCTCATGGCCCGAGACCATGTCCTATAATCTTCAGAAGCTGCTTCAGGAGTGCACATACCTGTTGCTCAGCTAGTTTTATTTCTTGTACTACAGAATAAGGAAAGAAAATGGTACATATAAAGACTAAATTAGTTGATTTAAAATTAATTTAAATGGCATGGAAATCATAACTAACTATGGAGGCCAAGATGTTACCCCCTACCCAGTGAATACAATCACTTTTTTCCCCAGGATGGTGCTCCTTTTAGGAAAAAAATGCACAAGACAAGTACAAACAGTACATTTTTCATACCCCACCTTAGGTTCTCTAATGCAGAATTAAGACTGGAAATATAAATAATCTGAGGCATGAATGGGGAAGATTAAAAAGAAGATGGCAGCACAGTACCCCCCCCCCAGGCTGGTGCATTGTTTTTCTTAAGCCTAGCCTTAGATGCCTTTCCCAGGAGTCCCTAGTGGAGAATTTAGACTTATGCATGTTCAGCAGAGTATAATTCACTGGGTTGTGCCTAACATATTGCCTCCCCCAGCAGATTCACCTTCCTTGTCTTTTAAAAGCAGCACATTTATACTACACTCTTGTGTAACAGCTTCAAACGTTGAAGTATCAATAATTAATAAAATAGCATCTCATAATGAGCTAATATTCTAGAAGACTGCACAAAATTCATGCTATTTTCAAACAATAAAAGATGCACAGTATATGTGTGAGCTGAACAACCCAAGAGATGATTCAAGGATTAGAACATTTAGCACCACATGATTTTGTCTTCAATTACCCAATGTGTTCCTCATAACCAGAAAGTGTACAGAGTCAAAGTGAAACATGTTTCTATTTCTATTCATAGTGAAAATAAAAATCAAGCCCAGATCTCATTCCCTGTTTACTATTACTCATGTTCTTTGTCTTTAAAAAGTATTTCATATTTATGAAACATGTGCTGCTTGTCATTTTCAAATGAAATACAATATAAAAATCCAATAAAATGATTGAAGGCAAACTTCTCAATAATGACCCCCTTTTTTGAGATCAAGCAGTTCAACAATTCATGTTACTGTACCAATTGTAAAGATTGCATCATGAGCTTTAAGGTTCTAGTAAAATAATTCATTGACACAGTCAGGGAAAGAAATGTGGATTAAGTGAGTTTTATTGATAAATTCCAGCTCTACTAGCACAGTTTAACATGTTGTACAGGAACACGATTCCATGCAATGAAAAAAAGTTGATGTCATGTTGCATTGAGTTGAGTCAAATTAACTATAAAAAGTTGCTCTACAGCAGCGTAACTTGGGCAAGCCCCTCCCTGTGGTCCCCATTTTACAGCTCATAAACTTTAACTTAGTGATATCAGTTATGTGAAACATACTTTATTTAGCACCCATTCAGCATCTTCTATGGCCTTCTTAATAATATTCTGTATCCGCTCAGGATCATCTTCATTTGCATGAACTCGGAAACTCTAATGGGCAAATGATCACATAATATTGATTTGGTTTAGCAAATAATACAGTTTGACCTATCCTTCTTGCTTTTTCTGCCCTCGTGGCTTAGACTTTTGAAACAATATAGCAGATGCCAACAGATTAACAGAACTGCCTTGGCTGGAGAAGAACTCACTGCTGCATTGTTTACAAAGTCAGAACCAGGAGCTAGAGTCCTGCGCGGGTCCATTTTTTGGAACCCATACCAGAACCTTACCCGCAATCCAGACCCACATTTTTACGCGCTTGGACCCGCTACCCGACCTGACCTGCAAGTACCTTAACCTTATCAAGAATCAGGAAGTGCTGTCATTGTAAACTGAAAGTGACATCATTGGAAGTAGGCGTGATCTGAAAAAAAGGAGTAAACAGGAAGTGCTGTCATTGTAAACCGGAAGTCACAACATCGGAAGTAGGTGTGTTCAGAAAAAAGGAGTAAAAATCTATATTGAGAACACCCGCGACCCGCAAACCCGCGTCTATACCCGCACCCGGAACTTCTACCCGCAACCCACAGGGTACCGCAGGATTTTGCCTGACCCACTGCAGGACTCTACCAGGAGCACAGAAAGGAAAAGAAGTAGTAAACAAACAACTTTAAAACCACTGAGCATTTTTAAATATCATATGTTGGTAGCTAAATAGGTTCTCTTTGATTAGGAAGAAAATGTTTACATCCCCTTTAAACCATTCCCAGCTGTTTGTATAAAAATCTTTGAAATAAACATTTACACAGATTGTAATGAATGATAGGCAGAACATATAAGCCCTGTCTGTTGGCACTGTTGTTATATCTAAATGTATTTTTGTTTTACATTAGAAGAGATTTGTTTCTGCCGTTAAAGGGTAGAGACACACAGGCAGATTCTGGGAGATTAGTCGCCCGGCGTCAAATCTCCTCTTTTTTGGGGTGACTAATCTCCCCGAACTGCCTTCCCCCTGCCTTCCCGCCGGCTAGAATGTAAATCTTCGGAAAACGAAGTGCTCCAAGTGCCATTGCGTCAGCGATTTACATTCTAGCCGGCGGGAAGGCAGTTCGGGGGGATTAGTTGCCCTGATGAGAAGATTTGTCGCCGGCCGACTAATAACCCCGAATCTGCCCTTATGTCTCTGCCCTAAGACTATCCACATTATTAAAACAAACAGAAAATAAAGCCCTGAGAAAAAATGTATAATATTAAAGTGATAAGCAATGCATGTGTTTATTAATGTGACCTATATAGATCATACCTGCTTCACTGCGTGTCTGTAATAGTGCTGAAGGCTTTCAGTAGGGAGTAGCTTGCAACATCGAAGGAGATATCTGTAGAGTTGCAAAGGGCTATGTACCAGTTCAGCACCAGGTATTGGTGGCATTTTTACTCTGGATCTGGGTGTGAAGAAGAAAAAAAAAGCATAGTGACTAATCACAGTATTGTTATGGGACCTGTTATCCAGAATGTTTCAGGACCATGGATCTTTCTGTAATTTGGATCGCATTCCTTAAGTCTACTAGAAAATCATGTAAACATTAATTGATTAAACCCAATAGGCTGGATTTGCTTCCAATAAGCATGAATTATAATGGATCCCATACCTGTACTATTAAGCATGCAGAAAAATTCCCTCTGGGCCCCCATGGAATTATAGGCCCCTTGTTGTTTGCCTTTATGTAAATCCACCACTGCCAGACAGCAAATATAATAATTACAGATCTAACACCCAAATTTAATAAAAACCTTGCCTAGGTGCAGTAACCCATAGCAACTAATATGCTGTTAACTTTTATACCTGTGACCATTATTACGTGATGATTGGTTGCTATAGGCAACTAGAACTATCTAAGTCTTACCTCTGGAGGAGGGAAGCTAAAGAAATAAATTAATCATGGCAATTGGGTGTCTATACCATGGCAATGCCACATTTTATATGAAAACAAAGAGGAGAAGAAAAGATAGATGATAGTAAGAGAGAGAATAAAGAGAGAAGGAAAAGTCGTTTGGTCACATTGGCATGACTCACACTGGAATTAGCTCATTAGCCTGGAGAAATCAGTAGGTGACCCACAGGATGAGAACGTTTCTTTGCAGCAGAAACAAAATTAGGACAAGGAATTTAAAAATAAACTATAAGATACCAAAAATAGGGAAAGCCTATTTCATGGGGGGTGCTAAAAAGTTAGCATACCCCATTGAATGTAATCACATTGTGCTTCTTCTGAGAAAACTGCACAGGCCTTTAGGAAAACTGCACTGGCATTTACTAACAGTCTATTCATTCTCACTTGGACATACTTTCCAGTTTTACTCTACTGCGCTGGCAGGAATCATTTTGCCACCTCCTAAATATATCAACATGTAATACATTTTAATGTTTTTAAATGCACAATGAATCAGACCTCCTCCTGGATTTGGGAATGGTTCAGAATGGGCACATTTTCTATTTAGCTGTGCATAATTAAATACTTATGCTATGTAGATAACAGAAATCTGGTGCAAAAATAAATGGGATTATAAAGAAGAGTAGAAATATGCCATGACATTTTCCCTTTACCATCTTTGCCTATTAAAATGATAGGTTCATTAGAGATACACAGATACACATTAACATCTAATAGGTGTCAAGCCTCAGTAATCCTGGGTGTCCTACTGAACCGTACAAATGAGCTTTTTCACAAATCTTTAAAAAGGAGCTTTTTCAGCATAAAATGAATGTTGATGTATTAATACATGCAGAAACTCAGGTGCAGAGCTTAAAGCCTTGAACACATACCTTAGCGGTACCAGGTGCTGTACTGAAGGACCCACGCCTGTTACAGGGCCAAATTATCCAATCAGAACAGATATCAGCAGCACACCGTGGATATGAACAAACGTGTAGTTTATTGCATCAAATCATTTTAAACAGGGCAACGTTTCGGGCCGCCCGGGCCCTTTATCAAGCCTAGTGTTACAATTCCCACATCCATATTTAAAGGAAAACTATATCCCCAAAATGAATACTTAAGCAACAGATAGTTTATATCAAATTGAATGACATATTAAAGAATCTTACCAAACTGGAATATATATTTACATAAATATTGCCCTTTTACATCTCTTGCCTTGAACCACCATTTCGTGACTCTATCTGTGCTGCCTCAGAGATCACCTGACCAAAAATACTACAACACTAACTGTAACAGGAAGAAGTGAGGAAGCAAAAGGCAAAACTCTGTCTGTTAATTGGCTCATGTGACCATACATGTGGTTTGTATGTGTGCACAGTGAATCTTACGATCCCAGGGGGCGGCCCTTATTTTTTAAAATGGCAATTTTCTATTTATGATTACCCAATGGCACATACTACTAGAAAAGTATATTATTATGATAATGGTTCATTTACATGAAGCAGGGTTTTACACATGAGCTGTTTTACTCAGTATCTTTTAATAGAGACCTACATTGTTTGGGGGTATAGTTTTCCTTTAAAGCATGAGGAGGGGGTGGGACAAAAAAGGCCACTCCCTCTTCCTGTGACACCATACAACATCAGTGTTATTAACTTAACCCATAATGGTCAAAAATCTAAAAAAAAATTAAAAATTTTTAAAAAAAATTTTCAAAAAATCCCAGTCCATCTCAGTGAACTCCATAAAACATCCATCTTCCACCTAGTGTTCGACTTTACTTTATACCCACATAAAAATGTAGTGATAAAAAGTTGTGTTAAAATTTTTTTTAAAAAAAGAGATAAAAAAGACCAATTGTGATAACCTCTTAATAGTGAACATTACAAAAATCTTTGATAAAAAGAGAAAAGTTGTTGCTTTACATAAAAGGTACATTTTAAATGATTAACAGCTCATTTTGCAAAATACACCCCAAAAAAATACATAGTACATTCGGACTGTATAATCTTTATCACCTGAGGCACACTCCATATCCATTCCGCATACCGCACTCAGTACACACCCGAGATACTTAATGATATGCCTGGAAATGATGTCGGCACTCAGGGTATCTGTTATCAGTAACCTGAAAAAGAAAGGGGGAAAGATATTTTACTAGTATAAAATCACAGTCTCATATTAAATACAGGACATATACCTCTACCTAAAAAATAAACATGGCAGGTGTGTATTCTCTATCAAGGCCCCGAGGCCAAATGGTATCTAACCTGTGGATCCACATCATCTCAAGTTTCTTGAGCATAAGTAAGTAAGGGGTGGCAACAGATTACTTATGTGACTATATGATGATGTGGATCCACAGGTTAGATACCATTTGTAACACTAGGCTTGATAAAGGGCCCGGGCGGCCCGAAACGTTGCCCTGTTTAAAATGATTTGATGCAATAAACTACACGTTTGTTCATATCCACGGTGTGCTGCTGATATCTGTTCTGTCTGGATGTATTAATACATGTCAGATTTAAATGAACTAACTCCCATCATATTTTTAATATGATGTTAATCTAAAACATCTCCCTAATTAATCCTGATTCAGTAATGATTAATGTTTCTGTTCCGTAATAGGCAAATTAATTAATCCCACAAGTGAGACTTGCCATGTTAACCAGGGATTTGTACATCCCCAGTATTTAGTATCTTTTTCACAGGACAGTGTCAATTCTGACAGTTTATCCCGCACTGTTACGGAAATGTCCCAACTTTGGGCTGAACTTCACTGCACAATAAGGGCCTATTTGTCGCATGGCGATGACATGCATGCGTCGTGTCGGATGTGCAGAATATAACGGGACTGACGACACAGCGTGCATGTGATACATGTAATTTGTACCTGTGATTTCTAGATCAGTCCCATTATATTCTGCATGTCCCACACGTTGCATGCGTGTCACCCGGCATTCGACAAATCGGTCCTCATCATGCCTTGGAGTTAATACCTTTCTCCAGGGGCGTAACTACCGGGGGAGCAGGGGGTGCAAATGGGCCATGGCCCGCACCGGAACATCGTGCGCGCTGCAGCTGGCTGTAGTCGGCTGCAGGCGCAGAGAGAAAACGTGCAGACGAGGGTGGTTACATTACTGCCTTTCTCTTTGATCTCCTGCACTGAACAGCCAGAAAAAAATACAAAGTTTCTAAAACTTTATTGGCTTTTGGCAGAGAGCCCAGAAAATGTGGCAAGTGCACTTTGATTCTTTTGTAACAATTTAAGTTAAGCCAAGAAGCAATTGTAACAATTTAAGATAAGTGGGTCCCTTAGGGGATCTGTGACCTGCAGCTTAAAGGGCAATGTCATCTTCATTAGCAAAACTGTAATAACACATAAAAACCACAGAAATGTGATCAAACTTTCATAACCAGACACATTAGAAAATACTAACTACACCACTTTCACCAAACTATTATCTAACTCAAAAGCACAATTGCAATACCAGGCAAATTGCCCTTAAAATTAATGGGGATGATTCACCCAAGTGAGCTAGAAACGCCAATAAATAAACATTGACTGCTGTGTGTGTTTGAAACAGAAAAAAAACGCACTTAGTTGCATCAACACATGCTTTTAAATGCAATATATGTGCTTTTTTGCTCCCAATGTGCGTTTAAAAAATGTAGAAAAAAAACTCTGCCAATTTTCAGGGCAGAGGAGTATTTTCTGGGTTTCAGAACTTTGAAACCCAGACAGGCAGATTTGAACCAGACAGACTGTCTAAAACACAATCTATCATGAACTCGACATGTGGCAACCCTAAATTGCAGTCATTTTCATGTGTCCCAACAATTGGAAGAGGAGTCAGGAGATATTTTGATTCATGGTATGTCATAGCTGGAGAGATGAAAAGATAGACTAAAAGCAAAGATTCTACCCTAGAATACTATGCATGGGCTCACACAGCTCCCCTGCCTGTACACACTATATTTCAGTAATGACACACTATATTCATATATATATATATAGTATATGTTACATGCTGCTGTATATACTGTAGATCACAATGGTTTATTTCTTACAAAGCAAAATAAACAGAAGTCTAATGTCATTTATGGCTCTCTACAGAATGAAAAACCTTATATAAGAAAATAGCCATTTATTGCCTGGATATAGTTTATTTGTCGGTGCTGGCTGAACATATACAAACTTTAAATGTTAAAAAAAAACATGTTATGTCATTGTCTTTCATTATATCAATTGGTATTAGATTATACATTGAGCAGGGCTTTCTCATTCTTCATTTTTATTGTGTAACCTGTGTTTGTTAAATTATTGTATAACTCCCATAAATGTTGCAAAACTCTGCATAACTTTCTGGTGATATCTAAAACTATAATGATGGAGTGCCTAATTTAATGAAGGCTCTCTCTCTCTCTCTCTCTCTCTCTCTCTCTCTCTCTCTCTCTCTCTCTCTGTGATTAAATGTGTTCTGGCACAATGCTTGTTTTACTGTCATGTGTTCTGTATTTCGTACGCCTGCATCAAAAGCTTCAGCCTGTAAAAGCTGCCTTTCATGTTGGGAGGAGCCATTCGCTACTCGGATGCCGCCACGTCTTAAAGTGACAGGACAAGAATTTTGGTCAGGATAGGTAACCAGAACGTGTTACAGTAGGAAAGCGTAAGCATAGTTGTTGAATGGGCCGAGATCAATAACCAGTCAGTTGGTGCAGAATCGGAATCCAGAAGAGTAGTTAGTAACAGGTAAAGGTCGGTTCAAACAGCGATACAGTGGTGGTCAAGGCCAGGAAGGGATTCAAGGAACAAAGCATCAGACATGAAGGTCACCCAGGAACTATCTACAATAGACCTGCGTTAGGCAATGAGCAGCAAAAGGACAAGGCTTCTTTAAATATTTGAATGTCACGCTAAGCGCAATGATGTCAGATGCGGTCATTCCTGCCACCCTACTAGACCACCAGATACCCTTACACAACCCTGGTTAAAAGCTCCCTTTTTATTGAAACCAATCTTTTCCATATACAAAGTGGCAAATATGGATAAGCTGAAGTTAAAAACATTTGAAACCACAGTCTAAATTCAATAAGGTTCCATGGAAAAGGTGGAAAACAGTTAAAAGTATGCTAATGAAAAGCAATGTCTTCTATTACTACATAGCATTTTTATAGTACTCAGTACAGTTGAAAAAATACCAAAATCCATCAAGTTCAACCTCTCCAAATGAAACCCAGCACCCAATCATACACACACTCCATACATTCACAACCAACTACATTAATAAAACATGAAACAGGAATACATTGCAGAACAAATTTTTATTCATATTGTGATAAATACAGAAAACAACTCTACTCCTTCATTCACGTTTTTCTTCACAGAGAGAACATGAAGATTCCAATTCTCTCAACATAAGATGACTGGATATATAACTGAAATGCCATTTTATAGTTGGACTTTCTGTTGACTTTATTCTTTTCTTACTTGTATTTATTTTGCTTTTTCTTTCTTCTTCTTTTTAATGTTTAAAAACTGCTTCAAAATGTTGTTGTGAGGTGATGTATTAGTGCTCTAAAATTCTCCACTGCTACTAAACATAATTAGACACAATTTTACTGACAGTACATTGTATTAGTTTGATGAGGAAGCTATGCATCCTTTTATACAAAAAAAGAGATAAATAAAATGTACTGTTCCATGTTGTTCTCAGATTCAGAAACAAGCAGCCAATGTCACCCTAGATATGAACATTTAGGGGCCGATTCACGAAGGGTCGAATATCGAGGGTTAATTAACCCTCGATATTCGACTGGGAACTAAAATCGTTCGACTTCGAATATCGAAGTCGAAACGATTTTGCGCAAATCGAACGATTCGAAGGATTTTAATCAAACGATCGAAGGAAAATCCTTTGATCAAAAAATTACAGGCAAGCCTATGGGGACCTTCCCCATAGGCTAACATTGACTTCGGTAGCTTTTAGCTGCCGAAAGTAGGGGGTCGAAGTTTTTCTTAAAGGGACAGTACTTCGACTATCGAATGGTCGAATAGTCGAACGATTTTTACTTCTAATCATTCGAATCGTTCGAATTCGATCGAATTTAACCAATTCGATGGTCGAAGTACCCAAAAAATACTTCGAAATTCGAATTTTTTTTTATTCTAACCCTTCACCCGAATTTCGTGAATCGGCCCCATACTGTATATAAAAATAACACATTTCTAGTAAAGATAAGTCCATGCTATAGAATGCACTGTTGTATATTGCAGTCATTGGTCTTCTAAATCGGATTTATCACTGGATTCTGAGGAATTTTCGGATCAATATGTCTTTCTAAAATGAAAAAAAAAAAACCACTATATAATTTAGTTCCATTCTATCAGCTCTTTTAGATAAAGGTTTTATTAATTAATGACCACATACAGTTATCCATATCTGTAACTAACTAGGTCAGCCTCAAAAGACGTGAGGGATGAGTTCTTCATGAATAATTTCTTTTTATTATTCTGTGACTCCGCAAAAGAGTCCAATATAAATCTCACCAGCTGCTGAACTACAAATCTTCCAAAATGCTGGATATATAATGACTAGAGCAAATGGAGCTTTGGCTCTGCTGGTCTCGGCCTGCATATTTTTTTCAATCTAAGAGAAGTGTATCTGCTCCCTTTCATGCTCCATTAATCTGAACTGTTTCTACTTGTGTGCATTTGAACCAAATAAGTGAAAGCAGGCATTTTCAGCAGGGGTGTAACTACAGAGGAAGCAAACCCAGTGGCCCAGGAGGTACAGGGGGTCCCACGAGGTCCAAATAATGAGCAATTTCAACATATATTAGTAAAACAGGTTAACCTCTGGATATGTTAGGGGCCCTAAAATTAATAGGCGGTGGGGCCCAGTAATATCTACTTATGCCACTGATTTCCAGGCTGACTTCTGCTCCGCTGAGAAGTGCCCCAGCTGTTGTATGGAGCTGGGGCACCTTTTTTGCAGCTGAACCAATGCTCTGTGTGCTTGGCTTAAATGCAGTTCCTAACTGTGTGGGGTTGGGTGCCATATGGAGATTTGTGATTCAGATGGAACTAAACTATCTAGTGGCCATACACAAATAGCACTTCTATGTTTGAGTCTAAAAGAATGGTTCCCAAATTATTGGTGGCTTAATTTGGGTTAACAAGCTTAAAGGGGAACTCCACAAAAACATAACTTAAGCTTTTTGAAAAGTAAACATAATTTCAAGCAACTTTGCAATATACATTTATTTAAAAAAATATGCAGACTTTTTATGATTTTTACTGTCTCTGACAGTTCCCTAAGCCTTACCCCCTGCTCTCCTGCTGATCTCTCTGACTACTTTGCTGAGCTGTCTGACTACTGTTACTTTGTATCAACAGCCATCTGTCCTTAGACTGCATCCTCCAAACCCCACAATTCCCTGCACATGTGATTTCAATAAGGAAAGGAATATTACAGTGAAATGCATTTTGGGTTATGTAGTTCCTGCATGCTTTCTGTAAGCTGTGGCGTAGTTGTTACAATTTGTAACATCAGTGTTTTAGTCCCTCCTTACCTGGATTTCAGCATAGAAAATGGCATTGATTCATACTTTTTGAAGAAACTTGTAACTGTGATGGATATATTAGGGGTTTCTGTGTTATGTAGGCCTCTTTATCAAATTTTGGTTTGGAAGCCGGAGTTCCCCTTTAACCTGAAGGCCAGTAAGGGTGAGATTTGGGGAGGTTGCTTAGTTGTTTTCTAGATACCTCTGCAAACCCAGACAGTAAATTTGAGATTTGGGTTCAATACTTGTTATGCTTTAACTGATATTTTAAGAACTTCTGTTTAAAAATGAATATAGATGTGAGCTCATATTTTTTATAACCGTGTTACAAGCTAAGGGGGACCTGTTAAATGGTGGAATGGAACACAAAAAAGTCTGAGAACTTATTGATTTTTCATGGTGATAATTTATTTTAGTAGTTGCAAGCAATGAAGATTTTCTGTTTCTTCCTCTGAAACATGCACTCCTGAGAGCCACTCCACAGAGCAAAATGACACAAAGCTCCTCCAAAAAAGTTGTGGCTCCAACTGTAACTGCCTATGTTCATAATCAGCAAGACAACCACTATAATGACTGTGGGGTTTCAGGGACCCACAGGCAACATAAAAGTGTACCAACTGCAGTCCCTCATTTTTGTATCTGTAGCCACTGGAGTTTAGGTAAATGGCACATAAAGCTGTTGTGGGTGCTTTAAGCATCATATTTTTAAGCAGCGCCAAAACATGATGCCAAAACACACCCTATAGACTAACACTGTAATCGTATGACAAACACTTATTTGACAAACTTTTATTACGTGAAAAATATTGCTCCTCAGGCAAAAATTTTTTAAAAAAGCATATGGAATATTTAAGCAATCGTAATGTTAGCCTATGGGGCTCTTTAAATCAATGTATTTGGCCTACCTAAAAAAAGTTCCATGCTCAATTAGCCCAACATAGGCAAATAGCCACAAGGATCATTAGAGGGTAAGGAAAATACATAAACGGTTTCCTTCTGTTTTATGGTAAATGAAAAATGAAACACCTAAATTTAGCATTACACACACTGTTACAACATGCGTCGTGACTTAGGCGCATAGCATATAGGGCAAGTTTTCAGCACAGAGCCTATCTGGTTATGTAAAATGTATTGTGCCAAATGCAAACCTTTATCTTTATCTATTTTTCTTTTCTTTTTTATCCTTTTTACCTTTTTTTCTTTTCTTATACCTTCTGTCTATAAAACAGAAATAAAGCTTATCAGTAGGACAAAGAGCCGTATGCATGATTTTCCTTACTGAACCCCTAAATAATGTATGAAAATGCTCACCCCAGATTTTCCTTTAAGAATACATTAAAGGGCTACTTTCATCGCATTATTTTACTATTAATTACTCTCAAGAACACATTTATGGTTGTAAACAAACTTAAAGGTATACATTAATATTTATAATTATATACTGCATTTGGTATAAATGATAGCATCACAGTTTTTTCCTGAAGTATACGTCATACATGTTAGATAATGTATACAGTCCTTGCTATAAAATATGACAGGACTGCAGATTGCAAGAAAGGACATAAAGGACATAAATCAGGGCCAGAACTAGGGGTAGGCAGAAGAGGCACAAGCCTAGGGCACAAAGGTAAAGGGGTGCGAGGCACATACAGTATCTCTTTTGATGCCTTCCCCTAGCTCAGACCATTGCGCCCCCGAAAGTGTTGCTGCCATTCTTCCAAATGCGAGTGGGTGCGCATATACTGTATATATATATATATATGGGATCTGTTATCCAGAATGCTTTAGATCTGGGGTTTTCCGGATAAAGGATCTTTCCATAATTTGGATCTTCATACCTTAAGTCTACTAGAAAATATTGTAAACTTTAATTATACCCAATAGGCTGGTTTAGCTTCCAATAAAGATTACTTATACCTTATTTGGGATCAACTATTACTAAAGAGAAAACAAAATAATTTTTAAACATTTGGGTTATTTAGATAAAATGGAGTTTATGAGAGATGGCCGTCCCATAATTTGGAGCTTTAAAAGGATTTCTGCATAACAGATCCCACACCTGTACCTTTATGCTCAAATGTTTTTTTAAAAGCTCTGAAACGTAAAAAGTAATTTATGATTAATGAAGAGGTGATTTACAGTGTATCTGGGCATTTCTTTCAAATATAAGATCTATGGCCGGCAAATGAGTTTTGGCCCCCTAGGCAAGTGGTTCAGTCTTCTTACCATTAAATACTAGCCGGAATAAACATTCTTTGAATAATGGCCAAACAAATCAAGTTTTAAGATAGTTTTAAAAAAAATCACCTGAAGGTACACCCAGCAACGACTATACCCTACCCAGCTACTTACTCTGCATACCCCTAATTCAGGCCCTGATAAGATCATTTTAAAAGAGAAATGGAAAATAATGGGTAAGCTCTACATAGCATTTGTGTTATACAACTGTTTATTCTAAAGAAATTTCAATAAAAGGTCAACTTACCTGAAGGTCCATAGTTACTCTGGTTTCTTCACCTTTCAAGGCAGGACCAGATGCCCTGCTAACTCTGTGCTAGACAGGGGTGTCTGGCCAGTGGCGTAACTAAGGTCATGTGGTTCCAAGTGCAGGATTTTCGCATTGGCCCCTCCACCCACTGGGCCTACCCACCCAATGTTCCACCCCTCCAGACATTTGGGCAAATCCTTAAAGATCTTTGGTGCTGTCTGGAGGACCCCATTGAGGTGACGACCAGGATGTTTCTATATCCCAGGAGTACGCTGTTTTGACAGCTCCAGTAAAAAGGGTAGGGGCTTATATGGGTTAACTGATGCTTTAATCTAAGTATTTGCTTACTGTTTATTGAAGTTAACACAAAAATTTGACAGAATGCAATGTTTTGTCCTGTTTATACATTCAACAATAAAAATCTTTACTGAAATACATTCTCGTCTGTCTCATTATATCTCGTGTACATACCTCTTTGTGTGTTAACTATGTTTTTTTTTTTTAATATTTCCTTATATAGGGGAAAAAGAGAGGGGGAAAAGTGGGGGGGGTTGAGTGAGACCTTTCGGTGGTTGAGATATTATATCCGTCTTTGTAACAATCTTTCTCTATAGAGCCAGATATTCCACACGTCCTCAAATTTACTAAGCCTATTATTCAGTAAAGCAGTAAGTTTCTCCATTTCAATAGTCCACCATAATTTGTTTTGGATTTCCTGCATCGTTGGAGGAGGGCCCTTCCATCTTTTCGCTATCAAACCTCTTGTGGTTAGGCATAATTGAACACACAGTTTATGTTCATTGGATGTCATTTGTTCAGGTTTACGTAATAATAAAGCTAACCAAGGGTCAGGTGGTATTGATGTTGCCAAATTTTCATTTATTGTATTAAATACTTCCTCCCATAATCTGTATATCATAGGACATATCCACACATATGCATTTCATCTGCTACCTCCCCACATCCCCTTGGGCATAAGTCAGAAGATTGAAACCATTTATGTAGCTTCTTGGGTGTATAATACCAGTCATGATATACCTTATACGCATTTTCTTTAATGTAGGTATTTATAGATGCTTTTGCCATTACTCTGTGGATATTCTCCCAGTCCTCTACTTCTAGGGGTTCCCCTAATCGTTGTTCCCATTTGAGCATAGTTGTTGTTTTCCCCTGTGTATATGAGGCTTCTACAAGAAAAAAATATAATATACTGATTTTATGTTTGCTTAAGGATTATTGCATAAATATTCGAATGAGGAGATATCTGGGTAGTTTTGTCCCATCAGCCTTGAAATGTAATGGAAAATCTGTTGGAATCTATAATGTTCCTTTAGTGGTATTTGGCGTATCGACCGTAAAGTATCCTATGATAATGGTTTTGAGTTATTGAACATATCTTGAACCCTGGTGATACCATTAGTGGTCCACCATTGAAATGATAAAGAGTTCATCCCCAGAGGGAAAGCAGGAGTATGAAAGAGTGGAGTTAGAGGGGAGGGGAGTTTTCGAGGGGATAGAGTTGATTTTACTTTATCCCACTCAGTCACTGAGTACTTAATAAACATGTTACTTAAACTTTTTCGAGGTCTATATCTATGCTCTAACCATAGTAAATCTGCTGCTGTATTGGGAGTAGTCAGTTGGTTTTCAAGTTCTACCCATCTGCTATTGTTAGGATCTGAGTGCCACTTAGTTATTTGGGCTAGTATAGCTGCTTTCCTATAATTTTCCAAATTTGAAAAGGCCAGTCCCCCTCTTGTGGTGGATTGATAATATACTTTTTTATTTATTCTATGTCGTTTGTACTGCCAAGTGAAATTTATCATCTGATGTTGTAGTTTCTCTAGATCTTTTTTAGGAGGAGGCATGGGCAGAGCCCTGAACAAATATAAAAGTTTAGGAAGTAGATTCATTTTAATAGAGCAGATTCTACCCATCCATGATATTGGCATTCTATGCCACCTTTGTAGATCCTTGCGTAAAGAGGCTATTTAATCTAAGTATTTACAATGGCTAAGCGACACTTTTTTATTTAGAGATTTGAGGAATCAAGTGATAGATATAGCATTTATACAGGAAACCCACTTCCCTAAGAGTAAGCCATACTACCTTTCCTCAAAAAGCTGCCCCACAGTACTATACGACTCAGGGTCTCACAGAAAAGCTGGGGTAGTGGTGCTAATACATAGACAATGCCCTTTCCAAATATCGGAATCCTTCCGAGACCCACAGGGACATTATCTGGTTATCAAGGGAACTCTTCCATAGGACAGGGACAGATCACATCAGTCTAAATGCTTTAGGCAACTGATGAAACAACATATTCTACAAGATGCTTGGAGGATCAATCATCCCAAGGACAGACAATCTACTTTTTACTCTAACCCGCACCAAGTTTATGCACGACTGGACTACTTTTTTTCACATGCATGTCTTAGGGGTAAGGATTTTGCTGATTAAATGGTCAGATCATGCCTCTGTCCAAATGGACATCACCTTTGGCTCAATAGCCCACAAGCAAACCCATTGGCGAATGAATGAATATATATTAGCTGACCAACAATCACAGGCTCAAATTAAAAAAGCATTCCAAGAATATTTCACCTTAACCGCCCCCATTTACCCCAATCCTTTGGGAAGCCCATAAGGCAATAATTAGGGGGATGATAATTGCCATTACCACCACTTTTACAAAATTAACACCAACACCAGTTAATTAACACACCTAAATCTTGGCAAAAGCTTCAACAAGCTAAGCAAGAATTGCACGGCTATAGAATTAAGGAAGTAGAAAATACTTGGTGGTCCTGACAGGTATACTACAAATAAATTAAGAGAAAGAAAAGCCCAATCGACTATAATCAAAATTAAATCCCCACAGGGCCTAATTACTCATAATCCAGATGAGATAGCAGAACATTTTCGCCAATATTACGATGAACTGCAACACACTTAACAGCTACACCAACTATCATGCTCCAAGATTTTTTAAACACAGCTGACATGACCGAGCTAGGCCCAGAGGATTTAGGCAGGCCCCAATTATGATACCAAAAAGCTTCTTCCCGCAAATTGAATTCCCTAACTACTACCCTATACTTGGCAGCAACAACTCCCCAAATTGAAGTACATTACATTCCCTGCAGCTCCCAGCAGATGCAGGGGGTCTAGCAGCACCCAATGTATATTTTTAATATCTTGCCACTAAACTAGTTAATGCCTTGTGGTGGGCAACCCCTTTACTCAAAATGCCACCACCAACCTAGAAGCCCAAATTGCCGGTATGTATGAAGCTCTTAAAAGTATGTTGTACCGGAGTACCAAAGACTACAAGTCGCCTACCAAACTAATGACAGCCATGGTCCAAACCTGGAAAATAGCTTTACAACTTTTTCTGAGAAATGAAAAACAATACTTGCCCAACCTGCCTCTTTGGTATAACCCTCAACTCCCACAACTACGAACTATCCCAGACCCTACAATATGGGCCCAATACAACATTAAATACCTAGGGCAAGTTATGGTACATGGAAATTTGTTAACCTTTGACGAGCTGGAAACTATGTTCAATGTGCCTATCACAATGTTTTTCAGATTTTTACAACCGCGCCAAGTCCTTAAAACACAATTCGGACAAATCCAACCAGACACTTCTCTCCAAAGAATAGAAGAGCTTGCCTTTAACACAGACCAAAATAAACCAGTTTCACAATTGTACACTCTCCTAATACTATACTATACCCTATACTCGAAAAACTATATGACAAATGGCTACAGGACATCCCGCAACTGAACCCGGAAATGTGGGACGATATTCTAGAAACACACAGCTCGAAACTTGTCAGCTCAAAAGATAAAATGATCCAATTCCACATCCTTCACAGAACCTACTTAACACCCTATAGACTTAATTTAATAGCCTTCAACATACCAGATATTTGCCCTAAGTGCACCCAATTCCCGGCAAATTTTATGCATATGGTGTGGCACTACCCTAAGATAATGAAATTCTGGAAAAAAGTGATAAAGGAAACAAGACTCATTCTAGCACTCATTATTCACCCAAACCCTGAAACACTGCTGTTGAACCAGGTTGAGAAAACTGCACCTACAATAGCCAAACAGACTCTCCTAAATTATCTTTTTATACAGGCGAAAAGACTTATAACCAAGAGGTGTAAATCATCTCACCCCCAAAAAAAGTCAATACAAATGGTCAATGATACTGTCTGTCTATACCAACTGATATATCTTCAGAGAGGTCACCCTGGATCTCAGAGCACCTTCCTGCCCTAGACTTTCAATTAGCAAATTGACAGGGAACCCAAATTCCCCTCACCCAGCCCCCCCCAAGTTAGCAACGGAAAAGATAGTAAAAATGACACAATACAATAATGATGGGTATTACGTTTGTTTATTAGTTTGATAGTTAGCATCCGGGTTCTCTAAAGATTACATTTCCATGTAAAGGCTTACAATCCAAACTGAATCTAAAGAAAACTTCAACATGTGCCTTGACCTTGTTATACTATGACTGGACTGCTTAACAGATAACTAAGCTGATGCTATTAAAGTTGATTTATTTAAGATGATAATGTATATTTTTTAAAAAATGCAATAAAAAGAAAAATATATCAATGTACACAATTGAAGACACACACTTTCTGTATATTAAATACAAAAGCAATGTTTATTATACATTTGATGTACCTGTGAACTTGTCCAATACAATATGTTACAAAAAAAAGAAGGTATGTTCAACTTAGTATTTGAGCAGGTAAGCGCTTTTTACCTACACCTTCTTAGAAAGAGAAAAGTAAAATTGAAAGCAGGGTCGGGCCAGGCCGGGCTCGCAGGAAGTACGCACGCATGCGTGATGACCGGCCCATCACCCCCTTCCGGAATGCTCTCCTCCTCTCCTCCTGTATGCGCACGCATGCGCACAAACAGTATGCAGGACTAGGGGTAGGAAGCAGAGAAAGTTACGTGCCTGGTGCCCCAAAAAGCTTTGCGTCCTAGGCACGTGCCAACTCTGCCTACCCCTAGTTCCGGCCTGATTAAAAGGTATGTCCAACTTGGCATTTGAACTGGTTAGCACTCTTTACCTACACCTTCTTAGAAAGAGAAAAGTAAAATTAAAAGCAGGGCCGGGCCAGGCGTCCCAGGCAACCCAGCCAGTCATGGCACCCCCCTACACCGTGCGCAGGAAAAAGAAAGTAAAATTCAAAGGTATGTTCAACTTAGCATTTAAGCAGGTTAGCGATTTTTACCTGCACCTTCTTAGAAAGGAAAAAAAAAACTAAAAAGGTATGTTCAACTTAGCATTTGAGTCGGTAAGCCCTTTTTACATACACCTTCGTAGAGAGAGAAAAGTAATATTAAAAAGTATGATCAACTTAGCACCGGTTAGCGATTTTAACCTGCACCTTAAAAGAAAGAGAAAAGTAAAATTAAAAGGTATGTTCAACTTGGCATTTGAGCCGGTTAACACTCCTTACCTACACCTTCTTAGAAAGAGAAAATTAAAATGAAAAGTTATCTTCAAAATAGCATTTGAGCAGGTTAGCGCTTTTACCTACACTTCCTTCGCACCTTCGTAGAAAGAGAAATGTAAAATGAAAAGGTATGATCAACTTGGCATTTGAGCCAGTTAGTGATTTTGATCTGCACTTTCTTACAAAGACAAAAGTAAAATTAAACGGTATGCTCAGTTTAGGATTTGAGCCTGTTAGCCTTTTTTACTTACGCCTTCTTAGAAAAAGAAAAGTAAAATAAAAAAGGTATATGCAACTGAGCATTTGAGCACGTTAGCGCTTTTTGCCTACACCTTCATAGACAGAGAAAAGTAAAATTAAAAGGTATGTTCAACTTGGCATTTGAGCCGGTTAGCGCTTTTTACCTACACCTTCTTAGAAAGAGAAAAGTAAAATTAAATGATATGTTTAACTAAGCATTTCAGCTGGTTAACCCTTTTTTACCTACACCTTCTTAGAAAGAGAAAAGTAAAATTAAATGGTATATTCAACTTAGCATTTGAGCTAGTTAGGTCTCTTTACCTACATCATCTGAGAAAGAGAAAAGTAAAATTAAAAGGTTTGTTCAACTTAGCATTTGAACCGGTTAGCGATTTTGACCTGCACATTCTTAGAAAGAGAAAAGTAAAATAAAAGGTATGTTCAACTTAGCACTTGAGCGGGTTGGCCATTTTTACCTACACCTACTTAGAAAGAATAAAGTAAAATTAAAATGTATGTTCAACTTAGCATTTGAGCCTGTAAGCCCTTTTTACCTACACCTACTTAGAAAGAAAAAATGTAAAATTAAAAGGTATGTTCAACTTAGCATTTGAGTCGGTTAGTGCTCTTTAACTAAACCTTGTTAAAAAGAGAAAAGTAAAATTAAATGGTATGTTGAACTTAGCACTTGAGCAAGTTAGCCTTTTTTACCTAAACCTTCTTAGAAAAAGAAAAGTAAAATTAAAAGGTATGTTCAACTTGGCATTTGTGCCGGTTAGAAAAATTTACCTACACCTTCGTAGAAAGAGAAATATAAAATGAAAAGGTATGTTCAACTTAGCATTTGAGCCGCTTAGCACTTTTTACCTACACCTTCTTAGAAAGAGAAAAGTATAATAAGAAGATATGTTCAACTTGGCATTTGAGTGGTTAGCACTCTTTACCTACACCTTCTTAGAAAGAGAAAAGTAAAATGAAAAGGTATGTTCAACTTGGCAGTTGAGCCGGTTAGCGATTTTGTCCTGCACTTTCTTAGAAAGAGAAAAGTAAAATGAAAAGGTATGTTCAGCTTAAGATTTGAGCCAGTTAGCCTTTTTTACCTACACCTTCTAAGAAAGATAAAAGTAAAATTAAAAGGTATGTTCAACTTAGCATTTGAATCAAATAGCACTTTTTACCTATACCTTCTTAGAAAGAAAAAAGTAAAATTAAAAGGTATATTCAAATTAGCATTTGAGCCGGTTAGCGCTCATTACCTACACCTTTTTAGAAACAGAAAAAAAATTAAATGGTATGTTTAACTAAGCATTTCAGCCTGTTACCACTCTTTACCTACACCTTCTTAGAAAGGCAAAAGTAAAATTAAAAGGTATGTTCAATTTAGCATTTCAGCAGGTTAACGCTTTTTACCTACACCTTCTTAGAAAGAGAGAAGATGAAATGGTATAATCAGCTTAGCATTTGCGCTGGTTAGCCATTTTTACCTACACCTTCTTAAAAAGAGAAAAGTAAATTGAAAGGTATGTTCAAATTAGCATATGAGCAGGTTAGCGCTTTTTACCTACACCTTCTTAGAAAGAGAAAAGTAAAATTAAAAGGTATGTTCAACTTAGCATTTGAGCCTGTTAGCCCTTTTTACTTACACCCTCTTAGAAAAAGAAAAATAACATTAAAAGGTATGTTTAACTTAGCACTTGAGCCGGTTAGCCCTTTTTACTTACACCTTCTTAGAAAGAGAAAAGTAAAATTAAAAGGTATGTTTAAATTGGCATTTAAACAGGTTAGCGCTCTTTACCTACACCTTCTTAGAAAGAGTTAAGGAAAATTAAAAGTTATGTCCAACTTAGTATTTCAACCGGTTAGCAATTTTGACCTGCAACTCCTTAGAAGGAGAAAAGTAAAATTAAATGGTATGTTCAACTTGGCATTTGAGCCAGTTACCACACTTTACCTACACCTTCCTCGAAAGAGAAAAGTAAAATTTAAAGTTAGTTTCAAATCAGCATTTGAGCAGGTTAGCGCTTTTTACCTACACCTTCTTAGAACGAGAAAAGTAAAATGAAAAGGTATGTTCAAATCAGCATTTGAGCAGTTTAGCACTTTTTACCTACACCTTCTTAGAAAGAGAAAAGTAAGATTAAAAGGTCTGTTCAGCTTAGCATTTGAGCCGGATAGTGCTCTTTACCTTAACATTCTTAGAAAGAAAAAAGTAAAATTAAATCGCATGTTCAACTTAGCATTTGAGCCGGTAAGTGATTTTGACTACCACCTTCTTAGAAAGAGAAAAATAAAACTAAAAGGTATGTTCAAAATAGCATTTGAACCAGTTTTTGACCTGCACCACCTTAGATAAAGAAAAGTAATATTAAAAGGTATGTTCAGCTTAGCATTTGAGCCGGTTAGCACTCTTTACCTACATCTTCTTAGAAAAAGAAAAGTTAAATAAAATGGTATCTTAAACTCAGCATTTGAGCTAGTTAGGGTTCTTTACCTGCTCCTTCTTAGAATGAGAAAAGTGATCTTAAAAGGTATGTTCAAGTTAGCATTTTTGCAAGTTTACGGTTTTTACCTACACCTTCTTAGAGAAAAGTAAAATTACAACTTATGTTCAACTTTGCATTTCAGCCGGTAAGCGCTTTTTACCTACACCTTCTTAGAAAGAGAAAAGTAAAATTAAAAGGTATGTTCAAATTAGCATTTGAGCAGGTTAGTGCTTAATACCTACACCATCTTAGAAACAGAAATGTAAAATTAAAAGGTATGTTCAACTTAGCATTTGAGCAGGTTAGCGCTCTTTACCTACACCTTCTTAGAAAGAGTTAAGCAAAATTAAAAGATATGTTCAACTTAGCATTTGAGTAGGTTAACGCTTTATACCTACACTTTCTTCGTAAGAGAAAAGTAAAATTAAAAGTTATGTTGAAATAATCATTTGGGCAGGTTAGTGATCTTTACCTACACCTTCTTAGAAAGAGATATGTAAAATTAAAAGGTATGTTTAACTTATCATTTGATCCCGTTAGCCCTTTTTACCTACACCTTCTGAGAAAGAGAAAAGTAAAATTAAAAGGTACGTTCAATTTGGCATTTGAGCAGTTAGCACTCTTTACCTACACCTTCATAGAAAGAGAAAAGAAAAATGAAACGGTTTGTTCAAATTTGCTTTTGAGACGCTTAGCACTTTCTACCTACACCATCTTAGAAACAGAAATGTAAAATTAAAAGGTATGTTCAAATTAGCATTTGAGCAGGTTTTTGCATTTTACCTACACCTTCTTAGAAAGAGAACAGTGAAATTAAAAGGTATGTTCAACGTGGCATTTGAGTCGGTTAGCACTCTTTACCTACACCTTCTTAGAAAGAGTTAAGTAAAATTAAAAGATATGTTCAACTCATCATTTGAGCCTGTCAGACCTTTTAAGATAGAGAAAAGTAAAATTTAAAGGTGTGTTCCAATTAGCATTTGACATGTTAGCGCTTTTTACCAACACCTTCTTAGAAAGAGAAAAGTAAGATTAAATGGTATATTCGATTTAGCATTTAAAGTTATGTTGAACTTAGCATGTGAGCTGGTTAGCACGCTTTACCCAAACCTTCTTAAAAAGAGAAAAGTAAAATTAAAAGGTATGTTCAACTTGGCATTTGAGCCGGTTAGCCCTTTTTACCTACAACTTCTTAGAAAGAGAAATGTAAAGTTAAAAGGTATGTTCAACTTAGCATTGCGCTGGTTAGCCATTTTTACCTACACCTTCTTAGAAAGAGAAAAGTAAGATTAAATGGAATGTTCAACTTAGCATTTAAAGTTATGTTAAACTTAGCATGAGCCGGTTAGCACGCTTTACCCACACCTTCTTAAAAAGAGAAAAGTAAAATAAAAAGGTATGTGCAACTTAGCATTTGAACTGGTTAGCGCTCTTTACCTATACCGTCTTAGAAAGAATTAAGTAAAATTAAAAGGTATGTTCAAATTAGCATTTGCCCTGGTTAGCCTTTTTTACCTACACCTTCTTAGAAAGAGAAATGTAAAATTAAAAGGTATGTTCAACTTGGCATTTGAGCCGGTTAGCCTTTTTTACTTAAACCTTCTTAGAAATACAAAAGTAAAATTAAAAGGTATGTTAAACTTAGCATTTGCGCTGGTTAGCCCTTTTTACCTTCACCTTCTTAGAAAGAGAAAAGTAAAATGAAATGGCATGTTTAACTCAGCATTTTAGCTATTTAGGGTTCTTTACCGACACCATCTTAGAATGAGAAAAGTAAAAGGTATGTTCAAGTTAGCATTTGAGCAGGTTAGCGATTTTTTCCTACACCTTCTTAGAAAGAGAAAATAAAATTAAAATGTATGTTCAACTTAGCATTTGAGTTTGTTAGCGATTTTGACCTGCACCTTCTTAGATAGAGAAATATAAAATTAAAAGGTATCTGCAACTTAGCATTTGAACCAGTTAGCGATATTTATCTATACCTTCTTAGAAAGAATTAAGTAAAATTAAAAGGTATGTTGAACTTAGCAATTGAGCTGGTTAGCACTCATTACCTACACATTCTTATAAAGACAAAAGTAAAATTAAAATGTATGCTCAACTTAGCATTTGAACTGGTTAGCCCTTTTAACCTACACCTTCGTAGAAAGAGAAAAGTAAAATTAAAAGGTATGTTCAACTTAGCATTTGCACTGGTTAGCCCTTTTTACCTACACCTTCTTAGAAAGAAAAGTAAAATTTAAAGTTATGTTCTAATTAGCATTTGAGTAGGTTAGCTCTTTTTACCTACACCTTCTTAGAAAAAGAAAAGTAAGATTAGAGATATGTTCATCTTAACATTTGAGCAGGTTAGTGCTCCTTACCTAAACTTCTTAGAGAAAAATAAAATTAAAAGGTATGTTCAACTTGGCATTTGCGCTAGTTAGCCCTTTTTACCTACACCTTCTTAGAAAGTGAAAAGTAAAATTAAAAGGTATGTTCAACTTAGCATATGAGCAGGTTAGCGCTTTTTACCTACACCTTCTTAGAAAGAGAAAAGTAAAATTAAAAAGGCATGTTCAAGTTAGCATTTGAGCAGGTTAGCTCTTTTTGCCTACTTCTTAGAAAGAGAAAACTAAGATTAGAGGTATGTTCATGTTAGAATTTGAGCAGGTTAGTGCTCCTTACCTATACATTCTTAGAAAGAGAAAAATAAAATTAAAAGGTATGTTCAATTTGGCATTTGAGCCAGTTACCACTCTTAACCTACACCTTCCTCGAAAGAGAGTTAGGTTCAAATCAGCATTTGAGCAGATTAGCGCTTTTTACCTACACCTTTTTAGAAAGAGAAAAGTAAGATTAAAAGGTCTGTTCAACTTAGCATTTGAGCCGGATAGTGCTCTTTACCTAAACCTTCTTAGAAAGAGAAAAGTAAAGTTAAATCGCATGTTCAACTTGACAAACTTAGAAAGAGAAAAGTAAAACTAAAAGGTATGTTCAAAATAGCATTTGAACCAGTTTTTGACCTGCACCACCTTAGACAGAGAAAAGTAAGATTAAAATATATGTTCAGCTTAGCATTTGAGCCAGTTAGCACTCTTTACCTACATCTTCTTACAAAGAGAAAAGTAAAATAAAATGGTATGTTAAACTCAGCATTTGAGCTAGTTAGGGTTCTTTACCTGCACCTTATTAGAATGAGAAAAGTGAAATTAAAAGGTATGTTCAAGTTCGCATTTGTGCAAGTTAGCGCTTTTTACCTATACCTTCTTAGATAGAGAAAAGTACAATTAAAACGTTTGTTCAACTTAGCATTGCGCTGGTTAGCCCTTTTTACCTACACCTTCTTAGAAAGAGAAAAGTAAAATTAAAAGGTATGTTCAACTTAGCATTTGAGCCTGTTAGCCCTTTTAACCTACACCGTCTTAGAAAGAAAAAAGTAAAATTAAAAGGTATGTTCAATTTATCACTTGAGCAGGTTAGCCCTTTTTACATACACCTTCTTAGAAAGAGTAAAGTTAAATTAAAAGGTATGTTCAATTTAGCATTTGAGCAGGTTAGCCCTTTTTACCTACACCTTCTTAGAAAGAGTACAGTAAAATTAAAAGGTATGTTCAATTTATCACTTGAGCAGGTTAGCTCTCTTTACCTACACCTTCTTAGAAACAGTTAAGCAAAATTAAAAGGTATGTTCAACTCAGCATTTGAACCAGTTAGCAATTTCCACCTGCACCTTCGTAAAAAGAGAAAAGTAAGATTAAAGGGTATGTTCAACTTGGCATTTGAGCTAATTAGCCTTTTTTGCCTACACCTTCTTAGAAATGGAAAAGTAAAATTAAATTGTATGTACAACTTAGCATTTGAACTATTTAGGGTTCTTTACCTACATCAGATTAAAAGTTATATTCAACTTAGCATTTGAACCGGTTAGCAATTTTGACCTGCACCTTCTTAGAAAGAGAAAAATAAAATTAAAAGGTGTGTTCAACTTAGCATTTGAGTAGGTTAGCTCTTTATACCTACACTTTCTTCGAAAGAGAAAAGTAAAATTAAAAGTTATGTTGAAATAAGCATTTGGGCAGTGATCTTTACCTACACCTTCTTAGAAAGAGAAAAGTAAAATTAAAAAGGCATGTTCAAGTTAGCATTTGAGCAGGTTAGCTCTTTTTGCCTACTTCTTAGAAAGAGAAAACTAAGATTAGAGGTATGTTCATGTTAGAATTTGAGCAGGTTAGTGCTCCTTACCTATACATTCTTAGAAAGAGAAAAATAAAATTAAAAGGTATGTTCAATTTGGCATTTGAGCCAGTTACCACTCTTAACCTACACCTTCCTCGAAAGAGAGTTAGGTTCAAATCAGCATTTGAGCAGATTAGCGCTTTTTACCTACACCTTTTTAGAAAGAGAAAAGTAAGATTAAAAGGTCTGTTCAACTTAGCATTTGAGCCGGATAGTGCTCTTTACCTAAACCTTCTTAGAAAGAGAAAAGTAAAGTTAAATCGCATGTTCAACTTGACAAACTTAGAAAGAGAAAAGTAAAACTAAAAGGTATGTTCAAAATAGCATTTGAACCAGTTTTTGACCTGCACCACCTTAGACAGAGAAAAGTAAGATTAAAATATATGTTCAGCTTAGCATTTGAGCCAGTTAGCACTCTTTACCTACATCTTCTTACAAAGAGAAAAGTAAAATAAAATGGTATGTTAAACTCAGCATTTGAGCTAGTTAGGGTTCTTTACCTGCACCTTATTAGAATGAGAAAAGTGAAATTAAAAGGTATGTTCAAGTTCGCATTTGTGCAAGTTAGCGCTTTTTACCTATACCTTCTTAGATAGAGAAAAGTACAATTAAAACGTTTGTTCAACTTAGCATTGCGCTGGTTAGCCCTTTTTACCTACACCTTCTTAGAAAGAGAAAAGTAAAATTAAAAGGTATGTTCAACTTAGCATTTGAGCCTGTTAGCCCTTTTAACCTACACCGTCTTAGAAAGAAAAAAGTAAAATTAAAAGGTATGTTCAATTTATCACTTGAGCAGGTTAGCCCTTTTTACATACACCTTCTTAGAAAGAGTAAAGTTAAATTAAAAGGTATGTTCAATTTAGCATTTGAGCAGGTTAGCCCTTTTTACCTACACCTTCTTAGAAAGAGTACAGTAAAATTAAAAGGTATGTTCAATTTATCACTTGAGCAGGTTAGCTCTCTTTACCTACACCTTCTTAGAAACAGTTAAGCAAAATTAAAAGGTATGTTCAACTCAGCATTTGAACCAGTTAGCAATTTCCACCTGCACCTTCGTAAAAAGAGAAAAGTAAGATTAAAGGGTATGTTCAACTTGGCATTTGAGCTAATTAGCCTTTTTTGCCTACACCTTCTTAGAAATGGAAAAGTAAAATTAAATTGTATGTACAACTTAGCATTTGAACTATTTAGGGTTCTTTACCTACATCAGATTAAAAGTTATATTCAACTTAGCATTTGAACCGGTTAGCAATTTTGACCTGCACCTTCTTAGAAAGAGAAAAATAAAATTAAAAGGTGTGTTCAACTTAGCATTTGAGTAGGTTAGCTCTTTATACCTACACTTTCTTCGAAAGAGAAAAGTAAAATTAAAAGTTATGTTGAAATAAGCATTTGGGCAGTGATCTTTACCTACACCTTCTTAGAAAGAGATATGTAAAATTAAAAGGTATGTTTAACTTATCATTTGATCCCATTAGCCCTTTTTACCTACACCTTCTGAGAAAGAGAAAAGTAAAATTAAAAGGTACGTTCAATTTGGCATTTGAGCAGTTAGCACTCTTTACCTACACCTTCATAGAAAGAGAAAAGTAAAAGAAAAACGGTTTGTTCAAATTAGCTTTTGAGACGCTTACCGCTTTCTACCTACACCATCTTAGAAACAGAAATGTAAAATTAAAAGGTATTTTCAAATTAGCATTTGAGCAGGTTTGTGCTTTTTACTTACACCTTCTTAGAAAGAGAAAAGTAAGATTAAAAGATATGTGCAACTTAGCATTTGAGCCTGTTAGACTTTTTCACCTACACATTTTAAGATGGAGAAAAGTAAAATTTAAAGGTGTGTTCCAATTAGCATTTGAGCAGGTTAGCGCTTTTGACCTGCACCTTCTTAGAAAGAGAAAAGTAAAATTAAAAGGTATGTTCAACTTAGCATTTGAGCCTCTTAGACCTTTTTACCTACACCTTTTAAGATAGAGAAAAGTAAAATTTAAAGGTGTGTTCCAATTAGCATTTGAGCAGGTTAGCGCTTTTTACCAACACCTTCTTAGAAAGAGAAAAGTAAGATTAAATGGTATGTTCAACTTTGCATTTGAGCTGTTTAACCCTTTTTACCTACACATTCCTAGAAAGATAAAAGTAAAATTAAAAGGTTTGTTCAACTTAGCATTGCGCTGGTCAGCCCTTTTTACCTACACCTTTTTAGAAAGAGAAAAGTAAGATTAAATGGTATGTTCAACTTACCATTTAAAGTTATGTTAAACTTAGCATGTGAGCCAGTTAGCACTGTTTACCCACACCTTCTTAAAAAGAGAAAAGTAAAATTATAACGTATGTGCAACTTAGCATTTGAACCGGTTAGCGCTCTTTACCTATACCTTCTTAGAAAGATTAAGTAGAATTAAGAGGTATGTTCAAATTAGCATTTGCACTGGTTAGCCCTTTTTACCTAAACCTTCTTAGAAATACAAAAGTAAAATTAAAAGGTATGTTCAACTTAGCATTTGCGCTGGTTAGCCCTTTTTACCTACACCTTCTTAGAAAGAGAAAAGTAAAATTAAGGAGGTATGTTCAAGTTAGCATCTGAGCAGGTTAGCTCTTTTTGCCTACTCATTCTTTGAAAGAGAAAAGTAAGATTAGAGGTATGTTCATCTTAGCATTTGAGTAGGTTAGTGCTCCTTACCTAAACCTTCTTCGAAAGAGAAAAATAAAATTAAAAGTTATTTTCAACTTGGCATTTGAGCCAGTTAGCACTCTTTACATACACCTTCTTAGAAAGAGAAAAGTAAAATTAAAAGTTATTTTCAACTTTTTGGTCTGTTTATTTTCAACTTAGCATTTGCGCTAGTTAGCCTTTTTTACCTACACCTTCTTAGAAAGAGAAAAGTTAAATAAAATGGTATGTTAAACGCAGCATTTGAGCTAGTTAGGGTTCTTTACCTGCACCTTCTTAGAATGAGAAAAGTGAAATTAAAAGGTATGTTCAGGTTAGCATTTATGCAAGTTAACACTTTTTACCTACACCTTCTTAGATAGAGAAAGGTAAAATGAAAAGGTATGTTTAAATTAGCATTTGAGCAGATTAGCTCTTTTTACCTACACCTTCTTAGAAAGCGAAAAGTAAGATTAGAGCTATGTTCATTTTAGCATTTGAGCAGGTTAGTGCTCCTTACCTAAACCTTCTTAGAAAGAGAAAAATAAAAAAAAAGGTATGTTCAACTTGGCATTTGTGCTAGTTAGCCCTTTTTACCTAAACCTTCTTAGAAAGAGAAAAGTAAAATTAAAAGGTATGTTCAAGTTAGCATTTCAGCAGGTTAGCTCTTTTTACCTATAACTTCTTAGAAAGAGAAAATAAGATTAGAGGTATGTTCATCTTAGCATTTGAGCAGGTTTAGTGCTCCTTACCTAAACCTTCTTAGAAGAGAAAAATAAAATTAAAAGTTATTTTCAACTTGGCATTTGAGCCAGTTAGCACTCTTTACACACACCTTCTTAGAAAGAGAAAAGTAAAATTAAAAGTTATGTTCAACTTAGCATTTGAGCAGGTTAGCCCTTTTTACTTACACCTTCTTAGATAGAGAAAGGTAAAATGAAAAGGTATGTTCAACTTAGCATTTGAGCAGGTTAGCTCTTTTTACCTACACCTTCTTAGAAAGAGAAAAGTAAGATTAGAGCTATGTTCATGTTAGCATTTGAGAAGGTTAGTGCTCATTACCTAAACCTTCTTAGAAAGAGAAAAATAAAATAAAAGGTATGTTCAACTTTTCATTTGTGCTAGTTAGCCCTTTTTACCTACACCTTTTTAGAAAGAGAAAAGTAAAATTAAAAGTTATGTTCAAATTGGCATATGAGCAGGTTAGCGCTTTTTACCTACACCTTCTTAGAAAGAGAAAAATAAAATTAAAAGGAATGTTTACTTAACAATTGAGCCTGTTAGCCATTTTAACCTACACCTTCTTAGGAAGAGAAAAATAACCCTTTTTACCTAAACCTCTTAGAAAGAGAAAAGTAAAATTAAAAGTTATGTTCAACTTAGCATTTGAGCAGGTTAGCCCTTTTACCTACACCTTCTTAGATAGAGAAAGGTAAAATGAAAAGGTATGTTTAACTTGACATTTAAACCGGTTAGCGCTCTTTACCTACACCTTCTTAGAAAGAGTTAAGTAAAATTAAAAGTTATTTTCAACTTAGCATTTGCGCTAGTTAGCCCTTTTTTACCTACAATTTCTTAGAAAGAGAAAAGTAAAATTAAAAGTTATGTTCAAATTAGCATTTGAGCCGGTTAGCGGTTATTACCTACACCTTCTTAGAAAGAGAAAAGTAAAATTAAAAAGTATGTTTAACTTAGCATTTCAGCCGGATAGCACTTATTACCTACACCTTCTTAGAAAGAGAAAAGTAAGATTAGAGCTATGTTTATCTTAGCATTTGAGCAGGTTAGTGCTCCTTACCTAAACCTTCTTAGAAAGAGAAAAATAAAATTAAAAGATATGTTCAACTTGGCATTTGCTCTAGTTAGCCCTTTTTACCTACACCTTTTTAGAAAGAGAAAAGTAAAATTAAAAGTTATGTTCAAATTAGCATATGAGCAGGTTAGCCCTTTTTACCTACACCTTCTTAGAAAGAGAAAAGTAATATTAAAAGGTATGTTCAACTTAGCATTTGAGCCTGTTAGCCCTTTTAACCTACACCTTCTTAGAAAGAGAAAAATAACATTAAAAGGTATGTTCAACTTAGCAGCTCTTTTTGCCTACTCCTTCTTAGAAAGAGAAAAGTAAGATTAGAGGTATATTCATGTTAGCATTTGAGCAAGTTAATGCTCCTTACCTAAACCTTCTTAGAAATTGAAAAATAAAATTAAAAGGTATGTTCAACTTAGCATTTGAGCCAGTTCGCACTCTTTACATACACCTTCTTAGAAAGAGAAAAGTAAGATTAAAAGATCTGTTCAGCTTAGCATTTGAGCCGGATAGTGCTCTTTACCTAAACCTTCTTAGAAAGAGAAAAGTAAAATTAAAAAAGTAAACATAGCATTTAAGCCGGTAAACGATTTTGACTACCACCTTCTTAGAAAGAGAAAATTAAAACTAAAAGGTATGTTCAAAATAGCATTTGAACCAGTTTTTGACCGGCACCACCTTAGACAGAGAAAAGTAAGATTAAAATATATGTTCAGCTTAGCATTTGAGCCGGTTAGCACTCTTTACTTACATCCTCTTAGAAAGAGAAAAGTAAAATTAAAAGGTATGTTCAACGTAGCATTTAAGCCTGTTAGCCCTTTTAACCTACACCTTCTTAGAAAGAGAAAAGTAAAATTAAAAGGTATGTTCAAGTTAGCGTTTGAGCAGGTTAGCTCTTTTTACCTATACCTTCTTAGAAAGAGAAAAGTAAGATTAGAGGTATGTTCATCTTAGCATTTGAGCAGGTTAGTACTCCTTACCTAAACCACCTTAGAAAGAGAAAAATAAAATTAAAAGTTATTTTCAACTTGGCATTTGAGCCAGTTAGCACTCTTTACATACACCTTCTTAGAAAGAAAAAAATAAAATTAAACGTTATTTTCAACTTAGCATTTGCGCTAGTTAGCCCTTTTTACCTAAACCTCTTAGAAAGAGAAAAGTAAAATTAAAAGTTATGTTCAACTTTGCATTTGAGCAGGTTAGCCCTTTTACCTACACCTTCTTAGATGGAGAAAGGTAAAATAAAAAGGTATGTTCAAATTAGCATTTGAGCAGGTTAGCTATTTTTACCTACACCTTCTTAGAAAGAGAAAAGTAAGATTAGAGCTATGTTCATCTTAGCATTTGAGCAGGTTAGTGCTCCTTACCTGCACCTTCTTAGAATGAGCAAAGTGAAATTAAAAGGTATGTTCAAGTTAGCATTTGTGCAAGTTAGCGCTTTTTTACGTACACCTTCTTAGATAGAGAAAAGTATAATTAAAACCTATGTTCAACTTAGCATTTTAGCCGGTTAGAGCTTATTCCCTACACCTTCTTAGGAAGAGAAAAGTAAAATTAAAATGTATGTTCAACTTAGCATTTGAGCCTGTTAGCCCTTTTAACCTACACCTTCTTAGAAAGAGAAAAGTAAAATTAAAAGGTATGTTCAAGTTAGCATTTGAGCAGGTTAGCTCTTTTTACCTATACCTTCTTAGAAAGAGAAAAGTAAGATTAGAGGTATGTTCATCTTAGCATTTGAGCAGGTTAGTGCTCCTTACCTAAACCTTCTTAGAAAAAGAAAAAGAAAATTAAAAGTTCTTTTCAACTTGGCATTTGAGCCAGTTAGCACTCTTTACATACACCTTCTTAGAAAGAGAGAAGTAAAATTAAACGTTATTTTCAACTTAGCATTTGCACTAGTTAGCCCTTTTTACCTAAACCTCTTAGAAAGAGAAAAGTAAAATTAAAAGTTATGTTCAACTTAGCATTTGAGCAGGTTAGCCCTTATTACTTACACCTTCTTAGATAGAGAATGGTAAAATGAAAAGGTATGTTCAAATTAGCATTTGAGCAGGTTAGTTCTTTTTACCTACACCTTCTTAGAAAGAGAAAAGTAAGATTAGAGTTCTGTTCATCTTAGCATTTGAGCAGGTTAGTGCTCCTTACCTAAACCTTCTTAGCAAGAGAAAAATAAAATTAAAAGTTATGTTCAACTTAGCATTTGAGCCAGTTAGCACTCTTTACCTAAACCTTCTTAGAAAGAGAAAAGTAAAATTAAAAAAGTAAACTTAGCATTTGAGCCGGTAAGCGATTTTGACTACCACCTTCTTAGAAAGAGAAAATTCAAACTAAAAGGTATGTTCCAAATAGCATTTGAACCAGTTTTTGACCTGCACCACCTTAGACAGAGAAAAGTAAGATTAAAAGATATGTTCAGCTTAGCATTTGAGCCGGTTAGCACTCTTTACCTACATCCTCTTAGAAAAAGAAAAGTAAAATAAAATGGTATGTTCAACTTTGCATTTGAGCCTGTTAGCCCTTTTTACCAACACTTTCTTAGCTAGAGAAAAGTAAAATTTAAAGGTATGTTCAAACTGGCATTTGAGCAGGTTAGCGCTTTTTACCTACACCTTCTTAGAAAGAGAAAAGTAAGATTAAATGGTATGTTCAACTTTGCATTTGAGCTGTAACCCTTTTTACCTACACCTTCCTAGAAAGATAAAAGTAAAATTAAAAGGTATGTTCAACTTGGCATTTGAGCGGGTTAGCCCTTTTTACCTACAACTTCTTAGAAAGAGAAATATAAAATTAAAAGGTTTGTTCAACTTAGCATTGCGCTGGTTAGCCCATTTTACCTACACCTTTTTAGGAAGAGAAAAGTAAGATTAAATGGTATGTTCAACTTACCATTTAAAGTTATGTTAAACTTAGCATGTGAGCCAGTTAGCACGGTTTACCCACACCTTCTTAAAAAGAGAAAAGTAAAATTATAACGTATGTGCAACTTAGCATTTGAACCGGTTAGCGCTCTTTACTTATACCTTCTTAGAAAGATTAAGTAGAATTAAAAGGTATGTTCAAATTAGCATTTGCCCTGGTTAGCCATTTTTACCTATACCTTCTTAGAAAGAGAAGTGTAAAATTAAGGTATATTCAACTTAGCATTTGCACTGGTTAGCCCTTTATAACTAAAACTTCTTACAAATACAAAAGTAAAATTAAAAGGTATGTTCAACTTAGCATTTGCGCTGGTTAGCCCTTTTTACCTACACCTTCTTAGAAAGAGAAAAGTAAAATTAAAAAGGTATGTTCAAGTTAGCATCTGAGCAGGTTAGCTCTTTTTGCCTACTCATTCTTAGAAAGAGAAAAGTAAGATTAGAGGTATGTTCATCTTAGCATTTGAGCAGGTTAGTGCTCCTTACCTAAACCTTCTTCGAAAGAGAAAAATAAAATTAAAAGTTATTTTCAACTTGGCATTTGAGCCAGTTAGCACTCTTTACATACACCTTCTTAGAAAGAGAAAAGTAAAATTAAAAGTTATTTTCAACTTAGCATTTGCGCTAGTTAGCCCTTTTTACCTACACCTTCTTAGAAAGAGAAAAGTTAAATAAAATGGTATGTTAAACTCAGCATTTGAGCTAGTTAGGGTTCTTTACCTGCACCTTCTTAGAATGAGAAAAGTGAAATTAAAAGGTATGTTCAGGTTAGCATTTATGCAAGTTAACACTTTTTACTTACACCTTCTTAGATAGAGAAAGGTAAAATGAAAAGGTATGTTCAAATTAGCATTTGAGCAGGTTAGCTCTTTTTACCTACACCTTCTTAGAAAGCGAAAAGTAAGATTAGAGCTATGTTCATCTTAGCATTTGAGCAGGTTAGTGCTCCTTACCTAAACCTTCTTAGAAAGAGAAAAATAAAATAAAAGGTATGTTCAACTTGGCATTTGTGCTAGTTAGCCCTTTTTACCTAAACCTTCCTAGAAAGAGAAAAGTAAAATTAAAAGGTATGTTCAAGTTAGCATTTAAGCAGGTTAGCTCTTTTTATCTATAACTTCTTAGAAAGAGAAAATAAGATTAGAGGTATGTTCATCTTAGCATTTGAGCAGGTTTAGTGCTCCTTACCTAAACCTTCTTAGAAGAGAAAAATAAAATTAAAAGTTATTTTCAACTTAGCATTTGAGCAGGTTAGCCCTTTTTACTTACACCTTCTTAGATAGAGAAAGGTAAAATGAAAAGGTATGTTCAAGTTAGCATCTGAGCAGGTTAGCTCTTTTTGCCTACTCATTCTTAGAAAGAGAAAAGTAAGATTAGAGGTATGTTCATCTTAGCATTTGAGCAGGTTAGTGCTCCTTACCTAAACCTTCTTCGAAAGAGAAAAATAAAATTAAAAGTTATTTTCAACTTGGCATTTGAGCCAGTTAGCACTCTTTACATACACCTTCTTAGAAAGAGAAAAGTAAAATTAAAAGTTATTTTCAACTTAGCATTTGCGCTAGTTAGCCCTTTTTACCTACACCTTCTTAGAAAGAGAAAAGTTAAATAAAATGGTATGTTAAACTCAGCATTTGAGCTAGTTAGGGTTCTTTACCTGCACCTTCTTAGAATGAGAAAAGTGAAATTAAAAGGTATGTTCAGGTTAGCATTTATGCAAGTTAACACTTTTTACTTACACCTTCTTAGATAGAGAAAGGTAAAATGAAAAGGTATGTTCAAATTAGCATTTGAGCAGGTTAGCTCTTTTTACCTACACCTTCTTAGAAAGCGAAAAGTAAGATTAGAGCTATGTTCATCTTAGCATTTGAGCAGGTTAGTGCTCCTTACCTAAACCTTCTTAGAAAGAGAAAAATAAAATAAAAGGTATGTTCAACTTGGCATTTGTGCTAGTTAGCCCTTTTTACCTAAACCTTCCTAGAAAGAGAAAAGTAAAATTAAAAGGTATGTTCAAGTTAGCATTTAAGCAGGTTAGCTCTTTTTATCTATAACTTCTTAGAAAGAGAAAATAAGATTAGAGGTATGTTCATCTTAGCATTTGAGCAGGTTTAGTGCTCCTTACCTAAACCTTCTTAGAAGAGAAAAATAAAATTAAAAGTTATTTTCAACTTAGCATTTGAGCAGGTTAGCCCTTTTTACTTACACCTTCTTAGATAGAGAAAGGTAAAATGAAAAGGTATGTTCAACTTAGCATTTGAGCAGGTTAGCTCTTTTTACCTACACCTTCTTAGAAAGAGAAAAGTAAGATTAGAGCTATGTTCATCTTAGCATTTGAGCAGGTTAGTGCTCATTACCTAAACCTTCTTAGAAACAGAAAAATAAAATAAAAGGTATGTTCAAATTGGCATATGAGCAGGTTAGCGCTTTTTACCTACACCTTCTTAGAAAGAGAAAAATAAAATTAAAAGGAATGTTTAACTTAACAATTGAGCCTGTTAGTCATTTTAACCTACACCTTCTTAGGAAGAGAAAAATAAAATTAAAAGGTATGTTTAAATTGGCATTTAAACAGGTTAGCGCTTTTTACCTACACCTTCTTAGAAAGAGAAAAGCCAAACTAAAAGGTATGTTTAACTTGACATTTAAACCGGTTAGCACTCTTTACCTACACCTTCTTAGAAAGAGTTAAGTAAAATTAAAAGTTATTTTCAACTTAGCATTTGCGCTAGTTAGCCCTTTTTACCTACAATTTCTTAGAAAGAGAAAAGTAAAATTAAAAGTTATGTTCAAATTAGCATTTGAGCCGGTTAGCGGTTATTTGAGCCAGTTAGCACTCTTTACATACACCTTCTTAGAAAGAGAAAAATAAAATTAAACGTTATTTTCAACTTAGCATTTGCGCTAGTTAGCCCTTTTTACCTAAACCTCTTAGAAAGAGAAAAGTAAATTTAAAAGTTATGTTCAACTTAAAAAAAATAAAATTAAAAGGAATGTTTAACTTAACAATTGAGCCTGTTAGCCATTTTAACCTATACCTTCTTAGGAAGAGAAAAATAACCCTTTTTACCTAAACCTCTTAGAAAGAGAAAAGTAAAATTAAAAGTTATGTTCAACTTAGCATTTGAGCAGGTTAGCCCTTTTACCTACACCTTCTTAGATAGAGAAAGGTAAAATGAAAAGGTATGTTTAACTTGACATTTAAACCGGCTAGCGCTCTTTACCTACACCTTCTTAGAAAGAGTTAAGTAAAATTAAAAGTTATTTTCAACTTAGCATTTGCGCTAGTTAGCCCTTTTTACCTACAATTTCTTAGAAAGAGAAAAGTAAAATTAAAAGTTATGTTCAAATTAGCATTTGAGCCGGTTAGCGGTCATTACCTACACCTTCTTAGAAAGAGAAAAGTAAAATTAAAAAGTATGTTTAACTTAGCATTTCAGCCGGATAGCGCTTATTACCTACACCTTCTTAGAAAGAGAAAAGTAAAATTAAACGTTATTTTCAACTTAGCATTTGCGCTAGTTAGCCATTTTTACCTAAACCTCTTAGAAAGAGAAAAGTAAAATTAAAAGTTATGTTCAACTTAGCATTTGAGCAGGTTAGCCCTTTTACCTACACCTTCTTAGAAAGAGAAAAGCCAAATTAAAAGGTATGTTTAACGTGACATTTAAACCGGTTAGCGCTCTTTACCTACACCTTCTTAGAAAGAGTTAAGTAAAATTAAAAGTTATTTTCAACTTAGCATTTGCGCTAGTTAGCCCTTTTTTACCTACAATTTCTTAGAAAGAGAAAAGTAAAATTAAAAGTTATGTTCAAATTAGCATTTGATCCGGTTAGCGGTTATTACCTACACCTTCTTAGAAAGAGAAAAGTAAAATTAAACGTTATTTTCAACTTAGCATTTGCGCTAGTTAGCACTTTTTACCTAAACCTCTTAGAAAGAGAAAAGTAAAATTAAAAGTTATGTTCAACTTAGCATTTGAGCAGGTTAGCCCTTTTACCTACACCTTCTTAGAAAGAGAATAGCCAAATTAAAAGGTATGTTTAACTTGACATTTAAACTGGTTAGCGCTCTTTACCTACACCTTCTTAGAAAGACTTAAGTAAAATTAAAAGTTATTTTCAACTTAGCATTTGCGCTAGTTAGCCCTTTTTACCTACAATTTCTTAGAAAGAGAAAAGTAAAATTAAAAGTTATGTTCAAATTAGCATTTGAGCCGGATAGCGGTTATTACTTACACCTTCTTAGAAAGAGAAGAGTAAAATTAAAAAGTATGTTTAACTTAGCATTTCAGCCGGATAGCGCAAATTACCTACACCTTCTTAGAAAGAGAAAAGTAAAATTAAAAGATATGTTCAACTTAGCATTTGAGCCTGTTAGCCCTTTTAACCTATACCTTCTTAGAAAGAGAAAAGTATAATTAAAACGTATGTTTAACTTAGCATTTCAGCCGGATATCGCTTATTACCTACACCTTCTTAGACAGAGAAAAGTAAAATTAAAAGGTATGTTCAACTTAGCATTTGAGCCAGTTAGCACTCTTTACATACACCTTCTTAGAAAGAGAAAAGTAAAATTAAAAGTTATTTTCAACTTAGCATTTGAGCAGGTTAGCCCTTTTTACCTACACTTTCTTAGATAGAGAAAGGTAAAATGAAAAGGTATGTTCAAATTAGCATTTGAGCAGGTTAGCTCTTTTTAACTACACCTTCTTAGAAAGAGAAAAGTAAGATTAGAGCTATGTTTATCTTAGCATTTGAGCAGGTTAGTGCTCCTTACCTAAACCTTCTTAGAAAGAGAAAAATAAAATTAAAAGATATTTTCAACTTGGCATTTGAGCCAGTTAGCACTCCTTACATACACCTTCTTAGAAAGAGAAAAGTAAAATTAAACGTTATTTTCAACTTAGCATTTGCACTAGTTAGCCCTTTTTACCTAAACCTCTTAGAAAGAGAAAAGTAAAATTAAAAGTTATGTTCAACTTAGCATTTGAGCAGGTTAGCCCTTTTTACTTACACCTTCTTAGATAGAGAAAGGTAAAATGAAAAGGTATGTTCAAATTAGCATTTGAGCAGGTTAGCTATTTTTACCTACACCTTCTTAGAAAGCGAAAAGTAAGATTAGAGTTCTGTTCATCTTAGCATTTGAGCAGGTTAGTGCTCCTTACCTAAACCTTCTTAGCAAGAGAAAAATAAAATTAAAAGTTATGTTCAACTTAGCATTTGAGCCAGTTAGCACTCTTTACCTAAACCTTCTTAGAAAGAGAAAAGTAAAATTAAAAAAGTAAACTTAGCATTTGAGCCGGTAAGCGATTTTGACTACCACCTTCTTAGAAAGAGAAAATTAAAACTAAAAGGTATGTTCCAAATAGCATTTGAACCAGTTTTTGACCTGCACCACCTTAGACAGAGAAAAGTAAGATTAAAAGATATGTTCAGCTTAGCATTTGAGCCGGTTAGCACTCTTTACCTACATCCTCTTAGAAAAAGAAAAGTAAAATAAAATGGTATGTTCAACTTTGCATTTGAGCCTGTTAGCCCTTTTTACCAACACTTTCTTAGATAGAGAAAAGTAAAATTTAAAGGTATGTTCAAACTGGCATTTGAGCAGGTTTGCGCTTTTTACCTACACCTTCTTAGAAAGAGAAAAGTAAGATTAAAGGGTATGTTCAACTTTGCATTTGAGCTGTTTAACCCTTTTTAACTACACCTTACTAGAAAGATAAAAGTAAAATTAAATGGTATGTTCAACTTTGCATTTGAGCCTGTTAGCCCTTTTTACCAACACTTTCTTAGATAGAGAAAAGTAAAATTTAAAGGTATGTTCAAACTTGGCATTTGAGCCGGTTAGCCCTTTTTACCTACAACATCTTAGAAAGAGAAATGTAAAATTAAAAGGTATGTTCAACTTAGCATTGCGCTGGTTAGCCCTTTTTACCTACACCTTCTTAGAAAGAGAAAAGTAAGATTAAATGGTATGTTCAACTTACCATTTAAAGTTATGTTAAACTTAGCATGTGAGCCGGTTAGCACGCTTTACCCACACCTTCTTAAAAAGAGAAAAGTAAAATTTAAAGGTATGTGCAACTTAGCATTTGAACCGGTTAGCGTTCTTTACCTATACCTTCTTAGAAAGAATTAAGTAAAATTAAAAGGTATGTTCAAATAAGCATTTGCCCTGGTTAGCCCTTTTTACCTACACCTTTATAAAAACAGAAATGTAAAATTAAAAGTTATGTTCAACTTATTTGCACTGGTTAGCCCTTTTTACCTAAACCTTCTTAGAAAGAGAAATGTAAAATTAAAAGGTATGTTCAACTTGGCATTTCAGCCGGTTAGAGCTTATTCCCTACACCTTCTTAGAAAGAGAAAAGTAAAATTAAAATGTATGTTCAACTTAGCATTTGAGCCTGTTAGCCCTTTTAACCTACACCTTCTTAGAAAGAGAAAAGTAAAAGTAAAAGGTATGTTCAAGTTAGCATTTGAGCAGGTTAGCTCTTTTTACCTATACCTTCTTAGAAAGAGAAAAGTAAGATTAGAGGTATGTTCATCTTAGCATTTGAGCAGGTTAGTGCTCCTTACCTAAACCTTCTTAGAAAAAGAAAAATAAAATTAAAAGTTCTTTTCAACTTGGCATTTGAGCCAGTTAGCACTCTTTACATACACCTTCTTAGAAAGAGAAAAGTAAAATTAAACGTTATTTTCAACTTAGCATTTGCACTAGTTAGCCCTTTTTACCTAAACTTCTTAGAAAGAGAAAAGTAAAATTAAAAGTTATGTTCAACTCAGCATTTGAGCAGGTTAGCCCTTTTTACTTACACCTACTTAGATAGAGAAAGGTAAAATGAAAAGGTATGTTCAAATTAGCATTTGAGCAGGTTAGCTATTTTTACCTACACCTTCTTAGAGAGAGAAAAGTAAGATTAGAGTTCTGTTCATCTTAGCATTTGAGCAGGTTAGTGCTCCTTACCTAAACCTTCTTAGCAAGAGAAAAATAAAATTAAAAGTTATGTTCAACTTAGCATTTGAGCCAGTTAGCACTCTTTACCTAAACCTTCTTAGAAAGAGAAAAGTAAAATTAAAAAAGTAAACTTAGCATTTGAGCCGGTAAGCGATTTTGACTACCACCTTCTTAGAAAGAGAAAATTAAAACTAAAAGGTATGTTCCAAATAGCATTTGAACCAGTTTTTGACCTGCACCACCTTAGACAGAGAAAAGTAAGATTAAAAGATATGTTCAGCTTAGCATTTGAGCCGGTTAGCACTCTTTACCTACATCCTCTTAGAAAAAGAAAAGTAAAATAAAATGGTATGTTCAACTTTGCATTTGAGCCTGTTAGCCCTTTTTACCAACACTTTCTTAGATAGAGAAAAGTAAAATTTAAAGGTATGTTCAAACTGGCATTTGAGCAGGTTTGCGCTTTTTACCTACACCTTCTTAGAAAGAGAAAAGTAAGATTAAAGGGTATGTTCAACTTTGCATTTGAGCTGTTTAACCCTTTTTAACTACACCTTACTAGAAAGATAAAAGTAAAATTAAATGGTATGTTCAACTTTGCATTTGAGCCTGTTAGCCCTTTTTACCAACACTTTCTTAGATAGAGAAAAGTAAAATTTAAAGGTATGTTCAAACTTGGCATTTGAGCCGGTTAGCCCTTTTTACCTACAACATCTTAGAAAGAGAAATGTAAAATTAAAAGGTATGTTCAACTTAGCATTGCGCTGGTTAGCCCTTTTTACCTACACCTTCTTAGAAAGAGAAAAGTAAGATTAAATGGTATGTTCAACTTACCATTTAAAGTTATGTTAAACTTAGCATGTGAGCCGGTTAGCACGCTTTACCCACACCTTCTTAAAAAGAGAAAAGTAAAATTTAAAGGTATGTGCAACTTAGCATTTGAACCGGTTAGCGTTCTTTACCTATACCTTCTTAGAAAGAATTAAGTAAAATTAAAAGGTATGTTCAAATAAGCATTTGCCCTGGTTAGCCCTTTTTACCTACACCTTTATAAAAACAGAAATGTAAAATTAAAAGTTATGTTCAACTTATTTGCACTGGTTAGCCCTTTTTACCTAAACCTTCTTAGAAAGAGAAATGTAAAATTAAAAGGTATGTTCAACTTGGCATTTCAGCCGGTTAGAGCTTATTCCCTACACCTTCTTAGAAAGAGAAAAGTAAAATTAAAATGTATGTTCAACTTAGCATTTGAGCCTGTTAGCCCTTTTAACCTACACCTTCTTAGAAAGAGAAAAGTAAAAGTAAAAGGTATGTTCAAGTTAGCATTTGAGCAGGTTAGCTCTTTTTACCTATACCTTCTTAGAAAGAGAAAAGTAAGATTAGAGGTATGTTCATCTTAGCATTTGAGCAGGTTAGTGCTCCTTACCTAAACCTTCTTAGAAAAAGAAAAATAAAATTAAAAGTTCTTTTCAACTTGGCATTTGAGCCAGTTAGCACTCTTTACATACACCTTCTTAGAAAGAGAAAAGTAAAATTAAACGTTATTTTCAACTTAGCATTTGCACTAGTTAGCCCTTTTTACCTAAACTTCTTAGAAAGAGAAAAGTAAAATTAAAAGTTATGTTCAACTCAGCATTTGAGCAGGTTAGCCCTTTTTACTTACACCTACTTAGATAGAGAAAGGTAAAATGAAAAGGTATGTTCAAATTAGCATTTGAGCAGGTTAGCTATTTTTACCTACACCTTCTTAGAGAGAGAAAAGTAAGATTAGAGTTCTGTTCATCTTAGCATTTGAGCAGGTTAGTGCTCCTTACCTAAACCTTCTTAGCAAGAGAAAAATAAAATTAAAAGTTATGTTCAACTTAGCATTTGAGCCAGTTAGCACTCTTTACCTAAACCTTCTTAGAAAGAGAAAAGTAAAATTAAAAAAGTAAACTTAGCATTTGAGCCGGTAAGCGATTTTGACTACCACCTTCTTAGAAAGAGACAATTAAAACTAAAAGGTATGTTCCAAATAGCATTTGAACCAGTTTTTGACCTGCACCACCTTAGACAGAGAAAAGTAAGATTAAAAGATATGTTCAGCTTAGCATTTGAGCCGGTTAGCACTCTTTACCTACATCCTCTTAGAAAAAGAAAAGTAAAATAAAATGGTATTTTCAACTTTGCATTTGAGCCTGTTAGCCCTTTTTACCAACACTTTCTTAGATAGAGAAAAGTAAAATTTAAAGGTATGTTCAAACTGGCATTTGAGCAGGTTAGCGCTTTTTACCTATACTTTCTTAGAAAGAGAAAAGTAAGATTAAAGGGTATGTTCAACTTTGCATTTGAGCTGTTTAACCCTTTTTAACTACACCTTACTAGAAAGATAAAAGTAAAATTAAAAGTTATGTTCAACTTGGCATTTGAGCCGGTTAGCCCTTTTTACCTACAACATCTTAGAAAGAGAAATGTAAAATTAAAAGGTATGTTCAACTTAGCATTGCGCTGGTTAGCCCTTTTTACCTACACCTTCTTAGAAAGAGAAAAGTAAGATTAAATGGTATGTTCAACTTACCATTTAAAGTTATGTTAAACTTAGCATGTGAGCCGGTTAGCACACTTTACCCCCACCTTCTTAAAAAGAGAAAAGTAAAATTTAAAGGTATGTGCAACTTAGCATTTGAACCGGTTAGCGCTCTTTACCTATACCTTCTTAGAAAGAATTAAGTAAAATTAAAAGGTATGTTCAAATAAGCATTTGCCCTGGATAGCCCTTTTTACCTATACCTTCTTAGAAAGAGAAATGTAAAATTAAAAGTTATGTTCAACTTAGCTTTTGCACTGGTTAGCCCTTTTTACCTAAACCTTCTTAGAAAGAGAAATGTAAAATTAAAAGGTATGTTCAACTTGGCATTTGATCCGGTTAGCCCTTTTTACCTAAACCTTCTTAGAAATACAAAAGTAAAATTAAAAGGTATGTTCAACTTAGCATTTGCGCTGGTTAGCCCTTTTTACCTACACCTTCTTAGAAAGAGAAAAGTAAAATGAAATGTTATGTTTAACTCAGCATTTGAGCTAGTTAGGGTTCTTTACCTATACCATCTTAGAATGAAAAAAGTAAAAGGTATGTTCAAGTTAGCATTTGAGCAGGTTAGCACTTTTTACCTACACCTTCTTAGAAAGAGTAAAGTATGATTAAAAGGTATGTTCAATTTAGCATTTGAGCCTGTTAGCGCTTATTACCTACATCTTCTTAGAAAGAGAAAAGTAAAATTAAAATGCATGTTCAACTTAGCATTTGAGCTTATTAACGATTTTGACCTGCACCTTCTTAGATAGAGAAATGTAAAATTAAAAGGTATGTGCAAAGGTAGGTTCAATTTAGCACTTGAACCAGTTAGCGCTCTTTACCTACACCTTCTTAGAAAGAATTAAGTAAAATTAAAAGGTATGTTCAACTTAGCATTTGAGCTGGTTAGCACTCATTACCTATACCTTCTTATAAAGACAAATGTTATATTAAAATGTATGTTCAATTTAGCATTTGAACTGGTTAGCCCTTTTTACCTACACCTTCTTAGAAAAAGAAATGTAAAATTAAAAGGTATGTTCAACTTAGAATTTGAGCCTGTTAGCCCTTTTTACTGGCACCATCTTATAAAGACAAAAGTAAAATTAAAATGTATATTCAAATTAGCATTTGAGCCAGTTAGTGATCTTTACCAACTCCTTCTTAGAAAGAGAAAAGTATAATTAAAAGGTATGTTTAACTTACCATTTGAACCTGTTAGAGATTTTGACCTGCACCTTCTTAGAAAGAAAAAAGTAAAATTAAAAGGTATATTAAATTTAGCATTTGAGACGGTTAGCGCTTTTTACCTATACCTTCTTAGAAAGAGAAAAGTAAAGTTAAAAGGTATGTTCAATTTACATGTTGAGTGGGATTACATGTAGAAATTAGTGAGTGGGATTACATGTATAAATTAGCAAATGGGATTACACATATGCATGGGATTAAATATATGAGTGGGATTACACAAGTGATTGGGACTATGCATGTGAATTGTGATTACATGTATGACTGGGATGACATGTGTGAGTTAGCGGCATTATGCATGTGAGTCGGATTACATGTATGAGTGGGATTACATGTATTAGATGGATTTGCATATCAGTGGGAGGTATTATTCATATGAGTTATATTACATGTATGATGGAGTGATATTACATTTATTAGTGCATATGAGAGAGTGGGATTAAGTATTTGAGTGAGTGGGATTATGAATTTTGGTTAGTTGAATTATGCATATGAGTGAGTGGGATTGTGCATGTGAATGAGTGGGATTGCATATTTGAGTGGAATTATGCATATGAGTGAGTTGGATTTTGCATATGAGTGAGTTTGATTATGCATATATTGAGTGGTATTATGGATATGCTTGAGTTGGATTATGCATATCGGTAAATTGGATTATGCATATGAGTGAGTAGAATTTTGCATATGAGTGAGTGGGTTTATGCATATGAGTGAGTGGAATTGCATATATGAGTGGGATTATGCATATCAGTGAGTGGAATTTTGCATATGAGTGAGTGGGATTGCATATATGAGTGGGACTATGCATATCAGTGAGTTGGATTATGCATATCAGTGAGTGGTATTATGCATATCAGTGAGTTGGTTTAGGCATATGCATCAGTGAGATTATGCATATGTGTTAGTGGGATTATGCATATCAATAAAATGGATTATGCATATGAGTGAGTGGAATTATGCATATGAGTGAGTGGAATTATTCATATGAGTGAGTGGGTTGACATGTATGAGTGGTAATATGCATATAAGTGCATTGAATTATTCATATCAGTGAGTGGTATCATGCATGAGTGAGTGAGATTACATGTATGAGTGGGATTACACAAGTGAGTGATATATGTATGAATGGGATTACATGAGTGAGTGGGACTATGCATGTGAGTGATTGCATATATGACTGGGATTACATGTGTGAGTGAGTGGGATTATGCATGTGAGTGAGATTACATGTATTAGTGGGATTACATGTATGAGATGGATTATGCATATGAGTGAGCGGGATTATTCATATGAGTGAATAGGTTTGCATTGTTTTGTATGTGTCCCTTTTTTATAGTAAAATTACTATAATCTGCATATTAGGGAGTTGGTTTATGCATATGAGTGAGTGGGATTATGCATATGAGTGAGTGGGATTAGCATATCGTGAGTTGGATTATGCATATGAGTGAGAGGTATAATGCATATGAGTGAGTTGGATTATGCATATGAGTGAGAGGTATAATGCATATGAGTGAGTTGGATTATGCATATGAGTGAGTGGGATTGCATTATGTTTTGTATGTGTCCATTTTTTATAGTAAAATTACTATAATCTACATATTTGTGAATTGGTTTATGCATATGAGTGAGTGGTATTATGCATATGCATGAGTGGGATTACACATATGACATATTACATGCATGAGTGAGTGGGATTACATGTATGAGTGGTAATATACATATTAGTGAGTGGAATTATGAATATGAGTGAGTTGTATTATGAATGAGTGAGATAACATGTATGAGTGAATGAAATTACATATATGAGTAGGATTATGCATATGGGTCAGTGGGATTATTGGGGAATCACTAAGGCAGATATTCTGACCACTACATACAAATAATAGCAATTACCAATGTTTTCTATTTGTATAAAACACCAATAAGGGGGCCTATAGTAGCAACATACATTCTTGGCTCCATTATATTCACTTAAGTGCCAGAAATCAAAGTAATTCCAATAGTTTATCTGTTAAGCAAAGTTGTACCTACAAAGAAGTGTATTTATCCTGTATGAATGGCCATAGATCTTCGGAACCAAATACATAAGATTCAGAAATACAAAAAGACTACATCACATTTAAAATAAACATTTAAATAAACATTAAGACAATAAGAGTTGTTGTTGCTGAACTAGCTGATTCTGCCTACTACCAGCAACTCTTGATAGAGGAAAAATGTAAGAGGAGTCTAGGAGTCATAATTTATGGATTTCTAAAGACATAAACTGGGAATATCTCCTTACCTACGTCTTAAAACAAGTTTTCTTAGTAGCTACAAACGGCCGTGTCTGTCTATCATGGCTGCTGCTAACAAACTGAATCTCTCTGCAAGACCTTCAAAGAGTTACACTTAATGGTGTCACAATGGTAGCTAGCATTATGACATCATTGCATAGCAACAGTTTCCACAACAAAACCCTTTGAAAAATGCAGGGCAGTAAATAGCATACAATACAAATTGGCAAATATTGATTTGAGTACACCTTGTTATTTAGCTCATGTACAAATTAAATATTTTGTAGCAGTGACAGCCATGTTTTGTATGTGTCCCTTTTTAATAGTAAAATTACTATAATCTGCTATCAGTGACTTGGTTTATGAATATGAGTGAGTGGTAGTATAAATATGGGTGAGTGGTGTTATGTTTGAGTGAGTGAGATTACATGTATGAGTGAGTGGAATTACATGTATGAGTAGGATTATGCATATGTGTGAGTGGGATTCAATTTATGAGTGGAAATATGCATATGAATGAGTGATAATATGCATGAGTGAGTGGGATTACATGTATAAGTAATTCATATAGAGAGTGATATGTATTTAAAGTTAGATGTTTAGTACAGGTATGGGACCTGTTATTCAGTATGCTCAGGAACTGGGGTTTTCCAGATCTTTCTGTCATTTGGATCTTCATACCTTAAATCTCCTAGAAAATCGTATAAACGTTAAATAAACTCAATAGGCTGGTTTTGCTTCCAATAAGGATTAATTATATCTTAGTTGGGATCAAGTACAAGGTACTGTTTAATTATTACAGAGAAAAAGGAAATAATTTTCAAAAATGTGGATTATTTATTATAATGGAGTATATCGGGTATAATTATCAAAGAGTGAAGTTAATAGTGAAATTCCGCCACTCTCCATTCATTTCTATGGGATTTTTATAGGCGTATTTATCAAAGGGTGAACTTTCACCCATTGATAAATACACCTTTCAAAACCCCATAGAAATGAATTGAGAGCTGCGGAATTTCACTCTAGTGGCGGAACTTCACTCTTTGATAAATTTACCCCATATGGGAGATGGCCTACCTGTAATTTGGAACATTCTGGATAACAGGTTTCCGTATAAAGGATCCCATACCTCTATAGCACTGCTGCTGCTAATTTGTATATATAGATATATTTTTCTCCAAATCCACTTATTGCTCTACTCAATATTGACCTAACCACCAAATATCACTGTAATTTAAACAGTAGTCAAAATAGCTTATTCTTTAGCATTACAATTCTACGTATCCCGAATTATAGGCACATGTCAGCCATCCTGTAGGTGTGCAATCTCACAATCCTTAGAGTATAAAACACCAATAAGGGGGCCTATAGTAGCAACATACATTCTTTGCTCCATTATGTTCACATAAGTGCCAGAAATCAAAGTGATTTCAATAGTTTATCTGTTAAGCAAAGTTGTACCTACAAAGAAGTGTATTTATCCTGTATGAATGGCACTAGATCTTCTGAACCAAATACATAAGATTCAGAAATACAGAAAAAGACTACATCACATTTAAATGTACATAAAACCAATAAGAGTTGTTGTTGCTGAACTAGCTGATTCTGCCTACTATTACCAGCAACTCTTGATAGAGGAAAAATGTAAGAGGAGTCTAGGAGTCATAATTTATGGATTTCTAAAGACCTAAACTGGGAATATCTCCTTACCTACGTCTTAAAACAAGTTTTCTTAGCAGCTACAAACGTCCGTGTCTGTCTATCATGGCTGCTGCTGACCAACTGAATCTCTCTGCAAGACCTTCAAAGAGTTACACTTTATGGTGTCATAATGGTAGCTAGCATTATGACATCATTGCATAGCAACAGTTTCCACAACAAAACCCTTTGAAAAATGCAAGGCAGTAAATGGCATACAAGACAAATTGGCAACTATTGATTTGACTACGCCTTGTTATTTAGCTCATGTACAAATAAAATATTTCTTTGCAGTGACAGCCATGTTTTGTATGCAGGGCCGGACTGGGGGTAAAAAGCAGCCCGGGTAAAAAAATCAAAGCAGCCCACATGTAAACACGCAATGGTCTTGTACACATCCACTCATATATTGGGGTAAAACTGCAAAAAAATATTTACATAAAGAGCTGCCTTTTTGACTCAAGTGTAATTCATGTAAAATATGTTAAAGATCCTGCAGCCTTGTGCCTTTATATGGTCACAGAACCCCTCAGACTTCTATTATCCCTATATTACAGTAAAGCAACATTAACACTATAGTCTAATTTATAATTAATGGAATTAAATGCAATGTCTCAAATGACCCCGCCTCACAAAACACAAAAATAAACTGAACAAAGCCCACCTGTGTCCACTTACAGGTGCCAACCTACGTTTATCAGAGTCACCTCAAAAATGGGGAATTACTATGCCATAAAGTTATGGTACATTTTAGGGGACTGTTCCTGCTGAATTGTGCTTAGTACAGGGGAATACCTATGCTGCCATAGTTTTATGGGATCTCTCTGTACAGACTATGAGCAAATTTAGGGACTGTTCCTGCTGAATTGTGCTTAGTACAGGGGAATACCTATGCTGCCATAGTTTTATGGGATCTCTCTGTACAGACTATGAGCAAACTTAGGGGGCTGTCCCTGCTGAATTGTGCTTAGTACAGGGGAATACCTATGCTGCCATAGTTTTATGGGATCTCTCTGTACAGACTATGAGCAAATTTAGGGACTGTTCCTGCTGAATTGTGCTTAGTACAGGGGAATACCTATGCTGCCATAGTTTTATGGGATCTCTCTGTACAGACTATGAGCAAACTTAGGGGGCTGTCCCTGCTGAATTGTGGTTAGTACAGGGAATACCTATGCTGCCATAGTTTATGGGATCTCTCTGTACATTTCGCTGAACTGAGCTTCACAACTCTGGAATAATTTTAGTCTGAAGTAATAATCCCTATCAAATTGCTTCGTTTGGTCAACTACAAAAACACTGCTTCCCACAACTAGTGCTTATCCTTTCCAAAACATATACAAATGGTTAAGCACAATAGATAAATGAAACAACCTTTCACAAATGTGCACACATTAAAGTAAGTATAGGTACAGTGTGGGTCAAGATTATCAATAGATTGAAGCTGGGAAACTCTAGTACCTAACACTATTTCATTGCTAGAGTTCTGGATCTCTTAACTGAAATGTCAGGGAGATGCTACACTTTATCTACTGGAAGAGCCTGTGTGTGGGGAGTGTAGAGGCACAAATGGCTGTAGCACAATCAGGGCAGGTAGAAAGCTCACATCCTCTGTGTGTTCCAGCAGCTCCCACTGTACAATGTGACCAAATGACACTGTCCCCAACTCATCTGACACCCACCAGCACACTGCACCAACCCCACTGATTTCCCACTTGATAGAGGACGTCTACTCACACAAACTCAATTCTGACTGTGCTGGGACACACATGGCATGGCAGCAGCAGCACGAGAGCAGTGGGAGGGGCGGAGCCACAATGGGACATAGGGGCAAATTCACTAAGATTCGAAGTTGCGCCAGGCGAAGTGAAGTTGGTTCATTTGCATACGGCACCAAATTCAAATTTCAATGGAGGAACACGTATTAGCACTACAAATGCCTAGAAAACCTTCAAATCAGCAAATAAAAATTTCATTTTGCCCTACACATGTGCCCACTGTCTAGGTAAGTTGCCATGAGTCAGGAAATGTAGGGGGGAAGGAGGGGAGCCTCAAAAATATTTTCGATCTTTTTCAGCCTATCACCCATCATGTAGAAAACATGCCAGTGTTTTTTGGGACTTAGAAAAAAATTTGACTTTTTTTTAAACAATCCCTATCTACTCTATTGCGCTTCCCCAGGTCTGAGGTGGCGAAGGAAGTCTAGCGTAAAAGGTAGCGTTCAGTACACTGCGCAAGTTAGTGAATTTGCGTAGTTACGTCGCTGGCGTAAGGGTGCGAAGTAACACTAGTGAATTTACGCCAGCGTTCGTTAGTGAATTTGCGAAGTACCGAAAATGCGAAACGCTAGCGAATTGACGCTAGCGTTCGGCGCTTCGTGAATTTGCGCCATAGACTGGAGGAGCGGTCCTAGAGCCCGCTGTGTATGCAGTGAAAAGAAGGTTTTATCGGAGTGGCCCACTTATATTATATGAAGCGGCCCCTCGGGCAAATGCCCGAACAAACATATGGTCAGTCCGGGCCTGTTTGTATGTGTCCCTTTTTTATAGTAAAATGACTCTAATCTGGATAGGAGTCAATACAGTATAACTGTGTCCATGCCCTGCCTCTGTGTGCCACCTGCATACAATTTCAGCATCAATAAAATACATATTTTTGCACTAAATCTATATTATAAATACATCCACAACAAATAAATCAGATACAAAATGATCACCCCATGGGCAGATAGGGTTTGTGGATTTCTGTTTCTGCACGGAAACATGAATAGCGGAAACCCCGTCTAGCAAATACAACTACAGTATGAGGAATATATTTACCACCATATTTGTAACAATGCTCATGGGCTCATGGTTAGCAGCTAGGTCTGTGGGATCTCCTCATTGTAACCCAGTATTGGTTATTTAGTTATACTGCTTAAAGAAGAGAAGGGTTTAGATTATCACTATATAAGATTTGTTTATAATGTGTCTTTGTTATTATTTGTTTTAGCGTGGGGCTTATTTTGGTTATAGCGAGACTATTTTTTAGCCTGTTTGTATGGTTAATATGGTTATTATAGTGTTTTAATTATGCTTCTTACATACAGTTGGTTATTATATTTAACATAAGTTTTGATCTATTACATATTTAGGGGCATATTTACCAAGGGTCGAATATCGAGGGTTAATTAACCCTCGATATTCGACTAGGAATTGAAATCCTTCGACTTCGAATATCGAAGTCGAAGGATTTAGCGCAGAAAATTCGATCGAATTATTCATTCGATCGAACGGTTAAATCCTTCGAATCGAACGATTCGAAGGATTTTAATCCAACGATCGAAGGAATATCCTTCGATCAAAAAAACTTAGGCAAGCCTATGGGGACCTTCCCCATAGGCTAACATTGACTTCGGTAGCTTTTATCTGCCGAACTAGGGGGTCGAAGTTTTTTTTCAAAGAGACAGTACTTCGACTATCGAATGGTCGAATAGTCGAACGATTTTTAGTTTGAATCCTTCGATTCGAAGTCGTAGTCGTAGTCGAAGGTCGAAGTAGCCCATTTGATGGTCGAAGTAGCCCAAAAAAGACTTCGAAATTCGACGTTTTTTTACTTCGAATCCTTCACTCGAATTTAGTGAATCGGCCCCTTAGTGTTACATGGTATTTGCTTAATAGTGAAGGTTTTTGGCAACTGTTATTATTGGTCTTTTGCTTCTTTGCAGTCGATGCTACAGTTAGCAATATGGGCCCTGTTATCCAGAATGCTCAGGACCTAGGGTTTTCTGGATAACAGTTCTCTCTCTGTAATTTGGATCTTCATGTCTACTAGAAAATCGTATAAACATTAAATAAACCTAATATGGGGGTTTTGCTTCCAATAAGGATTAATTTTATCTTAGTATGTATCAAATAAAAGTACTGCTTTATTATTACTAGGGATACATTTGCATATGTAAATAAGTGTGGGAAGGGAACTCACGTGATTTTTCATCTCAAAACAAGGACGCAAAGCATTCTTTTTCCACTTTTTCCTTTCCCGCCTATGCATATGCATATGCAAATTAGGATTCAGATTCGGTTTGGTTTCACAAAGGATTAGGGGATTCAGCCAAATCCCAAATAGTGGATTCGGTGCATCCCTAATTATTACAGAGAAGAATGAAATAATTTCAAACATTTTGAATATTTGGATAAAATGTAGTCGCATCTCCCACTTATACAGCTCACTTATACGGCAAGAGGGTGTCTGCACAAATATGACAAAGTGTGGGGTGATAATGATGTGGCTATTTAAGTTATAATTGATTGTGCTGGTATGCAAGTAGTATGGGTATGTAGTATTTTAAATAAGGTTTTGGTGAACAATTATAGAAATATTGAACATATACTGCTTTAAAAAAGATGGGGAGATTTAAAATATGTAAGCTTTATACGATAGGTCAATACACCTAGTTATATTATAATATATATATATATATATATATATATATATATATATATATATATATATATATATATATATATAGTGTATAATTCCCCCACTACTGTAATTTATACAGATATTAGAAGTCACAGAGGAGTTACGTGACCATATAAAAGCACAAGGCAGCAGGCCGAGTGCTTTTTTACAGGTCACATAATTCCTAGGTGACTTCCAATATCTTTATAAATTTCAGTAGGGGATGCATTAACCATTATAATCTACAGTGTTTCTGTGTGCATGCAGTGTCTTCAATGAGCTATCTGGTTTCCTTTTTTTTTTTTTTATATATGCACAGTGCCAAAATTCAGTCATTTCCCCTTTAGTTCTACTTTAATTTTTGTGTCTCCCTGTAGTCCCAACAGTATGTACCTTTTTTTTTTACTGTCTTCATTGACATCCTGACCCTCCATGTCATAATGCTGCAGACTGAGAGTGGTGGAAGAAGAAAGGAGGGCAGGACCAGTGAGTGGGAGGGAGTGACACCAGAGATTGACTTTTGGGGGGTTACAGAAAGCATTTTAGGAGAGGTGAGGGAGGAGGGCTGAGAGGGGAGGGGGGGAGATTGTTAAGGTAGGAATGCGGAGATGTGAACACTTAGTGGCATATTTACTAAGGGTCAAAGTGAATTTTCGAAGTTAAAAACTTAGAATTTTGAACTATTTTTTGGGTACTTCGATCATCAAATAGGCCTAAATTTGACTTTGATTCGAAGTGAAAATGCTTCGACTATTTGACCATTCGATAATCGAAGTACTGTCTCTTTAAAAAACTTCAACACTTCGCCACCTTAAACCTGGTGAATTGCTATGTTAGCCTATGGGGACTTCCTAGAACACATAGCCAACATTTGGCTAAGTTTTTAGAAGTCGAAGTAAAATCGTACGATTGTATGATTAAATCGTGGTGCTATTGTAACCAAATTCATTCATATAAAAAGCACACGTACCCCTTAAACGACATGTACCCCCCCATAAAAATATATGCATATGAGTGAGTGGGATTATGCATATGAGTAAGTGAGATTATATGTATGAGTGGGGTAACATATCTGAGTGAGTGGGATTAATTATGAGTGGGATTAATTATGAGTGGGTAGGATTACATCTATGAGTAGGATTATGCATATGAGTGAGTAGGATTTTGCATGAGTGAGTAGGATTATGCATGAGTGAGTGGGATTATGCAGATGAGTGAGTGGGATTATGCATGTGAGTGGGATTAATCATGAGTGAATAGGATTACATGTATGCGTGTGATTATGCATATGAGTGAGTGGGATTATACATGAGTGAGTAGGATTACATGTATGAGTGTGATTATGCATGAGTGAGTGGGATTATTCTTATAAGTGAGTGGTATTACATGTATGAGTGGTATGCATATGAGTGAGTTGTAGTAAGCATATGTGTGAGTGGTAATATGCATATGAGTGAGGTTACATGTATGAGTGAGTGGGATTACATGTATGAGTGGGATTATGCATATGAGTGAGTGGGATAATGCATATGAGTGAGTGGGTTTACATGTATGAGAGGGATCATTCTTATGAGTAAGTGGAATTATGCATATGAGTGAGTTGTATTACATGTATGAGTGGAATTATGCATATGAGTGAGTGGGATAATGCATATGAGTAAATGGGATTATGCATATGAGTGAGTGGGTTTACATGTATGAGAGGGATCATTCTTATGAGTAAGTGGAATTATGCATATGAGTGAGTTGTATTACATGTATGAGTGGAATTATGCATATGAGTGAGTTGTATTACATGTATGAGTGGGATTATGCATATGAGTGAGTGGGATAATGCATATGAGTAAATGGGATTATGCATATGAGTGAGTGGGTTTACATGTATGAGAGGGATCATTCTTATGAGTAAGTGGGATTATGCATATGAGTGAGTTAGCCCTTTTTACCTGCACCTTCTTAGAAAGAGAAAAGTAAAATTAAAAAATGTTGAAATTAGCATTTGAACCAGTTAGCGATTTTGTCCTGCACCCTCTTAGAAAGAGAAAAGTAAAATTAAAATGTATGTTTAATTTAGCATTTCAGCTGGTTAGTGATTTTTAGCTGCACTTTCTTAGAAAGAGAAAAGTAAAATTAAAAGGTATGTTCAATTTAGCATTTGTGTTATACAGCTGTTTGTTCTAAGGGATTTTCAATCCAAGGCCTACTTACCTGAAAGTCCATAGGCCAGAATAGTTCCTCTGATTTCTTCACCGTTCAAGGCAGGATCCAGCACACTGCAAACTTTGAGATGGACAGGGGTGTCTGGCCAGTGGAGTAACTAGGGTCGGGCGAGTTCAAGTGTAGGATTTGCACACGGACCCCTCCTCCCACAGGGCCTCCCAAACCCCTCCAGATGTTTGTGTAAATCCTTAAAGTTCTGTAGCACTGTATGGAGGGCCCATATTGGGTGTTGGCCAGGCTAGAGCCACATCCGCACTAATAACGCCATGGCATCTGGCACTGAGATTTGCAGTAGTAAAATCCAAGCATGCCAATTAAACTTTTTTTTAGAGTCGCATGGTGCTGTTGCTCCATATCGGGCAGTTATAGTGAAATGGTGCTACAAGTCTGGTCTTAAAGTTCTTGTGGTAACGTGGTTATGGTTTAAAGTGGGTGTGGTTTAAAAACAGATAGTGGGGAACACTGGCTTTCATATTTGGCCCTCTACCACATAGGCCAGAAAAATTCCAGCCCTCTGTACTTAGAAGTTGGACAACACTGGCCCAGATATTAGCAAAGGTAGGACCTACCAGAATATCAGATCTCAGAGGGGAGCTTGCACCTGAAAGTCTGAAAACCATTTCCCTAGACTAAGCACAAACTCAAACACTGTCACTTTGCCAGCACACCTAACCTGTTCCTGCAACCTTGTACATTAGAACCTAGAGCATGTCAAGTCCACTATACAGACAACTGAATGTTTAAACCAACAACAAATCCAGAGAGTCATAACTTTCCTAACACAACACATAATTCAGCTCATAGTTTACACAGTATAATACACTTAACACAATAACAATGAAAATCTTGGAACAGCAAACCTTACAGACTTTTTGGCCATATGTTTTTGGTGGAATTTGTGCAATAAAATGGTTACCCGCCAATTAGGCAACATTGTGATTACCAGGTATGGCTGACACCTCTTCAAAATTTCTAAATAATAAGGGATCAGGTAGCTTTAGCAGATAATTATAATATGAAAATGCAGGGTCTAATATTGCTGCCTTGTAAACAGCATAGGAATTATAAAGGGCCATTTAAATTGTGTAAATTTCTACTTTTTGGTACCAGGCCCTAATTTTCTGTTGACGTGATAATTGTGGATCTGGTGCTTACAAAATTCTTTGCTATACAGTAGCTTTGCTTTTGGGGGTCTACTGCTACCTCTGTGACTTTCTCATCATGTGTTGTTGTAACCATAAAAACATTTTTGTTCTATGGCCACAAACTCACTGCTTCTTAGAGCATGTAACTCTCCACACTTTAGTTTCTTATTCAGCAATTCCCTGGGCAGTCCTTTGTGGTTACAGTTGACTGTGCCACAGGCTGGGGTGTCAAAAGTATGCAAGACTCTAAGTAAAGGGATGCTTGTACAGGTATGGGAACTATTATCCAGAATGCTTAGGACCTGGGGTTTTCTAGATAACAGATTTTTCCATAATTTGGATCTTTATACCTTAAATCTACAAGAAAATCATGTAGATGTTAAATAAACACAATAGGTTGGTTTTACTTCCAGTAAGGACTAATTATATCTTCTTTGAATCAAGTACAAAGTACTGTTTTATTACTACAGAGAAAAAGGAAAATATTTTTAGAAATTTGCATTATTTGGATAAAATGCCGTTTATGGGAGATGGCCCTCCTGTAATTTGGGGCTTTCTGGATAACTGGTTTCCGAATAACACGTCCTTTAACTGTATTAAAGTTATCAACATATATAAATATAATCCTCAGTCCAGCAGTGGCAGTCTGTGCTCACAAACAATTTAACCACTGGCAGTCAAAGCAAGGGGACAACCAGGGATCCAAATTATAGTCCTTCCCATCTTAAAATATAAAATAACTAGTATAGTCGGTCATGCTTTCATCGTTTTTAAAAAATGTTATCCCTTATATAGAACACTTGCTAGTGATATGCTTAGGCTTTAGCTGAAGAGCAAAACTGACACATACACAAATACTTTCTTTAGGGGTTGTAAACTATCTGTAAGGGGCTCAATGTATGAATTCTATTATAACCAGGCTCATTAGGGGGAACAGATTTTGTGTTATCCTTAAAGTGAAGAAACCACGGTAACATTTGATAATGGTTTTTTTTGGCATAATGGCATAATAAGGGAGGCTGTGGTGGTATCCCAGTTAGAAGCCAAAGCAATACAATCTAGAGTTCCATTGCCAATGTGAGTTAATCCCATGGCAATCTGACTAGCCAGAAGAGAAAAAACTCCCCTCAACTAGTGAACACCCTAAAGCATTCCGGAGCCTCTATAGAATATCTCCAACACTTGCCAAAACACCTGGGGGCCGATTCACGAAATTCGGGTGAAGGGTTCGAATAAAAAAAAATTCAAATTTCGAAGTTTTTTTGGGCTACTTCGACCATCGAATTGGTTAAATTAGATCGAATTTGATCGAATTCGAACGATTCGAACGATTAGAAGTAAAAATCTTTCGACTATTCGACCATTCCATAGTCGAAGTACTGTCCCTTTAAGAAAAACTTCGACCCCCTACTTCGGCAGCTAAAAGCTACCGAAGTCAATGTTAGCCTATGGGGAAGGTCCCCATAGGCTTGCCTGTGATTTTTTGATCGAAGGATTTTCGTTCGATCATTGAATTAAAATCCTTCGAATCGTTCGATTCGAAGGATTTAATCGTTCGATCGAACGAAAAATCCTTCGATCGATCGCAGGATTTGCGCTAAATCCTTCGAATTCGATATTCGAATTCGAAGGATTTCAATTCCCAGTCGAATATCGAGGGTTAATTAACCCTCGATATTCGACCCTTTGTGAATCGGCCCCCTGGTGAAGAAAAAATTAACTCAGCCTAACCCCTTTATCTCCCTGGACCTTTCTGAAATAATCATTAGAATCAAATGAAGTTAACATTGAATAAAATCATTAAACGCAATAAAAGCACAACAAATAATAAAAGAAAACTTATTGCAGAAAAATCAACATCAGAAGCCTGGATCCACCAGTCTCACTACACAAGGAACTTTTTTTGGGGCACTATACAATACAATATAGAACAATGCACAAGAAAAAAAGAAATAAAACGGTCACAATTGGAGGTTGAGTGGCTACTTCCATCAGTCTTACTGCAAAGGGAACCTTTTTTGGTGGGACTAAACAAGCATTAGTACAATGCACAAGAAAAAAAGGGGGAAAAAAACACTCAAAGCTATAAAAGAACTGTTATTACAGTGAAATCAGCAGTCAGAGGCCGTTCAATCAGTTTCACTGCCCCTTTTCTTGGGGGTGGAGGGCACTAAGCATGCAATATAGAACAATGCAAAGGGAAATCACCCAAAGCAATAAAAGAACAGTTATTATATAAAATATAAACAGCGGTCCTGGGTCCACCAGTTTTTTTTGGGTGGGGGGAACTAAACAAGCAATAGGACAATGTACAAACAAAATCACAAAATATCGGATATGATCTACCAAAGCAATGAAAGAATTATTACAGTTATTACAATGAAATCAAGGGTCAGAGGCTTAGTTCTATCAGTCTCATTACACAGGGAACCTTATTTGGGGGCACCACACAAGCAATATAGAAAAATTCTAATGTGAATAAAATCTATAAAATACAATAAAATACACCAAAGCAATAAAAGGACAAATATTGCAGTGAAATCAGTGGTCCGAGGCCAAGTTCAACTAGTCGCACTGCACAGGAAATATTTTTGGGACGGGCACTAAACAAGCAATACAGAACAAGAGGTCTATCTATAGAGGTCTAGTTCCACCAGTCTCACCTTTTTGTGGCACTAAACAAGCAACATAGAGCAATACAAAACAAAACTTAATAATTTTGTTAAAATGCAATTTGATCTCCCAAAGCAATCAAAGTACAGTTAGTACACTATAATTGGTGGTCCTGGGTCCACCAGTCTTACTGCAAAGAGAACCTTTTTTGGGGGGCACTAAAAAAGCAATATATTACAAGGCCCAAGAAAAAAAGGGAATAAAATTACTAAAATCGTATATAATTACCCAAAGCAGTAAAACAACAGTTATTGCCTTGAAACTGGTGGTCAAAGGCTGAGATACACTGTCCTACTGGGCCAATAAACAAACAATATGTCTATGTATGTATGTATGTGTGTGTATGCATGGGTATCTGTGTATGTGTGTTTGTACTGTATGTGTGTCTGCTAGTGATGGGCAAATTTATTTGCCAGGCGCGACTTCACAGTGAATTTCCATGCTTCACCACCGGCCTATAAATTTTCCATGAAAATTTGCCGACGTCAAAGTTTGACGCTGGCGACAATTAAACGCACGTTATTGACATTAATGCACGTTGGAATTGTTGCTGGCGTTAATTTTGACGCCCGCAAATTAACGTTGGTGTCAAAATTCGCGTTTCACAAATTGTTCACTGTTTTGCAAATTTGCCCATCAAAAGTGTCTGCGTGTGCGTATGTATGTGTGTCTCTATGTGCGTGTATGTCTGTGTATATGTATGTGTTTATTTGTGCCTGTATGTGTTTATTTGTGCCTGTATGTGTGTCTGTGTGTATATACTATATGTTTGTGAGTATGTGTGATTATGTATATGTGTGGGTGTATTTGTATGTGTGAGTTTGTATCTATGTGTGTAGATGTGTGTAAATGTGTGTTTGTCTGTGTGTATTTAAATGTGTGTCTGTCTGTGTATGTGTGCGTCTGTTTGTGTCTGTCTGTGTGTGTCTGTCTGTGTGTGTCTGTATTTGTGTCTGTGTGTATGTGTCTGTGTGTGTCTGTCTGTCTGTGCAAGTCTGTGTGTGTGTCTCTCTGTCTGTATGTGTGTGTGTGTGTGTGTGTGTATCTGTGTGTGTGTGTGTGTGTGTCTGTCTGTCTGTGTGGGTGTATGTGTGTCTGTCTGTGTGTGTGTGTGTCTGTGTCATGTGTGTGTGTGTCTGTCTGTGTGTCTTTGTGTGTGTTTTTGGGTCAATCTGAGTGTGTCTGTCTGTGTCCGTCTGTCTGCCTGTATGTGTCTGCCAGTCTGTCTATGTGTGTGAGTGTCTATCTGTGTGTGTGTCTGTGTATGTCTGTCTGTCAATGTCTGTCTGTGTGTATGTCTGTGTGTATCTGTCTGTGTGTGTCTGTGTGTCTGTCTGTCTCTGTGTGTCCGTCTGTGTGTCTGTCTGTCTGAGTGTGTCTGTATGTTAGAGTCCTGCATCGGGTCGGATACCCGCGGGTTGCGGGTATAGACGCACAACGGCGGTTCTGCAGGTTTGCGAGACACGGGTCGGGCCGCGGGTATTCTCAATAGTGATTTCTTACTCTTTTTTTCTGATCACACCTACTTCCGATGATGTCACTTCCGGTTCACAATGACAGCACTTCCTGATTCTTGATGGTCAGCGGGTCATGGGTCCGAGTTGCGGACAAGGTACTTGCAGATAGGATTGGGTAGCAGGTCCAAGCAAGTAAGAATGCGGGTTGCGGTCCGGGTTGCGGATTGCAGATTGTGGGTACGGGTTCCAAAAAATGAACCTGTGCAGGACTCTTTCTGTCTGTCGATGTGTCTGTCTGTCTGTGTGTCTGTCTATGTGTATCTGTGTGTCTATGTGTATCTGTGAGTCTGTCTGTGTGTGTGTGTGTCTGTGTGTGTGTCTGTCTGTGTGTGTGTGTGTGTGTGTGTATGTATGTGTATGTATGTGTATCTGTCTGTGTGTGTCTGTCTGTGTCATGTGTGTGTGTGTGTCTTTGTGTCTTTGTGTGTGTTTCTGGGTCAGTCTGTGTGTGTCTGTCTGTGTCCATCTGTCTGCCTGTATGTGTCTGCCAGTCTGTCTGTGTCTGTCTGTCTGTGAGTGTCCATCTATGTGTCTGTGTGTATCTGTGTCTGTGTGTATGTCTGTGTGTATCTGTCTGTGTGTCTGTCTGTCTCTGTGTGTCCGTCTGTGTGTCTGTCTGTCTGTCTAAGTGTGTCTGTATGTTACAGTCAGATAACCCCACGGGTTGCCGGTGTGTGGGTATAGACGCACAACGGCGGTTCTGCAGGTTTACGGGTAATGGGACGGGACGCGGGTCTTCTCAATAGCAATTTTTTTCCTCCTTTTTTCTGATCACGCCTACTTACGATGATGTCACTTCCGGTTTACAATGACAGCACTTCCTGATTCTTGATGGTCAGCGGGTCGCGGTTCCAAGTTGCGGATAAGGTACTTGCGGATCGGGTAGCGGGTCCAAGCAAGTAAGTATGCGAGTTGCGGTCCGGGTTGCGGATTGCAGATTGCGGGTACGAGTTCCAAAAAATGAACCTGTTCAGGACTCTACTGTCTGTGTGTGTGTGTCTGTCTATGTGTATCTGTGTGTCTGTCTGTCTGTGTTTATGTGTGTCTGTCTGTGTGTGTCTGTCTGTGTCATGTGTATGTGTGTGTGTGTCTTTGTGTGTGTTTCTGGGTCAGTCTGTGTGTGTCTGTCTGTGTCCGTCTGTCTGCCTGTATATGTCTGCCAGTCTGTCTGTGTGTGTGTCTGTCTGTGTCCGTCTGTCTGCCTGTATATGTCTGCCAGTCTGTCTGTGTCTGTGTGTGTGTGTCTGTCTGTGTGTATCTATCTTTCTGTCTGTGTGTATGACTTTGTGTATCTGTCTGTGTGTCTGTCTGTGTGTCTCTTTGTGTGCGTCTGTGTCTGTCTGTGTCACTCTGTCTGTGTGTGTGTCTGTGTGTGTGTGTTTGTCAGCACTTCCTGATTCTTGATGGTCAGCGGGTCATGGGTCCGAGTTGCGGACAAGGTACTTGCAGATAGGATTGGGTAGCGGGTCCAAGCAAGTAAGAATGCGGGTTGCGGTCCGGGTTGCGGATTGCAGATTGTGGGCACGGGTTCCAAAAAATGAACCTGTGCAGGACTCTACTGTCTGTGTGTGTGTGTCTGTCTATGTGTATCTGTGTGTCTGTCTGTCTGTGTTTATGTGTGTCTGTCTGTGTGTGTCTGTCTGTGTCATGTGTATGTGTGTGTGTGTCTTTGTGTGTGTTTCTGGGTCAGTCTGTGTGTGTCTGTCTGTGTCCGTCTGTCTGCCTGTATATGTCTGCCAGTCTGTCTGTGTGTGTGTCTGTCTGTGTCCGTCTGTCTGCCTGTATATGTCTGCCAGTCTGTCTGTGTCTGTGTGTGTGTGTGTCTGTCTGTGTGTATCTATCTTTCTGTCTGTGTGTATGACTTTGTGTATCTGTCTGTGTGTCTGTCTGTGTGTCTCTTTGTGTGCGTCTGTGTCTGTCTGTGTCACTCTGTCTGTGTGTGTGTCTGTGTGTGTGTGTTTGTCAGCACTTCCTGATTCTTGATGGTCAGCGGGTCATGGGTCCGAGTTGCGGACAAGGTACTTGCAGATAGGATTGGGTAGCGGGTCCAAGCAAGTAAGAATGCGGGTTGCGGTCCGGGTTGCGGATTGCAGATTGTGGGCACGGGTTCCAAAAAATGAACCTGTGCAGGACTCTTTCTGTCTGTCGATGTGTCTGTCTGTCTGTGTGTCTGTCTATGTGTATCTGTGTGTCTATGTGTATCTGTGAGTCTGTCTGTGTGTGTCTGTCTGTCTGTGTGTATGTGTGTCTGTCTGTGTGTCTGTCTGTGTGTGTGTGTATGTATGTGTATCTGTCTGTGTGTGTCATGTGTGTGTGTGTGTGTCTGTCTTTGTGTCTTTGTGTGTGTTTCTGGGTCAGTCTGTGTGTGTCTGTCTGTGTCCGTCTGTCTGCCTGTATGTGTCTGCCAGTCTGTCTGTGTGTGTCTGTCTGTAAGTGTCCATCTGTGTGTCTGTGTGTATCTGTCTGTCTGTGTGTATGTCTGTGTGTATCTGTCTGTGTGTCTGTCTGTCTCTGTGTGTCCGTCTGTGTGTCTGTCTGTCTGTCTAAGTGTGTATGTATGTTAGAGTCGGATAACCCCGCGGGTTGCCGGGGTGTGGGTATAGACGCACAACGGCGGTTCTGCAGGTTTGTGGGTCATGGGACGGGACGCGGGTCTTCTCAATAGCGTTTTTTTCCTCCTTTTTTCTGATCACGCCTACTTCCAATGATGTCACTTCCGGTTTACAATGACAGCACTTCCTAATTCTTGATGGTCAGCGGGTCGCGGGTCCGAGTTACGGATAAGGTACTTGTGGATCGGGTAGCGGGTCCAAGCAAGTAAGAATACGGGTTGCGGTCCGGGTTGCGGATTGCAGATTGCGGGTACGGGTTCCAAAAAATGAACCTGTGCAGGACTCTACTGTCTGTGTGTGTGTCTCTCTTTCTGTCGATGTGTCTGTCTGTCTGTGTGTGTGTCTGTCTATGTGTATCTGTGTGTCTGTCTGTGTGTCTGTCTGTGTTTATGTGTATCTGTCTGTGTGTGTCTGTCTGTGTCATGTGTGTGTGTGTGTCTGTCTGTGTGTCTTTGTGTGTGTTTCTGGGTCAGTCTGTGTGTGTCCGTCTGTCTGCCTGTATATGTCTGCCAGTCTGTCTGTGTGTGTCTGTCTGTGAGTGTCCATCTGTGTGTCTGTGTGTGTGTGTGTCTGTCTGTGTGTATCTATCTTTCTGTCTGTGTGTATGACTGTGTGTATCTGTCTGTGTGTCTGTCTGTGTGTCTCTGTGTGTGTGTCTGTCTGTGTCACTCTATCTGTGTGTGTGTGTGTCTGTGTGTGTGTGTTTGTCAGCACTTCCTGATTCTTGATTCTTGATGGTCAGCGGGTCATGGATCTGAGTTGCGGACAAGGTACTTGCAGATAGGATCGGGTAGCGGGTCCAAGCAAGTAAGAATGCGAGTTGCGGTCCGGGTTGCGGATTGTAGATTGTGGGTACGGGTTCCAAAAAATGAACCTGTGCAGGACTCTTTCTGTCTGTCGATGTGTCTGTCTGTCTGTGTGTCTGTCTATGTGTATCTGTGTGTCTATGTGAGTCTGTGTGTGTGTGTGTGTCTGTCTGCGTGTATGTGTGTCTGTCTGTGTGTCTGTCTGTGTGACTGTGTGTGTGTGTGTGTGTATGTATGTATATCTGTCTGTGTGTGTCTGTCTTTGTGTCTTTGTGTGTGTTTCTGGGTCAGTCTGTGTGTGTCTGTCTGTGTCCGTCTGTCTGCCTGTGTGTGTCTGCCAGTCTGTATGTGTGTGTCTGTCTGTGAGTGTCCATCTGTGTGTCTGTGTGTATCTGTCTGTCTGTGTGTATGTCTGTATGTATCTGTCTGTGTGTCTGTCTGTCTCTGTGTGTCCGTCTGTGTGTCTGTCTGTCTGTCTAAGTGTGTCTGTATGTTAGAGTCGGATAACCCCGCGGGTTGCCGGGGTGTGGGTATAGACGCACAACGGCGGTTCTGCAGGTTTGCGGGTCATGGGACGGGACGCGGGTCTTCTCAATATCGATTTTTTTCCTGATCACGCCTACTTACGATGATGTCACTTCGGTTTTACAATGACAGCACTTCCTGATTCTTGATGGTCAGCGGGTCGCAGGTCCAAGTTGCGGATAAGGTACTTGCGGATCGGGTATTGGATCCAAGCGAGTAAGAATGCCGGTTGCGGTCCGGGTTGCCGATTGCAGATTGCTGGTACGGGTTCCAAAAAATGAACATGCGCAGGACTCTACTGTCTGTGTGTGTGTCTCTCTGTCTGTCGATGTGTCTGTCTGTATGTGTGTGTGTGTCTGTCTATGTGTATCTGTGTGTGTGTCTATCTGTGCCATGTGTTTGTGTGTGTCTGTGTGTCTGTGTGTGTGTCTGTCTGTGTCATTCTGTCTGTGTGTGTGTGTTTGTCTGTGTGTCTGTCTGTCTCTATGTGTCAGTTTCTGTGTGTCTGTATGTCTGAGTTTGTCTATATGTTAGAGTCCTGCATCGGGTCGGATACCTGTGGGTTCCCGGGGTGCATGTATAGACGCGCAACGGTGGTTCTGCAAGTTTGTGGGACATGGGTCGGGCCGTGCGTCTTCTCATAGCGATTTTGTACTCCTTTTTTCTGATCACGCCTACTTCCAATGATGTCAGTTCCGGTTTACAATGACATCACTTCCTGATTCTCGATGGTCAGCGGGTCGCGGGTCCAAGTTGCGGATAAGGTACTTGCGGATCGGGTAGCGGGTCCAATCGAGTAAGAATGTGGGCTGTGGTCCGGGTTGCGGATTGCAGATTGCTGGTACGGATTCCAAAAAATGAACCTGTGCAGGACTCTACTGTCTGTGTGTGTGTCTCTCTGTCTGTCGATGTGTCTGTCTGTATGTGTGTGTGTCTGTCTGTGTTTGTGTCTGTCTATGTGTATCTGTGTGTGTGTCTCTGTGTTTGTCTGTGTGTGTCTGTCTGTGCCATTTGTTTGTGTGTGTCTGTGTGTCTGTCCGTGTGTCTCTGTGTGTGTCTCTGTGTGTGTGTGTGTCTGTCTGTGTCATTCTGTCTGTGTGCGTCTGTGTGTGTGTGTCTGTCTGTCTCTATGTGTCCGTCTCTGTGCGTCTGTCTGTCTGTCTGAGTGTGTCTGTATGTCAGAGTCCTGCATCGGGTCGGATACACGCGGGTTCCCAGGTTGCGGGTATAGACACGCAACGGCGGTTCTGCAGGTTTGTGGGTCATGGGTCAGGCCGCGGGTCTTCTCATACCGATTTTTTACTCCTTTTTTCTGATCACGCCTACTTCCAATGATGTCACTTTCGGTTTACAATGACAGCACTTCTGATTCTTGATGGTCAGCGGGTCGCGGGTCCAAGTTGCGGATAAGGTAATTGCGGATCGGAATCAAGCGAGTAAGAATGCGGTTTGCGGTCCAGGTTGCGGATTGCAGATTGCGGGTACGGGTTCCAAAAACTGAACCTGCGCAGGACTCTACTGTCTGTGTGTGTCTCTCTGTCTGTCGATGTGTCTCTCTGTCTGTGTGTGTCTGTCTGTGTGTGTCTGTCTTTGTCGTGTGTGTGTGTGTGTCTGCCTGTGTGTCTTTGTGTGTGTTTCTGGGCCAGTCTGTGTGTGTCTGTCTGTGTCCATCTGTCTGCCTGTATGTGTCTGCCAGTCTGTCTGTCTGTGAGTGTCTATCTATCTATGTGTGTCTGTGTATGTCTGTGTGTGTCTGTCTGTGTGTGTGTGTCTGTCTGTCTGTCTGAGTGTGTCTGTATGTTAGAGTCCTGCATCGGGTTGGATACCCGTGGGTTGGCGGGGTGCGGGTATAGACGCACAACGACGGTTCTGCAGGTTTGTGGGTCATGGGTCGGGCCGCAGGTCTTCTCAATAGCGATTTTTTACTCCTTTTTTCTGATCACGCCTACTTCCGATGATGTCACTTCCGGTTTACAATGACAGCACTTCATGGTTCTTGATGGTCAGCGGGTCGCGGGTCCAATTAGCGGATAAGGTACTTGCGGATCGGGTAGCGGCTCCAAGCCAGTAAGAATGCGGGTTGCGGATTGCAGATTGCGGGTACGGGTTCCAAAAAATTAACCTGCGCAGGACTCTACTGTCTGTGTGTGTGTCTCTCTGTCTGTCGATGTGTCTGTCTGTATGTGTGTGTGTCTGTCTGTCTGTGCCATGTGTGTGTGTGTCTGTGCCATGTGTGTGTGTGTCTGTGTGTCCCTGTGGGTGTGTCTGTCTGTGTCAGTCTGTGTGTGTGTGTGTGTTTGTCTGTGTGTCTGTCTGTCTCTATGTGTCCGTCTCTGTGTGTCTGTTTGTCTGTCTGAGTGTGTCTTTATGTTAGAGTCCTGCATCGGGTCGAATACCCGCGGGTTGCTAGGGTGCGGGTATAGACACGCAACGGCGGTTCTGCAGGTTTGTGGGTCATGGGTCGGGCCGCGCGTCTTCTCATAGCGATTTTTTACTCCTTTTTTCTGATCACGCCTACTTCCAATGATGTCACTTCCTGTTTACAATGACAGCACTTCCTGATTCTGGATGGTCAGCAGGTCGCGGGTCCGAGTTGCGGATAAGGTACTTGCGGATCGGGTAGCGGGTCCAAGCAAGTAAGAATGCGAGTTGCGGTCCGGGTTGCGGATTGCAGATTGCGGGTACGGGTTCCAAAAAATGAACCTGTGCAGGACTCTACTGTCTGTGTGTGTGTCTGTCTATGTGTATCTGTGTGTCTGTCTGTCTGTGTTTATGTGTGTCTGTCTGTGTGTGTCTGTCTGTGTCATGTGTATGTGTGTGTGTCTTTGTGTGTGTTTCTGGGTCAGTCTGTGTGTGTCTGTCTGTGTCCGTCTGTCTGCCTGTATATGTCTGCCAGTCTGTCTGTGTGTGTGTGTCTGTCTGTGTGTATCTATCTTTCTGTCTGTGTGTATGACTTTGTGTATCTGTCTGTGTGTCTGTCTGTGTGTCTCTTTGTGTGTGTCTGTGTCTGTCTGTGTCACTCTGTCTGTGTGTGTGTGTGTTTGTCAGCACTTCCTGATTCTTGATGGTCAGCGGGTCATGGGTCCGAGTTGCGGACAAGGTACTTGCAGATAGGATTGGGTAGCGGGTCCAAGCAAGTAAGAATGCGGGTTGCGGTCCGGGTTGCGGATTGCAGATTGTGGGCACGGGTTCCAAAAAATGAACCTGTGCAGGACTCTTTCTGTCTGTCGATGTGTCTGTCTGTCTGTCTGTGTGTCTGTCTATGTGTATCTGTGTGTCTATGTGTATCTGTGTGTGTCTGTCTGTGTGTGTCTGTCTGTGTGTGTGTGTATGTATGTGTATCTGTCTGTGTGTGTCTGTCTGTGTCATGTGTGTGTGTGTGTCTGTCTTTGTGTGTGTTTCTGGGTCAGTCTGTGTGTGTCTGTCTGTGTCCGTCTGTCTGCCTGTATGTGTCTGCCAGTCTGTCTGTGTCCGTCTGTCTGTGAGTGTCCATCTGTGTGTCTGTGTGTATCTGTCTGTCTGTGTGTATGTCTGTGTGTATCTGTCTGTGTGTCTGTCTGTCTCTGTGTGTCCGTCTGTCTGTCTAAGTGTGCCTGTATGTTAGAGTCGGATAACCCCGCGGGTTGCCGGGGTGTGGGTATAGACGCACAACGGCGGTTCTGCAGGTTTGCGGGTCATGGGACGGGACGCGGGTCTTCTCAATAGCGATTTTTTTTCTCCTTTTTTCTGATCACGCCTATTTCCAATGATGTCACTTCCAGTTTACAATGACAGCACTTCCTGATTCTTGATGGTCAGCGGGTCGTGGGTCCGAGTTATGGATATGGTACTTGTGGATCGGGTAGCGGGTCCAAGCAAGTAAGAATAAGGGTTGCGGTCCGGGTTGCGGATTGCAGATTGCGGGTACGGGTTCCAAAAAATTAACCTGTGCAGGACTCTACTGTCTGTGTGTGTGTCTCTTTGTCTGTCGATGTGTCTGTCTGTCTGTGTGTGTGTCTGTCTATGTGTATCTGTGTGTCTGTCTGTCTGTGTGTCTGTCTGTGTTTATGTGTGTCTGTCTGTGTGTGTCTGTCTGTGTCATGTGTGTGTGTGTGTCTGTCTGTGTGTCTTTGTGTGTGTTTCTGGGTCAGTCTGTGTGTGTCCGTCTGTCTGCCTGTATATGTCTGCCAGTCTGTCTGTATGTGTCTGTCTGTGAGTGTCCATCTGTGTGTCTGTGTGTGTGTGTCTGTCTGTGTGTATCTATCTTTCTGTCTGTGTGTATGACTGTGTGTATCTGTCTGTGTGTCTGTCTGTGTGTCTCTGTGTGTGTGTCTGTCTGTGTCACTCTATCTGTGTGTGTGTCTGTGTGTGTGTGTTTGTCAGCACTTCCTGATTCTTGATGGTCAGCGGTTCATGGGTCTGAGTTGCGGACAAGGTACTTGCAGATAGGATCGGGTAGCGGGTCCAAGCAAGTAAGAATGCGGGTTGCGGATTGCAGATTGTGGGCACGGGTTCCAAAAAATGAACCTGTGCAGGACTCTTTCTGTCTGTCGATGTGTCTGTCTGTCTGTGTGTGTGTCTGTCTATGTGTATCTGTGTGTATCTGTGTGTCTGTGTGTGTGTGTGTGTGTGTCTGTCTGTGTGTATGTGTGTCTGTCTGTGTGTCTGTCTGTGTGTGTGTGTGTGTGTGTATGTATGTGTATCTGTCTGTGTGTGTCTGTCTTTGTGTCTTTGTGTGTGTTTCTGGGTCAGTCTGTGTGTGTCTGTCTGTGTCCGTCTGATTGCCTGTGTGTGTCTGCCAGTCTGTCTGTGTGTGTCTGTCTGTGAGTGTCCATCTGTGTGTCTGTGTGTATCTGTCTGTCTGTCTGTGTGTATCTGTCTGTATGTATCTGTCTGTGTGTCTGTCTGTCTCTGTGTGTCCGTCTGTGTGTCTGTCTGTCTGTCTAAGTGTGTCTGTATGTTAGAGTCGGATAATCCCGCGGGTTGCCGGGGTGTGGGTATAGACGCACAACGGCGGTTCTGCAGGTTTGCGGGTCATGGGTCGGGACGCGGGTCTTCTCAATATCGATTTTTTTCCTGATCACGCCTACTTACGATGATGTCACTTCCGTTTTACAATGACAGCACTTCCAGATTCTTGATGGTCAGCGGGTCGCAGGTCCAAGTTGCGGACAAGGTATTTGCGGATCGGGTAGTGGGTCCAAACGAGTAAGAATGCCGGTTGCGGTCCGGGTTGCCGATTGCAGATTGCTGGTACGGGTTCCAAAAAATGAACATGCGCAGGACTCTACTGTCTGTGTGTGTCTCTCTGTCTGTCGATGTGTCTGTCTGTATGTGTGTGTGTGTCTGTCTATGTGTATCTGTGTGTGTGTCTGTCTGTGTGTGTCTGTCTGTGCCATGTGTTTGTGTGTGTCTGTGTCTGTCTGTGTCATTCTGTCTGTGTGTGTGTGTTTGTCTGTGTGTCTGTCTGTCTCTATGTGTCCGTTTCTGTGTGTCTGTCCGTCTGAGTTTGTCTGTATGTTAGAGTCCTGCATCGGGTCGGATACCTGTGGGTTCCCGGGGTGCGTGTATAGACGCGGAGCGGCGGTTCTGCAGGTTTGTGGGACATGGGTCGGGCCGTGCGTCTTCTCATAGCGATTTTGTACTCCTTTTTTCTGATCACGCCTACTTCCAATGATGTCACTTCCGGTTTACAATGACATCACTTCCTGATTCTCGATGGTCAGCGGGTCGCGGGTCCAAGTTGCGGATAAGGTACTTGCGGATCGGGTAGCGGGTCCAATCGAGTAAGAATGTGGGCTGTGGTCCGGGTTGCGGATTGCAGATTGCTGGTACGTATTCCAAAAAATGAACCTGCGCAGGACTCTACTGTCTGTGTGTGTGTCTCTCTGTCTGTCAATGTGTCTGTCTGTATGTGTGTGTGTCTGTCTGTGTTTGTATCTGTCTATGTGTATCTGTGTGTGTGTCTCTGTGTTTGTCTGTGTGTGTCTGTCTGTGCCATTTGTTTGTGTGTGTCTTTGTGTCTGTCCGTGTGTCTCTGTGTGTGTCTCTGTGTGTGTGTGTGTGTGTGTCTGTCTGTGTCATTCTGTCTGTGTCATTCTGTCTGTGTGTGTCTGTCTGTCTCTATGTGTCCGTCTCTGTGCGTCTGTCTGTCTGTCTGAGTGTGTCTGTATGGTATGTCTCTGTGTGTGTGTCTGTCTGTGTCATTCTGTCTGTGCGTGTCTGTGTGTGTGTCTGTGTGTCTGTCTGTCTCTATGTGTCCGTCTCTGTGCGTCTGTCTGTCTGTCTGTCTGAGTGTGTCTGTATGTTAGAGTCCTGCATCGGCTCGGATACACGCGGGTTCCCGGGTTGCGGGTATAGACGCGCAACGGCGGTTCTGCAGGTTTGTGGGTCATGGGTCGGGCCGCGGGTCTTCTCATAGCGATTTTTTACTCCTTTTTTCTGATCACGCCTACTTCCAATGATGTCACTTTCGGTTTACAATGACAGCACTTCTGATTCTTGATGGTCAGCTGGTCGCGGGTCCAAGTTGCGGATAAGGTAATTGCGGATCGGGTCCAAGCGAGTAAGAATGCGGTTTGCGGTCCAGGTTGCGGATTGCAGATTGCGGGTATGGGTTCCAAAAACTGAACCTGCGCAGGACTCTACTGTCTGTGTGTGTCTCTCTGTCTGTCGATGTGTCTCTCTGTCTGTGTGTGTCTGTCTGTGTGTGTCTGTCTTTGTCGTGTGTGTGTGTCTGCCTGTGTGCCTGTGTGCGGGTTGCTGTGGTGCGGGTATAGACGCGCAACGGCGGTTCTGCAGGTTTGTGGGTCATGGGTCGGGCCGCGCGTCTTCTCATAGCGATTTTTTACTCCTTTTTTCTGATCACGCCTACTTCCAATGATGTCACTTCCTGTTTACAATGACAGCACTTCCTGATTCTGGATGGTCAGCAGGTCGCGGGTCCGAGTTGCGGATAGGATCGGGTAGCGGGTCCAAGCAAGTAAGAATGCGGGTTGCGGTCCGGGTTGCGGATTGCAGATTGCGGGTACGGGTTCCAAAAAATGAACCTGCGCAGGACTCTACTGTCTGTGGTTTTGTCTCTCTGTCTGTCAATGTGTCTGTCTGTATGTGTGTGTGTGTTTCTGTCTGTGTGTGTGTCTGTCTATGTGTATCTGTGTGTGTGTCTGTCTGTGTCATGTGTGTGTGTGTCTGAATGTCTCTGTGTGTGTGTCTGTCTGTGTCAGTCTGTGTGTGTCTGTGTGTGTGTGTTTGTCTGTGTGTCTGTCTGTCTCTATGTGTCCGTCTCTGTGTGTCTGTCTGTCTGAGTGTGTCTGTATGTTAGAATCCTGCATCAGGTCAGATACATGCAGGTTGCCGGGGTGCGGGTATAGACGCGCAACAGCGGTTCTGCAGGTTTGTGGGTCATTGGTCGGGCCGCGCGTCTTCTCATATCGATTTTTTACTCCTTTTTTCTGATCACGCCTACTTCCAATGATGTCACTTCCGGTTTACAATGACAGCACTTCCTGATTCTTGATGGTCAGCAGGTCAGTCACGGGTCCGAGTTGCGGATAAGGTACTTGCGGATAGGATCGGGTAAAGGGTCCAAGCAAGTAAGAATACGGGTTGCCGTCCGGGTTGCGGATTGCAGATTGCAGGTATGGGTTCCAAAAAATGAACATGCGCAGGACTCTGCTGTCTGTGTGTGTGTCTCTCTGTCTGTCGATGTGTCTGTCTGTGTGTGTGTGTCTGTCTGTGTGTGTCTGTCTGTGTGTATGTGTGTCTGTCTGTGTGTCTGTCTGTGTGTGTGTATGTGTGTGTGTATGTGTGTCTGTCTGTGTGTTTGTATGTATGTGTGTCTGTCTGTGTGTGTCTGTCATGTGTGTGTGTCTGTCTGTGTGTCTTTCTGTGAGTTTCTGGGTCAGTCTGTGTGTGTCTGTCTGTCTGCCTGTATGTGTCTGCCAGTCTGTCTGTGAGTGTCTATCTGTGTGTGTGTGTGTGTGTGTATGTCTGTGTGTATGTCTGTGTGTATCGTGTGTGTCTGTCTGTCTGTCTCTGTGTGTCCGTCTGTGTGTCTGTCTGTCTGAGTGTGTCTGTATGTTAGAGTCCTGCATCGGGTCGGATACCCGTGGGTTTGCTGGGGTGCGGGTATAGACGCACAACAACGGTTCTGCAGGTCTGTGGGTCATGGGTCGGGCCGCAGGTCTTCTCAATAGCGATTTTTTACTCCTTTTTTCTGATCATGCCTACTTCTACTATGATGTTACTATGATACTACTATGATGTCACTTCCGGTTTACAATGACATCACTTCCTGATTCTTGATGGTCAGCGGGTCGCGGGTCCAAGTTGCGGATAAGGTATTGGCGGATCGGGTAGCGGGTCCAAGCGAGTAAGAATGCGGGTTGCGGATTGCAGATTGCTGGTACGGGTTCCAAAAAATTAACCTGTGCAGGACTCTACTGTCTGTGTGTGTGTCTCTCTGTCTGTCTGTATGTGTGTTTGTGTGTGTGTGTGTGTGTGTCTGTCTGTGTGTCTCTGTGTGTGTGTCTGTGTCAGTCTGTGTGTGTGTGTCTGTCTGAGTGTGTCTGTATGTTAGAGACCTGCATCGGGTCGGATACCCGCTGGTTGCCGGGGTGCGGGTATAGACGCGCAACGGCGGTTCTGCAGGTTTGTGGGTCATTGGTCGGGCTGCGCGTCTTCTCATATCGATTTTTTCTTACTCCTTTTTTTTTCTGATCACGCCTACTTCCAATGATGCCACTTCCACTTAACAATGACAGCACTTCTTGATTCTTGATGGTCAGCAGGTCGCGGATCCGAGTTGCGGATAAGGTACTTGCGGATAGGATCGGGTAGCGGGTCCAAGCAAGTAAGAATGCGGGTTGCGGTCCGGGTTGCGGATTGCAGATTGCGGGTACGGGTTCCAAAAAATGAGCCTGCGCAGGACTCTACTGTCTGTGTGTGTGTCTCTCTATCTGTCGATGTGTCAATGTGTCTGTCTGTATGTGTCTGTGTGTGTCTGTCTGTGTATTTGTTTGTATGTGTGTGTGTGTGTGTCTGTGTTTCTCTGTGTGTGTGTCAGTCTGTCTGTGTGTGTCTGTCTGTGTGTGTGTCTGTGTGTATGTGTCTCTGTGTGTGTGTCAGTCTGTACTTCCAATGATGTTACTTCCGGTTTACAATGACAGCACTTCCTGATTCTTGATGGTCAGCAGGTCGCGGGTCCGAGTTGCGGATAAGGTACTTGCGGATAGGATCAGGTAGCGGGTCCAAGCAAGTAAGAATGCAGGTTGCGGTTCGGGTTGCGGTTCGGGTTGCGGATTGCAGATTGCAGGTACGGGTTCCAAAAAATGGACCTGCGCAGGACTCTACTGTCTGTGTCTCTCTGCCTGTCGATGTGTCAATTTGTCTGTCTATGAGTCTGTCTGTATGTGTGTGTGTGTGTGTGTCTGTCTGTCTGTCTGTGTGTCTCTGTGTGTGTGTCTGTCTGTGTGTCTGTCTGTGTGTGTGTGTCTGTCTGTGTTTGTCTGTGTGTCTGTCTGTCTCTGTGTGTCTGTCTGTCTGAGTGTGTCTGTACGTTAGAGTCCTGCATCGGGTCGGATACCCACGGGTTGCCGGGGTGCGGGTATAAACGGCGGCTCTGTAGGTTAGTGGGTCATGGGTCGGGCTGCGCGTCTTCTCATAGCGATTAGAAAGAGAAAAGTAAAACTAAAAGGTCGATTTTTACCTACACCTTCTCAGAAAGAGAAAATTAAAAGGTATGTTCAATTTCGCATTTGAACCTGTTAGAGATTTTGACCTGCACCTGAACTGCACGAGTGAGTGATATATGTATGAATGGGATTACATGAGTGAGTGGGAATATGCGTGAGTGATTGTGATTACATGTATGACTGGGATTACGTGTGAGTGGAATTATGCATGTGAGTGGGATTACATGTATGAGTGGGATTACATGTATGAGAGGGATTTTTCATATGAGTGGGTGGTATTACATGTATGATCGAGTAAGATCACATTTATTAGTGGGATTCTGCATATGAGAGAGTGGGATTATGCATATGAGTGAGTTGGATTATGCATATGAGTGAGTGGGATTATGCATATGAGTGGGATTGCATTATGTTTTGTATGTGTCCCTTTTTTATAGTAAATTTACTATAATCTGCATATTAGTGCGTTGGTTTATGCATATGAGTGAGTGGTATTATGAATATGCTTGACTGGGATTACACATATGACATATTCCATGTATGAGTGAGTGGGATTACATGTATGAGTGGTAATATGCATATGAGTGAGTGGAATTATGAATATGAGTGAGTGGTATTATGCATGAGTGAGTGAGATTACATGTGTGAGTGAGTGGGATTACATGTATGAGTAGGATTATGCATATGAGTGAGTGGGATTATTGGGGAATCACTAAGGCAGAGATTCTGACCACTACATGCAAATAATAGCAATAACCAACGTTTTCTATTTGTATAAAACACCAATAAGGGGGCCTATAGTAGCAACATACATTCTTGTCTCCATTATATTCACTTAAGTGCCAGAAATCAATGTGATTTCAATAGTTTATCTGTTAAGCAAAGTCGTACCTACAAAGAAGTGTATTTATCCTGTATGAATGGCACTAGATCTTCGGAACCAAATACATAAGATTCAGAAATACAGAAAAAGACTACATCACATTTAAATGTACATAAAGCCAATAAGAGTTGTTGTTGCTGAACTAGCTGATTCTGCCTACTATTACCAGCAACTCTTGATAGAGGAAAAATGTAAGAGGAGTCTAGGAGTCATAATTTATGGATTTCTAAAGACTTAAACTGGGAATATCTCCTTACCTACGTCTTAAAACAAGTTTTCTTAGCAGCTACAAATGGTCGTGTCTGTCTATCATGGCTGCTGCTGACCAACTGAATCTCTCTGCAAGACCTTCAAAGAGTTACACTTTATGGTGTCATAATGGTAGCTAGCATTATGACCATTGCATAGCAACAGTTTCCACAACAAAACCCTTTGAAAAAATGCAAGGCAGTAAATGGCATACAAGACAAATTGGCAACTATTGATTTGCCTATGCCTTGTTATTTAGCTCATGTACAAATAAAATATTTCTTTGCAGTGACAGCCATGTTTTGTATGTGTCCCTTTTTATAGTAAAATGACTCTAATCTGGATAGGAGTCAATACAGTATAACTGTGTCCATGCCCTGCCTCTTTGTGCCACCTGCATACAATTTCAGCATCAATAAAATACATATTTTTGCACTAAATCTATACTATAAATACATCCACAACAAATAAATCAGATATAAAATGATCACCCCATGGGCAGATAGGGTTTGTGGATTTCTGTTTCTGCACGGAAACATGAATAGCGGAAACCCCGTCTAGCAAATACAACTACAGTATGAGGAATATATTTACCACCATATTTGTAACAATGCTCATGGGCTCATGGTTAGCAGCTAGGTCTGTGGGATCTCCTCATTGTAACCCAGTATTGGTTATTTAGTTATACTGCTTAAAGAAGAGAAGGGTTTAGATTATCACTATATAAGATTTAGTTACAGTATAATGTATCTTTGTTATTATTAGTTTTAGCGTGGGGGTTATTTTGGTTATAGCTAGACTATTTTTAAGCCTGTTTGTATGGTTAATATGGTTATTATAGTGTTTTAATTATGCTTCTTACATACAGTTGGTTATTATATTTAACATAAGTTTTGATCTATTACATATTTAGTGTTACATGGTATTTGCTTAATAGTGAAGGTTTTTGGCAACTGTTATTATCGGTCTTTTGCTTCTTTGCAGTCGAAGCTACAGTTAGCAATACAGGTATGGGAACTGTTATCCAGAATGCTCAGGACCTGGGGTTTTCCGGATAACAGATCTCTCTCTGTAATTTGGATCTTCATACTTTGTCTACTAGAAAATCGTATATATTCAGCCAAATCCCAAATAGTGGATTCGGTGCAACCGTAATTATTACAGAGAGGAATGAAATAATTTCAAACATTTAGAATATTTGGATAAAATATATCCCCTGCGTTCCGTTTTTATGCAGGGGAGCGCAGAAGTAGACGCATTCAGTTTTTTTCAATGGGGCTGTACTCACACATGCGCATGTATTATTATTATTATTATTATTATTATTAATATGTATTTATATAGCGCCAACATATTGCGTAGCACTGTAAAGTAAATGTGATTATACAACTAAATCACATGAATTACATACATAGAACATATGGAGTTACAAACATCACAATCAATACAGGTACAAAAGGTGAGGAAGGATGCAGGCATACAGTCTAAAGGGAAGGAAGTAATACACAAGGTGTGGGAGTGGGCAAGATCGCATTAAGTGGGTGAGAGGACAGGCAGGAGGAGACGCGAGTTAGGAGTTCTGGGTTGAGATCAGGAGATGATATAGGCGACGAACGCAGGAAAAATGCAGCATGTTGCGTCTCAACCTGCGTTCGGCGCCTACAGCCCCATTGAAAAAAACTAATTGCGTCTACTTCTGCGCCCCCCTGCGGCTGAACACATAAAAACGGAATGCAGGGGAGCGCAGCTTCAAACGCTCATCTGTAAGAGCCCTTAATGTTTAAATAGTTTTCAAATAGAATTAATGTATGAAGATCCCTATTACGGAAAGATCTGTTATCCGGAAAACCGCAGGTCCTGAGCATTCTAGATAACTGGTCCCATATCTGTACAAAAATTAAAATGTAATCAAACCAATACAAACACAAAACACAGAATGCTGCATCTCCATCATACTGTAGGTGAAATTTGTTAAATGAAAGATGTTTAACCTGCAGCCCTGCAGCTATTGCTAAAGCAGCTGTATAATTAGGGACTGATGTGATGCTCACACATAAGGTTATATATCAAGGACTAATAATTACATTGTCTGGAACCAACATTTACCTTTCCAGTTGTTGGTCTCACCTCTCAGTGTAGGAAGCTGCTGCTGAAACTAAAATCCCAACTGTCACAAGATTCTCAACTGACACAAGATTCCCAACTGCCAAAAGCTGCTGGCATAGATCAGCCAAAAAGCTTGATTTTGAAAATAAAATGTTTAAGCTGCACCCGTGAACATAAAGCAACTTTAAAATTAGGGACTGATGTTATGCTCACACATAAGATTATATAACAGGGTCAAGGACTAATAATTACATTTTTACAACATTTACCCTTCCAGTTGTTGGTCTCACCTCTCAGTGTAGGAAGCTGCTGCTGAAACTAAAATCCCAACTGTCACAAGATTTCCAACTGCCAAAAGCTGCTGGCAGAGATAAGCCAAAAAGCCTGATGTTTATTTACTGATGTGTTGAGCACTGGCAGGCACCACAAAAGGGTTCAACCAATCACAAATGTCACACGTGTTCATTTTTCCATAAAGGATATTGCTATATTAGAAATATTTAAGAATTCTAGAATATTTAGATTTCTTTCATCCTTCACAGCTAAGAAAGAGTCAATGCTCATTCTATTTCTTTCTATAACTGTCACTTCAGGAGGCAGAAGTTGAATTGTTCTTGTGTCAAAAATATTTCTTCTAGCTGATTAACACATGGGCGCTCCTGTCCCTTCTGTTACTTCATTTTGAATACAAGTTGTTTTCCAGCCCATATCATAGTCAGTGGTGCTGCATGAGTTGCGTCTAAGGGAAGCATGTGCTCTGATGCTGCATCTGGCATATCTCTCATATAGTGTTTCTTCAGCTTCAATGGCTTTTTACATATTGCCAGAAATGGGCACACATTCATTTTAATTAGCCCATTTAATACTGGTTACAATTACTGCTATGTGCCACTAGGCAGCTGGAATATATATTCCTGGTGTATGAGAGTGGTGGCTGTTAAATGGCTAAAAGAATGACACACTCTACATTCAGTCTCCTACACCCATGACTTATTTATCTAACAACAGTAACCAACTACCCACCCTTGCTAAATGTAACTACCCTTCCTGCCCATCATTTTAGCTCCAATATCCATTTCTCATGGTTTCACTTAGCTATCAGTGGAGGAGGAAGCTTCTGATGTTCTTCTAAGGGCAAACAACCTACCAGCTGCCACAGTTTCTGACTTCAAGGAAGTGCTGACTGGAGAAAAGTTCAGCCAATCAGCAGGCAGGTTTTGCAGATACCGGGACAAAGCTTAGCCAGTTGCAGTGAGTTATATTTGAGAAACAAAAATACCAATGGCACTTCTGATGCTGTGAAACAGGTAATATTATTTGTCAATGGCAGCATTTTGGGTCTATACAGAATCCTGGCATTCTGTGTTTGACAAAGGTCACCCATTAGTGCAACCCCATGATTTATCCGCATGGAACTGCACTAATGTGTGTTAACTGTAGCCCAGGTTAATCCTACAATTGAATATATAGTATAATATATATATATATATATGTCTATATTGACATGACCTGGCTCATGTTGAGGTACAATTCACAGCAAGACTCTTGGTGTAGTTTGTAGGGTTGCTGGAGGTTTTGGTACAGAGGGAGACACTACAGATGGGGACTTCAAGATCCACACAGATAACATTTGTAGGACTTTATAGGGTTAAATATCCTACTGATTGGGGATATCGCTTGGGCCCCACTATAAACAATAAACATATCGCAGGAGGCAGGGTGGGGTGAATATTGTAGAAAGCAGGGTGGGAGGAAGTTGCCCCTTTGCAGCCAGTTATGAACTGTAAAAAAAAAGAAAAGATCGTGGTAATGTTTCATACAAATAATTTGTTTGTTAACACGATGTGTAAGGTGCAATTTCCTAATTAAATGTTTGTAATCTACATGGCTTTAGCTTTTATTCATCCATTTTTTCTTTTTTTCTAGAAAAAAATACAGGTCTATCTGTGATTTTCCATATTAATAAAATTGGGATCAAGCTACATTTTTACCAGCCAGGCTGGTGTTGTGGCAATTCACATTAAACAGGAGATCACTTGAGGTAAAGAGTTGAAGATTATTGATACGAGCTGCAAGGATTCTGTACTCCAAAGAGGTAGAATACAGAACAAAGAACAGAGGGAGATTTTATACAATTCTACCCCACACATTATTACAAGGTATGCAAACGGTACAAAAACATTGGTGCGGGAGCCATACCTTGAGCTTGGAGAACAGCCTTGAACATTTGCAAAGGAGTTGCACCTCCCTTTGGGCTCTTACTGATGAGCGTTTTTACCTGCACTCCCCTGCGTTCCGTTTTTCTGCGTTCAGCCTCAGGGGAGCGCAGGAATAGACGCATTACATTTTTTCCAATGGGGCTGTACAGGCGCGTGTAGGCTCCAAACGCAGGAAAAATGCAGCATGTTGAGTCTCAACCTGCGTTTGGCGCCTACACGCGTCTGTGTGAGTACAGCCCCATTGAAAAAATGTAATGTGTCTATTCCTGCGCTCCCCTGCGGCTGAACGCAGAAAAACGGAACGCAGGGGATCGCAGGTAAAAACGCTCGTCAGTAAGAGCCCTTAGGGGTCTTACACACAGGTGTTTGTTTGTGTGCTCCCCTGCGTTGTGCTTTTTTCATTTCAGCCGCAGTGGATCGCAGGAGAAGACGCACTGAATTATTGTCAATGGGGCTGTACTCACACAGACGCATGTATTCACATGTATTCGCTGAACACAGGTAAAATGCAACATTCTGCTTCCCAACCTGCGTTTGGCGCTTACATGTGTGAGTATATCAGTACAGCCCCATTGACAATAATTCAGTGTGTCTACTCCTGGGCTCCCCTGCGGCTGAACGAAGAAAGCGCAACGCAGGGGTGCGCACAAATAAATGCCTGTGTGTAAGAGCCGTTAGAGACCCCCACAGCTGGAAACAATTAAACTATACATAGTACTGATAAGACCTGCTCTGAAGATGTTACACCAGTGGTACAGCAATGAAGGAGTAATTTGTAACCTCTTCACGGTGTCTTTGATGGGAAACTTAGAACAGTACTGACTACTTAAGGGGCGGGGCATGAATCTGCGGGTGAACTCTGTCTTTACTGAGTCAGGCCTGTTATACCAATTTAACCCTTAGTAAATGTAACCAATTTACAATGGTAAAAACAATAATTTGTCATAGAGTTAATGACCATACCAGCTGCTGAATCATTATTTGCTGGTGTTATTTTTGTCACTTTAGAGTAGGGCTGTCCTTTCAGATGCCTGGGGTTTGAGTGTGACTTTCCAACATATTATTAGGATCCCTGGACTTGCACAAGGAAGAGCTCCACATGCTTAATCATTTTAATAGGGTATGGTAAATTGCATATGTTGTGCACTTTGTGGTCAGCATAATTGCTTTAGAGCATACACTAAGGGGGTTATTTATCAAACGTCGAAAATTTCTCACTGTTTTGTTAAAACCACTCCGATCAAATTCCCGCTGACTTTTTTACCATATTTATCAATACATTTTCACGAAAAAATCTGGTGCAGGAAAAGACTCGATAAAATCATTAAAAATTCTGAATTGTACAATTTTGTTTTGATTTGACGCCCCAAAACTCTGACTTTTTCCAGATTATCACCTGAAAACCACAAAATCTTTGGATTATTATACAACACCCTATCCAGAAGATTTTCTCATTGAGTGCCTGCTTTTATCCAACATAGTTGTTACCTGAGAAAGCAGGTGCTATGTGCAAGTTGTAAGGATTATACATAGGCACATAGCATTTAAGCATGTGTAAAATTGCACACAATTTTGCCATTTGCATCTGAGGTTGTAATAGTAAATGAGTTTTACAGGCTTCTCGTACCTCAAAAATACATAATGCATTATATCAGTAGACATGTACTGTATGAGCATTTGTAGTAACCCTGTACTTAAATGCTATGGTACTGTGATATTTTAATACATTAAAATGGAATGTAAGTGAGCATATACAACTACATATACAGATATGGGATCTGATAACCAGAAACCCGTTATCCAGAAAGCGGTGCTCTATTTTTTTTCAAATAATCCAGATTTTTAAAAATGATTTCCCTTCTCTATGTAATAATTAAACTCTCTCCCTTGTACTTGACCCCAACTAAGAGATAATTAATTTTGATTGGAAGCAAAACCGCTTATAGAGTTTATTTAATATTTACATGATTTCTAGTAGATGTAATGTATGAAGTTTTAAATGATGGAAAGATCCGTTATCCGGAAAACCCTACATCCCGATCATTCTGGATAACAGGTCCCAAAATTGTAGTGATGTAAAAAAATTTAAAAACAAATGTACTTTTCATATGCGTAATATTTTTTCTTAATATTGAACCTGTATCACATCTTTTCTAGTTCAACTAGATTACTATTAACCTACAGATGACTGTAAGGAGTGGTATTCTGTGGTGATCATGTAAAAACAGTAATGATATGTTTAATTACTTATCTTCATCTATTCATATTAGAGTCCAATTTTAATCGACGGGTAGATCAGATACACAGGCGTGTGCATCCTTTGCCTTTCCCTAGTCAGTGTATTCTAAATAATAACTTAACTCCGACACTAAGCTACAGTACATGTAGAGAGTCTAATGATTACCGAGAGAGGAATAGTTAGGAGTAACTTAATTATTTCAAAAATAGTACATTGTTTTTAATTGATTATGTTTCCTATTTCTGTAGGGGAGGTGTGTATACTTGTCTCTCCTCTGTGTTGTTACTGTGCAAGGAGGGCGAGGCGCTCCCCACCCCTGTGTGAGCTGACAGGAAGGAAGGCCTGAGGGAAGTAGTACTGTGAGAGAGGTGCAGTAACAAGTTGCTGCAAGATCCAGATATTACTCTGTGTGTGAAAAGTTGTAGGAACCCCAGTGGAAGGAAAGCGGTCATTGTCAGGGCACTGAAGAGCAAAACATGCTATATTTCAGGCACGGAAAGCCGAAGAAAGACCTTCTCAGGACTCTAAGGAAACTGCCACATTTGGTAAAGCTTATATATATTAAATAGATCCCCTTTGGGTGTTTCTAAGGTTGATTGAGTTATTCAGCATGTTTCAGTATTTCATAAATTTCCATTTGGTAAAGCTTATATATATTAAATAGATCCCCTTTGGGTGTTTCTAAGGTTGATTGAGCATGTTTCGGTATTTCATAAAACAGAAAATTATCATATCCCAACAGTGGCACAACCTGAACTCCCTAGACTTCTTGCAAAAATGTTTCTGGGTTACCGGTTGCAGTGCCAAGTCCAGCCTCAACTTCCATGTAAATCCCACAGGTTGGTGGCAGTTTATGGGTAAAATAATCAACGCTTAAAGCCTTCACCTCAGGCCTACTCCCTCTACAGTTACACTACTGGATTTGTACGTATGTATATGCATTTTAAAATAATTTATACAACCTTGTGTGCTCCATAGCCTTACAGTTGCTATCTCCTAAAAAGGGTTGTTAACAACAATGCAAACCATTGCAGTACTTCCATTTTAGTTTCGGCCCAACATGGTCAGTTAACCCCAGTACTCCAACTAATCAGCAATAAAATGCTCTCATTATGCAGGTTGAAATGACCAAATTTGTAAATGCAGAGCTAACATAAATACATCTAGTATAGGTAAATCTAAATCAACTGGACTTGCTGAGTAATCATTGAAGATGTTTCACTACTCATCCGAGCAGTTTCTTCAGAAGCTGCTCGGATGAGTAGTGAAACGTCTTCAATGATTACTCAGCAAGTCCAGTTAATTTAGATTTACCTATACTAGATATACCATGACCTGGACGAATGAAAATCTTCATAGTCATAACATAAATACATTTTCAGGGGCTCACAGTGAATAAAGGGCATCACAAAAGAAGAGCTATAGTGACTGAATAAGCAGGACTGCAAAATGTTTCATATCAGGATAATTAGCATAAGATTAAACAGAAATGAAGAAAATGCCAGAGGCCCATATGGAAATCATTACTTATCTGAAACATCAAGCTGGTACAGAGTAATCAATTATGAGTTAGTGGGAGTTAAACATTATGTAAAATAAGAACATCTAGTTCTGAAATGTTTTATTTGTATTGGCACATCAATCTAGTGACCTTTACCGAATAACTTTCTTTGATAGCATGACAAATTACTTTCATTTTCCCTGTGTTTTTTTTTTGTAAAGCTAAAATTCTTTATTCTCTTGTCACTAAGTTGTCCACCATTTCATTCCCTTGAGTTAAGGATGTTTAGGAACTAAGCACAGTTATTTTGTCTTTGGGATAGAGGGGGTTGTGGTCCCTGGGTAAGATATAATATAATGTTACCATAAAATATTATAGGGATGACACTACAAATGACTTTGGACCTTTAATGCGGTAGTTCACCTTTAATGTAACATTTAGTATGATGAAGGTTTGCAGTAGGTCTTAATTTTTTTAATTTTTTTGTGAATTTTTAATTATTTCCTTTTTTCGTTTAGCAGCTCTCCAGTTTGTAATATTAGCTACTATTTGGTTGCTAGGGGCCTTTTTATCCCAGCAACCAGGCAGTGGTTTGAATGAGAGTCTGAAATTAATAAGAGGGGGTTTGAACAAAAATTTTACAAAAAATAATTACAATTGCAATATTGTAGCTTCATAGAGCAATCTTTTTATTTGAAAGCTGTACAGATGTAATAGAGGAAGGTTAAATAAGACCAACTGAAAACTTGGTAAGAACAGGGCATTCTATAACATACTATAAGTTAACTTGAAGGTGAACAACCCATTTAAAATACAGGTATACAGGTATGGGACCTGTTATGCAGAATGCTCGGGACGTGGGGTTTTCCAGAACTGTCTGGATTTACAAATTAGGAAATCAAGAGAGGACATTGAAGTTAATGACATGGCGATCAGCCAATTGCTGATCATCATGTCATTAGCCTTGCCCCTGATTTCATACACCCACCCCCAATGTCACTGGCCCATCCCCCAACATCACTGGTCTGCCCTCCAACATCATCCAGCCCGGTTTCCCCCAACTGAAGAGGTGGCAACTCTAATGCTAGTCATGACACTACTGAAAGTGTCATTTAGTACAGCAGCTCTATGAACCAACAGATGATGCCCTTGATTAATCTGGGCATTGGACTTGCGTCAGATACTAAGGATATAAACAGATTAGATAGATGTAAATTAATAGCAGCCAAGTAATAATTTATAACTACAGTGGCACCTCCCATGTTAACAGGTTCAGGGGTGCTTCACCAATAAGGCGAGTTGAGGCGGCAGCGCCCCACTAGGTACCAGGGGCAGCAAAAATGCTGCTCCTGGTACTTTAAGAGCAAATTTTTGGGGGAGGGGGGGCAGCAGCAACTGCTGCTGCCTCAGGCAGCGGAGGGGCCAGAATCGCCCCTGAACAGGTTTCATATCATCCATGTCATCATCCCACTAGATTTATTTATGAGCTCCGATGAGGGTTGAAATGTTCACTAATGAACTAAGAAATGCAGAAATATTTACATTAAACCTCCCTTCCTGCTATCTATACTGAAAGGCCTCTGCACTGCACTGTCAGCAGATATTGAGGTAGGAAAGGAAAGTATGGCACACAAAGAGAGGGGAATTAATGAGACATCAAAAGGGGCTTTATGTTGGAAAGAATAGTATGTATTGGAAGGAACTGGCAGGAGACAGGGAAGGGGAAATATAGTGGCAGATAGTGGGTTGAGGATTGAGTAGAGAAACAGGAGCAGGTGGCAAAATGTATTTGATGTGAAGCACAAAAAACTAAAAGATGAGGAGGTGTGAGGAACAGAGGAAGGCAAGAGGAGATGAGCCAGGAAGCTTTGAGATGCAACAAAGTAGTTGGTAAGGAAGGTTAACACACAAGGAATGTACAGACCCCCTACTGTGGGACCAGCAATATTTCTCAGCTTTGAAAGATTAAAGATGGCAATGGCACCGTGGAATTCTGCTTGTGCAAGAGTAGTTGAACTATACTATCAATCTATTGATTTTCAGCAGTGATCTTACTTGCTTGTCTGGGGTTAATATGCTCATTGTACATTTCATACTGGCATTTGTGGGATTAATATACTCATACTAGCATGTCTGTGGTTAATGCGTATTGCCCATTTCTGCAATGATCTTACTTGCATGTCTGTGTTATTATAGCTGCAAGTTGTGGCAAAGAGTGTACAAATATTTTCACCATTGGCACATTCATTTTTGAGGCCCCATATTTCATTGAAACAGTCCTGTTGTGTGTGTACATGGCTGGGACTGGGAGGGAGACAAAAGTCATGAGGGGAGGCGGCGGCTACTGCAGAGATGGGTGCCCTTATGTGTCTGGTGGGCCCCTGGGGTGATATTCTGTGGTGGGCCCCAGGTACCCCAGTCTGATTCTGAATGCAAATAAAATCACCCAATGGTACACTGATTTTTACATAGTGCACAAGTAATGGGCACCTGCCTACCCTTTTCACAGTATTACCTTATGTATCGTTTCATCTAACCAAAAATGAAAGGATTTCTATTTAAACTGCAATGCTAAGAAAACTCTAGTGCAATAAAGCATCTCTTTCATTATGCAGAAGTTAAAACTAATAACAGTTTCCCATAGGAACAAAGATTATGCAATTTGCTGCACTTATATTTTACATGTTGAGCACTACTGCAAACCAATTTGGCTGCTCCTCCGATTACACTTGAGCCCACTTTAAAAAAGAACATGTTAAATCTCTTCCTTTCACCAGCACGAGATCCTGGTCCTCCTGCGTTAATCTCACAACAATCACTTGGACCTACCATCTTTTTTAAAAGCACACAAAGCAGCACAGGCATTCACTTTCACCTGCTACTTTTTAGGCATCATCGACATGTAAAACATTTACACCTGCCAGAAAGCAAAACGAAAAATCTGCACAGGAACCAGTTCAAATATACTAGGAAATGTATGTTGTTATGCAGTTTTATTCAGCATGCCAGTTTCTATGCTGATTTACCAGCCTTGTGCACCCCACGCCGTGCCGGCCCCTCTAGAGCGACCTTGCGCAAACAAGCACGGATGGGCCTGCGTCAGCACGATTAGACATCAGACTCGCTTAACCTTTTTCAGTGGTGGACTAGGGGTAGGCTGCTTATGAGAGATGTTCCTGGCGCCCCCCAAGCTTTGTGCCCTAGGCACGTGCCTCTTCTGCCTACCCCTAGTTCCATCCTGCAGAGCATTTGTTTGTTAGATGGGGTCAGTGACCCCCATTTCAATGCTAAAAAGAGTCAGAAGAAGACAGAAAAAAATTCACTATAAAAAAGAAAAATTGAAGACCAACTGAAAAGTTGCTTAGATTAATTTGTTCTATAACTATACTAAAAAATGAACCACTCCTTTAAAGTATTGTTTTTAGTTTTATGTGTAACTCAACCCTGGATTAGTTTATAATTCACAGGTGCAATGATGAATACACGTTGAAAGACATTTTGGATTCAGGAGAATGTGTACTTTCCAAAAATATATGGCTTCTGAGATGAGCTTACTTTTTTGTAGCTTTATTCCAGTAGCGTCACTAGAGGGGGACGGACCCTGGTGCGTGACGCGCAGCCGGGCCCCGTCCCCTCCGTACGGCCGCATTTGGCCGCATTTGTCAGTGGCGCGCGGGCTGCCAGGGGGCCCTGAGGGGGTGCGGGCCCTGGCCCGCTCGCACCCCCTGCTCCCTCGGTAGTTCCGCTACTACTTTACTCCTCATAAAATGCAACTTGGAGTAGAAAGATATGTACCCATCTTTAATTCATCACAATCTCTTTCCAAAGATGTGTAATTTTCTAGGGTAAACCTACTGTTTGGAATGTTTGGCCTTAAAGTCAGAAGTATGGAGTTTTGTGGTGCGGTGCTTTGGAAATGTGGTCGTGTACTGCTCAGAGTTTTTTACCTATACAAGTGAAAAATCTGCATAAAACAATATATAATTAGTTCTAGGTGCATTCATGAGACATGGAACTTTCTAAATCTACTGTGTTTTTTGTGCATAAAATAAATTATGTTTCTGAAATATGTGTTTATATTATGGGAAATGTGATTTTTTTTCATTTTGTAGACACTAAAAAGAATTAGTTAATTAATTAATGTGACATTAAGGAGAAATCGGTCTGAAATTGGTCTGAAACACACCTTAAATCCTTAAGGTCTTTTTGAGGATAACAAAACAGTAATACATTGATCAAAGTTGTATTTGTAAACCAAATTATTATTTTGCCTATATTATTCTGTTTCAATTGCCCCTTCTGTGTTTTTGACATCACACCATAAATGGTGAATAAAGATAAGATAAATAAAAATAAATATAACAAACTCAATTTTTTTTATTTATCTGACTTGATTTTTTAATTTTTATTCTGTTTGTTATACATGGCTATCCCCTTTCAGCATATGTTCTTTATGTGCTTCTGAAGGATAGGGAATGTGATAGGAACAGAACTTAAACCTTCAAGGAGAAGAATGCTTATGTGCCGGTACATGAAAGAGATGCAAAACATGGAAGCATTACACAGAGGAATACAGATGTACCCTTTGCGCATACATTTGCATATCTACAAGATATTTAATTGTTCATTTATTATTCTGAGATGAAAAGATTTTATTTTGCATTTTTGGAACAACTGAAAAAATATGAACATAGGTAAAAATCAGAAAGGCATTTTTTAAAGGAGAACTAAAGCTTAACTAAAGAAGTAAGTAGAAATGCTGTACATGATGTTTTGTGCTTCTGTACCAGCCAAAGGCAACCACAGCCCATTAGCAGTAAAGATATGTCTCCAAAGATGCCCGAGTAGCTCCCCATCTTCTTTTTCTGCTGACTCGCTGCACATGCTCTGTGCTGCTGTCACTTATTGAGCTTAGGGACCCACTCACAATATACAATAGAAATGTCACAATATAAAACTGATTAGTAATTAATACAGATAATTACTACATGGCAGCACAGAAACCAGCACTAGTATCAGAATTTAATAATCAGCCCTGTAGCATCAGCTTATATTACAGACCAACCTCATTTTCTGCTGGATAATTTGTGACGACCCCTAAGCTCAGCTTCTCAACAGCTCAGAGCCGACTGAACATGTGAGTGTCACAGACACTTTCCAAGATGGTGACCCCCTGTGACAAGTTTGAAGTCCTGGATCATTGCTGCTATTGACAAGCTGAAACTTTAGGCTGGTGCAATAAGTTCATTATAAAATAATGCATTTTTAGTCACATTTATTTTCAGGGTTTAGTTCTCCTTAAACGGGAAGAACAGGCCAAGTCCAGGTACACTTAAGCTCAAGGCACTCTGCATGCTTTTTACCACAACAGATTTGTAACGGTGGAGATAATTTTCATTGGCAGCTGCCTCCAATTCCTATGTATGGAAAACACTGCCAAACATGACAAACTCTGCCACTTTCAGTTTGGGACTACTTGGGGACACCATAGACAACATGTTCCCCTTTAATGAAATGGGAAGTGGTTGCTGGTAGAAAACGACATCTTGACCGTTGCTTCTTGAAAGGGCCAAGATCAAGCCTAAACTTGAAAATAGTGCAATATGCATATGCGATATGGACATAATCAATAAAATTGTTTCTGTAATATACATTATAAATGTGTTCTGGTTAGGGATGCACCAAACCCTGCTTTTCAGAGTTCTGCTGAATCTAGAATATGGAATGCATACCGAACCAAATCCAAACTCGTCTTCTGCACTGGAAAAGCTGCCACATTGGTGGAAATACCCGACACACACAGACACATGTTCCTAAACTGACACAATTTCTTTCAGTTATATAGGGTTTGTATTTGATTCAACCAGGCTCTTGGATTTGGCCAAATCCTGAGCTGAATCCAGGATGGATCTGGTGCATCCCTAGTTCTGGTCTATAAAGGGCTTAATAAATAGCCTCCATGCCTTTGAGAGATGAGTTAACGTAGAAGTCTCCTCTCCTATGGGCCACATGTTCCCTCTAGGTTTGCCACCTGTTCCCTCTAGGTTTGCTACCTGTATGGGATGCCCGGGTCAAAACTTCAAAATTTTGAAAAACTGCAGAATTCTAAAAGATAAACACGGGGATCAGTAAATTACTGACCAACATGTCATAGCCCCATGGCATCAGCCAAACCACCCTGCAACATCACTGGCCTGCCCCATAAAATCACCCAGACACACATACACACCTTGCCTGGACCATTCGGCAGTAAAAGGTGGCAACCCTATTCCCACCCCTTACACCTCTTGGTAGCAGCAGATACAGTGACACAACTTCATCTTAATACAGATGAAGCTTCTTGATGGCTCATAACTGGAAGAGAGTGGGCAGAGAGATGCTCCTAATACAGACTATGAATGAGATGAACTGTATTGCTGCCTGTGAGCCAGGCTGATCCCCAACATCAGTGCCCAACCTCATTGGCTGAATGAAAATGACTCCCAGAATAGTAGAGACAGTTATAAAAGCAAACGAAATATCAACTTCATTGTAATAACCTTGGTTTGGTTTAGTAATGTATAAACAGGCAGGTGTCTAAAAATAGTTTGAGGTGTACTCTAAATATGTGACGCAGTAAATGGAGGATCTCGACTAGACTTGTTTTTGGTCCCATTTGCAGCCTTTACGGCAGATGTAGTATTAGCCTTCAAAAGTGAAGTGACTCAAGGCAAATTGTAATTTATTTCTAATCACAGTCAAATGAGCTACCACTGAGTAATTACATGAACATTTCAACTTACTAATTAAAAATTCCTTTTTAAAAAGTATTTAATACCCTTTAAAGCAAATATATCATTCCCACCCTGATCACAGAGCTTAAGTGTTTCCTTGACCAATATCTGTTGTCTGAATACCTTCCTTGGTTTATATACACCAGAACTCCGTCAGCCATCCATTTAATCTTAACTTGTAATTCATTAATTGCCTAAAAATTAATTTGTTTTATTACATGTACAGATTTAAGATATAGATAATGGTATACTTGATGTGTAGATCAGGCCTGGACTGGAAATCAAAATAGGCCCTGCCATTCCAAGTACACAGAGGCCCAAACAGCCCCTATCAGGTAACCTTCTATGGAACCATACAGCAGCCCCTCTGGCATTTGCCAGAACCCACAGATTGCCAGTCCGGGCCTGGTGTAGATTACAAATACATATTAATATACTAATTTAGACTCTTTTGAGACTAACTGGTGTTACAGGGAGGGGGAAATTGGGCAAAAATAACATAAATGATGTTGAGGGCCTTCCTAACTGAGAAGTATGTGTGTCTTTTTGTGACTAACAGAATTAGTGCGTACTGAAGCTAATAAATTATTTCATACCATATTCACATTCACTTGAGATATGAGAACAATTGTTTCTTAATACTTCCCCAGTAAGACCTTATAGATCCCTCATAAGCCTTTATAGATCCCTGATAAAAATGCATTGCTGTTTGGGCCCTATGAAGGAGGTGGGGTTGTCTAAATGACATAGATCAGATTGATTAGCCCCCCAGTGCTTTGCTTTGGATCAGTACTAAATTAAGGTCCATTCCCATTTGTTGGAGTCTAGTCACCTCGTAAAACTGGCCATTTATAGATTGTGATTGCGGTATATAAATTCTTGCTGCGTCACATAAGGGTTAAAGCGATACTGACACGTTCCTATAAAAATCATAGGAACGTGTCAGTATAAAGTAAATGCTGCATCCAACCCCAACGAACCTGAAACCGCCCCATGAACCTGTGTGCTGCCGACCCGCTGACACCATTAACAGATCTTCCGTGTTGCTTCAGTGACGCAGGGCTGGGGGCGGAGCGATCCTTCCATAGGCTGAATTCCTGTTTCCTGTTGGAAGGATCACGCCACCCCCAGCCCAGCATCACTGAAACCATTCAGAAGGTCTTTTAGCAGTGTCGGAGGGCCGAGTGAATGCAGGTTTGCGGGGGCCTTTGTGTGGGGCTTTGAGGGGAACGATTACGGGTGCAGCATTTACTTGATACTGACACGTTCCTATGATTTTTATAAGAACGTGTCAATATTGCTTTAAGGGGCAAATTCACAAAAGCGTGAAGCGCCTAACGCTAGGGCAAATTCACCAGCGTGACATAATTTCGTTACTTCGCCGATTTACTAACGGGTGCTGGCGTAAATTCGCTAACGAAGTAGACCTACTCTAGCGATACTTCGCACCCTTACGCCAGGCGAAGTTGCACTATGGCGAAGGGACGTAACTATGCTAATTCACTAACTTGCGCATTTTACTGAACGTTACCTCTTGCGCCAGACATGCATTCGCCACCTCAGACCAGGCAAAGTGCAATAGATTAGATAGGGATTGCTTCAAAAAAAGTAGAATTTTTTTCTAAGACCCAAAAAACGCTAGCGTCTTTTCCTTTTTTTAAGGGTGATAGGCTGAAAAAGATTGTAAATTTTTTTGGGGTTTACCCTCCTTCCCCCCTACATTTCCTAACATGGTATCTAAACTAAACAGTGGGCACATGTATAGGGCAGAATAACAACTCTATTTTATTTTATGAAGCTTTCGCAGGCTTGTCTAGTGTAATTATTTGCTGCAACATATACGTCCATTGTACTTTAACTTGGCGCCGTATGCAAATTAGGCATCGCTATCGTAACTTCCCTTTCCTTGACGAATTAACACTAGCGCAAATTTGCTACTGTTTGCCTCCAGGAGTGCAACTTCAGATTTTAGTGAAATAGCGGCGCCCTGGCGAAACTTCGTCTGGCGAAGTGTGGCGAAGCCTGCGCTGGCGCAACTCCGCAGGTTAGTGAATTTGCCCCTAAGTCTTATCTGAGAGATGCTTTATATTACTCAGTAAAGTCAGCAAAGCATTCTACCATTTTTCATGATAATGTAACAATAGATTCTTATAGACTTCATTTTATACAATTAATCCAAATTATTTCCTTTTTCCTCTGTAATAATAAACCAGCACCTTGTACTTGATCAAAAACAAAGATATAAGTATCCTTATCCTTGCGCTCCCCTGCGTTCCGCTTTCTTCCGTGGGCAGGTGGGACACTCTCTTGCATTAGAAGAGTTGAACCAGAAATTCAGCTCTTAAAGTTACCAGTGTAGCTTATTCGCTGTTGCCATCTGAGGCAACTAGTCTCATTGGTGAAGCACCCCTGCAGTCATAATCCTGCAACCAATTACCAGTTTTAGGTTGTGAGCATGGCACACTTTACCTTTTGTATCAGGTATCAGTTATGTATTTTGTACATAATTTATATGTTCAATGTCATACCCCTTCTACTGCATTCTGGAATATATTGGTGCTTTATAAATACTTGTTAATTAGAAAAGAAAGGTCTTTTTTTTAATTTTATATAGTGAAGTAAATTAAGACCTACTGAAGACATTCTTTGAATAGATCTATAAATAATGTACTTAAAGTTAATTTGAAAGTAGACTTTCCCTAATTAGCAAGACTGTAAAAAAGACCAAAGTTTAAATACTGTATATTTCAGTATATACCAGGCACATGTAATGGAAATGACCATTAAATGCAAGAAAAATACCTTTCTGAAAATAATCCTTTCTTTGACGTTCTGAAAAAAAAATCTCTGCAGGAAATCTTTGTTGAATGCCTACATTTGGCTCTGTAAGGGGTTTTATTGTCATGCAGTTTTATACACCTCTATATTAATATTAGTCTAGCAGCAATGAAGTAGTGAAAACCAGATTTCTACGTCAAAACCTTCTACTTTTCTGCATAAAGTAGGAAGACGGTTATGAGGATAGCTGCAGATGTTCACATAAGGTTAACTGTAGGCTTTTTAAGTTAACTGCAGGAGAAAGACTATAGTTTATTTTGTTACCGGTATTAGCAAACGGTGTACAGTTGGAAACCTGTAGGTGACTTCTGATAGTTGCAGAAAGTTAAGTTATCTGCAAATGGTAGACTATAGGTTATTAAGTTATCTGCAGAAGGTAGTCTATAAGTTCTTTAGTTATCTACAGCAGGTTGCCCATAAGTTCTAAAGTTGTGTTTGGAACATAGGATGTAGGTTCTTTAGTTATCAGTTAGATGTAAATTCTCAAGCTACAATATCTGCAGCTACTGGTTATCTACACTTCTTTACATAGGTTCTTTAGAACCTGTAGAGAGTAGATAGTAGGTGTTCTAATTTCCTATAGAGGATAATCTGTAGATACAGTTGAGCTACCTAATGTGCAGATGAACTCTGCAGAATCTGGTCACATCATTTGTAAAAACAAATGATATGCAAAATATAACCAACATTTTTAAAAATATCCTCTGTAGCACATCTGGATTGACAATCTGGCACATGCCCAAATTTCAAAGACTATCTGCCTTTTAATTTTGTATAAAGACCATAAATTAAATTCACGCATTTGTCTTTAAATGAGTCCCTAGTCACAGTCGATTACTGATATGCAGCTTTCTCTGTCGTTAGTCTCTGTCATTTGTCAATGCATTGAAGAGTGTCACATCAGCCGTAAACGGATAAGGAGGAAAAAGCAAAAAAAAAATCTTTAGTCTAAAAAAGCCAATCTGAATCAGAAATAAGGGCATAATTGTGCGTATTTAAAATGCTTAGATGTACAATGCACTCATCAGAAAGTAAAATCTCATTTGCATTTAGATAAAGACATGCTAAGATAAAATGAAAGCACAAAGGGAAACACCAGAAGAAACTGGCATCACCCTGAATTCTTTCTATTTTTGACTGATTTCCTAATCCTGCAATTTAAAGGGGTGGTTCACCTTTAGGTTAACTTTTATTATGTTATAGATTGGCTAATTCTAAGCAACTTTTCATTTGGTCTTCAGTATTTTTTTTTATAGTTTTGTAAAGAGGAACTCCACTCCTTTCCTGCCAGGATTTCAAATGATGCAGAAAGAGAAGAACTGTTACACATGTGCAGGCTGGCCCGATACCCGCGGGACCTGCAGGTCAGTCGAGTTTGGCCCGACTTAGCACCCCCACCATACACTTCCGGTTTCCGGGTTCCGGTTTTATAGCCATGCCCCTTTTGTGTCATTGGCGGGGAAGGTCGGCGCAGGTCTATAAAAGGAACCCGGAAGTCGGCAAGGTATGGGCTACTTTAACAGCCTGGTATAAAATAAAGATGCTGAACTCTCTATTTTAGTAGAACAGGTAAATTAGAACCATAAAAGAACAAATACAAAAAAAGTCAGTAAAGAACATAGCAATACGGTAACACATTTTATGAACCCCTGTGGTGCACCACATATAACAGAATTCAGGCCTGATTGTTGTGGCGGTTCACCTTTAAGTTAACTCTTAGTATGTTATAGAATGGCCATTTCTAAGCAATTTTGCAATTGGTCTTCATTATTTTTTAAGTTGTTTGCCATCTTCTTCTGAATATTTCTAGCTTTGAAATGGGGTCAGTGACCCCCCTCTAAAAACAATTGCTCTTTAAGTCTACTGTACATGTTTATTGTGACGGCAACTTTGTATTGCTCATATTTTCAGGCCTCTCCTATTCAAATTCGCCTGTTCGCTGATTTAATTAATTAAACATATAGAGGATGTAGTTTCCCTTATCCAAACTAACAATTTTATATAGTCAGCATTGGTTCACTTTTCTGATAGAATTATTTCTTGAATATCGAAAACAAACATCACAGCAGTGATAGCAACCAATCAGCAATTCGATTTTAACAGTTACCTAAATATTATAAGAAAAAAAGCAAAGCTCTTTGCTATGGACAGCATCACTGGTGACGTTTGTCTTTAATGTTAATAAATATGCCCCTTGTGTGTGTTGGTACGCACTTATCTGTAATCTGTGGTGATAAATCCATGAAATCGAGTACATTAAGAGTGGATATCCATCCATTATTCCTAGGGATTGCAGTTTCCAGTATATAGTCCTGACTCTCCTTTTGAATAAAACTTGGCCAGCAACTAAGCAGGGGAATCCAACATGAACGGCACTGGGACCTGGAGCTCTAACCTGCTCTGCTCAGAGAAGGGGCCTGACTTATGAACCTTCTGTTTCTCATGTTATTGCCAGAATCCCTAATTGGATACTAGATCTTCAATATCTAAAGTGAAGGCCTATTGGTACTGGTTCCTAAAGCTCCCCATAGACGCAAAGATTTCTATTGCTGAACGACCGATTTTAGGGAAGTCCAACCAATCCTTCGAAATTATCGTGCAGTTAGTGGGATTTGAACGATTGAACATCTTACGATTATTGGCCGATATCTGTCAGAAAATTGATCGGCCAGGTTAAAAAATCTTTATCGGTCCCAGTGCAATCTATCGATGTTTGCAGGGCCAAGTAGGCAGCTACCCTTTGTTTTCCTGGCAACATCGCCTGAAATGGTCTTTTTAGTTGATGGACAATTCGTACGATCGTTTCAAGATAATCGTGATCTCATGATGACGATCGGATCTTTTAAAAATCTTTACATCTATGGCCAGCTGAAGGACTAAAATTGCAAGCAGAGTAAAGTCCTTCTGTGACTGCCACTAACTGGCACACTTAGTGGAACCTGTAGTTGGTTACTGCACGTTACCAACTTTGCATCCCAGGGGATCTCACTCTCCCTTCTGCTGCCAGATCTGTGCCAGATCTTATTGCCTTGCCTTCCTCTTTCTCTTTACACAGTCACATGGCATTAGCATTGCTGTTTCCGGATGACTAATGCTGCCTCCTGCAAGCTGGAGGTGACATTTGCACAGCCAAGAAAATGAGCTACCAGACACTAGTTTACCTAAAACTATTTAATGTAGGGTAACAATTATGGTTGATCCAAATGTTATTAATAGGGAAAAAAGATAAATATATAGGTAGGTCAGTATTTTTTCAATAAAGGTGGCTACCCTAATTGCATTCTGTGCAGTGTATTTGCTGCCCCTAACCCTTCTCATAAATTCAATCCCCCTACAGCCACTGATTAATCTTAAAATTCTTAAAGTTTCTGTGCAGGTCAGGGCGCTTATGCGGGGGCCCAGTTCCACTGCTGTGTCTGGTATAAAAATGTGAGCTCTTCAGCCCCACTGGAGCATGAATGAGTTTGAATTATTTGTAACATACCCTTTCCTTTTTGTATACTTCCCCTTATGTATTATTTAAAGAATCTTCATAAAGGATAAAAAGTATGCTGGAAATTATAAAGCCACACAATGTAAACCCATTGCATTATATGGCATCGCAGCTGCAGCCCTGTTTTTAAACCTAAAAAACTGAAAAAAAGAACTTCAATAATGAGACTGATTACAAAAGGCTTTTTGACTCTCTTGCCAGTCTCCGTGTTCTTCTATCTCATCAGCGTGGAGAGCAGCGTGTGTCTGCATACATTTATCTTAGTTACATAGTTACATAGTTACATAGTTAAATTGGGTTGAAAAAAGACAAAGTCCATCAAGTTCAACCCCTCCAAATGAAAACCCAGCATCCATACATACACCCCTCTACTTTTAATTAAATTCTATATACCCATACTAACTATAGAGCTTAGTATCACAATAGCCTTTGATATTATGTCTGTCCAAAAAATCATCCAAGCCATTCTTAAAGGCATTAACTGAATCAGCCATCACAACATCACCCGGCAGTGCATTCCACAACCTCACTGTCCTGACTGTGAAGAACCCCCTACGTTGCTTCAAATGAAAGTTCTTTTCTTCTAGTCTAAACGGGTGGCCTCTGGTACGGTGATCCACTTTATGGGTAAAAAGGTCCCCTGCCATTTGTCTATAATGTCCTCTAATGTACTTGTAAAGTGTAATCATGTCCCCTCGCAAGCGCCTTTTTTCCAGAGAAAACAACCCCAACCTTGACAGTCTACCCTCATAATTTAAGTCTTCCGTCCCTCTAACCAATTTAGTTGCACGTCTCTGCACTCTCTCCAGCTCATTTATATCCCTCTTAAGGACTGGATTCCAAAACTGCACTGCATACTCCAGATGAGGCCTTACCAGGGACCTATAAAGAGGCATAATTATGTTTTCATCCCTTGAGTTAATGCCCTTTTTTATGCAAGACAGAACTTTATTTGCTTTAGTAGCCACAGAATGACACTGCCCAGAATTAGACAACTTGTTATCTACAAAGACCCCTAGATCCTTCTCATTTAAGGAAACTCCCAATACACTGCCATTTAGTGTATAACTTGCATTTATATTATTTTTGCCAAAGTGCATAACCTTGCATTTATCAACATTGAACCTCATTTTCCAGTTTTCTGCCCAGTTTTCCAGTTTAGACAAATCACTCTGCAAAGTGGCAGCATCCTGCATGGAACCTATAGTTCTGCACAATTTAGTATCATCTGCAAAAATAGAAACAGTACTTTCAATGCCCACCTCCAGGTCATTAATAAACAAGTTGAAAAGCAAGGGACCTAGTACAGAGCCCTGCGGTACTCCACTAACAACATTGGTCCAATTAGAAAATGTTCCATTTACCACCACTCTTTATAGTCTATCTTTTAGCCAGTTCTCTATCCAGGTACAAATACTATGTTCCAGGCCAACATTCCTTAATTTAACCAGTAACCTTTTGTGTGGCACTGTATCAAATGCTTTAGCAAAATCTAAGTAAATCACATCCACTGCCATCCCAGAATCGAGGTGTCTACTTACATTCTCATAAAAAGAAATTAAGTTAGTCTGGCAAGATCTATTACGCATAAAACCATGCTGGCACAAACTCATAGTATTATGATTTGCTATGAAGTCCAGTATCTTATCCTTTATTAACCCTTCGAAAAGCTTTCCTACCACTGACGTCAGACTAACTGGCCTATAGTTTTGAGGCTGAGAACGGGATCCTTTTTTGAATAGAGGCACCACATTAGCAATTCGCCAGTCTCTCGGCACTATGCCAGATCTCAATGAATCCTGAAAAATTAAGTAAAGAGGTTTGGCAATCACAGAGCTAAGCTCGCTAATTACCCTGGGATGAATACCATCTGGCCCTGGACCTTTGTTAATCTTAACATGTTCTAGTCTCTTTTGAATTTCATCATGTGTGAACCATGCATCATTAGTTGTATTACTAGAATTGGGACTGTTAAGAAGGAAACCTTCACTTACTGATTCCTCATTTGTGTAGACAGATGAAAAATATGAATTCAGAATCTGCGCTTTTAATTTGTTTTCATCAACCAGCTGACCCCCCTCTGATAGTAAGGGACCCACCCCTTCCTGCTTCATTTTTTTACTATTAACATATTTAAAAAATAATTTTGGATTTTTTTTACTGCTTACTGCAATATCCTTTTCTATAGCAATTTTAGCTTGCCTTATAGCTTCTTTGCATGATTTATTGGCCTCCTTGTACCTTATAAATGATTCGGCTGTACCAGCTAACTTGAAAGTTTTAAAAGCACGTCTTTTCTTACCCACCTCAACACCAACGCTTCTATTGAACCAAAAAGGTTTTGCTTTGCAACGACGTTCCTTGCTTACAAGCTTGCATTATGTTAATCTGCAGCTTTATGAAATGTTAGCATTTCTGATGTAAATTGTCACCTTTAATTGGCAAAATAATTTGGCTAAAAGATTTCCAAGTTTCAGTTCTTAAATGACTTTAAAGTCTTATTAGATAATGTCTTTCCCTGTCTGTGTCCCATCTGGGGCTTCACGCTAATTGTACGAAATGAGATACATTTTCTAAGTCTCAGAGGTCCAGCTGCTAAATTATTGACATTGCAATTATTGACCAATTTTCTGCACTGAAAACCATGGACTAATCCACTCTGTCTAGAGTTTTAGGCTCAGCTTCGGCTGATCAGCATTAGAGCTCCTACATATGAGGTTTTTTTTGTGTGCGCTTGCTTGATGTGCGCTTGAGTCTCAGGTTTGAGCACACCTAAATGCATCATTTAAAGGAATTGTTCAGTATAAAAAAAACCGGGCAAATAGATAGGCTGTGCAAAATAAAAAAAAATTCTAATATAGTTAGTTAGCCAAAAATGTAAATGTTAATAAAGGAGCACAACATTTTCTTTTGAATCTCAGTGTAAATATACTGTATATGTGTATCCGACAACTGTTCTTTTAATTTTTAAAAGCATAACTGTCTGTTGGTGTTACACCCTTGGTTCCCTTTTGGCCACAATACAGTGGAAATATAAACCTTATTCACATCCTGAGAATTAATAACAGGTTGGGCTTTAAACTGTTTTTCAATTCATTTCCAGAAACGGAGTGTTTCCATTATTACTGAAGTGATGGTAGCTCTTGCTCACACAGCAGATGGTGGATAATAACATTGCACAGCCTTGATCACCACTTGTATGCTTAAATACATCTTTAAGTAGTAAAACAGATGATTAAATGCATAGTATTTTCTGTATTAAATAACAAAGCTGTTGCTTCTTTATCCTTGCTGCAGGGAGATGTCATCCTGGTTGCAATACAACCGCAAGTACTCGCCTGAAGTTTCGGAAAACGAAGAGCTCCAAGTGACATCCCGCCAGCATTTTACATTCTAGACGGCGGGAAGGTTTTTCGGGGAGATTAGTCGCCCAAAGAAGAGGAGATTTGTCGCCCGGAATCTTAGCCCTTAAAAAGAAATAAAATCAAGGTAAAGCATATCAGAAATAGAGTTTTCCAATCATACATATGGGTCTTGCTTGTCCTCTTAAAGTCAGTAAATTACATCTCTTTTGAGTTTTGGAAATGTGTGCTTGCTATGCTAGCTCCTGTAGTACATATCCAATATGGAGGATTTATGGAAATAATATACTCTTATTCATTGTGAATGATATTGTGAGTCTCTCTACAATATAAAGGACTGATTAGTAGAATAATAAGTTTAACATGCCTTTAGATTACAATAATAAGTTTAACATGCCTTTAGATTAGCATTCAAATCCCTCTGTCATGCAAACTTTAATAGGGGATATCCCCTTATGTCCTCCCAGCCCCCCAACTACTGGTCACACATATGGATTATGGGTTACCACCTGCTAGTATTTTACCGGTCCAGTCGGTAAAAATGATATTTGATGCAAATGTTTTAATAGGGGTGAAAGATAAAAATATAGGTATTTTTTTCCATTAAAGGTAGTATGACCTGGATAGTTTGTACCCAGGTTGGGCCCTATTTGTAAGAGGAGGGTATAACTAATGTGTTGTGGTGCACTTGTCTTTTTACACAGATTATTTGGAAGCCAGTGATACATAAACAGTAATCTATTTTATGAAATAAAATGGCAATAAATACCAAATTGTGACAAACTATATAGCAGATCAATTAAAGTGGACCTGTCACCTACACATAAAAAGCTGCATAATGAAAGTCCTTTGCAAATTAAATATGAAACCCAAAAAAAAAAATTCATTAATAGATCCATACCTGTTATAATTGTGTTTTAATATCTAAACTGTCAATCAACTATTACCTGCCCCGCCTCTATGCCCGTGGCATAGAGGCGGGGCAGTCAATTACGTTCACTTTCCATTCAGCACTTCCTACATGTCACTGCTCTCCTCACATTCCCCCTTCCCTTCTCAGGCTCTATAATTGTGTAGGGCCCTGCACATGGACATTAGGTCCCCCATTCTGGTGCATACACAAGATTTTGGGGTGATACACAATTTTCCTTAATAACCGTGTCCACAAAATGGCTGCAGCCTGCTTGCTGTGATTTTATAATTCCAAGACAGAAGAAAACAAAATTGAAATAATAAATACAGTGTAAGTAAAGTTTATTTTGCTCAACTAACATGATAGAAAATAATTTGAAATTATTTCTTAGGGTGACAGGTCCCCTTTAAATTTTGTCTGTATCAGAATATTCACAATACTTCAGTATCAATGCCATTTTAGTTACAGGCATTCCCTATGACTACATCCAGAAGAGCCATAAACTTTACATTTTTGGAATATTTTTAGAAGAGCCTCATACTCTGCCCTCAGATTCTTCAAGCAGGGGCATCGTTCTTCCCTATACTTTTTATTGAGGGTACCTGTATTGCAGGGTTTTGGTAAAGTATTGTGGTTTGTGTTGTGGCTGATTTAAAGGAGAAGGAAAGCTACAGAGGCATTTTATTGCCAATAGATTAGCTGCAATAGTGCAAGCTATAACACTATATTTATTCTGCAGAATGCTTTACCATACCAAGTAAAAAGCTCTCTGTTTAGGATAGCAGCTGCAGTATTAGCTTGGTGTGACATCACTTCCTGCCTGAGTCTCTCCTTGCTCACTTATAGCTCTGGGCTCAAATTACAGCAGAGAAGGGAGGGGGGGAAGAGGAGCAAACTGAGAATGCTCACGCCCGGGGCAAGGAGGTTTAAGATGAAGGCAGGAAGTCTGATACAGAAGCCCATGTGAACACTTTGAAATAGAAACATTTGGAGTTGGAGCAGAACACCCAGTAAAGCCGAGTATGCTTAGCTCTGCCCCCAGCAACCCAGTTCAGAACACCTGCTGTAGTGATACCATATTGTACTGACCAACCGTACTGAATTAAAATATAACTTTTAATTAATTAACAATTAAAATATAAAACGCACCATGCATGAACAGTGTAGCACCCCACAACCAAAATAACAAACTCACTGTGTTTAAGAGCGCAGTGCTGGACCCTTTCCCTAAAAAACACTCAATTAAAAACTGCGAAAGGTAAACAGGTGGTGAGACTTTCGTTAGATCACGAGTTTGGTCTCAATAATCAAATTCTTTTTACGTCTAGTAAGTAACGAGCCACAATGGGCTGCCCCCCTCCCTTCCAGTCCCACACGGCGCAACTGCCTGTCTACGTTGGGAGCGATAGGAGCTGCTCTCACCTTCGTCCACCTTTGCCGCCTTGCCCTGCATGTTTCGCCACGTGAACGAGGGGCATTAGCCCATGTGTACACAATAGAAGGAAAGAACTGTAGTGTTTCTTTTGACAGAGGACTCAGAGCAGCACCTCTTTGAGGGTTTACTGGTATATTTAGGTTGACCTTTCTGATAAGGCTTACTTAGTTTTAATCTTTCCCTCTCAATAAGCTGGTTCTGCTTCATATTAGGATTATTTATATTTTAATTCTGATGCCGGCGACAATTCTAGGCGCCCATTGATTTTAATGGGCGGCAGAATTTTTCAGCGAAACGGGAGAAATTCGCCCATCACTACTAGTGATAGCTGTGTACTTGCCGCCTAGCTCGTTGCTCAAACGCACAAAACCAGCCAGGAAAAACCATCACAGTCTGGTGAGTGGAGCTGTGGAAGCACTTCAGGACTGTTTTGACTGCACAGATTGGAACATGTTCAGGGAGGCTGCTACCCACAACGACTCCATCAACTTGGAGGAGTACACAGACTCTGTTACCTGCTACATCAACAAATGCATAGAGGATGTTACCGTCTAAAAAAACTGTCACCACAAGAGCCAACGAAAAACCCTGGTTTACAGCAATGGTCCGTGCACGGCTAAGAGAGAGAGAGATGCTGCTTTCTGGTCAGGGGACAGAGCTGCTCTTAAAACAGCCAGGGCCAACCTCTCTCAAACCACCCGACAAGCAAAGCAGGACTACACATTGAAGATTCAAAATCATAACACAAAAGACTCACGCAACTTATCGCAAGGCATTCAGGCTGTCACACAGTACAAGCCTGCGCGGAGCAGCAGCGATGAAGACGCCACACTCCCAGAGGAACTGAACAAGTTCTACGCACTGTTCGATGCACTAAACAAAGAGCCTGTGAGGAAAACCACACCTCCTCTCACCGACCAAGTCATCTGTCTACCTACGGCCGACGTGAGGTGAACCTTAACCAAGGTCAATCCACAAAAGGCTGTTGGACCAGACAACATTCCTGGTCGTGTGCTCAGATCAACTGGCTGACGTCTTCATTGACATTTTCAACACATCGCTAAACCAGATGATCATCCCCACATGCTTCTAGTCCACCACCATCATTCCAGTGTCAAAGAAATCTTCAGTAACCTGCCTGAATGCCTACCGCTGTTGCACTAACCCTGGTCATCATGAAATGCTTCGAGAGATTTGTGATGGCACACATCAAGAGCACCCTCCCCTGCTCACTGGACCCATTAAAATTTGCATATCGGCCAAATAGGTCAACTGAGGATGCCATATCTTCTGCTCTCCACCTCTCACTAACTCATCTGGACAAGAAAGACAGTTATGCGAGAATGCTATTTATAGATTTTAGCTCAGCATTCAATACCATCATCCCTCAAAAGCTGAGCGGGCTGGGATTGAGCACCTCTTTGTGCAATTGGATCTTGGACTTTCTGTCAGAGAGGCCTCAGTCTGTTCTTATTGGCGACACTGTTTCCAGCACCATCACATTGAGCACAGGAGCTCCTCAGGCATGTGTTCTCAGCCCGTTGTTGTACACATTGCTGACACATGACTGCATATTAGACACAGCACAAACCACATCATCAAGTTTGCAGATGACACAACTGTGGTGGGGCTCATCAGCCACAACGATGAGTCTGCGTACAGAGATGAGGTTCAGCAACTGTCTCGTGCAGTTAGAACAACCTGTCACTGAATGTGGATAAAACTAAAGAGTCGATCGTTGACTTCAGGAGAACTCGCCCTGCTCTCACACCACTCAACATCAACGGCTCCACGGTAGAGACAGTATAGAACACCTAATTTCTGGGAGTCCACATCTCTGATGACCCCACCTGGACCACCAACACCGCCTCCATCACCAAAAAGGCTCAGCAGCATCTTCACTTCCTAAGATGACTAAAACTTGCCAGTCTTCCACCTCCCACCCTCGCAGTGTTCTACAGGGGCACCATAGAGAGCGTCCTGACGAGCTGCATCTCCATCTGGTACAGTAGTGCCCGCTGCTGATCGGAAAAGTCTACAGCGGACTGTCAAAGCAGCTGGCAACATCATTGGAGCGGCTCTTCCATCACTGCAGGACATCTTCCACAAGCGCTGTGAAAGAAAGGCCTCCTGCATTGCATTGGACTCCACACACCCCTCACACGGACTGTTCACGCTGCTCCCATCCGGAAGACGATTCCGCAGCATTAAAGCCCGAACAACCAGGCTGCGCAAAAGCTATTTTCCACAAGCTATCAGACTCCTCAACTCACTGCCTGCCCTCCCACTACATTCCAGACACACCTGAACTGTGAACTGTTAATTTATTTGCACAATTCTAAAGGTTTACACATGTATATATCCAATTTCTGCAAATATATTGCACATTTCAAATGTTTACATATTTATTGTGTATTCTAAGTGCCTTTTTGTGATATGTACTAGCTGGAGCCACGCCGTGTCGTCTCACTGTGTATTCGTATACTGCTGAGATGACAAGTTTATTTTGACTTGACTACTTTGACTTAATTTACAAAGAAATATAATTGTTTTGAATTACGGATGTACTAAAACACAAAATATTTAGGAGAATGACAAACAAAATGGCGTCATATGTGAACCAAAATCTCTCACTGCCAGTTTTCCAGAACAGAAATTATTTGGTTCAGCTGAGGAATTTGGTGAAAACTAAAGTAATATGGCTGAATTCTTAACAGTATCATGGATTTGGTGCATCCCAGATGTGGCTTGTGGGCTGCCAGTTGGACCACCCTGGACTATAAACAATAGTACTGTTTGTAAAACAGATCAGTTTGATAAGTGTAGAGCAACAGTACATTCAATTTTCACTCATTTAAAACACTTTCCTTTTTTGGTGTTACTCTTCCTTTAAATTAATTAAAGTGGCAATCCACATTAGTAGACTCTCCTAGTAAAATGCCTTGCCTTGAAACCAGGGAGCAATTGTAAAAATGCAAATGGCAAATGACGATCCTAGAGAGTCTGAAAAGAAAGATAATCACAGACAATCAATAAAAGAATGCTGTTTGGGTGATATTGGTAACTCTGCCCATGATACTAAAGTTATCTATTATATTTTGTACAATGGCTGCATTTTCTGATTAGTTACTATCCCTGCAAGAATGTTAAGAAGAAAATTTAATTTTAAAAAATATTTTGAAAACTGAAATGACTGCAAATGTGTATTATTATCAGTAAAAGAATTAAGTTACATTTGCATCATTATTTGCAATATAATGAATAATGTAACATATTAATTCCCTAGTAAAGGTAAATTGAATATTCACATTAGTATTTTAAACCATTTCATCATCTCAGAATTTCATCATTCTAGGATATTTTTAGGATATATATAAATATGAAATAGATTGCTCATTCATACAACACTTTAAAGCTATTATTAAGAAGAATGTAATCAGATTACTAATGATGGGCAAAATTATTCACCAGGAATGGATTTGCTGCCAATTTCCACACTTCGTTGACTGTGAATGTTTTCGCAAAACTGCTGCGAAAATTCACCGTAAGAAAAATTGGCTGCGACAAAAAAATTGGCGCATGTCAAAAGGATTTTGGTCTCTATTGACTTTAATGCATTTGGACAAAAAAGTCGCATGTGTAAAAATTGTCACGTGCATTAAAATTGCCGTGCATCAATATAATTTTGTCATCCATTGGCTTCAATGCATTTCACAAATTCTTCGCCGTTTTGCTAATTTTTTCAGAGCTTTGCGGATTTTTCTGTGAAGCGAAAAGGGACAGATTCACTCATCACTACAGATTATGTTTTTATGCATTTCAGGGTCCGATTGCACATACTGTACACACATGAGCGTCTATTTGCGCATGCACGATCGTCTATTCACGCATGTGCACACCAAGTTGGCGCCACGACCGGCCAGGTTGCCTAGGACACCTGGCCGGCCTTACCAGGCTCTGATAGTAAGGGTTTAAAGGTAGTATTGTGATTTGTGCAATTCCTCTCTACGCACCTGTAGCTTTTGTGCCCCCTGGTGGTCTGCATTTACAATCACATTTGTGGTTTGCATGGCTGCTTGTTGAAATACAAAAAAAGTGCCATTATGTCAGGCACCCTCAGTCTGTTAAATCACTAACTTTTCTTCTCCCAGGCTACTGCTCCAGGGATCTTTGTATGTGTGCCATTCTCCTTCTATAAACTCTTTTGGGTCTGATCCTGAGAACTAAAGCCTACAAATAAGGTCCCCATAGGCTTGCCTAACTTTTTTGATCGAAGGATATTCCTTCGATCGTTAGATTTAAATCCTTCAAATCGTTCGATTCGAAGGATTTAATCGTTCGTTCGAAGGATTTAATCGTTCATTCGAAGGAATAATCCTTCGATCGTACGATCGTAGCATTTGCGCTAAATCCTTCGACTTCGATATTCGAAGTCGAAGGATTTCAATTCCTAGTCGAATATCGAGGGTTAATTAACCCTCGATATTCGACCCTTGATACATCTGCCCCTTAGTATAGGCTAAGATTGCATATAAAAGAGATCATCACACCTTATTACATTATGAAAATTAATGTTGTGACATGTTGCATCATGGTCAGTATGGTAGTTCAGTGGTTAGCACTGCTGCCTTACAATGACAAAGAACTTGGGTTTGATTTCAACCACGGAAAACTCTGCAATGTCAAAACAAAGGCTGCTCAACCTATATAATCAACCCTATAAAATATTGTTTATTTATGCATTGCCTTAAATTATGGCTTGCTGGGCCAGTAAATATAAATAACACAGAGACTTAGAATTAGAATTCAAATATTATCTAGTTTTTTAAAAAAATAAGTTGAAATTTGACTCCAACTGTCAGCACACACATACTGTAGGTAATACACACCTTGCCTTAAACAGTGGGTAAGTCAGTTATTAAAAATAGAATTTATAGGCTAAAAGAACTCACCCCTTTCTCCTCCCGTTATGTCGTGTTACTAGAAATAACACACCAAGTCTGAATGCATAGGATTTTTAATAGGAAGGGTAATTTAATTGTGCAGACCATTGGACTGAAAAGGAAAGACACATCACGGAAAGTAAAATTTCAACTTTCCTTAGCATCCAGTTGCAGCATACATATGGAATAAAGCAAAAAAGGGTGCAGCTCTGCATATTTGATCCATTGGAAAAAGAACATTTTCTGCCCAAGAAGAACTGTAGCGTGAGTAGAATGAGCTCTGATGAATATTGGAGGTTACCAGTCATCTGTAATATAATAGGTCTGTATGACATTTTTGTATCAGGTTTGGTGACATATGGGTGACTGGTAGGTAGGAGCAATATGTGCTGTGTAACCCGGGCAGTGCATGTAATTGGCATAATGAAGAAACAAAAACTAAAAAGATTCTGAGCAAAGCATAAAGCAATACAAAGTTCCTTATACCAGACCAGTGGTAGGAGGCAGGCAGCTAGCAATGATATAGGTGGAGGGTCTATTCTGGACAGGCAGCAAACACGGAATGACTGATAAGCAGGCCGAGGTCTGGGCAGACTAAAGACAGAAGTTGAAGTACAGTAAATACCAGGAGATTACACAAGAATCAGGCAAGGACAAAGGTACAGGAACAAGGTGAGGACTCAGGAACCAGGAATGCATCAAATGGGCAGGAATCTGGCAGGAAGTCAACAGAGTAACAAGCTGGATCAGGCTGGGGAGTTGAACACTGTTGCATGAGACAAGAGATTGCAGACACATGGATTTAATTAGAGAGGAGGTGATGAGTATGAACATAACAAATGGAGACTTAAAATTACATGAAATGCTGGATCCTAAAGTCTCCAGTGGCTCAAAAAGGTAATGCACTGCCCCAAAAAATCAGAGTTCAAATACAATCAGTTCCTGACACTTTGCTCGATCTTGCCAAGGACAATTTGAAGCTGCCTTTACAGAGAAAAGAAAACAAATTCTCAGATTTCTGAATTATTGTGTTCTTTTGTTACATTCTTCAAGAATTCTTGCAACACCCAGAGAATGTAAACTAGCTTCTGAAGAAGAAGTCGTTGGTGGAAACATAGGAAGACCATATATGCCAGTCTGAAGGCTGGGCTGCAGGTTGGACATCCCTAATTTGTGTGACATTCCAGCCTCAACAGAGAGAAGCACCAGGCTTTAGCGTTAAATTATTACTAGGGGCGACTACTGACTTAATCCACAAGCTAAACAAGTTTGGTGAAACCTGGCAGCCAAAATACACAGAAAATTAGAAATCCATTGACGCTACCCTTGGGCAATAAAATTAATGCTGGAGATATACACACCAATAGGGTTGAATTACCTGATAGTCTCGCTATGGGCCCAGGCCTAGGAAAGTTGCCATCCTTCTGTTGAGATGGAATACAGGTATAGGATCCGTTATCCGGAAACCCGTTATCCGGGAAAAGCCGTCTCCCATTGACTCCATTATAATTAAATAATCCAAATTTTTAAAAATGATTTCCTGTTTATGTGTAATAATTAAACAGTAGCTTGTACTTGATCCAAACTAAGATATATTTAATCCTTATTGGAGGCAAAACCAGCCTATTGGGTTTATTTGATTTTCTAATAGATTTAAGGCATGAAGATCCAAATTATCCGTAAAGCCCCAGGTCCTGAGCATTCTGGATAATAGGTCCCATACCTGTACTAATAAAACGAATACCTGTATTAAAAAGAAAAGGGATCAAAAACAGTGCGGCAAATTTGCAGGATTGGATTTTGTATCAAATAAAAGATAAGGGCAACAAAACAGTAAAAGGAATATGGTACTTAGTATGTTATTAACTATTAAAGGTGTTGTTCACCTTTTAATTAGCTTTTAGTATGATATACAGACCCATATTCTGCGACAATTTGCAATTGCTAAAAACTTGAAAAATGTGAGGTTTTTTTTACTATAAAATCTGAATTTTTTACAAAGGAAAAAACTCAAATTTTTCAAGATCTATTATATCTCGAGGATGCAAAAAATCCAAATCTGAAAATACTCCATCTTCAACATGTCGAGGTCCTGTAGAAGTCAATGTCAGAGGTCCTATTTGTAATATATTATGGTCTCCGCTGGGTTTTCATATGATATTTTTCATATAAAAATTTCTGGCTTTTGTGCAGATTTTACAAAAAAATTTAACTTTTCTGGTGTCAAATCCAAAAAATTAGTTTTTTTCAATTGACAATATGAAAAAGTTGAGATTTTTCCTGATCCAATTTTTTTCATGGATCTGATGATAACATTTGGATTTTGATAAATAACCCCCTAAAAGTTAACCTAAAGGTGAACCACCCCTTTAACATATGAAAGGTGACTGACAAAGTTGCTAATGTCCTTAATATTTTATTAACAATAAACAGCTACATTTTACAACACCAATGAATTATAATGGTATTTGCCATTTCTGAGACATTTCAAATCAAAACAGCAGTCATTTTCATCAAGTGATACTTGTAACCACTGAGGCTATTTTTAGCAGCCACATTAATATTGATGCTTTTATTTTGCGCCTGCAAGTATTCAGTATAGTCTGCAATACTGTTTTTTTTTTAATGTGGCAATAAAAGAGTTAATCTCCCTGACCTAAATGTACAGAGCATTTTAAAGAAGCTCAAAATTGCTTTTTAATCCTGGCTCCCAAGGATTTCCTTTGTTACCATCTGTTCTGTATCCTGGGTATTCACTTCCAGAATGAGGTCTCTTTAGACATACGGAACATTGCTCAGAATGAGGTCTCTTTATGCATAAGGCACAATGCTTATGTTTGCTGGCCCATGATAAATCTCTCTGGATCCCATATTATATATTATATACGATCATGCAAAAAATAGGAATAATTCTCTGGTTATAGCCATTCATAGTTACATAGTTAGTTACATAGTTAAATCGGGTTGAAAAAAGACAAAGTCCATAAAGTCCAACCCCTCCAAATGAAAACCCATCATCCATACACACACCCCTCCCTACTTTCACACAAATTCTATATACCCATATCTATACTAACTATAGAGTTTAGTATCACAATAGCCTTTGATATTATGTCTGTCCAAAAAATCATCCAAGCCATTCTTAAAGGCATTAACTGAATCAGCCATCACAACATCACCCGGCAGTGCATTCCACAACCTCACTGTCCTGACTGTGAAGAACCCCCTACGTTGCTTCAAATGAAAGTTCTTTTCTTCTAGTCTGAAGGGGAAGCCTCTTGAGCGGTGATACATTTTATGGGTAAAAAGGTCCTCTGCTATTTGTCTATAGTGTCCTCTAATGTACTTGTAAAGTGTAATCATGTCCCCTCGCAAGCACCTTTTGGGTATGAGGGTAGACCTTGACAGTCTACCCTCATAATTTAAGTCTTCCACACCTCTAACCAGTTTAGTCTCTGCACTCTCTCCAGCTCATTTATATCCCTCTTAAGGACTGGAGTCCAAAACTGCACTGCATACTCCAGATGAGGCCTCACCAGAGACCTATAAAGAGGCATAATAATGTTTTCATCCCTTGAGTTAATGCCCTTTTTTATGCAAGACAGAACTTTATTTGCTTTAGTGGCCACAGAAAGACACTGCCCAGAATTAGACAATTTGTTATCTACAAAAACCCCTAACTAATTTAAGGAAACTCCCAACACACTGCCATTTAGTGTATAACTTGCATTTATATTATTTTTGCCAAAGTGCATAACCTTGCATTTATCAACATTGAACCTCATTTTCCAGTTTTCTGCCCAGTTTTCCAGTTTAGACAAATCACTCTGCAAAGTGGCAGCATCCTGCATGGAACCTATAGTTCTGCACAATTTAGTATCATCTGCAAAAATAGAAACAGTACTTTCAATGCCCATCTCCAGGTCATTAATAAACAAGTTGAAAAGCAAGGGACCTAGTACAGAGCCCTGCGGTACTCCACTAACAACACTGGTCCAATTAGAAAATGTTCCATTTACCACCACTCTTTGTAGTCTATCTTTTAGCCAGTTCTCTATCCAGGTACAAATACTATGTTCCAGGCCAACATTCCTTAATTTTATTCATTTCCACGGAAATGTTATCCATGTCCAATTGTATGTAAATTGTTACTGAATGTGAGAATTTATTTTAGTTTAGAACCCCAAGGTGAATGTGAAATCTAATATACCATTAACCATTTAGTTTACAAGATGTTCCATGGCCTGACTATAAAAGCATCTACTGGAAAAAGGCCGAAAGCTATAGGGAAAGCAGGAAATAGCTGCTGCCTAGAAATGTTCTATTTACTGTTTTAATGACGCATGATGTTTGAGTGCCTAAAAAAAAACAGCAAAGCTTTGGGCTACTGAAATCATAAGAAGTGTGTAATGTTTATATGTGCGTAATATTTTAGCTCAGGCAGAAAGGCAGTAGTGAAAATTAAACAGCATAGTAAATACCCATAGTTCTCTTTGCCAAAAGAGGAGCTAAACACTACTGACTCAAAGAGCTGTGTTTGTTTTCAGTCATACAATAAATACAGCTTGCTATTTAAACTTGATATGGGAAAAATACAAGGGGGCAAATTCACTAAGATCCGAAGTTTTGCCAGCAGCAGCTTCGCCGCACTTAGCCAGGAATAGTTTCGCCAGCGCTACGCAAATTCACTAAAATGCGAAGTTGCACTCCGGGAGGCGAATGGTAGCGAAGTTGCGCTAGGGTTAATTCGTCAAGAAAAGCGAAGTTACTCTAGCAATGCCTAATTTGCATAACGCGCCAATTTAAAGTACAATGGACGTATATGTAGTAGCAAATACATTACACTACACAAGCCTGGGAAAGCTTAATAAAATAAAATATAGTTGTTATTTTGCCCTATACATGTGGCCACTGTATAGTTTAGGTGCCATTTGTTAGGAAATGTAGGGGGGAAGGAGGGTACCCCCAAAAAAGTTTACCATCTTTTTCAGCCTATCACCCTTAAAAAAGGAAAAGACGCCAGCATTTTTTGGGACTTAGAATAAATTTCAAATTTTTTTAAAGCAAGTCCTATCTACTCTATTGCACTTCGCCTGGTCTGAGGTGGCTAAGACAAGTCTGGTGCAAGAGGTAACGTTTAGTAAAATGCACAAGTTAGTGAATTAGCATAGTTACGTCCCTTCACCATAGCGCAACTGCGCCTGGCGTAAGGCTGCAAAGTAGCGCTAAAGTAGGTCCACTTTGTAGCGAATGTATGCCAGCGCCCGTTAGTAAATCAGCAAAGTAACAAAATGATGTCACGCTGGCGAATCTGCGCTAGCGTTTGTCGCTTCGCGGTTTAGTGAATTTGCCCCAAGGGGTCAGTTACAAACTGTGAGGCAGGGTGCTAAGTGCTAAAAATAGGTGCAAGCCACCATGTCATGTTGTGCTTTGCACCCTTCACCATGGTGAGCACCCACTGAAGCAGGTCAATGACTACACCATAGAACACAAATATCTGCACCAATGAATACAGCCTGTGTCCAGCTGCTCTGTATTTATAAGGGGCAACTGGGAAAGTTACTTGGGTGACCACTATACCACCCAAATCATTCATACAAAAAGGTAGGGAGCACTGATTGGTGCAAAGGAGCACGTTAAGCATATGGATGCCGAGTGGGGTAACCGGCGGTCGCAGCCCCAGGTGATAGATGTGCACTGGGCCCCCCACCGGCTCCTTAGATAAGAATCGCACGGCATTGGGGTGCAGGCCAGGGTGCGATCAGACCCCCTGCACCCTGGTAGTTATGCCACAGGGGCTGCCCAGAGCCCACAATGATTCAAAACCTGAGCTGGATTTTGTGCAAGGAGTAGGCTGCATTCACATCCTCTGCCCCAAGTATTTTCTAACTGAGCACTAAGGGTACAATTTTGTCCTACAGCACTTGTAGCAAGGGATTTTATTAAAGACTCCTATAGTTACCCCAATTGATTGTACCTTTGTAATTCCCTTGCATTGCTTTTACGGGGCATGCCTGTGTTTTCAGGTGAGGTTTTCTGTACTAATAATAAACATATGCAGAAAACAAGGCACAGTATAAATAGTAGACTGCAAATAGCAACCATTTGCCCACATGATGCAACTTTATTTTGATTTTGCTCAGACAGGGATCGGACATGTACTGTATGTTTTCCTACCAGCTATTTACATTATTTCCGGTGGGAAAGCATTTTTAGATTTGTAACCTGCGATAGAAAAGATTTATTGCTGGTGACTCCACATGTGCCATAGCTCTTGTGGCAACATCCATTCCTTGCTCTTCCATATACAGTAGTTGCGCTCGCCGTCACTACCTTCCTCCTGCGTCCTGTTCCAAACTGAGCACATTAAATATAATAAGCATATTAAGTTAGGATTTGGGAAATGCGGTGTTAGTTGTCAAGAAGGTGGGCCCAGGCAAAATATTGCAGCTTAAAGGAGAAGTAAAGGTCCAGACGGTGAGCACCGTCCTGGGGCATCAGGTAAATCATTACAGTCCTTGGGGGGGGTGCCCTTACATTTGGCATCCTCCATTGATTGGACCTTTCCTTCTTTAATATAGGAGTTGAAAACACTACAATTTGCTGTGACTTTTATATGAATTTTATTGCAATTACGAATAATTGTACTATTCTTGCCTCTGTGGAGCTCTTTGGTCTCTATCACATTCACGCATTATGGTCAACTTTATCAGATGCCAATTAACTCCAATTTTTGGAGTGTGGGAAGTAGCCAGTGTACCCGGAAAAAAAACCCACACAGACAAAGGGAAAACATAAGAACTTTTTGCAGATAGTGCCCTGGCTGAACTGAACAACAGGACAAACCACTGAGCCACCGTGCTGAATACACTTATCTATATATACGACAAAAGTTCACTCTCAGCTCTATATTGCAAGAGTGTCTCAATTCACTATAGTTAATGAGTAATTTATTTAATTTGATTGAATACATTTTCTGCTGTACAACCTCTGACTTTTGTCACCATTTTATCTGCTGTGAAATACTTTGCTGAGTTTCTTGTTTAAGACAAGAGTAGAATTTCTCCTTATTCCACAATTGTTCCTTGTGCACAAAATGTTCTTTGCTGAGCATTATATCACTGAGGGGAGGATATTGCTCTGTGCTATTTTCAGAGAGATTCTTTTAACCATATATAATTTACAGATTCAGAGAATAATGCCTAACTTTCCTTTCCAACTGGCACTGTCTGTACCAGTCTCAGCACAATGACATTACTGCAATGAGACTGCTCATGTGTGCAATATAACTGAATCACCCATGCCCATGAGCATTGGTAAGAGGTCTTTTATCCTCATACAATGCAAAAGATTGGCAGGAAAATTATCCAAAAATAACTTAAAGCCCATAATCACTTGTTTCAACAATCTGATCACTGGTAATTTTCTTGGAGAAACCCTGTAATCTGTCCAGAGTTCTTATAACATTGATCAAGGAAAATTCAGCCATGTTCTACCATTTAGTTAAGTGTATGCTGCTTTTATTTTTTTCTGGATATGTTGTTTAAAGACATCCTGTACAATGCACAAAAAATAATATATGTATAATATTTCTTAATGGAATATAATTGTCAGTGATTTAAGGTGAAATCATCAAGGCACTGATAAAAAGTTGGTGAGTCTTTTAGACAAGGAGTTACTCAGGAGCAATAAGGGACTAGACAAGGAGTAAGGTTGAAAATCAGGAACCGAAGCAGATGTAGAGGGCAGAGAAACAGCACAGAGAGGGGCACAGAAGTGTGACAGACAGAAGTGGGACAGAGCAGGTAGAGAAGCAGGACAGACTGGAGCAGGACCGAGTAAGTGGTAAAGTGGGACAGACTGTAATGCAGTGTCGGACTGGCCCACCAGGATACCAGGAAAACTCCCGGTGGGCCCACATGTCAGTGGGCCCTTTTGCTTCTAACCATTTGGCCAATTTCTTGGTCATTCCCTATTTCTTTATGGGAACAAGTGCGTAATAATGGAAGAATATAGAAAGTAGAATAAAGAGGTTGAGTGAGGAGAGGAGGAACAATAGTTTTGAAAGTGGGCCCACCGTGTAAGGTTTTCTGGTGGGCCCTGGCATCCCTGTCTGATACTGCTGTAATGGGACAGAGTACAGTGCTATATTTTTGTCCAGTGCTGCTCTAGGCACCAGACCTCAGGGTTCCTCATTGGTGCATGCACTAGACCAGACTCTTCTCACATTGAACGCAAGCGAACCTGCTCGGCGTCACTGCGCATGAGTGAACCACGTCACTGCGCAAGTGCGCCATGTCACATCGCAATGGGGGAAGTGGGGTGGGCTGGCTGGGTTGCCTAGGGCGCCCAGCTGGCCTGGCCTACATCTGGCCACAGGTACCCCCCCACCCTCCCGCCTCCTTTTTTTGGTGAACATTTTTCTATGCTATATAGGCACCCAAGGGCCGCCTCCTTAAAGCTGCTACCCTAGGCACAGGCCCTTGTGCCTATACAGTAAATAAGGCACTGAAAAAACAAGCAGAAAAGGGAAAAAACTGGAATGGGAAAGGGCAAATGGAGAAGAAAGACAGATTGAAATGAAAAAAGAAGCAGGACAGCTAGAAAGTCACAGTTCTCCAGCCACAACAACACATGGAGGCTTATTTATTGAAGGTTAAAGTTTAATGGCTTTAGAGGTTTTTGAAACCACAACTAAACTCTATGAAGATTTTCATTCATCCAGGTCATGGTATATCTAGTATAGGTAAATCTAAAAGAGTTACAATGTGCCATTGTGAGTGGATTAGTGGAAGAGTTTATATGCCGAGAATTTCCCACACCAGTAAGTTGAACTGAAGAAGCTGCTCGGATGAGTAGTGAAAGGTCTTCATTGATTACTCAGCAAGTCCAGTTGTTTTTAGATTTACCTATACTAGACACAACTAAACTCACAAACTCTAAAACCACGAATGCCATTACATTTATTTAATGATCCTAATATAAAAAGTATGAATGAAAAAAAGTGCTAAGCAATGTGCTAAAAAATACAAAAAAACGTTTTTATCAGACAATTCCTAATGAAAAGAAATCTCAAAAACTCTAAAAGTCCGAATTGATTAAATGTGGTCCAATAAGATCAGCAGCTTCCCGCCCCGTTTTAGGAAAACCAAATTTTTTGAGATTCTTTTATTAGAAAAAGGGGCCCTTAATACTCAGGCTAGGAAATGATGTGAGGAAATTGACTGACCCTATATCACTTATTGGCTGACCCCAAATAAAAAATCAAGCTGCAGGAATATAATAGGGAAGACAGGTCAAGGAATCAGACTCACCAGGAAACTTCTGTAACCAAGAAACCCTGTAAAAACTTTACAATATATCTCACAGCAAAAATATAAATATAAATCTATTATTTACCTTTATATTTAGTGCCAATGTGTACAGTACTTTACAGAGACCGATCAACACTCATTTCAGTCCTTTTATTTTTGTAACACTGCGCTGAAAAGTCTTTGCAAAATCAGAGTATATTATATCTACTTCAAACAAATGTCATTTAATTGCACAACATGCAAATAAATCTGTTTCTCAGAAAATCACTCAGAATGTTGCCTATGATATTCCGCATAATATAATGCTGAACAGATTTTCTAACAATCCTAAAACTTACAGATCAATAAGTATAAGGCTGCGACTGTATCTCACTTTTAAATATTGAAATTATATCTGCTGGGAAAAGGTAATTTAAAAAGATCTAAAAATGATGGCCAAATCCCTTTAGGATTTGTAGCGTATAGTTCATTAGACCTGGTGCTTTGTTCATATTCTGTTTGTAAAAATATTTGAGTCTGATGCAAACCAAGAAGAATGCTATACAGTATCTCAAAAACAAAAAGGGTTATCAAGGAAATTTGGTAGATTAGCAGTAGGGTTGCCACCTTTTCCGGTGGCTAAACCTGGACAAAAGGGGCGGGCTGATGACATTGGGGTAGGGCAGTGATACTGGCGGTGGAAATGATGACATCATGGGCAGGCACAACAATGTTGGATGTGGTTATAATGAGGAGGCAGACCATGCAGCTGCAGAGGGGCCCAGGAAGTATAAGGGTATAAGGAAGTATGAGGCCCTACTTCATCTACAATTTCAATAAACATTCGCCTGGTTCCAAACTGGAAAGGTGACAACCCTAACTCTGTCTATATTCTGCTTAAAGTCCAATGCTTTAATTAAAAGTATGTGATCTATTATACAGAAACCAGTTATCCAAAAAGCTCTTTACCTTTATATTTAGTGCCAATGTGTACAGTACTTTACAGAGACCAATCAACACTCATTTCAGTCCTTTTATATATATATATAAAAAACAATGCTCCTGTCATCCTGTTGCCATATCCAGGTCAACACACACACCTGTACCCTCAAAACACACATTTAACTTTTATTTAATGGTTTACACACTATTTCAGACTTCCAAACACTTCAGCACACACACTTATACAGTGTAGTTATTTAGACACACACATGCATGTGCAGGCACACACCTTATACACTTCTTTCTTCCATTAGATTATTTTCTTACCATTTTGTATCTTGTTTAAACCCTAAAACTGCAGCGTGACTGCCAACTGATAACACAGTCTGATCAATTATGTAATTATGTTATTTCATGGGTTTCTATTGATTTTATTAAATTATTTGTCAGATATTATTCTTTTCTTCCATTAAGGACCCTGACCTTTCTGGAAAAAGATCTGCATTCTAGGATAAAACTTATCCCGGTTTTTTTCATTTGCCAATGTATAAATAAAGCCCACTATAGGTAAGCATAGGTATTCTGCATAATTCCTCTTCACATAACAGTTTATGTCCTTCTATCTGTAGGATATGGGCTGATTAATCTGCTATGGTTTTAGGCTGGAAGGGAGCAGATTTATTACTTGCAATTATTCATGTTTTTTTCAGTAGTCTCACTAAAGTAAACAAATACACAAGGATATATAAGATGCATGTTCTGATCTTCAGTGTTAGTGGGTTTTAATTCAAATGTATAGCTTAGCTATAGATATTAGCCTGCTCACAGGGAATAAGATAAAAAGTAGAATACAGAAATGGAGATTAATACACATGTGAATTTTTTGACTTTCTCTAGGAAAGTTCATTTTGTAAAAAAGGTTAGAAGTAATTATATTCCAAAAGGTATTGTATAGGGAAAAGTAAAATGCAATATTGATAAGAGGGTTTATGGAATTAAGATCATTTTTTCATGCTTTAGCACTTAGTATAAAAGATCAATTGTTATGACTGGAGTATGTAGGTGGAGAAAAGAAAAAGAGACTAGTTGCATATTTAAGTGTATGCTGGTGACTTTTGTTTTGTATGTGGTTCACCCTTGGCGAGGGTTTGACACTGTGCACCCAGAGAGCTACCAGAATGATGGCAAGAAAAAAGTATGGAGAAGGTGTGGAATGGCTCATGATCCAAAGCATACCACATCTCTATAAAACATGGCTGAGGCAGTGTGATGGCTTGGGCGTGCATGGCTGCCAGTGGCACTGGGACACTAGTGTTTATCCATAATGTGACACAGGACAGACGCAGCCGAATGAATTCTGAGGTGTTCAGAAACGTAGGGGCAGATGTATCAAGGGTCGAATATCGAGTAATAATCGTTCGATCGAAGGATTAAATCCTTCGAATAGAACGATTCGAAGGATTTTAATCCATCAATCGAAGGATTTTAATCCATCGATCGAAGGATTATCCTTCGATCAGAAAAACCTTAGAAAGCCTATAGGGACCTTCCCCATAGGCTAACATTGGCCTACATTGGTAGGTTTTAGGTGGCGAACTAGGGGGTCGAAGAAATTTTTAGAGAGACAGTCGAAGGTCGAAGTAGCCAATTCGATGGTCGAAGTAGCCAAAAAAAACATTAGAAAATCAAACTATTTTTCCTCTATTTTCCTCTATTCGTTCACTCGAGCTTGGTGAATGGGCCCCGTACTGTCTGTTGAAATGCAGCAAAATGCAGTCAAATTGATTGGGAGGCGTTTCATAATATAGATGGACAATGAACCAAAACATACAGCAAAAGCAACCCAGGAGTTTATTAAAGCAAAGAAGTGGAATATTCTTGAATGGCCAAGTCAGTCACCTGATCTGAACCCAATTGAGCTTGCATTTCACTTGTTGAAGACTAAACTTCGGACAGAAAGACCCACAAACAAACAGCAACTAAAAGCCACTGCAGTAAAGGCCTGGCAGAGCATTAAAAAGGAGGAAACCCAGAATCTGGTGATGTCCATGAGTTCAAGACTTCAGGCTGTCATTGCCAGCAAAGGTTTTTCAACCAAGTATTAGAAATGAACATTTGAATTTATTTTCAGTTTTTTAATTTGTCCAATTACTTTTGAGCCCCTGAAATGAAGTGATTGTGTTTAAAAAAGGCTTTAGTTCCTCACATTTTCATGCAATCTTTTTGTTCATCCCACTGAATTAAAGCTGAAAGTCTGCAGTTCAACTGCATCTAAGTTGTTTCATTTAAAATTCATTGTGGTAATGTACAGAACCAAAATTAGAAATAAAAGTTGTCTGTCAAAATATTTATGGACCTAACTGTGTGTGTATATATACAGTATATATATATATATATATATATATATATATATATATATACTGTACAAAAACAAATTTTTCAGACTTTTTCACCAGAAAACTTCGGAATATTGCCCGAAACCCAGCGGACATCAAAAAATCATTGGGACTTCTCCCATTCACTTATATGCAACCTCAACAGGTCTAAGATGCCGGGTTTTCAGTCCGATTTTTTTAAAAAAAAAATCATGAATTTTTCATGATTTTTCCATTCAGAGTTTAGTAAATAACATCCTATGGGTCAGATTTATCAAGGGTTGAATATTGAGTTCATAGTTATTTAAAACTCCCATTAAAGTTTTAAACTCCCATGAACTCAAAATTTGACCAATCTAAATTTATTAAAAAAATCAAATGTTTCAAAGTCAGGTGAATAGGACCGACCAGCAAACTCGATTCGAATTTCAAAAACTTGATTTGAGTTTTTTCTCTTTAAGGTGGCAAATAGTCGAATTTGAGTTCTTAAAGAGAGTGTATAATAAATCTCGAAAATCGAATTCTAATTTTTTAAAAAAACTCAAATTGAATTTTAATAATTCCCTAGTCTAATTTGACAGTTTTGGCCATAAAAAAACTAGAAATTTGAATTTTCACTTCGAATTCGAATTTTCACTTCAAACCTTGATAAATCTGCCCTAAATGTCTCTGAAAGCACAATTAATTTGATCCAAATAAAATTTGCTATTTATTTTTTGGCAATTAAAACCAAAAAGGAGGCACATTCCAGGTATTTGTAAGAATATATTTAAGAAGCTTGAAAAGTCAGTGCCTCAATTTAAATCATTGTGAAGTTAATGGTTGCAGTATTCCTTTCACCATTTAAAACTGCACTAGGTAATATTTATAAGTGGGATTTACCTCTTTTTATTTTTTTTTTATCTGACAGTAAAATATGGGAGTAAAGCCCATTCTGTTTTCTAGACATAACCTGACATGAATGAAACTATAAATATGTGTGAATGTGAACGCAATAAGCAATGCCACACATTTCACTGGAAATGGGAGAATAAAGGGAAAGGTAAGTAGAATCTGAAATAAGTAGCTCAGAGGTAAGTGACACTGATCATGAATTACTAACCATATGGTTATATCGATTATGTCTAAACAACTATTTTATTAATGGTTTCCACAATACTACCTTGGGGATTCCCAACCTTTTTTACCCATGAGCCACATTCAGATGTAAAAGGAGTTGGGGAGAAACACAAATATAAAAAATGTCCCTGGGTGCGTAACAGAAGTGCTGTGATTGGCCATTTAGTAGCCCCTATGTGGACTGGTGGACTACAGGAGGGTCTGTTTGGTAGTACATCTGGTTTTTATACAACCACATCTTGCCTCCAAGCCTGGAATTAAAAAATTAAGCACCTGCTTTCAGGCCTCTGGGAGCAACATTCAAACTACTGGTGCCCAAAAAATGTGTCTGGAGATAAAATATAGGCACACCTATGTGACCAATGTCCAGCTGCTAAAGAGAATCAGAGGACATGTGATCAATATCATTCAGGTTTGTACTGCTTAGTCAACTATTACTGGGATTTTAATTTTTTAGTCTTAAACTGAGCCTTTTAACAGCAAAATTGTTTTAGATTGGTGTCAGTGTGAATTAATGGTGGTAGATAATATGGATCTTTGATTCACCAGTACTCCTGATTTTTATAGCGGTTACGTGATTCATAAATTTCACCACTGGCAATTCACGCTGATACCAGATCTAATGTCAGAAGATCTGTCACTCATGGGTAGCACAGATGTCCTGTGGGTGACAAATCATTCAGTGTGCCATCTCCTTTAAATACTTGGTGCTTTACAATAATACATCTGTGCTTGCTTAGTCACCACTTTGTAGAGATGGTTTTATTTTTGCAGATAGGACTGTAAATCCTGCAGATGCTTATTATATGCTTTCCTTAAAGGAGAAGGAAAGGCTCAAAGTAAGTAAGCTTTTTCAGAAAGGTCTATATAAATACACCAGTAAACCCTCAAAGTAATGCTGCTCTGAGTCCTCTGTCAAAAGAAACACTGCATTTCTTTCCTTTTATTCTGTACACATGGGCTTTTGTATCAGACTTCCTGTTTTCAGCTTAAACCTCCAGGGCAGGGCTTGAGCATGCTCAGTTTGCTCCTCTCCCCCTCCCTCCTCCCACCCCTGCAGTAATCTGAGCTCAGAGCTTTAAGTGAGCAGGGAGAGACTCAGGTAGGAAGTGATGTCACGCCAAGCTTATATGGCAGCTTCTTGTCACGGCCGGCACCCGATACCAGAACAAATGCCAAGCACCCTGGTCTCGGCTCGGCTTCACCAGTAGTGTGACCACCGTTGGGCTTCGGGAGGAGCCCTCAGCTTACTTGGGTGCCACCTGGACTTAACGAGGGGTGCAAGGCGAGATTTTCTGGCTGGCGAAGGGGCACGGCAGTTAGCAGAGTCTTTAGGCCGAAGGTCACGGTACAAATGGAGCAAGCGAGAGAATCGTCAGACAGGCTGGGTCGAGGCAGGCAGATATCAAGAATTGTAAGGCAGGCAAGGGTCAAACCAGGTAATCAATCAGAGTAGGATCAGGCAGAAGGAGTAGTCAAGATACAGCTGGGTCGGATTACAGATATCAGGATGGTCAAACAGGCAAGGTCAGAACAGGAGATCAACAAAACACAGGAACAGATGCACTAAGGCTTAGAAGCACCAGGAAACAAGTCCTATCACGGGCAATGACAAACAGTGGGAATGGCCCTTTAATACTTTTGAATTTGGCGCCATTGCGCGCTGACGTCATTACGCCAGCACGCATGCGCCTTTAAATACAGAAGTGTGCATGTGCGCGCACACTAAGGAAGCGCGCGTCGCGACGGGCGTCCCCACCGAGGGGGCAGCAGGCGTCCCCCCACTAGACCACTAGGGTAAGACTTTATTACACTTCTATCCTAAACAAACAGAGACAGTGTCTAGTGCTCTTTACTCAGGTATGGTAAAGCATTCTGCAGAATAAATATAGCATTCTAGCTTGCTCTATTGTGGCTAATCTGTTGGCAATAAACTGTCTTGGAGCTTTCCTTCTCCTTTAAAAAAGCTGCAGAGAGAGAGAGAAACTTTGTCCTCATCTATCATTTCATTATAAAGGCTGATAGCACAGCTGCCTCTGAAGTGCATGGTATATCCCCTGACACCAATATGTATTTGGTAAAAATGCTTATCATCAGAACATACTGTAGGTGTATTTTTACGGGTGAGTGCATGAGATGGAAAATAGGTGCAGACTCCTGGTAGACTATAGCAGTATGAAAAAGGATTTCATCCTTTACTGGAAATTAAGTGTACCAAACTACATTTCATTGCAATATAATTATATATATATATATATATATATATAGAATTTTATATATATATATATATCTGAATCCTCAACTTGACCAAAGGGGGCTGCTCCAAGCTCACAATCCCATGTGACTGCTCCTAAGCTTCCTCCAGGTGCTTAGTCCACAGCGCCCCCTGCAGTCACACTCAAGACCAAGGACACTCCAAGACACTCCAGTGAAGGAAGGCAGGTTTATTGCAGTGACCTGTGAAATTCGTACAGTTTACGCGTTCAATCCCAAAGGTTACTGCAATAAACCTGCCTTCCTTCACCGGAGTGCCGTCTTTTTCCTTGGTCATGAGTATATATATCTGAGACTTTTATTACCTTTATTCACCCTGACTATTAATAAGCCTTTTTTTAAAAAGTATGTTTATTGAACTCTCCAGTAGGAACATTCAAAATCATGTCTTATACATTAGGTTTACAATTCAAGATCAATGAAAGTAAGATTTAAAACATAATGTTGAAAATACTAACAAAATGTAAAACCGTGAAAAAAAACTTGCTAATAAGTAAAAAAAAAAAAGGCAGATGGCCGGATAAGGTTATAAAAAAATTAAAATTACCATATTTTCCTATATTAGGAAGGAGAGTACAGGCCATAGTCAAGCAGGAGCAAAACTGTGCAGCATTACATATAAGGAATTATTGGCTGAGCAGAAAGAAAGTCACCCAAGGCAAAAGGCATATTTAATACACAGAGGCAAATATGAAGAAAGGCAATTATTATAGTATAAGTATGGATGTTTTAGGAAAAAGACCAAAAACCGCAGCCATGTCTCCATGGAAACAGTGCAGGCAAAGACCTTAAAAGACGCTAGGAAAAACTCTGGATATGTCTTTTAATAACTCCATTAAATATATACATGTCCCTAGGGAAATGTAGCTTTGATTGCCCATTAGTAGTCTCTAGAGAAGAAGCCAGAATGATAAAATAAACAGAACTGAAAATATTTACCTACTTCAGAGACAAAGTAGTAAACAAGCTAAAAAAAGCACAACAGGGAGAGTTGTTGCACATTTTGAAAGTGATACTCTGAATTACTTTTTATAATACAATTAAAGCAGGGAAAATAAGTTTTGAATGGGTCTATTGACATGAAATTTACACCAGATGTCGGTAACAAGCCAAGTAATCCACACATACAAAGAACTGTATCCATAAATTAAGTTATGTTTAATAAAGTAGAATGACACAGGGAATAAGCATTGAACAAATGAAAAAAGGGGGTGCAAAAAGGCATAACAAAAAGAAACTTGAACTTTGGTGAAATTTGTGTAAAAGCAATCCTGTGCAAATTAATATCAGCTAGTTTAGTCCTAATTGATGGCCTATAAAAAGGTTTCCCATTGCCAAGGTATCACACAAGAATATCTCATGATGGATAAAAGTAAAGAACTCTCTCAAGACATTCACAAGCTTATTGTTGCAAAACATTCTGATGGCATTGGTTACAGATGTATTTCTAAACTTCTAAATGTTCCACTGAGCACCATTGGTGATAAATCCAGAAGTGGAAAGGAGTCAAAAGAGTCAGACGAGTCAGATAAGTGATATCCCTGCAGTGAGCACCAACCATTCGGTTTTTTGGTGTGCAACCACAATTAATGTGGACATGATCTTGTGGTAACATTACATAACATGTGATTTAAATGTGATTTGTGACATGTGATTTAAAGTGGGTGTGGTTTAAAAACAGTGGTCAACACTGGCTTCGATTATAGACCCTCCACTATGTAGGCCAGAAAAATTTTGGCCCTTGGTACCACAGAAGTTGGACAGCACTGCTCTAACTTATAGTTTTACTGTTATTGTTCATTTGTACTACTTAACTTTCTATTCAGATCTTAACCTATTCCAGACATACTTTTAAACATACATATCAAACTATGTATACACTGTTACTTAGGTAGTATTTCTTTCCATTTTCCTTTTTTTTATAACTTGTACTTTTCTCAAGTACAATAAATGATTTGTGAACTATATGTACTTGTAGACACCAATTATGGAGTAAATTAAACTTACAAATAAAACTTTTTTGTTGTAACAACTTGTTCAATCGAACAATTTTCAATCGAACTTATGAATCACATTAATGACCAGTTATCACATTCTAATAGGATTTGTGCTGTGAGAAGGAACAAATCCAGTCCTGGTGTGGTAGCCCGTGGGGCTCAAGGTTCCCAAAATTTTAAAAAATGTATCATGGAAGCCAGATAACATGGAAGTCTGTTTTTCATTTATCATTATAGCAGTAATAAATCTGCATAATAATATGCTTTTTTTTTTTACTTTCCAGCACTCTGCATCAGAATAGCTTCTGTCTTAATTATTCAGACACATTTCCTTTGCACGTTGTGACAAAGCATGTGTTGAGAACCCTGTAGCTACCACCTTCATTAAGTTGGTGATAGCTTCAGGCAGGTAAGAACCTTGCCTCAGACGGCAGTGAGCATAAAGTTACAAGGGGCGGCAAAAAGGCGCCTCTTGTAACTTTAACCCAGAAATTTAGCTCCGCTATAGCAGAGAGGACTATTGCACTAGCGATGCGGCCCCCTTTGACCCACTCAGACGCTGATGTTTTAAGAACAGAGCAGGAGGGGGGCAACATCGGGCTCAGAGATGCAGCAGCCCTAGAACCTCACTTCAGGGTGTGTCAGTAGGCACCAGGGCCTCCACCTGGGGGGGCACAGGGGGTACTATTGTACTGGGCCCGGCTGTGCTATACTTTTCGAAATAGACGGGCCCCCTTTGACAGCGCCAAAGCTGTGCCTAAGCCGCGGAAGTCCCGAACCGCAGAAGTCCCGAAGAGCCGAAATAGCCGAAGTTGAAGTCCTGAAGTTGCAAAATACCCAAAATTCTGAAGCCACGAGTTCAATTCTACTGAACAGCAATGTGTTTTTTTTTTATTTTATTTAACCCCTAGCCACCAATGTATTATTTTAATACTCTATAGGCCCCTGCCACCAATGTTTTTTTTGTAATATTCTCTGTGGCCCCAATGTTTCTTTTTAACTTATAAGGGGGGTACCTGGTGCCAACGTATTTTTCCCCTGAGCACCAATGATTTTCATGGAGGGCCCTGGCACTAGGGTTGCCAAAAAGGCTTTGTCTCCAAAAATGGCCCAACTATTTTTGTTCCTGCCATTGTTTTTTCTCCCCAGTGTTCAAGCTTGTCTCCCCTTCATGGTCAAGTTATTTAATAAAAGTAATAGATTATCTACAGTAGCTGTGTGATAGAGTATTTTGTTTGTAATTTGTCCATTGCATCTGTCTTGACCTGCCTGCAATACCCCAGACAAATTCTTATCCATGAAGAATTCACTTTTTCCTAAGCACTAAATCCTGCCACCTCCAGAGCAACAAAAGGGTCAGCTATAAGCCATTAGTGTCCTATCTTAATTATACATTGCAAAATTGCAGGACTGAAACTGACAGCTGAACCCAGTGACAATGGTTTGTTCTTGTACCTCTTGAAATCATAACAACCCTTTCTGTCTATGCTGACAAGTCCAGCTGCTACTTAAGTACTTGGGCATGCGTTAGAGTCTGGCATCAGTTAGAGTGCAGTTTTCTCTGTTTGGCTGATGGGTTTCAGATAGCAGTGAAGTGTCTAAAACTGCCCTGCATTCTCCCATTCACTTGAGTGGGGAAACACCTGGTATCTTTCAGTGAAATGAGTCTTCTCATTATGGGCCAGACTCAATTTGTTGAGAATAGCGTATGTTGTGATTTATTTTTACAAAAAGCACATCGGAAGCCTATGGTAAAATCTGGAATTGAATAAGGAGACACCTTCATTTGTTGGCTGTCAGATTTGATTTGTTCAAGGATCAGTTTGTTTATAAATAAGATAATTAGTATCTTCATAGATACATCAGAACATCTGAACAGTAACCAGTGGTGTAACTAGTTGTTACTGGGCCCCATAGCAAATTCAATTTAGGGCCCCAAAATATTTATAAGTTGGCCTATTTTACCAAGATATATTAAAATTGCTAATTAATTAGGGTCTCACTGGGCCCCCTACACTCCTGGGCCCCCCTGCAACCGCAGGCTCTGCTTCCTCTATAGTTACGCCCCTGACAGTAACGCAACTATCCTCTCCCGAGGCCCGGGTGCAGAATGTGCACCCGGGCCCCCATCCCATCAGACGTGCATTTTATCTACAGTGTTCACTGTGGTGTGGTCTCTGACAGGCCCTTCTAAGGAGGAGCGGAACTGGGTTCATCCTGGACCTACCAACCAACCAGCTAGTGTAACACACCCCAGGGGGCAGCATTTTCCATCTTCCCAGCTTCTTTGTCATGTGCACAGCCTCATCACACTTCAACAAGCATCAGGACATTTGGTACATTTGCAGTGTCAACTGGGATGAATGTTTTTGTGAGTCAACTCAGATTTCAAATAATTGATTCAGATGACTACTATAACTGTATGGGTAAGAGCACTCTTACTCCTTATTGCATGGGATGAATGTTTTGACATTGCTTGAATTATTTGTGTTCAATTACATTTTTACACTCTTTTTGGTTTAAGTTTCTCGTTGTGCATTTAGTTCCTTTGCCCTAGCAGACTTCAGTTTGTTTGATCCTGCTCAAGCTTATTCTGCTACTTAATGGTTTCTGGTGTTTGCATGCCTTGCTTTCCTGGACTATCATTGACTACTGTGCTCATCTAATCTTTTTCTATACCTCATACAAAATCCTGGGGGCCCCAATATCTCAGTGATGAAGAGGAGAGCTGGCAGAGGGTTCTCCTATAGCTAGCCTCTTTAGAGTTCCTTGTTTAAAATAATTGTTACAGTTAGCCTATGTCATATTTCCTGGCTGGTTTAATGTGTCTCCAGGAGTATCCAGACATACAGATGAGTTTTGATTGCATTGTAGGGACAAACAGCTCCATCGTTTTAGACTGAATTGTAAAGGCTCCACTTTAGCAGCATGAAATCAGCTATTGATTGGATCCTGACACTGTGCTGTTATAATCATAGTAATGACCCACAGGACAGGGTGGTTAAAGTTAGAAAAAGAATAAGAGAATCATTATTAGAAGAATTGTGGGAACAGGGAACCTCTGTTTGTTAGAAGAATTATTAGAAAGATTTCTAAAAACAGCAAAGCTCTTATGTTCTTTGTTTTAAAAGGATTTACAGCATGACACAATTCTGGATATGCCTAGTAAATAAGACCCAATGATTTCTTTGTTCTATTGAAAATGTTTCTGTTGATTTGATTCTTTGTACTACATACTTATATATATATATATATATATATATATATATATATATATATATATATATATATATATATATATATATATATATATATATATATATATATATATATATATATATATATATATATATATATATATATATATATATATATATATATATATATATATATTTTAGGAAACTGTAAAGTCAATAACAGTGGTACTTATAGTTTTTTTTAATTACAATAGTATACTTTATTGATTACATGCAGTGCAGTGCATTGGTACAGGTAAGGGATAATAAAACAAGTGTAAATTAAAGTATAAATTGTGTTTAACAGTAGCCATAAGTCATAAGCACATTTTTTGTAAAAAATTTCAGGGGCAGGCAAAGTAAGAGTTTAAATTAAGAAAGATAAATTAAGAACCAGGTAAGGAACAGTACACAGAAAAAAAATAAACAAGTACATACTGGAACTAGGCTTATGGGCAAACCTTAATAATCAGCTAGAGGACTGAACAGGAAGCTGTACGATCGTACGATAAAATCGTTCGAAACGTACTATGATCGGAATACGATCGTACGATGCAAAAAATCCTACGAATTCTACTTCGAATTTCGTAGTATTCAATTCAATGGTCGAATTTCGAAGTATTTTCCACTTTGAAATGCGACCCTTGATAAATCTGCCCCTTTGTCTAGCCTACGACTAAAAATGTTACCGTATCTGGATGTCAGGGTCAGAAATAGAAAAAATAAAATGATGGTTAAATACCCAATATCAGGGGTATATCAGTATAGTAAAATACAATTTCAGAATATCCTACTAGGCAAGCATTTCCCCCTAAAAACACTTGATTTTTTATAGAGCTGACAGGATCAACCATACTAAAAAGAGAGAGAGAGAGACCTTGGAGGGGTAGGCAGACATACCAAATGGAAACATTCCATAGAACGTTAATGGTTAATGAGCAAAAAGATAAAGATGAGGAAGAAGATTAAGTATCACTGGGAAGGAGGGATAAAGGATATGAAACAAAATAATGAGATGGGTAAACCTAGGCAGGGGGCAGGGTAATAACAGAAAAGAAAGGGAAAGTGGTATATGGTACAGAAATTTAAAAAGTGGAATATAAAATAATGTAGGTATAGACAGGAATAAGATTTCAAAAGTAACATAAAAATTATACACATGCAAACAACAAATATTTTAACATGTTTTGAGTTCAATAAAGTTGTCACATTTGCAAGCAGTCACAAAACTTTTTATTACAAAGGTTAAAATCCCTGCACTGATGGAAATATCCCGTAATGTTAATATTTATTTTCTTCTTCACAAGGACAAACAAGGGCAAGTACAGTATGCTACAGGCAAAGGCCCATTGTGGAAAAGGGCTATCATGAACACATTCACAAAGGGTTTAACAAAATACATTAGACCTGCTGAGTTAAGTATAAACAAATCAGTAGTTTAGGTGACTCGCATCTATTGTATCACACTCCACTGCTATATCCTATTACTACTGATTCTTTAGCAATGCAGTGTTTTAATGACAACTGATAGAGGGCTAGTCACCGGAAGGTCAGTGATTGCCTTGACCCCACCCCACATAGCTTACATAAAACATATAGATATATGAATAATTAGATAGATAGATAGATAGATAGATAGATAGATAGATAGATAGATAGATAGATAGATAGATAGATAGATACTTAGATAGAAAAGAGAGAGAGAGAGAGAGAGAGAGAGAGAGAGAGAGAGAGAGAGAGATAAATAGACCGAGATAGATAAATAGATAGATGATAGATAGATAGATAGATAGATAGATAGATAGATAGATAGATAGATAGATAGATAGATAGATAGATAGATATTTTGGAACCTGATAATGTCCAGGGAGTCCTAAAGAAATATGACTCGTGGAATCCAAACCATTGGCATGAGTGCAAGAGTACTAAAGGGAATGATAGCTTCCTCCAATTATAACCCCTCACAAACAAAACACTCTTTTCGGGTTACTTGACAAATACAGATTAATATAGGTTAATACAGATTACACTGCTTTATATTCTTGCCTATGCTGCTCTTCTATCCTACCTGATTCAGCTTTCCCCACTGCAGATAGTGTTTGACCTTCACTAGGTCAAGTTGATGGGTTTTTTCTGCAGTCATGCCAAGGACATGAAATAAGAACTCTTTACAGATTTTAACACACATTGGGAAAATATAGGTTTAATTAAAAGTAGCAACAAATTAAACAATGACCCTTACAGAGTCCAAAATGTTAAACTTACTTAGGTATTTTAGTCAATAATGGTATTAGGTGGCTGCACAATTGTATGGATGGCTTTATAAAATAGAAAAACTGGAATTGTTACCTAGTTCTTATAGGATTTACTGCATATAATAAGGACATGCACAGCACATATCATTGTGTCACAGTAAATCTCATAAAAAAAAAGCGTTAGAAATTGTTAGTCACAACTTCTTTCCTTTTTGTTGACAGATTATTAGGATGTCAGTAAACAGTCTGATAGACTTCAGATACAGTTTACAAACTCAGGTTACTTGCAGTATGTAGAAATAAATTTGCAACAGATGCAATATGAGATTTGGAGAATTATTTACAAATCAGATTGTATAACAGATACACAACAATAAAACACCTCTGAAATTGGCCATACAAGTTTTTTGATGGGCCTTTCATAGATAAGCAGTAAGTACACCTATTTATGTGGGCACCCAGATCCACCCATTAAACTATCCTACTGAGCACATGAAATGTAAATCTATAAATTTGAATATTTTTACAGTTATAGCCCACTTAATGGAGTGGCCACACTGGGGGCGAGTGGAGTACTTCTTAAATTTGTGCATGTCCCCACCCATCAATTCCAGCAGGATATGACCTTCCAGAGAGTGAGCACTAAGCGTGTTAGACTTGCAGATTCCCAAGGCTGAGTTTTGGTTGGAAAGGCAGTTTTGCTGCCCATTGATTTTAGTTACACTGAGAAGGATCATTTGACATAATTCTACAGACTATAGTACATTAAATACATTTTCATAATGCTTTAATTGCATTATTTAGCAGGTACTGCACCTGGTTTCTGAGCCTATAAGCCCTTTGTATCTATTTATGGCAGAGTGCAGTGAGAGCACTATTATCTTCTTTCCACAGGGTGTGCCTTGAAATCTTCTGATATTTAAACTGAGCTTTTGTAATATACTGTGAACACTAATCATAAAAAGCCAGAAACGTGATGGCTCTGTAACTAGCCAAATAAAAATAGCAATATTGTACAGGTAAAAAATAAACGAATACATTTATAAGTTCCCTTATATTATTATTATTTTATTATTAACATGTATTTATATAGCGCCAACATATTGCGTAGCACTGATAAAAATAATACATTCCACTACAAGAAGACACCTATATTTACATTTATTGTAACCATCATTTACATTTTTATAAATGAAATCAAGCATTAGTGATCAACTTCAAAATAGGTATTATGAATAGCTCATGCATTGGGGCAGATTTAAATTCTAATTCGAAATTAAAAAAAAATTTATGATCAAAACTGTCAAATTCGACTAGGGAGTTATTCAAATTTGATTCGAGTTTTTAAAAAAATTCTAATTTGATTTTCGAGATTTATCATTGGGGAAGGGCCCAATGATTACTGATAGTGGTCCTGCAGTGTGCAGCAATGTGGCCTGGTCCCAGCTTTTTAGAGCACAGAACTATTTGCTACCAATGTTAACAGACCTAGTGGAGACCTTGCTTGCAATGTTTACACTAGGAAATGCATGCAGGCAGCGGCATTAACTACAGTGGGAGCAGTGGGTGTGACTACCTGGACCTGCTTCTCCAGTAGCTGACTATGATTACAAATATAATGCAAAAATAACAAATGTTTAATCCTTAAAGTTCTTCTGTATACAATTTGATGATGTTGCTTTTCTCAATAACTTTCTAAATTTCTAGCATACCATGTAGCTGACGGGTATAGCATATTTATGTTCTATTTTCCCTCCTCTATTAGCAAAGGAGTAGTATATCCTATATACTGTATCACGGAAATATAATGCCTCGTCCCCAATACACTGGCCCTTATATACCCAGGAGTCAGTTTGATAAGTTGAAAGGGTATTTGTAGAAGCTGTAATAAGCTTCAGACTTGTTTAAAAGTTTACAGAAATGTTTTATTACAAACAACAAAAATCTGTTTTTTTTTACAGCAGACGATTGTCTGAGTTGAGTGAGGATCTACAGTAGAGATTTCAGACATGTGGGGAGTTATGAAGTGCTTTGAATATTGACATTTTGCATACCACAAACCATATGCTTTTGTTTGTTGCTGTATGAGAGGATTGAGTGGGTCCGGCAGACTGATCTATCATTTAGTTCAGCCCTTATTTAATTTTTCCTCCTTTTTATCTGTTTGATTGTTGGACACATGCATTGTGTTGGCATACATGTTGTGGTGGAGGGACATCTTGCTAGTCAAAACCATGTGCAGGAGGTCAGAGTATTAAGCTGGCCATAGATGCAAAGATCCGATCGTTTGATTCCTCGAACGATCGACTTCCCCATTTTCCGACCTGCCACTGACCATTCAGATCAAATAATGTAGAAAAGAACAGATCAGCCAATGTTCTGCCCCTACAGCAATCGTACGAAAGTTATGTCCGACAAAAGCTGGTGACAGTCCCCCACTGAAAATCGCACGATCGGCAATACATGCAGAGAAATTATTGGCACCCGACAGAAATCTTTTAAACTGTCTGATCGACCAAACGTCTGATCTCCGTGGGACAAAAATGTTGGGACTCTCCACACACCATCCGAAAATCGTACAAATCGAGGATTCGTACGATCGGATCTTTGCGTCTATGGCCAGATTTAGTCTAATGCCAGACAAGGAGCTTTTTTCCACAGGTAGAGCAATGCAGAAACCGAACTTGTTGCTCCCAACTGAGTATAACATCAGACTTACAGTATGCCTTGGGCCAGGGATAAACAGTTCAAATGTCACTGTGAATGCAAATAGAGGTGGCGCAGGCTGTAAGAATTCCACAGAAGTACTGACCTACTAATCAGCAGTTTTTAATATTATGGGGGAAATATACAACATGTTCTTTGCCTCTCAGCTTTCCAAGTGCAACAAACACTGAAAAAAAAAAAAGAGAAAATGTCAGAATTTATAAACTGGCACAGCTTCTAAACAGAAGAAAAATTTATTTAACAAATGATTAAAAATGAAATGCATTACATACAGTATAAGGGGTAATGATAGCCCCTGGCAACTATGCTCAAATAAACCTTTTGCACATTAACATATACCATTGTATGCCACTGAAGCAATTGGCTTTATTTATGTAGTTAAATTACAGTTTATGTGTATTACAGACTTCTGCATGATTGTAGTCTGACCCATCAGCTCATTTGTGTGTCAGATACCACTGCACTGAATAAGTGGTATGATTTAAATAGAAAAAAATGTTTCAACTTTTTTTTTGGGCACACACTTAAATACCTGCCTTTAACTTCAACAGAGGTCATAGAATGTAAGTGCTATTAAGCTGATTCAAATAGTGGAAATTACACAACATGAGCTGTCACCTCAAAGCCTTTAGCGGGACAGAACTAATTGGGCCAGTTGCAATAGAGCTGCAGCTCGTCCAAAGCTGGAGCATCCTTTAACCTATGGTTGATTGTCTTAACTGGATTGTGTGAGTTTATGCCATATTTAAACTAAATAAATTCAATTTAAATGTAGCACAATCAGCATCTTCAGCAGGGCCACTGACATACAAAAGATGGCTTAACAAGATTAGAAGCTGGGGACTTGCAGTGGCAATTTTGAAATCACAGACCGTAATGTTGTAGGGCTGATGGTACAGTACTTTGGAACATGAAATCCAAGAATTCTAGCCATATCATGTAGGCTTTAGTTCTCTTACTTTTTTGCACAGCTTTAAAGGAACAGTAGCACCACAAAATTTAAGTGTTTTAAAGTAATGAAAATATCATGTACTGCTGCCCTGCACTGGTAAAACTGATCTGTTAAGAAACACTACTATAGTTCATATAAACAAGCTGCTATGTAGCAAAAGGCTATATGGCACAGGATAAAAAGTGGATAACAGATAACAACATTGTATTCTACAGAGCTTATCTGCTGTGTATCCTTTTCTCCTTCGAATGGCTGCCCATTACTACAAAGCAGCTTATTTATAGAAACAAGCAGGACCGCCATCAGAAATCGCAGGGCCCCGTACGTCAAAATTTCCTGGGCCCCCCTGGGCTACGTCCACCGCAAGCCCCACCTACAGGTCCGTCCTCCCCACCACACAGTAAAAAAACAAAAAAAATATTGGTGGCTAGGGTTCCCACATGTTAATAAAAAATAAAAAGATATTGGTGGTCAGGGCCCCCCATAAAAAAACATTTGTGGCCATGGTCCCCCCATTATAAATATTGGTGGCCAGGCCCCCCCCCACATTATAAGAAAATTGGTGACCAGGGCCATTTAAACGTCCATGCCTTCTCGAAGTCAGCAGCTCTCAGAAAGATGGGGGGCCCGGCTAATCAAGTAAGTGTGGTGTGGCCGGGGCCCCCTTACCCTCGAGGCCCCAACAACTCTCCCCCCTGTCCCCCTCTGATGGCTGCCCTGGAAACAAGAGTAGTATTTCTGAAGCAAAACAGCAGTTTTGCCAGTGCAGGGCAACACTGCATTATTTTTTTATACTTTAAAACATAATTTTTTGATGTTACTGTTCATTTAACACTTGGCTGGTTGCTTTCCACCCCTGTTTTTGCTCCTATTCGTAACCACTTCTTTATAATAGCACTTACATTTGACAAGGGCAACTCTAGCATGACAGAAATTTGACAAAATAACTTGTTGGAAAGGTGGTATCTTTATGATTTTGATTAGTAGTGCACCCAGGCCCCAGAACTCTTGTACTGCTGTTCCCCCTCTGCTTACATCTCAGACCAGCCAGAAACATTCTCACATATCACCCCCTGCCCTTACCTTAAAGGGATACTGTTATGGAAAAATATATTTTTTTTTTAAATGCATCAGTTAATAGTGCTGTTCCAGCAGAATTCTGCACTAAAATTAATTTCTCAAAAGAGCAAACAGATTTTTTTATATTTAATTTTGAAATCTGACATGGGACTAGACATATTGTCAGTTTCCCAGCTGCCCCAGTCATGTAACTTGTGCTCTGATAAACTTTAGTCACTCTTTACTGATGTGCTGCTAGTTGGAGAGATATCACCCCCCCAGCAGCCTAACAACAAAACAATTGGAAGGAAATCAGATAGCAGCTCCCTAACACAATATAACAGCTGGTAGATAATAAGTACAGCACTCAATAGTAAAATCCAGGTCCCACTGTGACACATTCAGTTACATTGAGTAGGAGAAACAACAGCCTGCCAGAAAGCAGTTCCATCCTAAAGTGCTGGCTCTTTCTGAAAGCACATGACCAGGCAAAATTACCTGAGATGGCTCCTACACACCAATATTACAACTAAAAAAATACACTTGCTGGTTCAGGAATTAAATTTTAAATTGCATAGTGAATTATGTACTGTGTAAACAGTGTAATTTAGAAATAAAAACGACATCATAAAATTCATGACAGAATCCCTTTAAGAAGGAAAGGAGCTGCATTGCAGACTGATCAGGCAGGGGATTTGACAGCTGTTTTAAAATCCTGCCCAGTCATCAGTGCAAGTCTCTTGTTTTTCTTATCCACTATGTTTCCGGAGGGTGACATGCCACCCTTATAAAATTTGTATCCTAGGTGTTTGTGGCATTTCAAATCTCCAGGCCTGATTTTTAACTGGGATCTGGTTTCTAAGGCTTAATTACACCACCAAACCAGGCAGTAGTTTAAAAAGTCAGGAGAGAATATGAATAGTGAGGGACTGAAACAGAGATGTCATCTCTGACCATTCTGAAGCCAGGGAACTGTATATCCTCCCTGGGAGTGATTTCACCGGAAGTGACATCATTGCTCACACTCTTCTAAAGCAGCTAAAAGCTCACTGTGAATGTGCACAAGCTCATCCAATATCACTACAGCTTACTACTCATGTGCACATTGGATCCAGCTGAGAAACTAGAAAACCCAATGGAACTATGTACGCTGACAGGGGCCACAAAACTCTACTCTAGGAGAGTTGACAAATCTGTGTGAATAGAAAGATAAACAATACAGAACAATTTTGGTTGTCACAGAAATTAATAAATTAATTTTTTAGTTGATGAGGTCAGTAAACCCTGACTCCCAGACAACATTTTCTGCTATGACTGGAATGAGGTTTACTCGGAATAATAAAAAACAAATTAAAAGTTTCTTGCAATCTATAATGTAATTCAAATGTAAATTTGCCCTTTAAATGGCAGTAACAGCAAAATTGCATGTAAAGATTTAGAAAAAGAGATATGAATAGGAGAGAATCTGAATAGAAAGATGAGTAATAAAAGTAACAATACATTAGCAGTCTTACGGAGCATATGTTTTTTTTTTTATTTTAGATAGGGTCAGTGACCCCTAATTGAAAGCTGGAAAGAGTCAGAAGAAAAAGGCAAATAATTAAAAAAAAACTATACAAAATAAATAATGAAGACCAATTGAGAACTTGTTTAGAATTGGCTATTCTAAGCAACTAAGGTGAACTTTAAATCTGTCTTGAAGGTCCAACCTTTGGTCAGGGCCCATTATAGGGTTGCCACCTGATTGGTCTGGCCAGTAAAAATGTTACCTGATGCCAATGTTATAACCAGGGAAAACTATAAGAAGGACATTTTTTTCAGAAAAAGTGGTAACCCTAGTCCCGTATTCAATGTCCACATTTGGCCAGGGCCTCATGTAGCTCACATAATGAGTAGAGATATAGGAATTAAGATGGCCATAGATGTACAGATATAATCGTACGAATAATAAATGGCCATGGTGGTCGGTCGTTCAGTCGATCGGACAGGTCGGCTGACAATAATATGCTGCATGTATTGCTGATCTGACGATTTTCAGTGGGAGACTGTCACCAGCTTTTGTCAGACATAAACTTTCATACTTTCGTCAGGCAGAAAATTGTATGATTTGTTCTTTAACTACTTTATTTAAACTGACCTTTTTTGGAAAAAAATACCGGCTTTCCTATATATTTAGATTTTTATTAATAACATTGGGATGAAGCAGTGTCGGACTGGCCCACCGGGATACCAGGAAAAGTCCCGGTGGGCCAAGGTGTCAGTGGGTCCTTATGTTGCTAGACATTTAGCTGTTTCATGGCCATTCCCAAATTCTATGAGAACAAAGAGGCTAAATAGATGGAATAATAGATAACAGTATGTAAAAGAAAGAGACTAGGAGAATAGAGGTTGAGTGAGGAGAGGAAGAATAATAGTACTAAGAGTGGGCCCCTGGTCTAAGATTAATTGGTGGGCCCCTGGTCAAAGGTTTTTGGGTGGGCCCCTGGTGTCCCAGTCCGACACTGGGATGAAGCATAATTTTTACCGGTCAGGCAGGGGGCAGGGACATGCAGGGCCAGAACTGTGGGTGGGCAGAAGAGGCACCTGCCTAGGGCGCAGCAACAGGGGCGCCAGACAAGTACCTTTAAAACTATCTTCTGCCTACCTCTAGTCCCTGTTCACTGCCCTGTGTTGAGCTCTCCCTTCCGTGGCTCTCCCCTGCCATCAGACGCTCTCCCCTCAGCTAATGGGCATGCGCGCATTCGGGCACGCTCACGTTTACACGTGTGCACGCAGAGGTAGCGAGCTTGTCAGTTGGGTTGCCTAGGTCACTTGAGGAAGGGCATTTGTTTGTCCCGAAACGTTTGAACATGACTCACATGTCAAGAGCACTACAATAAATTTGGGATCACCCCGCATTTGAACAAGGTATTGGTTATTTCATTTTTTGCATTGTATTATTGCTGGCGGTGGAAGAGGCCAGTACCAATACCTTCCCCAATTTTTTCTATTTTTCTGAAGGGTTGCCTAGGTCGCCCGGTCGGCTTGGCCCGGCACTGGGGATGTGACATCAGGGGGTGGGGCCATGACATAGATGGAAGTGACGTCAGGTGGCGGGGCTATGACATGGAGATCAGCTGTTCGCTGTGTCAATCAAGGGAATCCTGCCCGGTTTTCCAAATTACCAGGCTGTCCAGGTCAAAGCCCGACAGGTGGCAACCCTAAGGCAGGCGTCTATAAAACCGGAAGTCGGAACTGTAAGGTCTCGGGCAGGGAGAGCAGGCAGAAGAGTTCAACCTGGACCCGTCCTGCAAATGAGGGAGTGAAGTCGGCCCGAACCTGCGGGTCCTGCAGGTACCTGCACATCACAATTAGGAATATATCTGTAAAGTAGTAGAATAATTTGTAGAATATCTAGATCAGCAAAAACATATTCATCCCAAATCTCACCCTAACTGACCTTCATGCTGGTACTGGGCTTTCTGGGTTTATGTGGAAGAGCCAGTGGCCATTTTTTTCATCCTATTTCTAACTTGCCTTCAGGCTTAGCCCCCACAACTTCTGGGGAGGGGGGGTAGCCACAGTTTGGGAAACTACTGTTTAGGATAGGGTTAAAGGGAGTGCTGAGAGTTGTAGCTTCTGATATAGAGAAGGTGTATTTATTTAGTAAATAAAGTACCCCCTCTTGTAAATTAAAGGATAATATATGTAGGGATGCACCGAATCCAGGATTCGGCCTTTTTCAGCAGGATTCGGCCGAATCCTTCTTCCTGGCAGAACCAAATCCAAATTTGCATATGCAAATTAGGGGTGGGGAGGGAAATCACGTGACTTTTTGTCACAAAACAAGTAAAAAATGTTTTCCCCTTCCCACCCCTAATTTTCATATGCAAATTCGGATTCGGCCGAATCTTTCGTGAAGGATTCGGGGGTTCAGCCGAATCCAAAATAGTGGATTCGGTGCATCCCTAATTATAAGTTACCAAGGAGTTTCATGACCATATAAAAACACTAGGCCAAAGGCTTTTATACAGGTCATGCAACTACGAGGTAACTTCTAATATCCTCATATTTTGCAACTGGAGTACTTTATTTATTATAATTCACAAGTTTCAGTGAGTCATTTGACAGAAATGACATCAGAACTCAACGTTTATAAGGATATCATTTACAAGATATTCATGGCTTTTGTGTACTGTATTATATATATATATCATTATGGCACGTTCTCTGCCGATGTCATGGATGTGCAATAAAATAATTCCCAAAAGGAAAAATCCAATTTAACAGGCAAAAGGCCAGGCAAAGCGTCACCCCGTGGGAATGCGCTGTTACTGGCGCAGAGACAGAGCCGGGAGTGTCGCAGGACAGCTGGTGAGCAGCAGGTAATACTATAAGTAATAATGGAAAGAACTTTAACTCCGCCGATGCCGAACAACCCCAAAACGATACAGGAAAGCAGCGCGTTTTTTCACAAATCCGCTTCCGGCGCCGGAGTAGTTAAAAGCTTTACCTTCCCTTGCAGGTCACAGTGGGCGTTCGTCTAGGGTAGAAGTCACTCAGTTCCCATTGATCCCCGCCGCTGTCATTCAACAGCAATTGCTTTTTCAGGTACGGCCCCTCTAGAGTTCATTGGCTTGTTTTTTGGGGGGGTTCACTTTCCCCGCCCTCTTCTTGTGTTGCCACAGGGGGCGCCAGCCTCCAATGTCCATCAGCTTGTAAAGCTATTCGCCGGCCGTCAAGCGAAGGCGCTATTGTGATTGGCTGCAGCTCGCTGTCACTCAGACTCAGCGTCAGGTGGCTGGGCTGCCCGCGTCTAACAGCCTCTGCTTGGCTCAGTTAAGGCAGCCTGGGACTGGTCGGCGATTCTTTGGATTGTATGCATCGAGTAAAGCAGCGTTGGTTTTTCCCTGTTTTCGGTAGTTTGGTGGATTTTAAGGACGGATACTGAGAGCCGGAGCCGCCTGAGGAGGAGAGGAAGGAAGGAACAACCGGGATACCTCCTGTCGCCTGTCATAGGCATGACCTGGCCAGCTTAACCCTGCCTTAGTGTCTCCCTGTGTGCCCTTCTTCCGCCCGGCTGTCACTAGGCAGACTCCTTCCCTCACCTCTCTCATCTCTCTTATCCTCCCATCCCCTCTTGTTGTCAGTTTGGGGACTGTGCGCTTGGCCTGGGCAGCTGTCAAAACCTCCTCCTCTCACTGCTGCTCTGGCTGCCCCTCTCCTCGCCCTCCTCCCATTCACTCACACTTTACTTGCCCCCCAAGAGAAAAGAGCAGCAGCTCCGCTGCCCTTTCATATCCCCAGTGAGCTGACAGGGAACTTGTAGGGGGCTTTGTTTGTTTGTATTTCCTCCAGCCACAGTGTATATGAATTTATTGGCAGGGTGCCTTGCAGCTGCCACTGCTCCACTGGCTGTCTTGCTCCCAGGCTGGAGGAGGAGGATGTGGGATGGAAGGACCAGGATTCCATTCACTTTTTAGATCTTGCCTTGTGGGGATTTCCGTTGCAGGAGTGTGGAAGGAGAAGGTGGCCTATTTTTGTAACAAACCGGAGTAGAATAAGGATGGCGTTCTAGTATTTATTATATCTTTGAGGTTTTTTGGGGTGGGTGGGAGGGTTTGGGAACACGGATAGAGTGAAATAAAGTTTTTAGAGAGGGGTCCGACTAGTGTTGCAAGTTGGTGAGGGACTGCTGTAGGATGAGCCCTGTTATAGTGACAGGTTGATCATTAGTCAAGTACATTGGAGGGCATTTCAGTGAATGTCTCTTTGCAGCACATCTTCCAATGCAAATATGATGGCGGCATATAATGGGGGCACATCAACTGCAGCTGGGGGTCACCACCATCATCATCACCATCACCTGGCCCATTTGCCCCCTCCCCACCTACATCATCATCACCACCTCCATCCTCAGCATCATATACACCCAGGCTCAGCAGCAGCTGTACACCCTGTTCAGCAACATGCTTCCTCTTCATCAGCTTCCTCTTCCTCCGCTGCCGCCGCTGCAGCAGCGGCGGCAGCAGCAGCAATGCTGAATCCAGGACAGGCTCAGTCATACTTTCCATCTCCAGCTCCAGGGCAAGCTCCAGGTCCTGCAGCAGCAGTAGCCCCTGCCCAATTGCAGGCTGCTGCTGTAAAGGCTCATCATCATCATCAGCACTCTCATCATGCCCAGCAACTGGATATTGAACCTGATCGTCCCATTGGTTATGGTGCATTTGGAGTTGTCTGGTAAGTGACTGAAGATGACCTCCAGAAATAATCTGTAATAAACATAAATTGTATTCATCCATCTGTATTCATTTTCTGTGTCAGTTCATGTGTATTGGAAAGTTACTTTAAATATTACACAAAAGCCATGGGTGACCAGGCCTGGACTGCGATTGAGAATCGGCCCTGGCATTTCAAGTATAAAATATAGTCTAAAAGGAGAAGGAACGCTACAGAGGCATTTTATTGCCAATAGATTAGCTGCAATAGTGCAAGCTAGAATGCTATATTTATTCTGTAGAATGTTTTACCATATTTGAGTAAAATCTCTAGAAGCTCTCTGTTTGGTTATAGCAGCTGCAGTATTAGCTTTGTGTGACATCACTTCTTGCCTGAGTCTTTCCCTGCTGACTTATAGCTCTGGGCTCAGATTACAGCGGGGGGGGAGAGGAGCAAACTGAGCATGCTCACGCCCGGCGCAAGGAGGTTTAAGATGTGTACACAATAGTAGGAAATACAGTGTTTCTTTTGACAGGGGACTCAGAGCAGCATTTCTTTGAGGATTTACTGGTATATTTAGGTGGACCTTTCTGATAAGGCTTACTTAGTTTTAACCTTTCCTTCTCCTTTAAACTGAATATTCTGTACATAATATAGTGAATAAAGTACCCCCTTTTATAAATTACTGAGGAGTTCTATGACCATATAAAAGCACGAGGCCGAAGATCATGGAAATCTGAGGTGACTTCTAATATCCTCATATTTTCCAACAAGGGATACTTTTTTATAATACACAAGTTTTAGAGTCATGTGACAAAAATGACACCACTACTCACCGTTTATAACCGATGCCATCACTAGTCACCGTTTATAAGGATATAATTTACAAGCTATTCATGACTTTTGTGTATTATATTTATAAACAATGCTCAATAATGTCTTTTGACTGATTGTAACTTGGGTATTACAATATAAATATGTACCCTCTGCTTTCAAATCCTGTGCATTTATATGGCCATGGAACTCCCAGTTTACTTATAATAACCTTATATTTTACAACAGGGAGGACATTATGCGCTATATCATACACAAGCCATAGATATCCTGATAATTATAGCTACTTAAACAGTGCTCGGTGATTCCATCTCTACTCAGTAATGTAATTTCTGTCACATGACTCACTGAAACCTGTGTATTTTAACATGTAATGTACCACCTTTTTAACATGTAATGTACGAGGAGATTAGAAGTCGCCTCAGAGTTCCTTGACCTGTATAAAAAGCACATGACATTTGTCCTTGTGCATGGGGTGTCACATGTATCCAGTTATATAATAAATCACCTTGGTTTCTCTGGCCTGTATAATACCACTCCTCCATCTAATATATGTTTAGACAATGGCTGGCATGCTTGGGTTATTTAGCAGCCAAATGGTTGCCATTCACAAACAAACAAACAAACAACTTTTTCCCTACGTTGGAGCAAAATAACCTTCAGATAAAACCATTTCTCACTTACAGCAACCAATATTACCCTATTATATCAATGTAGTATGCAACATAATGCACTTTTTTCAGACGACAACTTGAGTCCCATCTAATAATATATGGTACATTAATAGCCTTCTTTTACCATTAATATTGAGATCTGTAGGAAGTTATAAAGAAGCTAAAATTGTCTGACCTATTTCTGCCTAAGCATACACAAACAGAATGTTTTCATTCATGGTTTCATTTCCAAAGAGTTCTCTTAGAGAAATTGCTTGTGTTGCTTGATTGCTTTCAAAATGCAGTATGTGGCCAAGCGCTATCCAGATAACATGAACCATGTTATAGTGGTTTCTTGGTTCTTGGGGGGGGGGGAGGTGGCAATTTTTAAAGGGGTTGCTCACCTTTAAATTAGCTTTTAGTATGATGTAGAGTGTGATCTTCGGAGATAATTAGCTATTGGATTTATTTATTTTTTTTTATTTGCTTTTTTTTTTTTTTTTTTTTTTTTAGTTATTTAACTTTTTATTTAGTATCTGGTCCAAACTACCCAAGCAACTATGCATTTATTTGAGTGAGAGACTGGAATATGAATAGGAGATGGCCTTAATAGAAAGACGAGTAATAAAAAAAAAAAAGTAGCCATAACGGTCCATTTGTCATCTTATAGAACATTTGTTTTGTTTTTTTAGACATTCAAAAACTATACAAAAATAAAAAATGCAGGCCAATTGAAATGTTGCTTAGAATTAAGAATTGTATAACATACTAAACATTAACCTGAATGTTGAACAGTCCCTTTAACCTGATTGCTTAGTCCAATAAAATGTCATCATCCACCCCTAATGACTATTTCAGGGCAGATTTAAGTGCTTTTATACAAGCTACAAAACCCCATGTTGATGTTCCTTTATTTTTTTAGAAGGTTGTGCTGTATTTTATAATACATGAACATTGTTTTCAGCAAAGGAAACATAATATTTACTATGTCCGACTTCTGTGGTGCCCTCTTTCATGCATGTTAAGGGACTCTAGCAGTAACCTTAGACCATTGTGGCCAACACGCAATGCTCCAGATGTTGAGCAACAGATGGGAAACACTAGGTTGAACATATCTTATTTTGCTTACATTCCTTATTAGGTTTAGGTTAATTGTATGACTGTTACTTATTCAGAAAAAGAGGGAATATATACACCCAGTGTAAACTATAAAGGCATCCGATATCACAGTAGAGTTTACATATAAATGCATAAAACTACAGGCCATTATACTTAAAGGGGTTGTTCACCTTCCAACACTTTTTTTTAGTTCAGTTGGTTTCGGATTGTTCTCCAGAAATAAAGACATTTTCCAATTGCTTTTTATTGTCTACGGGAGGACGATTTTTCAAATATTGAAGTGTAAGTCTTGTTTTTCACCTTTCTAAAGCTGCTCTGGGAAAGAGGGTCGCTGACCCTCTAAACTGATCTAAATTGAAACATTTAGTTGATACATTTCATATCTGTCACTGCTGAGCAGAATCCCTGAGATTCATTACAGGCAGTTGTTAGAATTGATACAATAGTTGCTAATGCTCCCCAGATGCTGCTGAAATGTATCAACTAAATGTTGCAAAATTGTTACTGTTCAGAATCTGCACCTGAATTACTGAGTTGCCAGACTCAAACACCAGAGACAGGAAATCCGGCTTCCAAACCAAAATTTGATAAAGAGGCCCAATAACCCAAAGCCCCCAATATATCCATCACAGTCAGCTGGGGAAGTCACATGACCAGGGGCAGCTGGGAAATTGACAAAATGTCTAGCCCCATGTCAGATTTCAAAATTGAATATAAAAAAATCTGTTTGTTCTTTTGAGAAATGGATTTTAGCCCAGAATTCTGCTGGAGTAGCACTATTAACTGATGCATTTTAAAAAAAAACTTGTTTTCCGATGACAGGATCCCTTTAAAAGTGACATATATTTATAAAATGTTAATTTTTAGGGTTTAGTTTTCCTTTAAAAGGCGATTTACCTTAGTAGATTAATGGAATTGTTCTGTATTGTGCTTTAAAATTTCTCCTCAGTCCTTGGCAACACCTTATAAATCTGTCCTGTTGCTGGAGAAAAGATCTTTATTCCTGACTGTCACTAATTGTTGGATACAGTATTAACATTTATAATGGCCTTTTTCCCTCTGCTGCTTCTTAGCAAATATTATTCCTGTTTGGTGGGTGTATTATTTTTTGTGGTTAGGAATATGTTAATTTTAAATATTAAAAGGGTTGTATTGGTTCTGATTGTAAGCAGACACTAGGTTACAATTTACAATTCATTGTTCTATAATGGTATAAACAAGAGAAGGTGCATTAGTTTGATTTTGGAGTCTGTGCGTGCAGCCTGTGCACTAAAGACTTAATGAGCGAGTGGTTTTTTGAGGCAATGTTGTTGCTGTCTGAACTGAATAATGTTTCATTGCTATTTAATGAAACCGCTCAGCACATTTTGGAAGGTTACTTAGCTCATTTCTGCTAACTGGAAAGAGAGCCAGTTCCCTTTCCATTTTCATGTAGGCGTATTTTTTTTTTTTCCTCCTGTGGATCACCTTGACACAATAAAATTCTATATTATTAAAATACAATGTTGTAAGCTTATCTATGAAGCTGAGCAATTTATTTTGCAAACATAGTCTGGTATGAAATGGTCCCTTTTCCCCCCTTATTTTTATGGAAGTATTAGGGCAGTGGCACACATGAAGATTTGTCGCCCGTGAGTTTTTACACATGGCTGCAGGCGACAAATCTCCCAAAAATGCCTCTCCATTGGCGGTAATTGAAATCCCTGGCAGTATGCCTAACTGATCGCTAAATCGCACGAAGATGCCTCCAGAAGATGATCAGTTGGACATACCGCCAACAATTTCAATTACCGGCAATGCAGAGGAATTTTTGGGAGATTCGTCATCCGCAGACGCGTCTTAAAAAAAATCGCGGGTGACTACGAGACAAAACAAGCTTTTTTTTTTTTCTGGTTTATCTGCACAGATACTAGCTGTAAAAGTAATCTTGCTTTGCGAAGTAAATCTAATTCAGCAAATGAGGTCAATCCTACCCAGGGACTCTAGCTCACAAAAGAGCAGTGCCTCATTTTATTGGTCAGCTACATTTTGTTACTATGTGAAAGCTGTTTTCTCTGTAAGATGGTGTGTTTCTTTAATAAAGAAATAATAAAAACTGACTGTGCTATTTTCTATAGAATATAATAAAGGCATTTTGTTTTTTCGTTGGAATTAAAAAAGACATTTTTGTGTTAAAATTAAGAATGTACCAGTGTGTTATACTCATTCAGATATAGAAGAATTGCGCTTAAAAAAAAGTAGTGTTTCAGGCTGATTTATTGAATATTTCTGCAAAACCCCTAATAATCCCTTCCTCCTCTTCCACTTTCTGCTCCCTGAATTCTCTGGCTGTGCAGGGGAGCCGGCGGCTCTCAGCTCACTGCATTATAGGACAGGAACCAATCAGCAGCTAGCAGGACCAGATAGGGAACTGAAGTCTGTCTGTGCCTGTGTGACTGCAGGGCTGTGATTGGCTGTTCCCCTCCTACTGGCAGGGACCGTTAGGACACGCCCACCCCTCATTTGAAACACAGACAGGGACCAGAGAACATCTATAGGGAGCTCCAGTAAAGGACCAGAGAACATCTATAGGGAGCACCAGTAAAGGGGCTATTTTTAAAGATATACATTTTTAGCACCATGTAAAAGCAACACCATATATTATTTATAATTGCCTACAAAATTAGGGTTTTTTCATTTATCCTATATGTCTCCTTTAAAGAACAAAAACGTAACCCCCATCTTAAAGCAGAAGTTGCTCAATTTGGCTGCACTTTTGCTCCTGCTAATTGATAGTCACTAATTTGTTCAGTTTTGTTCTAACTAAAGTTGTCCTCAAAAGGTAAAGTTCCAAAATCTTCTTTCCTTAACAGTTAAAAGTGGAAATGCTTTATTCCTGACATTTAATTCCTTTGTGCATTAAACTGCTTGATGTATCTATATGACCTTTATTGTTATAGATATTTGTCATTGATATTTTAATATCAGTCACCTTGAATTCTGAGTAACGAATTATCACACCGTTATTTTGAATGACTCCTTCTGACAGCCAGTTTGTAGAAACTCTGACTTCAAATGACTATTTGAATTATGACTATTAAACAGAGCCTTTCCTAATGTCCATGAAAGCATACATTGGTCTGTTCTTATATTATGTAGAAGTAAATTAAAGGCAGTAATATATTGTAGTGCATTTTCCGCTGATTGCAGTAAGGTGTTATAACCATTGGATAAATCATCTTGCATAAATTGCTGAACTGTTTTATTTTAATCAGTAGGTGTAGGGCTATATATCACACTTTTCCAAGAACAATAATTGTAATGTACCTTCAGTATACATTTAGATTCTGCAGGAGTTTTAAACCTCTAGCTTTCCAGTTCTGGTTAAAACTTCCATCAACTGCTGACAGCAGCTGATTGTGGGGCATGATGGGAGTTATAGTTTAGCAAAACTGGGGAATCAATTAAAATTGTTTCTTTTGGAAAAAAATTACATTCCTTCTCTAATCCTCCATCACAAGACAAGTCCAAACCTCATAAACTAGATGAACCACTTAGAGAATGAATTTGTCCCAGAAGACTAATACATTGACAGTTCATGTGGTTAATGACAGTATTGTTAAATAAATATATTGTTTTCCAGTCTACCTCTTACAGATATTGGTAAAGTGGCATGCTACTGGGTTCCTCATCCATCTCCAGAAAGCCAGACTGAGATTTTATAAGTACATGTATGGGATCAGTTATCCGGAAACTCGTTATCCAGAAACCTCCGAATTACTGAATGCCTGTCTCCCTTAGACTCCCTTTTTCTCTGTAATAATTAAACAGTAGCGTGTACTTGATCCCAACTAAGATATAATTAATCCTTATTGGAAGCAAAACCAATCTATTGGGTTTATTTAATGTTTACATGATTTTCTAGGGGAGGACAGGGGGGAGAGTTGTAGGGGGCCCCCGAGGGTAAGGGGGCCCCCTACAACTTTAGGAAAAAGACAGACTTTTTCCTAAATTTTCTTGACCAGCCTCGGTGTGCATCATTTTCAAATCTGGTCCTGTATACATTCCACTTATAAAAAGTTAAGATACGCAGCTTTGTTTGTTCCAGAAATGCAGTTTACTGAATTAACAGATATTTTTCCCACGAGGGAAATACACACGTTGCCAGGGTACCCCTATTTTAGCTAACAGCCTGTAAGATTTATACATGTGTGTTATTAACTTCAAACACCTAAATGTAAGTGCAATTTGTTTTAAAATATTTTAACTTGAACTATTTTGGATTTGTTTTTCCCTCCATTGGAGCACAAGTGCGGACCCAGGAGGAGAGTGAGAGGCCTGAATAAAAAGATGAGTAATAAAAACTAGCATTAACAATAAATATGTGTAGCCTTCCAGAGCATTTGTTTTCAGACAACGTCAGTGACCCACATTTGAAAACTGAGAAGAGTCAAAAGAGGAAGGCATATAATTCAAAAACTATTTTTTTTTTTAAAAAAAAAAAGACAAGTTGCTTATATGTGGTGCCTTTGTAACATACTAACCATTATCTTAAAGGTGATCCAACTTTTAAAACAATAATATTGTATAACTGATAAAATATTATGGTGAACAAATGAATTTCACAAAGATTTTTTATACATTCTGTACCAGTACTGAATATCTGTTAATTCAGTAAACGGCATTTCTGGAACAAACAAAGCTGCGTATCTTAACTTTTTATAAGTGGAATGTATACAGGACCAGATTTGAAAATGATGCACACCGGGGCTGGTCAAGAAAATTTAGGAAAAAGTCTGTCTTTTAGGTTTCTCTCTTGCCGATCTTTCCACAGTCTCTCAGCTGTATCGAAAGTCTCCAAAAAAATGTATATAGATCAGTGTTTTTTAGCGATAGAGAAAACAGAAACCAAAAATAGTGCAATGGGTTTGAGTATTGCGATTCGAGAACATTTTTAAAGCTCAGTGGCAAATGGTTACCATGGAAACCAGTGCTATATGAGGGACCAAAGTCACGAAGATCCGGAAGTGACATAGAGTAAGATTGGAACGCAGCTCTGAAGCGCAATAGTTTTGAGTGCTGGTGGTTACTAGGGCAAACCATTGGGACCGGTTCTCAAAAGGGGAACAAATCGTTTGAACAGCATGCCTCTGAGGAAGCCGATTGGTTCGGCAAAACGCGTCAGGCAGGAAGTATCATCATACGCGATCACAGGGAAAGCCACGAGGGAAATACACACGTTGCCAGGATGCCCCTATTTGAGTTAACAGCCTGTGAGATTTATACATGTGTGTGATTCACTTCAAACACCTAAATGTGAGTGCAATTTGTTTTAAAATATTTTAACTTAATAAATGGTGTTACACTATTTTGGAGTTGTTTTTCACTCCATTGGAGCACAAGTGTGGACCCAGGAGGAGAGTGAGATCTGCTAATACCAAGGGCAATGTATCAATTTTTCAGCTTGTGAGTGGGAAATTTAGCTAAATGGTGGTGGTAACGGATGGAATGTAAAGAATTAACCGTGTGTGCATCACTACTGGAAGTGAAAAGTTTTAAAGGGGAAGCACACTTAAATGTGCAATTTTTTACACCGGGTGCTTTTGCAATACTTAAAGGGGACCTGTCACCCTAACAAATAATTTCAAATTCTTTTGAAATTTCATGTTAGTTGAGCAAAATAAACTTTACTTACACTGTATTTATTATTTAAATTTTGTTTCCTTCTGTCTTGGAATTATATAATCACAGCAAGCAGGCAGCAGCCATTTTGTGGACACGGTTATTAAGGGAAATTGTGTATCACCCCAAAATCTTTTGTATGCGCCAGAATGGGGGACCTATTGTCCATGTGCAGTGCCCTACACAATTATAGAGCCTGAGGAGGGAAGGGGGAATGTGAGGAGAGCAGTGACATGTAGGAAGTGCTGAATGGAAAGTGAAAGTAGTTGACTGCCCCTCCTCTATGCCACGGGCATAGAGGAGGGGCAGGTAATATTTGATTGACAGTTTATACATTTAAACAGCTTTATAACAGGTATGGATGTTTTAATGAAAAAAAAAATTGGGGTTTCATATTTAATTTGCAAAGGACTTTCATTATGCAGCTTTTTATGTGTAGGTGACAGGTCCACTTTAACCCACTGCATTATTTTTGGTTTCTATTTGCTCTATTGCGCTGACCCCTAGGCTGGTGAAGGAAACCGTTCATTTTTGTGACTTCACCCCTCCCACCGAACACCCCCCCCCCCTTCATCTGAAGCCAGCCACTCTTCACAAAGTCACAAAATCAGATCTGAACTTCACTGTAGACTGGGCAGGTGGGCTGTCAAATCCTGTTTTGCCCAGTTTGGCTCCATTCTCCCTTCTGTGACTATTCGCAGTCCGCAGAGTGTCATGCTGCCATTAAAAACTCACTAGGCCTGGGCCTCCGTGGCCTTTCCACAAATATGGATCTGTATTGATAATGGCATCAAACAAGCCTCTCGGTAAGCCACAAACCATTATAGTTTCACTCTGCTGTTTAGACCTTGCAGTATTTAAAGTAACATCTCATTCTAAGCTACTGTACTTTCCTACAGTATATGACAGTTTAGGGTACTGGCACATGGGACACCTTGTCACATGCTGAAAATCAGCACTGCCATGGGCAACAAAATGTCTAAAAAAAATTTCTCTGGTATTAAAGGGGTTGTTCACCTTCAGTTGAGTTGTTTTCAGATTGTTCACCATAAAGACTTTTTTCAGTTGCTTTCCATCTTTTATTTTTTACAGTTTTCCCAAAATCGAAGTTTAAAGTTTAATGTTTGTCTCTGGTGTCTCATTCTGGCTGCTCAGTGATCCAGCATGTGAACTGTTACAATTTGCTACATTTAGTTGATACATTGCTCAGCAACATTTGTGGAATTATCAACTATTGTATCAATTCTAACAGCTGCCTTTAAAGGACCAGTAACATAAAAAAAAAACACCAAGACAGTTTAAACTTTTAATTCGCAAAGCTTTAATTAAGAAATTACTTACTGATTCTCTGCATGCACTCCTCTTCAAAAACGGCGACAGGGCGACGATCCATCGTGCAGCGCTCAATTTCTCCTCCCTGGCTATCTCCTATAGATGGCAGGGAGGAGAAATCAAGCGCCGCACACGGGCCTTTATTTAGGTCAGGTTTCATGTCACACTATGTGACCTGACTGAATCCAGACTCCTGGACTATTTACAACCCACCCTAAATCATTGTATCTACATTTGATCTCTATCTATCTGTAACATCCTCATTTATTGCCCATGAATACCTTTCACTGATCTAACAGTATATGTGCTGTGCCTTTCCAGCTTTCAATTGGATTTTGCCTGACGAAGGGGCCTTGGTGCTCCTAGGTATCACTAAAACAATACTTTTTGTATTTATTTGTTTTTTTATTTGTTATTTTTGCTACTGGCTAACATGGTACCACAGTTTTTGTTTTGGGGTATATGTTAAAATCAACAGCTGGTTTCCCCTACTTCCTTGTACAGAGTGAAGCCCCGTCCCTTTGCTTACTGAGCTCTTTTTAATCTCTTCAACTACTCACTAGTCGGAGAGATGAGCCTTCTGGGCATGCCTGACAGAAGAGAGAAAGCAAGAGCCAGTGTGTGCATGAGCAACTTTTTTCCCTCCTTCTCTCATGCATGACTATCATATGTCACTCAGATCTCCCCTTCCTGTCATGCTACTCAGCCTTTACCTCTCAGCTTTCCTGATTTAAAGGAGAAGGAAAGGCTCAAACTAATTAAGCTTTATAAGAAAGGTCTATATAAATACACCAGTAAACCCTCAGAGTAATGCTGATCTGTGTCCTCTGTCAAAAGAAACACAGCATTTATTTCCTTCTATTGTGCACACATGGGCTTCTGTATGAGACTTCCTGCTTTCAGCATAAGTCCAGGGCTTGGACTTGAGCATCCTCAGTTTGCTCCCCCCCTCGCTGCTGTAATCTGATCCCAGAGCTATGCATGAGCAGGAAAACGCAGGCTGGATGTGATGTCATACCAAGTGAATATGGCAGCTGTTATCCTAAACAAACACAGAACTTCTAGAGCGTTTATTCAGGTATGGTAAAGCATTCTACAGAATAAATAGTGTTATAGCTTGCACTATTGTTGCTAATCTATAGACAATAAACTACTTTGGTACCTTTTCTTCTCCTTTAATCATTTTCTCCAAACCCCCTCAGCCCTTGGCACATGGAATGAATCTTCTTCTGGTATGTTCCTTAACCCTCCAATAAGGCTCTATTCACTCCTCCGTCCTGGCTACATATCTCACTCAGATCTACCCCTCCTGTCACTGTACTCTCCATTCTGGCAGCATATTTCACTCAGATCTCCCCCTCCTGCCTTCATGTGTCCGCTTTGATCTCCTCCCTCAGCCTTGGCCCCCTCATTCATCAGCCTTATCCTCAGCCAGGGTCCAGGATAACTCAAAAACCTTCAAAAAAATGAAAACAAATTGCAATGGTCTCAGAATATCACTCTCCACATCATACTAAAAGTTATCTCAAAAGTAGTTTTATACTTATAAAGATAAGATAGATGACTTCTGCTACATTGTTTCAAGAGAACAGAAAGTGATAAACAATTGCATTTTGGTTTTAATTATGTAAAAGAAATGGATTATGTGCAAAGATCCTCTTTTAAAAGCAAGCTTGAATTTATGATTAGTATAGTGATATAATACAACTATGGATATCTGTGTTCCATATCCCCATCTTTAACTGTAGCTGCAGGACAATCTAGGCTGGAGGCTGGTGGCCCCTGATCCTAGGGGTTAGGTGTCCATGAAATACTTCTGCTGCCTCCTTTTTCATGGTTGTTAAAAATATTTATGTGCCGGGCTTCTGTTCATTTTATACATTTTCCATTGCTGTTGTAGATGTTTGCAGTGTAATAAATCTTGGAAACACATTGATCTAACGTATGTGTAAAGTCGGCAATGACATGGTGTAAGCAGCACTCATTTTTGCAGCATTATAAATAAATCTTCATAAATATTTCATTTGTTAGTACTGTGTATTGGCACATAATTAAGAGATTTTAAATGTGCATCTTAAAAGCATAGTTGGGTGTATTTTTAGTGGTATTTGCTAAGCTGTATTCAAAAGTATATTAACCAATCACTTGATCTTACTTGAAAGAGACCATTTGGCATTAATATTAAGTTGTTATCTGAAAAGCTTAGAGAGAGAGGTACCATCTGATCTGTTACACCAAGTAGAGTTCTGCAGCGGGTCGGGTACCCGCAGGTTACCCGCAAAAACCTGCGGTACCCTGCAGGTTGCGGGTAGAAGTTCCGGGTGTGGGTATGGACGCGGGACGGCGGTTCTTTTGGTTGGCGGGCTGCGGCTCAGGCCACGGGTCATCTCAATAGTGATTTTCACTCTTTTTATCTGATCACGTCTACTTCCGATGTTGTCTTTCCGGTTTACAATGACGGCACTTCCTGATTTTTGATGGTCAGCAGGTCCAGGTTTGCGGGTTTAAGCAGGTAAGAATGCGGGTTGCAGGTCTGTGTTGCGGATTATAGGTCGCAGGTACGAGTCGGGTATGGGTTCCAAAAAATGGACCCGTGCAGGACTCTAACACCAAGACTAGTGGTTATCATTTCTAGTTTACAGTTTAAAGAACAATTTATGTTGCATACAGGTACAGGATCTGTTATTCCGAACCCAGACAGGCCATCTCCCATAAACTCCATTATAACAAAATAATTCACCCTTGCATGTAGTGAAATCTTCTTTGGTAAACTGTAGTGTTAATAACCTTACCAGGCTGTCTAATATAGAGTTTATACAAATAAAGGGCCAATGTTCCCGGATTCCTCAAATTCTGCATTTAGTGGATCCTGAAAAAGTAGTAAGAGTTTGTAAGGGAAACTGATACCACAAAAGTAGTGGGGGTTTTTTTTTTTAAAGGAAAAAGCTAAAGAAGTGGGCTAGATTTGTTTTGGCTTCTGTGTACATGTTTTTAATGTTCAAGGGTATGTTATTCCATTAAAGAATAAAACTGGAAACCTGCGCAGAGATACACATTGGAGTTTAGAGTAGTCATATCATGTTCCTCTGTCTTCTGATCCAACTGTCACGGCCACAAATCTTACAGAAGCATGCGTGTCCGAAATCTGATTTAACTCTGCACGCTCTCACAAGATCAGCATTGGTCAACAGGGGAAGATCACACCCTTGAACTCTGCTCTGCAACTCTTTTTCAATTTACTGCTGTGACTGCTGCTTATAGGCTTCTGTAAAAATCCTGTACATATGTACCCTAAATTTCAAATCTGCTAGTAGAAGTGTTATTTGTATTTAAGCTAATATATTTAAATGCTTTTCTGTCCTATAAAGAAAAATAAATGACATAATATCATGTGCTGTTATGACAGAGGGTTTCAGTGCTTTAAGCTACTGTATACCATATATATATATATATATATATATATATATATATATATATATATACCATAGGCTTTTTAAACAACACTAGGTCTGTTTTCACAAGCCAAGGGTGACGTCCGTCCATGTACTCCCATAGAGGAGGCTTAGCGAGAGAGATATGAAGCCTGCTGGGGAGGAAAGCAGGCCAAATTAAAGTGCATTCTGTTTCATTTTCCTAAAATGGGATGGGGTTAGTTTTTAGTTTGTGTTGTAGGTTTTAAGCTTGTTCCATTTTTTAACATGGTGATTACTTGATCAAATTTTACTGAATTTATTTGCGATTATGATACTTTATGATGATTAAACCTTAGACCATACATTGAAGGGCTATATCATTATTTATTGCTTGCTAGTTATCATGTTAGTCTTATTCTGTAAAATCACATTTGCAAATGGCCAAAAATTTTTAAATACTTTGATATTATGTTCAAAATTACAGGTCAGTAAGAAGCATCATTTTTTTTACCCTTTTTTAGTAGCTTTTCCACGTATGTGACTTTAATTAGGAATGAATTCCTACAATTCATTGGGTGGACACTAGGATTCTTGTTGACCAAATGATGGATAACAGGGTCATAAACAAACTGTGCTTTTAGTTGTGCTTTAGCAATTAAGCATAATCACTATTAAGGGATATATGAACTTGTATTCAACATTCATTAAAAGCTTATTGTTATATAGATTACCTACCTATTAAATAAACATTTGTTTTTTAGGTGAAAAAAAGAAAAGATATTCAAGTATTCAGTATAACCTTTTCTGAAGTTGTTGGTTTCATAAGCATTCAAGACTAGTGCCTTAATCAGATGATTTATCTGCAAGGTCATTACTTAAGAGGCTTTGAAGTTGTTAGACTAAATGGACACAGTGTTCTCATGTATATGACATTTTACCAGTACAACTGAGCAAAGCATAATTTCTTTTGATAATTCAGTATTTCATAATTCGGAATGTGTTTGTATGGTTTTCAAAGGCTTGCCCTTTTATTATACATACAGATGTATTCTACAAGTATTTTCCTTTTACACTCCTACAATCAAAGGACTTCACAGATGTTTAAGTATTAAATATACATGTAGTTTCACAACAGTGCTTTGTACTTAGGTTATATGATATTTTTATAACCCGTTAAAAAAAAAAAAAAAAAGATGTCTACAGATGTATTCTTTAAAGTTTATATATGCTCATGGTGAGAGATGTTTCAGTACCAAGATGAAACCGTGTACTCCAACAGCATTGAGTCTCTCTATTGGAATCTGGATGCATGACCTGTCAAGGGGTGTAAGTGAAAAGGGCGAGCCACAAACAAGCAATTATATGGAGTTTTCTGTGCATGTGTAACTTATGGTATCCCAAAACCCAGAACAAACCCCAAGTTCCTGGTCTCATCTCACACTTCTGCGTCTAACAACCTCCTTTTGGTTCGGGAGTAGCCCTCCACTACTTTGATGTTGCCAGGTCTTAAAGTGAGAGGTTTAAGGTGGACGTTTTGGGCAGGCAAGGGAACCGTAACTTATACAGGAAGGATGTGGAACAGGCAGGGACAGTATCAGTCAGTACAAAATCAGGAGCCAGGAGCATAGTCAGGATAAACAGGCCGGATCAGCACCAGTCAGACACGGAAGTACAGAATCAGGAGCCAAGAGCATAGTCAGGATAAACAGGCCGGATCAGTACGTCAGACAGTGCAGTACAAAATCAAAAGCCAAGAGCGTAGTCAGCATTACCAGGCTGGGTCAGTACAAGTCAGACGGTGAAGTACAAGGAGCCAAGAGCGTAGTCAGGATAAACCGGCTGGATCAGTACCAGACAGTGTAGTCAGAATAAACAGGCCAGGTCCAAAACAATCCGTAACACAGTACAATGGCAGGATCCAGAAGAGTTGTCAAACCGGCATGGGTCTATTCAGGGATTGATAAAGCAAGGTCAAAAATAGGCAAAGGTCAGGAACAGAAAATCAGACCGGAATCGCACCCAGGCAATATATATTGGGCAAAGAGTCATGCAGAGCAGGGTGTTTTATAGGCAGCCTAATGGCTTACACATATCACCTGTGGCCAGATTGGTAACAGGTGAAAGAAGCCAAGCCTACTAGCAGTTACAAGGAAAGCAATAGGAGCGAACCAAGCCCGTAGCTGTCTGTCCACATAGAGCAGAGGTAATGCAGACAGTACAGAAACACCAGGGCACTGGTTCGACTCAGGCACGATATAAAATGAAGGTAATCCTGTGTGATATCATCCACCAAAACGCAACATATTATGCAGGTCAGAGAGTTTTCTTTCTAGAACATACTCTATTCTCAGTGTAACTTTTTGGAAATATAAAACAGAAACCTGCTTGCACCATTTACAATAAGTTATAAAGCACCTCTGTCCAATATCTAGATATTTTGAATATTTAAAACCCTTTAAAGGGGACCCGTCACCCAAACAAAATTATTCCAAATCCTATTTTATCATGTTAGTCAAGCAAAATGAACTTTAATTACACTGTATAAATTATTTGAATGTTGTTTCCATCAGTCTGGGAACTCATAATTCTAGTAACCAGGAAGGAGCCATTTTGTGGACACTGTTATTAAGGCAAGCCTTGTATCATCTCAGAATCTTGTTTGTGCACCAGGGGACAGGGAACCAATGTCCATCCCCATGCACTGGTTACACAATTAAATCGTTAAGAGAGCTGGGGAAATGTGGAGAGAGCAGTGACATCTAGGAAGTGCTGAATGGAAAGTGAAGGTAATGGTTTGCTCCGCCTCTATGCCTAGGCATAGAGGCGGGGTAGGCAATATTTGATTGACAGCTGATATTTTTAAATGAGTTTACAACAGCTATGAATGCTTTAATAAAAAAAAAAGAAATTGGCTTTCATGTTTAATTTAAAAAGGACTTTTATTATACAGATTATTATGTCTGTGTGACGGGTCCACTTTAAGCACTTCTGTTGATTAGGAGTCCTCATAAAGGAGAATGAAAGCTCAATCAATTGGGTCTGCCAAATGTTAGGGCACCCCCCCAATAAATGCAATGACTTACCTGATGCCCTGGGCTGGTCCTCCTGTTAGCAGAAAACTGCACCGGACCGGGACACTAGCAAGTGAATGATGCTATTCCTTTTCTTTTTTCTTCACGTGGGTGCGCATGCACAGTAGGGTTTAAAGTCCGTTATTAACAAAATAGCCATCTTTTCCACTTTACTACGCATGCGTTGGCTACTGGATTCTGAAGAAGGAAGTCAGAACATCACTCACTCACTAGTGCCCTGGGCTGGTGCAGTTTTCCGCTAACAGGAGCACCAGCCCCAGGTATCAGGTAAGATATTACAATGCTTGGGGGTGCACTAACATTTGGCACCCCCCATCAATGCTGTTTTAGTATTTATCAATCTTAAAGGTAAAGCAATAAATCCAGCAGCACTCCGATATGTGAATCAATTATTTATTCATGCCATTAGCAGAGCAACGTTTCGGGCTATTCCAGCCCTTTATCAAGCTTGATAATCAAGCTAGATTTTAATATCTCAAAAGCAGCATTAACATACTATGTAAACTACGTATTTAAAGGTGAAACTGCAAATGTCCTAATAAAAAAATCCAGAAGGCTCATTTCTAAGTGGCAGTGCCGACATGGCAGATTCTACTGGTATTTTTGATGCAATACATAATGTAGTTCATTAATATAGGTGTACAGTTATGGCCAGACATATTTTCTTTTATTTTCTTATTTTCTTTTAATTCTTGGGTTTATAGTAAGAAAACACAACCGAGATCTTAATGTTCCATGTGTTTTCTTGCTCAAGAGTGATAGGTATGGCCAGCATAAGGGCAAATGCTTTATCCTTTGGATGAAGTGACAGGGTCTCTAAGCTAGGTTTTTTTTTTCCTGTGCACTTTTTGTTTGCTTCCATACCAAGTTTTTACCAAGGTTGTTAAACAGGACATCTCTGCAGCTGCATAATAGATAAGCTGTGGAGAATACAGTAGCTTTAGTTCTTGGATAGACTGCAACATATGCATGGGTCAAATGTCATTCATGGCTTTCTACAGGAGTATAATGAATGCTGGGAAAGATGAATCCGAAAACCTGTGCTTTATAGTATTAGTGGTCCTTTAAAGCTACAGAACATTCATCTGTCTTTAGGCTTCTGTAAGCCCGATTTCCCATTTATCATGAATTCGTAGCATAAACAAATCAACATTTAATAGACCTTTTATTTTTAATATGTTAGTGACGTTTTGAAATGGTCCAGTAACTTCAGCACTTGACAAGTCCTACTTGAGTCATTTGAAAGGAGAAGCCATTTCTTATTTTATCGGTACCCTGATGCAAAGGTTATGTCAAAACTAGCGCTTTTTCCTTGTATTGTGGCTTTCTTTTTCTAATGGTTATTTAGGTTCTTTAGGGCTCTTTACTAAATATGAGATTTGCCCCCCCCCCTATAAAATGTCTTTAACAAACACTGAAGGATCTTAAAATTAGATGAAACTGCATATCTTTGTTTTTGACTTTTATCTGGTAATTCTAACTTCTTTTTTTTCTTTTGGTCATTTGCCCACATTAAAATTCTTTGTCAGATGACTATTGTGACATAAATCAACAATAGCTGAGGTCATTCTATTACCGCGTTACAAATAGAACCCGTGAAGTTCTGCTTTCATTGGTGCTATGAATCTGGCGTTCCAACTTTTTCTGATAAGCAGCTTTGTTTCTCATTAAAATAATTTCTCTGTTCTGGAGGAACAAAATTAAATTCTGATGTAAATACAGAACAATGGGAAGGATTCTGACATTTTCTATTCATTCACATTAGTTCAGCCGAAAAAGAACTGATTTTAAATTAAGAGTTGGTTCTATAATGTGAGAGCTACGGTTCTTTCTTATATAAAGATAAAGAATGATGAGATCCTATAAATGAACATGATCTAGTGCAAACAATGTCTTAATAATTAAGTGTCCAATGTTTCAGTTCCTTACAGGAACTTTCATCAGGGAAAAGATAATGAAGGAACTGAAAAGTTGGACACACTAAAGCTCACACTTTATTGACTTACCTGGTTGGAAATCTCCTTGGCGGGCTGTCAACTGGTGTGTGTGTGTGTGTGTGTGTGTATGTATGTGTATATATATATATATATATATATATATATATATATATATATATATATATATATATATATATATATTTTTTTTTTTTTTTTTTAGCTACAACATGGAGCTGGTCACTGCTCCTTTATAACTATAACAAACAAGGGTAAGTTGTGCTCACCACTAATTTTAAAAACCATTAGGCGGGGGGTGCAATGAGGCTGTGACCACAAAATACATATAGACAAATACAAGAGTCCTCTGCACTCAACCCATTATCAATATGTTTAAGACAGAGACATTTTGTGCATACTGCTACTAAAAAATGCCTTACCCTTTAAACAACACAGGGATTGTTTGTCCATATATTGCAATATATTTAAGCTGGCCAATTTTAAAAATTAGTGGTGAGCACAATTTTCTCTTGTTTGTTATAGTTATACAAGAGCAGTGACCAGCTCCATGTTGTAGCCCCCACCCTTCCCAGCTATAGTCAGGTGATCCCACTGGTGTCTAATAAAAGGGCAGCCAAGTTTGGGAGTTTTACTTTGAAAGCAGCTAGTGAGTTGCAGGTAAAATTAGCCCCTTTGTAAAATGTATAATGAAGCAATAGAATTCTTAATGAATCAAATGAAAATTGAGCGTAGGACTGGCCAGATATGGGATGACTGACTACTTTTTTTTTAATAAACTGTCTCCCCAACGAATGTGTTATTCCTAAACAGGAAAGATTGTTTAAATGGAATGAAGTTCTACCCCTTTTTAACCACTATAAATCAATAGAAATATTATTCACTCACCAAATCAGTCAATGAATCATTTATGTCAAATCTTATTGTTTGAACTCCTCGGTTAATTTCTTCAAAAGTTATTATACTCTGAAATCTTCTGGCATGTTTAATTATTCATGTGATCCTTGTTCACCTTTCCTAGATCGAGAGAGGAAAAAAGATTAATTGTTACAGAGCTGCAACTACCATTGATATGTTTCCACTGTTGCTTGTTAGAGGATAAAATAATACCTTAACATACAATGCTATTTGCTTGTCTGAGGGAATCAAGATAATAAATGCTGTCTGAGCCTCAAATTCTCTCGTCTCTGGTTGTCCTTGTTAACTGCTTGAGCTTATATTTACCAGCACACACTGGCCCAATAGTCAGTGATGGGGCAGCGTGTTCTAAAATATGACAGAATAGAAATATGATGAATGTGCTTTGATAAAATGATACATTTTGTTCAATTTACAGATTTTCTCAACTTTTATAGCTTGTAACATACATTTTACATCTATTGCAGTTTTGTGGAGGGGTGGCTTCTAAAGGGGCAGTATTCCATTCTTTTTGCCTGTTTTAATCATGGAATTTCTTTTCATTGTCCATGCATGGTCCTTGTAAAGCAAAAGTTTGTTAAATTGAACTCATATCGACCAAGAGAATATATTGCCTTTATTTCCCCTTACAGAATGTAAAATGCACATAATGGCTAGCAGCACAAATGAAGTATGAGATTCTGCATTCATTGAAAGGGTTAAAGGGGACCCGTCACCCAAAAAAATTATTCAAAATCCTATCACATTAATCACGTAAAATGAACTTTAATTACACTATATAAATTATTTGAATTTTGCTTTCTTCAGTCTGGGATTTCAAAATTATAGCAAGCAGGAAGCAGACATTTTGTGGATACTGTAATTGAGACAAGCCTTGCATCATCTCAGAATCTTGTTTGTGCACCAGAATGGGGGACCTGATGTCCATCCCCAATGCCCTGGCTACACAATTAAATGGTAAAGAGAACTGGGGAATGTGTGGAGAGCAGTGACATCTAGAAAGTGCTGAATGGAAAGTGAAAGTAATTGTCTCCCCAGGGCATAGAGGAGGGGCAGACAATATTTGATTGACAGCTGAGATGTTTAAATGAGGTTACAACAGCTATGGATGCTTTAATAAAAAATAGAAATTGGATTTCATGTTTCATTTGAATTATACTTTTATTATACAGATTTTTGTGTCTGGATGACAGGTCCACTTTAAAGACCCCACTATCAATTACAGAACTGGGGCTTTCCAGATAACAGATCTTTCTGTAATTTGGATCTCCATACCTTAAAGGGCCTTCACCTTCCAACACTTTTTTCAGTTAAGTTGGTTTCAAAATGAAGACTATTACCAATTACTTTCCATTTTCAATGTGTGACTGTTTTTCTAAAATTGAAATGTAAGTCTAATTTTTCACCTTCTAAAGCTCTCCCCCCACCCTACATAGACCCCCCCCAGCCTAGCTGCCCCCTCTTTAAAATGCCCCTAACTTTTGCAGATTCAGGGATTGCAGTTCACGGCAGCCATCTTCCGGGTCTTTGTGTCTTCTTTGGAAATTTCCGTCTATTTCGGTGCATGCACAGTTGTCACAAACTGGGAAATTGCTCCAACTGCGCATGCGCTGCTTCACTGGTCTCAGTCTCAGATTACCGAAGACCTGGAAGATGGCTGCCATGAACTGCGATCCTTGAATCTGCACCGAGTGGTAACTAAAAAGTTAGGGGGATTTCCCGGGGGGGGGGGCAGCTAGGCTGGGGGGACGAGAGAGGGGGGTCTACGTAGGGTAGGAGTTTTTTTAGTTAAGGGTTGAATTCTCCTTTAAAGGCAGCTGTTAGAATTGATACAATATTTGCAAATACTCCAGAGATGCAGCTGAGAAACGAAGGGGCAGATTTACATAGGGTCGAACATAGAGTGTTAATTAACCCTCGATATTCAACTGCCGAAGTTAAATCCTTCGAATATCAAAGTCGAAGGATTTACCGCAATTCGTTCGATTGAGGGATCGAAGGATTTTAAGCCATCGATCGAACGATTTTTCCTCAACCAAAAAAAGCTTAGAAAGCCTATGGGGACCTTCCCCATAGGCTAACATTGAGGTTCGCTAGGTTTTAGATGGCGAAGTAGGGGGTCGAAGTTTTTTTTAAAGAGACAGAACTTCGATTATCGAATGGTCGAATAGTCAAACGATTTTTAGTTCGAATCTTTCGTTTCGAAGTTGTAGTCGAAGGTCGAAGTAGCCAAAAAAAACATTGGAAATTCTACGTTTTTTTTATTCTATTCCTTCACTCGAGCTAAGTAAATGTGCCCCTTAATGTTGCAAAATTGTAACAGTTCAGAGTCTGCATCTGCTTCTAGACTCAAACACCAGAGACAGGGACATTCAACTTTAAACTTAGATTTTGGAAAAACAGTAGAAAATAATATATGGAAAGCAACTGAAAAAAGTCTTTATTTCTGAAGCAAAATCTGAAAAGAACTCAACTGAAAAAAAGTGTTTAGAAGCTGGACAACCCCTTTAAGTCTACTAGAAAATAATGTAAACATTGAATAAACCCAATAAACTGGTTTTGTTTCCAATAAGGATTAATTATATTTTCACAGAAATTGAGAACAGAAGGACGCTGGAGCAGATTTACTGCTAATGTGCAAATTTATTGTCCACACGACATGTTTCGGGCAACATATGCCCTTTTTCAAGTGTAAGGATTAATTATATCTTAGTTTGGATCAAGTACAAGCTACTGTTTTATTATTACAGAGGGAAAAGGAATTGTTTTTTTTTTTTTAAATTTGAATTATTTGATTATAATGGAGTCTATGGGAGGTGGCCTTTCTATATTTCAGAGCTATATAACGGGCTTCCAGATAATGGATCCATACCTGTACTGATAATTGGTATATGAGAAGTTTTTCTTAGCAACATGCAGAGATCATCAATGTACCTTCCTGTTCAGTTTATTATTATGAATTTTAAACATTTACTTGCAAGGATATTAGGGAACTCCGTAATTGGTGGCGGGCTAGACCTATGATTCACATAGTGGCTTGGATCCAACTAACTTGCACCAAGTGAATCTTGAGCTAATACCTTTATTGGTTTCATGGCAATATTCCTGTTTAACCCTTTAACCGCCAAGCACGTACGGCGTACGTGCTGGCGGTTCAGGGCTCAGGCTGCCAAGAACGTACTATGTACGTTCTCCTGCAGCTGAGCCCTACACTCTGCATCGGCGGCTTTTGCCGCCTCCGCAGAGTGTCAGAAGGGTTGACAGCCCCCTGGGCAACAAGGCTGGGGGGCTGTCGAGTCGGATCTGCGACACGATTGTCGCAGATCCGACTTCAAAGACGCAAATGCGCTGCAAATAGCGCTGCTGCGCATTACTCACCTCTTCCTTCCTGAACAGCCGCCCACACACTTCCTGCTGCGCAGTAACTCTGCAGACACGCTGTTCTGGCTGCCTCCATCTGTTCCAGCGATCCTCCTGCTACAAAAACGGTAAGTGCACGTTTTTTTACCCACTTACCTGCATTTACACATACCTACAGTACATTTATACACTTACACAAACATTTTAGTAAAAATTTGTATTTTTTATTTTTTATTTTTTTATTTTAGCACACTTGGTCAATTTTGTACACTTATTTACAGTTAATTACATGTATTTGCACACTTAGACAACTTTTATTAGTGCACAAATATGTATACACAAAAACTCACAAACAGGTTTTTTTTTTTTTTTTACTTATTCATTGTACTGTTTGTTTTGCCTAAAAACATGTTATTTTGACAGCGTGACTATTGGATAATCGATTTCGGCCACTAATTACGCTGTCGGATCAATTATTTTGTTATTTCATTGATTTACGCTATTTTTGTGGTTTTATTGCAATTTTATCCATGCATTATTGTTCCTTTTGAATCTTTAGTATTGTTTTGCTGTTTGGTGCTTTGGCATAGAAAGATTTATTTTACTTAGTTTGATTCGCCAGAATATATGCTTTCCAAAAATGTATAGTTTTCTGGGGGTCTTTTTACATTTTGTGGGTCATACGGCACATAACGCACAGTTGGGGCTCTCTTTTCTGCAGCTTAGTTGGCCAGCGTGAAAATTCATATGCATGTTTTTCATTTGGGGTCCGTACACGCCACATACTTTGGTAAATCTTTGCATGTTGGGCATCAAACTATTCAGTAGACCTCTGACGTCCATATTTAGGGTGATTTCTCTTTATACGTAAAACATTGTGTGTGATAAATGCGGCAAACTGCAACAATTTTAGGCGATTTTCAGAAATGTTGTAAAAACCTCTACGTTTAGAAAAGCTTTGCAGTTTGGTAGTTTGGTGTAGAAAGATGTCTTTATCTTTGGTGGATTCGTCAGAATGTGTACTTTCCAAAAACATATGGTTTTCGGGGGTTTTTGTTGTTAGGAGGGTCTTGAGGCACATAATATGAAGTCAATGGTCTATGTTCACAGAAGGCGAATCGGCAGCGGAGTAAATCATATGCACTATTTTCATTTGGGGTCCGCATATGCCAGCTGCCTTGGTATATCAATGCATATTGGGCATCAAACTGTTCAGTAGACCCTTGGCATCAATATTTATGGTGTTTTACAATTGTATGCAAAAAATTGGGTGAAATAAATGCGGCCAATTGCAATATTTTTAGGCAATTTCAAAAATGTAAAAACTGTTGCTTTTATCGCCAAATTTAGGAAAGGCTTGCGACTTGGTACTTTGGAGTACAAAGACATGCATACCCAATTTGGATTCGCGGGAATGTGTACTTTCCGAAAATATATGGTTTTCTGGGGTGAATGTGCATTTTTCTACCTTTGCTCCCCCCCAAAACTATGTTTATGTGTTGATTTTGCAGTACCTAAAATGACAGACCATATGGGGGTCTTCCTTTTGGGGGTCCTATATGCCACGTGCTTGGGTACACTATACATATTGGGCATCAAACTGTTCAGAGGACCCTAGGCTTTCATATTTGGGGTGATTTCTCTTGATACCTAATAGTATGTGGGTAATACAATGCTGCAGGTTAGAAATTTTGAGGTGACTTTTGGAAATGTCACCAAAATCACCAAATTTGGGAATGGTTTCCGGCTTGGTACTTTGGAGTACAAAGACATGCATACTCAATTTAGATTCGTGGGAATGTGTACTTTCCGAAAATATATGGTTTTCTGGGGTGAACTTACATTTTTCTACATTTGCCCCCCTCAAAACAATGTAAATGTGTTGATTTTGCAGTACCTGAAATGACAGACCATATGGGGGTCTTCGTTTTGGGGCCCCTATACGCCACGCGCTTGGGTACACCTATACATATTGGGCATCAAACTGTTCAGAGGACCCCAGGCTTTCATATTTGGGGTGATTTGTCTTGATACCTAAAAGTATGTGGGTAATACAATGCTGCAGGGTCGAAATTTTGAAGTCCTTTTTGGAAATGTCCCCAAAATCACCAAATTTAGGAATGGTTTGCGGCTTAGTACTTTGGAGTACAAAGACATGCATACCCAATTTAGATCCGTGGGAATGTGTACTTTCCGAAAATATATGGTTTTCTGGGGTGAACTTACTTTTTTCTACATTTGCCCCCCTCAAAACAATGTAAATGTGTTGATTTTGCAGTACCTGAAATGACAGACCATATGGGGGTCTTCGTTTTTGGCCCCCTATACGCCACGTGCTTGGGTACACCTATAAATATTGGGCATCAAACTGTTCAGAGGACCCCAGGCTTTCATATTTGGGGTGATTTGTCTTGATACCTAAAAGTATGTGGGTAATACGATGCTGCAGGGTCGAAATTTTGAAGTAATTTTTGGAAATGTCCCCAAAATCACCAAATTTAGGAATGGTTTGCGGCTTGGTACTTTGGCGTAGAAAGACATGCATACCCAATTTGGATCCGTGGGAATGTGTACTTTCCGAAAATATATGGTTTTCTGGGGTGAACTTACTTTTTTCTACGTTTGCCCCCCTCAAAACAATGTAAATGTGTTGATTTTGCAGTACCTGAAATGACAGACCATATGGGGGTCTTCGTTTTGGGGCCCCTATACGCCACGTGCTTGGGTACACCTATACATATTGGGCATCAAACTGTTCAGAGGACCCCAGGCTTTCATATTTGGGGTGATTTGTCTTGATACCTAAAAGTATATGGGTAATACGATGCTGCAGGGTCGAAATTTTGAAGTCATTTTTGGAAATGTCCCCAAAATCACCAAATTTAGGAATGGTTTGCGGCTTGGTACTTTGGCGTAGAAAGACATGCATACCCAATTTGGATTCGTGGGAATGTGTACTTTCCGAAAATATATGGTTTTCTGGGGTGAACTTACTTTTTTCTACATTTGCCCCCCTCAAAACAATGTAAATGTGTTGATTTTGCAGTACCTGAAATGACAGACCATATGGGGGTCTTCGTTTTGGGGCCCCTATACGCCACGTGCTTGGGTACACCTATACATATTGGGCATAAAACTGTTCAGAGGACCCCAGGCTTTCATATTTGGGGTGATTTGTCTTGATACCTAAAAGTATGTGGGTAATACGATGCTGCAGGGTCGAAATTTTGAAGTCATTTTTGGATATGTCCCCAAAATCACCAAATGTAGGAATGGTTTGCGGCTTGGTACTTTGAAGTAGAAAGACATGCATACCCAATTTAGATTCGGGGGAATGTGTACTTTCCGAAAATATATGGTTTTCTGGGGTGAACTTACTTTTTTCTACATTTGCCCCCCCAAAACGATGTAAATGTGTTGATTTTGCAGTACCTGAAATGACAGAACATACAAGGGGGGGGTCTTCATTTTAGGGCCCCTATATGCCACGTGCTTGGGTACACCTATACATATTGGGCATCAAACTGTTCAGAGGACCCTAGGCTTTCATATTTGGGGTGATTTCTCTGGATACCTAAAAGTATGTGGGTAATACGATGCTGCAGGGTAGATATTTTGAGGTGATTTTTGGAAATGTCACCAAAATCACCAAATTTAGGAATGATTTGCGGCTTGGTACTTTGGCCTACAAAGACATGCATACCCAATTTGGATTCGTTGGAATGTGTACTTTCCGAAAATATATAGTTTTCTGGGGTGAACTTACTGTTTCCTACTTTTGCCCCCCCCCAAAATGATGTAAATGTGTTGATTTTGCAGTACCTGAAATGACAGACTATATGGGGGTCTTCCTTTTAGGGCCCCTATATGCCACATGCTTGGGTACACCTATACATATTGGGCATCAAACTGTTCAGAGGACCCTAGGCTTTCATATTTGGGGTGATTTGTCTTGATACCTAAAAGTATGTGGGTAATACGATGCTGCAGGGTAGATATTTTGAGGTGATTTTTTGGAAATGTCACCTAAATCACCAAATTTAGGAATGATTTGCCGCTTTGTACTTTGGCGTAGAAAGACATGCATACCCAATTTGGATTCGTTGGAATGTGTACTTTCCGAAAATATATGGTTTTCTGGGGTGAACTTACTGTTTTCTACTTTTGCCCCCCACAAAACGATGTAAATGTGTTGATTTTGCAGTACCTGAATTGACAGACTATATGGGGGTCTTCTTTTTGGGGCCCCTGTATGCCACATGCTTGGGTACAACTATACATATTGGGCATCAAACTGTTCAGAGGACCCTAGGCTTTCATATTTGGGGTGATTTGTCTTGATACCTAAAAGTATGTGGGTAATACGATGCTGCAGGGTAGATATTTTGAGGTGATTTTTGGAAATGTCACCTAAATCACCAAATTTAGGAATGATTTGCGGCTTGGTACTTTGGCGTAGAAAGACATGCATACCCAATTTGGATTCGTTGGAATGTGTACTTTCCGAAAATATATGGTTTTCTGGGGTGAACTTACTGTTTTCTACTTTTGCCCCCCCCAAAACGATGTAAATGTGTTGATTTTGCAGTACCTGAAATGACAGACTATATGGGGGTCTTCCTTTTGGGGCCCCTGTATGCCACGTGCTTGGGTACACCTATACATATCGGGCATCAAACTGTTCAGAGGACCGTAGGCTTTCATATTTGGGGTGATTTCTCTTGATACCTAAAAGTATGTGGGTAATACGGTGCTGCAGAGTAGATATTTTGAGGTGATTTTTGGAAATGTCACCAAAATCACCAAATTTAGGAATGATTTGCGGCTTGGTACTTTGGCGTAGAAAGACATGCATACCCAATTTGAATTCGTGGGAATGTGTACTTTCCGAAAATATATGGTTTTCTGGGGTGAACTTACTGTTTTCTACTTTTGCCCCCCCAAAACAATGTAAATGTGTTGATTTTGCAGTACCTGAAATGTCAGACTATATGGGGGTCTTCCTTTTAGGGCCCCTATATGCCACATGCTTGGGTACACCTATACATATTGGGCATCAAACTGTTCAGAGGACCCTAGGCTTTCATATTTGGGGTGATTTGTCTTGATACCTAAAAGTATGTGGGTAATACGATGCTGCAGGTTAGATATTTTGAGGTGATTTTTGGAAATGTCACCTAAATCACCAAATTTAGGAATGATTTGCGGCTTGGTACTTTGGCGTAGAAAGACATGCATACCCAATTTGGATTCGTTGGAATGTGTACTTTCCGAAAATATATGGTTTCCTGGGGTGAACTTACTGTTTTCTACTTTTGCCCCCCAAAACAATGTAAATGTGTTGATTTTGCAGTACCTGAAATGTCAGACTATATGGGGGTCTTACTTTTAGGGCCCCTATATGCCACATGCTTGGGTACACCTATACATATTGGGCACCAAACTGTTCAGAGGACCCTAGGCTTTCATATTTGGGGTGATTTGTCTTGATACCTAAAAGTATGTGGGTAATACGATGCTGCAGGGTAGATATTTTGAGGTGATTTTTGGAAATGTCACCTAAATCACCAAATTTAGGAATGATTTGCGGCTTGGTAATTTGGCGTAGAAAGACATGCATACCCAATTTGGATTCATTGGAATGTGTACTTTCCGAAAATATATGGTTTTCTGGGGTGAACTTACTGTTTTCTACTTTTGCCCCCCCCCCCAAAACGATGTAAATGTGTTGATTTTGCAGTACCTGAAATGACAGACTATATGGGGGTCTTACTTTTAGGGCCCATATATGCCACATGCTTGGGTACACCTATACATATCGGGCATCAAACTGTTCAGAGGACCCTAGGCTTTCATATTTGGGGTGATTTGTCTTGATACCTAAAAGTATGTGGGTAATACGATGCTGCAGGGTAGATATTTTGAGGTGATTTTTGGAAATGTCACCTAAATCACCAAATTTAGGAATGATTTGCGGCTTGGTAATTTGGCGTAGAAAGACATGCATACCCAATTTGGATTCAGGGGAATTTGTACTTTCCGAAAATATATGTTTTTCTGGGGTGAACGTACTTTTTTCTACCTTTGCCGCCCCCCAAAAAGGTGTAAATGTGTTGATTTTGCAGTATCTGAGATGACAGAACAAACGGGTGGTCTTCCTTTTGGGGCCTCCTATGCCACGTGCTTGGGTATGTACCCAAGGCATCATATTGGGCATCAAACTGTTCAGTGGACCCAGGATTTTATATTTGGGGTGTTTTACATTGATATCTAATGATGTGTGGGAGATATGTTGCTGTAGAGTGGAAGCTTTGAGGTCATTTTTCAAAAAATTCACCAATTTCTATAAAACATTATAACTTTAGGAAACAATTGCAACTTGGTGGTTTGGAGTACAAAGATATTTCTACCCATTTTTGATTCACCAGAATCTGTTCTTTCTAGTAATGGGTAGTTTTCTAGGGTAAACCTACTGTTAGTGGAATGTTTGGCCTTGAAATCAAAAGTATGCCGTTTGCGGAGTGTTGCTTTGGAAATTTGGTTGTGTACTGCTTGTAGATTTTGAGCTATACAAGTGAGAAATCTCCATAAAACTATATATATTTGGTATTGTCGTGTTCAGGAGACATAGACCTTTCTAAATCGGCTGTGTTCTCGTACATAAAATGAATGATGTTTCTGATATATGTGATTGTTCTTCATGCAACATGATTTTTTTCATTTTTTTTGACACTTAGAATCCAATATTTTTTTAGAGAAGTAGAATTACACCAAAATTCTTGCATATTGTGAAAGTTCAGGTTGTCCTGAAAAAAACAATATATTGTTTTCCTGGGTTAACTAAAAGACCACCCCAGGAAAGGCCCTTAAAGTGAAAGAGTGCAAAATATCTAAAAACTGCTTGGCAGTAGATGTTCGCATCTAGGACAAAACGGCTGGCAGGGAAAGGGTTAACCTGAGCCTGAGTTCTACTAAATATTTAGATACAGTATTCATCATCTGTTTAAGTCAGTCTGTTGGATTTGAACTCTTTTATTCTTTGAAATAAATCGAGTTTGGAGTAGGCCAATGTGTTTTTAATGCTTAAAAGAAAGAAAAAAGGAGTAATAAAGTCAGCCATGCAATACCTGCACAGCATCCCTAGAGCTAGATGAAATGCCACTGATCTGAACGTTGGTGTTAACATTGCAATTGTTTCCACAGTTTGAGCTAGCTCCCAGAGGGATATTTGTCAGGGCTTTATAAAAAGATAAGAGATACTTTATGTACATATCTTTTGCAGCAGACATCTGTGATATATTTAAGTGGAATATTGCCAAACAAAATGAGACACAGGCATGAGACTTAATCTTAAAAAATCCTGATGACGATCCTGTCTGTATCGAAACGCGTAGATATGAGTGTGGAATAATAAACCTTTTTTCCAACCTTTGGAAAAGAGCTGTGAGTGCTTTCGTGGATTGGACTGTATTATAATGGGGAGCACCCCATAATCTGTTGAATGGAGAGTGCCTATGGAATATGATTATTTGTGTGTGTGTGTGTGTGCGCGTGTGCGTGCTTCTGTTTGTGGGTGCTGGGTCAAATTCAAATGTATAATTCTTATAGATGGACCCCCACTCCAAATTCATGTGAAAAAAAGGCTTTTATTTATTCATCACTCATGCATCCAACGTTTCGGCCCACTGTGGGCCTTTATCAAGGATAAAGTGCTAGTGATACAAAGGTGGTTTAAATACACATTTCCTGTGTATACACACACACACACACACACACGCACTTGTGGTTTGTTACAATGGCACTACATATAATTAAACTTGATTTAAAATCAGTGGCGTAACTAGATGTTGCTGGGCCCCACAGCAAATTAATTTTAGGGCCCCCAACATATCCAGTGTTTTGTCCCAATATAGGTTCAAATTGCTCATCAATGAGAGCCTCATGGGGCCCCCATACCTCCTGGGCCCCCTGCAGCCACAGGGTCTGCTTCCTCTGTAGTTACACCCCTGTTTAAAATGCAACTCTATTTATAATGCTACGTGGCCCATCAGCCTTATCCTTTTGCATATTGCATTATAATATGATCTAAATATATTGTTTTGTTATAGTGTCACTATTTATTTGGTGCAAGGTGATATTCTTTTGGTTGCACCTCTATTCCCATTAGCTCATGACTTATTTTAGCTATAAACCATCTGAAATGCGCTATATGTTCTGTACTCAAATAAGCAAAATCATTGCTCCGTTTATTGGAGTGGCGAATTTGAGGATATCATTTGTGTTCCCTGTACATAACTATCGTAAAGCTTTCATTAAAAGCTATATTTTTTTGATTCATCTGTATAGGGAGGCATATTTTTCTTGGTGCCTGTTATCATTGGGCAGTCCTAAACATAATTGTCTCTGTAGAAGCAGAGGCAATATATCCACAAAACCTATATCATTCCCCAGTCAGAACCATCACTGTTTATGTGACATGCATTTATTCAGAATCATTTTGTTAGCGTGACACTGTTTATCTTATTTTAAATAAAGGATGATTAACTATTTTACTGTTTTCTATTTTGACAAGGTTATGGAGGAAATGCGGCATCTATGCTTTATACGCTCCTTTTATTTGTGAATAGCTACCGAAAATTTTATAAAATTATCTTGTAAGCCATGGTAAACTGAACTTGGATCTTAAAGGGATACTGTCATGGGAAAATTTTTTTTTTCAAAATGAATCAGTTAATAGTGCTGCTTCAGCAGAATTCTGCACTGAAATCCATTTCTCAAAAGAGCAAAAAAATTCTCAAATTTTTTATATTCAATTTTGAAATCTGACATGGGGCTAGACATATTGTCAATTTCCCAGCTGCCCCAAGTCATGTGACTTGTGCTCTGATAAACACCAATCACTCTTTACTGCTGTACTGCAAGTTGGAGTGATATCACCCCCCCTCCCTTTTCCACCCAGCAGCCAAACAAAAGAACAATGGGAAGGTAACCAGATAACAGCTCCCTAACACAAGATAACAGCTGCCTGGTAGATCTAAGAACAACACTCAATAGTAAAAACCCATGTCTCACTGAGACACATTCAGTTACATTGAGAAGAAAAAACAGCAGCCTGCCAGAAAGCATTTCTCTCCTAAAGTGCAAGCACAAGTCACATGACCAGGGGCAGCTGGGAAATTAACAAAATGTCTAGCCCCATGTCAGATTTCAAAACTGAATATAAAAAAATCTGTTTGCTCTTTTGAGAAATGGATTTCACTGCAGAATTCTACTGGAGTAGCACTATTAACTGATGTGATTTGAAAAAAAAACATGTTTTCCGATGACAGGATCCCTTTAAAGGTATTTTTGTCCCCTTATCTTTATTGTATTGGTGTGAAAGTGTGGAGCACTCTATTGATGGTCTGAACAAATTGATTTAACTGACTAAATGTGGTTCTCTGTTTTCTAGGCACATCCCAATTCTGTGGTGGTTTTAAAAAGCACACAGGGAGGCCGATTCACTATGGGTCGAATATCGAGGGTTAATTAACCCTCGATATTCGACTGTGAACTAAAATCGTACGACTTCGAATATCGAAGTCGAACGATTTAGCGCAAATCCTGCGATCGTACGATCGAAGGATTTTTCCTTCGATCGAACGATTAAATCCTTCGAATCGAACGATTCGAAGGATTTTAATTCAACGATCGAAGGAAAATCCTTCGATCAAAAAATCACAGGCAAGCCTATGGGGACCTTCCCCATAGGCTAACATTGACTTCGGTAGCTTTTAGCTGCCGAAGTAGGGGGTCGAAGTTTTTTTTAAAGGGACAGTACTTCGACTATCGAATGGTCGAATAGTCGAACGATTTTTAGTTCGAATCGTTCGATTCGAAGTCGAAGGTCGTAGTAGCCCAAAAAAACTTTGAAATTCGAAGTTTTTTTTATTCTAACCCTTCACCCGAATTTAGTGAATCGGCCCCCTAATGTTCTGTATACTTTGCTTCCTTACAATACTGATATTTAATTTCGATGTCTTATTTTCGTTCATATGGGCAATGCACAGCTGGTCTTGCATCCCATAGCAATTTATGACAAGTTCCATCAATAAATGCAATTTGCTGATAGATTACAACATCAACAACAAGATTCAGGACTTTCAAAACTTTTTTTTGTGCCTTTGTGTAAAACATCTTCATGGCACTATGCCATAGCCATATTTCCTATATCCGAGATCCACCTATATAGGTGTCCCTTGGGAGCCTCAGGGAGTTACAGCACTGTTTTAAGGTGTGGCAAGAAGACCTAAGATATAATTAATCCTTATTGGAAGAAAAAACAGCCTATTGGGTTTATTAAATGTTAATATGATTTTCTAATAGACTCAAGGTATGAAGATCCACATTACAGAAAGATCCATTATCCAAAAAGCCCCAAGTACCGAGCATTCTGGATAACCTGTACTTTTTTTGTCAGTGCAGCCTCCAGTCAGTGAAGTACAATTTCTAGCATCATAGATGATTGCTGGGAGTTGTACTTCAGGAACAGCTGGATTAGAAGCAATGGAATTCCTCATGGCTATTTTGCCCAAGAACCCTCAAATACAATGAACACCCCCAGCTGGTTAAACAGTTTGTTAAGCACCAAAGAAAATGACTTGAAACCAGCGGACCAAATATTGTCCCCTGTAAGTGGAGCTACTTTCTTATTTGAATCATTATAGGTTGCTGTGACCGTGATTACAATGATTATTATTATTGTGATTTGTCATGATTACATGCATAATTGCCCCTGTCCGACTTTCTCCCAACCTTTCTGCTTTCAAAAAATCTCTGAAAACGCACTTCTTTCGAGAAGCCTACCCTCACTCTGCTTAACTACCAAACGCAACACCACATACAGTACCACATTTCTCACCCACTTACTTCGATCTTGCCCACTCCCACGCCTTTTGTATTACTCTCTTCCCTTTAGACTGTATGCCTATGCATAGGGCCTTCCTCACCTTTTGTACCTGTATTGATTGTGATGTTTGTTACTCCATATATTCAATATATGTAATTCGTGTGATGTAGTTGTATAATCACATTTACTTTACAGTGCTACGCAATATGTTGGCGCTATATAAATACATGTTAATAATAATAATAATAATAATTAGCTTCAGATAATAGTTAGAAGCACATTAGCATTGCAAAATAAATTGGCCATATCTATGATTCACAGGTGGGCCCATTTCATACCACTGAATGGAAATTATCTCCAGTAGTCGGTCTTTTTTTGTTCACTGATTTAACAAAAATTTTTTGATAAATCAGTGGTGGGTTTCTGTCCAACTGTTCCTCTATATTAAGATTTATTAGGGGGGTATTTATTTTCTTTTATCTATGGCAGCTGCTATCCTTGCAGCCTTTATTTTAATTCCTGCCCTTTTCCTTGAATATTCATGACCTGCTTGGCAGAGGATCTCTTTCTCAGTCATAAGCAGCTGCTCAAGAGTCTGCTGTGATGACAGCCTGTTACTTATTGCTTTGCCAGCTATCAGTCATTTTTCCTGACATTTGATCAGATTCATTAAATTTCATTTGGAAACTATGAACGGGGAAAAGCGCAGTTGAATGATGCTACAATATATCAACAATAAATGCAAATAAAGGATTAATTTATACTCCCCATTTTTTGCCCACATTGTTAACGAAACATCATATTTTAAGAAGTCTAAACTGTCTCTGCTTATACCGCTACATAGACCTGCCTTAGTTTGTCATCATGGCAGTTGTTGCAGCTTCCATCTTTGATTTTCCAAAATGAGTGTCATGTAATCATTACATTAAGAATGCAAGTTAAGCTGGCTTCATTTGTGTATAGATGTTTGTATAGAATGTTTTGTTTTTAAATGTGCAGTAGAACCCCCAACCGGCCCAGATTTGTGGGGAGGCCACAAAAGCCGGGTTCTAGGACAAAAAGATTTGAGAGACTGCATACAGCCCAGCCACAATCTAAGGGGTATATGTGTGTGCGTGTGTGTGTGCGACCACACAAAAATGTTGCAAAATGAGGTAAAAACGTCAAATCGGGATGTGAAATTTCACTGAATTTCACTGAATTTCTACAGATGGTCACACGGCAGAAGTTAATTCACTTATCGTGATCCCAGCTTGATTAGTAAATCTAAAGGAACATTGCCTGTTGGCTACACTGATCAAGCTGAGATTGTGATATGTGCTTCCCAGTATCTGTTCCCAACATTTATTTCAGCATCAGAATTGATATAATCCATCCATGGCTTTAATGCATATAGAATGTTACATTGTACTGATAGACTTAGACTGAGGTCTAAGTGGGTTTTACGTGTCATTATAGTGGTCCCCAGTGTTTTCTATTTATTAGGCTTCAATCATGTGTCTGCTGCATTTGTAGACCCTTAGTTGCATACTATTAAAGTCCTACTAATAGTAGGCCTGTAATTATAGAGCTTTAATGTTTCCATGGCATTACTTTATGCATCCGTTTAACTATCTGTTTTAGATAAGATAATGTAGGTTTCATAGGTAAATGTAGATAAATTCATAGGTGCCTCCAAAAATGTACAGTTTATCATTAATATACTCAGAGGCCAGCATCCATTCTAATGAAACCGGAAGATCACTTTTTAACATTCTTTGTTGCATACAGACACTCACTAGTACTCTTAAAACTTTAAACTAATCATTAAAACCTTATTAACAAGTAGTATGATAAAACATGTATTGGACCTGTTATGCAGAATACTCAGAACCTGGGGGTTTCCGGATAAGGGGTATGTCTTTTATTTGGATTTCCGTACCTAAAGTCTTCTAAAAATTATTTAAACATTAATTAAACTCAATAGGATTGTTTTGCCACCAATGAGTTGCCAGATAACAGATCCCATACCTGTACCTGTAATATAGCAATGCCTCTCTGTACATGCATGTATATATGTGCAGTCAGTTTTGTAGCTTTAGTAATTATGGGTAGTTGTAATGTTATGTCCAGTTGAAGATAGGTGAGCAGGTTTGTGTTAATGAGAATGTAGTTTCACATTACAGAAAAGGATAATAATACCATGGTTGTGTAAGGAATACTTACCTCTGGCGCTGCTACTGCCGCTTCCTCCTGACTTCCCAATATGGCAGCGCCCAGGGAGTCCACGCTGCTTGTTCATACGCCAGCGTCAGAATGGACGCAGCGTCATGACGCCTGCATCATGACATCAACTTTTGGTCTCGTATATAGTTTCCTATAGATAATTTGCTGTGGAATTACATTGTTTTCTATTTGCTGTGATACTATTATAACTGGCTATATGGCAAACTTCTCTCTCTGATGTGCTCTAATTTTGTTAAAATCCAAAGCCGGTATTCATACATATCTACCAAAAAACACTAGTCTTTTGGTGTTTAGGTATCGGTGAAGAGCAAGTGGATTAAATTTTTTTTTTTGATTCCTTGCATTCCCTATGATATATGCTATATGATTTGCTGCCTGGATTTGGTTTATTGTTACATAAACAGAAAAGAGGTAATAAAGGGGTTTCGAGGTTTGTTTTTTTAAAGTTCCTTGCATTCTCTTTAATTTAAACATTATTGATCTGTATATCTAAAAGATAGACAGCGAACTTCATAAACACCAGTTTGACCTCCTAGGAATTTGAAATTTATGGTGAAACACGTGTCGGTTGTGCCTGAAGACTGATGTGTGGGTTGAGAGCATATTCCATTGATGCTTACATCGATCACTCTGCAAACGTATTTATTGTAGGTCTATAGGGCTTAGTTTTAGAAAAGGCATGGTAACATTCTGCAGTTTACATATGAAGCCAATACATCATTGACACAAAGCAAATCACTACACACCTAAATGCATCACCTCAAACCCAACTACCCAATGACATCACTCACCTTATGCAAATAGTCTCATCAGCTCTCTCTCTCTCTCTCTCTCTCTCTCTCTCTCTCTCTCTCTCTCTCTCTCTCCTATGCAAGTTTTCTGTGTTCTTCCTACTCAACTCTGCTCTGCTAAGCGGAGCCTTCAGGCCCTGACAGTATGATCTGGCCAAGTCTGCAAGGCTCTGGCGTCTTTTAAAGGCTGATTTTTGCTTCAAACGCGCAAGGAAACTTTGGGCGACTTCAGAAAACGAAGCACTCCGAGTGCTATCCCGCTGGCGATTTACATTCTAGCCGGCGGGAGGCAGTTCGGGGAGATTGGTTGCCCCGAAGAAGAGGAGATTTGTCGCCGGGCGACTAGTCTCCCCGAATCTGAGTGTGTGCCCTGACCCTTAAAGGGTTTTTCACTTTCAGAAGACTTGGATCAACTAGCAGTTAGGCTTGAAGCTAAGAAAACAAAGACTTTTTTTCAATTGCTTTCCTTGTTTTATGTTTGTCTGGCAGCTCAGGTTCCAGAGGTTTCAGCTATTCCAGGTACAGATTCTCAACTGTTACAATTTGTTATATAATTAGATACATTTCTCAGCAGCCTTTGTTGAGTATTGGCAACTATTGTATCAATTTGTAACCACTTCCTTTAATGGAATTCAGGGATTGTGCTCAGCAGGGACAAAGATCAGAAATGTATGAATTGATATTTTCATAACAGTTTAGAGGGTCAGCGACTCTCCTACCAGAGCTGCTTCAGAAAAATTAAGCTTTAATGTTACTTAAATATTACAAGTAGTTGAAACAAAAGTCTATTTCTGGTAAACTACCTGAAAACAACGGAACTGAAAAAATTGTTTGAAATTTGAACAACTTGCTACTAGCAGTCTATGGGCTTCCTTATTATACAGTCTGTAACAATCAGGTTGGTACACACGCCAACTAAAGTTTCAACATTAAAAACATTTTTAAGTGGTGGATTGCAGTAGAGCATCTATGGAAAGTTGTGTGTGTGTCTGTTTTAGTGGTATGCCTGAAAGAGCACTTGACACATACATACTCTTGGTTACAGCTATGTGAAAGGCACCTCATATTATAACGTGTTACTCTCCAGCTAATTTTGTTTTTGTAATTTAATTCGTTCTGTAAGGCTCTTCTCCTCTTGTCCTTTGCTGGGTTTGGTCTGTATTACGTGACTTGCTTCTCTTTTTTTATTAGTTTATTAGTATTACAGCTTTTACTAATCTGACCTGCCCTCAATAACCCGTGTCTTTACAGCTTCTCTTAAGCTTCTTTCTATCATCAGAGCATTTTGGGCTATTAATTGCATACATTTGCTTTTATATAATGACTGCTTATTGTATGTTGTCCATAATTATCAAAACTTTTACAGCTTTAATTTGTTTTAATCGCTTTAAGTTCTTTAACCATTCTTTCATACTTTGCTCAATTTAAATTGCTGTTGAAACACAAAATCTCTGTATATAAGTACGCAATGGGCTCTGAAACACTGGTGTTTTGTCACCTGGTGTTTAAAGGAGAAGGAAAGGTCTTTTAAGTTGGGGTGCCAAAAGTTAGGCACCCCCAAGTGATCGCATGTACTTACCTGAAATCCCCGAGCACCATGGAGCGATCGTCTTCTGACTTCTGTTTTCTTGCGGCTGACCATGTGCAGTAGTGCGAAAAGACGAATTTAAAAAAAAAAAAAAAAAGTTGGCTATTTCATTCTACCGAGCACGCATCTGCCCAGGGAAATTTGAAGATAGAAGAAGCCGGAAGACAATCGCTCTGTGGTACTCGCTGGAAGAATCGCGGGTGCAGTTTTCTTCTGATAGGAGAACTGGCCCGGGGTTTCAGGTAAGTACATGCAATCACTTGGGGGTGCCTAACTTTAAAAGACCTTTCCTTCTCCTTTAATATGTCCAGCTAGTATAGCAGTTGCCTTTGTACAGTCAAATATTAAGTCAAATATTAACTTTATATGAGCTTTATAACTTCAGTGCACTAGCTGCAGAGCTATCATTTTGCCTACAACTGAAAAGTTACATAAGGAGTGGGTAGACTTCAGAACACTAATTACACAAAGAAATTATGATTCTGACAGGTATGAGCTCTGTAACTAGCAGGCTGGTTGGAAACACTTTAGATGATGGAGTGGGTAGGGAGCTTAGAGGAACTAGGCTAAAGAGGGTAAATTCTAGAGACATATCAATTTTTTCAGTATCGGCAAGACTTACAGGTACTTAATGTATTACTTCAAATTTAGAGAATACTTTTAACTTACAGTCAAAGACTTGATCATACCAGATTACCATAACTGGACTGAAATACTCAAAACAAACTACAGATCCAATAAGTCATTGATCTTCTAAAGCAGTGATCCCCAACCAGTAGCTCGTGAGCAACATGTTGCTCTCCATCCCCATGGGTTGCTCTCCGTGTCCTCAAACCAGGTGCTTATTTTTGAATTCCAGGCTTGGAGGCAAGTTTTAATTGCATAAAAACTAAGTATAGTGCCAAGTAGAGCCTCTTGTAGGCTGCCAATCCACATAGGGGCTACCAAATAGCCAAGCACAGCCCTTATTTGGCACCTCAATGGACTTTTTAATGCTTGTGTTGCTCCCCAACTCTTTTTACATTTGAATGTGGCTCATGGGTAAAAAAGGTTGGGGACCCCTGTTCTAAAGTGTAGAACATATCTCATCTGACAAATACCATAAAATAAATTCAAGCACATTTTGAACAAAATGGATTAATCCCTTATCACTGTTTCCATCTCCAGTGTGTTACAAGGCTTTACTGCTAGTACAGTAAAACATTCACTTTTTTTGCTCATGGTAAGCGTTTAATATTTAAACTTCATCATAAAAGTATTCATTAAACAGATTTTTATGAATGTACCACATGCAGTTTGGGGCATAGTTTGACCTTTCACATAATCTGTTTGCTGTAATGTTGTTTAGAAACTTGCATGTTAACAGCAACCTTACCAAGGTGTGAATTTTGGGCTTATAAAGCCCACTATTTTTGTGAGTGTCAGAAACTGTATGTTCCAAACGTAGATCCTCTTATAAATAATGTTTTGGGTATATTGTCCAAAAACTCATTTGGAGACTGTAATGGCTCTGTGGTAGGTACAAAGAATACTACATGTATAAAACGTGTTAGCCAGAATGCTGATAAGGTACCCATTATTTGGCTCGCTGTAATGTACTTTGTCTACTGAAAGAAAAAAAAATCAAAATTAAATAAATCCAATAGGATTGTTTTGCCTTCTATAAGGATTAATTACTGTAAATCTTAGCTGGGATACAAGGTACGGTTTACAGAGAAAAAGGAAACAATTTTTAATAATAATAATAATAGAATTACTTCCTTAAAGTAGACCTGTCACCCATACATAAAAAGCTATATAACGAAAGTCCTTTGCAAATTAACATGAAACCGAATTATTTTTTTCTTCAAAACATCCATACCTGTTATAAAGGTGTTTAACTATCTGAGCTGTCAATCATATTTTTCCTGCCCCTCCATTTTCCATTCAGTACTTCCTAGATGTCACTGCTCTCCTCACATTTCCCCTCCCTCCTCACACTCTATAATTGTGTAGGGTACCATGCATGGGCATTAGGTCCCCCATTCTGGTGCATACACAAGATTTTGGGGTGATACACACCTTTCCTTGTCACAAAATGGCACTTGCCTGCTTACTATGATTGTGAATTCCAAGACTGAAGGAAACAAAATTGAAATAATAAATAATGTGTGAGTAAAGTGTTTTTTTTGCTCAACAAACAGGATATAAAAGAAGTTTGAATTATTTCTTAGGGTGTCAGGTTGCCTTTAAAATGTAGTTGGACGTGAGGTTTTCCGCATAAAGGATTTTTCTGGTTTTTGACTCTCCGTACCTTAATTCTAAAAAATAATTTAAACATTAAATACACCCAGTAGGATTGTTTTGCCTTCAATAAGGATTAATTATATTTTAGTTGGGATCAAGAGATCAAGGACACGGTTTTATTATTACATAGAAAAAGGAAATCGTATTTACAAACTGGAATTATTTGATTATAATGAAGTCTATGGGAGATGGCCATTCTGTAATTTCGAGCTTTCTGGATAAAGGGTTTCTGGATAATGGATCCCATACCTGTCCTTGCAAATGTTGTTGCAGTCTTTAGAGTAATGGACAATCCACTGGCTTTGCAGTACATTGCATGTTGTGTCCCATTTACTTGTTTCCTTTTTAATTCCCTGCATTGAATGGTTTATTATGGCACCCAGCAGATAATGATAGCAGTGACTTGGGGATTGTTATCGGTAGGCTTCTCCTTAACACAAAGGTCACTGCGAAATGTAACAGATGGTGTTTCCCTTGTCAATGTGAAAGCATTTCATTTTTTTCAAGCTGATTTTCAGTACGTCCCAAAACCTTATCATCAAAGACACATGTTGACTGCTTCATGCATGTATGTGGATTTGAAAAGCTACTTTTTTCAAAAAACAATTCTAAGCAGTCGTTTCCAAATTGTTTTTGTTTAAATTTTTATAGTATTCTGGTGCACATGCCTTAGTCCATGTGACTTTATGGCAAGTTGCAAATCTGTCAATATGTCTGGTGGGGTCCAATATTATGTATAAGGGCTCACAAGTCAAACAAGCATTTTTCTCCGAATCGACGCCTGGCGACAAAACGCATGCAACAAGTTGGATGGAGACGCAGGATTCTAATTGGACTGAATGAAAAGTCTCCAGTAAAAGCTACATTAAATCCGACGAGATACGACTATCGGATGTGGAGTCGGAAAGAAGCGTCTTAATCCGTGTGTGATGTTTGGAGGAGAGAGGTCACATGGTTTGCAGGGAAGCAATTACTTTCACTTTCCTACGTCCTGCTATACAGCTGCACTAGCAGCCCCTCCTCCCACAGACACTATCAAAGCTCCTGCCGTTCTGTAAGTTTGTTCTCTGCTTTCCTTTGGAGGGGGGAACTTTCTCTCCTTGCTGCCTTCCTAGTTTGTTTTACTGGTGGTAAAGGAGCTGTGAGTTCCCTCTGCTATCCACCTCACACACACCTTGCTCCTTTCCTGCCTGCAATACTTCTTTTTTCATTAACTACTTACTGTCTCCTTTCTTCTGAGCTATTTTAACCCTTCCTAGACTTCCTCCTAAGTTTTCCTGGTTTTCAAGTATGTCCTTATTTTATCCTTTTTTCTATTCCCTGTCATCAGTCCTGGGAGTGTACTCCTGTGTTTCATTTTTGTGTAAACAAATTTAAATAAACTATCTATATGAAATATTTTTTCCAGTGCCCAAAATGAATTGTGTGTGTATGTGTGTATATATATATATATATATATATATATATATATATATATATATATATTTATATATATATATATATATATATTTATTTATTTATTTATTTTTGAAACTTAAGTGGGGGCAGTGATCACAGGACTATCTTATTTCAGTCCTTCTGAAGTGGTGTCAGTGGGAGCTTATCTTGATTCCTGCCTATTGTTCAATTGACAGGCTCAGCAGACAAGGCTCTATTTACATTACAGCAGCTTGTAGAAGGAAGGGGTAATGACATCACTCCAACTTGCAGTGCAGCAGTAAAGTGTGACTGAAGTTTATCAGAGCACAAGTCACATGACCTGAGGGCAGCTGGGAAATGTCAAAATGTCTAGCCCCATAGCAAATTTTAAAATTAGATATAAAAAAATCCATTTCTTGTTTTGAAAAACAGATTTCAATGCAGGATTCTGCTGTAGTAGCACTATTAACTGATACATTTTGTAAAAAACATGTTTTTCCACGACAGTATCCCTTTAAGAAATATTTTAATAGCTTTCTAGTGAAACAGGCATAGCCTTGGCAGCATTCCTTCAAGGAGTTCTTCTTGCAGTTCAGATGAAATTGACATTTATTTGCTCTGTCATCGGAGACTGCGGGGAAAACATCTATTGCTGGCATTCGCTTTCTCTCCTTTATACCTCGCCTGCCCCATTATTCTAGGAATAAGGAGGAGAATATTAGCTAAAACATGACTCAGCTGCTGCTCTTTGAAACATTTGTCAGTTTAGTGAATCATTTTCTTGTGTATTGCATCCTTAAGCATGAAGCTAATTATGTTAATAACATTTATTAAGCCTTCATATGAAATTATTAACATCTGCAAATGCAAAAAGCCATTAAGCAAACAATCCACAAGATTACTTTGTTGCAAAGAAAATAATTCATTATCTTTGTACCAAAAAAAGTAATTGTAATTGTAGTGTATGTTCATTTTGGAATTTCAGATTTTTTTAAAGAAATGTATTTGCTTCTGGGTCTGTTTTCATAAAAACTGTAAGCACCTGATATGAAATTGCATTGCATTCAGCAGTGTCAGTCTCCACCAATTGAATTTCCTATTAGACTCAATCAGTCTGTGATCACATATTAATCAGTAAATGGAATCTTTTTAGTCTCATTCATGGCTTGGTTAGGCGGCATTAGTCAGGTAGGCGAAATTGACACTTTTACACTATCTACAGATTCACATTTTATGTGTATACATTATCACATTCTGTCTGGATTTCTTATTGCACTTGGCATGTGGTTTTCATTGTATTTTTATTAGGGATGCACTGAATCCACTATTTTGGATTCAGCGGAACCCCCGAATCCGAATCCTAATTTGCATATACAAATACGAGATGGAAAGGGGAAACATTTTTTACTTCCTTGTTTTGTGACAAAAAGTTATGCAATTTCCCTCGCCATCCCTAATTTGTATATGCAAATTAGGATTCGGTTCAGCTGGGCACAAGGATTAGACCGAATCCGAATCCTGCTGAAAAAGGCTGAATCCTGGCCGAATCTCAAACCGAATCCTGGATTCGGTGCATCCCTAATTTTTATAGTGCAGCAGTTTAGCAGCTTTTGTTGCCTGATGCCAGTACGGTTTTTAATTTCATGGCAATGTGCATCTTTCACTTGTTAGAAAACCTTTGCTTAATACACTCGTATTTATGCTCAGCTCTTCCCATTTACAATGTTATTTGTACCTAAACTATAAAATGACAAATGTGTTTGTCCTGTATTACTACTTGCCCTTTTCATATCTGGCTTCATTTCAGATATTTTCCATTCTCTGAACATTAAGGAGGTGTTTTGTGTGTGTGTGTGTGTGGTGTGCACGGGATAAATGGGAGTCAGCAGCCAAGCTCAGTCAGAAGTACCCAGAAGAGCTAATAATTAATGTTTCAAAGCAGTTCCAGTGCAACATTTGTATCCACAAATACTAAAGGGAAAATATACACTGTTTAGTGATGTGCGAGCTGGCTCGATACCCACGGGTTGGGTGGGTTCAGGCCGACCTCGCTCCACCATTTGCAGGTCTTGGACGGGTTTGGGTTGAGCGACCTTAAACTGCTGAATTGCGGATTCCGGGTTTATAGTCGTATGCCTGTCCTCCCCTTTAGTGACATCATTGGCGGGCGGCGCTGGTTATAAAAGGTAAGGGGAAGTCAGGTGTTGGCAGGCGTGATTCGTGAGTGCGCGGGATAGGGTCGGATGCGGATCGAGTTTTTCTCGACCGGCACATCGCATCGTTCACAAGTTAGGTTTATGTTTTCCATTATGTAAACAGTAATGTTGAAGAAATTTCAACTTAAAACTTGTTTATTTTGTAAAAATTTTTATTCTAGCCTTTTCCTGTACATTACCAGGAGAGGAAATCCAAAGTGTGACACTTCTCTATGGGGTAGATTTATCATTGTTTAAAGGGATACTGTCATGGGAGATTTTTTTTTTTCCCAAAACCCATCAGGTAATAGTGCGGCTCCAGCAGATTTCTGCACTGAAATCCATTTCTCAAAAGAGCAAACAGATTTTTTAACATTTAATTTTGAAACCTGACATGTGGTTAGACATATTGTCAGTTTCCCAGCTGCCCCCAGTCTTGTGAATTGTGCTCGGATAAACTTCAGTCATTCTTTACTGCTGTACTGCAAGTTGGAGTGATATCACCTCCCTCCCTTTCCCCCAGCAGCCTAACAACCGAACTATGGGAAGGTAACCAGATAGCATCTCCCTAGCACAAGATAACAGATGCCTGGTAAAATCCAGGTCCCACTGCGATACATTCAGTTGCATTGAGTAGGAGAAACAACAGCCTGCCAGAAAGCAGTTCCATCATAAAGTGCTGGCTCTTTCTGAAAGCACATGACCAGGCAAAATGATCTTTCTGTACTTGGGGTCACCATACATTAAGCCTACTAAAGATCATTTAAACATTAATTAAACCCAGTAGGATTGTTTTGCCTCCAATAAGCATTAATTGTATCTTAGTTGGGCTCTCAAAGTAGCAGGTACTGTTTTATTATTACAAAGATTAACAAATAATTTTTCAAAATTAAAATGATTTGCCAAAAATGGACTGTATAGGAAATTGCCTTCCCTTTGCAGCTTTTTTCAAACTGCAATAGTAATTTTTTCAGGTCCAAGTTGCTTTAGGTGAAACTTTGATATTGATGTTTCTCTCAGGTGAGTCCTGGCTGTTGACTTAAGCAGGTAATTGAGGCCACAATAAAAATCTTTTGAAGAGCATTTCTTGTTCAGAGACTTCAAACTTCAAATTTTTGCACATACCTATTTGAGTAACTATAACTCCTGTTTCCGTCCTTTAAACATTTTGCAAATTGCCTGGTTAACAAGCCTTTTTCTCGGGAAGTTTTGGTTCGTGTATTGAATGAAATTTTTAGTAAAAGAACTTAAGAGCTAGCTTCTCACAAGGAACATAATTGATTTCTTTGGCTCTGGAGTAATTCATCTGCCTCAGCAGTGTGTCATATTATTTCTCCCCAACACCTCATAATTTAATAATAAAACACGCTGGTAACAATTATCTAATAAAAGATCATTGATGGACACATTCCAAACTGCTTGAACAGCTGTCTCAGCCCTCTGTTTATATTGTCTCTGTCTTAATAGTTTTAGTATACCTTAGCAGCACATATAGATGTGAATATTCTACATTATCTTAAGGTGGCCATAGACGTAACAATTACGATCTTTCTTGGAAAAGATCTTTCCAAAAAAGATTGTTTGTTTTAATACACACATGTAGAGCTGAATCGTCACATAAACAGGTAGATATACAGGTAGAAACAATTTTATTGTTTTAGAAACAATAAAATTCTACCTGTATCTGACGATTCAGCACTAACAATGGACAATGTTTGGATGCCTTCAAAGGCACCCGATCTAAATTTTACGTCCAGCCCGATTGACAAGCCAAACAATATCTTCTTCTGAAATCGGTTGCCTCTTTTCCCACCATACACGCACCAAATATTGTACGACAATTAGTTTTGTACAATATTATCTGTGTGTCTATGGCCACCTTTAGCCAGTTTTCTGCTTTGTCTATTCCTACGGGATAATAAAATAAATCCCAGTTTTTCAAATTGCAGATTTATTTAGCAGCAGCAGTACTTTAGGGCCCTTTGTTTATTAAAGGTTCATAATTTCAATCTTTTATATAAGATACAAATCTCTTTTATTTCTTTAATGAAATCGAGCAGTAATTTACTTGCCTCTACTGCATTACTGCATTATAATGTTGTGCATACAAACCTAAGATCAGTGTATAAAAGATAACACAGAAAAAAAAAAGAAAAAGAAAAGCAATTAAATAGCAGAGATATGATAAAAACAACGTTGAATAGGATTTGGATATTGTGTATATATGATTATGTAGGACAAAGCTTTTTTACAAGAAAAACAATATCATGGTATAAGGGAGCATAATATGTTTGGAATGGATCCATTTGTCAGTATTTAGTCAACTTGATGAAACCAGGACTGCATGTAAACCGCACAAGAGATTTAGCAAGATTTATGGCTGGCAGACTCTGGAGGAGTGGAAAATGGTTCAAGTGGACACAGGGAAAGGGGTGTGGGTTTCTCAGGAGGCTCCTCTTTGCAAGGCACTAATTGATTCTGGATGTAAAAATGTTTTCCTCTTCCTGCACCTTCCTTAGCTCCTCAAACTTCTAGGTGCTGTGCACTCTCCTTGGTGGACTGATAGCTATGGACTGACCCCAGTTGTCTTTATGGTTGACGCCTTTTCTGGAAAAATGTACGGGCCTTCCTATATTTTAATTTAATTTTCACTATTAATAACATTGTCATGAAGCATAATTTTACTGGCTAGGCCGGTCATGTGTCGAACCTAGTTGTGTTTCAGGCCTGATCTCTAATGGTTTTGCATCTTGCATTGCACACTGCCCAGCGCCTGGCTCCCCTCAACTGGACCAGGTTCATTTAAATGGAATGCCTGTTCAAAAACAGGGTCTTATTTTCTTAATCTAAGTTTTTCATTAAACGTTAATTAAAAATGTATCTAAAGCCAACTGTACATGAAGTCACAATTAATAGCAGTTTCTATATGTCTTACATTAACTCCTCTTCTTTCCCTGACTTCTGGTATCTTTGCAACATTGTATCAGGAGTCATCTCTTTAGTCGATAGCAGTAGTAGAAGTCAGTATTTAAATAGTTATATACTTTATTTATATAGCACCAATATATTATGCAGTTCTCTACAAAGCATTTAATCATATTAACCACTGCCTCAGTGAACAGGCCCACCTTTGGCTGTAGACTGCAGCACTATGAGACTGCTTATGAAAATCTCTAGGGATGTCCCTGTAAAGGTCCCCATACACGGGCCAATATAAACTGTGAACAGATTAAATCAGCAGTGTATGGTGGATCCCCGATCAATATCTTGCCAAAAGTCAGGCAGATGTTGATCAAACGTCCTGTCAGATCAAGGAATGTGTTCCTTGAACCAACTGCCTGTATTCTGCTTGGGTTCGCTGGGCCCTAGGGCTCACGATTGGATCAGCCCAATATTTCCCACCTCAAGGTGTGCATATTGGGGAGAGATGCTTTTGTTTGACGACCTTGCCAAACAAGTGGATCTCTAGTCTTTTCTTTAGAATTTGTTGTAGTGTAATTGCTGCTTTTCAAACATACTTTGATTGCGTGTTAGATAAACGGTAGATCAGTGTACCAAAAAAACAAGGTAGCCAGAGACAGCCCAGTAAAATCTTTTGACTCAGACCTTACGGACTGATTCTTACAGCATGTGTAGGGTGTCATCTGAAGAGCCTGCCTGATACATGTGCAGAAAACAGGTATATATTGATAGGAGAGTTGGATTTTCCTAATGGATCAAGAACTGCATCTGCACATTTATGTGGCCCAATTAATGAGCTGATATTTCGTTACCTTCCCATTGTTCTGTTGCTAGGCTGCTGGGGGGGGGGTTGATATCACTCCAACTTGTACAGCAGTAAAGAGTGACTGAAGTTTATCAGAGCAGAAGTCACATGACTGGGGGCAGCTGGGAAACTGACAATATGTCTAGCTCCATGTCAGATTTCAAAATTAAATATAAAAAAAACTGTTTGCTCTTTTGAGAAATGGATTTCAGTGCAGAATTCTGCTGGAGTAGCACTATTAACTAATGTGTTTTGAAAAAAAACATGTTTTCCTATGATAGTATCCCTTTAATATATTTCTCTGCCAACCTGTTGTGAATAGAAAACTCTTGAAAACTATATATCTGTACAGTTATTGCAAAGATCACTACAATGCAATATACAGTATTTGTACAGTTATTTAAGGGCATACCAAGAAATATATTTGTCACCTATTTTGGAGAATAAATAGAATCTATTATTATAGGCTTTTAAAAAAAAGCCTTAAAGGAAATACCAGCCATTCTCTGTAATAAAACAGAATGTTTAAAGGAATGACAACATTAGGTTTATTTATAATTCTGTACATATTTGTATATGTGAGCACAAAAGCTTCTTTCTTTTTTTAGAACCGGCAGGAATTATTTTTATTATGTCTTAAAGGTAAATGAGAATGATAAAAGGTCTCAGAAATAAAAGGAATTCTTCTAATTAGAAGGATAAAATATCTCAGAAATAAAAGTAATTCTTCTAACATCAGCATTGGCTGCATGAGATTAGGCTAGCACTTGGCTGAATTTTAGCTGACTACTGTACAGAAAGCATATTTATATTGCAAGCATTTAGAAGCTGAACAATGAAATGATTATTGTTATTTCTAGTAGACAGCATTGTTCTTATTGCAACTTTCAACAGTGATTTGTGTTTCTATTTGTAAATATACAAATTGTGCAACTTTTATAAGAGAACAAAATGGTGGTATTCATTTACTAAGAAAGGGGCTAAATTGAATAAGTGCAGTATCCCAGAGCAACCTAAAACAGACATATACATGTGCTAGTAAATGTGCGCCTATCAATATTGGTGTTTTGTTGCTATCTGCGAGACTGTATATGCTTAAACAGTAAGTGCATTCTACACATTTGTACCCTGTATGTATGCAAATATTCTAAAAAGTATACTGTTTCCCTTGATAGCTACATATGTTTAGTTGCCTTTCTCAGATTTGTGGGCCCAAATGATTGCTATGTTTGCAGTTAAGGGGTTAATATAAATATGTGGCTCAGTAATTACCTGGTTTGTGCTTTGCAAATCTGGCTTACACATGGGACCTTTTGCCCTATGCTTCCCTGTGTTCAGTTTTAATGCACTCAACCTCAGGGTGGTGAAACATATTTTAAAGGGGATTGTACTTATAGGGAAATGCCAAAGGCAGGTGGAATGCAACATGCTGCGTTCCACCTGCATTTGGCACTAAGGGTAACACTACACGGACGATTTCCATGCGCCTCTGTCGGATCCGACGCTGGATGACAAAACGCCCTCATCAAGTCGGATGTGACGGGAAACAAGGTGCGTCGCGTCGGATGAACGTTTCAACACCATCCGACTTTTATATTACTTACCTTGTTTCCTGACGCATCATACTTGACGTGTGCGTTTTGTCGGCCAGCGTCGATCCGACAGAAGTTCACGGAAATTGTCCGTGTAGTGTCACCCTTACATGTACCTATGTGTCCATAAGCAAGTGTCCCCTGCATTTTGTTCTGCTCTCCCCTGTGGCTGAACACAGGGGAGTGCAGGGCAAAACACCTGTGTGTAAGACCCCTTACACCACTGGCATAACTATAGAGGAAGCAGATCCCACAGGGCGACCCGAATTGCAGGGTCTGCTTCCTCTACAGTCTTGAAATCCCCTGGCGGGGGGCCCGGAACACTGTTGTTACGCCCCTGAGTTTCTAAATGCATGATGAGTGCATAAAAACATTGCATTTGCATGCATTTTTTTTAAATTGCATTTTTGTCAGTTCTGATTGCAATCCCCTATTATATTATCTTCTGAATGCATGTGAAGCTCAATAAAATGCAGCATGTGGAGTCTAAAAAACTAATATTAAACATAAATGCCATAAACTGCAACTCTGAAGTACAGCCAGGCAGACTTTAATGAAATCAAATAGCTGATTCATTTACAAGTGCTCAAACCTGTGTCTCAAATGTGCATCAAAGCACATTAAATACTACCCATGTGTAAGACCCCTTATGGTTGCACAATGCCAAGCTACCCAAGTTGCTGTGGCAAAAGTTCAGCCCTTACACCTGCATCACCTGCATTCTTTGGTGCATCTAAAAATGTATTCTGAGTGCATGTAATGTGCATGAATTTCATTTATATGTATTCTCTTAAATTCAGTGTTTTCTTTTGTGAATTCACCTCTCACCTCTCTATTTAAAATGTATACACAAGTCCAAGCATTCTAGATAACAGGTCCCATACCTGTATAATGAAATACATTAGCTGATTTGTTTATGTGCACTTAAAGTTGCTTGTTGAATGCACAAAATAAGGGCAGAAGTACATAATGTTGGATCTCCACGTCTGATGTTGTTACACGTGTTTAAAAAAAATGTTATTATTGTTAAAAACTATAAAATATATGAAGTATATGCCATCCGACATGACTGAAGGGGACACCTCTAATCATAGACTTTTGGATCTCATTCAGATACACTGACTGTCTGGCATAGATGCAAGATATTATGAAACCTTTATCTTATGATATTTGACATTACATTGGAGGATCCGGTATTGAAGCACCCCACAAACTCTCATGCAGTTGCATGACAAGGTTTTATAGGACAGATATAATGTTGGACCACAATCTCCCATGCAGTTGAGCCCTAAGGGTGAAGGCAGCTACATTTACAATATAGACAATAGTAATAATTGGCTTTGCTAAGACACTCTGCATGTTTTAGCAGAGGCAATTCTTCGTATTGTCTATGGCAGGGTATTTTTTGGCATTTTGTAGCCACCACAAGTAGCTGCTACCAGTAGCTCTGTGTGTCTTCACCCTAAAGCACAAAGAGTGAGTGGGCTTTGATTATACAAACCCTTGTCATGTTCTCAGTGAACTTTGTTTTGCTTTACATGAATTTTATTTATTTATTCCCAGTTCAAATCTAAACTTAATGCCTCATGTCCTGGACAACAGCAGATTCAGCTATATCGCTACACTGTGATGGAGCCCAACCAAGAATTTGCATTTTTGAGCTGAATCTATAGCAAAGCAAACAAATTGCTGTAGTGGAACACAATCTTCTTTAGGCAGTGGTCAAGTTTTTCACTTGACTGCAAGGATTTACCATTGCCCTTTAAACAGCAGATGATCCATTTGATTTTCTCTGTCCTTTATGTACTAAGTTTTATGCTGAGTTTTTAGCTTGTTATTTTCTTAATTTAAATACATATCTTTTAATTATGTTTAGAAATGGAACAAAGCAATTATTTTCCATAGCATTGTACCTTTCAATGTTCTATGGTTACATAATAATTTGATGCAGGACAAACATACTTTAGCTATAGGTGCAATTTACGGGAAATACAATTGGCACTCCCAGTGGGTTAGACTTTCCTTCTCCTTTACTTAAAATCCAAAGCAATTGTAACTACTATTTTATATTATATGAATCTTGTCCTAAAGTTAGGAGATATATGTATTAAACCTTTTTGTTATGTTGAAAGAATAAGTGCTTGACAATGCAAATAATGAGCCTCAAGGATTGCAATGAATCAGCATTAACAAGCTTATGTGCACTTTAGTATTATCCTGTATCATACATTGCTAATATATTATTATCCACATCCGTTCCTGAGCCAATGGAGCTTGCAATCTAATTCCCTGCCATAGTCACACAAAAGGCGCAAATTCATCAGAAGCCAGTAACCCACCACTATTTTGTGAGAAAACTGAGTACACAGACACACCGACCAGATGCATGCAGACAAACTCAGAGAGAACAAAATTCTACATACAATGTTCCCTGGCTGGGCTTAAAGTCAAGGTACAAGGAGCACTGTTAGTACATGGCGTGACGCCATTTTAAATTTGCCTTTATGATTGTGAAATCCTGTGGAAGAAAATAGCTTTTTTCCAGTGGTTGCTTTGAGCAGTCTTTATTCCATCAGTTTGTTTTCCCTCACTCACTTGAGCCAGTCACTCAGTCTTCATGTGCACAAAAATGTGTTTGTGCTTTTAGTCAACAAACCTAGTAGTACCTCTTCCCCTCCAGTGGCCTTGTGGCAAGTACCAAATGTTTAAGATTGTATGTCTTGGGCTTAGGTGAAGTGCAAATCCATGGAAAGAATCCGAGAGTAGTTTAATGCCTGCAGAGGCCGCAAGGTAACTTTGCTTTATCTGTTGTCTTCAATGAAAACAGATTTCATCCCAGTCTTTACCTCGGTCCTTTAGTGTTTCAATCAGACAGATTTGATTTTCCCATGGCCCAAGTGCTGAATGACCGGATCAGCCCGATATCGCCCAGCGATCCTCTCTCCATAACTCAGGTGTATAGTCAGCTTAAGTCACTTCAGTCAGTGTATAATTTTTTAAGGCTTTCCTTAAACAGTAAGTAATGAAAAGAAAACAAGGAAGATGTAATTACATGTTACATGTAATTACATATCATAAAGTACAGATTGGTGAGGTAGCAGAGTACATAGGTCATAGAAGCATAAATTCAGGGTCACATTCACAGTTTGTTTAACCACATATTAATCTCAATGGAGTGTGAGTGTTGGGGTTTATGGTCTCTGGTACCTTATGTATAGGCGTCTTACCATGTTTGCCAGATACTTTCATACTTTTGGGAGCAGCCTACGGGCCAGTAAGTACGTTTAATAACAGTAGTACTTTTGCTAGCATTTCCCTTTATTGCTTTATAAGTGTTGGGGATTATCGATTTTTTTGCATAGTATAGAAGTGTTAACATAGCTCTTTGATTATTATAGGGAAAAATATCATCAATAATTCCCATCAGGCAAACCAAGGGGAAACAACTTGGGGGAAATTGATATTGGAATGTAGTGCACACACAATTTCCCACCACTAGTGTTGAATGTTGGGGCATGACCATATAATTGAAAGAATCGGGCTCTGGGTCCCTGGAATCTTGGGCAGTTCACCCTGTTCCCATGTCGAATTGTGGCTAATCATAGTAGTATAGTTGATGTGAGATTTTAAACTGTGTTAACCTGTCTCTGGATGAGAAAAGGTAATTGAATGCTTTGGTTGTGAATTCAGACTAAGAACAATTGCTTTCCATTTTTTAAAAGATGCTTTGAAGGGGGTTGGTTTTATTGCAGTTGCACTCCGGTGTTACCTAGCCACCAGCTGTGCTAGTCAACAGCCCAGAGAATGCTCTCTACCCCAGGTGGTACATAGTTCAACTGCTGTTGCTAGAATTGTTGATGAAATGCATGTCGTAGTTGCAGGTAGGCAAAAAATTTTGTTGGGTTTTCAGGTTTGGCCAGTTTGATTTGGTCATAGCTTTTTTTTGGCTATTCTTATATCCATTTGGTAGTTTAACGTTTTCTTCCACATCTTTTGGTTTTGGTTGCCATTTTAAAGCATTTGAGATCATTTTAGCTGAGCAGCCTATCATTTTCTGCACTTCTTCATATGACTTCCCCTTTATTAACTTTTTAATCAAAGTACGCTGTACTTCTGAACAATGTCTGGAAAAACCCATTTTACTCATATTTTCATAGAGAACATTTGCTGCCTTCCTTCCTTAAATAAGGGCCGTAATTGACACCAGTTTTTTCACAGAATGAATGAGCTCACTAATTGAACTCCACACTGCTATTTTTTTAAACAAGCTATTATGATTTTGAACACTGCTATTATTTGGAACAAGCCACTCAGCAGCATGCATTTCATGACTGTTGAGTCTGTTGGTTTTTTATCTTCTACACCTACTAGTATAATTTGCCATGTAGATGTATAATTTCTACCATAAACAGAGGTTGATCCGGTTAGCGATGTCGGAATTATTATTATTATACTGAACACAACTGTATTTATATTATCTAAATAGAATTTAGATGTTTGCCTGGGGCATGTAGTGGTTTCTCCTGTACCCTAGGTAATCGTGGCTATACACGTTTGCAGGTTTTCAATTTTAGAGGTAAGATAAGATCCTTCTGTTCTTTTCCCCTTTTTCAAAAGTTTTCTGCATGGCATAGCCTTTTCCTGGTGGTTTTGAGTTGTGTTTTGTCAAGCTTTGTGTGCTTCACTTAGAACTGCTTAAAGGGGTTGTTCACCTTCAATGTACAAATCTTATGAAACCACTAACAATGTTCTCAATGTGTTAGAAAAAACATTTTCCATAACAAAAAGAAAAAATGCCATTGTAAAAGCTAATTTTTATACCTATTAACTCAGTCCTTCTCCTGTCTCTCAGACCAGTTTTCTGAAGTGATGGGAGTGGCCTATTTTGAACCTGACACACCAAGAACTTCCTATATGATGACATCATCATGCCCAGGCTTTGCCCTTACTTGTTTCCTATTGGATGTTGATACTGCCCTCCTCCTAGTAATTTATTGGGTGCTTGTGAACTGTAACCAGTCACATAATTTGAATGGTCATTGGTTGATTACTCAATTGTAATGACAGAGGTTAACAGACGCAGCAGATAAACAAACCTGCCTTGCAACAATCACACAAATACTGCAGAAAAGGAAGGAGCAACATTGTTCTCCCAATTCTGGCACTCTCCTTCTGCCTACACTAAAACTGAATGGAGTGCCAAAGGGATGCAAACTTTTATGGGAATAAATACTGGCGTTTCTATATTTTTATCTTTTAATACCTTTGGCATTAGGCATAATGTCAGTTATTTACAAAATTGCAACAAAACCACCACTGACTTGCTTAGAAACGTATGTAACTTACACATCTAGCAGGGACAGTAGGTTTGCCACCTCACCCTTTAAAACCAATATTATCAACTCATTTAGATACTGCAGACTGAACTGATTTCTGTGCAGCCATGTATCATGCATCTAAATGAATTGCTAATTAGTCATGCAGGCTGTGGATTTCATATGTGTTTGGTTTTAAAAGGGTGAGGTGGCAGCCCTAAGTGACAGGCAGAGCAGTGTTGAGGGCAGGTAGGTTTTTTGAACATTTTGTGCGCTCTCCCAGGGGGGCGGTAATTTACCTAGGAAAACGATACCTTTTTTAAGTGTTTAAGTGTTCCACTTCTGGAACAAGATTTAGAGATCTAAATACCAAAAAATGAAAAAGTTCTATTTTTCATGATATAGGGATCTATACCAGAAAAATATTTCACTTCATGCACAAAAATTCAACTCATTTGGAAAAGCCTCAAGCTCATACAAATAGTCCTGGAAGTCACGTCAGCTGCTGAATAATGATTTTTTATGAGGTAAATACACAAAATAATACATGGACCCCCCCCCCCCAAATATATTTCTGGAAAGTAAAAGTGTCATCTCCCATAGTATCCATTATAATATATCCATTTATTAATAATAAAATAGTTGCTTGTACTTGATCCCAACTGAGATATAATTAATCCTTATTGGAAGCAAAACCAGCCTATTGGGTTTATTTAATGTTTACATGATTTTCTAGTAGTCTTAAGGTATGAAGATCCAAATTATGGAAAGATCCATTATCCATAAAACTCCAGGTCCCAAGCACCTCAATTCCCCACCTGCACAGTTGAAGTCTCTGCAGCACACAGCCCACACTCCCCCCTCCCTCTCACAAACTTGTAACAGTTTCTCTTCAGTACCTGAATGCTGCTCAAATTCCCCAGCACAGGAAGCAGTGGCAGATTGACAGCAGACATAGCCAATAGGAGTTAAGTTAGCTGCCAGTACAATGTGTGATGTCATATAAGGAAGAGGAAGTGAACACTGTAGTGTTTTTGGGGGTCAGTGACCCCCTCCCAGCACAGGGTCTGTGTGGAACTGAAGGATTAGTACAGGGACACTTCTGAGGTGAATATCTCTTGAACTGTACTTTTTCTGTTAACTATTTCTATGGAAAAGTTTGTTCTATTCATGTGAACTGTTAGATTTGTCAATTTGTTACAAAGGTGAACAACCCCTTTAAGTGTCTCATCTGTGACGTTGTGGGTGTAAAATATGTTGTTGTTCCGCTATCATGAGGCCTTGTTGGGCATTGGTTACTTTTTCATTTGATGCCTTTTTCGCCTTGGCTATGGCCCCAATTAAAATTTCGCTGATGGTAGCTTAGAAGCATCCCAGACTATATCTGTGGAATTTTATCCCAGTATTCTTCAAGGGGTTTGGAGTTGAGTTGACTTGGTAGACCATCTCTTGGGAAAGCCAAAGCAGGCTGTCTCCAGATTTGCGATATCATTTTTAATTATACCAAGCCATAGAAAGGAACCTGAGCTTCTACTACTTCAGATAATAATAAAAGGTTTCCCTTTATCTGTAATCTATATATTCCTAATTTTATCAATGACTAAAGGTGGCCATACAATGCCATATCCAATTGTTTTGCAATGTGTCTGGATTTAGCTTGGTGATGTAAAGAGTGAAATGGTTAAATAGCAAGAACCTGTTCTGTATTTCATGTTATTCCGTGCATTGTGAGTGTTGCACAAAATCTTCTTTACACATAGAACAGATTATGGCTTTTATGAAATGTCCCTGTATAGTTAATATACAGACATGGGATCAGTTATTCTGCTGTTTTTATCAAGTAATTTAAATTTTTATAATTTTTTAATAATGAAACAGTACCTGATCCTTGCTAAGATATGAGTAATCCTAATTGGAGGCAAAACAATCTTATTGGCTTTAATATTTAAATTTGAAATATTTTACTTTTAGTAGACTTAAGGTATGGTGATCCAATTTACAGAAATTACTGACCCTTATCCAGAAAACTCTCGAGGTCTCGAGTATTCTGTATAATAGGTCCATGCTTGTAGTTGTAACATTTCTAACCAAGGTTTATTTTCAGTATCATTTAAAACTGTATGGCAGCTTCTGTGAAAGGATCTCCATTATAGCATTTAAGATGAAATCTAAACCCAGGTTTATTTTGGCACACATACTTGCTATGTTTTGGTTCTTACCTCTAAGCACAGACACTTAGATTTTTCCTTGGTTACTTTAATGTGAAGTATATGCGGTTCAACAAATATTAGTAATTGCTGTCAAATAGTTGCATTTTATGTTTGTTTTTATATGGCTTTACTGGAGCTATTTCAATGTGTGTTTATTGTGGCAGCTGCTGAGAAGGAAATGTATTAAATGAAGTATGTTAATCTGAGTCCAAGAATCCTTAGACAAGCTGAATAAGAACACATCTTCTATTATCTCTTAAATGAGCAACAGTTTTTTTACTGTCTTTGTTCTTTGCAATAGAAGAACATGGTCTAAATGCCCTTTAAGACAAAGGTCATTTGTGTAGAGTTCAACAAAGTAAATATATCTGTAAATGTACAGTAAATTCCCTTTTAACCTCTGTTAAAGTTTGTTTCATTCTTAATTAGTTCAAAGAGATACTGACACCTGAAATTAAACTTTTTTTTACATGTATTATAATATTGGCTTTGCAAGCTACTTCTAAATTTGCCATAAAGTATTTGCATGATGCTTTTACATTACCTGTCTGATCCCTCATGTTCCTGTATGAGGGGGCTGCCATATTTGTGCAGCAGGAGTCCGTTATCATTAGAAACTGTAACTAACAGGCTGAGATGGGACAGTCAGGTTGGCAAAGTCAGAGTGTCAGAGAGTCAGGCTTAGGAACTTCAACTAACAATTATATACAAAAACAAACATCTCAGCAAAAAATGATCAACATGACCTATAGGTAACAATCAATGTACATTCATATGCTAAAATTCATTTTTTAGTGTCAGTATCACTTTAAGTGATTTCCTATTATTGGCTAATTTAAGGTGACCATACATGGGCTGATTGAAGCTGCAAGCTTGTTTCTTTCAGATATTACTGAAAGATCTGCTTGTTTGGTGACCTTGCCAAAAAAGCAGATCTTCAGGTGTAAGGTCATCTAACTTAGCTTCTTCAGTCAGTGTATAATCTTTAATTATACCAAGCCAGAAAAGTGCACTTGGGCTACTACTAAAGCAACTAATAAAAGGTTCCACTTAATTTATTAATTAGTATTTTCCTGTTTTGGTGAATGACTAAAGGGGGTCACTCAATAAGAGGATCTGTGTCCAATTTGGCATGGTCACAATGAGATTATCCTATTGTTGACCCTAGGGATAATAATCAGCTAATTCACTAGGCCTACATAGGACCACATCAAGATACCTATGTGGTCTTTGTTTAACAGGATTTTCAAACCTCCTCGAATTGATATCTGGCCAATTTTCAGTCAGATATTGGTTGGGCAAGCTGTTGGAAGATCCCATGCACAGTGGGCCCATAATCATAAGACTTGGTCTGAAGGGACTAAGTTAGCAGTTTTTATTGGCCTGTGTATGGCCACTTTTACACAGAACAACATGATCTTTAAATAAACTGTCATACTGTAAATTGCAGGGCAAACCCAATCTCTTTGATCTTATGTAGAGAAGGATCCTGGGACTCTGGTCTTGTATTTAAAGGTTCCCTTTCCCCAACAGTATCATTATATAATGAAAAATCGAAATTTGTTTCTTTATATATCTTTAGATTTATAATTATTTTTATTCTTTTTCTTTTGTCTTTTAGGTCAGTAACAGATCCAAGAGATGGGAAAAGAGTTGCTCTGAAAAAGATGCCCAACGTCTTCCAGAATCTAGTCTCTTGCAAGAGGGTCTTCCGAGAATTGAAGATGTTGTGTTTTTTTAAGCATGACAATGTGAGTGATGGAATACAATATTCTTTAAATATACTACACACCTTTTCAACCTTTCTACCCTCCCCCCAGTTATCTTACCACAATTTTACCATTTATTCACTGTATATGACTGCCATTGAAAACTTTGTTACTGTGCTTTCAACCCTGTTTTCTCATTTTTCAGCAAAAGGAGTAGCTCAATGGTGTCATAATATGCTTTCACTAGCACTGTTCCCTTTACAGGCTCTTCTGGAATGCATTTAGCATGTGGGTTCTCATATTCTCTCTCCTTTGTCCCTGCTGCCTGTCAATTATTTCCATTTTTTATGATGGACACTTACCCCAGCTTTCCACAGTTCATGTATACTTACACATGTGCTTTTGGCTCTACTACCTTGGACTACCTTTGTGCACACACTGCTGTCCTCAAATCAGCCCTTCTCATCTCTACTCATGTTGGGTACATGCCATCGGTTTTGCCCAGTTTCCTTACTCTACCTGCATGCTTACTACTGTTTTTCCTGCTTCACATCCTTGATGTATCTTCTGTGCATTTTCTGTCATTGTGCAAAGAAGTTTTTCTGGGGACCACCCTATTAATAGTGAGAGACGTTATACAGCTTCATCTGAATATGCATGTATATAATAAAACTTTCTAAGCTTGATGATATCAAGTCATAATAGATTGAAGCTTAGTGAGTCCACTCATATCACATCACTCACTGAAATTTAAAATATTTGCAGAATGTTTTTAAAAAAATATTATTATATGAGAAGTCCCTTCAGAGTTCCATGGCCTGTATAAAAGTATGGCGACTGCAGAATAGCTAGTGCCATGGGTCATAAATATTTTAGTTCCCCAGAGAACAGTAGTAATCGTAGAAATAGTTTTTGAAGTACATTTGCCTTGTGAAGACTGGCAATAAGCCAAGACAATCCTATTTTCAAAATAGTGGAACTTCATAAAGTCCTGATTGTGTATGGATGTGCCATATTGGCCCCTTCTAAAGAACCAGCAAAAATTGTCCATATAGTGGTTTTATTTCTGAAGCCTGCTAAATACTTAAAATAATACAATACAAATATGAATAATAATGATAAAAAAAAAATTGCTCATAATATTGTTAAAAGATTGCATATCAGTGGGAGGTTATACCAATACAGAGTTCAAACAACTGCTGTTGCATAAGGAATAGTTTACTACATAATATCACTTTACACATGAATAAGCCAGTCATTTTGGCAGTCCTCCAGGTTCTTCCCCCCCCCCTTCCCAGAGAGTCTATAACTGATGTGTAAAACATTTCACATTGCCACATTCTCTTCCTGGTCTAACTGTTCTCATGGGATCAGGAGTGGTCTAATGAAGACATTGTGATGAAATACTTAGAAGAAGCCAGACTAACCCAGCTTAAGGGGAAAACCCAAGAGACTTTACGAGATCAGTTACATCAAGAAAAGGATGCTGCAAGAAAAATCACATTTCACACCAGTTATGAGTGATCAAAGGACATACCCAACCGATGCTTAATATTTACACTAATTGTGAATTTATCTACCATTGCTTTTTTTTTCCAGTAAACTTCTTTCCACCCTTTTTTTAATACCTCAATGAATATGACCTGCCTCTCATTGATTGCCATGCTCTCACATATTCAGTATTGATGTTGGTATCCACATTTTCTTTGTGGAGAGAAAGCACTGATTTTATTTAAGCAACTTAAGCCTTTTTAGTAAGGGAAGAACAATCACCTCTTGCAAGAAAGGTTAATACTGTAGCCCCATTTTATTTATTGGGAGCATTGGCAGTGCTCACTACACAATGGATAATATCAATCCATTGTCCCTTTTATTTGGTGTAGGATCCATGCATCCTCTTCAGCTTACCTTACATTTCTGTGGAAGGTGCAAGTCATGTATAGACAACATACAATTTCCACGTACTATAGGTCATGGTTATTATATATTTCCATTTAAATGGTGTACAGTTTCATCTCTATACTATAGGTCATGGTCCTTCGTGTGTAGGTTCTTTGGTAGTTACTTTGATAAACCCTCCCACAGGAGCCCAGTCACAATCTTCCTGTGATTTTCACCTGAATGTTAGTGACCCACCACCATTAAAAGGCACAAAATTTGTAAATCTGTAATTCCTTGACCTCCCGTATTGAGATTCCCCACCCCTTGAAACTCTAATATTCTTTCATACTGATAACACTGAACATTGTGAGGCAGATTTATCAAAACTTTAGTTTAGATCTTAATAAATAAATTCCTAGGGGTTTTTTGAACCGTATTTATCAAAATGTGAGTTATAACTTTCACCCATGAATAAATACAATTCTAAAAATCCCAAAGGAATGAATAGAACATTGGGGAGTTTAAAATCTAAACTTTTGATAAATCTGCCCCTGTATGTTTGTATTGTAACTTGAACATAAATAAAAGAGAAAACAATTTACATACAAAAAAAGGCACAAAAGCACACTTTGAAATCCTCTGAAACAGGCAGCTACAGACAAAGCAGTTAGCGGTAAAGGGGATGTGGCCAGGGCTGTAACTGGGTTGAAGTCAAAAGGGTAATTTTCTATGCAAAGTGCATAAAAATGCAGCAATTAGCCATTAGGCATGGGACCTGTTATCCAGAATGCTCTGGACCTGGGGTTTTTCCGAATCTTCTAGAAAATTATGTAAACATTAAATAAACCCAACAAGCTGGTTTTGCCTCCAATAAGAATTAATTATATACAAATAGACACAATTAATGTGCACTAAAAAGAACAGTCTCTAGCGGATTGAATACACAACAGGATGCCGTGGCTGTCGGAAGTAAATACCAACATAAAGCAAAGAACTAGAAATAACTTGCGCATTTGCTGGTGCAAAACTACCTCTGCAGGAATTTATTGAAGCGTCAGCGAGGCTGCATTACAAACGTTTCGGGGCTTCATGTGATCGTTCAGTGACCTGGTTATCAAGAAAACCTATAAACATATGTACAAATATAAATACTTATTATAATAAGTTACTGCTCTCTCAGCGCGCCTAACTTTGTTGTTCTTTGAGTTGAACCAAATGCAATACCATACTCCCCAGTCTGCATTATGATTTCATAGAAACTACTATATTATTTGATTGTAAGGGTTTCAGCCTTTCTGTAACTTGGAGCTTTCTGGATAACACATACCATTATTGTACACTGCATTCTGCCTTTGCCAAATGATTGTATGTCTTTACTGCATTTTTTTTTGCACTTTTTTTTAGCCTTTTATTAATGGCTGCATTTCTCTGTGTTCAGCTCAGGGACCAACAGCCACCCTCTTGACTAGAGTGCTGTCTGCACTTAGATCTCCCTTCTTCAGCCCCCTAATTTGCCAAAAAAACCTAGACACATCTATATATATAAATACTTATTACAAAGTCACTGCTGTCTACGCGCCTATCTTAAAAAGTTGAGTTGTTCATTTGGTTGAACCAAATGGAATACCATACTCACCAGTCTGCAGGACCCATAATGATTTCATAGAAACGACTATATTATTTGATTGTAAGGGTTTCAGTCTTTCTGTAACTTGGAGCTTTCTGGATAACAGGTTTCCGGATAACGGATCCCATACCAGTACATTGTACACTGCATTCTGCCTTTGCCAAATGGTCGTATGTCTTTACTGCATTTTTTTTTTTGCACTTTTCATGCTGTGTTTAGCCTTTTATAAATTTTATTTCTCTGTGTTCAGCTCAAAGACCAACAGCCATCCTCTTGACTAGAGTGCTGTCTGCACTTAAATTTCCCTTCTTCCGCCCCCTAATTTGGGCATCATTCATTTTCAATCCTGTGCACAGAGCAGAATAAAGTTTCCCCAGTGCGCATGAGCCATAAGAGGCGAGCTCTTGCACACATTGGTTTCATTTTCAAATGCTACTGATATAATTGCCATCAGAGAGTAGAGGATCAGAAGTCATAAAAGAGGCCAACCACCCTACTCCATTCAGCATTGTTAGAGGACAGTGCATGGGAATGTCTGGTTAAAGTTTGCCTGTAGTTCTCCTTTAAATCTTCCATGTTCTTAAAAAAATTAAGAGTTGCATTTTGTGTATTTCAGCATTTTTTCACATTTACAGTACTTTCTGCTACATATACCATTGATTACTTAACTTTGTAAGGACATAGAGTGCTAAATTCCACTGCTATAAATCTGCACAACAAATGTTCTTTCTGTACAAGATAAATGCAATTTATAAACCATTCACTACATCATAAAGTTAGTACCGGCCAGTAAGCTTTACATCTGCCTGACAGCTGAGTGACTTTATATTTTCTCCTCTGCAGGTACTCTCAGCACTTGATATTCTCCAGCCACCTCATATTGATTATTTTGAAGAAATGTATCCTACACATTTGTCTGGTTTGTGTGATAATTTGCAAGGGATAATTGAATTTCTTGAGTCTATTTTTTTTAAATGTATTTATTAGTAATAAAATTATTTTACTTGTGATCTGTCACAAAATAATATATAAATCATTTGTTTCCCCCCCCCCCCACTCAGAATAGAACAATCTATTGGTAACTTTGGTCATTTTGAAATAATATATAAAAATGTTAAATAATGTTTTAGTTTCTTACTGCTGTTTCCATCTTATCCAATATGGCTTATAATATACAGTAATATTTTAAATAAAAGTATTTAGCAACATAGAATATCACACTGAGTTGTTACATGTGCTTATATTCAATATTGTTCACTAATCACACTGTTCTGTGTGTTATGTTTCATATAATCATTTTCAGAGTAATTTTTTGTTCTGTTTTGCATGAGGGTTTGGGGAGAGTCTTTGCAGATTTAGCAATATTTGAATTGAAAATTTTTTAGACATTTTTTCCGCTAAAACGTTTAATTAGTTTCAAAAAGTATTTGATAGATTTATTACGTGGGAAAAACGTCACTTTTTACTGTTTTTATCCCTTATATCTTTGACATATACCGTTTCTCTTTTCTAGTTTTATAAAGTAAATTTAAAGCAAGGTGCAAAATCATTATTACCAAAAAAATTGTTTTTAGAGGCAACCTTCATGAAAGCAATCAGTCTGTTTTCGAATACAATCAGAATTGTGTTGAGGGGTAGCTCACCTTTACGTTTATGTTATAGAATGGCTCTCACTTTTTCCAGCTTTCTACCAGGGGTCACTGACCCCAGTAGCCCATAAACTATTGCTCTCTGGAGCTAAAATGACTATTTTTATCACGTATCTTTTTATTCAGGTTCTATCCTATTTATATTTCAGTCTGTCATTCAAACCACTGCCTGGCTGTTAGGGTAATTTGGACCCTTGAAACTAGATAGCTACTGAAATTCCACTAAAAAGCAGCTGAACAAAAACATAAACAATTAAAAAAACACGCACCATTAAAAAAGACGACCAATTGTAGTGGCTTAGAATATCACTCTCTTGTGTACTTCAACAGGGTTAGTTAGTATATTTCCTTTAATTAATATAGATGGGCCTCCTTCCCTTCTTATACACAGTAGCAGCCCTGCTATGCTTTATAGCCAAATGTCTTTACTTTCTTTATACTTCTAGGAATATATAGACCTGCAGACTTTTCTATTGTTCCTATAAAGAGGGAATCCGTATATTCTTGGTTACCCTCGATTGTGGCTGCTTTTAACAGTCATGACAGCAAATACTCTTGCTAATTCATGTATTCTTTTTTTAGACTACTTACATGCTCTGACATCTTGCATGATATACTTTCACTGTTAAATCTGTTGCAATATCTATGAAATGATATCACAGACTGTAAGAAATGGGATTGCTGTTCTTCAGTTACAATTATGCAGTATTTTTTTTATCCTTGCTTCTGCCAGATAGCTCAGTACTATCAGCAATCTCTTGTTTTGTAATTAGTTCAGTGTTTGACATTGACTTGCCACTGCTGATTTAAAAGAAGAGATTCTCAGGAATGATGATCTGTAAAATTCCATTGGATATGCTGGATTTGATGCTTAATCAAAAGGAATGCTATTCTCAGTGTAGTCAAGTGATCATTCCCAGTACTTTATCACAGGGGCAAAAAAGCATGTTCACCAATTATTGAAAACATTGCTGTCTGGGGAAACCATAAACTATATGTTTCTAGTCCATAGAGAGCAAAGGAAGGATTGTGATTGGGGAAAAATATTATGAATATTATGCAGTGTATATTTCAAGGAAAAATGTTATTCCCAAACTGATTTTATATCGTAAATTATATTCTAAAAGGGTTGTTAACCTTCCAAACACTTTTTTCAGTTCAGTTGTTTTCAGATTCAACTTCTTTTTTCAATTGCTTTCCATTTTTTATTTTTACCGTTTTCCCAAAATGTAAGTTTAAAGTTTAATGTTCCTGTCTCTCAGAGGAAAAAGGCAAATAATTGAAAAAGTGTAAAAAAAAAAATAAATAGTGAAGACCAAATGCAATGCTGCTTAGAACTGGCCATTCTATAACATACTATAAGTTAAGGGTTCAAGCGCATGGGCAGATTCGCTTGGCGACTAATCGCCTCTTCTGCGGGGCGACCCGAACTACGTTCCCCCTGCCTGCCGCCTGCTCTAATGACAAAACGCCAGCACCAATGTACTTGCGGCACTTCGATTTCCAAAGTCGCTCGAAGTTTCCTCGTGAGGCAACTTCGGAAATCGAAGCGCTGCGAGTGCATTGGTGCTGGCGTTTTGTCATTATAGCAGGCAGGGGGAAGGCAGTTCAGGGAGATTGTCGCCCCGCAGAAGAGGCCGATTAGTCGCCAGGCGACTAAATCTCCCTGAATCTGCCGTGTGCTTTAGGGCTATTCCACACGGGGAGATAGCCACGCGTTTGCGGTCGCGGCGTCAAAGCGCCGCGACAGTCGCCGCGACCGGCGCAGGCGACAGTTTTGTATGGGCGCCTATGTAAAAACGCCTGTGCTAACCACACGAGGCGATGCGCTTTTCAACAGTCGCCTGAAAAAGCCTGGCGAGGCATTTTCAGGCGACTGTTGAAAAGCGCATCGCCTCGTGTGGTTAGCACAGGCGTTTCCCCGTGTGGACTAGCCCTAAATCCTAAACATGAACCATCCCTTTAGCTCTATATCTTTTGTTTTTTTTTTCTCTTCCACTATGTCATTTAATCTATTGCTTGGGTTGTGATACTCTACTAACCAGGTAGCAGTGCCTAGCTTGAGAGCTGCACAAAAAAGTCTAAATAATGATCTCAATTAATATTTACTATCACTATTATTATTAATACATATTTAAAAACCTCCAACATATTCTGTAACACTGTACAATAAACCAAAAAAGTATTTACACAGATTTTTGGGGTTTGGATGCGCTTGAAAATAAAATAAAAAAATAAAATAAAAATAGTTCACTGAAAAGAACATTAGCAAAGGGCTACATACAGTATTAGATCCATTCTGAACAAGTGTGTTGAGAAGCTTTAGGATTATATCTTGTGAGAAGGTCTGATGATAATTTTTATTATGAATAATAAGCATCATTGTTTATATAGTACTGGCACATGGTAGCAGAACAGTACAAGCCATCCTTGTACAGAACTTCCCATGCACTTCTCCTAGCTTCATAGCACCACACTGTTTAGATAAAAGAGACACATTAACAAATATTAAAGGAACAGTAACTGCAAAAAATGGTAGTGTTTGAAAGGAATGACAATATAATGTACTGTTACCCTGCAGTGGTAAAACTGGTGTATTTGATTCAGACACACAACTATAGTTTAAACAAACAAACTTGTGTAGCTATGGAGGCAGTCATTCAAAGCTGAAAAAGAAAAAAAAAGGCACCGAATACACAGCAGATAACAGATAAGCGCTGTAGAATACAATGGAATTATTCAGAATTTATCTGTTATCTACTGTGTATCCTGTCCTTCAATGGCTGCCCCCATGGCTACACAGCATCTTGTTTATATAAACTATAGTTGTGTTTCTGAAGCAAACACACCAGTTTTACCAGTCCAGGAATGCACAACATAATATTGTCATTCCTTTTTTGGTGTTACTGTCCCTTTAAGCCAAAATACGTGGGAGAGCTCAAACAAAATTCCTTTTAGAAAAATGTATTTTTGCTGTTATTCATTTTTATTAATATTAGGCTGAATTTTCTGCCTTTGCTTTGCCTTGCACAAACCTAAATCTGTTTGCTTGTAAGACAATCGATTGTTAAACCTTGCAGTCTTTTTCTGCTCATAATTGACTGTTTAGTGAATTTGATGGGTGTGAATGTGATGGGTGTAAACATCCACTTGAAGTATTTATAAAACATCAACATATTCTCCAGTGCTGTTTATTTAGAAATTTTGACACACAGCTCATTCAGAGCAGGTTTTTGTTTCAGCTCCTAATGCTTTGTTGCTTATAACCATGCAGCATTGTTAAATGTATTAGTCACAACAAGGCTGTTAGGAAATCTATATTGGTGATCCCATAGCTTGTCTGTTGGTACAAAATCTGCCTCCCACAATACATTATTGACAAGTGGTCACATAATTCCCATATAGCCATTTTAACATTCTCATAGATACATATACATCTTGTTACCCGTGATCCTACTCACCCTACACAGGCATTTTATGGGCAGGAGTAAAAGGGAGGGTGCTTGTGGTAGATGGAGGTCTTTAACCCTAGTGCTAACTGAATCCAGGAAGTGCATAAATAGTTATAGTTGCTCATCCGAGAGAGCTGTGGAGTCAAAAGCCTTCCATTAGCAGTCTAAAATTTCAAATATCTCAGAAACCACTGAAAATAAAACATTAGTAAAAATTGTAATAGTTCTGTGAGGACCGCTGTATACATATAGGGGCAAATTCATCAAGGGTCAAATATCGAGGGTTAATTAACCCTCGATATTCGACTGGGAATGAAAATCCTTCGACTTCGAATATTGAAGTCGAAGGATTTTGCGCAAATACTGCGATTGAACGTTCGAAGGAATAATCGTTTGATCAACCGATTAAATCCTTCGAATCGAAGGATTTTAATCCAACGATCGAAGGACTATCCTTCGACCAAAGAAACGTAGCCAAGCCTATGGGGACCTTCCCCATAGGCTAACATTGGGTTCGGTAGCTTTTAGGTAGCGAACTAGGGGGTTGAAGTTTTTTCTTACAGAGATAGTACTTCGACTATCGAATTGTCGAACGATTTTTAGTTTGATTCGAAGTCGTAGTCGAAGGTCGAAGTAGCCCATTCGATGGTCAAAGTAGCCAAAAAAACACTTCGAAATTCGAAGGTTTTTTTTCTTCTATTCCTTCATTCGAAGTTAATGAATTGGCCCCATAGTCTTTCTACTTATAAATATGAATGTAATGTATGGCTGATGGAATTATTTCTGGACGATATTTGTAACTGTATATAGAGTCCATAATAAGGTTTTTCTAAGAGAAACCAAGCTGAGTTAACTTTTTATTTCTTTCTCTGATGATTTCCTTCCACTTCAGCCAGAAGGAGTAGGGTGTAGTGCTCAGAGCAGTGGCTTGCATGAGGAGGGCAGCCTGAAAGCCAGGTTTGGTGAGATTTGGGTAGAATGACAAATTTATTCTTTTAGATATAGCCTTAGAAGCCCAACTTGAAGGCAATTTAGCATTTTAGATGTTACTGATTTCTAATAAAGTTGTGTTTCCATATATATGTAACTTTGTGATTGGTCCTGAACAAACTCGGCACCTCGAACCAAAAAAGTCTGAAAACCTCTGATCCACCAACACTAACACAACCTCTAACCTTTGCTAATATTCCAGCTGCCTACTTAATCTTTGACAACTTATTTGCATTCATTTTTCTTGATGTTAAAATGTAATCCCAAGACCTTGCAAAATTGTTACCAGAATTGCTTGACACTGTATTTACCCCACTGTCACCTACCATCAAGCACAAATATCATGTGAGTCAACTAACCCAGAATAAATAAAGGTAAGGCAATTAGCAAGGAAAGCACATGATTTCCCTAACCCTCCCTCCCAATATACGTATGTGTTGTTAGCACAATATTTGGTTCAATAAATGTGACAGTCTCTTTTTTGCTGATCTGTAATGACTATGTCTATCCTTTGTGCTGGAATAAAAGTCTTGTGTTTGTTTATACAGATCTTCCAATCCGTATATCCACCAGTGCATTTGAACACAGAACTGGTTGTGTGAGAGGTACACTTTTCAAATACACTTTTGGTAAAGAATACTGAAAATTTTACTGAAATAAATAAGCACTCTAAGGGGCAGATTCACCAAGGGTCGAATTTCGAAGTTAAAAATACTTCGAAATTCGACCCTCGAATTGAAATCCTTCGACTTCGAATATCGAAGTCGAAGGATTTAGCGCTAAAGGTTCGATCGAACGATCAAAGGATTTTTCGTTCGATCGAATGATTAAATCCTTCGAATCGAACGATTCGAAGGATTTTAATCCAACGATCGAAGGAAAATCCTTCGATCAAAAAAAGCTTAGCAAGCCTATGGGGACCTTCCCCATAGGCTAACATTGACTTCGGTAGCTTTTATCTGCCGAAGTAGGGGGTCGAAGTTTTTTTTAAAGGGACAGTACTTCGACTATCGAATGGTCGAATAGTCGAACAATTTTTAGTTCGAATCGTTCGATTCGAAGGTCGAATTCGAAGGTCGAAGTAGCCCATTCGATGGTCGAAGTAGCCCAAAAAAACTTTGAACTTCGAAGTTTTTTTTATTCTAACCCTTCACCCGAATTTAGTGAATTGGCCCCTAAATGTAAATGCAGCAATTTTCTATGGGCTGCAAGATGTGCAATTAGCAACAGACTCACTTTTGAGCTTAGAAAACAGAGTCTATGACACATACAATATTAGTAAAAAAGCAAGGAAATTATTATTGACAAGATTGCTTCTAGATCAAGGAGACTAGTGCATTTCAAAGCACCAGATCACAAGGACCAACAAGCTTCAAGCTGAGTATCTGAACTACAGTATTGTCATTTGCTTTTTAATTCAAAATGTTGAAGGCATCATGTATTCATTTCTTGCTGTTTGGTTTAGTGCATAGGGCTGCTCTCTGCCATTAAATGTATAGCAATCTAATGGAAAAATCTTCTGTTTCCATGTTACCATCCTTCAATACCTGGTGATGCTTTATTTTCTTCTTGACATCCATGTGGGTCTGCTAGACTGCTTTGCTGCAACAGTTTAAAAAGTGCAAAAGCATTATACACTTTTAAACATAGAAAAAAGTTGTGTTTCTGCCTGATTTATTGAAAAATTTAGCAAAAACACTGCTAGGTCCTGCCCATATGTTCCAGTCCCTACTGCCTATTTTCCAAGGTTGTGCAGGGGAACCAGCAACACTCAACACACTGCATTTTAGGATAGGAACCAATCAGCAGCTAGGCTGACCTGATAGGGAACTAAGACCTGTATTTGCTGATGTAACTGCAGGGCTGTGATCTATGGCTATCTCCCTCCAACAGGGACTGTTAGAACACACCTACCTCTCATTTGAAACACGGACAGGTACCATAGCAGATCTATAGGGAGCTACAAAAAAGGGCCAGTCTTGAAGATTATATTTATTTTAGCCCAGAGTAAAATCAGCACAGTTTTATTACTCATTATGGCCTACATACTTAAGTTTTTTTTTTACTCGTGTTTAGTCTGTTTATGTGTACTTCAGATTGTTCACTTTATATTTTCTGTTTGTGACCATTTTTCTTATATTGAAGTGTAAAGTTTCATTTTTCACCTTCTAAAACAGCTCAGGGGGGGGTCGCTGACTCTTTAATTATTCTAAATTGATACACTGAATTGATACAATTGCTAATATTCCACAAATGTTGCTGAAAAATGTATTTACTAAATGTAGCAAATTGTAACAGTTCAGATGCTACTGGATCAATGAGCTGGAAAACTGAAACACCAGAGACACGAACATTAAACTTTAAACTTAAATATTGGGAAAACAATAAAAAAAAAAAAAAAAAAATGGAAAGCAATTGAAAAAACTTTGTTTATGGTGAACAAATTGATAACTGAAAAGAATGTTTGGAAGGTGAACACCCCCTTTAAGTCAGTGACGGTATTGCAAAGGCTCAGGTGCAAGGCTAAATGACATTATGTTTGAAGGAGTTTGTAGTGCTTACACAGACAGCAGGCACTATTCTTGCTTCAGGCTTTTAATATTTCAGTTATACTTGATTGTAGTTCTTTCTTTGAAGCTCTGTGATATTTTATTTTGTTTCATGTTGCTATGAAGACCGCAGCAGGCTACAATAAACCCCCAACACACAACATCGAAAGATAATAACATATATTGTGACTCTCAAGCTTTTAGGAACAAACAAGGAAGCAAATCCTAGTCTTCCTGTTATTCTTCCTTTTATTTAATTTTCTTTGTTTTTGTACACTGCTAATCTTTGCTTTAGAGGGGAGTCTAAATCAGAGTTAATGTTAATAAGACTGTCACTCCACACAATGTATAGCACTGGCCTACCTCCATAACTTGTATTGGGAACACAGCCTGATTTCCAGCTACTGCCAAATACTGTACTTCACATCTGAGCTTATCGCACCATTTCTGAGGGAAAATGAAGATGGCAGATTCAGTCCTGCAAAGACTATAGAATAAAATCAGAGACATTTTAAACATTATTTACATTATGAGTTTGTGTAAGTGTATTTGGTTTCTACTGTAAGAAAGATCTAGTTATTTAAAGGAAAACTGTACCCCCAAAATGAATACTTAAGCAACAGATAGTTTATATCATATTAAGTTTAGAATCTTACCAAACTGGAATATATATTTAAAGGGGAACTAAAGTCTAAAATAGAATAATGCTAGAAATGCTGTATTATGTATACTAAACATTAACATGAACATAAGGCACCACAAGTCTAATAAAACATGATTTATGCTTTGAGAGTTGGCCACAGGGGGTCACAATCTTAACTTTGCTAAATGCAAGACCAATACTCTGTAAATGCTCAGTGTGATCTGGGCTGCTTAGGGATCGTCATAAATTATCAAAACAGCACAAGTCAAATAATATCTGCCAGAAGCCGATACAGCAAGACTGAATAGGCAGACTGCCCTGGGTCCTGTGTGGTCATGTAATCTAATGTGGATTTCATAGGTTTTGTATTGTTTAATACAACCTTTCTCCAACTCTGCAGAATTCACTGCATACAGTCAGGTTTCTTATAAAACAGTACACATGTTTTAATCAAAGTAAATTGGAGATTTCTTTTTTATTAAAGAAAGTAAAAATGGGATTTTTTTTTTTTTTGCCTTTACATTCCCTTTAAGTAAATATTGCCCTTTTACATCTTTTGCCCCATTTTGTGATGGTCTGTGTGTTGCCTCAGAGATCACGTGACCAGAAATACAGCAGCAAGGAAGAAGTTTGTGTGACCTAACATGTATGGTTTGTTTGTGTCCACCGTGAATTATACGATCCCACAGGGTGGCCTGTAATTCTAAAAATGGCACCTTTCTGTTTAGCATTACCCAATGACACGTACTACTAAAAAAGTATATTTTTATGAAAATGGTTAATGTACATGCAGCAAGGTTTTACATATTATGCAATATATTGTTAGAGACCTGCTTTGCTCCTTTAAGGGCTACTGACACTTAGGGAGCATTCTAAAAATACAAAAGGCCTAAATGGTGCTTTTCCATGCCATATTTGTAGAATTGTGTAAGGGACTGACGAGATCTAGCTTATGGTGTTAATTTTAGGGCACCCTAAAGCAAAGTAACTCCGCACCTTGTGCCTTTGTTTCCTTTACAACTTCTTGGGCCTTTGCCAAAATGGCTCTTTAAACCTATTTTCTAAACAGTTCTCCAGCTCCCTCTTTCACTTATTCCTGTATCTTCACTGTTTCATCTTTTCTGCTCACTGTAACTTGGATCTGCTGTGAGTGGTCCTCCCTCCTCCATGCACTGTGTCAGCTGTCCTGCATCATCCACCCTAACTCTTACCCTAATTCCAACACCAACATTAGGGTTTTAGTGCTAGGTTAGGGTGAGGAGGACTGATATATAATGAAGGCAGAAGCATGGAGGAGATCTGACCACAGGGGTAGAGATCCTGGTCCCTGATAACTGATGTGGATTACAGGGAGTGAGCAGAACAGATGAGAATATGTGTATTCGATTCAAGTAAAGATGTTGTGATACCACAGAGCTGATACATGAAAGGTAAAGGTCTGCTAATCTACTGCAGGGGTTCCCAACCTTTTTTTTTTTACCAGTGAGCCACATTCAAATGCAAAAAGAGTTGGGGAGCAACACAAGTATGAAAACGTTCCTGTAGATGACAAAAAGAGCTGTGATTGGCTATTTGGAAGCCCCAATGTGGTTATGCAACCAAAACTTGTCTCCAAGCCAGGAATTTAAAAATAATCACCTGCTTTGAGGCCACTGAGCGCAACATCCAAGGGGTTGGTAAGCAACATGTTGCTCGTGAGCTACTGGTTGGGGATCACTGATCTACTGTATATACAAGAGGATCTCCTCAAATACTGTGTATAAGTATACAATACTTGCTTTCTACTCCAGCACTGGCTATTTGCTCCAAGCTCTTGTCCACATACATGGAATAGATATGTAATATAGGGCACATCTTGTGAGGACATCTGTTTATGCATATTTTATTTGCATATTTATATTAATGGCTAGTCATTCTGCTTCATCAAAACAAACTTGCAATAAAACAGTGACCAACTGTTCTATAATATTAGCAACAAATTAAGGAAGGTTCTGGATTCTATGATTCTGCACGTTACCATCTCTGTCCCCTTAAATAAGAACAGCTTTCACTAATCATAAATAGCACTGCATACATATTTAAACATATATGCATTTAAGGGCTAATCAACTGTACATTCTGCTGTTTGAATGTGTTTTGTTAGAATTTAGGTGTTGTGCACCATATTACAGAAAAATATCCAGATAACCCTTATAAATTGTGATTTTTCTGAAGCTGTAACTAATGAAACATATTTATAAATAGCCACATATCACCTGTTGCTTTAATGTAAGGAAATGCAATTTACACTGATAGAACAGTACCACATTTTCCCCTTCTGCATATTTTGGATCTGAATAGAGGCTTCAACCCTCTTGGGCACCATCTGTTGAAGAGGCGGCCACATTTGCTGGCAATGAGAACATCAAACATGCTCTGTATTCACTCCTATTTTGATGCCCTCATTGAATTACCGAGAGACAATAATCAGAAAGCTTCTTTTCAAGTTAATAGCACCTTTGAGTCCCTTTCAAGTGAGCTCTGTTTAATGCACAACAGACCTGGAGTAGTGCAGGTGCCATTTTAGACCCTCATTTAATTTAAGCTGATTTGGTTGGCCTGGCAACAAACAGAGGCATATGGGAGACATTATACAAGAAATACTGATTTGGGAGGATATTCAAAATGACTAAATGGAAGCCTCATTGCAAAGTGCACAGTAATGAATTTGGCTTTTCCGAATGCATGGAGTTCAGCTAAAAAAAAATTGGTGAAATTGCCAGTGGATGAAATGAATTTAAATAATACTTGGCTTTATTTTAAAATCAGCCATTACTCCCATAAAATTGCTTTTTTGCTGTGAAAGCTTCTTTCTGCAGGGCATTTGTCTGACCTACTAAACCAAAAAATCAGTGTGCCATGTATAATGTTTTGCTTGCATTTTTACTCGAAAATGATTGCTAACTTTTGGTCTTTGATTAAACCAAACTACAAACGTAATCAATTTGAGCCATGAAACATCCATGTTTCTCCCCCCAGCGCTTATAATATTTTGATGATTTTTAAGTTGTTTGAAATGTTTAAAAAAAATAGCTTTTTGAGTATTTATACATTGATTTTAACCATGTTCTTTTCTGCAGTATTTGCTGACCTTTATTGTCACAAAATATATTCCACCACTTGGTACAATGTACAGTATTTATTTGAAAATACATCATGTGTTATATCGGGTCATTAGTCTGCATGCTGAGCTGTGGCGACATCCGTTATGTCTATGAGCAGCTACTAGGAACAGGTGTTTTCTCCTTTTCATATGCATATAGAGTACTCAGGGTAAATTATGAATATGACAATGACATTGACATGTGTGTGCACATATGGCTGTTTGTAAATAAAGGATAAAAATAATAACAGCATTAAGCAATACTTGTATTTCAATACATTATATCACGAGTTGTGTAAGGGTACCATCTGTTTAAACACATAAATATTTGCATTTTAGGTTTGCTTTTCTTTACATGAAAGTTATGCTGTATCACTTGGAATTCTTAGAACAGACATTGTTAGACAAGAGATGATGGGCATAACATTTTTCTCTAAACATTTTCTTTAACACAAGCCTCAGATATGTTGTCACGGAATTAATGCAGAGTGACCTTCATAAGATCATTGTCTCTCCTCAGCCTCTCAGTTCAGATCATGTCAAGGTTTTTTTGTATCAGATTTTAAGAGGTAAGTTGTGTTTTATATATAGTTTTTCTTTAGAAATACAGGTGGGACAATGTTCCCTCTGATTCCTTTGTGGCTATGTGCGCAAAAAAAGTATTTTGTGTGTACATTTTAAACTTGTGTGTGTGCATTTTTAAAAAACTGTGTGCAGGGCAGTCTGAATGCTAAATTTTCTGTTTTCACACAAAATTCTTTGTGCTCACCACAATTTGTTGTGTGCATTGGCCTTGAAATTTGCACTCTAAGCACACAGCTTAGAGAGAACATTGGTATAGGATCTATTATCTAGAAAGCTTGGGACGTGGGGTGTTTTGGATGTGCGTTTTTTCTGTAATTTTGATCTCCATAAAGAAGGTGATGTGTAGCCATGGGGGCAGCCGTCCAAGTGAGAAAAGGCACAGGATACATAGCAGATAAGCCTGTTAAATTAAAGCACCATTTTATTCTACAGTACTTATCTGTCATCTGCTATTTAACCTGTGACTTTTCTCCTTTTTCGAGCTTGAATGGCAGCTCTCGTGGTTACACAGCAGCTTGTTCATATAAGCTATATAAAAACTGAAGCAAACACAGAACTTTAACCTGTGCAGTACAACAGTACATTCTACTTTAATTATTTTGATACACTTGATTTTTTTTTGTGTTACTGTTCCTTTAAATAAACTAAATGGTTTTGACACTAATATGGATTTATGCAATGTTGTTGCAATCAAGTACAAGGTATTAATAAAGAGAAAAATATAAAAAAAATGATTTTCTTAAAAGAGATTTTATGGGAGACGGCTTTCCTCTAATTCTTTGGTTTCCAGATAAAATATCCCATATATGTATTTGGTATACTTGTCTTCTTATATTGAGGACATCGCCATAACATTTTTTTTTACCATAGTCATTAAATATAGGACAGTATTTAAAATGTCACAAGCCATAAATACCCTGGAAGATGCTTGTAAATGGTATTTAGTGATTTCACATGTGTCCTATAAATATATTTAAAAGTACAATATTAGAGGTTAGGCCTGTGGCACTCATTGCTTTTTCATGGTCAGTGTGAAAATGCAAGCAGATTAAATACATATATGCAGCAGATTTTGACCAGAATATGCAGCGTTTTTATGCCTGTGGAGATAGGGTGTCATAAGCCTTAGCTGTATTTTTAAAAAAACGTAAACATCCCTGTTCTTTGCTCGGCAGGTTGTTGACCAGAACATTGATAGTGGAATAAATATTTTTTCAGTGATCTGTACAAAGAGCTTACAGTGTGCAGTACCTTTTTGTTTATATACATGTAATAATAATAGTGACATAGCCAGGTCACGGTTGCTTAACACACCTCCTGCTTATTAAACTAATGTTGAAAAAGGGGTATACTGACACCAACTGGTTTTAATAAGCAGAATTTTATTCTGTAAGTGCAGAATAAAATTTAAGTTCAGGAAAATGTAAATTGCTGAAAAATTTACTGGTTCTCACAATTTATACCTGTTTTACAAATATTTGTAAATATATAATAAATCCATGACAAAAACCATAAAAAGCTGAATGTTCAGCCAAAGCCATATTCCCTTCATTGACTTCAGACACCTTGAAGGAATTGTACAGTGTAAAAATAAAGAGAAACTTGAGGGTGAACCATATGGGTCATATCTGTTGCTTTTGAATCTGAGCTGAATTGTGAGGATCAATTACAAACTCACTGAACAGAAATGTACCATGTGGCCCCCCTTCAAGTCGCTGACTAGCTCAGAGTTATAGAGCTGAAAAGCAGGAAGTTGGATTCTGGTTGTTTTATTAGACATCTGTTCACTCCAGCCTTTATATATTACATTTTTGGCTAACTAACTATATTAGAAACATTTTTTATTTTGCACAGCCTGTCTATTTACACAGTTTTTATTTTCGCACTGAACTGTTCTTTTAAGACATTAAACAGAAGAAAAATGATATTTTGACTTTAGCAAAATGATCAAGTCTAAGTATGGCTAGGCTTTTCTATGTCTAGCAAGGCCTCTAAAGCATGGTGCTTTTGTAATATAACCTCTTATTTTGTCCTAGTGTAAGCGTTTTAAGGTCCTGGTTTTGTTCCTCAGAACATTAGCACTTGCCATTGCAAGTAGGAATTCGTCTGGGGATGTAATTTGTAGGATGTCTCTTCCACCTGCTGTTTTTATAGCATATTTCCCAGATATGATGAAGTATAACGCAGCATTGTTTTCATACCACTCATGGACTGCACACCTTCACTTGTACTTTGCTAATATTATTACTGCCTGCCATTCAATGATGTCGGGTCTGGGCAAGTGCTGCAGGGCTTAAAGCAAGCTCTATCTTTCCTGAAGAGTCTTAGCCACTGCCGATCTATGTTTTTACATGGTAGAGGAGGGGCTCGGTGACCCCCCCTTCTACATTAGCCCAACTGAATGAACTCATCTCAAAATATGGTATATATTCCCATTGTGTGTTGCCAGTATTGCTTCTCCAGTTATTATCTGGGTAATTTATGCTTCCTACTTTAAACCTTTTCTTGAACACTTCCTCAATAATTTCACAGTAAATAATATGACCCACTAGACAATCAAGCATATATCTTTATTGAGAGTTTTATAGCTGTAGAGAGTTTCTTTCAAGTGGTCTGACCACATTATTCATGAAGTGCTTAGAATATGAGAACATTTGTATTGCTCACATATTATCAGGTTTAATATGAGATTTAATTCGAAAATACATAATATACAAAAAAAGACTTCAGGGGAAGGATGCAGTGGATAGAAATTGTGTGGTATTGATAATGTTGCCGGTGCCTATTTCAAGCTGCATCATTTCTGTTCTATGCTGAAGTCTCTTTGGTTGGAGCATGGAGAGTAGTTTTACAGATTAATCTGTTTTCCACATTGTGCCCTTGTAGTGTGGAGAGAAATTGCGGAGCTAAACGGCAGTGTTTGGGGGGCAACATCTTGGTTCAGATATCTAAAGGTACCTACTTGTATTCCTGTATGGAGCACTACCATTAAGCTTTTTACAATATTGCACTTATAAGTACGACGGTCAAATCGAAACCTTTATTAACCTTCTTAAAGGAGAACTAGCCCCACTCCCCGTACCAAAAGCACCCCTAAATTTCCTGACATTGTGCCCCCTGACATTTATTACACTTCGTATTGTCTTTTGTATTTCGTATTGTCTTTCGTATTGTCTTTTGTATTTCGGTTGCCGATTCCTGACTTGGCCCAACTGCACATGGTCCTGTAGGCTTTGTGTCGCGATGAGACCCGAAGACAATAGGAAGCAACGGAAACTAAAATCTAAAATAGAATAATGGAAGAAATGCTGTATTTTGTATACTATGATTAAGTATCCTGTTGATATGAAACACATCAGGCTGTGACCTAGTGCTCTTCAATAAATAAATACTTTTTTAATTGAAAAAGTCTGCTTGGAAGATTGGTTCCTAGAAGTGCCTGCTCAATTTCTACATACATTTTGTATACTAAACATAAACATGAACTTACTGCACCAGAAGCCCAATTAAAGAAATGATTTATGGTTTCAAAGTTGGCTGCATGGGGTCATCCTATTGTAACTTTGTTAAACATCTTTGCAAGACCATGCACATGCTCAGTGTAGTCTGGGCTTCAGTTGGGAGGTTAAGCTTAGGGATTGTCATAAATAATCAAAACAGCACAAGTCAAATAATTTCTGCCATAGAAACTGATACAGCAAGACTGATAATAAAGAGAATATGCAGACTGCACTGGCTTCTGTGTTGTCATGTAATCTAATGTGGATATTATACTTTTTGTATTGATTAATATAAATGTTTGCCAACTCTGCAGAACCAGTGGCTGCAACAAAATAATCCTTCAATGAGAATCCCAGTTTATCTGTTTAAATCTGGCTCCATGATCTTTGTTCCTGCCACTGAAGTTTGAAACATTAAAGGGGATGTAAAGGCAAAACTAAAATCCAATACAAATCTCTACACAGTCGCTGACTGCTCTACAGAGAAACAAACACAACTGCTCGAGTTCTGGGATGTGGGAAATAAGGTTTGTGGGGGTCCCCCCTGCTGTTTGAAAGTACGATCTGTGGGACAGTCTGAAGTAAACGAAGGGGGAATTTCACTGCATACAGTCAGGTTTTCCTATAAAAATGCATTTTTTAATTAAAGTATATTGGAGATACAGTTAGGCCCATAAATCTTTGGACAGAGACAACCTTTTTCTAATTTTGGTTCTGTACATGAATTTTAAATGAAACAACTCAGATACAGTTGAACTGCAGACTTTCAGCTTTAATTCGATGGGTTGAACAAAAAGAATGCATAAAAATGTGAGGCACTAAAACATTTTTTTAACACAATCACTTCATTTCAGGGGCTCAAAAGTATTTAGACCGTTGACTAAAAAGCCTATTTCATGTTCAGGTGTGGGCAATTCCTTCGTTATGTCATTATCAATGAAGCAGATAAAAGCCCTGGAGTTGATTTGAGGGGGGGGTGCTTAAATGTTGATGACAACATGCAGTCAAAGGAGCTCTCCATGCAGGTGAAACAAGCCATCCTTAAGCTGCAAAAAAAAATCATCTGAGAAATAGCTACAATATTAGAAGTGGCAAAATCTACAATTTAGTACATCCTGAGAAAGAAAGAAAGCACTGATAAACTCAGCAACGCAAAAATACCTGGACATCCATGGAAGACAACAGTGGTGGATGATCGCAGAATAATTTTTTCACAACAGCCAAACAAGTGAACAACACTCTTCAGGAGGTAGGCGTATCAAAGTCTACGACAAAGAGAAGACTACATGAAAGTAAATACAGAGGGAGCACTGCAAGGTAAGCATCAAGAATAGAAAGGCTAGATTGGACTTTGCTAAAAAAAAAAAAAAAGAAAACATCTAAATATAAGTCAGCACAGTTCTGGAAAAACATTCTTTGGACAGATGAAACCAAGATCAACCTCTACCAGAATGATGCAAGAAAAAAGTATGAAGTAGGCGTGGAACAGCTCATGATCCAAAGCATACCACATCATCTATAAAACATGGTGGAGGCAGTGTGATGGCTTGGGTGTGCATGGCTGCCAGTGGTACTGGGACACTAGTGTTTATCCATGATCTGACACAGGACAGAAGCAGCCGATTGGCACTGTCTGCTCAAATCCAGCTAAATGCAGTCAAATTGATTGGAGGCGTTAATAGTGACCCAAAACATACAGCCAAAGCAACCCAGGGGTTTCCGAAACCGAGAAGTGGAATATTCTTGAATGGCTAAGTCAGTCACCTGATCTGAACCCAATTGAGCATGCATTTCACTTGTTGAAGACTAAACTTCAGACAGAAAGACCCACAAACAAACAGCAACTGAAAGCCACTGCAGTAAAGGCCTGGCAGAGCATTAAAAAGGAGGAAACCCAGAGTCTGGTGATGTCCATGAGTTCAAGACTTCAGGCTGTCATTGCAAGCAAAGGGTTTTCAAACAAGTATTAGAAATGAACATTTTATTTTCCGTTTTTAATTTGTCCAATTACTTTTGAGCTCCTGAAATGAAGTGATTGTGTTAAAAAAAGGCTTTAGTTACTCACATTTTTATGCAATCTTTTTGTTCAACCCACTGAATTAAAGTTGAAAGTCTGCAGCTCAACTGCATCCGAGTTGTTTCATTTAAAATTCATTATTATAATGTACAGAACCAAAATTAGAAAAATAGTTGTCTCTGTCCAAAAATGTATGTGCCTAACGGTAGGTTTCTTTGTCATTAAAGAAAGTAAAAATTGGATTTTATTTTTTTGCCTTTACATCCCCTTCAAGGGTCAGATTTTTTTAAAGGTTTTTTTAACTATTTAACTAATGCACATTGTAGGGAAGGATAGGTGAGGGTGACAATGCCAGGAAGTTTAGGGGGCTTTTTGGTACGGGGGGGGTTAATTATCCATTAAAGCAGCAAAATTGTCCTGGCTTAAACCCTAAAGGCGTATCTGACATGACATAGTTGATCTATGATCTGTTTGCTATATACATAGCGGGTCAGTTGTGCACATCTTGTTGTTCTTCTTGCTGAACTCAATAATAATGGAATGGAGGTTGAGTGTTCATACCATACATAACCAGATGCGATTATGAGATTATATTGAAATCAGTTCAGGCCATTTGAAAAAGCTGTGGTGTATACTGTATAGAGTTCTTGTATATCACTTAAAACATGCAATAGTGGCCCCAACACAGCTACTGGAACTTGAAAGGAGTCCCTTTAGCATATATATAATATATACATATTAACTCATTGCATTTGTTGGTGTTTCTGAGTTCCAAATGGCAGGGCTTGTGTTTAGATAAAAGCTCTGTATAGAAATGTTGTTGATGGAAAAAATTTTTTGATGCTACAATTTTCTCTGCACTTATATGATTTCTTGTGATTGTCTGCTAAGTATTCAGCTTCAACTGACATCAAGTTACTGTTCAGCTAGGCATTTCATTAATGTCATTATTCAATTTGCATGTGTTCCTGACATTTTTCATGATTTTAGAGGCATGCATGTTATCGGGATTAGTATAATTTTTATCAGACTAGTGGAAATTCTGCAACTGGCTCCAGACATTGTCTTCTTGCCCTATTGTTTGTTTACACCAGTATTCTTTCTTCCCATTTTATATTCATACACAGATAATTAATTGTTATTTACATTTGAGCTATTCGCTTTTATTTTAGCCTGCATGTTGTACGTGACATCCATTATGTTTCAATTTATTTTCTTCATTTCTCTCATTAATGTTAAGGTCTGAAGTATTTGCATTCAGCTGGCATTTTACATCGAGATATTAAACCAGGGAATCTTCTTGTGAACAGCAACTGCGTTCTTAAGGTAATTTTTTGGAGTTGTTAAATATAATATAAGACCATAATCAAAATGAATTCAATTGTAGTTATTGAAGTAAGCTTTTATCTAGTGTGGGTTAGTGGATGTATGTATGTGTGTGCGTACATATATACATATATATATATATGTGTGTATATATATATATATATATATATATATATACACATACATACATACATAATACATATATATATATACATATATGTGTATATATATATATATATATATATATATATATATATATATACACACACACACACACACATACATATTCATACATATTCATACATATACATACATACATACATACACATTCATAAATGCCATTGGCTATTCTGTCACACTTATCAATGCCAACAGGTGCAACTACAGGTATGGGACCCATTATCCAGAATGCTTGGATCTTACCATAATTTGGATCTTCATACCTTAAGTCTACTGGAAAATCATGTAAACATTAAGTAAACCCAATAGGCTAGTTCTGCTTCTGATATTGATTTATTTTATCTTGGTTTGTATCATGTACAAGGTATTGATCTCTTCTTACAGAGAAAAAGGAAATCTTTTTGAAACAATTGGATTATTTGGATAAAATGGAGTCTGTGGCCTTTCCCTAATTTGGATCTTCTAGATAACAGGTTTCCAGATAATGGATCCCATACAATGAAATTCATGTTTCATGTTTAAGCAGAATAATAAACCTATGCATAAAGTAAGGCCCATATAGAATTATGTTTTAGAGGTGGGACTGTCCTGCACAGTGCCCTAACCCCAACCTAAATGAATGCCTATGGGATTATTTAGAATGATAATGAACACCTATGGGATTAATTGTAATGATGATTGGGGAGCCAGGCCCAATCACCCACCATCAGTGCCCAACCTCTTTTGTTTGAGTGGAAGCAAATTCCAATGTTCCAACATCTAGTGCAAAGCCCTTCCAGAATACCTCATATTACAGAAGAAGGAAATTGTTAATCATTGTGGTTGCCAATTTGTTAACATCCCCCAGTGATTATAATCACTTACCTCTTACCATGGGCTGATGCGCTTCTAGTGAGAGTCATGCTGATATATTGTCCATCTTGTGCGGCTGCCCTGGGCTTTACACATGTGCAGTAGACTAAAATCAGAATTTAGGCTTAAAAATCTGAATTGCACACACACAGCCAAGGACCACAGCAAAGATTCCAGAGAAACAAGATGGCAGAACTACTACAATACAAGTGTTTTTTCAGTAAAGAGAGCACTGGGCTGGAGGAAAGCAGTTGTAGAGCATAGTAAAGTTATAATTTAACAGAACTGACTCTTAAAGCTGCATGAGGTAAATTGATAGCCTGTCCACACACTGCAGCAAACTCGTATAAAACTTTTTTGGATGGCTGTAGTAAAGTCATAGATGTCTATATCTTTGCATGTTTGAAGCCAGCACCACAGTCACATACCCATGGTAATGCAAAGTCCGTGGGAGGATCACCAGTATCCACTTTTGGCATATTCACGGACACAACTTGCAGTGTTCAGGAAAGCTTCCCTAATGATTTTCTCTTCTAAAACCTGCTGTTAATGAAAGGATTGTAGTTGCTCAAGTTCTCTGACTGTTGCTTAATACAGTATGTAAAGAGGAATGAAACCCTGAATCCAAAGGTTTCTGTGGACGTTTTGCTAGTTTCAGTTGTCTATCCAAAAAAAATATGAATTTGAATATTATTTTCTGTATTTATTTGATGTTTCACTTCAAAAAGTACGCAGTAAGAAAGTATTTCATATAATGTTTTGAAACACTGAAATTACAGTCATTTGAAAAGTTTGGGAACCCCTCTCAGCCTGCATAATTTGCTCCACTTTCAACAAAAAAGATAACAGTGGTATGTCTGTCATTCTGGTGACTGGGGTGTTTTCTGAACAAAGATTTTTAGTGAAGCAGTATTCAGTTGTATCTGAAATTAAATCAAATGTGACTGACTGTGCAAAAATTTGTGTACCCTTGTAATTTTGCTAATTTGAATGCATTTAACTGCTCAATACTGATTACTGGCAACATCAGATTGGTTGGATTAGCTCATTAAGCCTTGAACTTCATAGGCAGGTGTGGCCAATCATGAGAAAATGTATTTAAGGTGGCCAATTGCAAGTTGTGCTTCAGCTTGACTCTCCTCTGCAGAGGGACAGCATGGGATCCTCAAAGCAACGCTCTAAAAGATCTGAAAACAAAGGTTGTTCAGTATCATGGCTTAGGGAAAGGCTACAAAAAGCTGTCTCAGAGGTTTAAACTGTCAGTTTCAACTGCAAGGAATGTAATCAGGAAATGGAAGACCACAGACACAGTTTCTGTAAAACCCAGGTCTGGCAGGCCAAGAAAAATACAGGAGCGGCATATGTGGATGATTGTGAAAATGATTACACACAAGATCACCTCCGAAGACCTGCAAGTACATCTTGCTGCAGATGGTGTATCTGTACAGCGTTCGACAATTCAGCACAATTTGCACAAAGAACATCTGTAGGGCAGGGTGATGAGAAAAAAGCCCTTTCTGCACTCATGTCACAAACAGAGTCACTTGTTGTATGCAAAAGCTCATTTAGACAAGACAGTCAATTTGGAACAAAGTGCTTTGGACTGATGAGACAAAAAAAATCAATTGCATGGCGGAAGAAGAACATCGCATTCCAAGAAAAACACCTGCTACCTACTGTCAAATTTGGTGGAGGTTCCATCATACTGTGGGGCTAGTTCAGGGACTGGGGCCCTTGTTAAAGTTGAGGGTCTGATGAATTCAACCCAATATCAACAAATTCTTCAGGATAATGTTCAAGCATCAGTCACAGAGGAAGAAGTACAATATTATGGACTGGCTGTCACAGTCCCCGACTTGAATATCATCGAAAATCTATGGGATGATTTGAAGCAGGCTGTCCATGCTCAGCAGCCATCAAATTTAACTGATTTTGTATGGACAAATGGTCAAAAATACCACCATCCAGACACTCGTCAAAGGCTATAGGATGCGTCTAGAGGCTGTTACATTTGCAAAAGGAGGCTCAACTAAGTATTGATGTAATATCTCTGTTGGGGTGCAGAAATTTATGCACCTGTCTAATTTTGTTATGATGCATATTGCATATTTTCTGTTAATCCAATAAACTTTATGTTACTGCTGAAATACTACTGTTTCCATAAGGCATGTTATATATTAAAAGGAAGTTGCTACTTTGAAAGCTCAGCCAATGATAAACAAAACACCAAAGAATTAAGAGGGGTTCCCAAACTTTTTCATATGACTGTATTTAATTTCAAGAACCCTTTTGAGTTAATGTAATATTGGTTGCTAACGTAAGAATCGTTCGCAATTTGTTTGCAATGCAATTAAATGTTCTCAAAGTGAACAATTTTGCCTTTGTGAACACTTTGCCTCTCACACAACAGTGGGATAGCAATTGCAATTGTATAGTTTGTGATTGTGTGAAGTGTATGTAATAAAATTTCTTAATGAAATAGTTGTTACACTTTATCCAAAAATTTAAGCCACCTTCAAGCAGGTGTTAAAGGTTCGCAATGAGCAATCAAGATTTGCAATGCAATAAAAAGTCTAATGATGAACATTACATTGAAAATTTTTATTCTTATTTGTGCGCAAATTTGTGCGCAAATTTGTTATTTTGTTTTTTTATTTTTAGAGTAGTGATTTGCACTGCTTTTCTGAACAGTACAGGTAATATCTCTGTAAAATATTATATTTAATTATAACAATTAGGTAAAAAAATATAGAGAATATATTGTCTGCTTCTAACGAGTACAAGGCTGCTGTTTAGGTTTTGTTTAATGTTACAGTAGTAACTCAAAAACAGAGCATCTGCAATAGTGTTTTTTTTTTTTTTTTGTTTAGCGTGAAATGAATGTAATGTCATAATAACTTTGTAAAGATGTGACTATAGGCAGATGAAAATCAATACTAGGCGTTTGGAGCATGGAGAAACCTGTGGAGTCCCTGGTGGGATCTGGTCCAGTGGCAATGGCATTTCATAATACCATAATTGACGACACGTATTTTATTTGCATTACTTTTTTTTTCATTTAGGTGATTGTGTATACTGCAAATGATTGCTTTTTGTTGTAAATTAAAGAGCATACCTTTTTAATAGAAATTATCCTTTTGTTTTCAGATCTGTGATTTTGGATTAGCAAGAGTTGAAGAACTTGATGAATCTCGGCATATGACTCAGGAAGTTGTCACCCAGTATTATCGGGCTCCAGAAATCCTCATGGGGAGTCGACATTATACCAATGCTATAGACATTTGGTCTGTAGGATGCATTTTTGCAGAGTTACTTGGGCGAAGAATATTGTTTCAAGCTCAAAGTCCAATCCAACAGGTAAGTGTTTTCATCATTGGCAAAAAATATTATGTCTGTCCTTATGCCTGAACGAAATGAAATGGTTACTTTAAAAATATACTTATTTATATATTACTTATTATATACTATTACCTTTATAACTATTCCTGAATGTAGTAACTAAAAATTCAGTTAAAACAGAAGTTCAAATGCAGGTTTGTAGATTGGAAGTCTTTCAACAGTTTGCCACACAATACAGATATACAGCTGATTTGTATTGTTTTATTGTGTTATGCCAAACCAGCTGTACATTTGTTTAGTGTCTTGCTTTATTCTTCTCAGACCTGGAGAAGAACCATACGTTTAAAAATTTTCACAATAAACCTTGGATCCATGAACAGTATCCTTGCAATTATTATAGTTACAACTCTCAGCAAAAATGACATATGGGAAGCTATAGCCTAACAGTATCTGGTCAACCATCCCTGCATTAAACAAAGTTTTACTGGAGACGAAATATTTCAAAAAGCAAATTGTTTATTTTTACTGAGGATAAATGTATTCTTAATTTTTTGTATTCCTCCTTGAAGCCATACATTTGTTGGCTGATACTACTGCTATGGGCATACATTTACAGTATTTAATATGCCCTGCTTTAGGAAATCTATAAGTTTGTGTCCTCCCATGAGGAATGATAGATTCAGGTAAATACACACAATTTTAAACCATTCCACGTGTATTGGATTAGTTTAGAGAAGAATACTAAGATTTCTGTACACTTATCACTTATGGAAACATCCTGCATACAATCTCTCATTTTTCATTTGGTATCATCAGAAAATACAGAGACTGTTTTTTGCTTTGCCAACTGTAAAGGGATTTTGTCACGGGAAATCATGTTTCGTTCAAAACGCACCACCAGTACTGCTGCAGAAGCAAAATTTTGCACTGAAATACATTTTTTCAAAAGAGCAAACTGATTTTTATATTTAATTTTGAAATCAGACATGGAGCTAGACATATTGTCCATTTCCCAGGTGCCCTCAGTCATGGGAACAATGGGACGGTAACCAAATAACAGCTCCCTGACACAAGATCAAAGCTCCCTGGTAGATATGAAAATAGCACTCAATAGTAAAAATCAAAGTCCCACTGCGACTCCTTTGGTCACACTGAGGTGGAGAAACAATAGCTTATTGGAAAGCAGTTCCATCATGATGTTCTGTTGCTTTGTGGAAGCACAAGATCATGCCAAAATTACCAGACATGGCTTCCTACAAATCAATTTTGCAACTACAAAAATATATATAGTTGCTGGTTTTAGGAATAAAATTTTATATGGCAGAGTGAATTATTTGCCGTTCAAACAAATAATTTGTAAATTAAAAACTACAACATAAAAATCACAACAGAATACCTTTTTTTGAATACATGCAAAATCAGGATGCCTAGGACAGGCCTCTTAGGTACGCCACTTGTCTCTGTCCAAGTACAAATAAAAATGTGAAGGCTAACATTCCTTAACTTAAGCTATAACCTTCTGTGTGGTACTGTATTAAATGTTTTAGCCAAACCTAAATAAATCACTGACTGCAACCCCAAGGTCCAAGTTTCTGCTTTTTTTTGCTTATCTCTTGTTAAAAGCGATTTATATTTTGGCAGGATCTATTGGGAATGGACACAAATGGAAATGATGATAGTACCCTTTAAGCTTTATTTCTCCTTTTACTTCTATTTTGCCTGCCTGAAGCAAAATGGAGCTTGCTAGTTTTTCTCTGCCTACATTTAATATATAAATAGTATTAATTGTAACAGTAGGATATTCTTAGCGTCTCTACAACCTCACCATTTCACTCCTCCATAACTTGACTACTCTAACCTCTCCATGATATTCTTTTTTTTTTTTTTTTTTTTGTAACTTAAATTTTTTATTACGTTTTTAACATATAAAACAATATAAAGCATAGCTTGTACATGTATATCTGTCAGTTATTAGTCTACATCAAACCAGAGAGAAGAAAAAACAATAAGGAGGAGGGCTTACTTTGACTAGAGAGGGTTGATTTCATAATGCATCTAAGGCTCTAGAAGCCTTTGGTACCTGTCCCTGGTTGATTCAGTCTGTAGCCAAGGCCCGATAGTAATCGGTGTGTCTAATGGTGGTCTAGGTGGGTCAGGTAGTAGAGCAGGCAGTTCTATGAAGCAAACCTTATGATCTAGGATTTGAGTACGTATCCTGTTAGGAATATCCCCTTGAGTGGGGTTGTATTTGGGGTATCTCGTCCTAATGCGCTGAGGTCTTTGTAATTTCAGTCTTGCGTCAGAAGCTCCCAAGCAGACCATACTTCTGAAGGATGTTAAGCGGAAATGCCTCTGTCTTATTCACATTGAGTTTAAAATTAGAAAGTTTGCTATATGTATCTAAGACCTTATGTAAGTTTGGCAAAGAGATGTGCAGGTTGGTCATGGTAAGCAGGACATTGTCAGCGAAAAGTGCTATCTTATATTGTGTCCCATTTACCTTAACGCCTGAAATATCTGGGGAGTTTCTTATAACGGCTGCTAGCGGTCGAACGTTTTTTCCGCATCTAGACTGAAAAGTGTTGCCTCTATTAAGTCAATTGTTCGCCTTATGTTGTCTCCTGCTTGTCGGCCCTGAATAAAGCCTACTTGATCCTCCATGATATTCTTTCTTTCTTATCTACACTCTCCCACAGTCTTTTTGCCATCCATTACACTAGATAAAATTGTAAATATAAGCAACTTTGTAATCTAAAGTATAATAATATTTTCAGTGGTTTTAAAGTTATTTGTAAATATAACTGCTGCTGAAAGCAGGATTTGTGTAGAACCCTTTGTTAGATAAGAATACCTATAATGTATATTAAAAAGTTGCTTAGATCTGTATTTTATTTCATTAGGCACAAATTCTTACACAGACAACCTTTTTATGTTGACTGCATACATTTGCATTTCAGCTTTAAAGGAGAAGGAAAGGCAATTTACACTTGGGTGTGACAAAAGTTAGGCACCCCCAAGTGATTATATTTACTTACCTGACACCCCAGCCGGTGCTCCTTTCAGCAGAAAACTGCACAAGTCCGGTGTTCTTCCAGTGCAGAGAGATCCTCGTCATGCTTCTTCAGTTTTCAAATTTCTGGGGGAGACAAATTTGCAGTAGAACAAAATATACGGCTTTTCACTCTACTGCGCATGTGCAGCCACGAGAAGACCGATGAAGCAGGAAGAGGATTGCTTCATGGTGCTCATTGGTGGAGCCCTGGGCCAATGCAGTTTTCTGCTGATAGGAGCACCAGCCCGGGGTTTTAGGTAAGTAAATATAATCACTTGGGGGTTCCTAACTTTTGGCACCCCCAAGTGTAAATTTCCTTTCCTTCTCCTTTAAGACTGAGGGCACAGAAAGAGCTGAGTCAGCAGGACTACAAACCTTATGTTTTGTGTGCCCCACCCTTTTTTCGGCGGATTTTTTTTTGCCACGAAAGTGATCATTGTATATGTTCCCATACACTTGTGTTTTATGACAATCATCCTTGCATTAACTTCCCGCCCTGAGGGTTTAGCTAAATAAAATATGACATTCTCACACCCATTTTTTAATACGACATTCCAGAAAATGAATGAATACAGTTGAAGTTGGTAAGTCACATATTGATATTAAAAGAAGTTGTAATTAGGTTTGAATAACCTGCTCATTAGTGTTAGACCCACTCCATGCATTCCTTCACCTATCGCATCAAGGAAGTCAAGTATTTGTTCAGTGATTCCTTATGCACTTGTTTGGAAATACAGAATATCAAGCTTTGAAATTAGATCAAAGGTTTCATGCAGAATTTCTAAGATTTCTAAAGTACTTTTGATCTGTGACTTATTAGTCTACTCTGTGGCATTTCTAAATGGAAATTTGTGTTATCAAATGAATTTATCAACTGAAGGCTTGCCAGCAATTCTAGTACAATATTGAATGAGGGCTTTAATAAATAAATAAGAAGAAAAATCTAATTTGTTGAAAATGCATTAAAAAATAAAATGCCATTAGACACCAGTAGTTACTGTGACTAAATTTTGATACCATTGCACCCACTGTCATGTGCAAAAAATGTCAAAATCGCAATCAAATGCTTGGTCCAAGCCAATACCTTTCTATTACTGCTAGTGTCAGGTGGATTCCATTCATGTGATTGATAGGCTGCACTGCCTGTTGAGGAACTTCTCCACCAGCTGAAAAATGTCAAATTGCAAAATATCCAACCCCTTTACCCTCCACCAGCACAGTAAAAACAGACCCATAAGTCATGGGACCTGTTATCAAGAACGCTCGGGACCTGGGGTATTCCAGATAAGGGGTCTTTCTGTAATTTGGATCAACATATTTTAAGGCTGCTTAAAAATAATTTAACCATAAAATAAACCAAATAGGATTGGTTTGCCTCCAATACGGATATCTGGTACAATGTACTGTGTTGTTATTATTACAGCAGAAAATGAAATCAGTATTAAACATTTTAATTACAGATATGAGATCTGTTATCTGGCAAACCATTATCTGGAAATCTCTAAATTACAGAAAGGCCTTCTCCCATAGACTCCATTTTATCCAAATAATTTATAAAAAGATTTCCTTATTCTCTATAAAAATATAACGGTACCCTGTACTTGGTCCAAACTAAAATATAATTAATCCTTATTGGAAGAAAACCAGCCTATTGGGTTTATTTAACATTTACATGGTTTTCTAGTGGACTTAAGGTATGAAGATCCAAATTACAGAAAGATCCATTATCTGGAAACCCCAGGTCCTGAGCATTCTGGGTAACCGGTCCCATACCTGTATTTGTTTAAACTGGAGTCGCTGGTATTGCGCGTTTTGCAACCCATAGAACTTTCAACATTTTAATGCCTCATTTGTTCATTCAATCTGACTTTGACTAATATAGCTTATTTTCCAGCACAGAACATGCCTCATGGGCATTTCATTTATAAATAATTGTATGGTATCAGCTGTATAAATGGTAGCAGTATCTTGCTACCTTCCAAGATTATTTCATTACAATTGCTCCACATCTGAAAGAGAAAAGTGGAGAAGTGGCAAGTTTTCCATACAGAGTCAATCTGTAAAATCCAATAATGTCTTATTATAATCTGTTGTACAATATTAGGCTGAATAACGTACACTGCCCTCCACAATGCTTGGGGCAAAGACTAGTTTTCTTTGATTTACTCTCTGCTCCTCAATGTGTAAAATGTTAAATTAAACAATTCAGATTAAAGTGCACATTACAGACTTTAATTTAAAGTTATTTGTACATTTCAGTTTCACCATGTAGACATTACAATAGTTTTTACTAGGGATGCACCAAATCCACTATTTTCGATTCGGCTGAACCCCCGAATCCTTTGTGAAAGATTCGGCCGAACCCAAACCCTAATTTGCATATGCAAATTATGGGTAGGAAGGGGAAAACATTGTTTACTTCCTTGTTTTGTAACAAAAAGTCAAGCGATTTCCCTCCCTGTCCCTAATTTGCATATGCAAATTAGGATTAGATTTGGCTGAATCCAAATCCTGCTGAAAAAGGCCGAATCCTGGATTCGGTGCATCCCTATTTTTATTTACTATCCCACATAGTCCCCCTCATTTGAGGCCACCATAATGTTTGGGACAATTAGCTTCAGGTGTTTGTGATTACTCAGATGTGTTGCATTGCTTCACTAGTGTAGGGATAAGATACCTAGGCTTGCTTCTACCATTTGGAGTAGGTAGTTGTCATTGTTCAACATGAGGAGAAAAGCGATGCCAACGAAAGTCAAGAAAGCTATTATGAGGCTGAAAAACAAAAATTGGAAACATTGGTGCAGATTTAGGATCCAAAAGAAACTGGAATATCATTAATCCTCATTTTCGAATGTCATTTAGAAGGAAGAATTCACTGGTAAACTCAAAATCACAAAGGGACTGATAGGACAAGGAAGACCTTCACTGCTGATGACAGAAGATTCCTCACTATGGTATAGAAAAATCCTCAAATGCCTGTCCAACAGATCAGAAACACTCTCCAGTAGGCAAGTTTGTCTTTGTCAGAGACTACTATTTGCAGAAGACATGAACAGAAAAATAGAGGCTACACTGCAAGATGTAAACCACTAGTTAGCCACAAACAAAGGATGGCCAGATTAGTTTGAGAAAAAGTACTTAAAGAGCCTGCAGAATTTTGAAAAAAAGTATAATTTACAAACAAAACCAAGATTAACCTGTATCAGAGTGATGGCAAGAGGAAAGTGAAGAGACAAAAAGGAACTGCCCAAGATCCATAGCATACCAACCATACATGGGTGTTGGGGTGTTGTGGCTTGGGTATGTATGGCTGCCACAGGTACTGGAACTCTTATCTTCACTGATGATGTAACGGCTGATGGCAGTTGCAAAATGAATTCTGGGGTGTATAGAAACATCCCATCTCTTTATGGGATGGTGGGAGGAGACCCACGTGCTTGAAGGTTAGAACCCTCTGTTGGAAAACGTTATTTTATACAGACGTTTTATCGACGACCTGTTGTTCGTATGGGCTGGCGATGGTGAATCATTTAATAGCTTTGTGGAAAGTTTGAACAATGAAGCTCTTAATTTGAAATTTACTGGTCTGTTCGAAAGAGAGACTATCACCTTCCTTGATTTATTGATACACACTGAAGAGGGTAAGATTGTCACCACAGTATACACGAAACCTTGTGCAGGAAACTCTTTACTGAGAGCTGACTCCTGCCACCAGAGGCATTTTAATAGGGGGGATCCCAAGGGGGCAATTCTTGTGTACGCAGGAACTGCAGTACCGAAGGGAAGTATATAGAAGAATCCTGTAAATTACGTGATTACAGGGTGCCTTCCTGTCAGCCCTTAAGATGGAGAGGGGAGACTTGATTATGGGTGGTAGGAACAAGAATGTAGGAGACCATGGACAAGTGGGGAAGCCAGTGGATGTAGTCCCACGGAAACAAGAGGACCAGAAAATTACTATGAGTATGACATATAGTGCCCAGTACAATCAAATTAGGAATATATTTCTTAGACATTTACCTGTACTATATGGTGATAAGATGTTTAAGAAAATACTCGAACCAGGAGTTCGGGTCGTGGCTCGGAAGGCCCCTACGCTTGGGATGGCCTTAGCGCCAAGTTTATTCAAACCAGATTCCAAGCCAAAAACCTGGCTACAGAGCCAAGGGATGTACGGATGTGGATCAAAACGTTGCTTGACCTGTGGGGTTAATCAGTTATCAAATGTTTTTGAATGTAATGTCACACAGGAAACTTTTCAGATAAGGAATTGCATAAATTGCAACACGAGTGGGGTTGTATAATTAATTACCTGTAAGAAATGCCGATGTGGGATGCACGATAAGAAGTTTAAAAAGTCGAATTAGGGAACACCTCAACACCATAAAGTCGGGCAGTGATAGTACCCCTGTCTCTAGACACTTTAAGAGCTGCAATAATGGGGATCTGCGGTTTGTTTCGGTCCAGGGCATAGAGAGAGTGACTTTGGGCCCAAGAGGTGGGGACTTACAGGCGAGATTGCTGAAAGCAGAGGCTAAATGGATTTTTAAACTGTGTACGAGACAACCCAGGGGCCTGAACTCAGTCTTTGATATTAGTTGCTTCTTCTAAATATCAAATGTGAACATGAGATGTATTGTATGGAATACAATACATATTTACAAGCGAAGGAACTTAAGGAAATTAATTGATTCTTTGTAATAAGTAATTATGTCCGTTCTGGCATTCAAAATTGTAACTGTTTTACTGTAATGTATTAACAATATCTAATTGAACGATAGTACTTTAACATATGGGACTCAATGTAATCATAGAAAGCCTTTTAGAGATACGGAATTTTGGACATTTACATTTGTTTTACAAGAGATGGATTTATGTATGGAGAGAGAATATATATATATATATATATATATATATATATATATATATATATATATATATATATATATATAAAAAATACAAAAAATAAAATTAAAAATTTCAAGTTTATAATTCATAATCTATAGCATAACATTTATAATATCAGTAGAAAAATAAAATTTAAATATCCAATCAACCAAAACATAACTAATGAACTGTTTGTTTTTAAGGGCATATTTGGATTGCAAGTTTTAATAAAAAGTGTTTAAAGGGTTAATTATTAATTAATTAAATAAATTGGGAAGGGCTAAGTGGGGTTAAAAGAGGGATTTGCCAGGAGGAAGTGAGGTCTCTGATGAAGTGCAGTGACACGAAACGCGTCAGACCTCATGGCGCAGGGCTATACAGTTTGTTAATATGTTAAATCTTTAATAAAATCAAGTTTTTTACCAATAATTCGATGATCAAGCGATTCCTTGAGTGATCCGAAGAGTGCGCTGTCCAGGATTTTGGTGTGTGCAGCATTTCGTTCTCCCTTAGCGACGGAGTCCGGGTAAGATTTCATATCTTCATCCATTTGGGAAGCTGAATCCGGTGACCTTGTGAGGGGTCTGGGGCATTGTGCACCCGGACCAGCAAACCTTAAGGGTGAGCTTTAAACCGGCATTTAAGCAGAAAATAAAATTTTAATAACAAACTAAACAAATTAATGTATACTAAACAGATGAACAATTTATCGTAGGACTCGTAGAAAGAAAAATCATTTTTGAAATTCTAACAAGTAACGCTGTGAAAGTTTTTTCGTGATATAGAAACATCATCTGCTCAAGTTCCAGTAAAATGTTTGCACGTAACTTTAAAGTCTGGAATGTGCACTTTATCATGTCTGAATTAATTGATTTAAAATTTCACACTGAGGAGCAGATGGGTAAATTGAAGTAAATGTGTCTTTGTCCAAATAGTATGGAGGGCTCTGTACGTGGAATAAAAGGTATAATAATAATAATAATTAAAAATAATAATAAAAGATATTTAGCTTCAGTGTGGAAATTATAAAATATCCCCTTAAATTCTCTTTAGTTTAATTTGCACTGCTCTCAGATACCCTTTTGCAGTATGGTTTTCAGTGTGTTATTTCACTATCATGAATTCACTTTTGGGGATACCCCAGGGGAAGAAACTATCCTTTCACAATCCTCAACTCTTATCTGTCTGGTAGATCATATCATGACGTTTCCCTTGTTTCTTCATAAATAGTGCATTCAAATGAATACTGTGATGATGTTCACCAAAAAAAACTCAATATATAACGGAATGGGACCTGTCATGTGGAATGCTTGGGACCTTCAATTTTCTGAATGTAGGATTTTTCTGTAGTTTAGATCTCCATACCATGACTCTACTACAAAATCATTTAAACATGAAAGAAACCCAATAGGATTGTTTGCCTGTTTCTTCCTATAGGGATTAATTATACCTTAGATGAGAACAGTTACAAGGTACAATTTTATTACTACAGAGAAAAAGGGAATCCTTTTAAAATGTTTTATTTATTTGCTTAAAATTTAGTATATGGGTACTTTAGAGGGGTTTATCCCGCTTATACCAAATACTGATAAAAGCCTATTCCCCAACTTTATCACCATATGTTCGAGCTTGGGAAGGAGATCTGGGCAGACCATTAGACGAGCAAGTATTGCTCAAAATATGGGATTCAACAGCCCATAGTTCAATCAACACCTCCTTACTCGAGCGGGGTACAAGGTCTTACTACGCTGGTACCTGGTTCAAGCCAGAATATATAAAATAAATAATTACTACGACCCCCAGTGCTTCAGAAATTGTAGAGGGGAGGGCATTGTGTACCATATATGGTGGCAGTGTCCCAAAGTACAAAGATTTTGTACCAGGTTCTATGAAATGATATACTCAGGTATTAATATTCTCAAGTCACCTGTCCATGTCCTATTGGGGAACAAAATCCCAAATATAAACAAATACACAAGGACCCTTATACTATAAAAAAAAGAATCCTCAAAATCAACAAAAAAATGTAATGACTGCAAAAGAGAGGTTATCCCAGATACAATTGCACAGCCTGTAGCCCCACAGCCAGACTTTTGGATAATCTGATATGAGCAATTCTGGACAGGGAGTCAAAATAGGCCCTGTCATTCCAAACACACAGAGGCCCAAACAGCCCCCTACCTGCCCACTATATGGTAACTTTCAATGGATTTGTACAGCAGCCCCTCTGGCATTTGCCAGAACCCACAGATTGCCAGTCTGGGCCTGGATATGAGCAGGTTGTACATTGAATTTACAATCTCTCATTACCATCTCTCATCTCAGTCATTTTCCTTCCAATACGCTACCTACTCCATGAGCACCATGCCCATCCATTACCTTTATTTAAGGTACCCTGCCTGTCTGCACTTAAGAATCCAAGTTATAGTATTTGGCCCACACTGTTCAGACAGTTGCACTTTGTAAACCTGGATTTTATCATCCATAGATGAAGCTCCAGATTGGATTCTGTGGGGAACGATAAAGGAAAACCATGTTATCAATTTTATTTTTATTTCTTTTATAAAGGCCACGGATACCCAGGTGACACTTGTTCTGAACAAGTATCTTTGAGCAGTTTTGTTGCAATTATTGTCCTCGGGGGAACCTTTGTTCTGATTAGTGCTGCAGCATTCACAACAATCCTCTGGCAAGCAACAAGGGCCAGGTGCACAAACCTCTAATGACACAGGGTGAATTATATCCTTTTCTTTGCCTGACAGGTACATTTGCCAGAGGATCTTTTTTTTTTTTTAACCCATTCATCAGCATAGTGGCGCACCTGCCAGTCAGAGTCATTTGGGGTTATCCTACTGGCTGATGTAAAAGTAACAGAATCACTATTTGAGTAGTGCAGAAGCCTTTCCCCATCACAACAGATGAAATATGCTACCGGAAGTGATATTTAAAGGAACAGTTCAGTTTAAAAAATAAAAACTGGGTAAATAGACTGTGCAAAATAAAACATGTTTCTAATAAAGTTAGTTAGCCAAAAATGTAATGTATAAAGGCTGGAGTGACTGGATGTGTAACATAACAGAACACAACTTCCTACTTCTCGATTCATACGATCGGATCTTTGCGTCTATGGCCAGCTTTAGTCAGCGACTTGAAGGGGGGCCACATGGGACATGACTGTTCAGTGAGTTTGCAATTGATCCTCAGTGTTCAGCTCAGATTCAAAAGCAACAGTTATAACCCATGATGTGCCCTCCCCTTAAGTCTCTGATTTGTTACTGCCTGGTAACCAATCAGTGGAAACCAAGAGAGCTGAAAAGCAGGAAGTAGTGTTCTGACTATTATGTTAGACATCCAGTCACTCCAGCCTTTATACATTACATTTTTGGCTAACTAACTAGATCGACAAAATTTTTTATTTTGCACAGCCTATTTTCCCAGTTTTTATTTTGATACTGAACAATTCCTTTAAACCTCTATAATGTTCAACATTCACTGGCATCTAGCAGCTCAACAACATATGCAAGAGAGCTTTGCGTAGGAAAGAAGCAATACATTTCCTTTAAAGTATTTTGAAGATACCAACCAAAGTATTTTATTGCTTGTGTGGTTATAATAAGATGTCATGCTAAAGTGGCAACCTCTACAGACTACTCACAACGTATATTGCATATTTCACTTTACTGCGAGAGCTTAGTTTTTTCCCTGTAAGATTACAGTCCATTTAAACATCCAAAGCACCTTAGGCTCATACACTTAGGAGCACATTTACTATTGGTCGAATATCGAGGGTTAATTAACCCTCGATATTCGACCATAGAAGTAAAACACTTCGAATATCGAAGTCGAAGGATTTACCGCATTTCATTCGATCGAACGATCAAAGGAAAAATCGTTCGATCGAACGATTAAATCCTTCTAATCGAACGATTCAAAGGATTTTAATCCATCGATTGAACGATTTTCCTTTGATCAGAAATTACTTAGAAAGCCTATGGGGAAGGTCCCCATAGGCTAGCAATGGTGCTCGGTAGGTTTTAGCTGGTGAAGTAGCTAGTCGAAGTTTTTTTAAAGAGACAGTACTTCGAATATCGAATGGTCGAATAGTCGAACGATTTTTAGTTTGAATAGTTTGTTTCTAAATCGTAGTCGAAGGTCGAAGTAGCCAAAAAAATACTTCGAAATTTGAAGTATTTTTCATTCTAATCCTTCACTCAAGCTAAGTAAATGTGCCCCCATATTACTATTTCTAACTGTCAGTACTAAATGCTGTGCTACTGTGTATATATCAATGGATAGGGGCAGATTAATCAAAATGTGAGTTTTAGATTTTCAATAGAAGAATTCGCTCACTCTATGTTGATTCCTATGGGATTTTTAGAATTTATCAATGGGAGAGTGAGAGTTCACCATTTGATAAATACATTTCTAAAAATACCATAGGAATGGATAGAGAGTGAGTGAATTCTTCTGTTGGTCTGGAACCCCATTATCCAAAGAGCTCTGAAATATGACATTACCCACATTGCACTACTTTCCTTGCTTATAGGTATGCTCACCAGGGCTAGGAGTGCAACAGGGTGCTGCTGGGTATAGCCATAGTTTTTGGGCTTCTGTTTTTGGCCAGGGCCAATTTGTCTACTACTGATAACGTATGTATATGAGGTCTAGTTTGAAATGTTTTTCAGTCCAAAAAATAGGGCAAATATGTATTCTCCCCAAACTTCACCCCAACTGGCCTTCAGATCAAGTACCTAGCCAATGCACTGTGCTCCTTTGTGAGGACCAGCCCTACAGTTAGACCTTACCCTAACTGTTCAACATGTCATAAATTTGAGTTTGGTAGTGTAGTAGTACAATAGGTACAAAAGTACCCTGTCCTCAACATTGTACATATCCTGCAGCCCTTCTGTGCACTGTTTCTCCTAATCCTTTTACCTCTATTTTAGAAGAGCCCTAAGTCAAAGTCATACACTGACTAGTAACCAAGAGGATTTACAACTATAATATCAAATACTGTATATGTCTGAGTTGATCTTTTCTTAGAGGTTACATTGGCTTGCATGACAAAGGAGTGAAGTTACAACTGATAATAACTGAGCCAATAGTAATTTGCTCCTGACTACTAATAGGAAAGAGCTTGAGAAAGCGCAATAGTGTTCATTTTAGTATTGTGCAGTAAAAATACTTTTGCATTTGAAGTAATATTCTTTGAATATTTTTCTGTTTTCTTCCAGTTGGACTTAATCACTGATTTGTTGGGTACACCGTCATTAGAAGCAATGAGAACGGCTTGTGAAGGAGCCAAGGCACACATACTCAGGGGTCCTCATAAACAGGTACAATTATTGAGTTTTGTTGCTCGTCAATTGTATAGTAGAAACTAGGAAACTCGCAAGAAGGCTGTATTCTTTAAAACATCTGTGATTGTCTGTGTTGTATAGTATAAAAACAGGTGTAACGAGACATGTCCTGGCTTTAAATACATACGTTTCTCACTAAATGAGTGCAACCAATGCTGCATGTTCTTGTGATGCTCATGGCATTCTACTCTGGATTTATTTCTTTAATAAGCTCTACAAATTATTAGATCTTTGGCTGTTAAAATGGAAAAGGAACACCCTTTTAAATGTACTGTTTGGGGACAGATATTTATAACACAATGGGGGTCATTTGCACCTGGGCAGTAACCCATAGCAACCAATTTTCAGTTCAACCTGCAGCTGTTTGAAAAAGGCAAACCACTAATTGGTTGCTATGGGTTACTGCCCAGGTGCAAATTTACCCAGTGTTTATAAATGTGCCCCAATGATTTTATTTGCTGGATGCTGATAGCAATAGGTTAGATGTCACTCATAGCTTCCTATATACAAATAGGTTGAAAGTAGGGATGCACTGAAACCACTATTTTGGATACGGCAGAATCTTGAAAGATTTGGGCTGAATACCGAACAAAATCCTAATTGGCATAAGCAATTAGGAGTGGGAAAACATTTTTTACTTCCTTGTTTTGTGACAAAAAGTCACGCGGTTTCCCTCCCGCCCCTAATTTGCATATGCAAATTAGGATTCGGTTCAGCCGGGCCGAATCCATATCCTGCTGAAAAGGGCTGAATCCTGGATTTGGGGCATCCCAAGCCTTTTTTATAGACTACAAGAATATTTCAATATTGATCTATAAATTTGTAACAATATAATTAATACAATGCTAGATTTTAATGTGTGCTTATTGTTCCTTTTCCCCTCATATTCTGCTTGAGTTAACGTATTTGTCTATTATGAACATATTGTAAAACTTAGATTAGGGGTTAAAATCAAAGCAATAACAAATAAGAGGGTTATAAATAAACCTACACAGTTTTTTTAAATCTTATGCCAGCCTTTACTTTATATTGTACACTGTTCAAGGGTTAACGTTTTATAGATTGGGCTATTTAAGGACTTGTATTAGGAAACCATGGTTGACTTTTGAAGTAGTCTGTTGCTTAGCAACATGGCCAGGACCACCCCCTCAGAAGTCACTGGGAGAGAAGGAGCAAATCGGTGATGTGGGAATGATCAGTGAAACCGGGGGCACACACTGGGAGATTGCAGCTGGTTTATGTTGTATGCTAAACAGTGGTAAACACCTAGAAAGCTGCAGTCCCCCAAGGAATAGTTTTACCAGAGATGGCAGTTGCTGAGCTAAAAGTTTTTAATACATATCATTTAATTATTTATTATATTGTTATATTAACAATGGGCAGCCCATCCTAGGGGTGCACATAGAATTATAATAAAGCATGCACTATGCAGTTACACAGAATTAATACGCATTATATCCCCAAAAAATCTCCCTTTCAATCATCTGCAAATAGCAAGTCTAAAGCCATTAAATTCGATTTTTTTTATTTGTTACCTGGCACAGAGGTAAACTTAAATGTTCAATAATGTTGCATTCTTTTTTTTAATAATCCTTTGGGTGTCTTAGAAGTAAAATTATTAAGCGATTTAGAATGTTCTAAATATACATGAACTGCTTTAGTCGTGTTGAAAACATATGCTCTTTTCTCCTGGTGGGAAGTTGATGGTGTGTGCGCCTTCACAATTAGTAGGCTTTGCACTAACTGGAATAAGTTTTTAATCAGCAAATCCACCATGCCTAATACAGCAGTGATTGCGGTTTTAAAGGAAAACTATACCCCTGAACAATGTAGGTCTCTTTTAAAATATATAGCATAAAACAGCTCATATGCAAATGTTGCTTCATGTAAATAAACCATTTTCATAATAATATACTTTCATGGTAGTATTTGCCATTGGTTAATCCTAAAACTTTAAGAACTAAGGGCCGCCCCCCTGGGATCCTACGATTCACGGTGCACACAAACCAAACAAACCATACATGTTAGGTTTCATAATGGACAGAGTTCTGTCTTTTGCTTCCAGACTTCTTTGTGTTACAGTTAGGGGCACATTTAATAATGGTTGAATATGATATTCGATCGTCGAAGTAAAATCCTTCGACTTCGAATATCAAATTCAAAGAATGTACCGCAGATACTTCGATCGAACTTTTCGAAGGATTGTAATCCATCGATCGAACGATTTTCCTTCGATCAGAAATTTGTTAGGAAGCCTATGGGGACCTTCCCCATAGGCTAACATTGATGATTGGTAGGTTTTAGTTGGCGAAGTAGGGGGGGGTCTAAGTTTTTTTTAAAGAGACAGTACTTCAACTATCGAATGGTTGAATAGTCAAGCGATTTTTAGTTCGAATCGCTCGATTCGAAGGTCGAAGTAGCCAATTCGATGGTCGAAGTAGCCAAAAAAAACATTCGAAATTCGAAGTATTTTTTCTTCTATTCCTTCACTCGAGCTAAGTAAATGTGCCCCTTAGAGTTGTAGTGTTTCTGGCCAGGTGATCTCTGAGGCAGCACACAAACCATCACAAAATGGTGGTTCAAGGCAAGAGATGTAAAAGGGCAGTTTTTACTTAAAGGGATACTGTCATGGGAAAAAAAATGTTTTCAAAGTGAATCAGTTAATAGTGCTGTTCCAGCAGAATTCTGCACTGAAATCCATTTCTCAAAAGAGCAAACAGTCTATTAACTGATGTGTTTTGAAAAAAACATGTTTTCTGATGACAGGATCCCTTAAAATATATATTCCAGTTGGGTAAGATTCTCTAATATGCCACTTAATATGATATAAAGTATCTGTTGCTTAAGTATTCATTTTGGGGTATAGTTTTCCTTGAAAGAGAAAGAATGTTGTTTTTCCCCTTTGTATATTTATGGTAAATGCCTGCACCCTAAAGATCACTTGCAGCTCAGGCAGCAATAACTTGACCCGTTAGTGTTCCAATAGAATCTTGATGACTATCATTTAAGCATGCCTTCTGATATTTAGGAGACCGAAAGAGGGACAAAAAGATTTGGCGCGCGTAGTGCAGTGAAATTTTTTTGCCCATGCCCATTTTTGTGACCACACCCCATAATTACCATGTTCATTTTACATAATTTGGCAGGTTATGAAAGTTTGAACACATTTCTGTGGTTTTTATATGTTCTTACAATTTTGCTAATGAAGGTGAATTGCCCTTTAAGTTGTGAGTCTTAGTTCTTATCAAACTGTTACGAAAGTATGTTAAGTATCTATTCTGGGCTGTCTGCCAAGACCCAATTAAGTTAGAAACTTTGTATCTGTTTCTGGCGGTTCAGTGCAGCAGATCAAAGAGAAACTTGGGACTTAGTACAAATCCATGACATCGGGTTGAGCTGTCAAAAGCGGGACTGTCCCGCTCGAAACGGGACAGTTGGGAGGTATGATTTAGGTGAATGGAGGCAATTTTAAGGGGCATATTTATCAAGAGTCGATTTTCGACTTGAAAAAACTTTGAAATTCAAATAGACCAACCTAAATTAAGTCGAAAAATAATTGTTGATCCCAATGTTATTAATATGGAAAAAAGCAAAAAATGTAGGAAGGCCAGTATTTTTTCCAGAAAAGGTGGCAACCCTAGTGGTGACATCCCCATCACCAACAGAGAGACAAAATTCTATGGGTCATTTACAATGCAGAAACAGAACACACCAGCACAACATGGGTACTGCTAGCAGGTATAACCTTGCTTGTTTATTGCAGATGCAACGTTTCGGGCGTGACCCCTTTCTCAAGCATGTCACGCCCAGAAACGTTGCATCCGCAATAACCGAGCAAGGTTATATCTGCTAGCAGTACCCATGTTGTGCCGGTGTGTTCTGTTTCTACGTTACTTCTGAGGTTGCCAAGTTCCTCTATCGCCGAGCACCTGGGATTCGTGTTTGTCTGGACGGCCAGGGTGTGTGAGTGTAAGTTCTTTCTTTCTCATTTACAATGCAGGACATACTGTGCACAGTGCAAAAAAGGTCACAATCAGATACTTGTTTGCAAAATGCAAACTTTGTCCTACATTAGGGCAAGTGGGGGCTCCATGTAGGCATCCCCCAACCACCCCCTAACTTGGGTGCCATCCAGAGCAGGGTCCTGTCCTTAAAGGGCTACTGTTCCTTCTGAACCTGCTCTCAGCATCAAGTGGCTCAGTTTTGATTTGGCGCTCGCTGCAGAGCGGAGTTTGAGAGGAACCAACATCAGAAGGAGAAAACCCTTAGGGACACAGGGAGATCAGAAAAACCTCATGGTAGACAGTACCCTGTGCAGCAGCGATACCCACACGCAAATTGTTCCAATGGAAAACAATGTGGCAGTGATAAAATGCTTGGAATTGGAACAGGGCCATATTTACCATCAGGGCCGGAACTAGGGGTAGGGCACAAAGATGGAGGGACCCCAGGCACGTACTTACTCCTACCCCTAGTCCGGTCCCTTCTCTGCTGACCACCCACTTGTTCCCATCTGTGTGAGGGTGAGATCCAGACTCTCGTTCAACACTAAAAAAATGTGGCATAGCAATCCCAGACCAACACTTTTATGTTCACCCTTGAATGCGTAAAATCCACAGTCCGCATGCGTGAGCTGTTGCTCCAGAGATTTGTAGTTCCAACGATGTACAAAAAATAAAAATAAAAAAACCCATATATTATTACCAAAATGTCCCAAATTTCTTTTATCCCATTTTGCGTGTAACCAGATCAAGTTACTTGCGCCTTTTGGGTATGAGGTTAGGTGACTGCTCAGAGTGTTACATGGCGCCTTAACAGTGGCGTGCCATATTGGGCCGAGGGCCCGTATTAGGTGGTTGGCCAAAGTGCGGCCCAGTTGGTAACAAAATGGCGGATCAGTTATGCCAGCAAACAGAAAAGTTCAAACAAGTAACAGTCTGCATTATTTCCCACTTTCCGACACTCACCAAATGGTTCCCAGGTCATTACTCAGGTGGATTATTGTGAGGGGGGTCTCATCTCTGACGACCGTCTAGCCATCTGTCCGCTTCCCCTGGTGTGTTGAAGAAGTGAGATGACACTCCATCTATCACCCGAAGCTTTGCCCGGAAAAGGATAGAGTAGCTGAAACCAAGTGAGCGTAGTCGTCGCTTCACACCAACAAAGGATGCGCGTTGTTTCTGCACGATGGTTGAGTAATCTGGAAACAGGGATACAGGTGCACCGTTGTGCATAAACTGGCCCTTCTTACGTGCGGCAGCTAGAGCTGCATCACGATCTCTATAATTGAGAAATCGCATTATCAACAGCCTCGGGTTTGCTCCCGGAGGTAGCGGCCTTGTTGGAACTCGATGTGCCCTCTCTATTACTAGCAGTGGGGAGAACGCCTCCGCTCCCAGTACTTTCCTCAGCCAATTTTCTGTGAATTGTTCCGGCGCCGTAAACCAATCAGCTGTAGATTATTCCGGCGAAGCTGATTCTCAAGATCGGCAGATTTTGCTGTGGGCTCTGCCAATTGCCTGGCCATGCGGGAAAGTTCAGCAGGAAGGGGCCTCACCGTGTCCTCCAGGGTAGATATACGATTCTCTGCCTCCGTGGTGCGCTCTCGCAGGGTCTTGACATCTTGCCGAATATGCGATATTTAAATTTTAATTGTGTCTAGTTGGTTAGACGTACTTGCGTGTGTGTCTTTTATCGCTTGCAGGAGATCTGCATTGGAGGGGCCCGATGCCTGTGATGGCGCTCCCTTGCCTTCTGCAGTAGGTGGAGGAGTAGCGGCTCCATCGTGGCCTGTGTCCAGATCCGATGCTGGCTGGGATGCACAAGGATATTTATCCATGAGGGAGGCACTGCCCTTGGGTCCATACTTGCCCATAATGATAGCCGGTACTTTAGTGAGCCTTTCCCCAAAATAATAAGTATTCGGCCCAGAATATTAGTCAGGATCTAAGTATAAGGTACGGAGCAGCTATCTGTTGCGTCTGCTCAGGTTGCCATCTTGGATCCGCCCACCATCTAGCTGGTATTTTAATATTATTTTAGTCATTTTTTAGATGACCCAGTTGTTCCACACAGTGGAATTCAGCATGCTGTCACTTTCATTTATATTCATCTGACTCCATTAATACCCAGTCAGGACAGTTAAAGCAGGGCTTCCATTTGGCCTTATGCTTAAATGACAACATCTCTGCTCTATAACCATCAGCCTTGTCATACATGAAACTTGGGTCGTACAACAAATAAAAACATTAGACAGGAAAAGAGAAATCTGTTTCTCGGGAGGCAAAGGAATAGTGAGGATTACTAACCCTAAGCCTGAGCTCCCATCTGCTCAGCAGCAAAACACATAGCTACTGAAAAAAAAAGACCCGCAGCAAATAAAATAGGCTCATATAAACCATTAAAGCAGGAAACACAATGTCCACAAGAGCAATGCCAGCAATTTAATCCGTAAGCACAAGAAACGAGAAATTCAATAAAGCAGTTACATTCACTGAGGCTCAGAAATTGTCAGTTACTTTAGGAGATTATTGAAGCCAATGAAAGCAGTTGAGTCTATTACACTTTCAAAGTGAAGCAGAATATTATGGCTGTATAAAGCTATTACAAAGCCATAAAACTAGATGCTGTCTTTTCCAAGAATCCTGACATGGACTCCAAATATTACTGCACTCTGGCTTGTATGGTACATGTATGCCACAACTGTCATATCTTGCACCAGGCAGTGTTGGACTGGACCACTGGGATACCAGGAAAACTCCCTGTAGGCCCAGGTGTCAGTGGGCCAATATCCTTCAGATTAGGGTGAGAAGGGCTAAAAGAAGAACGAGACTTTTACAGTGCAAAACAGGTTGTCTCTGAAACTGGCAAAAATAAATTATATGTAGTTACATATAGTTACATAGTTAAATTGGGTTGAAAAAAGACAACGTCCATCAAGTTCAACCCCTCCAAATGAAAACCCAGCATCCATACATACACCCCTCCCTACTTTTAATTAAATTCTATATACCCATACTAACTATAGAGCTTAGTATCACAATAGCCTTTGATATTATGTCTGTCCAAAAAATCATCCAAGCCATTCTTAAAGGCATTAACTGAATCAGCATCACAACATCACCCGGCAGTGCATTCCACAACTTCACTGTCCTGACTGTGAAGAACCCCCTACGTTGCTTCAAATGAAAGTTCTTTTCTTCTAGTCTGAAGGGGTGGCCTCTGGTACGGTGATCCACTTTATGGGTAAAAAGGTCCCCTGCCATTTGTCTATAATATTCTCTAATGTACTTGTAAAGTGTAATCATGTCCCCTCGCAAGCGCCTTTTTTCCAGAGAAAACAACCCCAACCTTGACAGTCTACCCTCATAATGTAAGTCTTCCGTCCCTCTAACCAATTTAGTTGCACGTCTCTGCACTCTCTCCAGCTCATTTATATCCCTCTTAAGGACTGGAGTCCAAAACTGCACTGCATACTCCAGATGAGGCCTCACCAGGGACCTATAAAGAGGCATAATTATGTTTTCATCCCTTGAGTTAATGCCCTTTTTTATGCAAGGCAGAACTTTATTTGCTTTAGTAGCCACAGAATGACACTGCCCAGAATTAGACAACTTGTTCTCTACAAAGACCCATAGATCCATCTCATTTAAGGAAACTCCCAAAACACTGCCATTTAGTGTATAACTTGCATTTATATTATTTTGACAAAGTGCATAACCTTGAATTTATCAACATTGAACCTCATTTTCCAGTTTGCTGTCCAGTTTTCCAACTTAGACAAATCACTCTGCAAAGTGGCAGCATCCTGCATGGAACCTATAGTTCTGCACAATTTAGTATCATCTGAAAAAATAGAAACAGTACTTTCAATGCCCACCTCCAGGTCATTAATAAACAAGTTGAAAAGCAAGGGACCTAGTACAGAGCCCTACGGTACTCCACTAACAACACTGGTCCAATTAGAAAATGTTCCATTTACCACCACTCTTTGTAGTCTATCTTTTAGCCAGTTCTCTATCCAGGTACAAATACTATGTTCCAGGCCAACATTCCTTAATTTAACCAGTAACCTTTTGTGTGTCACTGTATCAAATGCTCTAGCAAAGTCTAAGTAAATCACATCCACTGCCATCTCAGAATCGAGGTCTCTATTTACCTTCTCAAAAAAAGAAATTAAGTTAGTCTATTGCGCATAAAACCATGATGGCACAAACTCATAGTATTATGACTTGCTATGAAGTCCAGTATCTTATCCTTTATTAAATTATACAGGGTTATGGGAGATAGCTCACAGTACAAGTTGATCCAGGGACTAGTCCGATTTCTATTTTGGAGTCAGGAAGGAATTTTTCCCCCTCTGAGGCAAATTGGTGAGGCTTCAGATGGTTTTTTTTTTGCCTTCCTCTGGATCAACTGGCAGTTAGGCAGATATTAAAAAAAAAAAAAAAAACTTGAACTTGATGGATGTTACTATGTTACAGAGCTAAGCTCGCTAAGTACCCTGGGATGAATACCATCTGGCCCTGGACCTTTGTTTATCTTAACATGTTCTAGTCTCTTTTGAATTTCCTCATGTGTGAACCATGCATCATTAGTTGTATTACTAGAATTGGGACTATTAAGAAGGAAACCTTCACTTACTGGTTTCTCATTTGTGTAGACAGATGAAAAATATGATTTCAGAATCTGCGCATTTATTTTGTTTTCATCAACCAGCTGACCCCTCTCTGATAGTAAGGGTCCTACCCCTTCCTGCTTAATTTTTTTACTATTAACATATTTAAAAAATAATTTTTGATTTTTTTTACTGCTTGCTGCAATATCCTTTTCTATATCAATTTTAGCTTGCCTTATAGCTTCTTTGCATGATTTATTGGCCTCCTTGTACCTTATAAATGAATGAAGTGGCATACATTTATTGTACAGTGCTGTTGGACATGTTGGCACTTGTTGGCCATGCTTAAAGGGATACTGTCAATGGAAAACATGTTTTTGTTTTTTAAAACGCATCAGTTAATAGTGCTGCTCCAGCAGAATTCTGTACTGAAATCCATTTTTCAAAAAAGCTAACAGATTTTGTTATATTCAATTTTGAAATCTGACATGGGGCTAGACATATTGTCAGTTTCCCAGCTGCCCCCAGTCATGTGACTTGTGCTCTGATAAACTTAAGTCACTCTTTACTGCTGTACTGCAAGTTGGAGTGATATCACCCTCTTCCCCCCCCCCCCCCCCCCAGCAGCCTAACAGAACAATGGGAAGGTAACGAGATAGTAGCTCCCTAACACAAGATAACAGCTCCCTGGAAGATCTAAGAACAGCAATCAATAGTAAAAGCCAAGTCCCACCAAGACTGATTCAGTTATATTAAGTAGGAAAAATAACAGCCTGCCAGAAATTAGCTCCATCCTAAAGTGCAGGCACAAGTCACATGACTGGGGTAGCTGGGAAACTGACAATATGTCTAGCCCCATGTCAGATTTCAAAATTGAATATAAAACAATCTGTTTGCTCTTTTGAGAAATGGATTTCAGTGCAGAAGTCTGCTGGAGTAGCACTGTTAACTGATGTTTTTTCCCATGACAGTTTCCCTTTATAACAATTTGTGCTACTCTACTAGAAAAGTACCTCTCTTGGCATCTCTCTGGTTTCGGTGTATTATGTTAATTATACATACGTTGGTGGCTTTGTAATTCAGTGTTCGCTTATGTACATCTGTCGTTACTTAAACACATTACAGCGTATGCCATGAAATGCTGATTCCCCCTGAGTGCCAAAGGTTATTACTGCGATTAGATGGAACAATGGGAGATGAGGAATGCTCATTGCGGTAGGACGTTGCTTCTCCCTTAATCAGAATGACAGGAGTGCTGTGCTTGCTGACTGTCGGAATGTCCTTATTAAGCCGGAGCAGTTACACAGAGCAACCCTTTTATTTGTGCCACAGCAGGCTTTATTCTTCATTATTTTTTTTATTCTTCATTATTTCTTTATTCTTCATTATTTCTTTTTGTCTTTACAGCCATCTCTTCCTGTCCTGTACACACTGTCCAGCCAGGCAACTCATGAAGCTGTCCATCTACTCTGCAGGATGCTGGTCTTTGATCCAGTAAGTAAGACCTCCCCATTCACAGGGTAATTTCCCCCCTCTACTACCATTAAAAAAACATCTAGTCATCCAGTAACACAAATATGTCAGAATCTTATTCAGTGCCAGAAGCTTGCTGCATTTGTTGGGCCCTGTAACACTCACAGTTCATTCTGGGCCACCTAACCAATCCATAGAACCTTCCTGATTTAGCAGAGGCGTGAGGCACAGATCCCCTTCGTGCATTGTACTTTGAATGCCATTTGTTTTCTCAAGCATAAAACCTGATGTTCCTTGTTTACTCATGCCTGAAGCAAAGCATGAGAGCCCTCTAAGTACACTGGGTTCTATGCATAAGCATGACTATACCAAAACAGAATAAAGTTCAATAAATAACAGCGTGTAGCTTGTTCTTACTCTGTTACTCACTCAGATTAAAGGTCACGTACAGAATTTCTGTCGCTGTGTTTCTTGGTGTTTTATTTGCCAACTGGCTCCTAATAGTGTTACAAAACTAACTGCTCATGAACAGTTCATATGAGAATGCTTACAACATCTCTAAACCCCAGCATGAACAATTAAAAAGTATAAGTGTCCCATCCATAAAATTCAAATGCTGGTGCTACAGAATTTAAAAAGTAATATTTATAAGCAGTATTTAAAAGTAATAAGAAAATGCCAATACAAGTCAAATCAATTGGCTAAATGCTTTTCAAATATATTTATAGTCTTGATTTATCATGTTAAAGTCTTTATCGCCCCCTAGTGACCATTTTACCTACTAGATTTAAAAAGTTAGTTTTTATTATGCGCAACTGTGCACTTCCATGTGCTCAAGAAGTCAATGTAACCCTATCCCTTGAATGTGAGAAAAACATTTTTGGAGCTTGAAGAAATGCAACTGTCAGAAATGATAAAAATGACCCCAGAAGCAAATCCGTATAAACTTGGATTATAGACGACTATTTCTTCTTGGTTTATTTCAGTCCAAACGGATATCGGCTAAAGATGCCTTGGCTCACCCATACCTGGATGAAGGCCGCTTGCGATATCACACTTGCATGTGCAAATGTTGTTTTTCAACTTCTTCCGGGAGGGTCTACACCAGTGATTTTGAGCCTATCACAGATCCAAAATTTGATGACACTTTTGAAAAGAACCTCAGTTCTGTTCGGCAGGTGAAAGGCAAGTACTGGGTTGTACTGGTACGTTTGGCGTTCATCTTGTTTGAAGTGTGACAAAAAGGAAATTACAGTAATTGATTTTCACATTATTCATCAGTTAACTTTTTTTCTTGGCTACAATCCCTTTAAGAAATATAATCCCAAATTTGATGGTGACTGTAGTACAACCAAAAGCAACAGCTACTGCAGTGGAGTTAACATTCCTTTCCGAAACATCTCAAGGTGAAGCATTAGAAGTAAATTACGTAAGGTTTACGGGCAGGAATGGAATGTTCAGGTTAGATGGGCCAATGGGCAATATACAAAGTATATATGACACTGACTTTGATTGCACTGTCGGACTGGCTTACTATGGTTCCAGAAACTCCCAATGGGCCCAAGTATCTGTAAACCTCCACGCTTACCCAACTATATTGCCTATTCCATGGCCATTACCTATTGTGCATGAGGAGAAGTAGAAACAATGGATCGAAGGATAGAAGATAATTTGGAAAGAACTTGAGCGAAGATTGTAAAATAAATAGGTTGGGGTGTGGGACTATGGTCTAAGGTTATCAGGTGGCGCCCCAGAGTGAATCATTTCATAATGTTTGTAAAATAACTGATAATAACTTAAAGGGGAACAATCGCGAAAATGAAAATTTAATATAAGCTTCCTCATACTGAAGTAAGAAACTTTCTAAATACAATCAATTAAAAATTCTGCATTGTTTCTCAAATAATCAAGTTTATCTTCACTATTCCTGTCTCAGCATCTGTTTCTCCTCTTCATTCAGGAGTTGGGTGTCAGATGAATGATCCAATATATCTTATAGGGGGGCTTCCTTTCCTAGCAGATGTATTAGAGCTCACTCAAATAACTGATTACAGTACAAACAAAATCTAACAAAATAACTGCCATTTGCACAAATTCTGCATGTAGAGAGACAGGATTTCTGGTGAATAGAGTGACCACTAATACATCTTCTAGGAAAAAGGAGCCCCCCTATAACATATATTGGATCATTCATCTGACACCCAAATGCTGCACGAAGACAGAATGAAAAGAAACAGATGCTGAGAGAGGAATAGTGAAGATAAACTTGATTATTTCAGAAACTGTACAGAATTAGAAAGTTTCTTATTTCAGTATGAGGAAGTTTATTGTAAATTTTCATTTTCGCAATAGTTTCCCCTTTAAACAATCATTTTATAAAAGCCATGGGCTGCAGTAGCCTCAAGAGGAACGGTTTGGGAGAGAAAACTGTATTAAACCATGTCAGTGCCAAGAATAGGCGTCAAATTGCTGTTAATGCTATACTATACGGTAATGAGGAGTTGAGCTCCACTCATACAGTGGGGGTTATTTATGAACACTGGGCAAATTTGCCCATGGGCAGTAACCCATGACAACCAATCAGATTGTTGCATTCATTGTTCTGCTTGCAGCTGGCTTTAAAAAGCTAATCACTGATTGGTTGCTATGGGTAACTGCCCATGGGCAAATTTGCCCAGTGTTGATAAATGAGCCCCATTTTCAGAGTTTAGATGGTTGGATGCTGGTGCCACTCTAGTTCTAGAATAGAATAAGTACATGTGGGAATATGAGAAGATGCACCTAAATACTGTGATTTACTGATAGAGTTCCTTTACTACTGTTAGTATTTATAGGTCACTGTTTCTAAAGGCATGAGATGCTTATTTAGGATTAACGACAGAAAACGACAGACAAAACCCTCCTCTTCCTGTCAGTACTCCAGATAAAATGAATGAATAGTGCCGTAATGAAAACACACGGAGCTGTGACAGTATTTTGTCTCCGAGTTACACCTATGAGCAATCTGTATGCATTGAATACAGCACTTTTCATTTATTCCCATCAGTGGTGACAACATTTAGGGGGTTATTTATCAAGGTCCGAATATCCGAACCTCGAATAATTTGTGGTTTTCGGAGGGAAAAAAAACAAAGATTTTTTCGTAGTCCGATGGTCTAAAAATTCAGAATCCGAAACCCCGTCATCTAAAAGCTCTCAAGGTCCCGTATAAGTCAATGGGGAAGGTCCCAGTGTCTGCGCTGATGTCCGTACTGATATCAGATTAGAAAACTAAGATTTTTTTCGTAGATTTCTGAGTTTTTTGTGCAGAAACCACAAACGATTCAGAGTTTTCAGGGAAAGCTCCAAAGTTTGGCCAACTCTATTTTTTTGGGCTTTTTTCTTCATAAATAATATCCATTCGGGCAATCGGAGTTGCTTGGATTTCTAACTTATAAATACTCAGATAAATTCGGACCTTGATAAATAACCCCCTTAGTCTTTTGCTGTTCTCTTCTGGTGGTCAAAATCCCCATGTGCTATAGCCCCGAAGAGGGTTCAGTATAAAACCGGCTGTGCCCATTTACACGTCACTATGTTTGCATACATCTCATGTGTATCTAAAGTGTAGAACTGCAATGCCTTGTGAAATATTTGCTAATGTGCTTGCCTTTGTACCTATTATCTATTTTTCTTCTCTTCCCCCCCATTCTTGTTCCGCTGCAGAAATAATTCATCAGTTTATATTGGAACAGCAGAAAGGAAACAGAGTACCTCTGTGCATCAATCCTCAGTCTGCTGCTTTTAAAAGCTTTATAAGGTATGTCACCTTGACTAGTAAATCCTCAATTGGCAGGGCCGGATTTACATAGTGGGCGCCCCTAGGCCCACTGACGTTCATTGCCCCTGTCTCCTCCCCTTTATTTGTGCAAATTTTCATAATCTGGACTGGAGCAATGGGGGTTTAAAAAATTATTGTATCTCCAGTGCATCCCCAGTGTTTTTGAACCAATGTGGGTGTGGTTGGGTAACATGCCGCCCCCCTAAAATCCTGCCGTCCTAGGCCGGGCCTAGGTGGCCTTTCCACAAATCCGGCCATGTCAATTGGCAATAAATAGCTTCATGAGGCAGTTGTGTTCCATCTTTTTCTACATTGCTAATGGACTCCTGACTATGACATGAAGTCCTGTACAGTGAAATATAAGCTGTGACATATTTACAAGCAGACCTCATCTTTTATTATCATATCACAATGTTTAGTATGCACAGAAAATTCTTTCTCTCAATATCTGCATTAGTAAATATTAAGCATGGCTGCTCTTTATTTCTCAGAAGACCTACCCAGGAGACTCTAGTACATGCGTATAATCAATAGGCAACTAAAGGAGGTGGACAATGCCTGGGCCATGGCAAGCAGTACAGCGACTCTCCCCCATATGTATCAATCCATAATAAGAATTTCAGTGCTATCAACAGATAGAAAGTAACATCATCTAACAATGCAGAAACATTACAGCATTCTCTTATTTAACAATGGCAGCAAAATAATACATTGTGCCCAGCAAAGTAATTAGCAAATCACTAGAAGCTGAACGTTTTACATAAGGAGAGAGAATTTCGTAGTCTGCGCCATATCAGAAATACTCAGTGGGGCTTCAGCTGTTTATTTGAGTAGTCTCCTTCAAGTTGCAAAGTAAACAATAGCTGCTGTATTACACTAAGGGTTAGTCCACATGAGGAGATTCGGGGAGATTTTAGTCACCCGGTGAAACTTCGGGCGACTTCAGAAAACTTCAGCATTATAGCTGATGGGAAGAAACGAGAAGGCAGTTCGGGGAGATTGTCGCCCAGAAGAAAGAGGCTATTAGTCGCCAGGTGACTAAATCTCCCCAAATCTCCTTGTGTGGACTAACCCTAATGTGGTTACCTATGAAGGCCAATGAGTAGTGATGGGCGAATTTATTCGCCAGGCATGGTGAATTTACACACTTCGCCAAATGCAAATGTTTTTGCGAAACTGCTGAGAAAATTCAAAATTGTCGTATGTCTAAATAATTTTGACGCCCATTGACGTCACTTTGCAAATTATTTGGCGTTTTGCAGATTTTTTTTTGGCGAAACGGGAACAGATTCGCTCATCACTACCAATAAGACCTTTCATGCCAAGCGCTTTAGAGCAATGATTGTGATCCCTTCCCAGAAACATGACCATCAGCAAAGGGGAAGGGAACCAGCAGCAGCACTTTATATAAATGGAATGTTCCAGACGTCCCACCAGTTGATCCTAAAGCTGGGACTGCCATTAGAATCTCACCATATCTTGTTGGGCTATATACACAGAGAAACATTTATTTAAACCTATATGCCCTCCATTCACAGTTGTACATCTTAATGGCTGCGGCCTAGAACCCTGGGTTTATAGCTGATGGGGGAATATAATAAAAAATGTATATATAAAAAAGAAAATGTGCAAAATGAGGACCCTATGTGCAATTTGTTATATAATATTGTTTATTACGCTGCTAATTTGAATTGCTTAAAGCCCTGCTTTAATGGTGGGACCTGCTTGAATGGTGGGATTTTATTAGTGAAACATGATGTTTGGTTATAAACAAGCAGCAGCTATACTATATTAATTGAGCTTAGTTTCTACATTACTAACAAAGTCATGACTATTTGGGAATCTATGAGTTGGGTATGGGACCTGTTATCCAGAATGAACCTGGCATTTTCTGGATGAGGGATCTTTCCATAATTTGGATCTCTATTCTTTAAGTCTACTAAAATATCAGTTAAACATGAAGTAAACCCAATAGGTTGCTTTTCCCTCCAATAAGCATTAATTGAAGCTTAATTTGGATCATGTATATTGTTTTATTATAGAGAATAATTTTTTTTTTTAAATGTCATTTGATTAAAATGGAATCTATAGGAAATGGACTTCCTGTAATTTAGAGCTTTCTGGATAATGGGTTTCTGGATAACTGACCCCCTTCCTGTATTTGAATAGGTGAAGGGAAGATATGCAAATAATGGAAAATGTAGACTCTGAATCAGTGTGATTTCTAATCGGGAGCTGATTGTTTTATCTATACATTGCAAAAATCAACTTTAGAGGCATAAGTGAAATGTCTGATAATTGTAATCAGTGCAGTGTCATCCCACCGAGGGCACACAGGCAGATTTGGGGAGATTAGTCGCCTGGTGAAAAATCTCCTCTTCTTCAGGGTGACTAATATCCCCGAACTGCCTTCCAACAGCTAAAATGAAAATCAGTCGGGATGGCACTTGGAGAAATTCATTTTCTGAAGCCGTCCTATGAGGAATCTTCGGGCGACTTCGGAAAACAAATTGATCCAAGTGCCATCCCTCTGGCTAAAATGTAAATCGCGGGTGGAATGGCACTCGGAACGATTCATTTGAAGGAAGGGAAGGCAGTTTGGGGGAGATTGGTCGCCCCGAAGAAGAGCAGATTTGTTGCCGGGCGACTAATCCTCCCGAATCTGCCTGTGTGCCCTGACCCTAAATCCTCCTGATAGTGGAAGCAAAGGCAGAGATCTGTTTACAGGACTGATCTTCCCCTTCCCAAATAAAGCAGCAGCACGGCTACCCTGTATGGGATTTACTGCATCAGAATTGTACCTACGACTTACGTACTGTTTCTCTTCCAGTTCCACTGTTGCTCAACCCTCTGAGATGCCTCCATCTCCACTGGTTTGGGAGTGAGAGTGGAAGACTTACTACTGACGACCATTGTGTAGCTTTCCACTGGAGTCTGGGAATTGCAATTCTGGAGAGTGATTGCGCCTGTACTGTAATCTAACAAATTAAGATTAAATCTACCAACCACTATGTGTAAAAAGGTATATCATATTTAAGACAAAAGTGGTTACTGGTGACTTTCAGCTCTGCCGTTGGTGGTTGTTCTTCTGAATGGATCAAACTCAGAATTGCTTATTTTATCAAATATATGATGTTTTAAGGCTCAGAACAAATTGCACCAAATGATGTAATAAATGGATTTTTTTTGTAGAGGGTTCTAGGTTTTTAAATATTATTTTATTTATTTTTTTAATTAAAGCGTGGCTGTGTGCAAAGCATTTTTATACTGAGCCATTCCAAATAAGACGACCCCCTGAATTTTCTGCTAATCCAAGCAAAGAGTACGGAAAGAGAACGTGTTCTGGAGACCAATCACAAAGTACTTCCCATGATGAAGAATGACCAGGGGCTGACAATGTCTGTAGCTTGACGTCCCTTTCCTAGTGCTGCACTAGAAACAATGTTATTTATATGTTCTGAGACCAGAAGGCTTTCGGCGGAGAGGAGTGCATCTGTGACTAGAGGGAATGGAAGTTCTCCCTTCCCAGTATAAATATATAAATTATATATTCTATTTTTCTTAGACTTCTTTTTTTTCTTACCTTGAAGTCCTGGGCATGCATCGTTTCCATCTGTGTAAATAGTTCCACTGATCATCGGCCATTTGTAAAGGTCCTTTTTAATGTCCGGCTGTATAAAGGCGAGATAGCTTGCACATTTTAGATTTGAAAAAAAAAAAAAAAAAAAAAAAGGTTTTTGTGACTCCCCCCACCCCGAGCCCCACCACCTCCTACACTGGACAGCTCAAAAGCAAGGAAAGGCGGCAACCCTGAGAACTGAGGGAAAACCTGTGTTTGTGTAGGCTAGCAGACATGGAAATGTCACAGCTAAAGAAATCGTTTACTTTCCATCTTATTTTTAACACTGAAATCTCCGGTGTATATGTATATACAGACACAACTTAAGGCCTCTACCTCCTGGAGTTGACAGCTCAGCTTGTTTCACTCCAAATGATTATTTTTTAGCTTCAGTGTGCAGACTTGAAACTTGAATGTTCCTTCCAGTTTTTCTATGAAAGCATATTCCACTCGCGCAACACAAGAAGGCAGAAGATCACTCTCACCGTTATTAAGGAATTACTTTGGATCCCCCCCCTCCCAGAAAAACAAATCAACATGTTGGTGGTATATGTAGCGTGCTATTAACTGCTACACTTATTGTCATTTATCCTAGAAGAATATTTTATTTTTGATCCTGAACAAGCTGAATTAGATAGGAGGACAATAAATTAAACCTAATTGGATTTTTTTTTTCCCCTTCAGTTCCTATTTTTTATTTTTTGTTTCAAGCTTTATTGTATGGGAAGTTTTTGTTTTTCAACTTCAATGAAGTCATTTTTCTTTTGCTGTGAAAACCAATGTGCGTTTGAATTCCAAATATCAGAGATATGAAGTCTTTCTTTTTTTTTTTTTTTCTTAATTACTTAGTATTCTTTTTTATGAAGCGGCTCCTTAAACAGAAGACGCCCTGACGGGAGTGTTTTACTTTTGGGTGTAAGAAAATAGGTGTCACCAGAAGGAAACGATAAGCAATATGGAGCCCAAGGCTGAGGAAAGGTGAAACCTGACAATGTTGATTTGAGATACTTGCTGGTCACTTTGTAAAATGTAGATTTGAAGTTCAGTGGTGAAAACATTAAATGTGTCATTTAAAAAAAAAAATTGATTTGTTTTGCATTTTTTAAATACCTCTCCCAAGAAGATGTGTATTTTAGCATGTCCAGGTTTCCATAGATTTGTATCACTTTATCTCCGCCAATTGCATCTCAAAGGGAAATCTGAGTTAATTCTTAAGCTGGCCATACACTATAAGGTCCTCTCGTTTCATGACATCGCCAAACGAGCGCATCTTTCCACGATATGCCCACCAATACAGGCCTATATTCCGACCGTCTGACCCTAGGATTACAGCAAGGAGCAATGGGGCATGACGGGTCGATCGGTTGAAAAATGAAACCTTCCCAATCGATATCGTGGCCAGCTATCTATCAGGGAGACCTATCAGAAGCCCCCATACACATGCAGATAAGCTGCCAAATTGGTCTAAAGGACCAATATCGGCAGCTTTAATCTGCCCATGTATGGCCACCATTACTTCTTTTAAATTTGAGGCATAGGAAGAGACTCACTGGGCCCAGTGCAAACTGATCCAATAGTTGGGACCTAAGATCTCAGATCACACCGAAGGAGATACAGGTGGTCGGGTCATTTCTTGATGTGATCCTCGCTCAGACAGGGTTTTCACCCAGGAAGCCTTTCAAAGGGCCCCATGCACGGAGCTTTTATGGGCTTTGTTTGGCCATCTTTTGTACTACTTTATCTATTCCACCTGTATTGCCAATACCTTTATTGTCTCTTAGTTTCTGTTGCTCTCACAGTAGTCCTGTAGTCTACACCAATCAAAAAAAAGGAGCTCCACACAATATTGGGTATGGATCCCTGAAACTGGACGAGTAGCAGCACTATTTAATGCTGTTCTTATATCTACCAGGGAGCAGTTATCTTATGGCGGGGAGCTGTTATCTGGTTACCTTCCCATTGTCCTGTTGTTAAGATGCTGGATGGGGGGAGGGGGTGACCACTCCAACTTGCAGTACAGTAGTAAAATGTGACTGAAGTTTATCAGAGCACAAGTCAAGTGACTAAAGGCACCTAGGAAACTAACAACATGTCTAGCCCCATTTCAGAGCAGAAGTCTGCTGGAGCAGCATTAATAAATTATGCATTTTGAAAAAAGTTTTCCCGTGACAGTATCCCTTTAAAGTTTGCGCAAAGGCTAAAAGAAATTGATTGATGCATAAATTAGATGTATGCCTTGAAATTGGGCTTAATGGCAGATGCAAAAGCTGTTAAAAATGTCCCTCCTTTGTGGGAATAATAAAGAGATTTGAAGAAATAATATTCTCTGAATGTTTCCTGATCACCTGACGATCAATGAGCAGAGCTAATCTTCAGGAAAATGTGGTTCTTTTCTTGTTATAGGTGCAAAAAAAAATAACTGGGGAAGAGGGTGGTTTGATTTTACAATAATCTCTTCTGTATCTCTAAACACCAAGGGAGCAGACACTGACTTTCAAGAGATGGTGAAGCCAACCTACTACTTTTATGCCTTGTTGCTTTATAACCTTTATATTCTTCAAGAAAAGCTGGCACAAACTTCCAAATGAATCAGTGAAGTGCAAATGAACCAGATCAGCGTCAGCTTCCTGTATGTACAGAATAGAAGTCCATGTTGGCGATCCCTTCCAACGAGGCAGCAGAGGAGAGAGACTTTTAGCAGCAGCGACCCACAGCTTATATGGTCTGTAGCTTCATAATTAACCATTAAAAATAAAAAAGATGATTTACAAAAATGTCTTTCTCACAGTCTATTCAATATGTTGGCGCTATATATAAATACATGTTAATAATAATTAAGGCTGTTTTAAAGGTCAACATCCCCTTTAATCTTTCTAAATACAGGGAGGACTGCCAAATCTGCAGGGTTCTCAAGTCATTGGGGGACAAGCTTGGTCAAACACGAATAAAGGAAATACTTCACTGTCGGGGCCAACTCCCCAGAACTAGGGGTAAGTAGAAAAGGCACAAGTCTAGAGCACAACAGTGCTGTCTATCACTAGTTTGGGCCCTAGGGGAGGGAAACTTCTGTACAATATGTATCCAGCTGAGTGATCCTCAGCATTCGCACATGCTGGAGAAAAGCATTGGTCACTTGTATGAGGGGTGGCTTGCCTTGGTGCTTGACCAACACAGTAATTTCCTAAAGTGGCCATAGACATAGAGACCTGGTCATTTGGCTCTCCTTGATATGTCCACATTGAATTGCCCAATATTGGGCTGAACCGATCGCGGGCCCTAGGGCCCAACGATCGGATCATACCGATCGAGATTTGGCCAACTTTCAGACAGATATCGATCGGGGAAGCCATCGGATGGCCCCACACGAGCCAATAAGCTGCCGACTCGTCGTGAGCTGATAGTTTACATTGTGCCAACATAAAGCCATGTCCTCTGTTTTAAGTGCAGTTCTGCAGGAAAATGTAGGTGTAAGGTTACCATTTAAGAATTAAGTACTGGTCCAACATTTACAGACTACAATTTAGCCAAAAAAAACCTAAATGATCTTCAGTGACAAGCTTCAATCCAAGCAAACCTTGTGTGCGCCATCAATAAGGACATCAGCTGAGTATCCAAATGTAAATTTTCAGTCTAGACTACAACTGTATAAAAAGCTGTGATGAACCTCTTCCTATAGTTGCAGCTGTCCCTGCTGCTCACTTGTTCAGTGTGAATGTGTGGCTCATACTGACATTATTGCATTATTGTTATTATTATTGGCATTATCAAGTTGCTAAGAAGACAACAAAAGCACAGCTGAAACATTGTGGTGTATATATATATTATTTTATAAATCAAGGCAAATTAAATGTACACAAAAAAGCATCCATATAAAAAAAAAGTTTCTAAGCAGATCCCACCGAGGGCACAATATAAACATATTCACATATCCACAACACTCCAAGCAATTCAACATGTACAAATAAAATATATAAAATGAGAGACACTGAAAACCAATCGAACTCCAGTTTCAGTCAAACACAACTGACTGACATGTACCTACATAAATGCTACCCATGGCTGCTGTTTGGCTTTTTCAATACTGCAACAGGTGCACGGTGGGATTTTTTTCAAAACACTATACAAATTGAGATTTTTCAAAGTGGCAGTAAAATATAAAGGCAAAGTTTACATTTATAACAGCCACACTATTACAAAACGGCACCGTTTTCATCTCTGAAGAATATATAGTTGTCTTTCTCTCCAATGGTGAGACTTGTTTTCAGATGAGTAGATGTGACATGCTGATCCCCATACATACTATAGCTGCTGCTAAATCTACATGGAGCAAAGATATTGCTCTTCTTATGGCTTTTTCTTCAAAGGCGATGTCAAAAATATGAATAGAAAATGAATCTTTATAGACATGCAGAGAGCCCAGTCTATAATTTCGCAGTGATGATTCAAGTGGGTGAGGTATAGGTGAAAAAAGGGTTATATAACCGTAGTGCACCATCATAATTTTATTTAAATGATAATCCCTGCTAACATTATGGTTTTATTTATATTTGAATTGTGCTGACTGGCTGTTACTGATCCATGACTATTCATTGCAGGAAATACTGAAGTCAGATGGGTAAGTCAATATACACACACGCTCCTTTGTATACATTAATGTGTCCAACATCTAATAACTGTAAAAATTCAAGCATTTAGGCATACAGAGATAGAAAGTATAATAATACATTTTAATGTTTAACAGTGATTTAAAAATAGTGTTTGATTCTCTTAAAGCTTCTACACCGGTTACTTGCTCGGGAGAAATTCTGGTTTTGCCGTTTTTTTTTATCCATGAAATGTCTGAAACTGCACAGAAGGAATGGTCGGGAGTCCAGGAACGTTAGAAACAAAATGAGCAAGTAATATTAAGGAATGTTTAATTGAAAGTCCAACGGTATTGCAATGAAATGTACGGGGGGGAAATAAAGGACCCCACACAGAGTCAGCCAGAGCAATACGCTTGTAACTGATGCTATTTCTGGAGGTTAAACTGATCAATAAATTCATGTTGCTCAGCTTCCACTTTACACAGTGCGTCATATTCTATTCGGTACCTGAAAGAAAGGAACAATAGAATTTTTTGTCCGGGAAGCTTATAAATGTGGCTGTAACATTTCCCAGTATGTCCTACATACAGTAGATCTAGACACACCCATACAAGTTCATGTAATACTTCTCTTATGTATAATAAGCACTTTTTCTATTTGCACATTTTTAGATTTTTTTAAAACCAAGATCCAACCCACCTTTTTACCCATTTGAACCTGCTAACCGACCTGCAATTGCTTTATCCTCTCTGATCCCTAACCAGCTGCCCACCATTGCACAAACTAGTTGTTTTCCGATAGATCACCAGAAATAATGACTTTTTTCAATTACTTTCTATTTTGTGTGTCACCGTTTTTCTCATATTGAAGTATCTTTTTTCACCTTCTAAAGCAGCTCTGGGAGGGGGGGTCGCCGACCCTGTAAACTGTTCTAAATTGATACATTTAGTTGATACATTTCTTATCTTTTTCCCTGCTGAGCAGAATCTCTGGGTTTCATTACAGGCAGCTGTTTGAATGGATACAATAGTTGCTAATACTCCAGAGATGCTGCTGAGAAATGTATCAACTAAATGTTGCAAAATTGTAACAGTTTAGAATCTGCACCTGAATTACTGAGCCGTAGGGATGGGCGAATTTGACCCGTTTCGCTGAAATGTCGCAGACGCCCATTAAAGTATATGGGCGACAAAAAAATAGACGCGCGTCAAATGTCGCCCATAGACTTTAATGGGCGTCTTCGCCAAAAATTCTATGAAATGTCGCAGACGCCCATTAAAGTCTATGGGCGACATATGACGTGCGTCTTTTTTTTTGTCGCATGCTGCCATACAAGTCTATGGGTGTCCTTTCCGTGGCGAAACAAGGCAAAACAATTCGCCCATCCCTATTGAGCTGCCAGATTGAAACACCAGAGACAGGAATATATTCAACTTTAAACTTAGATTTTGGAAAAACAGTAAAAAATAAATAATGGAAAGTGATTCAAAAAAAGTCTTTATTTCTGAGGAACAATCTGAAAACAACGGAACTGAAAAATGTGTTTGGAAGGTGAACCCCTTTAAAGGAGTAAAATATAGATATAGAAATATAGTGAAGAGCTGAAACCTGACCTGCATCAGAAAATCCTACATACAACCTGCCGGGTACCTGCTTTTTTTGTGGGTAACCTGTGGGTACCCAGCCTGTTGCTGTTGATGTGCTCAGCACCAAGCTCTGGATTTTTCATAAAGAGCACAGGGGGAAGCAAATGCTTCTAGAATGAGCGCTAAGGGGTGCAACTCTTGCACCCCCCTGGGATCAAGAAAGACCCCTAATATATATATATAGTCAAACTCTGATTTCATGTTTTCCAAGAAAACGGGGAAAATGTAAACTGGGGGTATAAAAAATTGGATGTTTTCTGTAAAAACAGTATAAACTGTTAAAAATAACTATAATAATAATAAAATACAAGAAAAATCACATTTCCAGGGGTTTTAAGGAAAATGGGGCAACGTTATTATGTAAAATGCAGGAAAACATACTTAAAATCTCAGAAATGTTCCCACTGAAATGTAAGAAAATCGGAACAAATGTAAAATGCTAAGACATAAAAGCAGGGGTTGATTGTATGTATATACACAGCAGATAAGAACTAGCCTGCTATTTATCTGCCAGATACCCTCACAAGCAGCCATTTTATATCTTATAGGGTGACCCTGTCTCTACTGCAAAAATGTATATATTACATTTGTTTTATACTTCCACAACCTATACCAGACTGTGCCTTGTATTCACTAACGTCCCATTCAAACTAAATGCTTGACTTTATATCAGAGAAATAGCCCAACTCCTGCCATCGTCCTTCTATGATAAAAGGCTTATCCAGGAACTCTTGCTAATCATGATAGTTGATAGAAGAAATAACGGAGTTGGTGGAGTTATTATTTACACAAAGCTACACTATGCATACCCTCATGTGCTCACCTTACACACACACACTAAAGCACAATGAATACAATTATGTTTATTCAGAAACAAGATTTGGACACTGGTAATACATACCTTTCTAGTTGCATTTTCTTCTCTGCTATTAAGGCATACAGTTGCTGCTGCTGGGCTTCTCTTTGCTTTGCTATAGATTTTAATAAGTTCCGGGCACCTATCGCCTTTAACAAAATAAATGTTATTTTTAGACAAACACTGTGCAGTGGGATCATCCAGCACTATTCAAGATTCCACAGGCTTCATTGCTAGGCTCTGTGTCCCAGGTATATTTCTAGCAGAAGAGCAGCATGACAAACAAACATAAAGCAGTTCAAATACCATAACAGCTTTAGCACATGGGCAGATTTGGGGAGATTTAGTTGCCTGGCGACTAATCGCCTCTTCTTCGGGGCGACAATCTCCCCGAACTGCCTTCCTCCTGCTAAAATGAAAAATGGCCTGAGGAAACTTCGGGCGACTTCAGAAATCGAAGCGCCGCGAGTGCATTGCCGCAGGCAATTTTTCATTTTAGCAGGCGGAAGGCAGTTTTACAAAACTATTGTGAATATATAATATTCATAACTATATATGAATATGGGTAAAGTGCAAAAAATAAAATCAAGGAAACACTTCTTTTTAAATTAGTTTTAAGAAAACGAAGACCTCATGGTCTTTCTCTGAGAAAACTGCGTTTGCCAAATCTGCAAGATCTGTATGATCTCCCATAGACTTGCACAGGTTTCCAAAAACAGCAGGTTAAATGGTTTCTCATAGAACTGACCATTAAGGGGGTTATTTATCAAAGTCCTAATTTATCTCAATATTTTCTACTACAAACTCCGATCAAATCCACTCGGGTTTTTTATGCTTATTTATTATGACTTTTTCCCGAAAATTTTCTTTGTGGAAAAAAAAATCAGATTTTCACGACTTTTTTGGTAATTTTCACCCGAAAACTCTGGGAATTGCACAAACCCAGCATAGATCAAAAAAATCATTGGGACTTCTCCCATTGACTTACATGCAACCTCGACAGGTCTGAGATGCCAGATTTTCAGATTCGGACTTTCCATTCTCGGGGTTTAATAATTTCTGAAAAATTCGTGATTTTTTAAAAGTCAGATTTTATTAAAAAACAAAATCACAAATTTTTCGTGATTTTTGCATTCGGAGTTTAGTAAATAACCCCCTAAAGTGTGTGCCACTGTGAAAGGGACCTACGTTTATTCGCTCCATTTGGGTAAGGATTGATGCGAATGAGGCATAATCTCTGTAAAGTGCTGCTGCATATATTATTATATAAATAATAAAGCCACGGTGCAGAGCACATGCAGACTCTGATTTCTTAAAAGCCGGTTCTTCAATTACTGCATCAGATTTGTTCTGCATCTTACAAGTTTATTTTTCTGTATGGTAGGGTTAATTCCAGGGGGCATGCCAATGTTAAGGTGCCTAAAGGTGGCCATAGACGCAAAGATCCTATCGTATGAATCGAGGATTCATATGATTTTCGGACCGTGTGTGGAGAGTCCCAAAATTTTTCGTCCGGCGGAGATCGGACGTTTGGTCGATCGGACAGGTTTGATTTGGTCCCGACTGTCCCACCGGAGCCCATTGCACTCTCATCGTAATCCGATTACCCCCGATATAGCCGTGCCCGTTAGTGGCATATCGGGGAAAGATCGGCTCGTTTGGCGATGTCGCCACACGAGCGGATCTTTGCGCCTATGGCTACCTTAACTTAAATGGTTTCACAACTTGTAGTAAGTAGCCAGAGATGTAGGCATGTCAATCAATCATTCTAAGCAGCCCTTGAGGGTATTTCAGACATAGGGGAATTTTAACAAAAGAGTATTTATCAATGGGTGCAAGTGAAAATTCACCCTTTGATAAATATGCCTTTTAAAATCCCATAGAAATGAATGGAGAGTTGCGGTATTTCACTCTAGAGGACTGTGGCAATCTCTAACTTCACTCTTTGATAAATATACCCCAAATGAGTGGATGTGATCAGCTTTCACAAGAAAAACGATTTTATTTAAATTGTTTAAACATTTAATATCCATACCTTCATCTTCTCATTTTCAGTTTCTTTAGCTAGTTCATCGACAAGCTCAATTAGTCCACCCACTACTTTCTGAAAATGTCCTATTTCTAAATGAAAACAAGGAGGAGCAAGCCATTGTTAGTATGTATGAAACACGTATTTGTATCTGACACAGATATGCAGCCTTTCAGCTGTGATCTGCTATAAAAGGCAGCTGACAACAGGGCTATAAAAGTATTCCCTATTTGAAGTCATGGATCCAAGAGAAGCTAAGACAAGTAGCGTCAGCATTCTTACCTAAAATACCTCATTTTAGTGCTCCTGCAAAAAGCTGGGAAGTTAAAGGGGAACTATCATGAAAATGAAAATTGAATATAAGCTTCAGCATACTGAAATAAGAAACTTTCTAAATACTGTTTCTGAAATAATCAAGTTTATCTTCACTATTCCTTTTTCAGCATCTGTTTCTCCTCATTCTGTCTTCATGCAGGAGTTGGGGGTCAGATGAATGATCCAATATATCTTATAGGGGGGCTCCTTTTTCCTAGAAGATGTATCAGAGCTCACTTTATTAAAATCACCAGAAATCTTGTCTCTCTATATGCAGAATTTGTGCAAAAGTTATTTATTTGTTAAAATTTGTTTGTACTGGAATCAGTTATTTGAGTGAGCTCTAATACAGCTGCTAGGTAAAAGGAGCCCCCCCATAACATATATGACAACCAACTCCTTAAAGGGCACCTGTTACCCCCAACCAAAGGTGCTGGCTAATAGAGCCTGCATTCCGGTTGGGGATAACAGTAGGTTTTTTTTTAAAAAAAAAAATGCCCCCCGCCAGCGCTACACTACCCGCAGAGAGATCTGGTCACTTGCTTGTGCATAATGAACAGCTGCCCCGAAATTGCTGATTATGTCGCGTGATGTCACATGTATTATGCGTATGTGAGTGAGACAACATGGCTGCTCGCACCAGGAGCTCCCTCCCGGTGGGGGTAGCGTAGCACTGATGGGGGGCATTTTTTTTTTTAAAAAAAACTACTGTTATCCCCAACCGGAATGCGGGCGCTATTAGCCCCAACCTTTGGTTGGGGATAACATTTTTACCCAACAGGTGCCCTTTAATTATAGTTCCCTTTAAGGCTTCTGTAGCCACAAAACTCAAACGGTGCAGGAGAATATGGGGGTCTAGCTGAACATTCCTTCTACGCACAGTATGACAAGCCTACATGGCTGGAAAATTAAACGGAATCACATTCTAAATAATAGTTCTGGTACATTTTACATTTAGTAAACTGTGTTTCAAATTGCTGTATGCAATAAAGCATTCTACCATTTCCAACCAAGGGGTATACTGAATAATAACAGACTTACTGTCTACAAAATCTCGGCATTCCTCCTTTAATTCGGTTGTTTGCTGGGACACATCTGGATCCAAGATACGCAATTTGTTCAGCTCATCAAAGTGCAGCCCTGCTTCAGATAAGGAGTCCCTGGCCATTGCTGTGGGAACAGCAGGAAGAATATTTGGTTAGAGGTTTAATAGTGTAAGTTCTTCAATCAGTGCAGTAGCCATTTTGAAATCACCACCAGGTAACAATGCAGAGAGTACAGTCATTCTGTTTAGGGGTTTTTTTTATTCGCTTTACTTTTCTATGAATCTTCAGTGTATATAAACTTATAGAAACCTCTCCTCAGACTTAAAGGGAAGTAAAGTCTAAAATAGAATAAGGCTAGAAATGCTGTATTTTGTATACTAAATATAAACATGAACTTACTTCCCCACAAGCCTAATCAAACAAATAATTTATGGTTTCAAAGTTGGCCACAGGGGGTCACCATCTTGTAACTCTGTTAAACATCTTTGCAAGACCAAGACTGTGCACATGCTCAGTGTGGTCTGGGCTGCTTAGAGGTCGTCATAAATTACTAAAACAGCACAAGTCAAATAATATCTTACAGAAGCTGATACAGAAGCTAATACAGTTTATTTCCCTGTTCTACGGAAAACCAACAAAGCTGCTTGAGTTCTGAATGGCTGAGAAGTAAGGCTCCCCCTGCTGTTCATAAGTATGATTGTTTCCTTGCAGAGCAGTTAGGTACCATCTGATAATTCTCACCCACAGCAGTAAATGAAGGGAGAATTTCACTGCATGCAGTCAGGTTTCTTATAAAAAAAAAAATTTTAATTAAAGTATATTGGATTAAAGAAAGTAAAAATTGGATTTTAGTTTTTTGCCTCCTTTATCCCCTTTAAGGGGACTCTGTCATGATTCTTATGATGTATTTTTTATTTCTTAATTACACTGCAAATAATTCACTCTACAATTTAAAATTTAATTCCTGAACCAGCAAGTGTATTTTTTTTAAATTGTAATATTGGTGTGTAGGCAGCCATCTCAGGTCATTTTGCCTGATCATGTGCTTTCAGAAAGAGCCAGCATTTTTAGGATGAAACTGCTTTCTGGCTGTTGTTTCTCCTACTCAATGTAACTGAATGTGTCGCAATGGGACTTGAATTTTACTAGTGAGTGCTGTTCTTAGATCTACCAGGCAGCTGTTATCTTGTGTTAGGGAGCTGCTAACGCGTTACCTTCACATAGTTCTGTTGTTAGACTGCTGGGGGGGGGGGATTTGGGTTTTTCCCATGACAGTAACCTTTAAACAACAACAAGCATTTTGGAAGGGGGGATGCCACAGAAAAAAAGGGACGGCTTCACTTTTACCAAGACATAACCAAGAATAACTAAACATCTGTCAGCTGAAGGAGTAGCCATGCCTGAAATACATGTATTAACTAAAACTTTCTGTGAAGCCTCTGCAGTTTTCTTGGTAATTGCATCAAGCATTAATGCAGCGAGATTCCATAGTGCATTATACTAAAATACCACAAACTAAAGAATGCAGGACAAAGTTAATGAACATACCAATTCATTATTGTATAGACTTTTGGATGATTTTAATTTTTTACACTTTGATGAGTACGTTGAATTTCTGTAAATAGGCAAATGTCATGAAAATGGAGTTGGCTCTTACTGGTTAACTGATCATGTCAAAGACTTTGCATGCAGTGGTTTCAGAATTCTAGGGTTCAGGCTCCCCTTAACTTTGTTATTTGTTTGGCTGCACCCTAGCGCCCCTATTATTCATGTGAATTTATGACAATCATTCTATATTCTGCAGTTATTTTCTTTCTCAACACTGCCTGCTTCTGATCTAGCACTCTCTAATCTCTCGGGAACTCCTACATGCGGCCCACAAGTCTGCTGTTCTCAGTCATCTCAATGTGCCCCTGTTAATGTGGGGACCACAACAGCATTCAGAGGCAACAATATATGGGTTACTGATGGCATGCACAACATTTGCTGCTTTCCTTTCTTCCTTCCTTAAATAAGCGATGTAATTGACACCAGTTTATACACAGAATGAATGAGCTCACTAATTGAACGCCACACTGCTATCATTCGGAACAAGCTATTGTTATTTTGAACTCTGCTATTATTTGGAACAAGCCTCCATTAATGATTGAATTACACAGAATCAGCAGCATGCAAGTCATGACTGTTGGTTTTCCATTACTCTACTACACCTAATTATAAATTGCCATGTAGATATATAATTTCTACCAAAAACCATGATTGATCAGGTTAGTGATGTCGGGCTGCTATTATTCTCAACCCAACTGTGAGAGAGCCATTTTGTTTTACTCAACAAGATGATATATTAATTTATTTCTAATTTAAGAACGGGTCAGTGTAATACATCTTTTACACTTTAGATGCCGCTGTGAATGAACTCCAAGCAGGCATCTATATCGATCTATATCCAACTCTGACATTTCCAGGTCAAAGGGCTGATGTTAAAAGTGGGGCAAAGAACATTTTATTAATTATCTATTCAGGAAATTGGGGGGGCTGCCATTATTCAAAATAGCTTATTATATATTGAGTATTATAAGGCATGCTGGGAACTCAGCAGCATAGATTTTGGTTACCAGGAAACAAATAAAACCATACCTCCCAACTGTCCCTTTTTCGGTGGGACAGTCCCTCTTTTGACAGGTCAACCCGCAATCCCTCATTTGTACTGGAAAGTCCCTCTTTTCTATGCACTGAACAGCCAGAAAAAGAAACAAAGTTTCTCACTTAAAGGAACAGTAACACCAAAAACTGAAAGTGTTTTAAAGTAATGAAAATATCATGTACTGTTGCCCTGCACTGGTAAAACTGATCTGTTTGCTTCAGAAACACTACTATAGTTCATATAAACAAGCTTGTGAGTAGCAATGGCGGAAATTGAAAAACGGCTAAATGGCACAGGATAGATAATGGATAACAGATAACATTATGTTCTACAGAGCTTATCTGCTATCTGCTGTGTAACTTGAGCCTTTTCTCCTTTGAATGGCTGCCCCCATGGCTACACAGCAGCTTATTTATATAAACAATAGTAGTGTTTCTGAAGCAAACGCTGCAGTTTTACTAGTGCACGGCAACACTGCATTATATTTTTAATACTTTAAAACAATTAAATTTTTTGATGTTACTGGTCCTTTAATTGGCTTTTAGCAGAGAGCCCAGAACAACTAACAGGTACAAATAAGATACTTTGTAACAATTTTGAGACACAAAAACACAGTTTAGATAAGGAGAAATATTTTCAAACTTTCATAACCTGCCAAATTTTGTAAAACAAACATGGTAATTAGGGGGTGTGGCCACAGAAAGGGGTGTGGTCCAAAAAATCGCTGCGCTACGTGCGGGAAAAAAAATTTTGTCCCTCTTTTTATTTCCAAAATGTTGGGAGGTATGATAAAACCACTACAAATAGGCTACAAGTCTCTGAGCCACTTTGTGCCCCATTGGTGCCACAGAAATGTTCCCCAGCCTGACTTATCCTAAACTTGACTAGTTAGTAGCTTAAAGGAAAACTATACCCCCAAAATGAATACTTAAGCAACAGATAGTTTATATCAAATTGAATGACATATTAAAGACTCTTACCAAACTGGAATATATATTTACATAAATATTGCCCTTTTACATCTCTTGCCTTGAACCACCATTTCGTGACTCTATCTGTGCTGCCTCAGAGATCACCTGACCAGAAATACTACAACACTAACTGTAACAGGAAGAAGTGAGGAAGCAAAAGGCAGAACTCTGTCTGTTAATTGGCTCATGTGACCTTACATGTGGTTTGTATGTGAGTACAGTGAATCTTACGATCTCAGGGGGCGGCCCTTATTTTTTAAAATGGCAATTTTCTATTTATGATTACCCAATGGCACATACTATTAAAAAAGTATATTATTATGATAATGGTTCATTTACATGAAGCAGGGTTTTACACATGAGCTGTTTTACTCAGTATCTTTTAATAGAGACCTATATTGTTTGGGGGGTATAGTTTTCCTTTAAGCCTAATACATTAACAGCATTACCAATCTGTCCACTTCAGAAAGAAGACAGACACAGTAACCAGAACATTCATCTTTTAAATGTGATGGAAGACGTCAGTGTGAGTCATTAATCCCACCTTGGCTCCATGCAAGTCTAGGAGTGTCCCAGCCTCCTGCCCTCCAGCTACTGTAAATCAAACTGCAACTCCCAGCCCCACCACTGGCTGCCTATGAAGCTGCCAATCAGCAAAAGCTGCACTGTGTTAAAAACTGAAATCTCTGAAGATGCAGAATGCCATACTAAGGGCAATTGTTCAAGTGCTAGTAACTCATAGCAAACAATAAGATGTTCACAAAATGCCACTTCCTGGTTGTAAGCTAGAAGTAGCTAACTCCGTAGCAAACCATCCAACTCTAATTGTAGTCCATGGAACTGTCGCGTTTTCTGCCCTATACCAGTTGCCCTTACCTCCCAGTCCTTTCCAGCTTCAGCTGCCACGGATACAACTCGCCGGTGTTTACAGACGTCATTTCCTGGGACACAATGTGCCTTCCATAGTGACAAAGCGGAAGCAGAACCTGTAGGCGCCATGTCACGTGACATTATTCGCTTCCTATTTTCCACAGCGAAACTGAAAAAGGGAAACAGATGTATATCATGCATTTTAATGACTAAAGGGATTATACGACAGGTGCCTGGTTTATAATGCCGTCACACTATGTCATTGCTCTTTTCACTTAAAGAGTAATAACCGTAAATAAACATGTCAGCTGGAATCAGCCTTCTTCCTCTCCGCGAGGTTCTGAGCCAAAATCAGGAGCCTATCAGCGAGGGAGAGACAGTGTGGCATTCTGGGAGTTTAGTGTTTCATTACGCAGGATGCGTAAAGTTATTTGGCTGCGGCGTGTGACCCAATAGAATACTATTACACTTGCCGGTATCCTCTGGCGCTGGGCAGTTCCGAGAGTAAACCTGCTCTATATAGCGCGGGGCGGTTTCTGTGGCAACTATTGCGGAATTGACCTCAGCCTGTGGAAAAGATGGAGGGACCATTTACAATGCCTAAATAATTTCATTTTTTTTTCTTTAAAGAATAAGTAAACTTTAAAAACAAGTGAATGTAATTGATGAGGGCTATTCTAAGCACTTTTGCAATGTACATTCATTATAATTTTAATAAAAGGTATTAAAGGATACACGTCCTGTTAACATGAATTCATTTTGTTACAACAGCGCCACCTGCTGGTCATGTTCCAACCAGTCTGACCATCAAGTACTCAAGGAAGTTGTCAGGAGAAAGAAAGAGGCTGCCTTTTTTTCTCCTGACAACTTCTTTGACTACTTGGTGGTCAGACTGGTAGGAACATGACCAGCAGGTGGCGCAGTTGTAACAATTTATTTATGCCTCTTTGGCAAAAATGGTTCCAGAAGCATAGGCAGCGAGGCTGATGAATGCTGTGTTTTTAAAATGTGCCATTTTGTGGATATCTGGTTCTATGGAGAAAGGGAGAAATCCATCTGCAGAACATCAGGCCCAGGTAGAATAGGAATAAAACACACACAAGCAACTTGTGCTGACTGGGATCTTTCCAAAATGTGCATGTCTGCAATTTAAACGGACTCTGTGATAATTTTTAGTGTAGTTTTTATTTCTAAATTACACTGTTTACACTGCAAATAATTGGTGTGTAGGCAGCCAACTCTCAGGTCATTTTGCCTGATCATGTGCTTTCAGAAAGAGCCAGGCTGTTGTTTCTCCTACTCAATGTAACTGAAGAAGTTGCAGTGGGACATGGATTTTTACTATTGAGTGATGTTCTTAGATCTGCCAGGGAGCTGTTATCTGGTTACCTTCCCATTGTTCTGTTGTTCGGCTGCTGGGGGAGGAGGTGATATCGCTCCAACTTTCAGTGCAGCAGTAAAGAGTGACTGAAGTTTATCAAAGCACAAGTCACATGACTGGGGGCAGCTGGGAAACTGACAATATTTTGAGCCCCATGTCAGATTTCAAAATTAAATATAAAAAGTCCATTTGCTTTTTTGAAAAATGGATTTCAGTGCAGACGTCTGCTGGAGTAGCACTATTAACTGATGCATTTTTTTTTAAAAAAAAGTATCCCTTTAAAGAGATAATTACCAACACAGGGTGCTTTGGCTTCCTTATACTGTAGGAATATACAGTGTAGCTGTGCCTGCAACCTACTAACCTCGCTGTACAGACAAATCACAAATTCAAATTAACAGACAGCTACTCTGATACACAGTAGAGCACTATTGAGCTCTTTATTGTGAGTCCTATCTCATATTCGTTGCATTCAGTTGATAGTCACAAGATAGAGACATGATTAGCTTTGATTCTACCTCCATTTGCATCACCCTTGCACAGCAAACCCCCTGTTTCTTGACTGTGGGTCTTCAGAAGTTGGTGAACTACAGCTCCCAATATTCTTTACTATAAAATAAAGAGAAATAGCATGATGTAGTTCATAAGTATAGGAGAAAGCACCCCAATGCACTCTTTGATTTGTTTGTTTAAAAAAAACAAAAAAAAAAACAAGGTTGTAGTCTTGAGTCTTTTCCCCACTCTGCTTCCTTTACATCAAGTAAGTGCTGCATATAAAATAGTCGGAAGCAAGAAGACTGATTTATCTAAACTGTGATTTCCAGTTTTTAAATCACGAGGGGCCTCCCTTGGGTATTGTAGGAAGTATGGTTCTATTGAAATCAACTGTAACAGGAATTTTCACTTGCTGAATTATTCCCTGAAGTGGCCTGATTATCTGATATATCAGTTATTTGTTGGCTGGATTACATTCAAGTGATGCCATATGAGGAAGTCTGTAAACTCTTTCATTCAACAGAGGTGATAGAAATCATAAGTAGGAGCACATTATTCCCATAGATAACACTGCATTGCAGTAGAAATGCAACATTGATGTGTAAGGGTGTTTAACCCAATTATTCCAGCTACAAGCCAACCTTTGTAAAGTATGTTTTGGTCTCTGCACTGTTCTGCAGGATTACTGGAAAGAAGAGCTAAAATGTTATTGCTGTTTTCATTTTTCCTGGTTTATCTGGATTCTCTTGTGTTTTCTTATGAACATTAAAGGAGAAGGAAAGGTTAAAACTAAGTAAGCCTTATCAGAAAGGTCCATCTAAATATACCAGTAAACCCCCAAAGTAATGCTGCTCTGAGTCCCCTGTCAAAAAAACACAGCATTTCTTTCCTTCTATTGTGTACACATGGGCTTCTGTATCAGACTTCCTGCCTTCAGCTTAAACCTCATTGCCCTGGGCAAGAGCATGCTCAGTTTTCTCCTCTCCCCCCACCCCTCCCTTCTCTACTGTAATCTGAGCCCAGAGCAGGGAGAGACTCAGGCAGGAAGTGATGTCACACGACATTAATACTGCAGCTCCTATTCTAAACAAATAGAGAGTTTCAAGAGCTTTTTACTCAGGTATGGTAAAACATTCTACAGAATAAATATAGCATTCTAGCTTGCACTATTGCAGCTAATCTATTGGCAATAAAATGCCTCCGTAGCTTTCCTTCTCCTTTAAAGGAGAAGGAAAGGTTAAAACCAAGTAAGCCTTATCAGAAAGGTCCATCTAAATATACCAGTAAACCCCCAAAGTAGTGCTGCTCTGAGTCCCCTGTCAAAAGAAACACAGCATTTCTTTCCTTCTATTGTGTACTCATGGGCTTCTGTATCAGACTTCCTGCCTTCAGCTTAAACCTCATTGCCCTGGGCGTGAGCATGCTCAGTTTGTTCCTCTTCCCCCCACCCCCCTCCCTTCTCTACTGTAATCTGAGCCCAGAGCAGGGAGAGACTCAGGAAGGAAGTGATGTCACACCCCATTAATACTGCAGCTCCTATCCTAAACAAACAGAGAGTTTCTAGAGCTTTTTACTCAGGTATGGTAAAACATTCTACAGAATAAATATAGCATTCTAGCTTGCACTAGTGCAGCTAATCTATTGCCAATAAAATGCCTCCATAGCTTTCCTTCTCCTTTAATGGCTCATTTAACTGTCTGACTTACTGTTCATGGGTCACAGAGCAGTGAAAGAATGATGAAATGGATCTGGTTTCAGTTGCAGTGTTATCAACACAATGGTTGTACAGTACAAAGGTTGCCGCTAGTGATGAGTGAAATGGCGAAAAATTCACAAAACAAATTGGTCAATGGTCGCCAAAATTTTTTTTTCTGCGCAACAATTTTTCTCACTCCATCTCAAACATAATTCCCATAAACCTGTGTAGAAGCATTTGATCCAAAATTTCCATAACTGACCTTCAGATTCAGTCCCCATTTATTGCATTGGTTTGAGCCAAAGTGTGGGAGCCTCTGGATTAATGCATTTGTTTGCTATCATTGCAGATTCTGGTTGGAATAATTTAGCTGCTAACTACAAGGGTCCTTGTTGTGCACCATCCAACCACGGAGGCACACGTGAAGCCCACAGTGTGCAGAGTCGTTGTCTATTTGCAGAAAGAAATGTCAGGAGACAAGGAAGGTATAAAGTCTTTTTATTTTCGATAATACAGTACAGTTATAGGATCCGTTACCAGAAAACTCCAGAAAGGCTGTCTTCCATAGACTCCCTTTTAGTCAAATAATACAAATTTTTAAAAATGATTTCCTTTTACTTGACCTTGTACTTGATCCATACTAAAATATAATTAATCTTTATTGGAAGCAAAACCAGCCTGTTGGGTTTATTTAATGTTTACATAATTCTCTAGTAGACTTAAAAGGATACTGTCATGGGAAAACATGTATTTTTTTCAAAACACAGTGCAGAATTCTGCACTGAAATCTGTTTCTCAAAAGAGCAAACTGATTTTTTTATATTTAATTTTGAAATCTGACATGGGGCTAGACATTTTGTCAGTTTCCCAGCTTCCCCCAGTCATGTGACTTGTGCTCTGATAAACTTCAGTCACTCTTTACTGCTGTACTGTAAGTTAAAGTGATATCACCCCTCCCCCCAGCAACAACAGAACAATAGGAAGGTAACTAGATAGCAGCTCCCTTACAGAAGATAACAGCAGCATGTTAGATGAAAGAACAGCACTCAATAGAAAAATCCAGGTCCCACTGCGACACGTTGAGTAACATTGAGTAGGAGAAAAAACAGCCTGCCAGAAAGCAGTTCCATCCTAAAGTGCTGGCTATTTCTGAAAGCACATGACCAGGCAAAATGACCTGAGATGGCTGCTTGCACATCAATATTACAACTAAAAATAAATATACTTGCTGGTGCAGCAATGACATTTTATATTGTAGAGTGAATTATTTGCAGTGTAAACAGTGTAATTTAGAGTAAAAACTACACCATAAAAATCATGACAGAATCCATTTATGGTATAAAGATCCAAATTATGGAAAGATCCATTATCTGGAAAGCCCCAGGTCCTGAGCATTCTGGATAACCAGGCCCATGCCTGTACAATTATTAAAATAATTATAGTACCAGCACTCTTCTCTTTCATGAAAGACTCTACAAACACCATTTCTCTCCAGATTTACAGCAAATCACTTAGAGACATTTTATAAAGCTGTGTAAAATGTGTTTCTGGAATTGAGATTCAGCACTTCACAAAACACACTACACATCGCAGTTCTTATGGAAAAACTGCACAGGTGTTGGAAAATTGAATAGAAACCATTCGAGATGGTAAAATGATTTTGTAGGCAAATTTACAAACTATACTGGTTTATTCACAAGATACACTTAAAGAAGAATTCTTAATTATAAGGACTTGGCAGACATACTTTTGTAAATAAACCTGCAGAGCCTTTACATTTGCAATTTATGCCAAAAGGAAAAGTGGCAGCATTAAAACCAAAGCGTTATAAATAGTTTTTTTTTTATATTGTGCTAAATACAATACAGTTTGTATATAAAAATTAAATATAGGCTTCCTGTTTTTATACCCTATATTTTTTACGTTTTTCCATGATTATCTAAATGGCACAATGAGAGAATGTACAATATATACAATATATTTGGCTTAGCAAGAGGTGCCTACAAATCCCTACATTTTCCCAACAGTTTTTTTTTTTTTTTGACACCGAAAAGGTACAAGCAACTGTATACTGTGCAGTATACACATAATATGCCAAATGCTAGCACCCTTACAGATGTGTTGTTGGTACACTAACATTCCTTTCTATAGTGGAAATAACATAAATCTAAGGAGACGTATACGTACACTTTATTTTACACATTGATTTCTTTTTTCCTTTTACAGGTTGGATTCTTATTGACTGTTGTGGAAAGCATTTTGGGAGCATTTTAAACTATCTTCGAGATGATATTATTGCTCTTCCAAAAATCAGACATGAAATCAAGGAGTTAATGGCTGAAGCCAAATATTACCTCATCCAGGGTTTGCAAGATAAATGCCAAACAGCATTACAGGTGATTATATAAGCCTAGTTTTATTTTGCATCTACCCATCCACTGCAGCATAAGCGTGGAAATGCTACTGTATATACTGAAGGGGTCACTGATCAATGCAAGTGCAGTGAGCAAATTTGGATGCATATTGCCACGTGTTTACCCATAATGCAGCATTTTTTGCCCATTTAAAACTGCATTTGCATGCAAATCACTGGAAGCATGCCTGGTATGCCTGTTGCAACTCACTTTGGGATCCCTGCAGGTACTGTTATCCATAATGTTTGGGACCTGGCGTTTTTCGGATAACGGATCATTCCGTAATTTGGATCTTCATAATTTAAGTCTACTAAAAAATCATGTAAACGGTAAATAAACCCAAACAGGCTGGATTTGCTTCTAGTAAGGATTAATTATATCTTATTTTGTATCAAATACAAGGTATTGTTTTATTACTACGGTGAAAAATGAAATCATTTTTTAAAATTTGGATAAAATGGAGTCTATGGGAGACAACCATTTCATATTTCGGAGCTTTCTGGATATTGGGTTTCCAGATGACTGATCCCATAACTGTACTTCTAGGTCCAACAAAAGTTACAAGATTGAATTATTAGAAAATATAAGGAAGTGTGGGAACATGTATGGATACAATTACCATAATGAATTGCATCAATATGTTCACTCAGTTGTGCACACTTGCAAAGAGTACGTTCATTAATGCCTCCTTATATGTAACAGGTCAAATTAATAAATTACACCTGATATGCTATCACTGGGATTTGTCCAAAGAAAATCCTCCATTTGATGCATGCTTAGACTGTAAGTAAAACATGATTAGAATGAAACTTTTTTAATCATTACTTGGATCATAACATCTTCTGAGCTGGAACGATTTGTTTCAGCAGAAAAAATATTGTCTGAATCTTTTCTGTCCACATACACTCTGCATTGGGGAGCAAAGATTTGGATGAGGAATATTTCACAGCGTCGCTGCTGACCTGCTTTGAACACTGATATCCCATATCCCAGAACAGTTGAACACATTCTGATCAATTGACAGCTTTACCAGCTTTGATAAATGTATTTTTTATTTTATTATTTCTTCACCAGAAAGTTTTAATAAGTGGAAAAATAGATCAAGTTGTTGAGAATCCTTCTAAATTCCTTGTGCAATGTTTCATATATCAGCCCCATGGAGTTTGTATGTTCTTTCCATGTTTGTGTGTGTCCTCTGCTGAAGCTCAAATGAGGCCTCACTGTGGTTGTACTCATTATGTGAGTGTAAAACTTGTCTGTAAGTACTGATATTTCTTGTTCTTATTTAAGCTTGTTTTCTGCTTTTCAGATTACATTTTAACAGGACTATGTATAGTAAATTGCAACAATACCATATTAACTCTTGATTGATTTTTTAATTTTAGGAGAAGAATGATACATATGAGGCAGTCTGTAATATTCCTATTATCACATCCCCCAAAGAAGAAGAGAAGCTTATTGAATCATCTGCCAAGGTCTGCTATGTACAGTTTAATGCCAGCAAAAGTGGCCTGTTTGTGTATAAAAGCTACTTTTTTCTGTTTTACTAAATGTATCAACTTCTATTTAATTAAATCTACTGCAGACAATAGATCAACAGATGATGCAAGATAACAATTAATACAGTGAATATACTGGCATACATATGCAAGTAGGAATTGGTTGACCAATTCTTGGTAGTATATGAAACGGTGTTTAGTGAGACGAAGGGTTATTCTATTTATTATTATTACTATATTCTTTTACTACTAGGTTTTTGCAAACCCACGTGTATTGCCTATCCTATATCTTCTTTACCTATAATTTCTGCCTTGCCAAGATGTAGTATAATCTGTAATATGTAGGCCATTGTAGACATCCAATTTAACTTGAATTTCCAACAGCCGGTGGTAAAGCTGCTATACAACAGAAGCAACAACAAATACTCTTATACCAGGTTGGTTGTCTTTTATTCCATTGGTTTTGGAGCTCTTCTGTGTGTGTTTCATTTTATTAATTCATATTTGAATATAGGTATTTTAGGTTTGCTATACTATGCTTCTTTGAAAGCAGACAGAGACAAGAGGTCCTCTGCACTCAACTCCTCAATATATTAAAGGATGTATTTTTTATTTCTAAATTACACAGCAAATAATTCACTCTACAATATAAAATGGCATTCCTGAACCAGCAAGTGTATTTTTTTTAGTTGTAATATTGGTGTGTAGGCAGCCATCTCAGGTCAATTTGCCTGGTCATTTGCTTTCAGAAAGAGCCAGCACTGTATGATAGAACTGCTTTCTAGCAGGCTGTTGTTTCTCCTACTCAATGTAACTTAATGTGGATTTTACTATTGAGTGCTATTCTTAGATCTACCAGGGAACGGTTATCTTGTGCTAGGGAGCTATCTGGTTACCTTCCTGTTGTTCTGTTAGGCTGCTGGGGGGGGGGTGATATCACTCCAAATTGCAGTACAGCAGTAAAGAGTGATTAAAGTTTATCAGAGCATAAGTCACATGACTGAGGACAGCTGGGAAACTGACAATATGTCTAGCCCCATGTCAGATTTCAAATTAAATATAAAAAGAATCTGTTTGCTCTTTTGAGAAACATTTCAGTGCAAAAGTCTGCTGGAGCAGCACTATTAACTAATGCCTTAAGCTACTAAAATGTCCACCCCTTTAAATAAAACAGGGATTGTTTGTTCATATATTGCAATATATTCAATTAATGTTTCAGGTGCCACACAGGGCACAATCCAGAAATTACAGCTCCTGCTAGAGGTATGGAAAGGAAAACAGTGTTCTTCAGCAGCAGATAAGCATGTACTCCAAATCTTCTCTGATTATTAGTCTACTGTCCTGCACACTTTTAGAACATTAGAGCAGGGTATGTATTACAAATGGAAGTGTGTGGAAACTGCAGCTCTGTTGAGTTAAATATAGCACAGTTTTCAATAGAGTTTGAGAATGGTGCATGGTGTTGCAAAAATCCATAATTAATAGTTGTTCATATTCAAACTCTCCTCAAAAAGTAAAAGTGTAGTGTGTTTGTGTGTATATGCATCTCTGATTACAAACAATTTCAAATAAATGTAATTACTCACAGAAGTATTTACATTTCCAGCAATTCTGATGACAATCTCCTGAAAAAGCTTTCCTTCCGCTTCAATGGTCGCGTCTTATTTATGAAGGATGTGATTGCTGATGAAATTTGCTTCTGGTCATTCTATGGTCAGGGTCAAAAGTTAGCAGAAGTCTGCTGCACATCGATTGTTTATGCCACAGAAAAGAAGCAAATAAAGGTATATGATTTTACACTGATTTAGCGTTCAGTTCTTCTAGGGTACATTCTGGATTATGTGGATTCTTATATCTTTAGTTTGCTTGCTATTAAAAATTACACATTTTAAGTTATGCCAATGAAAACCAAATTCTACGCATCTTGTTGCAGCATGATTTCATGATTAATGGAATAGTAAAGGCAACATTTGTAAATAGTGGAATAATGCGGCACCTGATTTAATATACCAAAATTATCTTTATTGTCTGCCACAAGATTACCCATAAACAACACTTTAACAGACCACCTTCCCTTTAACATTAAGATAAATACATCCACCTGTATGCCTCTAACTCTAATCTCAAAAATGAATTGCATTATACTGTTCTGGGAGCCATGGAATATGAATAGGAAAGGGTCCGAATAGAAACATGAGTAATAAAAAGTAGCAATAACAAATTTGTAGCCTTACAGAGCATTCGTTTTTTAGGTTGGGTCAGTGACCCCCATTTGAAAGCTGGAAAGATTTAAAAGGCAAATAATTTAAAAACTATAAACAATAAATAATGAAAACCAATTTAATTAGAATTGGCCGTTCTATAATATACTAAAAGTTAACTTAAAGATGAACCACCCCCTTTAAGAACCAAAGCAAATAATGTAATGAATGTAGTTCAAAATGATGTTTTCTTTGATTTTGCAAACAATTATTTTTTGGGTTGACATTCCCTTAAACAAAGTTCTTGCAATGTCTCCCACTACGCTACATATTGCCAGATTCATTTCATTTTTACTAGGTTTGAGCTAAAGTTCATTGTGCTGCCCCAGCAGTTAAGGTTATTTGGGTTAGAAAATATATGTTTAATTGCTTATGTTTATATGCATACCCATTGTTATGCTGCCACCTAGTGACCAAAGCTATTCAGCAGGCTCCATATTTCCTTGTTTGTATACCCTCCTCCTATTCCTTCCTTATGTGTGATGTCAGTTCCTCCCATAATCCTCTTGTGTACATGGAAAAAGTACAAGATCTTGTATCAATGAAATCTTTTCACCCTTAGGTTGAGTTCCCAGAGGCACGCATCTATGAAGAGACGCTAAATGTACAACTATACAAGACCCCTCAAGTACTCAAGTGTTTAATCATGTGCTGGGGGTGCTGTGTTATCCAAGGAGAAGAGGAGGCATATGGATTTAAGGGTATATCTTAATTTGAGTATTTTTTTCACATATGAGTGATAAGTGATATCCCTGCAGTGAGCATCAACTATTTGTTTTTTTGGTGTGCTATTAATGTGGACATGATCTTGTGGTGACATGGGCGTGGTTTAAAGTGGGTGTGGTTTAAAAAACAGGTAGTGGTCAACACTGGTTTCCCTTATCAGGCCCTCCACTATGTAGGCCGGAAAAATTACGGCCCTCTGGACCACAGAAATTGGACAGCACTGACCTAGAAGATCTCAAATGTTTATCATTGGGAGCCAAACCCTGCAGCGAGTGCTTTATTGCCAACCTGCTATTTGCAGTGATTGTGTGATGTACATACAAGTGAGAATCCAATAACACCCTAGTCTTAATCTTTTTCTTTTTTTAATTAATTGCTTGTTTTTATTTTGCAGTTAGGGTTATTTAAATGTTCTGAGAAGTAAATAGGAATCATGTTTTGCTTCTTGGTGTGGTTGACTTGCACAGATGCTATTTCTGGTGTTTATCACCTCATCTGTTATTGGTAACAGAGAAGCTGCAAGAGTTGCCCTTTTCATATAACTTTATTAGGAAGGTCCTACAATAACACAAACATGGTTGGGTCTCCAAAATCTACAGATTTCGCTTATTAATGGCCTTAATAAGTAAGAAAATACAACATTAAACATTTAAGCAGCATGTAGAGTTTAGCTGTGTTTTGTTAGTTCTTAAATGTTGGGCAGTTGTAGCTTCCCAGACAGACTTTATAATGTGATACAGTATTATGGTATGGCTGATCTCAACACATCTGGCATGATATATAAGAGGTGGCAGGCAAAGTTTGCCCAGGTTTAGTTACCCATAGCATCTAAAGTTTGCTTTCTTGCAGCTGGACTGGGAATTCTGCCTTCTGATTGGTTGCCTTGGGTTACTAGAACTGAAGCAAAATGTGCATCCTGTATTGTATCACCCCATAGATAGGAGGAGCACCTCATGTGAGCTGTTCATTGGATACAGGGTTGGCCTCTTCCCCTCTTTATTTTGCACGAAGGGATGCCCTGTATATAATGTAGTACAGGTATGGGACCTGTTATCCAGAATGCTCGGGACCGGGGGCTTTCCTGATAATGGGTCTTTCCGGAATTTGAATCGTAACACCTTAAGACTACTAGAAAATCATGTACGGTAACTATTAAATAAACCCAATAGGCTGTTCTTGCTTCCAATAAGGAATAATTATACTTTAGTTTGGATCATTTACAAAGTACTCTTTTATTATCACAGAGAAAAAGGAAATAATTTTTAAAAAATTGGATAATTTGATTAGCATAGAGTCTATTGGAGACTGCCTTTTCCATAATTCTAAACTTTATGGATAACTGGTTTCCGGATAACGGATTCCATACCTGTACTGATATGAGAGCTGTCATGGAGAAAATAAGACGCAACTAAATCTCCCCGAATCTGAGCGTGTGTCTCTGCCCTAAGGGTGAGGACAATTTGAGAGCCACATCTTTGCAACTAAAAAAAAGGGGGGGGAGTCACCCTCTGGATGTAGATAACACAGAAATCGAAAATTCTTTGGTGATCCACCTCTGTGTGGATCAGCCTTTCAACTGTTGCTGTTTTCAAATAACATGAAATGATACCATGGAAATACAGGGAATAATATGCTTTCTGCTGTAACCCAGAAGGATACTAGAAGCAGACCATGGACCCCACAGCAAAATCATTTTAGCGTAAGTAAATTAATTAAGACAGATGGGTCTACCGGCACAATGGTATACCTCAACTGAAAGTGCCTCAATCACTACCAATAGTGAACACGACTTTCTCCACATCTGCTCTGTCTCATTCTGGGAGAGATAAATCTTCTGTCTGTGGTTTTTTCCCAGTCACGCTGGCACAATATATACAGACATCACACCAATATCAACTTATTTACAACATTTCTTTGCATTTGATTTGGACATGAAGGCGACAGTGACAAATAGGGATTAAGACCTTGTCATTTTTATTGGCAGACATTCAGTATTTAATTACAGCACAACAAAAAAACTCTGCTCTCTTTTCTTTTATGAAAAGAATCTGCTCCAAAAGGAAGAGAAAAAGGTTGATATTAAATTGCACTCATTGCCAGAACTTTCCATCTTTTTCTGCTTAAATCTAATCAAGTAAAAGACTGAGCACAGACCTTTAATAAAAACGGCAACTTTAATACAGCTGAAAATGCCTGGAGGCGGCGTAATTCCAAAAATTTACTTAATTTAGCGAGAGCTGCTAGCAGATGTGATTTATTTGTGCATCTCGAATAAAGTTTACTGTTTCATTTCTCTGTATTGCCATATTATAAAGAAACCAAGGAAAGCCATAAATTTAAGTAACTTATTTTTAGTCGCTGCAAAGTGAGATAGAAGTTTTTTTTTTGGTTTATTCTCGACTAGCCATCTGCCCGTACGACTGAACTCACAAGGCAATTCACAAGGGGAAATCTACTGTGTAGATTTCATAGGCAGCAATTAAAGGGATACTGTCATGGCAACATTTTTTTTTTTCAAAATGAATCAGTTAATAGTGCTGCTCCAGCAGAATTCTGCACTGAAATCCATTTCTCAAAAGAGCAAACAGATTTTTTTATATTCAATTTTGAAATCTGACATGGGGCTAGACATTTTGTCAATTTCCCAGCTGCCCCAAGTCATGTGACTTGTGCTCTGATAAACTTCAATCACTCTTTACTGCTGTACTGCAAGTTGGAGTGATATCACCCCCTCCCTTCCCCCCCCCCAGCAGCCAAACAAAAGAACAATGGGAATGTAACCAGATAGCAGCTCCCTAACACAAGATAACAGCTGCCTTGGTAGATCTAAGAACAACACTCAATAGTAAATACCATGTCCCACTGAGACACATTCAGTTACATTGAGAAGGAAAAACAGCAGCCTGCCAGAAAGCATTTCTCTCCTAAAGTGCAGGCACAAGTCACAGGGGCAGCTGGGAAATTGACAATATGTCTAGCCCCATGTCAGATTTCAAAATTGAATATAAAAAAATCTGTTTGCTCTTTTGAGAAATGGATTTCAGTGCAGAATTCTGCTGGAGCAGCACTATTAACTGATGTGTTTTGAAAAAAAATGTTTTTCCCATGACAGTATCCCTTTAATTAATATATATATATATATATATATATAAGGAATAACTTGTTGTTTTGTATTGTTTTTATTTAGATTAAACCATTTATTTAGGTTAAACCATTTAAGTGCCAACAGAATTTCACATTTCATTTTCACTCAGTGCCAGACCTTGTTTTGAACATTCTATGCTCTCTTGTTTTAGTCGGGGATTTTTAGTTTACCTAGGAAAATTATAAATCGCTTTATTTTTTTTTTCAGGAAAACCTGAGCTCTAAGGGGCTTGTTGCCTTCAGTAAATCTGCCCCTTAGAGCTCAGGCAGCGACCGCTTCGCACACATCGCACCACTTCGCCAGTTGCAAATTGGCTACCACTAGGCTAATTCACTAATATGCAAAGTTGCACCCTGGGCACTGAACGCTGGCGACTTTTCAATAGCGTTACTTCGGCTGTGCAAGCATTTTATAGCAAAGATGTGCTAGCGTTGGTTTGTGCCTAGCGAAAATTTGCTAGTGATATTGCGCTTAGGTCAATATGCATACGGCGGGTAATTTAAAGTATGGAGGTCTTTATTATAAATTTATTATAAATATTGGTGCAAATGCTAAAAGTTACCACTTTTTATTACAAATGTCCAGGGAACCTTAATAAAGGCAAGAGAGTTAATATAATGCCCTACACATGAGCCCACTGTAAAATGAATGTTCCATATGTTATGAAATGTCTGGAGAAAACCGGTTACCCAAAAAAAGTTTGTCAGGACTTTTGCAGGCAATTCCGCTTCAAAAATTGAAAAGTCGGCAGCGTTTTTTCAACTTTAATGCATTTTCGGCACACAGGATATGATGTAAGTGACAAAAGATTGAGGAGGATGTAGCTTCTTTACAGCACTTCGCCTGGTCTGAGGTATCGAAGCCAACTCTGGCGAAAGAGGTAACGTTCCATAAAATCCACATTTTACTGAATTTGCGGAGTAACTTGGTGGGAAAAAAAGTCTTGATTTTAGTGGTTTTATTGGATTTTAGTGATTTTTATTACATTCTGTCCTGTTCTTAGTGTTCTTTGTTACTTATTTTTGCCCAAGGAAATTTTGCTTACTATATATCCATGTGGGGTTCTCTGTGTGTCTCATAGTTTTGTAAAGATTATGGGGCAGATTTACTTAGGTGCGACGTGGCCAATGTTAGTGACAGGCACAGACTTTTTCATCCTTTTTATTATCCTTTTGGCCGTTCGCCAGAACGAAAAGTCGCCTGGCGATAGAGTGTGAATGACCACTAGCGCTGATCTGTTTCGCTAGCAAATTGGCGTCTGTGTCTGCTGAAATTGGAAATTGACAAAATCCTTGTGGGCAGCAACACTGACAAATTGTTGTTAACGTTGGCCAGTTTGCACGTTAGTAAATCTGCCCCATAATCTTTACAAAACTTTGTGGTACTAGAGAACCCCAAATGCATATATAGTAAGCAACATTTCCATGGGCAATAATAAGTAACAAAGAACACCAAGACCAGGACAGAATGCAATACAAATCACTAAAATCTAATAAAACCACTAAAATCAAGACTTTTTTTCCCACCATGTGCAATCAACAGTCAGAATCACATTTTACACATTCTACTATTCTGCTCAGTTACAGTAATGTAACAAAAAATGAACTGCTGCTTAAATTAACTGCTTAAATAATCTGGTTTTCCTTGCACCTAAGACAGTATGGAGGGGAGTCCAAGGGCAGCCACAGCACTTGCCCCTCCCTGGACTTGTACATAAAGCATATAACACTTTTTTTTTTTAATTACCATTAAGAACCTGAAATAAGCTTAAAAAAGACTTCTCATGGTCAGCACCCCTTAAAATACTGGACCATCCCAATGCCTATTCTAGCAGTCCGGTTTCACCCGCCCCTTCCCTGCTCCTCAACTGTGTGAGGAATGAGAGTAGAGAATCTCCTGATGAAGCAGCTTCTTTCCCAGGGCAGATGTGTGTGAATCTGTGTGAATGCCAGTGTATGTGCGTGTGCAGTAATGTAACTAACCCCTGATGGGCCCGGGTGTAGCCTGTGCAGCCCCCCCCCAAGTGCTGTTCTGGAGTTTGTGTCATTTATAGAATGACAATACTGTACATGTGCAACACTTACTACTTTATATATTTATAGAAAAGCTGTTGTTAGGTTTGTGTGGAAACCAAAATATGGGTACAAGTAATTTGTGTAATATATTTTCTTCCTGCCCTCCCCCCCAACAATGACGCAGGGTGATGAGGTTGAGTGGAGTTTTATACAGTATGTGAGTAGATGCTGGGGGAGCGCAATGTGATACCTAAAGGTTCCTGGGGGACTGCAGTGAGATTCATACAGTGCTGTGCAAAGCTGCCATCACTAATTATGGGACATTATACTAAATTAGTAATGACCTCCCCCTAGGCGACTCATTTTTAGTCCACTGGTCACCTGGGTCCACTGAGTGATGGGACCCCGATAAACAAATAAATAAGCCCCTTCCATACATAGTCATGCCACTAATCTGCCCAGCCATGTACTGATTATGCCAAAACTCTGTAATCTTATCCCAATATCTTTTCCGAAAGCTCAACACCTTTTGTGATCAGCGTGCACTACCTTCTTATCTCAGGGGTCCTTTCTGCTACATAGCCCCTGACTACTGCAGCACCACCAGCTGGTGCCTATAGTAGCCTCTGGGAAGGGTTGTGGCTATGGGATAGCAGGTATAGTAGGGAGAGATGGTGCCTATAGTAGCAGTGGGGATAATAGTCTCTAGAAAGGGACTGTGGGACAGCAGATATAGTAGGAAGAGATGGTGCCTATAGTAGCAATGGGATAATAGTCTCTGGGAAGAAGCAGATGTAATATGTTAAGTAAATAATGCTAAACGTCAGACATGATGGGTGTATCATTGTGATATGATAGTAGTAAGAACATGATAAAGAACATGATAAAGTGCAGATGTGCTCATAGAGAAAGAACAATTGTTTAATTTAATTTTTAATTAAATACACATTTGAGGTGCACATCATGCAAGTATATGTGCCCATATTGTTGCATATATCTTATGTTTATGCTTGAAATTAAATATTATAATGCAACAAAGTGTATTTTCTTTCTTTGTATAGCCACCAGCAGATAAGTTAAGAGTCATCCAACCAAGATTCTGCGCTGAGACTTCCAAGACGGATAAGGTGGAAGGCTTCTCTGATGTGGATTCCAACTGGAGTAAAGCCTTTTCTGTGCTAATGTGAACTAACATCAAACTGCCTGTACCGCAAGAGATGACGGCAACGTAACATCCATGGCTAATTTCATCGGTGAACATCAGATCTACTGTCTACTGCAAGTGTTTGGCTCTTCAGCAACAACACCACCACCACACAGGATCATTGGAAGAAGAAGACAAACATCATTGACGGCTACGTCACAAGAAAAGAAAAGCTGCAAGCTGGATTTTCCAATTGGATTTTTGATGAACTTCCTTTAGAAGAAAACATCAAAACTGAACATACAGTGCACTGTACAACATCAACGTTCAGTATATTTTCAAGTTCTTTATATAGGGTAAGTTACAATATAATTGAATGTTATGTTTATTTCTTTTTCATATATTTTTCTTTCTCTAGCTTTCTTTTTCACACTAATATATAATAGGAATAAGAATATTAGAGTTCGTTCCTTCTCTCCATTTCTTTGCTTTACCATTTTCATCTCTCACGTGTTTTTGTAACCTTCTTTTTCAACCTAAATATATGTTCCAAGTTCCAACAAGTTAATTCTAAGTTATATGCGGATAGGTGGTTTCGATTTTTGGGATTGGATAAGGGGGGATGTATAGATGGGAAGTTATATCGGGATATTAATGTTAAGATTCTTTCTTATCTTTCCTCCTCTGTCATTCTTTTCTTTACAATTTTAACCTTTTCGTGTGGTTCTATTTTCTCTCGTGTGAATGGTATGAAATGGTGTGTGAATGCAAATAGGGATCCCCATTGCACCAATATAGAAGATGAACATAGAGAACCATCGGATTGGCTGCAAGTTTAATTTTGACCATTATTAAAATTTAGAAAAATCTCTATGAGGATTGTGCCTCGTGAACTCAGTAGGAGGGATTAATAATGCAGCAGATGGAGCTGAAGCTTGTAGGCCCCTTTTAAAACATAAAATTAGGCCCATCAGTGGTATGAATGTGATTTGAATAGAGTTTAGGGAGGCTCAGGGTTTAGGATCAAAGGAATAAGAATAGACTAGGCAGAGCTGTATGTTCCTAAATGCTGCCTAGCCACAACTCCCTCCTTCCCCTCCCCACCATGAATCATATATTAGTCAAGATAAATAGGCCCATACTAATCCTCATCTCCCATAACCAGGCCTTTTAGATAATAAAGGCTGCTGGTATTAATAGTCAGTAGAAAGTTGATCCAGGGACTGGTCCGGTTGCTGTTTTGGAGTCAGGAAGGAATTTTCCCCCCATCTGAAGCAAATTGGAGATGGCTAAAGATGGGGTTTTTTGCCTTCCTCTGGATCATCTATAATAAACCTGATGGACACGCTCACCCTCAATTACTGTGTAACTGTGTCCTTAATTCATTGATAGGGTCCATCAAATTCTTACTGAATAGGGAAGTACTAGGGGAATTATATAGTTAGTAAAGCAGTGGGGAGTGGAATTCCAGTCTCACTGACCATGGGATTTGCCACAGGGACAGAGAAAATGAGTGAGAGCATGTGGGTGTGCGGAAGTGTGTGTTATTATAGATTATTCATTGGGGAACGTTTGTTCCTTACACCTCCCAGTCTGATCTGAGGAGGAGGGGTCCCATGGCGGCTTATATCAGCCGGTATCTGGCCAGATAGGGAACTATTGCAGCAAGTCATGGGGTGAGCCATTTGCTGCAATAGGTGTGTGAATGGACAGTAACGTGGTTGAAGCCTTGACGTGGCGTTACTGCTCACATGTATATCATGTGCCAATTCAACTGACTGCCAGAGTGTCATTATAGTAGCAGTTGTAGTAGAAAATATGTATAGAAATAAATGTATAAATTGCATGTTTGCAGAAAAAAACTCTATAGTTCATGTAAATAATCTGATATGTAGCCATGGGGGCAGCTGTTCAAGTCAAATTTAGTTTATAAATTTAGTTTATTTGTAGGTATAATTACCTATATAATATGGTCACCATTTTAAATTCAGTTGCCAATTGTTTTCAGTGTGCGGACTCCTGCAATAACTTCTCTAGATATGACTGCATACTGCATTTAGGATTAATTCCATTTTAATCCTAAATGCCCCCCCTCAAGTCTCAGATTGGTTACTGCCTGGTAGCCAGGGTAACCAGTCAGTGTAAACCAAGAGAGCTGAAAAGCAGGAAGTTGGGTTATGACTGACAAGTTATACATCAAATCACTCCAGCCTTTATACATTCCATTTTTGCCTAACTAACTATATTAGAAACATTTTTTATTTTGCACAGTCTATTTGCCCAGTTTTTATTTTTACACTGAACAATTCCTTTAATTTATTGATTTCACCCTTTCATCCACCTCCAGTATGTCCTTTAGGGTTGACACCCCCAAATCCCATATACAGAGGAGTAACTACAGAGGCCACAGGGATCACAAGCATTTAAAGATCCTTCTCCAGTAAACAAGGTTTCCAGGTTTAAGTTTATCCATCAAGCTGCTCAGTGGAACTGTATCAAAAGCCTTGGCACAATCCAAATATAATCCATGAATTACAACATCACTGTCTAGTAGTTTCCTACTACATCATAAAAGAAACAAAAAATATCACATGATTGGCTGCTCATAAAACTGATGTAGCTGAGATTAATTGAGAGCAACCAAACGCCCCATCTGTCATTGCCCTAAACCCAATCCAGATACTGGAATGATTTCTTCTCATGTCAGCTTCTATACCAGACAAGAGGAGTAAGAAGGTAAGTAAGGTTTTCTAAGGTATAGTATGTTTACTGTATGGTGCTTTGCTCATATTAATTATGTTTTAGGATTATCTTGTGTTTGCCACTATGTAAACCATAGGTTCATATGCAGGCACATCAAAATAATTCCATGGGTAATTCACTGTGCTGCCCACACATTACACACCATGGTTTTTATATAATATAGTGTCACACATTAAGGCATCACCTTACAGAGATTGTTTACTGTTAATGTCCCCAAGAGAGCTTACAATCTAAGGACCCTATCACCTGTCAGGGAGAATATAGAAACTCTTGCCTTTATTACAAAGTACAGGTATTGTATCCGTTAACCTGGAAACCTGTTAACCAGAAAGCTCAGAATTACAGAAAGGTCATCTCCCATAGACTCTTCAATTTTATTTGTAATAGACTCTTCCTTTTCTTTGTAATAATAAAACAGTAGCTCCAGTCTAAACTATAGTGTTTGGAATATATGAGAAACAACCAGTATGTAGTTTGACTTTTAGCTGGCTGGATCTAGTAAAGGTTGTCTTTCAGTTTGACAATGTCATACTAATGCTACTTTTTTCTCCCCTCTTTTTTAGGGTCAAGTCATCCAGTTCTAATTTGTTTATGCAGTTTCTACAAATTGCAATAAAATTCTTGTCATCATAGCTGTTTCCCGAGTTCAGTATTTCCTTGGCTTATTTCCTGCTTCTGATATTGGAACATTATTTTCACTTGAGCCAGTCATACCTTTATGTACAGTAGGTCTGGGGCCCATAGTTCTGGTTGTAATAAAAGAAAAAATCATTTTTACATCTAAGCACTCTATTAAAGGTCTTAAAGGCAGGAACTGTATGTTGGTCAGGTGATGGGCTAGAGTACAAAGAGCTGGGCAGAGATGTGTGAGGCCTCCAGTTCCATAAATGTTCTATAATCGCAGTATAGATTGGGGGCAGTTTTTTAGGGAGGCCAATTTCAGCCTTTGTTTTGTTTTTTCTCCCCTTCATCTATTTTTGTAGGCAGCTTAAAAAAGGTATTTCTCCTGATAATGAACTTTTGTTACAATCTATTAAGTAGTATTATAAAGCATTTTGCAGTTAGTCTTAAAAATGAATAGAACAATTAACTATAACCAGAAAGCAGAAAAATGGAGATATTTCCCAAATCATTTATTCATAAAGACCAAGAAAGAAGTTGCTTAGAAAGCTTCATTTAAAGTGAACAACCCCTTTCCACCTCTGGATATGATGCTTGGGAACATCAGAAAGATATGGGTTTAACTACAGGATTCTTTTAGCGACATTCATCTTGCTGCCTCTTATTACTTTGTTGTATATTTAAACAGCTCTTTGTGTTTTCATTATCATTTTGGGAATTAGAGGAGGGACCATTTTAAGGTTCCTTCTGCTACAAAGATGGCAGAACCTAAAGGAAAAATAAATCTATAGGAAAACATTATCATTTTTAATTATGAATCCTCAAATCCATGAAAATATTAACTTTTTTTTTTAAACAGCCCCCCATTTCCTGTTAATTTAAGTTTCCACATCACAAAAACATCTGGGAAGTCAATGACTACTTTTTGTTAACTCCTCCTGCTATTGATTTCAGGGGCAGATTTCAGTAACATATTGAAGCTCAAGATACAAAACCCCAGGTAAATGTTTTGTCATTTCCCATAACGTGCTGCTGCTGCGTAGCCCTGTAAAGCTATGATGTGGAGCAAGCTGATTGGTTAAATGGGTAGGTGTGTTTTTTTGGGGTAAATGGATGTCAGGCTGAAGTTCACCACCACCTTTGAAACCCCCTAGGGCTATATATGTTTTGCTGCATTTGGTCTTACCCTATGGAATGCTAAAATCTTGGTCAGAGAAAATTTGTGCTGTCAAGAATGTGGGACTAATGGTAAGATATATATCTATATATATATATATATATATATATATATATATATATATATATATATATATATATATATATATATATATATAATGTGCAACCGTATTCGTTGGTGTTGGTATATACTGTAAGATCACTTTAAAATGCCTACATATACATACACATATTATTTAACAAATAAAACCTCAACTTTTGGGCTGCAATTGTGTCTTTTCTAAAGCTGCCCCCCCCCCACCCTTTACATTGGAAAAAAAGCACATTTACATTTTCCCTGCTGTGGATCCTGACACAAGAACATGGCCAAAATGCCACGTGACCACAGTCTGCCCAAATATTCTATATTTAGTCATGTCTGAGAAAAGAACTGTCAACATTCATGTATATGCAATGTTTGGCATTTTAAAGTGATCTAATAAATGACGTTTTACATATCTAGATGAGACTCCATTGGATAAAACCCCAGCTCCTGTCCATTCTGGATAACAGGTCCCATACCCATCTCCAATGGAGCCACAGTCAAATAAAAAACAAAATTTGGATTTTAGTTATCACTTGATTTGGAAGTTTTTTGGCTCAGCTGTCTTATCAACTAATATTGTATCCCCATGGCATGAAATTGGTGCCAACACTGGTTTCTTTTATCTCTATCTTGCAATGACAGTGTTAAGGCCTCAAAAATATAACCTTTATCTCAGTCCAGCCTAAGCAATATGGTTCCTGAGGGATTTATCCACAGTGACAGCAGGGAAGTGTCATTCAGATGTCCATACTTATGGTAGGAAGGCAGAAGGCGAGTAATAAAGCAACTGTTCCGGCAAACTCTTTTTTTCCACAGCAAAGACAGGGACAACAGGAAATTTCTAGGGCTGCCTATCTCATAGAAATTGGTCACAGAAACAGCCAGAGATCCTTTGATGAGAGGCTTCTCCCACACTTCAAAATTATCAGCCTAAAGAGGGTTAAAGAGAGACAACAGTTATTAGAAATGACTAGCAGTCTCGGTTTAGGCTTATGCCATAGAGAGCTGAAACTTGCCTGCTGAAAAACACAGGCTGACATTTAGCCCCCATGCTGGAAGCAGCCCCTTACCTTGCCTGCGCCCAGATCCATTGCATTGGCCCAGGTACAGGCACAAGCAGATTTCGGAGCCAGAATCCAAATGCCGGCAAGGTAAGGGCAAGCATATGGGCTAAAACTTGGCCTGCATTTTTCAGTAGGCCAAGTTTCAGCCCTATGTGGCATTAGACTAAGGAAATTCTTAAATGTTGGAAGCTTCATCTTGTTACCAAGCATTATTTCACCAGGATGATTACAGAGAAGTAAATACAGTATTACATAGTAACATAGTAAGTAAGGTTGAAAAAAGACACATGTCCATCGAGTTTAACCTTTTTTGTTAATAAACATTTGTGTAGGCGCTGACATTTTGATTGTCCTAAGGCATTATCCTTTCTCTGACTAGTGCTACAAAGAACAGACTTTACATGAAACCTACAGGTTCCCATATATTAGACCTGTTACCCAGAATGCTCGAGACCTGGGGTTTCCCACATAAGGTTTTTTTTCCATAATTTGGATCTCTACACCTTAGGCCCTTAGGGGGCCCATTCATTAAGTTCGAGTGAAGGAATAGAAGAACAAAAAACTTCGAAGTGTTTTTTTGGCTACTTCGACCTTCGACTCGAATGATTCGAACTTACAATCGTTCGACTATTCGACCATTCGATAGTCGAAGTACTGTCTCTTTAAGAAAAAACTTCGACCCCCTAGTTCGATATTCAAAGTCGAAGGATTTTAATTCCCCAGTCGAATATTGAGGGTTAATTAACCCTCGATATTCGACCCTTGATACATTTGCCCCTAAATCTACTAAAACACGAATTTAACCCGATAGGACTGTTATGACTTCAATAAGGATTACTTATATCTTAGCTGGGATCAAGTACAAGGTTCTGTTGGATTATTTCAGAGGAAAAATAAATTATTTAAAAAATTTGAATTATTTGATTACTATGGAGACACTGGATAAATTTATCAAAGAGTGAAGTTAAAGATCGCCACAGTCTGCTAGAGTGAAATTCCGCCACTCTCCATTCATTTCTATGGGATTTTGAAAGGCGTATTTATCAAAGGATGAACTTTCACTTTTACCCATTGATAAATACTCTTTTGAAAAACCCATAGAAATGAATGGAGAGTGGCAGAATTTCACTGTAGAGGACTGTGGTGATCTCTAGCTTCACTCTTTGATAAATATACCCTAAGGGAGATGGCCATCCTGTAATTCAGAGCTTTCAGGATAAAAGGTTTCCAAATAATGGATCCTATACTTGTATCAAGCTACTGAATGATGCTATTGGGATAGTCATAAGGGCTCTAGCTTTTAAGTCTTCATATGTATTCTAATATTTTTTATGCTGCTATCATTATGGTACAGGTATCTGGAAACAACAATGAGCTCAGCTGGTGATATAGTTAGCTTGTAGCAAAAAAATGAACAGGTGTCAGGGCCTCTATAACCTTTATAACTGACAAGTTCAATTTCTACCTATAGTCCTCATCGGAATTAACACATTTAGCCTCTATTTACTCACCCCCTGCAGGAATAACCAATTAGGTGTCAGAGCTGTTGCTACTATTATAGATATACATAATCATGCAATCACAACGATGCAGAGACTTGAAACATACCAAAATAAAACCAGGTTACAGATAAAAAAAGATGGTTGGAAATTCAGTCCCATGATACATTATTTGTCAATCCATTCACTACCTTGAAAACTCTGTATCCTTGTGCTCCAAGAGGATCTTGGTTAATGGAGATCACATGTTTATCCTGGAGAAGAGCTTTGGACTCAGCAGAAATATCTCTCAGATCATTGGACATCATGAGAGGGGCAGCCATAATGGCCCAGAGAGCCATCTGTGTGACTTGCTGGTTCCAGCTCAAGCCAAAATTACCAATCACCAGCTAAAACAAAGAGAAAGAGGAATGAAATATGGTGAAAAATTCAGGAAAATTGAGATATTATGGTATATAGTTTGTCACTATTTATTGCTTACCATGTCTGGGTCATTCCATGAACCAGGACCAGCCACAGGAACAAGTTCCTCCTGCACAGCAGAGCTTAAGGTCATCACAGCCTTTACACTCCCCCAGGAGTCTGAGATGTCACCAAAATTCCTCCAAGAATTGCAGTATTCGGCTACTTCAGTGTAATTGATCTTCATTAAAGAAATTTAAAATAATAATAATATCACTGTACAGTTCGCACTAAATAATTTCATTTGGTTGATCTGTTTTGGGATCTTCTCTACTTGTAACCATCTCTAGCCAAATTTAAAAATGTGGTTAAGCTTATCTTACTGTGTAGAACAGAAGACGCAAAGCAATGATTTGCAATCTTTTCTATTTGCACTAATGTATGCCAAGTTTACAGTGCCTGAGATCAGTGGTTAACTAGATATTACTTGGCCCCACAGCAAATTATTTTTCCGGTGCCCAAAATGTCTAGAGGTTGACTTGTTCTACTAATATTTATTGAACTTGTACATGAGGTAGGGCCTCCTGGGCCCCCCAGCAGCTGCAGGGGCTGCTTCCTATGCAGTTACGCCCCTGTCTGAGATTAGTTCTCACCTTCTTTATACCCCGTTCGTACAAAGGCCATTCACATGAAAACACTATCTTTCTCCCAGTGCGATTCAAAGCCACAGACATTTGGCGATATCCTGCAGGCAGAAAAGAAATACAAAAAAATATTTTGTTAAAACAAGAATTATATTTGTTTAAATATAAAAGGAATGTGCGTAAAAATAGTGTTTTAAGCTGAATTATTGAAAATTTCTGGAAATCCCCTACTAGTCCTGCCCATCTGTTCCACTTCCTGCTGCCTCCTTTCCCAGGCTGTGCAGGGGAACCAGTAGCACTCAGCTCACTGCACTGGTAGGGAACTGAAGCCTGTCTTTGCTTGTGTGACTGCAGGGCTGTGATTGGCTATCCCCCTCCTACTGTGTTACTGGCAGGGACCGTTAGGACACCCCTCATCCCAAACACTAACAAGAACTGTAGCATATCTATAGGGAGCTCCAATAAAGTGGTCTTTTTTTGTTTTAAAGATAATATTATTTTTTAGCCCAAAGTAAAACCAGCACCAAATATAGTTATAGTATATGTCTCCTTTAATAGTGATGGTATTGAGATGGTTTCTCAGTCATGGGCATCATAACCCTATCATAGGTCCATGACTGTATTACCTTAGCAACCCCTTGTTCAACACAAGTTTAATTAATAAGGCTTGCTCTAAACATTGTCTATTCTTTTGATCCTAAAAACCTATGGTTTCTGTTATCTCTTGAGCTAAACAGGTAGTTTGAAGTTATTCCATGTTGGGTCCTTCCAAGGTAGATCATTTATAGAATTTAATGTAGATAATGTATCTATTTAGATATTAGAGAATATTAGCAGAGCACAGACAGATCCTGAATAACAAACTACTGTTCACAAAACAATCACAACAATTTTAGGAGGGGCTTCTAGTAACAGAAGAGTGGGGTATGGAAGTGTATATGTCCAGTAAGCCTAGCAGCAAAAAATGAAAGCTGTTATGTATTGAAAGCAATCTGTGCAAGAAAAAGTGTGAGTGTGAAAGTGTTTATGTTCAGTAAGAATACTAAATAATGTGGTAGCACAAGAAAAGCTGGCCTAGTAACAGGAGACATGGGATGTAGCAACACATGGACAATAAGGCTAGGTATTCTTTTCAGAGAATATGAGAAAAGATTATTGTATAGTTAATACATTTTTTTTAGGAGGGAGCAAGTAATATGGCCGTAGGGTTTGGGTAGAAGAATAAGTTAGGGAACAGAGTTAGCGCAAGATAAAAGTGAAACTGAGATGAAAGCCCGTCAAGAAAGAGAAGACAGAGAAACAGTGGTGTAACTAGTTGTTACTGGGTCCCATAGCAAATTCAATTTAGGGCCCCAAAATATTTATAAATTGGCCTATTTTACCAAGATATATTAAAATTGCTAATTAATTAGGGTCTCACTGGGCCCCCTACACTCCTGGGCCCCCCTGCAACCGCAGGGTCTGCTTCCTCTATAGTTACGCCCCTGCAGAGAAAGTAGAGTATCTATAAAGGAGAACACGTTACAAATAATCATATCACAGCACGGAGTTTATCCTAGAAAAACAGTATTGCAGAGTCAACATAAGGTGAAGACTCAGCTGTTTGAAATGTAACTTGTATTAGTTACAACATAGGGAGGGATAACTGCAGGTCTTCAATTAGACAATTCATACAAATGCTAAGGGACCAACACTGTTTGTTATCTTTGTAGTAGTTTATGGGGTAAAAACCACGGCCTTTCAAAAGGATCACTGATCAGGGCAGTTACCGATCATTAAGACTGGTAAATCCTGTAGGGAACAGATTGTACTGGAAGGTGGATACAATCCTCTTCTAATAGGACCTAACAGGTCTGCTACATGATATTGTCATTGGTTTGAGTGCAAAACTACTGGATCAGCTTTGAACCCCAACTTGGCTAGTTTGGTGAACTTGCCATATGACTAAATCTACCAATAACTTTAGACCAACAGTATAAACACAAACATATACAATCCGTAGAGAGAAGAAAAGGAGCAATGGGAAGGAAACAAACAGACACAAACTAAGAAACTGCATTTGTATTTACCATTTGCAGCAAAGAGGAAAGGCAGACCAGCAGGAAGAAAACAAGCATATGCAAGCAAGAAAGTGAATTAGCATTTACCTGTAGAGATCAGACACAGAAGCCTACAGTTATTCCAATAGTAAATGTTCCTATACATGTAAATGAATAGACTCAATGATAGAGAGCCACTGAAACTGCACTGTTGTCCCCAACACAGCTTTTTATAAAATAACCAATGGCTGCACAGTTTTTTAAATACATATATTTTTTCTATGGAAATAAGTATCATTAATACTGTGCCGCCAAAGTATGCACTACTTAAATACAGTATGTAGGCTGTGTAGATGAGTAGGGTTATGTTATAGTATAAGGGCCAAAATATCGTGGAAATAGATCAGACGGGGTTTTGGTTTGTAGTCCATATAATTCACCCCATGGAAAAGTGCAGAACCCACTTACTTCTTTGCACATACAGTTTTAAAATTGCGTGCACAAGATAATTTATTGCACACACAGCCAGGAAGAAATTAGAGGGAATACTGGTTCCAGTGAACATGAGTTATTACACCAGTAGCACATTATTACATTGCCTTAAAAGTTTACACAAGTTTATATTGTGTCAGATAATCCATAGCAAGTAATCAGCAGGGAGGCCATACTGAACTGTTTAGCTAGTTACTGAGCACGCTGGTCAGGATCAAAAGCAAACTAACTGAACAATTATGTCCCATGTGCCCCCTTCAAGTCTCTGACTTACTGACTGATTAGAGAGATGCAAAGGTGGAAGCATTGGCGTAACTACCAGGGGGAGCAGGGGGTCCGTTTCCGGCCGTAAATGCGGCCATTTCCGGCCGTATGGAGGGGGCGGGGCCCAGCTGCACATCCCGCGCCAGGGCCCGCCCCCCTCTAGTTACGTCTCTGGGTGGAAGTTCTGTTCTGGCTATTACGTTAGTTATCCATACACTCCAGTCTTTATAGAGGACATTTTTGGTTAACTAACTATATTGAAAACTTATTTTTATTTTGTACATTCTTCTCTTTTATCCAGTTTCATTTTTACGCTGAACTTTTCCTCTAAAAAGATTCCAGAACAGCATTTTGTTCTCACCATCCTCCAGTTGGTCCAGAGTCCCATAGTTGCAACCGTCAAATTTCAGCAGATCCACCTCCCATTCAGCGAAGGTCTGTGCATCCAGGTCATAATAACCTTGGCTTCCTGGAAAGCCTTCACAGGTTTTAGTTCCCACATCTTGATAAATACCCAGAAGTAATCCACGGGAATGAACCTACACACAGAGTAATCACAAATGTTTTGTATGTGTTAAAGAAACGCATGCTATTATTATTCTATATACAGACTCAAAATCCTGGCAATTCCGATGTGGTTATTTTTAATGGAAAAATTGAAATCAATAAGAATTTTAGCATAATGGAGACAGTGATATTTAAGACTTGTCTTTATTTAGCATAGCTTTGTGTTATTTAAAATTTGTGTAATAAACTTTTTCGGGATATTGTTATTCAGCTGGCATTTAAAGCGATACGGACACGTTCCTATAAAAATCAAGAATGTGCTGCACCCGGAATATTTTCCCTCAAAGCCGCCCACCCGCGCACCTGCACTGACCCGACCCTCCGACACTGTTGAAAGATCTTCTGTGCAGTTTCAGTGACACTGGGGTGGGAGTGGTGCGATCTTTCCATAGGCTAATTACAAATCTAAACAGGACTTCAGCCCAGGGTCGAACTGGACCAGCGGGACACCGGGAAAAATTCCAGTGGGCCACGACACCTTATGGGCCCCGCCGGGCCAGAACCCCTCTCCCAATATTGGGATTCGGAAAAAAAAGATTTGTTGCAGCGCAGCAGTTCACGCATACGCCGAGCCATGCAGGTGCGGCACAGTAGGGGGTGGGGGGACGGATAGTCTGACCCTGCTTCAGCCTATGGAAGGATCGCTCCGCCCCCAACCCAGCATCATGGAAGCAACACAGAAGATCCGTTAGTAGTGTGAGTGGTCGGCTGCGCAGAGGTGGGACGGGCTGGGGGATGGCTTTGAGGTAAAACATTCTGGCTGCAGCACATACTTCATACTGACATGATTCTATGATTTTTATAGGAACGTGTCAGTATTGCTTTAAACAACAATCTATTTGCTATGGCCAAACCCTGGAGAGGGATTGGGAAGGAAGATTAAGTTGAAGTCTAAAAGTTGAAGTTTAATGTTCAACAAGTGTTAATATTTAGGTGATCCTTCCTTCTGAGCATTGTGCACACGGTCCCTGCATTGTTAAACCTTAACCTCCCCCTCTGAATATGCCTACTTCCTTCTTTCATTATTCGGAATGACTAAAGACGGCCTTACAAAAACAAATGTTGTCGTTAGGTACAAGCATTTTTTGTGTATGTGTCCAATGGAGGATCAGAACAGATGTCCTTGTCCCATAGATATCGCTTATTGAATTAGGCAGGTTCAAGAACATTATTTTATCTGACTCAACAAAAGATAATATATGTCTGTGTTTAACCAGTCTAACAATAATAGTAGAACAAAAGAGGGAAAGGATGATGTTTCAGACTGATGTCTTTATACCAATCTTTCCTGTAAACAATCATGTTTAAATATATCATGTTAACTATTCATCAGTTATATGACATTAACTCTTTGTATATTATTATCTTTATATAAAGGACAAGTAAAATGACATTCACTAGGGGGTGACAATGTGTTAGCCCCCCACCCCAGTGAATATACACACTAACCTTACTTTTCAGTGGACATGAGCTCTGGCCCGGGGTCTAAGGTTAGCAATTATATGTATTGGGGGTGCATAACAGATTGGAACACCTAGGGGCACATTTACTAAGGGTCGAATATCGAGGGTTAATAAACTGAACGTTTCGAAGGATTTTCCTTCGATCAAAAAAAGCTTAGAAAACTAATGGGGAAGGTCCCCATAGGCTAACATTGTACCTCGGTAGGTTTAAACTGCCGAACTATGTAGTCAAAGTTTTTTTTTTTTTTTTAAAGAGACTATTGAATGGTCGAATAGTCAAACGTTTTTTAATTCGAATCATTCGAATCGAAGTCGTAGTCGAAGGTCGTAGTAGCCTATTCGATGGTCGAAGTACCCAAAAAATACTACGAAATTCAAAGTTTTTTTACTTCGAATCCTTCACTCAAGCTCAGTAAATGTGCCCCCTAGTGAATATCACTTTCTGGAGCAGGAATGCTGCCTAGAGAACTTTGTTTAAAGCGTCATCAAAAGAAGTAGATTGTGTGTGCCAATAGCTAGGTCACATACATAGTCAGCTAGCTTCTTAATACCCCCTGGGAACCGCACAGGGTCAGCTTGTAGCCTGTTGTTTTCATCTCTTTCTCGATCCAACCAGCAGTCATCAATACACAAGTATCGGTACCCTGCATCCAGCCAGCCTTCAGAAACCATCTGGTCAGCCATGTCCATGAAAAGACGCTCACTGAAGGAAAAGAGTTGGGTTCAAGTTGATGAGAGACAAACGAAAAACAAGAAAGTCAAGTTTTAGGAAGCTATGTTTTACATTTTACTTGACTTTTAAAGGAAAATAAAACCCTAAAGTTAAAAAACCCTACCCTACATAGACCCCCCTCCCTCCAGCAAATGGCCCTAACATTTACTTACCCCTTAGTGCAGATTCAGCCATCGGAGTTCAAAGGAGTTCGAATGAGACCGGCTATTCGGCAATTTTCGTGAGTTTCGGCGCATGCTCAGTTGTCGCGAAACAGAAAATTGCTCCAAATAAGCATGTGTCGCCACGCCGGTCTTATTCCGAAGATTTCAAAGAGAAGAAGATGGCGCCCGTGAACTCCAATGCCTGAATCTGCACCGAGGGGTAAGTAAAAGTTTAGGGGCATTTGCCCAGGGTAAGGCTGGGGAGAGGAGGAAGAGGGGGTCTATGTAGGGTAGGGGGGTAGGGTTTTTTTAACGTTAGGGTTGAATTCTCCTTTAAAGGGGACGTATTGTGTAAAGAACAAGAATGTCCCAGTGCATTATACTCTTTTAAATATAGTAGGAATGTGCTTTAAAAAAAATTGTGTTTTTGGTTGATTTATTGAATATTTATCCATAAAACCTACTAGTCTCTTCCATCTGCAACTGATGTACGGGCTTTCAAGTGCCTAATGGGTGCAGTGGGATATGGGGGCTGTACCAAATTATCAATGTTACCCATGTACGTTTGGGGCATGCAGCAGTTTAAGAAAACAGCAAGTACCTGGCGTTTATCAAACAGCATAGGATTTAATTTCCCCTTGCACAGGCTATGTTGCCCCTCTATCTGCACTACTGATGCAGCCAGCAAGTCTTGGACTTTCTGCCCTAATGGCTCTCACCTTATACAGTTCTTGGGGTTCCTCTCACAATTGGTTTCACACAGAAACCTCTCCCAGTGGAGCCATCCCATAGGAGGTGTCAGTGCTAGCCCATTTTGCAAGCTTCTGGCCCCAGGGAGCCACACCACACTTCCCAGCAGTACAGATAGCCAAGCAAAAGTCATGGTGCCCTTAGAGTGTTTGCCCTAATAAGGTGCACCAGGGTTCAGCCAGTCACAGAGCACCTATGATGAGTCGTCCTGCAGAGCTGTAGTCAGTGAGAAATGACACCCTATCAGCTTGTTAATTGTGGGTGCTTTGGTCTATCTGAGTTTCACTCCTCTCACTGCAGCCGGCTCAGCACTGTCACTGACTCAAGTTCCCAGCAATGATACAGTCATGTGACAGGTGGGGGGGGAGCAGCACAAACCAGGAAGTTGCTGTGAGAACCAATCATAGTTCACCGGTTCTAACTGAAAACATTACAAGGAAGCAGTGACACAGGACGGGTGGGGTTTTCTGGGAAGTAATAATATAAGCGTATGAAAGCAGGGGAGCTGTATGTAATGTATGTAAACCAAGTCCTCACAGCAACAACAGTTTTGTGCTTTCACACAGCAGTTGTTTGACGGGAATTAGGGTGTGCTGGTCACATGACCAATACAAAGAACAGCAAGACAGAGTTAACACATCGCTGGCTACTCTGTTATGCCCATACGCATTGCTGCTGCTGCTGGTTTTGCCATCAAAAGTCTACACCCCCTCCCCCCCAGCTGCCTGAAAATCCAATGGTCCAAATAGTGAACCCCGATCCATATTTTTTTTTACTATTTATATACTATTTGTATAAACTTTTTGGGGTTGGTCTTACAAAACAATGAAAATCATAAAAAGCATGGACATGGATGAGCTTACCGCTTTCCATAATGGGTCCGGGTGCACGTGCCCTAAACCCTCAGCAAAGGGGAGCTACACGCAAACACTTTAAAATGACGAGCAGGCACCATTCCGGTGTTCCTGTGTGTGTGTGTATCTATGTCTGTGTGTAAAATGAACTGTTAGTGTTAATGTGTGTAAGGGCCACTGTGTGTAAGAAGGTCTGGCAAACTGTTTGTTTGAATTATAGAGACTATAATGAACCTGTGTATAGCTGTGTAACTACATTCATTATTCAGTCTTATAGGGACAGGTTGGCTGTGAGTTTTGCCTACAAATATTCTCTCCACAAAGCACATTAACCTCTACAATTTCTTGTCTTGCTGCTCCATTGTATCACTCTATTCACTGTCTTCTTTTACCCTTACCCTTCTCATTCTGTGAGTTACCTCCACACTCACTTCCCTGTCTCTTATAACTCTCTGCCTCACTCTATTCACTCTCCTCTTATACTTACCTCTACACTCACCTCTCCATCTCTAATAAGTCTCTGCCTCTTTATATTTGTGTAGATAAAAATATTATAACATATATTTGTGCACCTCATCCCCCTCTCCTGCTCCTGTCCTGTACCCACCTCATTCTTTCTTTTTGGATGACTCATCTTTTAACTCTTCTGCCACTCTGGGAACAAAGCAGCTTTCTATAGACTGAAATAGAATGTATTAACATAGCTTCTATGCTAGTGACATTTTGTTGTTCACAACCTCTTCCTGGTATAGTATATGGAAAAAATTTAAATGAGGGTATGTAAAATGGAGGCTTCACTGTATGTATCCAGTTGTTACTAGAACTAGAGGGAATAACATTCTACAAACCACTGGCTAGTAATTGTGCTACAAAGGAAGAAAATACCAAGTGCTGTCCTGGCAAATAAGGAGTTTGTGTCACTAACAGAATGACAATACTATACATGTGCAACAGTTACTACTTTATATATTTATAAAAAAGCTGTTGTTATGTTTGTGTGGAAACCAAAATATGGGTACAAGTAATTTGTGTAATATGTTTTCTTCCTTGCCCCCAACCCCAGGAAACTTTCTGCAGACGCCCAAGGTGGTGCATGCCGATTATAGTAATGTAAAATGGTTAGTTTCAGACATTGTGCAGAAGAACAGCGTACTTTGATTAAAGAGTTGATTGGAGAGGGGGAAACAAGTGCAGAAAATGATATGTTGTGCTGCACTGGTAAAACTGATGTGTTTGTGTCAGAAACTTTACAATAGTTTCTATAAACAAGCTGCTGTGTAGCCATGGGGGCTGCCATTCAAAGTTCAAAAAGGAAAAAAGGCACAGGATACACAGCATATAACATATAAGCTGTAGTATATGACTGGGTGCTTCAGAATCAGGCCCGGACTGGCAATCTGTTGGTTCTGGCAAATGCCAGAGGGGCTGCTATATGGTGCCATAGAAAGTCAGTATTTAGTGGGCTGGTGGGGGCTGTTTGGGCCTCTGTGTACCTGAAATGCCAGGGCCTATTTTAATTCTCAGTCCAGACCTGTTCAGAATGTATCTGTTATCTATTGTGTATCCTGTGATTTAATGGCTGCCCCCATGACTACACAGCAGCTTGTTTATATAAACTATTGTGTTGTGTTTCTGACATAAACACACCAATTTTACCAGAGCAAGGCAATAGTACATTATATTTCATTCCTTTAAAACACTTTCCATTTTGGTGTTACTGTGAAGAGCCCACATCAAGAAAAAAATCCAGCTTCCAAAGAATTTGCAGCACTCCCCGAAATAATAAAAACACCTTTATTTTCTTACATACGGCTCAAATCCTGCTACCATTCCTGGCAAGCAGCACTGAGTGTCTCAGCTACTAACCAAGCGAGACACCATTTGTACATCATTTATTGGTAAAGTACTTTATGGGGCCGATTCACTAACTTAGAGTGAAGGATTCGAAGTTAAAAAACTTCGAATTTCGAAGTTTTTTTTGGGCTACTTCGACCATCAAATGGGCTACTTCGACCTTCGACTACGACTATTGAAGGATTCGAAGTAAAAATCGTTCGACTATTCGATAGTCGAAGTACTGTCTCTTTAAAAAAAACTTCGACCCCCTAGTTTGCCATCTAAAAGCTACCGAAGTCAATGTTAGCCTATGGGGAAGGTCCCCATAGGCTTGGCTAACTTTTTTTGATCGAAGGATATTCCTTCGATCGTTGGATTCAAATCCTTCGAATTGTTCGATTCGAAGGATTTAATCGTTCGATCGAAGGAATTATCGAACTATCTGCGCTAAATCCTTCGACTTCGATATTCGAAGTCGAAGGATTTTAGTTCCTAGTCGAATATCGAGGGTTAATTAACCCTCGATATTCGACCCTTAGTGAATCGGCCCATAAGTGTTATAAATCAATAAATGTGTAAAAAATGTTTAACCTTTATACAGAGTGTGATCTATTTTATTATCGGGTGAAGGCATGAGTAGCAGATACTGACCAATGTCAGTATAGAAATGATATGACCACACTGCCCGTTGGTCAGTAGTGTTAATGGCAGCAGATGCTTGAGCTTTCTTTGTATGTTTTATGTGTGTTGCAATTTTGTTACAAATGCTTGCTGCTGTTTTCTGTTCAAGCAGTGCCTTCTGATGAAGTAGATCAAAACTGTGCTAAGCTCTCATCATTAAAAAAAATCACTTTCATCAGAGGTCCTGCTGCACTCGAGGACATTTCACACCAGCTGGTGCATGGAAAGTAGGGAAACCTGCCAGTTTTGCAAAGGCTTTAGGGTAGGACTCCATGAACGATGCAGCTTCTGCATCCGTCGTGCAGCGTCGGACCAATGCTGTGACACCATGCAACCTTATTTTTGTCGCAGCGCATCGGATCGCGACAAAATTGTTTGTGGAGTCCTACCCTTAGGGTTACTTTGGGTTTGAGGACAGTTTCTTGCGGCAAGATGAACTTTCCATAAGATTCACCATAAACACTTAGGGGCAAATTTATCAAAATGTGAAAGTGAGTTTTTTTAGGCCATGGATTTATGGTAAATTACCAAGAGTAGAAACAGATACATTATTTTTTTCTGTGGAGACACCAAACTACTACAGGAATCTGTTATCTACTTCACACTTTAGGTCTAATTTGTAAATAGTCTGGACTACTTTGCATAACCCATCTCTCTGTAAATCTGTCCCTGCTTGTAATACAAATTATGCTTATGTGTTGTTTCTCCTTTTGTTCCTCACAGTTTTTTTGTAAACAAAATGCTGTATATATGTCAGTGCCAACATAGCTTCATTGTAATCAGCTTTGAAGAAGGAACTGCAATGTTCTGAAAGCTAGCCAATGGGGGAATGTAATTAAAAGCATTGTTTAAAATGGACTTAAAATTAGAATGTTTAGTGCTGCTCACAATGTAAAATAATTCACTGGTGAATATTACATTGCCAAATTTTAGGCACCCCCAAGTGAATGTATTTACTTACCTGAAACCCTTTTTACGGTGCTCCTATCAACAAAAAACTGATTCCAGTGAGTACCACGGAGTGCTCCTCTTCTGGCTTTTTTCTTCTTTTTTCTTCGCACGGCTGCACATTAGAGAGAAACGCCGAACTTTAACTAAAAAGTTGGCTTTTTCACTCTACTGCGCATGTGTCTGCCCCGGGAAATTTGAAGAAAGAAGAAGCCGGAAGAGGATCACTCCGTGGTGCTCGCTGGAATAACCCTGGGCCAGTGCAGTTTTCTGCTGATAGGAGCACCGGCCCGGGATTTTAGGTAAGTAAATACATTCTCTTGGGGGTGCCTAACATTTGGCACCCCCAAGTGCTAAACGACTTTCCTTCTCCTTTAAGGTTTCCACTTACCTTAGAGTTCCCTCCCTTGAAGAAGCTCTGGGCGAAATCTGCATTGGGGCAGACTTCTACAATGTTGATAAGGGGTTTGTGCTGTGCCTAGTGGTCAGTATAGTAAGTAGCTAATTTGTCTTAAAAATGATTTGCTTAAATATGCCATATGATTTACTTGGGCAAACATGGTGGGCTTGGATTCTATTATATATTTGCACATGAGATTTGGGAATCACTTCTGATCCCCTTATTTGTACCCAAGTACTCTATTAGATAGGATATAGAGCCAACCTACTTTTAGGTAAATAAGTGGATCGTTTTCACCTTATTCATGACTGGCATGTCAGTTTTATTTCAAACATGTGTCTGTTTTAAACTTTGAATAAAGTGTGTTTCAAAAACTATATTTCCAGCAGGGAAACCCCTTTATGAGTAATTTCCCTTTTTCTTAGCGGTTCTTCTTTTCTAGTACCTAAACAGCATTTTATGATAGACACAGCGAGAAACCCCAGCATTTCATGACAGACACAGCGAGTGTCCCCAGCATTTCATGACAGATACAGCGAGAGTCTCCAGCATTCCAGAGACAAAGCGAGATACCCTAGGTCCCAGTATTTCATAATTGACACAGCGAGAGACCCCAGGAACCAGCCTTCATGACAGACACAGCAAGAGACCCCAGGTCCCAGCATTTCATGACAGACACAGTGAGAGACCCCAGGTCCCAGCATTTCATGACAGACACAGTGAGAGACCCCCAGGTCCCAGCATTTCATGACAGACAGCGAGAGACCCCAGGTCCCAGCATTTCATGACAGACAGCGAGAGACCCCAGGTCCCAGCATTTCATGACAGACACAGCGAGAGAACCCAGCATTTTATGATAGACAGGGGGAGCATTTACAATTATGCTTATACACAAGATAACAAAAAAACATTCACACTGTTGAAGGCAGAGGCATAAACACAGAATGGGGTGGCAGCAGACTGAACAGTGAGCTGCTGTGGAGGAGGAGCCTGAGCAAGGAGACAGCACGGGAAGACATATGAGTGCGAGTAATCGTGGAGCCCAACGCAGCTGAACTTCTAGGGCACGCGTCTCACAAGATTTGAGTGTGACGTCACGTGGAAAGAGCCAAATGCAGAAATATAGAAATAAAAGTTCCCGTCTGCAGAAACTTAACACGCTGCCCGTCCCTCCCAACATTTTGGAAGGTATTTTTTTCACACGTAGAACAGCGAAATGTTTTGAGCATGCCACTTTCTGTGGCCACAACCCCTTATTACCATGTTCCTTTTACAAAATTTGGCAGGTTATAAAAGTTTGAAAATATTTCTCCTTATCTAAACCGTGTCTCAAAATTGTTACAAAGTATCTTATTTGCACCTGTTAGCTGTTCTGGGCTCTCTGCTAAAAGCCTTACTTTTTCTGGCTGTTCAGTGCAGTGAAAAGAGGGACTTTCCAGTACAAATGAGGGACTGCGGGTGGTTGAGCTGTCAAAAGAGTGACTGACCCTCCGAAAAAGACATTTGGGAGGTATGCGCCTGACGGGACGCTGTTTTGTAGGGGGAAAAAGTGGCGGGATGACAGAAAGCAAGGGAATGATGTTTTTGGGGCGCGCTGTTATTATTTTACTACACTGGAGATTAATACGCGGCGCACATTGATTTATGGGTGTATTACACTGAAAGCTAGAGGAGGCACCATTATGTTTTACTCTCATCCCTAAACATGACACAGTTGCTGCAGCCAACACGCTTTTTGCTTCACATCTGGCTCCCACCTCCCCCTGTGGAGCTGTTACTATGGGAACTGCAGGGACGCAGTCACCAATAACACTAAACCCACTGAGGGGCGGAGTCTAGGGGGAGGGGACTCGGGGGCAGCCCGGGGTGTGACGTCACAGCGAGTTCTAGGTGGAATGACAGCAACAGCATCATCAGGAGAAGCAGCGGCAGCAGCATCAAGAGCAGCAGCAGCAACAGTCACTCACCTGGGTCAGCGTGTTCATCCATAGACACGGCTGCAAGGAACAGCTTCCTTCCTAGCACTATCCCTGTGCTCCCAGCACCATGAGCTGCTCAGATGATAGTACCAAGGAGAAGCTGCTGTGGAACGTCAAGAAGGAGGTACATTCCCAACACAAACATTTATATTTGCACAATTGCCTATAGATCCATACAGACAAATGCACATCTATCTACACACACATTTGGACACAAATACACTATATCACACATGCTGTAAATGACAGTTTGTGCCAGTGCCTCTCAGACGAGCTGCTAACCCTAACTCTCTGCAAACTGCCTGCTTTTAAACCACAACTCCCAGCATTATGTGACAGCACAAGTCTACCAGGGGATGCTGAGAGTTGTAGTTCTGCAGCTGTAAATACACTATTTTAGAATGGGCAGACTGAAGACTACACATCCTTATTGAATACATGCTGACTGAGGGCAGTGCTCATTGTCTTTTTGCAACAATAATGTGTTGATGTGTGTTTATAAAAATTCTCAGGGTTTGTGTGGTCACACCATAGTGTAACAGATAGATGAGCCCGTCTGCTAGACAATGGAATTGGTTTCTAGGAACTGTGGTTTCCATACATAGGATTCTTACAAATATCAGAGATAACCGTATGTATTGTTTTATGGTCCATGCCTCTCAGGGATAGGTACTAATGGCTATTTGGTCCCCAACCTTTTTTACCCGTGAGCCACAATCAATTGTAAAAAGAGATTGGGAGCAACACCAGTATTAAAGGGCACCTGTTGGGTAAAAATGTTATCCCCAACCAAAGGTGCGGGCTAATAGAGCCCGCATTCTGTTTGGGGATAACTCGTTTTTGTTTTAAAAAAAAAAAACTACTGTTATCCCCGACTGTAATGCAGGCTCTATTAACCCGCACCTTTGGTTGGGGATAACATTTTTACCCAACAGGTGCCCTTTAAAAAAGCTTCTGGGGTGCCACATAAGGGCTGTTATTGGCTATTTGGTAGCCCCTAGTTGGACTGGCAGACTACAGGAAACTTTGTTTGGCCAAAAATAAAAATAATTTGATTCCACAAACGGTGTGTCTCATTGGTAGCTCAATCAAACAGTGGTCTGGTTTTGCCAAGTCCACAAAGGAAGTATCATGTAGACAACAAAATTTCACCGGAGAGTTGAAGTGGTTAATAAGTTTATTCAAGATGCAACTGCACCAGAAGAAGGACCCTAATGGTCCAAAACATGTAGTGCTAATGCATCTTGAATAAACTTATTAACTACTTCAACACATCAGCTCTCCAGACTCTGTTTGGTAGTATACCTGGTTTTTATGCAACTAAAACTTGCCTACAAACCAGGAATTCAAAAATAAGCATCTGCTCTGAGGCCACTGAGAGGGGTTGGGGAGCAGCATATTGCTCACGAGCCACTGGTTGGGGATCACTGCCCTAGTGTATAATGCATCTGCATGAGAGAGTGTTTGATATGGAGTCTATGCTCTGGCATTAACAAAAGGAGAAAAAAATGAGAGAAAAAGGTAAAATTGCTATTTGATCATCGTCTGCTTATACCTATGGGGTTAAAAGTCAGTGGAGTGAATGAGCCGTCCGTGGCATTTAAGAGTGGAGTCGTGTTCACGCATAGCGTTTGTTGCTGGTGACATTTCAATAGCATTTGGATCCAGCACAGCCATCTGTATGTTACAATAACAGATGTACGGATCATGACACCACGGATTTCCGTCTGACTGGCTTACCCCACTTCTTCAAGGTTCCAATAAGCAGAGTGGCCACTGCGTTCCGTAGTTTCTCAACAAAAGAGAATTACACTTACAGTTGAATGTGCCAGATGTAACTTTAATGGTGGGGGAAACAAATAGAGGAAAATGGTTTGAGGTTCATAGAATAGCAGACATAGGAACACAAGAAGGGTATGAGAAAAAGGTGCATTAGCAATGGTGTCAGTGCATCTCTTCAGCCTGTTCTGGTAAATTATGTGCAAGTGCATTGACACAAGGGAACCCCGGAATTACCTTTGACCTGGACATGGTGGTAATTTGAAGGTTTCCTTAGCCAAGTTACATTATAGTCACAAGTGACTTGCACCAAGTGAATCAGATGCTAATGCAGTTTATTAACACTTTGCTCCTGAAGTGACACCATTCCAACACAAAATACTACCATCTACTCACCTTCTCTCCCTACTCTCCCCACAGCCCCTTCCAAAGGCTATTATTCCCACTGCTACTATAGACACCTTCTTTCCCTACTATACCTGCTATCCCACAGACATAGTCCCTTCCCAGAGAATATTATCCCTATTGCTATTATAGGCACCATCGCTCCCTACTATACCTGCTATCCCACAGACATAGTCCCTTCCAATAAACTATTATCCTCACTGCTACTATAGGCACCATCTCTTCCTAGTTTACCTGCTATCCCACAGACATAGTCCCTTCCCAGAGAATATTATCCCCATTGCTATTATATGCACCATCTCTCCCTACTATACCTGCTATCCCACAGTCATAGTCCCTTCCCAGAGTATATTATCCCTACTGCTACTATAGGCACCATCTCTCCCTACTATACCTGCTATCCCACAGTCACAGTCTCTTCCCAGAGTCTGCTATCCCACTACTACTATAGACACCATCTCTCCATACTATACCTGCTATCCCACAGCCCCTTTCAAGAGGCTATTATACCCACTGCTACTCTAGGCACCATCTCTCCCTACTATACACGCTATCCCACAGTCACAGTCCCTTCCATGAGGCTATTATCCGTCAGCTACTATGTATGGACCGTCTCTCCCTACTAGCCTGCTATCGCACAGCCACATGTATATAGAAAATGTTGCTTATCTACAAATACATAATGGAGTATTTAACTAGAAAATACATACTTTACATGTGTGGATCAATTAATTTCATGGAAATACCATGAAATATAAATACATTGTAGAATTCTTAGCAATATATAGCCCAGTGTCAGCAGCCAGCATTAAACAATATTCCCCTCTAATTTCTTCCTGGGTATGTGGCCCAAAAAACTATTTTGTGTGCACATTTTAAATTTGTGTGCCCAGTTTTTAATACAAAATCTTGTGTTTTCACACAAAATTCTTCATGTGCACCATAATTTGTTGTGTGTGCTGGCCTCAAAATATGTGCACAAGCTCATACCTAGAGGGAACACTGGCTGTAAACCTTTAAAATGCTTTAAAAATTGCAGTTCCTACAGATGTCCATGTGGTGGGATATAGTTGCACATATTATTTGTTGTAATACCAAGATTTTTACATTGACTTCTACAGGGTAGTTCTATCCCAGTGTATGGGAGTTTCTGTGCTTACTTCCTGGCTCTCAAATTCTGCAAAATAAAAAAGAAATGTATCATTAAACATGTTGTATCTCCCACAACTGACTGATTGGGTGGTACCTCATTGTAGCATAAGGTTTCCATAACTGCAGTTTCCATTTCTCCCACAAGTAGGAGCTAATTTCTAAAAGCTCCAATTCTATTGTGGTTAATTGTATAGGGTGAATATGAAAGGGAACATGGCAAATGGGCCTAATGTATAGCTAACTATAGGTCATATGCCAGTGAGCTTTTTCTTCCTAGAAAATATTCTCTCTGCTTCATTAATATAGTTCAATAGAATTCAGAAGGGCTCTCAAAAGCATTCAGCAATCCAATTTCCATTGCCATTTTTATCACAGTTCTGGCTCCTGACATTATTCACCCTACGGTTTGATATGTTTTCTGAAAGGAAAGCAGCTTGTGAGCTGACATCATCACATATGCTTTTATATTCATACAGTACAGATGGAGCCATCTATATTCACTAGGGATGCGCCGAATCCAGGATTCGGTTTGGGATTTGGTCTTTTTCAGCATGATACGGATTTGGTAAAATCCTTGTAGCCAGCTGAACGGAATCCGAATCCTAATTTGCATATGCAAATATGGGCAGGGAGGGAAATCATGTGATTTTTTTGTCACAAAACAAGGAAGCAAAAAATGTTTTCCTCTTCCCATCCCTAATTGCATAAGCCAATTAGGATTCCGATTCGGTTCGGCCAAATCTTTCGCGAAGGATTCGGCCAAACCCAAAATAGCGGATTCAGTGCATCCCTAATATTAACTCATGTGGTCCTCTTTATTTTGATATATTTGTTATATGGTATCTGGTACAGCAGATCGTAAGAGAAGTAGCGAAACCAAAATTAATTAGGTAGTTCAGTTTCCTAAACCCTATTTTACGATGTGGCTGTATGGGCCAGATGATTTTGGTAAGCTGGCTCTATCTGTCATGTTTATGGGTAGCTTGCACTTATATGTGACCAAGTGAACCATGGAAAGTCCCCAGCTAGTATGGTCACTTTCAGCCTCAGTTTGTTTAAAGGAGAACTAAACCCATCTTGGAAAGTGTCTGCGACATTCACATGCTCAGTGGGCTCTGAACAGCTGTTGATAAGCTAGGCTTAGGGATTATCAAGCAGAATATGAGGTTGGTCTGTAATATAAGATGATGCTACAAGGATGAATAATAAATTCTGATGTTAATTGTATTGATTTCTGTGCTGCCATGTAGTAATTATCTGTATTAATTACTAATCAGCCTTATATTGTGACATTTATATTCTGTATATACGGTATATTGTGTGTTGGTCCCTAAACTGAGTAAGTGACAGAGGGGTCCGTTTACTAAAGTGCGTTAAAAATATTTGCACAATATATAGACAGAATTTTCGCCAAATATGTTATCGCCAGTTTACTAACCTGCGGTAAATATAAATTTGTGAATTTTCTTGCGCAAGAATAATTGTTCGCCAGTTATCGCATTCGCTGAAAATAATGATACGTACACATTAACGCATGGTTTACTAAACAGCGAAATGTGCTAAAGACAAAATTAACGCCAGAATATTCGCAAACTTTTACCACCACCTATGTAGTGGCCTATGTAGTGTAGTATTTTTTTTGCCAGAAAATTCTCAAGGGGCAGGAAATATCCCATAATACTGTTTTTTTTACCCATCATTCTTTGCTGACAGAAGACAGATCTGTAGCTATTGCTGACAGGATGTTTTGGCTTCTGCTTCTATCTGTTGCAACAGCAGCAGTTTCAGCTCAGGTGTATTATTGGCAGCGGGTATCACAGTCCAGGGATTCGTCAGCCTCTACGCTTTTTTGGTTTCATTGTGATTGGCTACATTAAACTGTGCATTTCTATGAAGCAAAGAGATTGACTGGTATGATTTCTTGTTCATATGATTCTATTGGCAGAAGGGTTTATATGATGCAGACATGTTTGATTGGTGTTACTCTGGTGATGTTGTTGGATGGTATAATCATCATTCAATAAAGTTTATGAGTTTTGAAGATGCATTTCTGGCCATAAATGTCACAGTAAAAATTGCCATAATAACCTCCATAAAACAAGACTATTTTATAGCATAAATATTCACAAAACTTAATTTTTCCCCAGAAAATTTGCAACTCGCTAAAATTACCGCTAACGTAAGCTGTTTCCTTAACGTAGTTACCGCAAGTGATCACAATGACTTCTGAGCGCATCGCTGTTTTGTAAACATAGTCGCTGCAAATATTCTGGCGTAAAAATATTGTCAGCGATAACATGCGGAAACTTAAAGTCAGATTTACTGCACTTTAGTAAACGGACCCCAGAGAATCAGCAGAAAAGAAGATGGAGAGCTACTGGGGCATCTTTGGAGACACAGATCTTTGCTGCTAAAGGCTGTGGTTGCCTTGGGTTGGTACAGAAGCATCAAACATAATGCACAACATTTCTAGCTACTTCTTTAGTTAAGCTTTAGTTCTCCTTTAAGGGAATTGTTCACCTTTGATTTAACTTTTAATATGATGTAGAGAGTGATATTCTTAGACAAATTGCAGTTGGTTTTCATTTTTTATTATTTGTGGGGTTTGAGTTATTTAGCTTTTTATTCATCGGCTTTCCAGTTTGCAAACTTTTTATTCAGTACCTCTCCAGTTTGCAATTTCAGCAATCTCATTGCTAGGATTCAAATTATTCTAGCAACCATGAATTGATTTGAATATGAGACTGGAATATTAATAGGAGAGGACCTGAATAGAAAGATGAGTAAAAACAAGTAGTAAATAAAAATGCAATTGTAACCTTATAGAGCATTTGATTTTTTAGATGGGGTCAGTGACCCCCATTTGAATGTTGGAAAGAGTCAAAAGAAGAAGGCAAATAATTCAAAAACTATAAAAAAAAAACCCCAAACACTTGAAAACAATTGAAAAGTTGCTTGGAATGGGAATGTCAAAAGTTAAGTTAAAGGCGAACCACTCCTTTAATAAAAAGTGTTACTAATGGTATCTGGCCAGCACCTCTGTACTTGAACAGTTGCTGATAGGATCAGTATTTTAAGAACATTCATAGACTATGACTATGAAGGTTTTCATTCTTCCAGGTCATGGTATATCTTGTGCAAGTAATTCTAGAGCAAGCAGACTTGCTAAGTAATCATTGCAGACAGTGGAGCATTTAGATGATATAAGGCCCAACTGCAAATACATTTTAGGGCCCCCAACAGATCCAGAGATTGTCCTGTTTAACCAATATATGTTGAAACTCACTATTTGGGCCTCATGGTGGCCCCCTATACCTCCTGCCCCCCCCCCCCGTAGCTCATCCAACCTTATGTTCAAAGACTAATATGTCATGCGTCCCTACATTTCTAAATTAATTTTTATATTAGCATTTTCTGTATATCCATATACAGTATATATAGAATATAGAACTGTCTCCTAAGAACATGTCTAGGTGGAACTGGAATGCTGCTTTTGGATATTAGTTACACCTGAGCTTTACATGGAGTTCTACAATGAGTGTACAGATTATTGTGGATTGTATTTAGTCTGCCGTATTTTATGTTTCGTTCTGTATCTCCCATAAACTGCTAATTTCTGGGGAATAGCAAAATCTTAAAAAGGCATTTTTGTGTCTTTCAGGGCAGTTATTATATAGTTAATGGTTAGTTGCAGCTTAGTTTGTATGTACTAAAGTTGGAGCCTCCATTTACGGTAACTTGCAACAGCAGTCTGTGCCAGATTGTGCTTATTCATTCACATTAAAGACTTGCACCATAAATTTGGCAAGATTGTTATGGGACTAAAATAATAGTGTGTTTGAGCCCACAGGCGTGGGTATGCCTGCTGTAGGTCGGGTGAATCCAAAGTTGTTGCTGTTGTCACAATAACCTGTTGCAAATAAATGGAAAATACGTTTGATACACAAATAAATATTCAGTTGCAGGAATTAAAGAAGCCTGTATACATAGTAATGTGAATTAACCTAGTCAGAGAATGGTTGAGTTAGCCATAGAAGGTCATGTTATATTACTGACAATTTAGTTCTGCTACATATATAAGTTCCTAGCTAAACTTTACTGATTCTTCTGCAGCGGATATTCTATGACATTATTAATTCAAGCTTCTTAAAAAATTTAAGGGAATTCCAGTGCAGTTAAAAGCCTAACATGCTTGCTTAAAGGAATTGTTCAGTGTAAAAATAAAAACTGGGTAAATAGATAGGCTTGGTGTGACTGGAGTGAATGGATGTCTACTATAATAGCCAGAACACTACTTCCTGCTTTGCAGCTCTATTGGTTTCCACTGATTACCAGGCAGTAGCCAATCAGTGACTTGAGGGGGAGGGGGGTCATAACTTTTGCTTTTGAATCTGAGCTGAATGCTGACTATCAATTGCAAACTCACTGAACAATTATGTCCCATGTGGCCCCCCTTATAGTTGCTGACTAACTCGAATTAGAGAGCTGAAAAGCAGGAAGTTGGGTTGTGGCTGTTAGACATCTGGTTGCTTTATCCTTTATAGATTACATATTTGGCTAACTAACTATAAGAAACATTTTTTATTTTGCACAGCCTGTTTACCCAGTTTTTATTACACTGAATTGTTCCTTTAAAGTACATGTGGCTTACACTTGCCCTTGAAAGCCCTGAGTCAGAGATTTTTCATCTGTACCCTAAAGGCTCTCCAGCTGTTCCAGGGCAGACAAAGCCTGTAGCTATATGAGCTCGTTTTCAACATCAGCTGTTTTTAGGCCATATTGCTGGTAGAACACTTCCCCTTGTATGTTTATAACACAACAGGAGGGTTATAGGAGCATAAAATGATGATTGTGGCAAATTTATGCTGCAAGGCTTAAATTGCAAGTCAGTAACTCCTTCATTGTATCTAGTGAAAATAAAGCAAGCGTTAACACCTTATACATCCGTTACATTAGACAGAAGTAAAGGGGGAAAATAAAAAACAGGTTCGAGACCCAATAGTCCAGAATACGCTATTTTGAATAAATAGGTTGTGTCATTAGCTGATTGATGTAGGTGTATAGATTTAATTAATATGTTTTGCTATATTCTATCTTTGTTGCCCATAGTAATCTGTTGTAGATAGCATGCACACCAGCAGCTCTGCACACACAGCAAGCCATTCCTCTTTTTAGCTCTATGACATTATTGCTTTAGACCACTCTCCTCTAATATTTGGAAAAAAAGCATTACTGAATCATTCTTTTATGCTACAGGAAATCTGCCCCATGGTCATTTGCATTTATATGACATCTGACAGGCAAATAGGATTACAGAGCACTTGTAAGATTTCTAGAGTACCGGTCTCCATGACAGCCTCCAAAGGGCAAAAAGGAAACAAGAACAATGGCTTCTACCTGAACTGATTCAACAATGGCATCAGGAGGACTGCTCTATCTTCATATAACAGGCTTACATTCTATCTTGCCTTCCATCTATGCTCAGCTTTATTTAATTTACTGTATAGAAAATAATAGTCAAGGAGCATTGCCATCAATATGTGTTATCCTCCCTTAAAGGGGAACATCTATAAAATACATGTACTGTAGGACTGTAAATAACTAATGACAATACATAACTAAACATTATTGTAAATTTCTACTTTGAAATAAGACATTTAATAAATTATAAAGGAGAAACAAAGCAATTTGTTAGCTACCCACTGTACCACCATTATAGCCTGGATGGCCTGACTGGGAACATTTGCAGTATTGAGGGTTATTCAGATCTTGAATAGTGCATTGGATACCTGGGCGGGGGAGGCAATAGTGGTGTAGCCCTGTGAAAGAATTTACCATGGCTGGAATAGTTTGTAAAGAAAAGTCGAGGCATGGTAAAAAGTAGCAATATTACTTACTGGGGTGCTTAACAAATTGCCATTATTCAGTGTTTCTGCTCCTTTAAGTATTACCACTTGGTGGAGAACATTTTTTTCAATAGACCAGAAATTCACTTGTTTAGCCATGTGATTTCAAATGGTTCATTTACTCTGACCCTGTATGCAATACAGCAATAAACGGCTCAAAAGTGTGCCCCTTAATGCTTATTTAAAATACACTCATGTACTGGCTGCGGATTAGCACACAGGGGATCTTTTCAACAGAATAGATGCTGTTGAAAATGTGTTAGGTGTAATTCTATTTAAAGGGGATGTTAGTGGTTTTAAAGCAATTGGTAAATTTAGAGCACAAGGAAAGTTCATATTAGCTGTCTCTACACTTCCTAGGTGATAGTGAGTTCCTAAGCCACCCAGTGACCACTATATTTTCTACAGCAGGAGAAATAATATTTCTTTTGCCAAGCATTAACTTTAGGTAGTGGAAAGTGCTAACAAAGAAAGCCAAGATGATGATCACAAGGTAAAAGGAAGAGGGACAAAGAATATAGCTCTATTAGGGATATACCAAATCTACTATTTTAGAATTTGGCTGAACCCCCTTGAAACCTTTGTGACAGATTTGGCCGAATACCGAACCAAATCTTTACCCTAATTTGCATACGAGAACCTAACGTACAGCAACTGGATAAATATTTTTTACTTCCTTGTACTTCCTTGTTTGTGTGACATGATTTTAAGGATTTGGATCAGCCATGCACTTTTATTAGGCTGAATCCTGCTGAAGAAGGTTGAATCCTTGCCGAATCCTGAACTAAATCCTGAATCCAAAACTATACTTTGTTATTTTTAAACAAAAAATATAGGGGCCGATTCACAAAAGGTTGTTATTCCTTAAAGCACAATTTTGTGAGTTATTTAAGGCACGTTATTTAAGGAAGGATTCATCAAAGTATTTTCACATGCACTAATAGACATATTGCAAGCGTTAATTCTACATTACTGCTAAGCGGTATTCTAATCGCATTGCGATACTTATAGAATAGAAAAAATCCTAACGCATAATTCACAAACATATTTTAAGCGATAAAAGCATAAAATAGTGCGATATTTACTGTGAATTTTAACACCTCTCAGGAGTAGGCGTTACTAAACAACTTCAGGAAGATGTAGTGAGGAGCTGTAGGGCAGCAATTAAAGGCCATTATGAGGAACTGGAGCCTTACCTACAGCCACTAACACATTTTCATGATGCCTTGGGCAGGTCCAGAATGCACTACATTCTGTGTCATGGAATTATATCAAATTTCCCGGGGAAAGGAATGACTAGAATACTGTAAAAAGAGACTTCTACTCTGCCAGTGGCATCCCGAACGTCTTAGGTGCTATAGAATGCACTAATAAAGCTTGACAATATCAAATGGCTTACAATATCGAACAAAATTATGCACAAAATAACACATACTATAAAATACAAAATTCACCCAAAATGAACGTAAAAATATTGCTTCTTAAGTTAGACAAGTGAACTTTTAGTGAATCATTAATTCTAAAAATATAACTACTGATTTTTAGGGCATGCTATAAATAACACTCACTTTTTTGACCTTCGGCCCCTAGCGGTTTAAAGGACCACAAGGTGGCCACTCTATAGGCATTAAACTGATTGTGTTCCTTTTATTCTCTTCCATTGTGTGAACCTTTCTGCAGTGAGGGTTCTGACACTACGAACTAGAAACAGCCAGAACAGTATGCTGATCAGGTTCCTGAAATACAGACTAGTGTTCCCCTCATCTGTGTAGTGCAGGGTTTCTGATCAGCATGTGTAGAGCCAGTGGATCCACTAGAAAAACATTTTGGTGGGTTATATTGATGAGCTTGGAGTTGAGGGACTAGCATGCAGAGAGAGAGGAGATACGTGCCCTGCGCCCCTACAGCATTGCTCCCTAGGTACGTGCCTGTTCTGCCGACACCTAGTTCTGGACCTGGATTTCCTTAAGAGCCAGAGGTCTGCTTTAGAGCATTCCAGACAAATGGACAATTTTTAGAAACATTTTGGGTTTCTTTGCCAGAATTCCTTTTGTGTTGCATATCAAAGGAATTGTTCAGCGTAAAAACAAAAACTTAATAAATAGATAGGCTGTGCAAAATTAAAAATATTTCTAATATAGTTAGTTAGCCAAAATATAATGTATAAAGGCTGGAGTGACTGGATGTCTAACATAATAGCCAGAACACTACCCTTTGCGCCGAAAGGGTTTTCTTCTCCTTTAAAGTCATTAGGGATTATTTATCAACTCTGGGTTAATTTGCCCATGGGCAGTAACCCATAGCAACCAATCACTGCTTGGCTTTTTTCAGGCAGCTGCAGGTAGAACAATGAATGCAACAATCTGATTGGTTGCTATGAGTAACTGCCCATGGGCTAATTTGCCCAGTGTTGATAAATGACCCCCACTAACTAACTTAGCGTTAAAGAGCTGAAAAGCAGAAAATTATTATGTTACACATTCAGTCACTCCAGCCTTTATAGATTACATTTCTAGCTAAGTAACTTGATTAGAAACATTTTTAATTTTGCACTGCCTATCTATTTACCCAGTTTTTATTGTTGCATTGAACTGTTCCTTTAATAAAGAGGGAGTCTCATCTTTTTTCTCATGGATCCAAGAAGGAAGGCTGGGAAGGAAATACAGCATCACTCCTAAAATTATTTAAAGGTATTTGAAATTAAAACATCACACAGAGAACAAAACAACAGTTTAGGTTTTGTTATTATGTAATAACAATTGTTATCATTAGTAAAATGAAAAAATAAGGTCTGAATCCTGTCTGAATACTGTTGCGAGGTAAACTAACTCGTGCTTCCTAGCAGAATCACTAGTGAATGATCATAATAAGGGAAAGACAGAAAAGCAATAAGGAGATGATCAAATAATGTACCCAAAACTCATTATGTTGCTGTATCTGGATAGCTGCTTATGGAACCTCAAGAGTAACTTCAAGAAAAGCCCCCGTAGGCACATCAAACACTGGTTTTCCTGGAATTAGTGACTGTCCTCTCTTATTATTCCTTGTTACCTTTTACCCAAGCAACTGTGATTGTCAGTGGAGTTGGTTTAATGCTTTGCTGTCAGCCAAGTCAATATACATGTTTCCACTGGTATACCTGCTATTTGCATGGCTGCTTGACATAGAGATAAATCACCAGTTAACACAACCCTAACCCAGCCAAACAGAGAAGAGTAAATCGTGGCTCATACATTTTATTCCCTCTGTAAGCCACTGTATTCTATTGAATCTGTTAATCTGTAAAACTATCTAACAACACATGGGGGAAGGTAATATAGGTGGCTAAAAACGTTCGCAATGTGAATAAATGTTCTCATTGCAAACATTTTTGCCTCCCACGCAACTTTAGGATAGCGATTGCGAATTTTATAGTTTGCTATGTTTGCAATGTATGTAATAAAACTTTTCAATGACAAAGTTGTGACGTTTGCTTGAAAATTTTACGCCACCTTCAAGCAGGTATTAAAGGTTTGCAATGCGCAATTAAGATTCACAAAGCAATAAAAGCCTAATGAGGAATTTTACATTGTGACATGCACATTTTTATTTGCAAATTGTTTCTCTTGCCACATTTTATTACATTTTCCCCATAGGGTTTTAATGTTGAAGGACAGAGAAAGAAATGTTCTCTAAGCCAAACAGGATCGAAGGTAGAAGGTATTGTGGTGCACTATGTACAGATGTACACTATACAAGAGATCTATCAAATGTTACGCAGATGTGCACTAGTCCAACCACAAAGCCTTCTCCCTTAACCCAATAAGTTGCTTTATAATTATAACCATTTGTGTATCTGTATATTATTTGCATAGAACTGGCAAAATGTTCATCATAGTAGAATTACAGTCCATTACTGCTATAATGTCAATTCACTTACAAGCTAGGAAATAAGTACTAAAAGTATCTGACAGTTTCCCAATCTAATGGAAAAGCGATTTGTGTTTGTAAACCAATAAAACCTTCAGTTTTGGCCAAGCTTAATATATATACTCAGTAGAAAAGAGTAGAAAGATATGTAGACATATAAGATGTAATAGGGAAGCATCATTCCCTTGCCTGCAGTCCTAGCAAGAACATCAGCCATTATATACATTTCTGTTTTTCAGGTTTTATGCTCTCCTCTCTGCTGAGCTTCTGATTTATGACTCCAAGGGAGACTCCTGTTTATATCACAAATTCTAACAGGCATTTTAGGCTTCTTGAAATCATTTGCCCACAAGTAAAATATAAATCAGTTGTTTTTTTATGCTTAGCTGGCAATATATGCCATTAACATGGTCATTAACAATTACAAGGTAGAGCAAAAAGGGAAGCAAAAGCATGCCCGTTAGTGTTCATTTAAGAAGCTCTCTCTCTTTTTTTAATCCTTAATTTCTGATTTTTTTGTATAATAGGGACGGGAGGGGATACAGAAAAGAAAAAGGGAGAGGGGAATAGCTCCAATGTACATATTAAAGTAGCATTGAAGTATTCACGTATTACCTCTAAAATGTCATTCAAGCAGCTCTCAACACCACATTGAATACAATTAAAATGTCTAAAACAATGTTTAGGGGATACAGGTGCTTTCTGCATCTAGCACCAGATAGGAAATCTGACACTAGTTTGAGAATCCAGTACCAACGTGCATTAGGTTATGGGTAGGGCAGAGCAGTTTGGATATCTACAAAATATCCCTCCTATGTTTATATATTTAGCGTCCATTAAAGAAGTGAAATAAGAAGTAATATCTTAATTAGAACACCAGGAGAGGCATATAAAAGAGAGTGAATATGTAGCTAGGTGGTCTGTGTGTATGGCCTTGCACTGGATACTTGTAGACAGCTGAACATTGGGGCCATTGTTTGTGGTTACTCCACTATCAAACAAACCAATGGATTAAATTAATATTTATATGAAATAGCAAAGGTGATCAGAGAACCTGAAGTTATAATTTGGGCATATGTCCCCTTTAATATGTGTATTTCAGACTATTTAGCACTCTTTGGTAAATTCCAGATGTTTTACGTAAACCATTAATGCTAACATATACCTCTGGGTGCAGCAATGAACATTCTATATTTATATCTGTGTGTATAGCCGTGGATGCGGTGCAGATATGATTCTGGTGTAGCTAATTATCTTTACCTGACATAACTGTCACATCCTTGATATTCCTACATATTAGTTGATAACGAAACTTGAAAAAAATCAATTAATGGTAGCATATTTACAAGCAAGGATACATATTTTCTTTTATGTGTTTGTCATTGTATTGCATTGTATATATGTTTACTAACGGAAATAAAAATCTGGAGATATTTCTGGAGATCAGCAATTAGATTTAATCAGCCACCTATAAGTTAGAAAACAAAAGCAGAGATCTGATTGGTGCTATGGGCAACATCTCCAGAAATCTCTCTAGATATTTATCTCCAATGTTATTAAACATACTTAGCAAGCACTGCAGTGCTAGCTCAGATGTATAAATATTGTATAGCGATAATACAAATGAATTAGCAAGGATGCAAAGCTGATTGTACAGGGTAAATCCTTTACAGAGGAAATGGGAAGTAAAGTTTCAGTTAAAGAGACAGTAACACCATTTTTATTTGGCCTCTGAAGTCACATCAGGTAATTTTCATATCCTGACATTATCACGCAGCACTAGAACAGTTATGTGCCTTAGAGGGCAGCAGGCAACCTGAATGCATAAGATAACCAGGTGATGTGCTGCATTTCTTTTTTGAGGCAATGCAGTGTTCCTGGGAAGATCCAACATAGCTAGCAAAGGAATATTGAGGCTTATCCTTGCTTAGCTACCTCACTCCATAAAGTTCCATATGCTATGTATACTTTGTAGTACTTTGCAGCCTCTCGCTGCTCTAGCTTGATGGTCATACATGCATGCCCCTTATCTCCAGTAAATGTGCCATATTTTTCTACCCATGAGTAATCCATATTCTTAAAATGCTGTATAGTGCAGTCCACAGCCAAAAGGACATTTCAGGGCTGACACAGTAAAATATAGTTAAAGGACAGCGAAAGGCCTACTTATAGTGATGCCATCAGACAACTGCGAAGCTGTCGCTGGCGATTTTCGCCACTTAGTAAATTTACCCCCAAGACTCTTGGTCATGTGCAGTTCGGTAAGTTTATAGGCGGCACATGCGCATTTCAAGACTTCAGGAGTGATCGATATTTCCTGAGAACCGGCACTTACCCATGAAAAGTCCTCACATCCAGGGGAGGAATATTCTTGATGCATGTGCATTTAGTTTGCCAGGACTATCTACTTTATGTCACTTAAAAGAACATGGCGACGCAGAGTAAGAATAAGTAATGTTAACTACCAGCAGACACTACATGAGACATTATTTTAGCGATCAGGTACATCAAGGTGCCCTCTATTAGATAAAGACAAAAGCATTGAAAGTCTTTCCTTGTCCTTTAAAACCTATTTTGGTGTTACACCTCCACAGTGTCATTGTTAACGTCCATCATCCATGTTTTATGGCAGTGATGGAATGGTTGATATTCAGAATATATTGTATTCAGAACCAAACTAAAAATCACAGTTATCAAATTCCCTGCAGTAAAAACTATTCCATCATCTGCATGTGTCTGCCCCATCATGGCCACATGTCACCTAGACTGGTACTTCCCCTTTAGTAGGGGAAACAATTTAGCTATGATAAATGACATTTAAAGGTGCCATATTTTTTGGAGCAAAAATAACTTTTTCAGTAAGAGACTTTCGTATATACCCTGTACAAGTGCAAACAAAAACTTGCAGTTATTTCCACTGGTGGATGGAGTCACTAAATACTTTTATTAGTTTGCAAAACTACATTAATTTACGCAAAGGAAAACTTGTTCCCACAAAGGAATACATATATTTTTATTTTTTCCCCATTAATTACTTTTATTACATCCCCTCCACACCATTTCCCAGGCATCAATTCAAGTCATGTCACTACTGAACCAGACATTCAGATTTATTGGATGGTGGAACTTCAGAATGGATGATCTAATTGGAATCAGAATAGCCAAGCAGAAAGTACAACTGACATTAATTGCTTGTAAATTGCCTGGCTTAGATTGAATTACTGACAGTCAGATAAAACCCACCCGTTGCGGTAGGCAAGTATCTAACAGGCCTCATTTGTTTTGTGTAACTGCCAATTGCTGGATATCTGGGAGCACTAAAGGTTAGGGCCAGACATTTGTAGATTCTTCGCAGGTGGAGAATCTGTTGCCTGCTGCTCCCCATCTTTTCTTCAGGCAGGGCAAATTTCAGTTTAAAATGTAAAATGTGTTTTGGCTCAGAAATCTACCATGTCTGCCTGCACCCGAGCAGAGACAATGTTTTCGGGTGAAGGCAGAGCAGAAGCGGAGGAGCAGTGCGTTTCTCCACAGGCCAAAATCCGCAATCTGGTCCTAGCCAAAGTGACAACATAACCTGTAAAGGTGGCCATACACGGAGAGATCTGCTAGTTTGGCGATGTCGCCAAACGAGTGGATCTCTCCCCGATATGCCCACCTTGAGGTGGGCAATATCGGGCTGATCCGATCGTGGGCCTAGAGCCCAACGATCGGATCCTACCGTGGCTTTACGGGCAGTCGGATCGCGGGACCACATCAACAAACAGATGCGGCCCCGGTCTGACGGGATTTTTAGTCCCATTCAATCGAGATCTGCCTGACTTTCAGCTAGATCTCGATCGGGGAAGCCCATCAGGGGGCCCCATACACGGGCCAATAAGCTGCCGACTCGGTCTGTCGCCAGCTTTTGTCGGCCCGTGTATGGCCACCTTTAGGCTCACTTTAAAACTCATGGGTACTTAAGAGTGTAGATATGTCCCATTAAAGGTGGCCATACACGGGCCGACAAAAGCTGCCGACAGACCGAGTCCTAAGGAAGTGCCAAAGAAGCACTCAAAAGTGCATTTGGCTACTATATGGAAAATACACAGCTTATTTCAGCAAAGTGTATTTCCAAAGCTGTGGATCCTATAGAGTTCAATAATATGTTTCCTTGGCTTATTGGCGTTTCTGCGTCTTGTGGCGGATGTTGGCTCGCAAATGCCAAATGGGAGTTGCTAAGGTTTGTATTCCATTATTTTCAGTAGGGCTTCATTTTGTGTGTATTTACGCTTAACCAAGCATTTTTAAAAGTGCAAAAAAATGTCCCATGTGACCTCGATCCTTAGTCTTACCAAACTTGCAGCTCTCTTCCTCTTTTTGTTACAGGGCTGGATCAGATCATTGGGTCATAGTGAGCAACAAGTTGCTTGTGTAGGAATGGCAGAAATTGAAAAAAGGCTATATGGAACAGGTTAAACAGATAACACTTTTATTATGTTCTACAGAACTTATCTGCTGTATAACCTGAGCCTTTTCTCCTTTGAATGGCTGCCCCCATTGCTATACTGCAGCTTATTTATATAAACAAAAGTAGTGTTTCTGAAGCAAAAACAGCAGTTTTACCAGTGCAGGGCAACACTGCATTATATTTTTATTACTTTAAAACACTTTCATTTTTTGATATTACTGTTTCTTTAAGGTCCCAAGCATTCTGGATAACAGGTCCCATACATGCACTACAGAAGCAAATGCAAAATCCTGCAATGTGTGAAAAATTGCTATAGATGAAGGCCTTAACTTAAAAAGCCCCTGTCACATCACTGCCATGGTCCAAGAAGTGCAGAGATGGGGTTGGAGATAACTTGTGGGTCAGATATTTTTCATGTTTCGGTGCTTGAATAATTGTGTTCTATCTTGCCAGACTGGTCCTTTAAGGGGCCGATTCACTAACTTCGAGTGAAGGATTTGAAGGTAAAAAACTTTGAATTGTGAAGTTTTTTTTGAGCTACTTCGACCATCGAATGGGCTACTTCGACCTTCGACTACGACTATGACTTCGAATCAAAGGATTCGAAGTAAAAATCGTTCGACTATTTGACCATTCGATAGTCGAAGTACTGTCTCTTTAAAAAAATCTTCGACCCCCTAGTTCGCCATCTAAAAGCTACCGAAGTCAATGTTAGCCTATGGGGAAGGTCCCCATAGGCTTGCCTAACTTTTTTTGATCAAAGGATATTCCTTTGATCGTTGGATTAAAATCCTTCGAATCGTTCGCTTCTAAGGATTTTATCGTTCCATCGAAGGAATAATCCTTCGATCATTCGATCAAACTATCTGCGCTAAATCCTTCGACTTCGAATATCGAAGTCGAAGGATTTTAATTCCTAGTTGAATATCGAGGGTTAATATCGATCGAACTATCTGCGCTAAATCCTTCGACTTCGATATTCGAAGTCGAAGGATTTTAATTCCTAGTCAAATATCGAGGGTTAATATCGATCGAACTATCTGCGCTAAATCCTTCGGCTTCGATATTCGAAGTCGAAGGATTTTAATTCCTAGTCGAATATCGAGGGTTAATATCAAAAGTTGAAGCACAATATTAATTAATATATATATATATATATATATATATATATATATATATATATATATATATATATATATATATATATATATATATATGTATGTATATACAGTATATGGAAAATGTGATTTTGAAGGAATTGTATTCATTTTAATCTACCACCTTAATTGTAGCCAAGATAATATAAATAACAGTGAATCTCCATGTAGATTACCCACATACAAATACATTATAGTTGAGTGCTATAATATGTTTATATAACTAGGTGTACAGTTTAGACAGATATCGGATTTATTATCTTAGAACCCTTTATCCAAAATTACGGCTATGCCATGCCGAAGTCAGTCTTATTTAAAGAGCTAAAAAACACTTTTGCCTTATTTGCACTTGATGGTGAGTTAATCTTAAATTATCCTGATGGTAAATCGACCCTAATGGTTTAATATTTAAATGTTTTTTAGTATAGCCTTCAGGTACAGTGCTTTACATATAGGAAGGACCCCTTATCCTTAAAGGGGTTGTTTACTTTCAAATATTATTTTCATTGCAGTTGGTTTCAGATTGTTCACCAGAAATAAAGACTTTTTGCGATTACAGTACTTTCTATTTTTTATTTGTGACTGTTTTTCTGATATTGAAGTTTAAAGTTTAATTTATCACCTTCTAAAGCAGCTCTGGGAGGGGAGGTCGCTGACTCTCTAAACTGTTCTAAATTGATACATTTGGGGGCAGATTCACTAAGGGTCGAATTTCGAAGTTAAAAATACTTCGAAATTCGACCCTCGAATTGAAATCCTTCGACTTCGATATTCGAAGTCGAAGGATTTAGCGCTAAACATTCGATCGAACGAACGAAGGATTTTTCGTTCGATCGAACGATTAAATCCTTCGAATCGAAGGATTTTAATCAAACGATCGAAGGAAAATCCTTCGATCAAAAAAAGCTGAGCAAGCCTATGGGGACCTTCCCCATAGGCTAACATTGACTTCGGTAGGTTTTATCTGCCGAAGTAGGGGGTCAAAGTTTTTTTTAAAGGGTAAGTACTTCGACTATCGAATGGTCGAATAGTCGAACGATTTTTACTTCGAATCGTTCGATTTCGTTCGACTTCGATCGAATTCGATCGAATTTAACCAATTCGATGGTCGAAGTACCCAAAAAAAACTTCGAAATTCGGAGTTTTTTTTATTCTAACCCTTCACCCGAATTTAGTGAATCGGCCCCTTAGTTGATCCATTTGTTATCTTTGTCCCTGCTGAGCAGAATCCCTGGGTTTCATTAAAGGCAGCTGTTAGAATTGATAGAATTGATATATTTCATTTGATTTGATATATTGCTGATATTGCAATGATACAGGCTGAGAAATGTATCAACTAAATGGTTCTGCCGGAAGAGGATCGCTCCATGGTGCTCACTGGTATAACCCCAGGCCGGTGCAGTTTTTTGCTGATAGGGGCACAGGCCCAGGGTTTCAGGTAAGTCACTACAAACACTTGGGGTGCCTAACATTTGGCACCCCCAAGTGCACAAAGCCTTTCCTTCTTTTTTAATTAAGTAATTAACTGTAATGCGTATTGGAATGATGAGAATTGGAGACCATTATTTGAGTTTGTTTCTACTGCAGAGTGGCAGAGGCTGGCCAGGCCAGCTGGGCACCTAGACAACCCATCCGGCCAGCCCGCCCACACTTCCCCTATCGCGCATGCGCGGTGACGCTGCACACTTCTGAGTGCACATGACGCAGAGGGCATTCACGCATGCATGGTGACGTGGTTCGTGTATGCGCAGTGACGCAGAGAGGCGTTCGCTCGTGTTCAGTGCCAGGTGAGTCTTGTCTAGGGTTAGGCAGAAGAGGTAGCTGCACAGCCCCCCCCCAATCGTTGCACTCTAGGCAGCTCTGTCTCTTCTGTCTAACCCTAGTTCTGGCCCTGCAGAGTGGATTTCCATATTGTGAGGGCTGAGGTTTGTTCTGTTCTGGGGGGGGTGAATTCTTGCATAGACAACCACTGTGTGTATTTGGGAAGAGTAGTGAACATGGTGCTAGAAGTTGTAGACCACAGGTACCTTCCTAGCAGCCTCGCAAGGAGCTTAATCAGTATCAGCTTTACCCATGTCCTGCTCTTTGATCTGCATTCAGTTAATGTTGATGGAAACTTTTTGGGCAGGTAACTTTTTGGGCCTCCCCTGACATGTGTTTGTGTGGGTGTTTAATCACACATAGGAAGTTGCTCTGTACTCTGGAGCTTTATTCTCGTATCATAACTTTGTGGTATAAGTAAGAGGAGCAAATTTTTTTGGTAACATCTGGGTCATCATGATCAAATTCCATGACTCACCGGTGGTTATTTTTGAACGTAATATCCTGACAGCATGATGATGACTCATTTAATAACCCTGTCATTAAGAAAGATCTTAGAGAGAGGGCTTGTCAGGGGTTTAGAAATTCTATTACTGAAACTGCAAGATAAGATAATGTTCTGAGACTGCCTGGGGGTTATCTAGTAACATGGTCAAGGATTGCCTTGACCAGTAACCAATAGCAACCAACGAGATCTATGCTTTTTTATACTCACTGCACTAGCCCATATTATTTGCTGTTTTTTTCTAATGGTTACTTGACTACGAGCAACTTCTGTCCATATTACTGCAGTTGTGGGAATAGTCAGATTGCTTCTTAAAACAGTGGCAGACTGGATGTAAATATCTCAGTACATTCAATGTATTTATTTGAAACTAAATTAAATATAGATGTAATGATACATGCCCTTTTAACTACAGTAGTATTGTCTACAAATTAAAAATATCAAGCTCAAGTTTTGTCCCCTCCAAAAAAAACAAGGGATATGTAATAGCCAATAAGAGATATCAGTACGCTGCAAGATGATTTCTGCCACCATTGAATTTCAAGATTTATCATAATCTGGCCCTTTAAGAACTCAAATTTGACTATTCGCCACCTAAAACCTGCCAAATTACTATATAAGTCAATGGGAGAGGTCCAAGGATCAGTTTGGTGATTTTTGTAGCCTACCTGACAATCAAGTTTTTTAAATTCAAATTGAGTTTTTATAATTCAAATCAAATTCGATTTGAGTTTGCAGGTCATTTAAATGTGTTTGAGTTTCAAAAATTAGATTTCATTACTAAAATTTCGACTAGTCGCATTTCAAATTTATGGGGGTTTAGGGGAGTTAAAATTCACATGAATTTGAAACTCGACCCTTGATAACTGCCTCACTGTTAGGGGCCGATTCACTAACTTCGAGTGAAGGATTCGAAGAAAAAAAACGTTGAATTTCGAAGGTTTTTTTGGGCTACTTCGACCATCGAATGGGCTACTTCGACCTTCGACTACAACTACGACTACGAATCGAAGGATCCAAACTAAAAATCGTTCGACTATTCGACCATTCGATAGTCGAAGTACTGTCTCTTTAAAAAAAACTTCAACCCCCTAGTTCGCCATCTAAAAGCTACCGAAGTCAATGTTAGCCTATGGGGAAGGTTCCCATAGGCTTGGCTAACTTTTTTTGATCGAAGGATATTCCTTCGATCGTTGGATTTAAATCCTTCGAATCGTTCGATTCAAAGGATTTAATCCTTCGATCGAAGGAGTAATCCTTCGATCGTACGAACGCACTATTTGCGCTAAATCCTTTGACTTTGATATTCGAAGTCGAAGGATTTCAATTCCCAGTCGAATATCGAGGGTTAATTAACCTCGGTAGGTTTAAAGTGGCGAAGTATGAAGTCGAAGTATTTTTTAACGAGACAGTACTTCGACTATCGAACGGTCGAATAGTCAAACGATTTTTACTTAGAATCGCTCGAATCATTCGATTTGATCGAATTCGATCGAATTTGACCCATTCGATGGTCGAAGTACCCAATAAAATACTTCAAAATTCTAATTTTTTTCAATTCGAATTATTCCCTCGAGCTTAGTAAATCTGCCCCAATAGTGAATAAAGTACCCCCAGTTGAGGCCTTCGGCCTCGTGTTTTTATATGGTCATGAAACTCCTCGGTAACTTATAATATCCTTATATTTTACAAGAGGGGGTACTTTATTCACTATATATTGAACAATTCAACATGCCTTCTGTCCTTGTATGTAATTTTTTCACCCCAAAGGGGCCCTTCTGATAAAGGGGGCCCAGGGCTAATAGGGCTTCACCTAAAATTTGGCCCTGACCACATGATTGATGAGTTGTAAGAATCTGTTCCAATGTCTCCATGGTAACTGAAATATGTGTTCCATGCAGCAGTGATACACAGGCTTAGGTTGCTCTTTCTTTATTCATTCTGTTGACAAACAGCCTGCTCAGTCCCAGATAACTCCATTGAGATATGGGTAAAATATTGCAAGATATATTGTGACACAAGACTGAATAAACCCCTACCTACCGCTGAATAAAATATCTGGGGATAAATCATATTGTGGGATTATTAGAAAACCAGCCCATGACATGATTTATCTCTGGCAGGCTCCAAGAGGCGAGGGCCCAGTTGTGCACCCCTGGTAATTACACCATTGGATGTGTGCTTCTTCCTTTTATATGTGGTGACTAATGCTAAAAATTAAGCTTTTATTTAACTCCAGTCTCAGACCTAGTGTAACCCATTGAAATTCAGTTGGAGAATATTTTTGCCATAAAAAGAGGTATAGGAAGCAAAATGTTCACCTTTGTTTTTTTAAAAACTATCACTGCTTTTACGGTAAAATGTTCCCATTTTTGGATATACAGGTATGGGATCCGTTATCCAGTAACCAGAATTACGGAAAGGCTGTCACCCATAGACTCCATTTTGTCTAAATGATCCACATTTTTAAAAAATAATTTTCCTTTTCTCTGTAGTAATTAAACAGTACTGAGTACATTGTGCTTGGTCCCAATATATAATATATGTATAAATATATATATTTATATAATTAATGCAATTAATCCAAATTATAGAAAAGATCCATTATCTAGAAAATCTCAGGTCATTCTGGATAACAGGTTGCTGCAGTTGTGGGAATAGTCAGATTATTCCTAAAACAGTGTCAGACTGCATGTAAATATCTCTGTACATTCAGGGGGTTATTTATTAAAGTCTGAAATCAAAAAAACTTGGAAAATTATTTTTTTAACAAAATCAAAATTTTTAGTGGGAAAAAAATACTTTTTTGAGATTTATTGTACCCCAAGGATGGAAAAAGTCATAATCTGAAAATATTCCATCTCAGACCTGCTGAGCTTGTATACAAATCAATGGAAGAGGTCCCTATCCTATTTGGAAGTTTCTGTGGTCTGTGCTGGAATAAAAAAATCATACATAATAATTTTTTTTAAAAATGATTTTTCGCTGAAGCGAAACGGTGCAAATTCGCCCATCACTACAAGTATTCCATGGGTGCATCAGTGGCTTTAAATAGAGTTTTTTTTATGAAAGGCAATCTCCCACCCCTATATACAGTATAAAGGCACAGTTGGAGGAGGGTGAGTCTTTATGACCAAAACAGTAGTCAAGGAGACTCGAGAACAATACAATACTTGAGGTGTAGGGCCTCATTTGATAATAGTGTCCCTCTCTACTACAGTTTAGCAAACCATTGCAGTCTAAAAGCAAAAAGCTTTGATCATACTTGTATAGTAATCAAATTAATGATAATCATATATAGCTAGATATTAAACAGAATAACCAGCTTTGCATCAGACTGAGATGGCCACATCCATAGGTGCAAGGCAGATTTAGTTCAATAGTGTACTGCAGTATTTACTTCTACTTGTAGTCATGATTTCCCATTGTGATCTACATTCATAAAAGCATTGTTTGCTTTCTGTTCCATGGAAAATATTACTTAAATACTGAATTATGAGAAAATGTATATTGCTATATTTTACAAACATCTATTTCTAACATTAATGTAATAAATATCTGAATGAAAAGCAAGAAATAGGCGAGTTATTTAGACAAGCTGTTTGTTGACAGTGTCTTGAGATCTACTGATCACCAGCAAGAGGTCCTACCTTTTGGGCACCCCTGTTGTACTGTGTGCTTTTCTGCTCTCTTGTCCGAAAAGAGACACTGTTCCTGGTAAAGAACAGTGAGACTGGCTCTTAAAGTTACACATGCTCTTTGGAGGCACCTGTAACTCCCCTAAACTTATTGGACTCTTCTCTCATTGCAACACTCACAGAGGCTATCTCTTCCATCCTGACTCTCAGACAGTAGTCACAGACTTGGAGCATGGGCAGTTGAAGCCAGGACCAGACTGGTTTTAGCTGTGCATGTGACAGATTGGTCATTTTCACCAGAGAACCAGGGAGAAGAAGTCAGACAGCACAAGATGATCCAAGATCCCCGAATCCTGCTGCACTACTTTTTCTGTTATCATGAGGAATGTGGGAGTGGGCTGACTGTATTGGGGTGGTTGGTTGTTGTGGTTCAGGATATGGGAGAGAGCACTCCGCAGGGAATTGAAATGGTATAAAGGGACTTTGGTGTCCTTTAAAAAACAGTCCCAGTAACATGATTCTGCATTTTATATGTACTTATTATTGCTTACAATATTGCATCCCTTATTTGCTCCCTGTTAATAACATCTCATGTAGAAGCAAGCTGTTGCTACCCATCAATAGTTGACCTTCTGTTTCCAGTTACTGACACACATGTCCCTTAACTAAATATTTATAGTCCGATAATATCAGGGAGAAAGTGTCATTGGTTTGATAAAAGTATTTAGTGTGAAGTCTCAAGAGAGTGGCTTATACACAAGCCTCAAAATCTTTTTAATGACTCTAACTTTTACCTAGGTAATGAATTCTATCTGATTCCTGTCTGTTCCAGCTTCATGTCTGTGTGTTCTGCCCCCTCTGGGTACACTGATAGAGAAAAATACCTCATTAGCATTATCTGAAGGAAGCTGCAGCTCAGTTATGCATGGAAACAGGCCCAAGTTCCCTCCCGACGTTTGGGAATTCAACCAGAAATTATATCAAAACCTAGTCCTCCTACACAGCATCCACTGGGGGCTGTAGCTTCTTTCCCACAGCATCTCTCTTCTTCACTTCACCCACTCAACAAAAAAGAGGGCAATCAGAAGCAGTGATATCAAGATTCTGCTGACTGATTTAACATTTGCTGTAATGGCTGTTTGTATCGACCACAAATACATATAAGAATGCTGCAGCAAACTAAGGCATGCATACATTGTAGTAACCAAACAGTCTTCTTTGGTGCTTCTTGCAACCCCCCGAAATAATCTAGAAAAAGTCAACATCAAAATAAATTTCCATTTTATTTTATTTTTTTAATAATTATTTTTATTATTAAAAATATCGGGCCTCATTTGTAAAGCAACACAACGTGAATGTGCAATTTTGACATGTATTTTGACCCACAATTCTCCCCAGAATTTCACTGTAATTGAGGTTCTTTCCAAGTTGCTGTAAAATAAAAAGAAATTAGTGGAGTGGAGATGGTTTATTTTTTGGTGTCCCCAAGTTTATGATGTGTCTGCTCCCATGGCTCTAGACAGGTGCATCTGGACATCACAGACTAATCAAAACTTTTTTTTTATATAGCCAATGAGATCTTTGCCCTGGGCCCACTGATACCTTAAAGCTTTTTAGTCTTCTGTTGGCTCCAACAGAACGTCTTTATCTATGATTGCAGTAACATTTAGAGTAAAAATAATGCAATAAGGAAATTCAAATGATAAATTGAAATTATAATAGGATGTAATTTATTGAGCATCACAGACCAATCACAATTTTTTTTTTATAGCTATGGGAGTTCACTAACGAGGTTGGCTCCATCTGCAACTGAGCATCTTTATCTTGGATTGCAGTAACATTTAACATCTAGAGCAACTGTTCACACCTGAGACCCAGACTGAAACTGCTCACATTGTTCACATGTTCACATTTTATACAAAATGCTAATGGGCCACCAGCACTGTGTCACTGTATGTAGTACATCATAGAGTGGTCCTGATGGGTTTCACTGTCTCTTGCTCTGTTCTGCCTTCCATATGATCCCTGTGTGTGCCATACTCTGGCTATGTGTGCCCTGCTCTGGCTGTGTGTGCCCTGCTGTGTGTGCCCTGCTCTGCCTGTGTGTGACATACTCTGCCTGTGTGTGACATACTCTGCCTGTGTGTGCCATACTCTACCTATGTGTGACATACTCTGCCTGTGTGTGCCCTGCTCTGCCTATGTGTGCCCTGCTCTGCCTTTGTGTGCCCTGCTCTGCCTGTGTGTGACATACTCTGCCTGTGTGTGCCGTGCTTTGCCTGTGTGTGACATACTCTGCGTTTGTGTGCCCTGCTCTGCCAGTGTGTGCCCTGCTCTGCCTGTGGAACATAAGCCTGGTATTTGTTCTGGGGGTTTGTTAGCATTTGAAAATTGTGCCAGCGCGTTTGCGCACATTTTGGTGCGAATTTTGAAAGGTATTTAAGGCCCATTCCGTGTATAGCCCCTTGCCCGTGATAGAACTTGTTTCTAGTGGTTTCCTGAGCCTTGTGCATCTGATCAGTATCTTGCCTGTCTGATTACCTGTGTTTGACCCAGCCTGTTCCTGACTATTCTTCATTCTGTATCCTGACCCTTGCCTGCCTACGACAACTCTTCCTGCTTAACCCCTTGATTGACAACCCGGTTTGACCCTTGCCTGCCTGACGATTCTTGATATCTGCCTGCCTCGATCCTGCCTGTCTGACGATTCTCTTGCCTGCTCCATCTGTACCATGACCTTCGGCCAACAGCCGTGCCCTTTGCGAGCCAGAACATCTCGCCTTGCACCCCTCGTTAAGTCCAGGTGGCACCCAAGTAAGCTGAGGGCTCCTCCCGAAGCCCAACGGTGGTCACACTACTGGTGAAGCCGAGCTGAGACCAGGGTGCTTGGCATCTGTTCTGGTATCGGGTGCCGGTCGTGACAGTAGGCTGGAAAAATTTTGGCCCTCTGTTCCACAGAAGTTGGACAGCACTGATCTAGAGGAAAAAAATAATGCAATAAGGAAATTCAAATGAAAAGGTGAAATCATAATAGATAATTTATTGAGCTGTTTATCTCACAGGTTTGTACAGTTCATACTTATTTCACTTGGAATAACATATAAACATATTTTAATACTCATGCAAGGTAGATTTGAATAAATAATCAGAGTTTTGCAGTGATGGATTTTCCAGAGACTACTGTGTGGGAGCACAAACTGGTTTTAAATGCAGATGACACAGACAATTGCTTATTAGCATTATGAAACTGCAGTAAGTCCCAGGCAGAAATGAGCAAGACCTCTGATGGAATAAAAAAAGATGGATTCTGCGGCTTACTTTCCCTCTGAATTGTAAAACTGCTATAAGTAATTTTGTTTAGTAGTTCTGTTTCATTTACTGTATTCGTTTGGTCATCCCTTTTAACAGCAGTCAATGGCTTTGTCTTTATAAATACTAGGTTAGGCTATACCTTGAGTTCAGGATGCAGATGGTCCTTTCCATTTACAACATTTTGGATACTCGCCAAAATGTTGTAAGGTTGCCTTCATCTTAAAAAATCTCATTATAAAATCATAGGTCATCAGATTTTTCACTTATTCCCGAAGGGCTAACAGATTAATAAAAGGAATGACAAATCAAACTTACTAGGAAAGCCCTGAATGATTAAAGTTAGAAAATAGGTCCCCTGGAGGGGATATAGTCATAACACAACCAAATATATAGGGGATATAGTCATAACACAACCAAATTTCTGTACATGGTAAGCACCAAAATATGACTTTTTTTCTAATGAACAATAGAAATGTACTCATTTTTATTTGGTTTGTGAAACTCAATGGGCCAGATCCACAGAGAAGAATCATAATTGCTCCCTTTGAGGACCGTAATTAAATTGAAATGGATGATTAATACCTGATAATTTCCCTTTAAGAAAAATACATCACTAGATCGTGCTCTTGAGCTATAATCACTGCAGCTTGGTGACTGGTGAAACAATGTATATTGGAGTCTGCATTTTATTATCCTGAGGGTTGTGCCATGTCATGATTGCCTGGCATGTCATTTCTTATGATCACTTCTATTTGCGCATAATGGGAATTGACTCAGTGCTGCATTTACGTTGCTGTTTTAAAACCAGCCAGCAGTGTTAAATAACTGCAAAACAACCAACAATCTCTTTGTTAACAAAATAAATAATCCATGAAAATTACCCGTTTCTTGTGAAAACAACATATATGACCTGTTACATTAACTAAACATTGATGGACATCCTTTGAGTGACTATTGTGATTAATTCTACCTTTTTCCCTGGGCTGTGCCTAGTGTTGCCTGTATCTGTACTGACATCTTCTTTGAAGCCATCATTGCTATGAAGAACATTGTTATTTATTGTTGAGACATACACGCCCAGGTAGTCTTGCTGATGATATAATGCTAGCAACAGAGAGAGAGGTTCATTTTAAAGTAAAGTCCTGGACAAGTTCAGTTTCTGAAAACCAGACCTGACTTATGGCACATACCTAGACCTACACGCAACAGGTACCATCATGTGTGGATCATCCTGACATCTTTCGCACCATGGTCGTTTATTCGGTGGGACAGGTTAGAAAGTTTCTGTCTGATAACAATAATATCCTTGTTACTAAGTGGTAAGTAGTCTTTGGATTTCTATGGTTTGTTAAATGTTTGATAAAGAATATGGCGCTTTGGACTGTGTATTATTCTGAGCAACAAAATAGCATATAGGACAAGAACTAAATAGATTTAAGCCTGTGGTTGCTGGGTATTGTAATATGCAATACAAGATATTTATAATATACAAACAGCACTTTGCCACATAACTTTTATATCAACCACTCCTGTATGTTTTTATTGCTGTTATTAAGTGTTTTTGAAAGACAAATCACATCCATTGCCCTCTATGTCCTCTCAGGGATTTTGCTGGCTTTCTGGCTTTCTGGCTTATCTAGCTTTAAGGTAATTTCAGAGGATAAGTTGTGATGATGTCCACTTATAATGACTACTGTGTTAATGAGCAGAGGTGTCTGCTGCAAATTAGACATGACATTTTTTTATAGCCACAAACCAAAAATTCTTTATACATCAAATCCCAAATATTTCAGGTAGAAACACAACTTATCCTCCCCACATACATATTCTCTCTCTCCCAGACAATCTTTGTTGAAGAATAATACTGTAACACAATACTCTCTCTGCATCAAAATTCTCTTATAAATGTTTCATATTTTATTTGCCTCTGGTATTCTGAATCTTTGGGGGGTAATTTATCAAAAAGACGCTTGACGTTTAGAATTGTGGGGCAGTTGTTATCAGGCTTAGTGAGTTTTAGTGTTCAACCTTGTGTCAGGGCCCCACTTAGTTGATAAGATCACCCATTCATCAGATAATATCTACAGTGTTTTCCCCAGAATTATTTACAGTCACATAGGAAGAAAAAGTGAGGTGAAAAATGTGTATAATTCACTATGTGCCTAATTGTGCAAATATAGTTCATGGGGAATATGCAAAAGCACATAGTCCTACCAGCTTCTTTGTTCTAATAAGGAGGACCAGGTTAGGGGAGGCTTTGAGGAGCACTGTATTAATCAGATAGGTTGGATCAGAGCCAGATGAGTTACAAAAAATGCTGGTGGAGCACCTATCTTAAAGGGATGAACACTGATTTATAACAGCAAATATGAGTTCAACCACACCCTAGCCGAATGGACCTTTAATCTTGGGTTTCAGGTGTATTATGAAGAGCAAATAAGCATTCTCCCCAAATCTTATTCTTACTGACCTTCAGGCCAAGCCTCCTGTCACTGCTCCAGGACCCACTGGTGGGGGCAGCCACTTGGGGAACCACTGCTGTAGAGTTATGTGCCGGTTTTTCATTGATACATGTTCAGTTGTCATCATCTAATTAATGACAGGTTAATAGGTATCTCCCATCTCAACCAGACTTCAGTCATCAGTTACCTAGTGGTATATAGTTGTTTTCCACTGGCGATTTCGGTGCGATCCAACGCGATGTGCAAAAATGCAGGCGTCACGTTGGATGCGATGGAAATAAGGTAAGATATGGAAATGTCGGATTAAGTTGCATCGTTGATCCGACGCAACACGACTGTCGGATGCAGACGCAGCATCCGACAGTCACGTCGGATCTACGCTGCGACACCATCCGAAATGCTACTACTTACCTTTTTTCTGTTGCATCTGCGTTTTTGCGCAGTGCCCTGCATCGTGCCGAATTCATGGAGTACTACCCTTTAATCTGCAGGATTCTGTTTCATTGCCTCAGTGACATTAGAGCCTTTTATAAAACAAACTGAGTAGAAGCAAGAGCCATGTTTCATAATTTATGAATTAAGACATCCTAAAATTATTTAAATGTAATTTTACAGTATGTTTATGTCCCTGCCTTTCAGCTGCTCTGTACATTGCACATCGGAATATACACAGTTTACAATGTTTCCTTATTTAAAGTATTTTACTAATTTATATACTGCTGAAATATTTATGGTAGCTACATATGCCTCATCAACACTATTTGTTGGAGCAATTCATTGTTCCCATTAAAGTCACAGCATAATTTCACTAGCAATTTTGCTGCTTTTAGTAGCTAATAAAAAGAATATTTTATCAATGAGTTTTATGAAATGAGTACTTGCCATTAGATTAAGGCTGACTTGTGGATAGAAGTGGGTTCTTCTATACAGCTCATCTTTGTGGAAAAAGCCGACCCCTGCAGCTGTGCTCACTAATAAATGGCTAGGATATGGCTTTCAGGACCAATGACAGCTGTGAGAAAACCTAAGACTCTGAAGAAGATGCTCCTTGTGATTAGCATTGGTGCATTCGGCAGTTCTTGCCAGAATGACTGTTGTTATTATTATTTATTATCCTCTGGAACAATTTAGGATCTTGTGTACTCTGGTCATCAAAGTGTTGAAATGTATTTTAAAAAATCAACAACTACAGTATATTTACATTTCTGGTGATGTGTTTACAATTATCAATTTGGGCTTAAAGGGGTAGATTGCCTTTAAATTAACGTTTAGCATTATGTAGGGATTGATATTATGAGACAATTTCAGACTAGTCTGCAGTTTATTTTTTGTTTTTCCTCTTATTTAGCTTTTTATTCTGCAGCTTTTCAGACTGAAATTTAAGCAGCTACCTGGTTACTAGGAAACAGTTTACCATAGCAATCAGGCAATGGTTTGAATAAGAGACTTGAGTCTGAATATGAGAAGGCTTGACTAGAAAGATTAGTTATAAAAGGTAACAATAAAATGCAATTGTAATTTTAGTATAATTGTAGATATAGCTTTTTGTCTCATCTCCATATGAAAGCCTGTCAGATGCAGAATTAGAAAACTAGAAGAGCAGCAAGTGTTAAATTGAATATTTAAATACTTGAAGTTAACGCAGAGATGAACTACCTGTTTAATACAGCCTTTGGGAGCAGCAAAGAATATCTAAGAATCAGAATATAACCAATAAGCCTGTCCGGTCCAGTGAAAACTCTTGGTTTCCCTTGCTGCTCTTCATTGCTTGATCTATTGGGACATATGAATAGGTCCATGTCACTGTTTTATAGTTGACATTATCCAGTTGACATTAGCCAGCACCACCATATTGGCGCATTGCTTTCTAGAGTTCCCAGATGAATTTCCATATACTCTTTGTATTTTCTCATAACCAACAACTGAGGGTGAGCATTTAATTTAAGATATTGTACCAAATTAACTTATACAGACAAATACAAGAGGTCCTCTGCACTCAACCCATTATCAATATATTTAAGACATTGAGACATTTTGTGCATTAAGCTACCAAAATATGCCCTCCCTTTTAAACAAAACAGGTATTGTTTGTCCATATATTGCAATATTATTCAGGACAATGCAGTTATTAACCTACCTATGCATAATATGGTAATAAATTAATATACTCATAGCTAAATTATTTTTCATTTATGAAAACATTTATAACTGTTATTGATAGTTAAAGTAGTGGTTCATATTTACGTTAACTTTTAGTATGTTATAGAATGCCTAATTCTAAACAACTTTTCAATTGAGTTTTATTATTTATTTATTTATTTTATAGTTTTAGAATCATATGCCTTTTTCTTATGACACTATCCATGTTTCAAATGGGGGTCACTGACCCCATTCAGAGAACGAATGCTCTGTAAGGCTACAAATGTATTGTTATTTCTACTTTTTTTTTGCTTAGCTTTCCATTCAGGCCTCTCCTGTTCATAATCCAGTCTCTTATTCAAATCAATGCATGGTTGCTAGGATAATTAGGACACTATCAACCAGATTGTTGAAACTGCAAACTGCGGAGCTGCTGAATTAAAGGCTAAATAGCTCAAAAACTGTAAATAATAAAAAATGGAAAGCAATTGCAAATTGTCTCAGAATATCACTACATCATACTAAAAGTTAATTAAAAGGTGAACAAGTCCTTTAATACTACTCTGCTCGACTCATCATATGTGCCAGTCAGTTATCAGGAACACACTTTCTCAATCCTAAACTCTCCCACCAACATGGTATCAGCCAATGAAAACTCCTATTGCTTGTATGTTCTCAGATCCAAATCCTCCTTAGTCCCTTCCGATATCTCTGTTTGGGTAAAAGATGATAAAGGCTTGCCTTGTCGTGGGAAGTCTAAAAAATGCACAAATTTACAAACAATTGCTTGGAATTAGCTGAAGAAGTTAGGGTGGGGTAACTAACCCCTCTTGCCCACTTCTGTGGACACCCATGTTCATAACCTGACTGTCCAACCAGCAAGCTGAACCATAAGTATAAATATAGCCTTTTCCATCTTATTTAAAAATAGCTTGAAGACTTGTTAAGTCAAGAAAACATTTTATCACTTATTTGTTGTGTGGATCTAAGTGTCAAAGCATACAGAAAAATATGACATTATTAGAATTTGCTCAAGCATACTAATATGTGAACATGACAAGCGACGTAGTGATATATAACCAATGGGAAAAGAATGTAGACAAAGAGCAGTGTTCTTAGACTAGAGCCAGGCTGTCACAGCCGGCACCCGATACCAGAACAAATGCCAAGCACCCTGGTCTCGGCTCGGCTTCACCAGTAGTGTGACCACCGTTGGGCTTCGGGAGGAGCCCTCAGCTTACTTGGGTGCCACCTGGACTTAACGAGGGGTGCAAGGCGAGATGTTCTGGCTGGCGAAGGGGCACGGCTGTTAGCAGAGTCTTTTGGGCCGAAGGTCACGGTACAAATAGAGCAGGCAAGAGAATCGTCAGACAGGCTGGGTCGAGGCAGGCAGATATCAAGAATCGTCAGGCAGGCAAGGGTCAAACCGGGTTGTCAATCAAGGGGTTAAGCAGGAAGAGTTGTCATGGGCAGGCAAGGGTCAGGATACAGAATGCAGAATAGTCAGGAACAGGCTGGGTAAAACACGGGTAATCAAACAGGCTAGATACAGAACAGATCAGACGCACAAGGCTCAGGAACCACTAGAAACAAGTTCTATCACGGGCACTGGCTGGGAGTATGAATGGACCTTAAATACTTTCAAATTTTGCGCCAAAATGTGCGCCAAACACCTTTAAGAGGCGCGCAGGCGCGCCGCACCCACCCTAGAGATCAAGATGGCGCTGGATCCGGCGACACAGAACCACGCGGCGGGTGCCCCCGCCGATGGCGTGGCGGGCGATCCCGCCGCGCAGGTAATATTATTACACCAGCATAGAGAGAAGTTCCTGTGGGTACATACTATTGGCATACATAGTATTGCGGTTTACTTCTTTATGAATTATTTGTTCTCAGCTAACCAAACAGTAAGATTAGCATCTTAAATCATGTTGTAAAACATTACATATTGGTATAACAACTTTTTTATTCTCTCCAGAGTACAACCAACTGGAGGCAGAGACACTAAAGATCTATGACAGTGCCCAACAGATTTATCAGAGTAGAAAAATTATTCATAGCTGCTCCTGTTCATTTTAGATGAGGGCTGCTGAGGGAAAGGCCATGCGCTTCCTTTAGAACTATTTCCATGCTATCATTAGCTGTGTGATAATATTCCAAAGCGGCTTAGATGTTAGAGCAAGCTGAATTTTGGCACAGTTGTCACATTACTTATTAAAGTACTACTGAATCAGAAATGGCATGAAGTGATATGTGCTCAGAGCCAGAAAAGAAGCAAATATAAAAAAAGTTCTGGCATTCAAAATCTGTTCATGTTAAAGGAAAACTATACCCCCAAAATGAATACTTAAGCAACAGATAGTTTATATCAAATTGAATGACATATTAAAGAATCTTACCAAACTGGAATATATATTTACATAAATATTGCCCTTTTACATCTCTTGCCTTGAACCACCATTTCGTGACTCTATCTGTGCTGCCTCAGAGATCACCTGACCAGAAATACTACAACACTAACTGTAACAGGAAGAAGTGTTGAAGCAAAAGGCAGAACTCTGTCTGTTAATTGGCTCATGTGACCTTACATGTGGTTTGTATGTGTGCACAGTGAATCTTACGATCTCAGGGGGCGGCCCTTATTTTTTAAAATGGCAATTTTCTATTTATGATTACCCAATGGCACATACTACTAAAAAAGTATATTATTATGATAATGGTTTATTTACATGAAGCAGGGTTTTACACATGAGCTGTTTTACTCAGTATCTTTTAATAGAGACCTACATTGTTTGGGGGGTATAGTTTTCCTTTAAGTTGCTCATCTTCTGCTGTACCTTCTGCAGTAGGTAGAACATTACCACTCCAAATAGTTTTTTCCTTGGAATGTCTACAGATTTGTTGCTTTGATAGAACCCTGTCATTTTTGTAATTACATTTTTTTGCACAGCACGCTTTTTTTGGTGAAAATATGGAGAATTATATGGAATTCTTGAAACAATTTTACATAATAATGGTTTATGTAAGCTAGGGATGCACCGAATCCACCATTTTAGATTTGGCCGAACCCCCGAATCCTTTGCATACCAAACTGAATTGGAATTCTAATTAGCATATGCAAATTAGGGGTGGGAAGGGGAAACATTTTTTACTTCCTTGTTTTGTGACAAAAAGTCACGCAATTTCCCTCCCCGCACCTAATTTGCATATGTGAATTAAGATTCGGTTTGGCCGGGCAGAAGAATTTTGCCGAATCCGAATCCTGCTGATAAAGGCCGAATCATGACTCGATTCGGCGGATTCCTAATGCAAATAGTTTTAGGCAAAAAAAAAATCTCAGAGGAAAAGTAAAAAATGCTTTTGTAAACTGCATAAAATGTGAATGCACCGAATTCCCTATTTTGGCATTTGACTCAATCCTGAATCTTTCATGAATGATTCAGCTGAATCCCAGATCTGAATTCAAATACTAATTCACATGCAAGTTAGGACAAGGAAGGGTTAAAAACAAGGGGAAAAAGTCGCAGTTTCCTTGTTTTTAAAGAAGGAATAGCAAAGTTAGGCACCTACAAGTGGCTATTTTTACTTACCCGACACCCCGGGCCGGTGTTTTGATCAGCACAAAACCGCACTGCCCAAGGGTTTTTCTAGCGAACACCACAGAGAGATCCTCTTCCTGCTTCATCAGTTTTCAAATTTCCCGGGGCAGACGCAAGCCCAGTAGAGCAAAATAACTGCTTTTTGGATTTCTGCTCTACTGCGCATGTGTAACTGCGAGAATACCCGAACAGGCAGGAAGAGAATCTTTCCATGGTGGTCACTGGAAGATCCCTGGGCCGTTGTGGTTTTCTGCTGATAGGAGCGCTGGCCAGGGGGGTCAGGTAAGTAAAAGTAGTCACTTGGGGGTGCCTAACTTTTGGCACCCACAAGTGTAAAATAATCTTCCTTCTCCTTTAAGGATTCAGATTTGGTTCAACCAGGCACTTGGCTTTTGATCGAATTCGAATCCAGCTAGTAAAGGCAGAATCTTGGCCAAATCTCAAACTGAATTCTGGATTTGTTGCACAAAAGATTTTGTCTTAAAACTCATAAACTGATAAATAGTCACACCTTCAAAAAATGCAATTTTAACTTGTTATTAAAACAACTGTAGAGTTGTAGTACACCATCTAGTGCTACTCTCACTATAGGGGACCTAAGATATTATCTGACCTATCAGTTTAAGCCTAGACACAGGGAATGAGTAATCTTCCTTAATTAATGGAACAGGTTTTGAACATGATTTTCCTGCTTTTAGAAGCATCCATTAAAAGCATGAAAGCCATTAACGAACAAGGATTGTGCATTTTTAATGGGATTTCAATACTATTCCCAGTGGTGCTATATGCACATGAGGATGCAGTTATTGCTGTGACTGTTCATGAGTCACAAGTTTCTTGTCATTGATGTTCCTTTTTTTACACTAGCAGGCTAGCAGACCTCTGGTTGTTCCAGCACTGATCATTATGTAGCAAGATTGCAGGTTACTATTGAATCTGTCAGTAAGTAATATTGAGACGTCATTGTTTGTTAAATTACACTCTATTCAGTCGAGATTTCTAGTGTGAGGGAACTGTAAGGATGGTGGTAGACTGAAGATGTCATCGCATGGATATTTATGGAGCACTGAGGAAGATGAGAGAGTGAAGAAACCCAAATGATAAAGTGACACTGTATAACTCTAGGGGGCCGATTCACAAAATTCGGGTGAAGAATTCGAATGAAAAAAATTCGAATTTCGAAGTATTTTTTGGGTACTTCGACCATCGAATTGGTTAAATTCATTCGAATTCGAACGAAATCGAACGATTCGAAGTAAAAATCGTTCGACTATTCGACCATTCGATAGTCGAAGTACTTGCCCTTTAAAAAAAACTTCGACCTCCTACTTCGGCAGATAAAACCTACCGAAGTCAATGTTAGCCTATGGGGAAGGTCCCCATAGGCTTGCTAAGCTTTTTTTGATTGAAGGATTTTCCTTAGATCGTTTGATTAAAATCGTTCGAATCGTTCGATTCGAACGATTTAATCGTTTGATCGAACGAAAAATCCTTCGATCGTTCGATCGAACGATTAGCGCTAAATCCTTCGACTTCGATATTCGAAGTCGAAGGATTTCAATTCGAGGGTCGAATTTCGAAGTAATTTTAACTTCGAAATTCGACCCTTAATGAATCTGCCCCTAGGGATCGTCAGAAATTAAGGAGTTCTGATGCTGATGGATGCTGTATGACAACATTGGGAGTATTGTAGAGAAATTGGTTAACACTTCTACAGTAAGTCCTTTTTAATGTCAAAGATCGAGTATTTAGCATTATACTATTGTGCTTTTAAAAAAATCACTATTTCCACTAGGGATGCAACAAATCAGGTCAGGACTGAGAATTAAAATAGGCCCTGGCATTTCAGGTACACAGAGGCGCAATCAGCCCACACAGAGGCCCAAACAGCCCCCACCAGCCCACTTAATACTGACTTTCTATGGGACCTTAAAGCAGCCCCTCTGGCATTTGCCAGAACCCACAGATTGCCAGTCCGGGCCTGCAACAAATCCACTATTTTGGGATTCCTTTGTGAAATACCGAACCAAATCTGAACCCTAAACATTTTTTTGCTTCCTTGTTTGCCTCAGTGGCGTAACGAGAATTTGTTGGGGCCCCCCTGCAGAGGAACTTTCCGAGGGCCCCCGATGAAGAATGTGGGCGTGGGACCTGATTGGGTACAATTGGTCCAGCATCAGCTGTGCAGAGCTGTCAATTTCAGTTTCAGCTACTGACTACTTGCCACACATATGCACATAGCTCCTTCCTATTCCTATTAGACTGGAGTAAACTGGGCAAAATCAGGTAACCCCTGGGGAAATGGGGGGGATGACATGTATGGTTGTGCTGGTATAGTACACTGAAAATGGCCAATAAACACTCTGTTAATTCCACATATGCCAGTAAGATCACTGAAAATGGCCAATGAGAACTTCATTACATCCTGAGATGACCGTAAGATCAGTGAATAGATTAAAAGCATAACCTTACACTTGCAGAATACCAGTATTGAATTTTCATTGTGCTCCCACAGCTGGTTGGCGCTCTCTATCTCTGCCTGCCTGCTCCCTAGGTTGGTAAAAAAAATCCAATATGGATGTGTGTTCCACAGCAGAACACATGGCCCTTCACCAGTAGCGGGAGCACCGGCAGCAGCCAGGAGGCAAAGTGTGAAAAATTAAAATTTCGAATTCGAATTTTCAATTCAACCCTTGATAAATCTGCCCCTTAATGTTAAAATGATTCTCTAGTAGAAATAAGGTATGGAGATCCAAATTACGGAAAGATCTATTATCTGAAACCCCCAGGTCCCAAGCAGTTTGGATAACAGATTTTACACCTGTATACTGAGTCCTGCAGAAGAGCTTCCAGGTCAGCCACATGTGCTCTGTAACTTTTTTTTTTTTGAGGCCACGTTTGTTATTGTTTGGCTTTACCACAGAATTTCTATCATACTTTTTGTTTGCTGGGTTGGCTGGTAAACTAATATATTTTTTTATTTCACAAGCTCCTGATTGCCTGTTTGCTGGTTTGATTGTCTGCCCTTTTTATTGCATCAAACCTCTAAATTCTGTAATGTGGTACCATTCATAAATATTTGTATGGGTGACTGTGCTCTCTATCTGCCGTATCTATAAACTGCTTCCTTCCCTGTCCTTGCAAATGGCATATACACACACAGCTGTGCTGCTCAGGTCTTAGTGTGCCCAGCTTGTGCCATGTGTTTGCCAGGTTCATGTTAAACGCAGATGACCAGCTTTTGAGTATTGGAGCAAGTCCATTTTCCCAAAACTAACACAAGTTGTATTGGTATACATTAAAAATACCCAGCCTGACATCTTCCAGCAATTGTTAAAATGCACTTCTCAGCCTTACAAACAGCTGAAGGTATATGAATAGTGATGGGTAAATCTCACCCGTTTTGCTTCGCTGAAAATTTGCGAAATGGCAAAAAAATTGTGAAATGCAGTGTTAATGGGCGACAATTTTTTTTTCGCACAAACTTTTTTCACCCATTGGAGTCTGCGGGTGTCTTTATCATGGCGAAACCTGTCTAAAAATTACTTTATATATGAATTACTGTATATTCAATGCCCATGTTTTATTTATGCCAATTTTCAGAGACAGATGTGCATTGCATAACAGGTCAAGTGTTTGGGGAAGTGGTTTGGCATTTTCTATTTGAATGAGCATATTTATGTTAAATAAAACACCCTTCTACTACAGGGCCCACTGTCCATGGGGATCAAGTAGTTAATAACCTGGGCCCTCCCAGAAAGGAAGAGGGACTGAGTAATATCTAATAGTACCTGTGGCAGAGATCCAGAGGTAAAGTGTGCCATAGGTTTAAATAAGCACAATCATAGCTCCACGCACTCAGTTCCAAACATTAGGTGGCATTGACACTGCAGCTCCGAATCCAACTATATGGAATTGTGTCATGAGAAGCAAGTACCTTAAATGAATGACAGGGCATGGGTGTCCATCTATTTTGCGATAGACACCGATAACGACTTGCACCAAATAAAATGCTACAGCAGGTTTACTAAATGCTAACACTTCTGACACCCCCCTCCCACTCGACAGATCCCACACAGTGCTGATGCTACAGAAGGGCTATCCCACTTGGGGGTGGGAGACAGAAGGGGTATGTACCCAGCACCCCCCACCACCACTGATCTTGACATATGCCTCTTCTGCCTACCCCTAGTTCCGACACTGATGTAAGTTGTTCAACAGGGTTTAGTTAGAATGATAAATATAAATGTGTTATTACAAACAACTTTTAAAATGCTGAACATTTTTAATAAATGTAAATTGAAAAGTTTCTCAGATACCCTATACCCGCGGGACCTGTGGGCCAACCTCACTGCACCATTTGCGGATTGTGGGTACTGCCTGCTCTTTCTGCATTGGACCTTACACTACCAGCTTCCGATTTAATATGGGCGCTCCTACTCTGCTCCAGACTGCAGGGAAGAACACCAATCCCCCCCTTTCTTTTAAACTTGAATTGCCCAAATAAAGAAGGTCGGACACAGCTTTTATTAATCATGTTTTATATAAAGATCCTTGCACCTTTATAAACACATATTTCTTAAACCGACTTAACCCTTTATTCAACTCAAAGAACACCGATGCCGGCCATTGCAAGAGCAAAGGGCATGTGAGAACAATTATTTTTTATTTTTTCATAAAGTACAAAGACAAGGATCAAAACTTTTTCGCTGTGACAATTGCTTTGCAGAATAGAAAAAAAGTAAACATACAGTTGCAAAGTAAAAGAACTGCGTAGCATTTCTAAATGAAAAACAACAAACATAGGGGTGGGTGGGCGGGATGCTGCTGACCCCCTAATCTTACCCAGAAAACGCTCATTGCATAGGGGAGGGAGCAGGCCAAAGAGAGTTGCGCACTTGTGCGCGGTACTATTTAATGTTTACGGCGCCGAGCGATGATGTCATCACTGCGACGCGCGGGGGGCGGGTAAGCTCTCCCTAGCAGTCACGGCGCGCCGAGCTAGGCGCTGCGCCGCACTAGATCTTTTTTGTGACATAATCGCGGGCCAAGGCAGTTTGGAACGGGTCTATAAATGGAGGGGGAAGCCGGGTGTGGGTGGGTTAGCCAGGTGCAGGTACAAGTTGAGTGCGGGCCCAGTTCAGGGGCGGGTCGAGTTTTTCTCAACCTGCACATCACTACTGTGGATGTAGTTTAAGGAACCAGCATGTCATTAATCTGCCACTGCATCTATTGGCACTGTTCACAAAGGTATTTGCATTAATACATGCTCCATATGCTTGTTCCACCTTCTCTGACAAATTGCCCACCATTTTAAGCAAGGACACAAGAGAACCCTGAAATTAATGGTGGCCTTGAGCTGGTTTTACTTCCAGGGCTTTCTTAGCAGTTTGTGTCCATGTAACATGCAGCACGTGAATACCATTATTGTTGCTGTGTGTCAAAAGTAACACCTACACAAATGCTCTTTAAAAAGTGCATTTCAGCTTGTGTGTTATTAGCAATTAAGATGCTGATTTGCATCCATATTGGCTGGAGAGAAAATTCTGCACTGTGGATACAAAATGAGCCAATTTGCATTCACATTCGTAAAGATGGTGTGTACAAAGTGCCAAAAAACTGTTTTTTCCTCCTGATAATGTATATGGAACAATTTGAAGCAAACCCATTACACTTAAGCTGGCCACAGACGCAAAGATCCGATCATACGAATCAATGTACGATCGGACTTTCCCATCTCCCGACCTGCCACTAACTATTCAGATCAAAGTCTTACCATTCCGACCAAATAAAGTAGTTAAAGAACAGATCAGCCGATGTTCTGCCCCTGACAGCAATCTTACGATAGACAAAGCTAGTGACAGTCTCCCACTGAAAATTGTTCAATCGGCAATACACACAGAGATATTACCTGCAGCCGACAGAAATTTTGTAACCTGTCTGATCGACCAAACGACCGATCTCTGCTGGACGAAAAATGTCAGGACTCTCCACACACGTTCCGAAAATCGTACGAATCCTCGATTCATACGATCTTTGCGTCTATAGCCAGCTTTAGATTGTCTTCTTGCTACATTCTTATTTCCTGAGCTTCTCTTTAGCACTGATTCAGTGGAAAAATGGGTCTTTTTTGAGTCGAAACAAAGGAAAATGCCAGAGACTGTGGTTATTCGTATTAAGCACAATTTGAAGCAAGTTGCACTTACCTGCCTCAAAATATATATTTTTTAATTAATCAGTCAAAACATTCAAAATGAGCATGTCAAGTAAGATTCACCTGAAAACTTGAAAGCCCTGTACTTCTGGGACATTATGTATTTATAGTAAGTTAGAAAATATAATGTACTGATTGCATTGCACTGATACAACTGCTTTGTTTGCTTCAAAAACTCTACCGTACATAAATAAGCTGCTGTGTAGCCATAGGGGGTAGCCATTAAAAAATGAAAAAGGAAAAAAGGCACATGAAACACAGCAGATAACAGATATGCTCTGTAGTATACAATGGCATTCTTGAGAACGTATCTATTATCTACTGTGTGTCCTATGCTTGAATGGCTGCCCCCATGGCTACAAAGGCAGCTTGTTTATATAAACTATAGTGTGTTTTTGAAGCAAACATGCCAGTTTTACCAGTGCAGGGCTGGGCACCAGTACATTATATTGTCATTCCTTTAAAACACTAATTTTTTGGTGTTACTGTTTTTTGGGTACTTCGACCAATGAATAGGCTTCTACGACCTACGACTCGAACGATTCGAACTAAAAATCATTCGACTATTCAACCATTTGATAGTCGAAGTACTGTCTCTTTAAAAAAAACTTTGACTACATACTTCGGCAGTTTAAACCTACCGAGGTACAATGTTGGCCTATAGGGACCTTCCCTAGCACTTTCCTAACCTTTTTTTGATCATAAAAAAATCCTTCGATCGAAGGATTTGCGTTAAATCCTTCAAATTCGATATTCGAATTCGAAGGATTTGAATTTGAGGGTCGAATTCGAGGGTTAATTAACCCTCGATATTCGACCCTTGATAAATGTGCCCCTTAATGTCACAGTGGGTACTATGTATTTTAGCTGGCTGAAAAGCACCCATCATAGTCTTTTGTCGATCCCATTCATTTGAACGCAGAACGATGGGCAGCACAGACGTAAGTGATCTTCAATGGGTCTTCATGACTACCCCTTTAAGTCAAATGTCCTGCTCTGATAATCAATGTTAATTAAATAAGTTGCATAATTACTACAAACTTAATTTGGGTCCCTGAGAAAAATGTTAATAGCCCCAGGCTTATAATGAAATTTTACACCTTTAGAAAAACATATATTATTTCTATGCTGTGAACTAAATCAGCTTTTTTGACACATTTTTTGTTTAAACTAGATGTTTTACAATGTCCCTGGTTTGGAGGCTAATTTAAAGAGCATTCTTTTTTTTCACACATTTTCTAAATATAGTTGAAGGTCACATAATGTTCTGGTGAGATGAAGTCCCGATCTGTGCATTCATGGTCTCTGCCTCCAAATGTAATATGAAATTCTTTTCTCCTGCTAACAATATACTGTAGTTCAGGGAACATGAATTCCATAAGGTTCTATGGAAACAACAAATGTGATACGGCATGCTGTAAATGTATTGAGTGAAATCTTCTGAAAAGACGACCTTATGAACTGAAGCTTCTGTTTCCTTTGCTTATACAGGTTCATAAATGTGAAATCCCGAGAAATATGGGATATTAAGATGTCTTATAATACTGAGAAACTTGCAATATTAAATGATTTGGGAAACTAATTGGTAATTAGTTTCCATTAACATGTTTTGTTTCATTAGCCTGATTGTGTAAGTAACATGATTCTTCCTCATTTGTAGTACCAAGGTCTTCAATGTGTGAATGTATTTTTCCAGCATTTGGTTGATAATGCTTCAGTCATAGTAAATTGAACCTCCTTGCCCAGATCTGGTAAGGCTCTTCTGTTTAACGTATGGCAATTTCATTGGATTATCTTACAATGATATGAGATCAAAGACTGTTCAAACTAAAAACTTTATCTGCCAGTTCCCTTTCTTAAGTGGGCCAGAAACTTGCAGATATAATAGTACAAAACAAAGTTTTGTACAACTTTCAGACAGTGTGTGGTCTAAGAATAATTGTACCATGGTGAACGCCCGGTTAGAACATTTGTGTCAGTTAACGATAATATCTTTGGACGTATCTGGCAATATCAGTGCGAGACCGGCACTGCTATTTCCAGGACGTTAGTTTGTATGATTGTTGTTTGTCAATTTATGTCTAGAACATTGTTGGGTAGGATTTATTTTTCTGACTTTAATCCTACAGTTAAAATCTGAATGCTAGTTTTAGTTGGTTTCATTGGATTAAAATGTACAATTGATATCCTAAAGTTTGTCTTACAACGACTGAAATCTGAACATGTATGGCTAGCTTTAGTGGCAGAAATGTCAACCTAAGGTGGCCATACACGGAGAGATCTGCTCGTTTGGCGATGTCTACAAGCGAGCGGATCTCTCCCCGATATGCCCACCTTGAGGTGGGCAATATCAGGCTGATCCGATCGTGGGCCCTAGGGCCCAACGATCGGATCCTAACGAATAGTAATGGGCGGTCGGAACGCCCCATTCGTCCCATCCGATCGAGATCTGGCTGACTTTCAAGTGACACTTTCATGCATTACAGTGGTAACGGTAAGTGGAAATTCTGGCGAAAATACTTACAAAACTGGGCTATTAATATGTTTAAATAAGGGGGTTTAATCTTGGTGACTACCAAAAAATGAGGTATCAGCAGAGTAGAAATATATAGAACAAGCTATCTGGTCATTCCTGTTAATGGTCAAATCACAGTATCTGACTATATATCCCGCAGGTCAGTTGGATAACTGTAAGGTTGACTATTTTATGGCCACCTTAGAGGGGAACTATAGCGAAAATTAAAATTTAATATAAGCTTCAGCATACTGAAATAATAGGTTTTCTGAATACAATCAATTTAAATCCAAAATATCTTATATGGAGGCCCCTTTTGCCTAGAAGATGTATTAGAGCTCACTATTAAAATCACCAGAAATCAAGTCTCTCTACATGCAGAATTTGTGCAAAAATCAGTCATTTTGTTAGATTTTGTTTGTACTGGAATCAGTTATTTGAATGAGCTCTAATACAGCTGCTAGGAATGGAAGCCCCCCTATAAGATATATTGGATCTAACTGTCAATGAATATCTGACACCCAACTGCTGCATGAAGACAGAATGAAGAGAAACAGATGCTGAGAGAGGGATAGTGAACATAAACGTGATTATTTTAGAAACAATTGAGAATATTTAATTGATTGTGTTTAGAAAGTTTCTTATTTCAGTATGACGAAGCTTGAATTAAATTTTTATTTTCGCGATAGTTCCCCTCTAGTGAATGTTGTGATGTTGAGCCTGTGCCAGTTGAACTGTGACTGGTGTCTTACAGGAATTTCTAAAGGAGATGTAGGGAAACCTTGTGAGACACAAAAAGTAAGCAAGTAAGTGGTAACAGGTGTATAATTATATGGAAAGAATATCTTCCTATTTCCTTTCATCGCATACAAAAGAACATATAATTAAAAAAGAGATTAGTGTGTGTCTATATGCTGAGAGATGATTGACCACATTAAATGCCGTAGCCTACCATTGTATCATTGATCTTCTACTGTGTTCTAAATCTGCCTCCTGCAAACATCTCATCTAGAAAATGTAAACAAACACCTCATTGAATAGAAACAATTCTGTAGCATTTATAAAAGAGATCAAGACTAATGTAAATTGGTAGGATGCAAGTAATATTTTCTGATAATTAGATTTTATCTTTTATTTATTTATCTGCAGTGCCTTAATCTTTGAACGGAATTGCATATGATTTCCTGCCAGGGGATTATAAGCACTAATGGCAATAATGTCATTCAATAGAAAGCTGAGTGAGGCATTACCATTTCTATGATTTGAGTGTAGATTTTCAGTAGAAAAGTGTACCTTTAATTTTTTAGGTTAAAAAAAATACCAAACATGCAATAAATGTTTTGCCCAAATAACAATGAATTGTCTTATGCATATTACACTTGCCATCTTTCTTATGGATTTAGAATTGAGAGTGTGTTTGGCTTATCTTGCTTAGTAGAACAGTGTCAGACCTCTGCCTGAAAGGTGATTTCTCTAATGGTAGCTTGTAAAGTCAAGAAATGTTGTCTTGCAGAGAGTAGTGTTTCTCTTTAGCCTTTAATAAGGGTTCATGAACAGGACAGGGCCCTCTTTATCTTATCTCTTGTATTTTTTGTATGTTCAGTTTATACAACCATTTATTTTATATGTTGGCACTATATAAATGTATAATAATAATAATAATAACACCAACAATAATAATAATAATAATTTATTTATTACTTGTGCTGGGTATCTGCATTCACACTTCTTCATTAATTAGATAGAGACAAAAACTTAAGGATCATGGGAAATTCCTTCATCTGTCCAGCAAATTCCTAGCAAATTTGGTCCCATCCTCAAGGCCTTTGCCCAAGTCCTGTTCCTATTTGCCTATTTGGATACATATCTTAAGGAATATGGAAACCAAAGTGGACATTTTTGTGTTCTTTCTTTTTTTTTTTTTTTTTTTTAACTCAACAGATGAGTCCTTTGTTAACTGAGTCACGAAAAGTAATTTCTGATCTGTGATTCATTCTGTTGAGCTCCAGATATCACGAATACCTATGTATGTTAATTTCATTACTGCCCATCCTGACGTCTGTCCTTAGGCCTGTTGTCAAGCTGCCCATTCTTTCTTCGTGATGGTTATTGGTTGACTCCTCCTGCCCCTGTCCAAACACATTTCCTTAGGGCTCAGTGAGGAGGTTAATGTGGCTGTGTTCAGTTTATAGGCACAGAGCTAACGTTCACCTGGGAAGACTTATGCTAATAGGCTCTTTAACAGAAAGAGGATTATTCACCCCAGGAAGTATAATTAATGACTTATTCTGAGAAAGAAAATTTCGGATAGTAATACTTATATAAGTTATTAGCTAAATATTTCAGTGTTAAGATAGAGATGATTGATATAGTTACTGCTGGAACCAAGTAGCTTTTTCCTTTATGCATGTAATATATCTTATTTCTACTTCAGATTTCCAACCTATGGCCACGCCTAGCCACAGACTACCCTTTAAAGTACACAGCTATATACACCTTTATTCAACATGAGCAAAACTATTGTATCTATTGTGACTATTGTATCTCCCCAACTGGAATGCGGGTTAATAACAAGGTTAAAAAAAATGGTGACTGGTGCTCTTTAATGGGCATCTAAAGTCTAAAATAGAATCATGCTAGAAATGCTGTATTTCGTATACTAATCATAAACATGAACTTACTGCAACAGAAGCCTAATTAAGCCTAATTAAACAAATAATTTATCTTTTCAAAGTTGGCCGCAGGGGGCTGTCATCTTGCTTCAGTTGGGAGGTTAAGCTTAGGGATCATCATAAATTATCAAAACAGCACAAGTCAAATAATATCTGCCATAGAAGCCGATGCAGCAAGACTCTACACAGTCGCCGGCTGCTTTACAGTGAAACAAACAAAGCTGCTCGAGGTCAGTGAAGTAGTGATGTCCGGGCCGGCCCGATACCTGCAGGACCCTCTTCCTCCACCTTCAAAGGCCGACTTCCGGCTTTATAGCCGCGCGCCTGCTCGCCCCGTCCCTTTTATGACATCATCGGCAGGGCGGCATGGGTCTATAAAAGGAACCTGGAAATGGATGAAGGTGGGCGTGGGTGGAGGGAGGGCATGTCAGGTTTTTCCCGACCCGCACATCATAACAGGGAAGTAAGGTGGGGGCTCCTCACTGCAGTTTGAAAGTATGACCATTTTCCTGCAGAGCAGTTAGGGACTGTCTGAATTTTCCTATCTGCAGCTGTCAGAGCAATTAAATGAAGGGGGAATTTTACTGGATACAGTCAGGTTTATTAAAAAAAAAACATTTTTTAATAAAAGTATATTGGAGATACATTTCTTTTTCATTAAAGAAAGTAAAAATTGGATTTTATTTTTTTGCCTTTACATCCCCTAAATATGATTATGTAAAACAGGAATTGATGTTGATAAGGTTGACAGCAGCCCCACTCTAAAGATGCCATATACAGGCTGAAAAAAGCTGACAATTCATCCCCTCCTGATGGAGTAGGCAACATATCACCTGGAAACCCTTGGGAGGTCATGTCTGATCGATATCGATGGGCCACAGATTGCCATAGATTCCCATTAGCATTGATCCAAGGTCCAGCTGTACTACGCCTACTCATATTCTCACTCTTCTCAAATGTTGCCACTCTTTCAAGCTCTGTCACCTGACTGGACAAAGTTTGTTTTTATGATGGCATCCTATTCATGTTGCCTTCTATATTATTATGTAAGTCAGTATTTAGTATATAATAGTTATTTTTCTCCATCTCATCTCATGTGCTTCAAGCAGGATATTGAAGAGCCAGATTGCAAAGATAGCCAATGGTTATAGCATCACATACAGGCAATTCCAGCTGTAGATGCTATATAGGTATTCCCTATAAACCCCTGCATTCTGGTAAAAACTGCACTCTGCACATCTGTCCAGCTCCAGAAGCCAAGCAGTGACCATTCTTTATACTTTGCACACTGAGTACTGCAAAATAAATGACCCCTGCTGGGAGGCTTTGCAGTAGAATAAAAGAGTCACAGTTACAGATTCCATGATCTAATTAGTAGAATATCGTTCCACCCACAAAAAACATAACAAAAACCACCATTGAGCCTTCCCCAGCAGACATACAGAATAAATTGACTCGCATCAGTAATTAAAGAATAGCATGAGGTTGGCATTTGTGACGCAGCTATACCTCATCTTGCTATAATTGCATTAGCTCTTTCTATTGATGGCACCAATGATAGGAAATCAGGTGAATTTCAGTGTGAGGAAATACCTTATTTTACAGACTACCAGTCAATAATATCCTATCAACACAAACTGTGTACTAATCATATCAAAAGGCAAAGGAGAAATAATTACAACCCTTTTATCAGTGTCGTTTTCCAGCAACTGGCTGTTAGAACCCTGGCAATATTCTGAATTGCCTGAGTACTTTAAACATATTAAAACGCTATGCAAACATTAGTACTAACCAACAGGTTCTGCCCAGTGGTGTGATTAATGGGATGTGTGAGAAACCTGAAGCCACAAAAGCACATTAACCAATTAGGAAAACAATAATGTTCCATGCATGTAAGTTGTGGCCCCAGGAATGGGACTCTACCCACCTACTCTCTCCATATGAAAAGATTGGTGGGAAAAATACTGTCTTTATAAAAAAGTACTTTATGTGGCTAAAGGTTTGGCAGGTTAAGTCCATAAAAGCTGAGACCCTTTGTTGGCTGTGAAAGAGAGAACTATGAATGATAGTAAGGTTATCACGAGTATCTGAGCTCTAGCTGAAGACAATGAACCAGCTTTTAAGGGAAGATTTTCTTTTTCATTCTCCACTTCTGACAACTTCTCCTCTTTCAAAATGTAGCTGGTCTTCACAATTTAGGGACCTCTCTAACAAGCCATAGTTAATGGCATACTTTGTCTGGCATCTTCTCCTTTTCAGGGAGAAGGGAGTGACAAGACCTGCTGTCCTGCTCTTGAGTAGGAACGGTTCTTGGGCAACAGTCATTCATAACACTTTCCTATTGTTTCCACAGTAACCATTCATAGAACGAATCATAGGTTAAAAAGCAGGAAATACCCTAGTGCAGTAACCCATGGCAACTAATCACTTTTTTCCTTCATTATTCTTACTGCAGCTGGTTCAGTATTGCTGATCAGTGGTTGGTAAATGACACTAGGGCTAATTTGTGAATGCAAGCTAATGAGCTGCGAAAATATGCCCAAAATTGAGAACATTTCAATGCCATTCTCAAAGTTACTTTGCCTACATATACACTGGTTTGTGCTTGTTCCTTGCTCCCAAATGGGAGTTCCTTCTTCAAGATGCCAAATACAGGGAACTTGGAAGCAGGTAGGTCCTGGAATTACCATCAGAGAAGCAGAGAAACCAACCTGGTTAGGGTGAAACAGGCTAAAAGGAGCCTTAAAGCCCTTCACAATGCAAGACATGCATTGTAAAGCCTTCTTAAAAATAGAAGGTATTTACATGCCTCATTCTACAAATATAGCACTGCCAGGATCAAAACAGGCTGTCTGCAAGTTTGGGTATATGTGGCTTGCACCTTGCACATGTAGCAATTCTGTTTTTCAGTACCATGACAAGTACACAATCTGCACCTCTCCTTCTCACTGAGGGTACCAAACCATTGCAAGCACATGCATGCAATGGACACCAATTTGTTGTCTGCTCTTTTCCTATGTAAGTGGTTGTCTCTATGGGACAAATTCACTAACCTGCTAATTTGGGCTTGCACAGGCTGCGCCGCACTTCGCCAGGCGAAGTTTAGCAAGGGCGCCGCTAATTCACTAAAATCCGAAGTTGCACTTAGGGAGGCGAACGGTAGCAAAGTTGCGCTAGCATCAATTTGTCAAGCAAAGCGAAGTCACGCTAGCGATGCCTAATTTGCATACGGCGCCAAAAGTACAATGGACGTTTATATAGCAGCAAATACATTACACTACACAAGCCTGGGAAAGCTTCATAAAATAAAATAGAGTTATTATTTTGCCCTATACAAGTGCCCACTGTATAGTTTAGGTGCCATTTGTTAGGAAATTTAGGGGGGAAGGAGGGTACCCCAAAAAAATGTACGACCTTTTTCAGCCTATCACCCTTCAAAAAGGAAAAGATGCCACGTTTTTTGGGACTTGTAAACTTTTTTTGAAGCAATCCCTATCTACTCTATTGCACTTCGTCTGGTCTGAGGTGGCGAAGGCAAGTCTGGCGCAAGAGGTAACGTTCAGTAAAATGTGCAAGTTAGTCAATTAGCGTAGTTACGTCCCTTCGCCATAGCGCAACTTTGCATGGCGTAAGGATGTGCAATAGCGCTAGAGTAGGTCCACTTCGCTGGCGAATTTGCGCTAGCATTAGGCGCTTAACGCTTTAGTGAATTTGCCCCTATGAGTGAAGGAGGAAACTGATTTGTTAAAGGGGTGGTTCACCTTTAAGTAAACTTTAAGTATGAAATAGAAGGCCCATATCTTACCAACTTTTCAATTATTCAATAAATTATTAATTATTCGGATTATTTCAATTTTTTTTAATAGTTTTTGCCTTTTTCTGCCTCTTTCCTGCTTTCAAATGGGGTCACTGACCACCATTTCAAGCCAAAACCTATTGCTCTGTGGGCATGGACGTTCCGCAGAAAATTTTGCTGGGGAGGGGGGCAAGTAGATAAGGTATTAATTAAAGTATTGCCCTTGTAATGAGCCCCTGGGAGGGAAAGGGAGAAGCAGGATCTCAGATGTGCCCGGGAGCCCCCTAAGTAGGCGCAGTTGAGGTGCCTCAGGCGGCAGCACCAGATAGGTTTCCAGGGCCATCAAAAAGCATCTCATGATACCTTTAAGAGCAGAATTTCCATTTTTTAAATCAGAAATTTAGCTTTACTAGTGCGAGAGAGCACAATTGTGGTCTCCGCACTAGTGTTCCTGCCTCTCCTCCCGACAGGTAAGCCTGCGAGGGGGAGCAGCATTGCAGGAATCGCCGATGTCGTGCAGAAGAGTTGGGCCGGAGGGGATGACGGCTCAGCACCATGTTGCACTGTGCGGGGCCCCACACTGGCAAACTTGTGAAACAGGTGGCCGCCTGCTGCTGCCCCGCTTCCTGCTCACGGCAATGATGCTGTGGCTGCTGGATTTCCAGTGCATCAAAAGGAGGGTCCTGCTGTCCGCCAGGGAGGAGAGCACCGCCGAGCACAAAACCCCCCCGTGCGTCTCTCCTGCAACTGAGGTGCAGGATGCAGGGGGGCGAGAGCCTCCACTTGCCCAGATATGTGGACACCCATGTCTGTGGGGCTATAATTTTATTGTTTTCATGACTTACCTTTATATGCAGGCCCTCTGCTTTTCATATTCCCATCCCTTGTTCAAACCACTGCCTGGTTGCTAGGATAAATAAGACCATTTTGATCAAAGCTAAATAACTGAAAAACCATAAAAATAAAAAATGAAGACCAACTGAAAATTGTCCCAGAATAGCAATGTCAACATCATAGTAAACATTAATTTAAAGGTGAACTACCCTTTAATGTTTGTGTAGTTCATCTGCTTAAAAACCTTGTAATATCATTGTGATACCAAATGATTACAGTGTATTGGAAAAGGATTTCGACACATCCTGAAAACTTCTAGTCGGAAAGCATGCATTGGTTTTGATACAAATCCAAACAGTAGTAATGACTCTAACAATGAGAAGTATGTAGTTATTGGAGTTTCCCTCTATGAAAAGCTGCATTTCTGTGAACATAAGGACATAGCTAGGAAGCGAGGAGCATCTGGGATACTTTGGCTGTGGCCGCTAATGGATCGATAGCAAAGCAGGTCCCTGAATGCACTGACATCACACAGTCTTCCCTGTTTACTAAGAAGCAGCTGCTCTGACATTTACCAGAGACACATGTTTGTAAAGAGAAAATCTGTCGTGGGGGCAGGGAAAATCTCTCCAAACTGATGGTCACGATCCATGTAGAGAAAAGAAACTCCTGATTCTGTCACTGACCTTTTTATTCTGCTGTACACATGCTAAAGGTTGGAAGAAGGTGATTATGCCCAAAGTGTTTCACCGAATATGTGAAAACATACACTGTGTAACATCTGCAGAGAGGGAGTATTACATTTATTCATAGCAAAAACAAAGCAAGTTATAGCAATAGGAGAAAGGCTGGGGGAAGCCAGATGTACAATACAGGATGTTGATTTCTAAGGAAAGTGCATCATATACGTACCTGCCTGCCTTACACTTATATCAGCATTATTTCTTCTATTGCTGTGTCTGTGTTTTTAGTTTACTTTGTTTAGGAGTCCATGTATAAGTTCAGCACATATATGGAGCTGAAATTCATTTTGCTACATGATCCCATAGATGATAAATCTCCAAACATCTTCCTCTCTTTAGCCATATTGTTATTATTGCCACATTCCTTTTGTGGCTTGTGGTTTTAGGGGGAAAATAAGGATTTTTTTCCACAGGAGAAATATCCCTTCTGAGATCTGCATCCCCCCTCTAAAGGAGTAGTATTTAGTGCCTGTGTATAGAGCACACCTAGGGGCAGATTTTACACATTTCACAATTTAAAAAAAATAAATACCAGACATTCCAGTTTTTGAAAATATCATTCATCATAGCAAGCTTTCAGTACACGCACTGGAGCTCATTTATCAACACTGGGCAAATTTGCCCATGGGCATTTACCTATAGCAACCAATCAGTGATTAGCTTTTTGAAACAAGCTGCAAGTAGAACAATGAATGCAGCAATCTGATTGGTTGCCATGGGTTACTGTCCATGGGCAAATTTGCCCAGTGTTGATAAATGATCCCACTGTATGTATTTTATCCCGGCGTGTCCTATAAGCTTACAAACTGTTTATTGTCATGCCAGTGAAGTAGTGTATGCAGATTTACAATAGCAAAATAAAATAAAAACCCATTTGTTTTTCTTTCAGCACCTGTATTAGATGGACAGAAGAACATTTAAATAGTGAATCAGGGATTATATATTAAGGAGCAAGAGTAGCAAAGCTGGATACATGTAGTGGTGCTATTAATTGTCTGTTAGAGAAATCTGCTATCTGCAATTTTGAGTTTTTCCTTCTGTCTTATAAATGCTGTTGGTTTGTAAATTGATTAATTCTGTAGTTGCTAGGATACGTAATTGGTTAATGAGAGTGGTTACATGCCTGACAAAGGATGTAGTTAAGATAAGAAATCAATGTATAATTTCCTTTAAAGGCACTTGGTATATTCCTGTTAAATGGTTGGCAAATATATCCCCTTTTTACTACCCAAACAAGTATTATGATCTTTAAGGAGAACTGAACCCTGAAAACATGAATTTTTGTCAATTCATGTACTACGAATAGAAACATGACAGCCAATTGCATTTTAGTACTTGCTTGGTATTTGGTGCTGATCCTCTTCTCCATAATCAATACAATTCAAATTATTTAAAAATAGTGATTTGCAGGACCTAGTTCTGCAGTAAACTTCGCTTCCATTACTGCAATCTACCAATCCAGTAACAGCAAGACAATAGGAGCCATATACTGTACAATGTGTATTTTCCATTAGGCTTCTTTTATGGACATGTGCATAACCCTTGTTTTTTCATATTTTTATTATAGTTTTAGATTGCTGATGAATAAAGTTTGGTACTCCAGCTAAATTGACATGTTTCTTTCAGGTGAAGCAGATAATGGAGGAAGCGGTTACCAGGAAGTTTGTGCATGAAGACAGCAGCCATATCATTGCTCTCTGCGGTAAGTGGGCTTAAACCATGTTCATGAACTATATTACTGCTTGGTGCATCGGTGCTAGCAAATTGTTTTACTTTTAACCTGAGGGATCATTTACTAATATCGGACAAAAGAACCAAGAGTGCTAAAAGGAGCAAAGTTGTGCCAGTAGCAATATACAGGGTCGGACTGGAACATTAGGGGCCTACCTAGGTTGCAAAATGAAGGGCCCTCCTGCAGTGGCGTAACTAGAAATTACTGGGCCCCACAGCAAATTATTTTTCAGACCCCAAAATGTCTAGAGATTTACCTGTTTTGCTAATATTTATTGAAATTGTATATAAATTAGGGCCTTGTGGGGCCTTTATACTTCCTGGGGCCACTTGCAGCCACAGGGTCTGCTTCTTCTGTAGTTACGCCACTGCCCTCCTGGCAGTCCACTGGGCCCACTCCTTACCTCCAAACTTGCGACATGCGTGAAAGACACTGCGCTGCTCGCATGCCCAAAGGACGTGCCACAACAGCTGTTTAACCGATTGTGGGAGCAGGTCTGGCCTGGAAGGGGAACATGTGGTCTGGGGCCCACCGGGTTTTTTCCTGGTGTCCTGACGCCCATTCCGACCCTGGCAATATATAAAGCTCTTGCACTTGGTTCTGCCACAGAGCTGCTGTATCCTATGATCATGATACAAATCAGCTCTCTGTGCTAGGGTCCAGTTGAGTTTTACCTAAAGATGAGCTCTTGCTTCTGCTGCTTGTAACATATATTGGTACTTGATTGTGACTCCTGCATTGCAGTGTTCTGTTTGATACAAAGTCTGTATCATACTGAAATGGAAATTTAGGACATTTTTGACCACTGCCCCTGATTCACACAGACTTTCCCTGACCGCAACTATTTAAAACCATAAATCACTTCCCTTTTATTCTTAATCCCATATTAATAATAGTGTAGATTACATCCATATTATAAGGATGTTTTAATTTACTTTTATAAGCAGTGCAAGATTTAAATTCCAACACCATGATAGGATTCTAAATGTTAATATTGTGTACAAACAATATATTTCTTTATATTTGTTTATATAACCTAACTATAGACATAACTTAAAAACAAAATCATTTTAAAGTATGTTTAAATTATTAGGGATCACTTACAAATCGTATGGATGCAAATGCTGGAGGTCCATCTATAAAGAACATTTACATCTATTGTGTAGGTGCCACAAACTACACTCTGCACGTTACGTTACACTGGATTAAAAAATATAACTGAAAGTGCAGGGCATAAAACTGTCAAGGGACAAAGTGCTACCCCCTTATTGCCACCTTGTTACTGCCATTATCTTTCAGGAACATAAATACTGTACATATTGTTGCTTATAGTCATAGTTCATTTTTCAGTTAAAAGCTTCACATAAGATTCACTAAGATTTAGCATACATATTTTCTCAGCTCACCCTAGTAAGCCCTGATTCGAAAACTAATTTTTTCACCCCAACCCCAGCTGTGTTGGAAAATCAGAGCCTGTGCAAACCACAGGTGCACATTCAGTATAAACTGGTTTTCTGCCAAGCGGCTGCAATTGTATTCATGTCATGTTGTACATAGAAACAAATACATCTTCCATGGTTGCTGCCTGATCTCAAAACAAATCAATAGAGCAGTTTCCCAGCTCTTTATTGCATCATTTCTCTTCTCTCACAAATTCATTAAGGGAATCTCCACCCTTCTGGTTCTGGCTCTTTAAGGAGAAGTAAAGATTTGGTGCATTTGAGGTTGCCAAATGTTAGGCACACGCAAGTGATTGTATTGACTTACCCGAAACCCCAGGCTGGTGTTCCTATCAGCAGAAAACTGCACTGGCCTGGGGTTAAACCAGTGAGCACCACAAAGCGATCTTCTTCTGTCTTCTTCTTTCTTCAAATTTCCCATGGCAAATGCATGTGCAGTTGAACAAAATAGCACCCCCAAATGCGCTAAGCCTTTCCTTCTCATTTAAAACAATGTAACAGAAGTCAGGTATCCTCCTGGTCTTTTAATCAGCTGGCTTTTGCTGCATTACAACAAGGAGAGCAGAGAATGTAAACAACCTGACAGATACTGTTTTCAATAGCAATTACATTTGCATTTAACTTTAAAACCACTGATTACTTCATATATAATGGAAAGTTACTGTAGAATTATGCATTTTTTCCTTATACAAACAGTTTTTGGTATAGATTAAATAATCTCTACTAATGCAATAAATGCATGTTTGTGTAGGGTAAACAGCTACAATTACATCTTATGTAAATTGAATACCCAAAAGCTGATGTAAAAGATTTCTCTAGCTGTGATTTAAGTGTGTTGACCATGATATTAGCTGCACGCAATTAAATGTCATCCTGGTATATTTGTTTCAACTGTAGCTAAATGCAGATGCGTGTGTTGCTGTTAAAAGTAGCTGCTTCATTTAAAGACTCATTTCAGCACCATGGACAGATCAAGCTATTCTAAACGTAGTGGGGGAAAAAGCTGTGGAAATACATCATTATACTAACACACTTTTGTTCAACACGAACACAAAAAACAGGACTTGTTTTGAAAATGTTTTCTGGTAATTCTTTAAATAAAAAAATCAATTTGACACCAATTTAACATCTTAAAGTTATATAACTAGTTGGCATAGAAACACGTTTTATTTCCAATTTTTAAGAAGCAGGTAAAATCAGATGATTACAGCAGGCACCAGCCACAGAAACAACAACAGTTTAAACCCAAAATAATCTATTTCAAACAACTAAACATGTTTTACTGATTGTGAGCAGATGGTCCAGCTTTTCTCACCCCCAAGGCAGGTGAAATTCGTGCGATTACTGGAACAGTTATTGAACTACAAGCCAAGGAATCTGGCTGTGGCTGCCATGCTGTTTTTGGTAGCTGCTGCTGGACTTTCAGGGTAAAACAAAGATATATGATAATTTATAATAGAACTGTGAATATATAAATGTGGCAGAATACAGTATATAGTCACTGTTTGTTGTTGTGTTTATTCCTATACTGCTGGTCACCTGTCTCTGTTGCTGTACTGTATACTCTGTGTAACATGTTATATGTCGTGGCTCCTTGCTTCCTATTTTCCTACACATGTCATACAACTGCATCCCTCAGAGCAATCTAGCTACACATGTGCCTGTGTCTCTTTCATTGCCTGAGAAGCCACAGTCATATTGTGTTAAACAATTAAACCTCTGCCATCCTGATCAGCCAAGCTCTGAAGATTGGCTTCACCAAAATGTGGTCATGCCAGTATGCCACTTGGCTTGTCATTGCTAGCAATAATTAATAAGATAATTTGCAAGGGTCAAGTAAAAGAGACTTATTTACCATAACATTAATTTTAATATGGTGTAAACAGGAGAATTCCATGGGAATTTGCAATGACGCTTTATTTTTTAGATTTATTTATGGATTAGTTATCATTTATTAATATGTGTTGCTAAGAGTTAATGAATGAAAGATATAGAAAAAAAATAGGTACATCTGTAACATATTAAACATTAATGTAAAGTTAAGCTTACACTTTAATAGAGGCAATTTCCATCATACCCAAGGGCAATCTATTTAGCATGGGGATATATTAGGGTTACATTAATAAGTGAAAGAAACAGCACATAAACAATGAAGAGATAAAATGCTTAAATGCATTACCAGTTTAATGGGCATTTACTCATATTATTAGCAGCTGATAGTTTCCCTTTAATTCTGCTTTTGTTTTCTTTTCTGCATGAAAAACAGATGCCCATGACTGTGCGGTGACTCTCTCCACATGTAAACAGACAATCACGGGCTGAACAGAATTCCTCATTCAGAGTGCTCGCAGCCCATGGTAGTTTTTTCATTATTCTTTGATCATTTCCTCTTGCTAATCCCTCTTTTTTTCTCTTCTAATTAACATGACTCAAGCTTGCTTTTAGCAGCAAAGAACACTGTGCTTTGTATTGAGAACAAAATCTAACCAGCAGAGAAAGTGCAACAAATAGCCCTAAGTCTAGAAATAAAAAGGCTAATAAGCTAAAATTGGAAACATTATTGTTGCGTAGTAGTCACGTAAACCGATCAAAGGGCCTTGTTTTTTTTTTATACTTCGTATACCAGAAAGGAGAAGGGTATTAACAATACAAACCACAGCAGAGCAATAAGTTCTGAAGTCCTGGGAGTCTTCACGGATGTGTGGTAAATGTGTTTATTCAAGATTTGAGGCATTAGAGAACTTTTAAGTGAATTTGTACCCTGGGCACTGTAGCTTCACTCATGGCAGCTCTGAAACATGTAGTATAGCCAGTATGGATGTCCATATACAGTGTATGATTAAGACACTTAACTACTAGACAAAGGAAAATAGAGCTCACTAGAGGGGCGATCCCTAGCCCTGGGCATATGAGTTTTAGGCTATATTTTGAGAAAAATTAAGATCCAATGAACACCATAGTCCTGCATTACAGTATTTTCAATTCTGAGGGGCTCATAAACACACCGGAAGGGCCGATTTATTAACTTCATCAATTTGAGTTTTCACCTTAAGTGGAGTTTTTTGAGCTAAAACTCACGAATTCGAGATGTTCAAGATTTATTATGCACAAAAAACACAAATGTAAAAAATTGCCATCTAAATGCTGATAAGTTCATGTAGAAATCAATGGGAGTTCTCCTAGGCAAAATGTAAAGGAGGGGGGGTCACCTTTAAGTTAACTTTTGGTATGTTAAAGATTGTCCAATTCTAAGCAACTTTTTTTTAAACAATTTTTTTATTGATTCTTAATTGTTTATTTTTGATAGTTTTTGAATTATTTTCCTTCTTTTTTTGACTCTTTCCAACCTTCAAATGGGGGTCACTGACCCCATCTACAAACTAATACTCTGTAAGGCTACAAATGTATTATGTTATTAATTACTCATCTTTTTATTCAGACCTCTCCTATTCACATTCAGTTCTCTTATTCAAATCAATGCATGGTTGCTAGGCTAATTTGGACCCTAGCAACCAGATTGCTGTAATTGCAAACTAGAGAGCTGCTAAATAAAAAACGAAATAACTCAAAGCCTGAATGAAAAAACCTCTACATCATACTAAAAGTTAACTCAAAGGTGAACAACCCCTTTTTTTTCAGTTAAAATTTGAGCTCTTTTTGAAAAGTTGGTAGACTAGGATTTTATTGCGTTTGGTAAGTTTTTGATAAATATGCATCCCCAAATGCATTATTATATTTTTGGTAAACTTAGGGAACCTGTCATGGAGTGGGGTTCTCACAGAAATAGCAGAGTTTTGGGTAGATTGGCAGAGGCATGGGTGGACTGATTCATTGCAAAGTGATCACATTGATTCCTAATGGCAACCCTATTTGCTGATGTTACTAGATATTAATAGATGTATTAAGCCTTGAAAAAACCTGAAGTTCAGTGATATCTCCCTTGTGTCTTGTGCTACATTGTTTAGATTATTTATTAAACACCTTGGGGAATTATGATGCACTAGACCAAAAAAAAAGGATTTACTGAACTCACTAACTGAATTACAGCCTTCTAACAGCTTGGGGATCTTATCAGCTGGTTTATTGTTTATAAACCCACATACTAGTGTAACATAAAAGTATTCACCCAGAGGCAAATAATATTACAGGTATGGATGGAATCCATTATCCAGAAACTTGTTATCCAAAAATCTCAGAATTATGGGAAGGCTGGCTCCCATAGACTCCATGTAATCCAAATAATCCACATTTGTAAAAACTATTTCCTTTTTCTCTATAATAATAAAAGAGTACCTTGTACTTGAGCCCAGCTAAAATATTATTAATCCATGTTAGAGGCAAAACCAACCTATTGGGTTTATGAAAAGTTTAAATTATATTCTAGTAGATTTAAGGTATGAAGATCCAGATTACGGAAATATCAGTTATACAGAAAACCACAGGTCTCGAGCATTCTGGATAAACAGGTCCCATACCTGTATTATATGGCATATTTGAGAAGAGGTAAATCCTCTGACAAAGAATGGAATGCGCACAAAGCTGTCCTCTGAACACTTTTATCTTTTGCTTGTACTAGGGGTGAGTTTGATAGGAGTAGCTCACAAGCAGCGTAACACAAGTGTTTTGTAAAAATATGAGCATTACTAATATGTCATTAGTGTGTCCATATTATTCTGTTTTTACACAATGGGCTAAATGCCTGACTTCAAGAAGACATTAGTGCATGCAGATTTATTTGGCACATTCAGAACCTTTGCTTTTCTGCTATTTAATGTGCTGTCTAGATTCTTTGATAGGGCCAATGTTATGTGAGAACATAGTGTTCCCGCGATGAATTATCTATGTATTATCTCCTTTTCAGCAGATGTATCCTCCAGTTCAAGAAAATTAGTTCTTGTTATGAGGGAACGGCTGCGTTAAATGCTTTTTTTTTTATTTAAGTTAAATTATTTAAATGAGTTATTAGGAAAATGATTTGAAATGTTATTTTTATTGTAGTGCAAATAGGCAGCTTTATTTCCATGGGGTAAAAAAAAACGGACAGAATTCAATAGTCGGTCAGTAAATTCTACAATTATAGCTCAGCATTAGCCAGTGGGCCATAGGTTAGATACAGCACTAAATACAAACTGTAAAATGGAAAGAAATGTGTTATTTTTAATAGGAGTGTTTTGCTGAGGCTGACGTGTTATAAGTACCTCCAAGCAATATGGCAACATTTCTGCTTTGAAGTGGTGGTCCATAAATGTAGGAAGGCTTTGGTCAATAACTTGATAAAAAAATAACTCTCGATTTTGGTTGGATCCGGGGAGCTGTCAATGTGTCTGTGGTGCAAGAGGGCTATATTGCTAAAAGTATAATCATCCCCACTGTGGATGTGCTATTTTTAATTCCAGCTCTGTTTCCATTTACTTTGTCAGGACAAGTCCTGTGGAAGGTGCCAAATATTCTGAAATGTTGACTTTATTTAGTATCATTAACTCTATATTCTTGCCCCTCCATTTCTATTCACCTTACTCTGATTTTACAGTTAAAACAAAATACCACTTATCTTTATACTGTATCTTGTGGTGGGCTAAGGTGGCATATGCCCCTCCAGATGTTGTGGAATCAGGAACCTATGGCACTGCAGCAGTTATGCCACATATTTTTGAGTATAATTATGTAAGGGAATCATACAAGAAACATCATGCAGCTCTTTGAAAGCTTTTTAAAGCTTTCTGCTTTCCCCTAGCTGCTCCGTTTGGGTCAGCCAAAATGAATTGCATTAGAAAGTGTATCAGTATGTGCAAGGGTATGTTGGGTAAATTAAACTGGGCTTAAAATAGGAAATCTGTGTAATGTGTTCAATATAATGCATATCTTTCAGAAAAATATCTATAAAGCTTTTAACAAATAATTATCAATCTTAAAAGTATCTAGCAAGAAAATAATATATTTTACCAATCCTATTTTGGGTTTCACAGATAAGACCTTGCAATTTAGAAGCCCACTTGTAAACATTGTACAGCATATAACCAACTTTCAAAGAAGAACAATATGATAAATAGTGGTTTAATTATAGGGGAAACGGACTAGAAAAGGCAATGGATCACACGTCACACGCAATGGTTAAACTCCCAAGCATGTGCACAGTGGATTAGGCACAAAAACTTTTTGCTAGGGGCCCAGGACCATGAAATTATGCCCCTGCTGTTAAATAGTATGTTAGGGTGTTGTTGCAGCAAAAAAAATAGATTTTGCAGCTAAAATACTGATAGATAACAGTACATAGTAGCTTTAAGAAAGAGTTGAATAATATATAATACACCTAAAACACTAGATCCAGAGACTGATTAATAGTCATTTTAGAACCAAGAAACACATGCTCCCCTTCTAGGGTTGCCACCTGTCCGGATTTCACCTGGACAGCCCGGTTTTTGGAAGGGCTGTCAGGGTGAAAACTGTCTGTCCAGATCTCCAAATTAGGAAATCCAGACAGGACATTGAAATTAATGACATGGTGATCAGCCAATAGCCACATCATCAGTCCCAATCCCGACGTCACCGGCACCACCCCCACTCCCAATGGCACTGGTCCGACCTGCCCCCGAAAACACAATTTGAATTTGCCTCTTTGTTTTCAGTTAGTTCTGTTGGCCAACTTTTATCTTACCTGTGTGCATTAGAAGCCTTCTAAGTTCATGGGCAGAACAGATAAAAGTCTTTAATATTCTATGCCCTTATGCAAGAAGTTCAAAATATCATTTCCTAAATACTCATAGCAGAAATAATATCACTAGAAGGCAGAACAATTCCATTATCTCCCCAATGAACACAAGATTTGCTTTTAGGTTAAGTGGGTTTGTTATCTTGATGCCAGTGGCCTTTCAATACAAACATGCCTCTGTAGTTATGGTAACTTGTTCTTGCAGCACTCAGCAGGGAGATGGGATTCTCATCTGTGTATACTTACGACATTTACAGCCCTGTGGGTTGGCTATGAATGATTTGTCTTCATACATGTGTTAAGGACACCTGGCTAATGCTATGATTTACCTATTTTTGTGTTACAGCATATTTTGAGTCATTTAAAAAATTAAAAGAATGACCTTGGTATTATAGATATTATGCAGTGTGCTTTCTGTGTAATCATTAGCTAGATTCTGTTTGACCTGTCATTGCCATCTCTGAGCAGCCGCTCATTTATTTAAGCATGCATATTAGTACATTTGCCTTTAGAGCTTTATACTGGAAATGCATTGTACAATTTTTAAACCTTACAAAATCAGGCTTTATGGCGTAAGGAATAAGATATAAATAATGCCAAAGAGAAAAAGCAAGTGCAGTGTTTTTCCCTGGTGCTTTTTTTGTAGGGCTTATTCAAAAACTAACATAAATCCTACAAAATGTTCTAGAATTAGGCTGAATCCCAAACTGAATGTTTGATTCTGGGCATAACTATGGGGAATACAAGACACACTTTTTTTAGTCTTCAGCAATAAAATGTAAAAAATTTGAAAAATCCACAGCCTCAACCTGTATGTTGGGTAATGGTGTGACAGATGAATTGCCTCTGGCTTTTTTTTTTTAGCAGAGAATGTATTATGCTCACAACACAATACAAATCAGAATACATATGGCTACAAGTCAAAAAGAGCAAAATCTGTCTTCTTTATTAAAAAGTCTAGAAGTAGTCTGAGTGCGCTATGCTTGTTTTGTCTATTGGTAAGAATGCTTCCAGCTGCAGCCTGCTCTCTTTGCTGATCTATGGCTCTGCCGTATTCACAAATCACAAGAACTTAGTGTTTGTGGCAAAGGAAATTATTGTCACAGCCAATTTACACAGAATTCCAGATGTGTGTTTATTTACAGGAGCCGATATGTAGACAAATAACATTTTTTGTTTATTATAGGGAGCATATGTTACATAGTTAATTTGGGTTTAAAAAGGTGATAATGAAGTTCACTCCTCCAAATAAACCTAGCACAACCCAAATCACAACATAAACACTTCTATGTGTCTCTGCACTGATATATAAACTCTATATTTTGATCTATTGATCTATACTAAACTAAGTGTAGATCTTTTTTTTAACACTGAAATGTTTTATTGATTTTCCAAGCATTTCAAATAAACTCGCTTAAACTTGTCAAGCATGTATACATAACATACCATAAATTTAAATAAAATAGGATATTTTAAAGTAAGATAAAATCAAATGGCATAACATATAATAACATAAAGTACAGTAAAATAAAATAACATAAAATAGATCAATATCATTTGAATAAACATAATACGATTGGTAAGGTAGATTACCATAGTAATAGAGTCATGCATGTAGTGCTGAAAAAAGCAGGGGATCATTCTCGTATGCTAACCAGGGGAGCCAAATTCGGTCATAGGCTTTCATATAATTTTGCAAAATATATGTCATTTTTTCGTTAGTTGGTATATCCATGATTTTTGTTTTGAGCATAGATAGGGGTATGGTAGCTCTTTTCCAGTTGCGTGCAATTACCAGTTTTGCAGCTGTGAGAATATGTTGAGATAATCTGTGAGATGGGATGTTGAACCTATTAGGTTTTTTCCCTAGATGCAGAACGAATGGATCTTTAGGAAATTCAGTATGCAGTATTTTGGATAAGAGGCGTTTTACATTGTTCCAGCATATATGAAGCAATGACCCATTTTCTTGGCAACCCCTGAAGCAGTGTGGGTCACAAGATGGATAAATCCTATATAGTCACGTTGGTACCAAATAGATTCTATGTATGAGTTTTATTGAGGTTTATCTATTTGATACACATGTACTACCGTGGTTTGCTGTAAGACTGCATTGTGACCATTGTTTGGATGAGATTGTGGTCTCTAGATCCTGTTCCCAGTTAAGCATATATTTATGTTTAAAATCCTCCGTAGGCAACCGATTCATTCAATTTGTAAGTCAGGCTTAATATTCCAGGTGCCAATGGTGCCTGTCGGCAAATTGATTCAAAACTTGATTTTGTGAATGAGTTGTTGCAACATTTCTTAGCCTGTTTGTTCACGTAATGGATAAGTTGTGAGGCTCTGAACATTTCCTGTGGTGGTGGGTCATACTTTTGGATCAGTTGCTGTAGATTTAGTGGTTTACCTTGCCATGTTAATGAATCTATTGTGCTCAGCACATTGCTTAGCCACCAAGCAAATGCACGCCAGGCAAAGGCTTTACCAGAGACCTATAGAAAGACCAATGATGATGTCATTTTCTTTAGTAGCTACAGAGTGACATTGCCTAGAGTTGCACATCTTGTAATACACAAAAAAACCAAACACTTCTCAAGTAAGAAGCCCCCAACACAGCTCTACTTAGTGTATACTTCTTCTGTTTATATTATTTCTACTAACATACAAAACCTTGCACTTATGCATTTTACGCCTTATGAGCCAGTTTGCTGCCTAGTTCTCAAGTTAGTCAAATCCCTCTGCAATGGCAGTATCTTGTGTAGAACCTCATGGTTATTAATAAACAAGTTAAAAAGCATATTGACAGACTGCTGCAATTCTTTACTAACAACACTGGTCCAGTTAGAAAACATTCCATTTACCACCACAGTGCAAACTATTTTTCTGCCAGTTCTCTATTCAAGTATAAATACTATGTTCTATGGCAATATTGCAACATTTTAATCAGTATCCTATTGTGTGGTACTATTAAATACTTTAGCAAAGTCCAATTAGATTTTATCCCCCAGGCCCCCCACAGGCCCTATAAATAGTGATTGTGTATGGCATCTTACAGCCACCGTCTGTTGCCAGGTTCAGGCCTGACATCCCCTGCAACTCCAGAGTCGATGTTCCTGCTCATCGCCTCAACGAAGCCAATAAGATTAGTCGAGGAATAAAACCATGCTAAAACAAACTAGTGTTGTGATTTGCAATTTATTGAAGTCTTATCCCTTATTACCCCTTGCAAAAGACTTCCTAACACTAAAATAAAATTAATACTAAAGTTCACTTTTTATAAAACTGACCCTAGAATGTGAATATGAAAGGCAGTATGAAGGGAAATTCAAAAGGCTCCAAGAGAAGAACTGAGTAGAATGCTGCAAATTCTTTCTAAAATCCTGTGACATGTCAGTGCTAAATAAAGGTTTAAAAATCATATTTAAATAAAGACGCACAAAAGAGTCTCATTTAGAGTTCTGTAAAAAAATTCTTATGTTAAAAACTTGCAATATGTTCCTTGCCTTCTACACTTCTACTATAGTTTGTGGCATTGGCACCATAGACATCTGAGCAAAGGAATAACCATGTACCACCTGTGCTACTGGGGCTCCTTGGTAAATTTATTTCATGAACATATAAATGTAAGGCTTCATGTATACCACTGCAGCATGGAGAGGCTTTAATACATGAATAGGTTTCCAGACAAAGATTATAGCCCCCTTTTCCTGTAAATATTCAGAAGCATATACAATGGGGGCATGGAGAGAACCACACACACACACATTGATTTCTAAGATTATTTTAGGGAGGGTAGAGACATACAAATGCCAAACTGCAGTGCTACGCAGGGACAATATACAGTTTTCCATGCATTAAATAAATCATAAGGGAAATAATCTCATCCCCATCCATTCTATCTTCCTGCAGGAAACAGTTAACGTGTTGTGGCAGAATGATTTATTTGTTGAATAATAATGTCGTTCCCGGTAACCTGATTTAAGTAATTTGACGCAATCGAAAGCTGGCATAGCCTCTCGTAATAAATTCCCACCATGCTCTTTGATTGGCATGCATGCATTTCTTAATCAAGCCCAAAGCTATCCATGAAGGGTAATGCACTGGCATTTAAATATAGTCTAGACACGTCGACTCTGAGAGTCACAACTGATTTCTCAGCCAAACCAGGAAAATATAAAGCTATTTACCTAATTTGCACTAAGGGTATCACTATACACTGCCATTAAAATCCCCTTGCACTGACTATATTAGCCTTTAAATAATTTTCAGTGCACATTTTTGCAGCCCATTAAAGATCTCTTTGGTACCGCAGGAGTTAATCACCAAGTGGGAAATCAGATGGTAGATGTGGAAGGCCTCCCTAATGTGTCAGTTACATTTTAATTATTGGCATATATGCTAATGTGCCAAAAGGAAAGTAACATTTATCTCTATATCTATCCAAATAATTGCAATTGAAGTATTTGTTCAGTGTGTGTTGGATCTTAGTCATTAAAGCTGATCTCCTGATCTAAAGCTTATAATGTAATGTGATTTGGGATTTAATTACCTCTTCCGCCTGGAGCGCAAACTGAATTGTGTCTCCAGTCAAACGTTTATTGGTTTTTGTGCTGCTGCCATCCTTTATCCAGTCCAGGGCAAAATCACATATTTACTTTCTGTAAGTTTCAGTGAATTTTATTGGAAGTGCCTGTAGGGATTTCTTTCTCATACCAAAACTCATTTACATACTGATTTATGTTCAATGGATGGACCATATTGTAGGCATATAATATTCGGGATAACAGTCAATGCAGCTTCCAGGGAGCCCTGGAGTATAAAAGGGGGCTTATCAGGTCTTCAATTATGTGTGCAAAATATTACCATTGCCAATACACGTTACCTTATAGCAACACTTCTTCTGATGTTTCAAACAAGCAGATTGCCGAGAGGTTGGTGTGTATTTCCTGGCTTATGTCACATCATTCTGATGTAATGCACCTATACAATGTGAGCTGGGCATATTCAGGTGCTGCCCACAACAATTAAAGGAGGTGCAGTTGTGCAACTGGATTTTCCAGTCCAGTGCTACAAGGATGCCGCACTAATCAAAAGGAGTAAGAAGCAGGTCATGGTAGGGACATGTAGTCAGCCATCTAACCCAAAGCATGTGCTGGAGTATACAGTATAATCATGCACTGTGCCACTGTGTGACTTTGGAAGATATTTATAAAGGTGTGTAAAACATTTTAGGCAAAACATTACAAATAAACAGTGGATTTACTTCTGCTGTAGTACTTCAGTGTGAATTAATGCCATGCACTGTAATCACAGAAATCATTCATTACAAAGAGCTAATCATGGAATTTATAAAGGTGTGTATTTTCCGTTTTTTAATGCTCAACTGATGCTGAAAATGACACCATTATTTTACACTCAATGGTCTTAACTCAGCGGGACCAATTCAGTGAGAGAAGATGTGTTAAGGCTTTCTTCAAGCTGACACATCTTTTTACGCCACAATATATCCCTGTACATATACAGCAGATGCATTACACAGTGCATAATTTTTAATTGCATGGCAAGTTGCAACGTGTGCTGTATTTTGATGCAATTTTTTGAATAACTTAAAATAGTTCCATGTTTCTCGTTTTAAATGGATGGAACACCTATCGTAAGTCAAATGTTTTTGGCACAAGACTAGTCAGGAACTGCTACAGGTGGCAACCAGATTTCAGTAGTTCCATAGATGTGCAAAAATTGTAAGGGAGGTGCAAAGGTTGTCACCTTTTGTCTTCAAGTAGTCAAAACCAAATACCAGCCTGGACAAAAAAGAAGCGTGATGACACAAAGAGTGGGGCCATGTTGTAAAGGGGTAAATCTGATGGGGATTTGGTGATTATGGCAGGCTTATAGAGTGGCTACCGGTTATGAGGGAGGCTCGGATGGAACAACTAGTATAGTACTGGCTAACCCAGTGAAATACCAGCTAAGGGTCATCCCTAGCATGTGCAAGTATGTAGAGAAGTGTGCACACTGCTTTCCTTTATTAATCAGGCCAACAAGTTATAGTGATTCTAAGACCTCTAAATTAAAGGCATCCTTTGGTTCTAAATACCCCTAGGTTGTAATTCTTGCCAAGTGGGACTTTATTTGTAGCAGTGGCCATGATTTTTTACACATTTCACAATCAAGCAGGGGTGTTTTTGCCATGAGGCAAAGTTAAAACCATCGCTCAGGAAGCACTTTACCTGGGATGAATCATAGCCACACCTAGAAACCATAAGAATTTCCATTTTTAAAACTGAAATGCGTGTCTTTAATTGGGTTATTTACTAAACTCTGAATGCAAAAATCACGCATTTTTCGGAATTTATTAAATCCTGAGGATGGAAAAGTCTGAATCTGAAAATCCAGCATCTCAGACCAGTCAAGGTTGCATATAAGTCAATGGGAGAAGTCCCAATGACTTTTTGATGTGCACTGGGTTTCGTGCAATACCCTGAAATATTCTGAGTTTTCAGGTGAAAATCTGTTTTTTTTGTAATCATAATTAAGCATTAAAAACCAGAGTGGATTTGATATCGGAGTTTGTAGTAGCAAATATTGAGATAAATTCAGACTTTGATGAATAACCCCCTGAGTGTAGAGAGCCCTATTGCCCCTGCTATACCAGCAACAATAAGCAACTATCCAGTCTCCGCTCAGGAGAGGAAAGTGCTGTTAGTGAGGGGGCAGAATTAGGTGGACAGAAGTGCCCCTGAAAAGGCTATTTTTATGATAGAAATCCATACATTAGCAATGAATATATTTTAGGAATTGGACAGTGTAGTTATTATGCACTGTCCTTGGGTTGAAGACATAGTCTTGTGCCGTTAAGTATTTCACTGATTTTATATATTTATATCACATATTAGTATGCTGGAGAACAAAAGAATATGTAATTGGAAGATAGAAAATTAATCATCTTCCCTCTGCTGGAAAAATAGAAGCTGGACATTCATAACAGACTAAATGAAGACAACCACAAGCAATGTTTTACCCGTAACATAAATAGTTTACAAGAAATTCCACCAGTCTCTGTGCCCCCGTGACCACGGTTACATTGCTTTCAGGCCTGCAATCAGTCTGGCCTGAATAGCTGAGATTCTTCTGGTCTGGAATTCAGTCTCTGTAGACTTGACTATATGTCATTTTGTGGACCTGACGTTTATTCTGAACAACTAAACAATTTACAGTAAATTGCTTTTTGTCCTTCAGTCTGTGTTTCCTCATCCCTTTCATTACTCTAGCCTTAAACCAACCTTTTAGTGGCGTAACTGTAGAGGAAGAAGAGCCCATCCAGCTCTGCAGGAATTAGGGGCCCTGGACCACCAGGTCCCATTCTTCTCCTACATCAGCTGGAGCAGGTGTGGACACAAGTGGAGGGTATCAGTGGTAGCATTGATGGGGGGTGTTGGGTTTGTTCATGCAAAGTCCCTCTGGAGATTTTTTTGAGTGGGCCCCTAACCTTATATTTAAGGCACACTGCAACACTGTACAAAATTCCATGCCAGCTTAGAGGCAGATTGAGTCCAATGGAATATTTTGATTTCTGTGGTCCTCTAAGGGAGAATGACTGAAAACAACATTCCCTTACTGCCATTATAAGAAGCGAGGCAGATGATGACTGAAAGTGACCTTTAATATCCAAGACCAATGTGGCCTAAACAAGGTAATGATTCAGGACTATAGTTTATATAAACAAGCTGCTGTGTAGCCATGGGGGCAGCCATTAAAGCACAGGATACACAGTAGATAACTAATAAGTTCAGAAGAATCCCATTGTATACTACAGAGCTTATCTGCTGTGTATCCTGTGCCTTTTCTCCTTTTTCAGCTTTGAATAGTTCCCCCCATGGCTACACACCAGCTTGTTTATATAACCTATTGTAGTCTTTCCTAAGCAAACATACAACTTTCCAGTGCAGCACAACACTACATTATAATTTCATTACTTTTAAACACTTATTTATTGGTGTTACTATTCTTTTAAGGGGATTATTTACTTAATTCCAAATTTTTCTGTTCAGAGTTTTAAAGGGTAAAGCACCATTTTTCCATTGGAAAAACAAACCCAATTTTTCAAGATGTGTTATATCCCGAGGCTGCTATAAGTCTGAATCCAAGATAACTTCATCTCAAACCTGCTGGGATTATGTAGAAGTCAATGGCAGATGTAGGTATGTAGTTTGGAGTAAAACAACATAATTACCCATTTTGGATTTGTCATCATTTGTTTTTTCCAAAAATATATGGTTTTCAGGGGTCACCATAATTTTTTGTAGCTTTTATCACGCATAAAACTGGCAGTGTTTATAATTTAGTGTAAATGTAAGCCATCAAATAAGGTCGATTTTGGGGTCTTTTTGGGGCCATGTACTTTGATAGATCTATGTACATTTTGGTATCAAACTGTTCAGTGGACCCCGAGCAATCATATTTAGGGTGTTTTATCTTTGTACCTAATAGTATGTGGGAGATAAGATGCTGCAAGGTAGAAGTTTTGAGGTGATTTTCGTAAATGTCACTAAAATTGCCAAAAAAGGTTTTTGGCTTGGTTCTTTGGAGTAGAAAGACATGCATACCCAGTTTGGATTCAGGGGAATATCTACTTTGCGAAAATATATGTTTTTTTGGGGTAAACATCCTTTTTTCTATCTTTGGACCTCAAAAAATGCTATAAATGTGTTGATTTTGCAGTGCCTGAAATGACAGACCATGTGGGGGTGTCTTCATTTTGGAGGCCCTATATGCCACATGCTTTTTTAAACCTATACATATTAGTCATAAAACTGATTTAGGACAATTTTGTCTTTATTTTGCTACCTAGAAATTTTTAATAGTAAGTCGCCATTTCCAGCAACTTCACCATCACTTAAAAAGACAGATATATGACCTATATGTACCCGCCATATTTAAATTGACTTAACATAAGTATGTCGCTAAGAAGCAAGTAACACTAGGGAAAATTTGCTAAGAAACTTTTGCGCTGACAAATTTTCTTCCAAATATACGCCAGCATTCATTTGCATTTTCTCATTTTGATTAATATGCTTAGTCGAGGTGGATTAACGTCTGACGTGGTTGCATAAAGTATGGCAAAGCTTTCTGAAGCAAAAATTGGAACTTTAGTAAATGTGCCCCATAGAAATGACGAATCCTTATTGGAGGTAAAACATTAATCCTTCTTAGAGCCATTTACCACTATAGTTAAAACATCAACCATATTAATGCCGTGGCCAACCTATAATAGCTTATCTTATCTTATCTTTTTTGTCTACTTGTAACCATGAAGAATATGGCACCCTGCTTACAGTGCTTAAATACTGCTGGATGTTCAATAGCTCATAACTGCTATGATTTATGGATTTTTGTCACACTGCTTAAAAAATAGCAGGAGTTCATTATATATGTCTGCACATACCATGTTGATCGATACATGCCTCTAAAAGAGAAAAAGATAATGTGCCACATGGGACTCGAAAAGTGCAAAATTACAGCTTCCATGGTCTATAATATATCTGATAAAGAGGTCTGCATACAGTGGAATGGAAAGCTATATTTGGCGCAGCAATAACACATTTTTATCTCATAGTACTTTATAACATTTTTTCTGTGATAAGTTTGTTTGATATTGGTTGGAGGAATTTGATTGAGAATTGTACTGAGAATCTAGAGATTTATTTCCGTTTCGAGATACAGGTATGGGACCTGTTATCCAGAATTCCAGGTACCTGGAGTTTTCTGGATAACAGATCCACCATTTAGATCTTCATACCTTAAAGGTGGCCAGACACAGGCAGATTAAAGCTGCCGATATCGGTTCTTTAGACCAATTCAGCAGCATATCTGCCAGTGTATTGGGGCTTCCGACGGGTCTCCCCGATCAATATGTGGCCAAGATATCGATCAGAGAGTTTTCATTTTTATGGCGATCGTGGTCCGCATAGGCTAGGTGATGTGGTCCTCATCCCATCGCCGCCCATTCTCTTTGTTTTAATTGGATTGTTCGGCCCTAAGATCTTATTGTGTGTGCCCACCTTAAGTCTACTAGAAAAATAAACCCAATGGTTTTTGCTTCAAATAAGGACTATTTATATCTTAGTCAAGTACAATGTACTGGTTTATTATTACATAGAAAAGGGACATTTTTCAAAATCTGGATTATTTGGATAAAATGGTGTCTGTAGGAGATGGAATTTCCGTAATTCAGAGCTTTCTGTATAATGGGTTTCCAGATAACGGATCCTATGCCTGTTTAAAGGAGACTGCTCCAATTTTATTTTTTAATTGAAGAATGTATGATAGTGAAGTGAAAATATGTTTTGAAATTTAACAATGTGCTTAAGAATACAAATACCTCAAAATCCCTCTTAAAATTTTGAGTTTTTCTGACAATTTCTACTGAAAAAAATCTGAATTGATTAAAAGCGCTGCAATAAGATCAGTGCAGTTCCCACTGACTTCTATAGGACCTCAACGAGTGTAGTCCTGTTTTTTGCACATATTTCAGAGTGTCTACAGGATCACAGTTGGATCAGAAGATGGGCACGTAATGTGCACTGATAAGTTATGACATGGGAGAATTAGTTAGAAACAAGATGTGTTTGGGGGACCTCTCAATGTGCTTTAGGAACCAGTTTTCTAAAAATGTAGGCAATTTTTTAATTTTCTCCAAGTTAAAAAACCAAGAGCAACAGCTGGGGAACTTAACGCCTGCCTAAAAAGTTCCATGAAACCATTGTGATTATATTACCCTGATGGTTACTGTATATATTGACAGGGATTACCCTACCACTCACTTGATTTTAAGAGACTGCTTGGGTAAAGGTGGCCATAGACGCACAGATAATATAGTACAAAATGAATTTTCGTACGATATTCGGTGCGTGTATGGTGGGAAAAGAGCCAACCGATATCGGCAGAAGACTTGAATATCGGTCGGCTTGTCGATCGGGCTGGGCTGGATGGAAAATTTTGATCGGGTGCCTTTGAAGGGACCCAAATATCGGCCATTGTTAGTGCTGAATCGTCAGATACAGGTAGAATTCTATTGTTTCTTCCCGTATATCTACCTGTATATCTGATGATTCAGCTCTACACGTGTGTATTGAAACAAACGATCTTTCTTGGAAAGATTTTTTCCAAGAAAGATCGTAATTGTTACGTCTATGGCCACCTTAAGTCATAAAACCTTTTCCAGATTATTCAGCACATCCGGTTGCTTTATAGTTACGCCTACTAGATACTGTATATGTGTGGTTCACTGCTGAGAGGACTATGTATGTATGCTACCAAGGCCATGCTGTTATATTGAAGTAGTTATTTCCAGTACAGAATAATTCCTTGTCAATGAGCACAGCAGAGAAGAATGTGTTGTTGTTTGATAAAACATAGAAAGAGTAATTTTTAGGATAAGGTGCTTTTGTAGTTTGATAAAAGCTTTATGATCCCAGGCGTTTTACTCCTAATTTGGGGTTGTGTATTGTAGTCTACACCAGTGATCCCCAACCAGTAGCTCGTGAGCAACATGTTGCTCTCCAACCCCTTGAATGTTGCTCTCAGTGTCCTCAAAGCAGGTGTTTATTTTTGAATTCCAGGCTTGGAGGCAAGTTCTGGTTGCATAAAAACTAAGTATAGTGTCTAGTAGAGTCTCCTGTAGGCTGCCAGTCCACATAGGGGTTACCAAATGGCCAATCATAGCCCTTATTTGGCACCCCAAGGGACCTTTTCATGCTTGTGTTGCTCCCTTATCCTTTTTACATTTGAATGTGGCTCACAGGTAAAAAAGGTTGGGGACCCCTGGTCTACACTATACATATTGTCCCATGTAGTAAAGCATAATCAGTGACTTCAGTGACTTAATATGTAGCTAGACCCTATGTTTCCCCTTGTTGATACTGTATCTGTCTGGCTTCTGCAGAAATATTACAAAGCATCCCTGTTGCTTCTAGAGAAGATGGTGTTTGTTGAATGGATTCTGCAGTGGGAAAGCATGTTTTATACAAAATGCATCAGTTAAAAGCACTCCAGCAGATTTCTGCTTTCAAATTTATTTGCAAAACAGATCAAAGCAAACAGATTTTTTTATAATTATTTTTGAAATCTGGCTACATCTGTTTTTAGTTTTGCAGATGCCCTCAGAAATCTGAATTGTGCTCTGATCAATTTAAGTGACTCTTCCCTACCCCCTAAATCCCTCCTCCCTCCCCCCAGCAGCCTATCAACAAAACTACGGATTGTAACCGGATTATAGCTCCCTGACACCTGCTTTACTAAAAAAGCTCCCATGCCCCACCTACTGATAGATATGAGAACAGCACTGAATAGTAAAAATCCAAAGCCCGCTAACCCAAATCACAATTCCTTCAGAGACGTTGAGTCGGAGAATCAGTAGCTTATCTGAAAGTAATACGTACAAAGTAGATGGAGACAGAACTGGAAGTGCAGTACCTATCCTGCAAATATCCTTTTATTAGACACTACAATGGAAATGTAATAAAATATGCATAGAACAAAACTTTGCGAATAAAAATGTGTCTGTTGCAATTTAATATTATTCACTAGGCTTTTATTGCATTGTGAATCTTAATTGCGCATTACAAACCTTTAACCCCTGCTCTGGAGTTTCATTAAATATTTTGTCTCAAAAAATGGTTTGCGATTGTGAATTTGTCACAAAAGCAATTTGGCCTCAAACTTTCGAGGAATTTGTTGAGGTCTTCAATCAGTCAAAAATGGCAAATGTTTGTGAAGGTGTTTGTGAACATTTTTTGTGCTAACAAAACATATTATATATTCCCCCATACGTTTCCTGCAGAGTTGCCAATTATCAAGTGTGAGAGCAACTCTGCTCAAGACATGAAGGGGCAGATTTACTAAGCTCAAGTGAATTTTCAAAGTTCAAAAAGTTCGAATTTCGAAGTAATTTTTTGAATACTTCAACCATCGAATAGGATACTACGTCTTTGAATTTACTTCAACTTCGATTCGAAGTAAAAATCGTTCAAATATTCGAATATTCGATAATCGAAGTACTGTCTCTTTAAAAAAAACTTCGACTTCATACTTCGCCAAGTTAAAGCTACCGAAGTGCAATGTTAGCCTATGGGGACCTTCCACAGCACTTTTCTAAGGTTTTTTTGATCGAATAGAAGACCTTTGATCGATCGCTAAAAATCGTTCGAATCGTTTGATTTGAACTATTCAATCTAACGATTTCTATTTCATCGTTCGATCCATCGAATATGCTAACAATCCTTCGACTTCAAATATCGAAGTCGAAGGATTTCCATTCGAGGGTCGAATTTCAAAGCTTTTTTAACTTCGAAATTCGACCCTTAGTAAATCTGCCCCGTAGTGTCTAATAAAAGAATATGTTGCAGCATAGGTATTGTGCTTCCTGGTCTTCCTCCGTCTACTTTGTCTACTTTCTGTGTATTAATTACATTGTGGTACCTGGGACAGGGTATAGGAGCAGACATTTAAGACAAAAAGTATATTCCATCCTGTTGGAACAAGTGATTTAGCTTATCTGAAAGTACTTCCATTGTGAAGTACTGGCTCTTTCTAAATGATCAGAATCAGGCTCAATGACCCGAGATGGCTTCTTACACACCTATATTATAGCAACAAAAAATACATTTATTGGTTCAAGTGTAACATTTTAAATGGTATAATGAATTTATTGTAATGTACACAGTGCAATTTAGTAATAAAAACAATACCATAAAAATCATGACATAATCCCTTTTGAGAAGTTAAAAGAATGCAAAGATGGTACTGACTGTCCTCCTGGGGCAATGTTTTATGGCATGGCTAATCTGTAGAACAAGTTATAATTGCAGGTGGAATGTCTTGATGTAAATGTTAAAAAAAGCACAGCTTGCAATGTTCTTTGAGTGGCAATTAATACTTTTAACTGCACAGAAGGTTCTACTTATGGGATTTCGTAGAGGACACTGTTATTCAATGAATTCCAGTGGAAGTAAACTGTTTATCTAATAGATATTAAAATGCTATATTTTGGAACAGAAGGTATTTAAAAAATGGAAATATTGATTAGACTGATGTATGGATTTAGAAAGCAAAGAAAGGAACAGACTAACAGGGGGAAAAAAATTAACTTTACTTGTTTTTCTTGCCAGAGAACACAAATACACTTTCTCATTGGTGTCCATTAATAGAACAGTATAAACTGATTTATGTAGCTTGCTACATCTTGAATTGAATTTAATCTTTTCCAGGTTTTGGTTTTTCAGCTGTGTGAATGATCTACTTAAGTGGTCCTGAGGCCATGAAAGCTAGTTAGGGTATTGGTGGCCATACACGGGCAGATAAAGCTGCCGATATCGGTCGTTTGGACCAATTTGACAGCTTATCTGCCCCTGTATGGGGGCTTCCGACAGGTCTTCTGATCGATATCTGGCCACGATATCGATCGGGAAGGTTTGATTTTTAACTGAGCGACCCGTCGGAGCCCCTTGGTGTATCGTAATTCGATCTTTCGGCCATACGCCCGAACGTTTGAATTACCCCCGCTATAGCCATGCTGTTAGTAGCATATCGGGGAAAGATCCGCTCTTTGGCGATGTCGCCAAACGAGCGGATCTTTGAGTCTATGGCCAGCTTAAGACTTGGACTTATTTGTTTACCAGTCTAAAGAACCCCTAAGTTAAAATTAAGGCAAACACTTGTTGGAACTATATGAATATGGTGAATGTAACTACAGTATGTTGTCATTAAGCTGCCTACCGTATTATAATGTAAATGAGCCCTAAACCAAAAGCTATACCACTTGAGAATAAACTCAAGTCTTAAAATGTGTATTTTTAAGTGCTTCCATCGATATCTGTTTTGCATGACTGTATATCCCTAAAATGTAAGATTTAATAGCCTTTAAGTGGTTTATGTGGTTTGTGATCTATAAGTATCATATAATAAAAATCTGTTGGGATTTACACTTGTGCACTTTAATTAATGTCATTTGTGGTTATGTATGTATAAGAACACAAATAACATACCATTTCTTTCTACAAAATGAGCATATCAAGGGAGTATGTTTAATAATCTAGATGAACAACACATTCATTAAGTAGACAAAGTGTAGTATAACCGCCATGTTCTAAAATGGTTATGTTACTCTATGACTTCGCACCACAGTAATAACAAGTGCCTTGGAAGGGTAAGGCAAACAAGGAGCATACTGTATGGCTGTACTGTTTCAATCTGCATTAGGGAGCTACACAATATACAGAATTACTGCACTATTGGTTTTCATACAGCCTGTTTTTCTGATGTGTATTTCAGAAAGATTGCCATTTCCTGACAACTGAAATTATACTATTTGATTAAAAAGGAAATGCATAAATTAAAACAGCATGCTTTCTTTTTGATAAGCACAGTCGTCTAGTTTCCAAGCCAGGCAATGACCCTAATAGTATGTTTTACAGCAGCTGCATGAATGGAAGCAGGATGCAAGCATGCATGTGGTCATTTGACAACCAGGGTGCAAGTTTGATTTGTGTGCGCAGTAAAATCGACTTGGCAGTCAACCGTAGGATTTTATTAGCTCTGTGAATCTAGTAAATCTCAGTGAAGTAACTGCATGAACGGGTTGAGTTTTCCTAGTTATTAAACCTCAAATTCTTCTGGTCGAGTTTTAAAGGGGGAAAAACTCAAATCTTTAGAGGAAATTAAAAAAAAACTTGAATTTTTGGAGATTTATTATGCTCTAAAGATGCTAAAAATTAGAATCTGAAAATACTCCATCTAAAAACTTTTAAAATCACGTAGACGTCAATGGCTGATGGTTCCTTTAACATTTTGGAACATGTTTTTACTTTCAGGTTTGTCAATAGTGTCGGGCTGTTTTTGCGCTGGTTTTCGTTTGATAATCAAAAAATTTGAGTTTTTCAGGACACAACTCGAAAAAGCAGAACGTTTCAAGCGTCAAATACAAAAAACATTGCACAATTTGTCCCAAATGTTTCTTGCTCCATTTTCTTTTTCAATAAAAATTATTGGTAAATTAAGGGAGTTTGGTCAAATTTATTGAGTGAGAAAAAGTAAAGTTTTGGTAAATAGGACACCAAGTGTTGGGCCTCATAAAGAATCATGTTTATATGGTCCAGGTATTGAGATTTCTGGTAGCTGCCTCATTGTGCTGGTGCCCCTGGCATGAACAATACAGCCTTGAGTAAAGACAGCATAACAGTGACTGTAAGTGCTACAAACATTTTAAAGGTAAAACAACCCTAAGGGTTTGGACTCTTATTGATTTACCGTATATACTCGCGTATAAGCCGAGTTTTTCAGCACTCAAAATGTGCTGAAAAAGTCTTCCTCGGCTTATACGCGAGTCAGCGATAAAAAACACACATACATACCGTACATACACAGACGGTCTACAATGCTGGACTGCCAGCTACCGGCACTGCAGTCACACTTTAACCCAGAGCACATAACCCCCAGGAAACCGAGCAGATAAAACCGCGTCCTGCTTCTCACCTCAGTGACCGGATGCAGCCGTTTGGATTTCACCGGATCTGGAGCTGGATTTCTGTGCGCACCGCTGAGCTTGTGCAAGCACATACAAGTCCCATGCGCATGGACCGGTGTGCGCGCCTTAACCTCCTTCATAACCTTTACCGACATGCTGGCTCCTGTGTCCCCCGCAGCCTGGGCCTACGAACTGAGTGCCACTGGGATCAAACCAGGTAAGAGAGGGCGCGCAGCAAAGTCCTACGACTGGGACTTTTTCTTTCCAAACAGCTTAAAGCAATGTGGCGGTAGAAGCATCCACTACAGGCTGTGGATCCTCCCTCACTTGCAGGCCCCAGCAACCCTCCAGGCTTACCCTGTCACCCAACCTGGGCGTGTGCGCCCCTCCAGTTATTGTTGCACTTGTTGTACCTGCTTCCCTGTATTGTGCATTTCCTAAAGTCGACTGGGGGGGACAAATTTTCAGTGATTTAGCTGTAGTGATTGCAGCATAAAGGGTTATAAATGGAAACTTTCTGTTAATAAAAGGAATGAAGTGTAGTTTAATTTTGCCAAAAATTACTGTCTATACCTGATTATCTAACGGTCTTACTTGTGTCTAGGCTTATACGCGAGTTAATACGTTTTCCCAGTTTTCGTAAGTAAAATTAGGTACCTCGGCTTATACACGGGTCGGCTTATACACGAGTATATACGGTATGTGTTCATTCAGTTGTCTTGTGCACTAATAGCCCTACTCGCCGAATACCATTCTTGCTTGTTACCCATTTGCTCCCTTTATTTCTTTTCAGCAGATATTGCATTAAAAAAGAAACAATGTTCAGAGCATAATGGGGTGTGAGGCTACTTAATTTTCCAGAAATCAGTTTTTGTCCATGTTGCCAGCCGCTATCAGTATGGCTTCATAACAGTTTTTTGCATTTCAGATAAAAATTACTTTTTTTTAAAAACCTCCTTTTTGTATTCTTGCTCAACTTTATTTTCATGCCATTAATCAGTTTTAGACTAATTGTTTTTCTATTACCATTACTATGGACCATTACCAATAGATATGCCATTTTTACTTCCATTAGTATAGCTTTCCTCATTTATTTCCATTAGTTGCAATCATTCCACATTAGATCTCTTTCTTTGGTCTTTTTGCACTTCTTTGGTGTGTGACAATCAACATTTATGTTCATGTACAGTATGTAAATCCAGTCCGCTCATACAGAAAACTGTATGTTAATTTCTTATCTACTGTAAGTTGTGTTCACAAAACGTTCTTCACTATATCCTCTTTTAATCACATGAGAAAATGGCCATTTGATTGCTTCATATCCCAGTGAAGTCTCAAGCATTTCATCTGAAAATATGATCCTTTCATATCCTTACATCTCATTATCTTCAGAGCAACGGGTTTATGTGCAGAATATAGGAAGGAAAGTAGGTTTCTGTCCAAAAAAATAAATAAGCCTATATTGTTACGTATAAGTTCTGTAGGTGTCACGTCACACACTCTTCATATTCCTGACATCTAGTCAAGCCAAGTAGTACATTTTTTTACATAGGCTACACCAGTGATCCTCAACCAGGAGCTCTTGAGCAACATGTTGCTCTCCAACCCTTTGGATGTTGCTCCCAGTTGCCTCAAAGCAGGTGATTATTTTTAAATTCTTGGCTTGGAGGCAAGTTTTGGTTGTATAAAAACCAGGTGCGCTGCCAAACAGAGCCTCAATGTAGGTTGACAATCCACATAGGGGCTACCAAATGGCCAATCACAGCACTTATTTGGTACCCCAAGAACATTGTTCATGCTTGTGTTGCTCCCCAACTCATTTTTCTTATACAGACTTGCTTTTATTCAACTTTTAGCCTGTCCTTGAAACCACTGGAATCATGAGAAGAGTTTACATTCTGGGTTGGACAGCTGGGAAACCCAAAGCGGTTGTTCACCTTTAAATTAAAATTTTAGTATGGTGTACAGGGTGATATTCTGAGACAATTTCCAATTCGTTTTCATTTTTTATTATTTGTGGGGTTTGAGTTATTTAGCTTTTTATTCAGCAGCTCTCCAATTTGCAATTTCAGCTATCTGGTTGCTAGGGTCCAAATTATCCTAGCAACCATGCATTGATTTAATTCAATCTTTTGTGTCAGTGTAAAATCTTCCTAATTGCTAGTTGATCTAGGGGAAGAGGACATCTGACGATTTATTATAGGCTAGTTAATTGCAGTTCTATGTTCTTTGAAGTATTGCTGTACTTGAGATAAGCACAATTTCAGATGGTTATCTGCCAGTTTTGTGTAGCATGTTTCTTTTGTGAGTAAATAGTGAATCAGATGCTGCAGTCATATTCACTTTATTAGTCTGACAGTCTGAAACATATTATTAAATAAGCCTTTTATATAATTCTCTGATCAACCAGAGTGTTCTGTTATTTGTTATGCCAGTGATATAATGCCAGGGAACATAAATAGTCAATGTGCACAGTAAACCTTCTGCATCTCAGCAAACAGCACTTATGGAAAGTGGAGAAACAAGTGCAATAATGGCTCGCCTGTAATATCGTCAATTCGCCCAGCTTGCCTTCAGAGGAATTTTGGGGAGGTCGACTGGATGTGCATAACTTCACAGTGATTACACTCATAACTCATTGTTAGACCTAGGAGTCAACAAGACAGAATCAGAAGAATATTCTTAGATATAATAGGAAGGGCTTATAATGTGGTTATGTGGTTCCTTATTGTAGCATATAATATTAACATATTGTTGGCCAAAACATGTGTACATTCATGTACTAGGTGCTATTTATATTGAATATATTGTATTTATACTGTATATACTGTATAAAGCAAGGACCTCCTTTCTCGGTTTTCACCTTTAAATTAACTTTTAATATGATACAGAGAGAGATTTTGAGGCAATTTGCAACTGGTAATTATTTACAGATTTTGCAGAGTTTGCAGTTTCAGCAATATGTAGGGTCCAAATTTCCCTAGCAACCATGCAGTCATATGAATAAAAAGATGAGTAATAAAGAGTAGCAATAACAATACATTTGTAGCCTTACAGAGCATTTGTTTTTTTTAGATGGGGTCTGTGACCTCTGTTTGAAAGAAGAAGGCAAATAATTCAAAAACTATTAAAAGAAAAAATGAAGACCAATTGAAGTGTTGCTTAGAAATTGCTATTTTTAGGAATGCACAGAATCCGCTATTTTCGATTCACCTGAACCCCGAACCTTAGTGAAATATTTGTCTGAATACCGAATTGAATCCTAATTTGCATATGCAAATTAGGGGCGGGAAGGGGAAAACATTTTTTACTTCCTTGTTTTTGACAAGTCACACGATTTCCCTCCCGCCCCTAATGTGCGTATGCAAATTCAAATTCGCTTCGGCCATGCAGATGGATTTGGCCGAATCCTGCTGAAAATGGCCGAATTCTGGCAGAATCCTGGATTCGGTGCATCCCTAGCTATTTTATAACATACTGGTTAATTAGTATTATTATTAATATAGTTGTATTTTTATATATTCTAATTATACATAAGTGCCATAAATATGCTGTAAATTATATCCTTATATTACATAAGAGCCATGAATATCCTGTAAATTATATCCTTATACAACAGTGACTAGTGATGTCATCACATAGGGGGTACCCCCTGGTTAAAAATATGAGGATATATTATTATTTATTAATATAGGGTTTCAATGTACATTAGCACAACCAGAATACAAATATACATACATACATGTGTAACTACATTTTAAGGCCTCCCTGGAAACCATTAAAGGGGAACTATGACTTCCAAACCAAAATTTGATAAAGAGGCCCACATTACACAGAAACCCCTAATATAACCGTCACAGTTACCTGTTTCTTCAAAAAGTATGAATAAATGCAATTTTCTATGCTGAAATCCAGCTGTTTAACAGTCGTTCTCTTTCTGCATCATTTGAAATCCTGGAAGGGAAGGAGGGACTAAACACTGATGTTAGAAATTGTAACAACTTCTCCACAGCTTACAGACAGCATGCAGCAACTACATAACCCACAATGCATTGCTCTGTGAGATTCTGTTCCCTATTGAAATCACGTGTGCAGGGAATTGTGGGGTTTGGAGGATGCAGGCTAAGGACAGCTGGCTGTTGATACAAAGTAACAGTTGTCAGCCAGCTCAGCAAAGTAGTCAGCAAGCTCAGCAGGGGGATAGGCTTAGGGAATTGTTCTAAACCATTAAAAGTAATGAAAAGTCTGCATATTTTTTAATTGATGTATATTGCAAAGTTGCTTGAAATTATGTTTACTTTTCAAAAAGCTTAAATTATGGTTGTGTGGAGTTCCCCTTTAAGTAGGCCAGAAGCACTCATGTTGGCAGCCTTTTAACTATGAAATCACTGATATGGGATATAAACATCTGGTGCACACACAGCACACCATTCCTTTTAGTTGGAAAAGGGAATGTCTCTGTGTACCAAATCATAGCTGCTCCAACTGTATGTCTGGCCATTCAACCATATATTTGTGTTGTTTCTTGTTATTGAGTTGCAAAATAAAAAGAGCCATGGGGTTAGTCTGTACTGGTTGGAAATGCAGGACACTCTGCCATGAATTCATTTCATTTGAAAGCCACAGTAGAGGAAAGATAAACACAAAGCTGGAAATTCAATATGATCATGAAATCTTTCTGCTTACTTTGATGTTTCATTAATGAGAATTAGTTGCCAGAGCTACAAGGGAGCCTGTGATCTCTCCGTGCAATTGTAATAAATCACCACAAGCTTCACATACATTTATACATAATATTATTATTATCCTTTATTTATATAGTGGCATCATATTATACTGTGATTTATTTGAGACTGTCATTCAGTCCCTGCTTACAGTCTACGTTCCCTACCATACACATATAATCTTTTATGATTAATTTATTTAATAAGGGCATAGTTAACCTGCTTCTTTGTTTTTTATTTTTGGAGTGTCTAAGAAATCTGGAGTACTCAGAGAAAACACATACAGACTTCCCTGCATAAAATGCCCTGTTCAGACTGTTGTTCTCCAGCTACCGAGTGCTATGTAATGAGGCAGTGTGCCACTCATAATGCATTTCATTCTATGCTGTTCTATTTGTTTCTTTTGAAGCCGTAAGAAAGAGATAGTGCTTTATGGCAATAAATACAAAGTAATAAGACTATGAGGCAAATACTGTATGCATATCCAACCAAGCCACACTGCCACTGTCTTGTAGGTAGGGTTGCCACCCGACCAGTATTTTACTGGCATAGCCAGGGCCGGTATTACAAATTTACTGGCAATGTAGCTGCCGGTAAATTTGTAATACCCCTAAAAAAGGTCCTTGTCCCGCCCCCAATCAAAACATACCTTTTTCACTGCCTTCTGCCCATCGCGTGCCGTTGCTCCACCCCCTTTGATGTCACAGCCCACCCCTGTTGTTACCGCCCCCACCACTGGCCGGTGAAAATTTAGTAAAAAGGTGGCAACCCTACTTGTAGGGTGTGTCCCTATTTGTTGAAGCTAACTGTTTAGGGTCAGGGCACACAGGCAGATTCGGGGAGATTAGTCGCCCGGCGTCAAATCTCCTCTTCTTCGGGACGACTAATCTCCCAAACTGCCTCCCCTGCCTTCCCGCCAGCTAAAATGTAAATTGCCAGCGGGATGGCACTCGGACCGATTCGTTTTCCGAAGTTGCCCGAAGTTTCCTCGTGAGGCAAAACGTATAGCTCCTAGTGCCATCCCACCATCGATTTACATTTTAGCCAGCGGCTAATTTTAGCCAGGCAGGAGAGGCAGTTCGGGGAGATTAGTCACCCCGAAGAAGAGGTGCCGGGCAACTAATCTCCCTGAATCTGCCTCTCCGCCTACTAGAATCTACATTGTCAGCGGGATGGCACTCGGATCGATTCATTTTCCGTAGTCACCGGAAAACGAAGCACTCCGAGTGCCATCCTGCTGGCACTCGGATTTTAGCTGGCCGGTCCCTCTGTTTTGTGTGCACTGTAGAAAGCAGATTGTTCAACTGAATGTCAAAAATGGAGGAATATTTATCATTTAAGTGGAGCTGCTTGAAATAAGATCAAGAAATAAGCTCTCAAGGCAACAAAAAAATTGTCTAAACTGGAATCATTTTCTACTTTATTGCCCCTTTGTTTTTAATCGTTTATGTTGATGTACTCCTTACGGCTATTTTTTTAGTTTAAAGAAACCTTATTCAATTTTAAGTTTTGTTCAGGTGCCACAAAAACAGTTTATGGGGTAATGTTGTCTTAAACAAAGCTAGACAAACTGATCTTAGACACTACTCTGTTTTGTAGTGGAACAGCACACCCTTCCCTTAATGTGAAAGCAATGAAATGGGCATCTATTGAACATACTTTTTTGTTAAATTCTGTTTTGTTAATCTACCGTTTTTGTAATTTATGAGCCAAACAGGGAAATTGAAGCACTCCATGTTTGGGAGATAGATAATTAGATTACCAGAGTTCATATATGCCCCCTGCATCCGTATCTGCTTATCTGTGCATTGGTAATCTATCTGCCTAGCAAGGACCAAATTTTAAATAGTTTCAAATTTCCCTATATTCCCTGTTTAGCTCAAGAAATAACAAAACACATAGATGTGTAAGTAATTAAAACAATGGGCAAAAAGTATGTTCAGTGATTCCCCTATTCATTGAGGGAATGAGGGAATCGTGTGGAAATGGGGTAAACTGACCCTTTAACAATTATCCTGACACTTTTTCTAGAATTAGATTTTTGCTGAATTATTGATATGAAGAATAATAGCTCTTTACCAACAGGCAGATGTTTAACAACATTTTGCCTTGTGTTTTCAGATGCAAATAAATCCATGTTTCCTAGACTTTGAAGTTGCTTTCTTCTTAAAGACAAGAACATTAACAGCACTGAATCAACAGGTGTTTTTTGTCAAAATTGTGCTTGTGCTCATTAAATTTAAGTTGCCAACTATACTACCTATTAGGAACTGTATATAAAATCAAGGCATGTTGTTCTCAGCCCCCCAGCATGGATTCTGTTTAATTTTGTATTTCCTGTAAGACTTTTACCAGCTTTCCGGAGTTAAAGGCTTATAGTAGTATGCTGTGAAAATTCTTTTTCATTCTTACTATTATTATTGAAAGAACCTTTTATACCTGGAAGCCAAACTGTGACAATTATGTTGTTAATTACAAGCACTTTCTTCAGAGGGCAGGTGGGGTTCTTGCACTGGAATGTATCTGAGCCAAGCTGCAAAGTATTAAGGTAGAACAACATATCACCGTTGAGCTGGAATAAACAGGACAATTTAGATTTGCTTTTTTGCTTTAAATGGTCGCTAATTCCACAAACAAAGTTTAAGGCAGTCTAAAGCGATTGCTTTTATTATAATACCTTTAATAAGGCTGCTTTTTTTCACATTCAGAGCTTTCTGAATGGCTAAGGGTTATGACAGTTGTTGGATGAAGTTTGGAAAGAGAGAATTTTTAAAAATGATTTATTTAAAAAACAAAATGAGGCTCCTAACCCTTCAGCAGCAGCCATTGTAGTGCTGCAAATGGCCATCTCTGAACATTTTTTAGACAAGACTGTACCATATTTCACTTTAACTTTCAGCAGCATTTACGCCCCACCCTATCTCAAACCAGCCCTGACTTTAAAATCTTAAAAGAGATTTTGAAACTTTGTGAGGAAACTGTAAGCACAATGAGGATTTACATCCCTTCCATTAGAATATTTTATTGTAAATTATACTGTGAGCCTTCAGACTCATAGCACAGTTAGAAGCATTAATCCATACACCTAGAAGGTCTGTTTCAGTATTGCTACATCTTATCAAGATATTGGAACATAGCTTAGAAAGGACTAATTTTAAAGGGATGGTAACAACAAAAAATTAACGGATTTAAAGGAATGACAATATAATGTAGTGTTGCCCTGCACTGGTAAAACTGGTGTGTTTGCTTCAGAAACACAACTATATTGTATATAGACAAACTGCTGTGTAGCCATAGGGGCAGCCATTCAAGCACAGGATACACAGTAAGTAGATAACCGATAAGTTCTAAAAGAAATCCCACTATAAACTAAAGAGCTTATCTGTTATCTGCTGTGTATCCTGGGCCTTTTCTCCTTGTTCAGCTTTGAATGGCTGCCCCCATGACTACACAGCAGCATGTTTATAAAAAGTATAGTAGAGTTTCTCAAGCATACACACCAGTTTTACTAGTGCAGCGCAACAGTACATTATATTTGTATTACTTTCAAAGACTTTTATTTTTATTAATTAAGTTTAAGCCTCACGGAATTTATGGGAAAAGCAAATTATTCCTTTAAGGTCCGATGACCAAATAGGCATCCTGAACCACTATATGTACAGCATGAGGCATGTGAATATCACTTATCTTGAGAAGGCTTTCACTATTTTTAATATGCAGTGGGGGTGTTGCTTGCTTTACCTCACCTTAACTTCCCTGGTACTTCTTTTTGCCTGGCCTGGAGGACCACTGTCATGTTTGCAGAGACAGGTGTTGGCTGTGGAGAGACATATGTGGATGGGGGGGGTGAGGGTTTGAGACAGGGGCAGGGTGGACTCTGTGGCTGGAATGGGGGACCCTTGAGATGACCATTTCCAGAGGGTCCAAGAAACCCCAGTGTTATAGGGGTTACTCTCCAAGTTTAAAGCTTCTGGAGCCCTGTTCCAATACTTCTACTTGCAGGGCCGGATTTACATAGTGGGCGCCCCTAGGTCCACTGCCGTTTGTCGCCCATGTCCCCTCCCCTTTATCTGTGCAAATTTTCATAATCTGGACCGGAGCAATGGGGATTTAAAAAATTATTGTATCTCCAGCGCATCCCCAGTGTTTTTGAACCAATGTGTGTGTGGTTGGGCAGCATGCCACCCCCTAAAATCCTAGAAAAGTTCAATCAAAGGGGTGAAAGGCAATGGCACTAACCTAGCCATACGCCAGCAATTAATCCAAATATAGAAAAAACGCCAATACCTTAGTATGCTGCAACAGGGGTGATCCCAATTTATTCCATAGCGCTGCCAGACACTGCAGTTACAATCAAACGTTTCGGGAACGCCTGTCCCTTCTTCAGTGGGCCCCCTAAAATCCTACCACCTTAGGCCCGGGCCTAGGTGGCCTTTCCATAAATCCGGGCCTGTGTACTTGTGAGATCAACAATAATTGAAAGACAGAAAATTGACTGTAAGAATATAGAATGATAAGAATGTATCAGAGCTATGTATCCAGAGCTGGTTCCATATGGATATAAAGATATATGCAAGCTTGTGAATATGTTCTATTTTGAAACGTTTTCCCTGCATTTTATGTACGACAGGTTTGTGACTTTTTTTTTTTATAACATGTATTTTTATTGAAAGGTTTCTGGTGAATGTGAATTTTTGTGGCTTATGTTTAGCTAGTTGCTAAATGATTGCTTTTTCTAAAGTGAATCCAGAAAGCATTTATACAAGTTCAATAGGCAATATACAGTTTAAATTTACAAGACAATATACAGTCTTGCAGAGTATGTTAAACTATAAGCTAATAAATTAATATTTTATTTGTTGATTAGTAGGAGGAAATGATGCAATGCAAATGTGAGCTACAACAGATTGCAAATATTCAGGCACCATAATAAAACTTTGATTAAAAAATGTCCCAGTGGTGGCACTAAAGGTGATATATTACTGCGATATATAGAGAGTTCTCAGTGTAGCATCTAAAGTGGACTCTGCTCAGTCATATTTAATCATGGCTTATAATTATAAATGTAGTCTGCGGAACATCTATAACTAAATATCTCCGGAATCCCTTCCCCTGTTTCACTTGCAAATGTTCGCTTGGGATACATTTAATTCACATACATATTAAAATCAGGAGAGATGACTGTAATGTGAATATTATTCACACAGGGCAGATGGGGATCATGTAATAGCGCCAACTAAGAAGATGCAAGCTATTCAATTCTAAACATAATCACAAAACTAATTTTACCTGCAGCTGCCTTACAAAAGGTTTTTAAAGAGGCAAAAGTGTTGTATGTTATGACAGGTATAGGAATTACAGATCCAGTGGTAGCTACACCCAGCCCTGGCTCTATTTTTGTGACATATAAAGTAGTGATGTATGGGCCAGCCCGAAACCCACGAGGACCCACAGGTTTAACCATGGATCGGGTGGGTTTGGGCCGACTTTGGCACACAGATTGTGGATCATGAGTGGGTTCGGGTTCAGCTCTTCCTTCTTCTCTTGCAGTCCACAACCTTCCTGTGCCTGCTTCTTCTTCCGGCAGCATCTATTCATAGGTGTGCTCTGCACAGTCCCATTTCTTGATGTCCAAAATGGACAGGTCGGGTGCGGCTCTATAAATAGAAGTGCTGAGTGGGTAAGGCTCCGGTATGGGTTGATAGACTATTTTATGGTTACAGTTTCTTTTGAATACTTTTCTTGTAACTTGCATGCCTTTTGATTCTCATGTCTTAATGTCTAATCCATCAATTTCCTTGACAGCATATACTGTAAATAAGAGTTAGTAAGTCGGCTTAGCCTCTAGGTAATTATAATTGGGTTTCTATTGGCAGATAGTATACTTTCTGCATGGATACCTTTACTGCTGGCATATTGCACATTTGCAGCAGTACATAGTTCTATCTGACAAGGTAACAGACAGTTGTTTCAGTAATCCTTTCATTAATAGAAAGTGTAGAATGGAATATGGGATATAATGTTTATCTTAAAGGCGAATGCTGGGAGTCCTGTAACGGAGCATGGCTATATATCCCTTATATACTTCGATATATGAAAACCATGGGAACGTGGCATGGATATTGTTTCTTGTATATAACTATCTTACAGCATGCCAGGTGAAGATTGTAAGTGCTACTGAGCAGGACTTTGTTAATTTCTGCATCAATCAGCTTTTGCATAGACCCTATTGTTGTACAGGCATGGGATCTATTGTCAAGAATCAGGACCTGATGTTTTCCAGATAAGAGGTCATTTTGTAATTTGGTTCTCTATACTCTGCTAAAAAAAAACATTTAAACTTTAATTAACTTAAGTAGAATTCATATGCCCTTAAACATGAAATCAAATTTCCATTTTTTATTAAAGCATTCATAGCTGTTGTAAGCTCATTTAAACATCTCAGCTGTCAAACAAATATTATTCTATGCATTAGGCATAGAGTCGGGGCAAGCAATTACTTTCACTTTCTGTTCAGCACTTCTTATATGTCACTGTTCTCCCCACATTCCCCTGTTTTCTTAACCATTTAATTGTGTAGCCAGGGCATGGGGATGGACATCGGGTCCCTCATTCTGGTGCACAAACAAGATTCTGAGATGATGCAAGGCTTGTCTTAATAACAATGTCAACAAAATGTCTCCTGCCTGCTTGATATAATTATGAGTTCCCAGACTGAAGGAAACAAGATTTAACTATTTTATATTGTGTAATTAAAGTTAATTTTGCTTGACTAATGTGATAAAATAGGATTTTGAATGTAGTTTTTGTAGTGACGGGTCCCCTTTAATAAGGATTAATTATCTTAATTTGGATTAAATTCAAGGTACTGTTTTAGGATGAAGACACACAGAGATACTAGTAGCAGCTACTTGTCACGGCTACAAAAATAGACAATACTGATCATTTACTGATAACTGTCTGTACTTGTGTTTTAGCAGAGGCAATTCTTCACCCTTTTAAAATTGAGTCTATGGGCAACATCCCTTAATTTGGAGCTTTCTGGATAACAGGTTTCCTATACCTGTACAGCCCTGTGAAATATGTTGAATCCAGGCAGCCGTAGCTTAGAAGACATCAAGTCTCAAGAAAATCAAGTTCCCTATCGATATAGGAAGGGGTTCTTTTCCCAGAGAACTGCCATCAAGCAATTGGCAGGTTAAAAAAAATAGGGAAGATGCCTTTTTAGCACGTAAGGGCATATGTAGTTATCATTATTAGACACAATCAATAGTAACTGATCCAGGCAGCTCTTCCATTGCCATATTGGCTTCAGGAATTAATTCTCTCCCATGAGAGTAAATCCGCAAATGGAGTTATTGTTTGCCTTCTTCTGTATTCATTTGGAGGGGGATTGTAAAAGGTTAATGATCAACATATATTTTATTTCTGCCTTAATAATTAAATAAAGTATATATAGACGTTCATAAAAATTAATTGCATTTTTACTAAACTGACTCTTTAATCTGGCACAGCCACAGTTGAGCAGAGATATATTTTGCTCTAATGATGGTTTGATAAATTGCCTTATGGGATTCCGTAGTTAGGTTTGATACACTGCAGCTGTGACTTCTGAACCCCCTGCACCATTAGTAACAGGAAAACAGGGAACTTGAAACTTCCTATGTGAAAAACCTAGTTTGCTATTTTCATATGATTGCTATTTTTTTCACACGCCAGGTTCTAGAGGCAGGTAAAGCCAAAAGAAGCAGCTATAGCAATTAGCTGTAATCGGTCCTGGAAAGCTTGTATCTGTTGTCTATTGCCTCCATTTTTATTGCTTTGTGCAATGATACATGTTGTCTTGGGGCTTTTAAAATAAATCTTAATTTATTTGATTTTTTATTTTAGTTGAAAGCTGTTTTTTTATGCAGGGTGGTGTAGGGTGAAACAGTGGTGCAATGGTTAGCACTACTGCCTTGCAGCTTGGGGTCTATTTTCTCCCTGCGCTGCTTAAATCCTCCAGTTTCCTCCCACACTCTAAACAGGTTAAAGCTGGTCATACATTAAAAAATCCACTCTTTTGGCAAGGTCCACCTTAAGTTGGGCAATACTGGACCCAACCTGGACCCTAGGACCCAACCATCGTATCACAATGATGAAGATACAGGCAGCCAGATTGAGATCTGCATTAACGATCTGATATGATCAGTGCCTTTATGGAATTTTGGAACCTGTCCGATTGATATCTGGGTGATTTTTGGTCAGATATCAGTCAGGGAAGAGCCCAATGCACAGGCCAATAAGCTGCTGATTTAACAGCTTTTATCAGCTGCTTATGGTCATCTTAATTTGTTCCTGAACTTACCATAGTGTGTATGAATACTTTAGGGACCATAGATGATTGTAAGCTCCATTGGGACAGGGACAGATGTGAATGATGTATCATCAATACAAATATCTATTTCATAGCCATATGGGTTAAATTTTCTTTAAATAATAAATGATATACACTAAAAATACTGTACATTACATGCCTAAAATCCAGTCTGAACAAATGGCTAGTGTCCTTGCTGGGTAGTTTTAAATCCTGCTCTTGTATAACAGGGAGAGATTTCAGAACACAAAGCCACCCACGATCCAGACCTTATATTACACAACACGTAGCAGTCATTTAATCTGGCACAGCAATATCTAAGTGCTACGGGAGAATGCGTGTACGCTACTTTGGAAAGGTCTTAAGATAAAACAAATAGCCTTGATGGCTTTTCTGCAACAGATGTAAATAATTAAGTCTCAATCTGCTCTGTTGCTTCTTTATATTGTTTCATAAATATTTAAATAACCATTGACAATTGTTTTTTAACTAGACAACTCTGCTTACATATATTCCATGCCCTTTATCCCGTTCTCCCTGCCATTCAGGCCAATAGCACATGGTTTCACAGTCAAATTTGTGTTCGTTTTTTAATCTTTTATTTTATATAATCAATGTGAATTTGAATTTCTCTGGTTATGATTTAAATAGTTTTGTATGTATACTATATGGCCAAAAGTATATAGACACTTTCATGTCTATGAAATATGGGAAGGCAGTCTCCCATAGCTTCCATCTTATCCAAATAATTACAATTTTTATCAATTATTTCTTTTTTCTCTGTAATAATAAAACATTAACCTGTACATGATACAAACTAAGATATTAATCCTTATTGGAAGCAAAACCAGCATATTGGGTTTATTTAATATTTAATAATTTTATAGTGGTCTTACACCAACTGAATTAATGTATACATTTACTTAGCTTCTTAATCATTAGAAATGTAGTCAGTATTACCAAGTTTCATCATCCTTGTATGCCTTTGTTAATGTGCCTCTGTGCCCTTACCATAATATCACTGCAGATCTCTTAAGCATCAAACAGACTGAATCCCAGTGATACTTTCAGTATTTTGCCCGAACCCAAAAAATCACACAGCTGCCTCCCTATATGAAATCTGGTTTAATAGCTTATCAAGTTACCCTGACAATCAGGTTGTTGCTTTTTGAGTCTAGTTAGACTCTGTTGAGCAGGAGAAATGGTGTTTCAGGTACTTAGTGTACCCACAGGCCCCCTTCCACCTCATGTTACCTATGAACCTCCCCCATGCTGATATATCTTTATTTACAGTATGTATTTGCACAGATATAAACAATATAGTGCTTTGTTACTGAACTGTAGAAATTTCCCATGTGCATAAGCATTGTTTAATAAAAAGGCACCAGTGGTTCTTAAAACAATCAATAACTGTTTACTGGCAGGAACACATTGAGAGCACTTGGCGATAAATGCAGATGACTGCAGCACAGTTGCTAAGCATATACTTACAGCACAGGCACCAATCATTAGACTATGTATAGTCAAACTGAAAGTTTTAAGGTGGCCATAGACAATTACGATTGTTGTTTTCAATATGAACTGTTAGAGCTGAATAGTCAGATATACAGGTAGAAACAATAGAATTCTACCTGTATCTGATGATTCAGCACTAACAGTGGCCAATGTTCAGGTGCCTTCAAAGGTGCCCAATCAAAATTTTCAGACCAGCCCAATTGACGATCCAAGTCTTCTGAAGATACCAGTCAGCCTGTCTCCCGCCATAGACGCACCGAATATTATACTAATCAAAGTTATGTAAGATATTATTGGTGTGTCTATGACCACCTTTACTCCCAGCTTTGGGCCTCCTAAGTGAAAGATAAGTAGGACAGTTCTGTACACTTCTCTCTACTCTGGGGTGGTACTCATAGGACCTTAATCCTTCTTATTCTCTGTAGTGGAGCTCAGGCTGCTGACTCTAGCTAACCTGAACCTGTCTCTCACTCCTGCCGTGATATCCAGGATAGTGTTAAGGTGGCCATACATAGGCAGATAAAGCTGCCAACAGACAACATTGTCAGCTTATTGGGCTGTGTATGGGGCCCTCCAACGGGCTTCCCCAATTGGTATCTGGCTGACATCTTCTGAAAATAAATCGGGCGGGTTTAAAAATTCCATCTGAGGGAGGACAGCATTGACTCGTTAAAGGAAAACTATACCCCCCAAACAATGTAGGTCTCTATTAAAAGATACTGAGTAAAACAGCTCATGTGTAAAACCCTGCTTCATGTAAATGAACCATTATCATAATAATATACTTTTTTAGTAGTATGTGCCATTGGGTAATCATAAATAGAAAATTGCCATTTTAAAAAATAAGGGCCGCCCCCTGAGATCGTAAGATTCACTGTGCACACATACAAACCACATGTAAGGTCACATGAGCCAATTAACAGACAGAGTTCTGCCTTTTGCTTCCTCACTTCTTCCTGTTACAGTTAGTGTTGTAGTATTTCTGGTCAGGTGATCTCTGAGGCAGCACAGATAGAGTCATGAAATGGTGGTTCAAGGTAAGATATGTAAAAGGGCAATATTTATGTAAATATATATTCCAGTTTGGTAAGATTCTTTAATATGTCATTCAATTTGATATAAACTATCTGTTGCTTAAGTATTCATTTTGGGGGTATAGTTTTCCTTTAAGAGCAACTTTCTGAGTTAAGTTGCACTTGGGGGACTTGGAAATGATCTAGGCTGAGATACTGTTTCCATTTTTTCCTGCAGCCTATTAGAACATTGCTCGCGGCTCGCCTCAAGCATGCTGTCACTCAGGAAGCTGCTGTCCTGTAATAAAATTCACCAAGAATAAAAACTTGCCTGTCGCAATGTAATTTTCTTTGTTAGGCTCTTATTGCATTGTGAATCTTAATTGCACAATGTGAACCTTTACCACTTTCTCAGGAGTTTTTTTAAATATTTTATTGCAAAAAATGGTTTGGGATTGCGAACGTTCACAAAAGTAGTTTGGTTGCAAACTTTGCAAGGAAGTTGTTGAGATATTTAATCAGTAAAAAATTGTGCAAACATGGTCACTAACATTCGCAAAGGTGTTTGCAAACGTATTTGTGCTAATGAAACATATTAAATTCAATTCAATATTATTAATAATTCAATATTATTATTTTTGAATATTTCATTTTAAGTTGTTCAGGTAGGAAGTTGTCAGATACTTTTGTGTAACCGATTTAAAAAAATTACGAAGCTAAGTAGGACAGTTATACCCCTAAGTCCGTACACTTGGTCCCTACTCCTGGGTAGTATACGTATCTTAAGCCTTCTTATTCTCTTCGGTGGAGCTAAGGCTGCTTAGTAGCTAACCAGAACCTGTCTCTCAATCCTGGAGTGATATCCAGGATAGTGTTAAGGTGGTCATACACAGGCAGATAAAATCTGCCGACAGACAACATCAGAATCTTATTGGACTGTGTATGGGGCCCAATAATGTGCCCCTATCCCATTATGACTTCAGTCCCAGCTTTATTAACATCTTAGGGGCATGTTTACTAACGTTGGAGATAAATATCTGGAGAGATTTCTGGAGATGTTGCCCATAGCAACCAATCAGATCTTTGCTTTTGTTTTCTAACTTGGCTGTGGCTGTTTAAATCTAATTGCTGATTGGTTGCCATGGGCAACATCTCCAAAAATCTCTCCAGATATTTATCTCCAATGTTATTAAACATGCCCCTTAATCTCTTAATGATATAATGTAATAAATAAAGTAAAATGCACTGCAAGAACGAATTCACCGAACCTTTCAGAGGGCATTGCTATTTATCAGTCATGTTTTATGCAATATTATTATTTTTTAATAGTTTATTTTAAGTTGTTCAGGTTCATTTATAAAAAAAAATAATAAGTAGGAATTGCCAGATCCCCTTGTGCAACATATTTAAATATTGATGTAAATGTTCATGTGTTATTTGCAGTTGAAAGAAATTAGCTACAGAATCTCTTTAGATGGAACTATCCAGCACAGGATTTAGTAATCCTTCCACAATTAGAGCTGTGTAATTTCAACACATTACTCTTTATTTGTTGGCTGCATTATGAATAATGCAAATAAGATTTGTGTAATTGAATGCATCTTCTTTTTCTCCTGAGCACTCTGATGTGAATGTTGGTGTAGAATAGTGCTTGAGAGCCCTCCCATCACAGTTTCCTTAGGACTTTTTTCGGGAATGATACTCAAGACGAAGCTTAGCTTTCTTTCTGTAGCAAACATAATTCCAGACCAATCAGTGGGATTTTTGTTGTGTATCCTGCTATAAGCTACCCTTGATGCTCTTCAGGGCTGGTATTAGCTTAGAGCAAAAAGGATATTTCCACTGGGCATGGGCTATTGTTGGGCTGGAACTCTCAACATCATAGTAGTTCCACCAACAGCCACGGATGTTTGAGGAACTGCTTGGGGGCTACATGTTGGATAATTCTGTTTTGTGGAAGAAACTCCAGCCTTCCTGCAATGCCAGGGAGCTAGATGTGCGGGGTCAGGAAAAACTAAGCCCGAACCTGCAAAATGTTACCATTGTAGGATCCATGCCCAACCTGTACCCTCATCTTCTCGGTCTATGCTACCTCTGTGCTGTCTCTGGTTCCAAGACTGGGAATCTTTGCGAGCAGTGGTGGAGTATACTTCCCCATTCTGACCTGCACCCAATGCTAACTCGCAATGGTTGGCCAAATTTTAACCAATACACGCCCAACCAGTGGTCAACTTGAACATCACTATAGGGAGCCCCTACCCTAATTGAGAGTCTGGTGCTTTTTATATTTTTTTATATATTTGGTAATTACCAATCCTTCTGGAGTAGTTTTAATTGTTGCTAGGAGTTCAGAATCTGTTCGTATTTATGAGATAAAGTGAAATGTCCATATGCAGTACTCAAGCTGTATTCATTGCTCTATTATGTCAGATGGAACAAAAACGTGATCTTTACCTAAAAAGAAACAAAGGGATAACCTATGGTCCATGTATAATATGCTTATTGTTGGCGATCCATGAATAATGTGTATGCCTTGTTCTTCTTTTCCTTGACGATGAAACGCAAGCATGACGGGGGTGCCAGCTAATGGGAACACCACTACATTTAGATCAGCTCGCAGCTGTGATTAGAGCTTTATAACTATAACTTTCCCTGATTTAAATGCCTTAGCGGGCCTGTTATTTTACAGCAGCTTTCTAATGCCATAATAGGCATATGTGACATTTCAAATGCAAATTGCATAGACATAATCATAGATTATTTCAAAAACAACTCCACACAAGAGTGTCTCTCTCTGGGTTAATTGAGTGAGTGTGCTTCAGTCTCTTTGTAATATCCCTGTGTTAAACCACATTTAAAATCACAGTATAATGACAGTGATGTTAAAGCATCTAGTTATATTACAGACAAGTAAAATATTGATTATTTTGAAAAATACCATTGGACTAATCTACAAATACAAGCATAACAGCAATCCGTGAAATTGAGGATGCATTGACACTAATCACAAAGGTATTTGTTTGGTGTTCATTAAGTAGCATCCACCACAACTTGCATGGGATGTACAAATACAGATACAAATTAGAATCTGTTTTGGCAAATTGCACACAAATTACAGAGCAAGCTTTTCATACAGCATCTTAATGCAAATCACCACCATGACCAATTCACTTGGCAGTTGCGTTGATGGATACAGGTTGCTTAGGGAGCCCTGGAATTACTAGCAAGTCCAGCTTTTATTAATGGTAGAGGTCCCTTGTGTGTTTGTGTGCAATGTATTACAGGGCAACCCTTTTGAAATATAAAAAATAACAAAAGTGGTATAAAGGTGATACCTTTATTGGCTAACTAATATAATCATAGCATGCTTTCAGAACATTTTAGTTCCTTTTTCAAGCTGATTACAATGAAGCTGTGGTGTTCTCTGGTATATATACAACATTCAGCTCACAGGTCAAATGACCAACAAAAAGAAATATCAACCTATGTGTAAGGTGTCAAAGTCATTTACGAGAAGATCTGCAAGAGACAAGCATACTGTGGGTTGAATTATTGGATTAGGGCTGAATTATTGGAGGGTAAACTCAAAGAAATTTCATATGATCTCTTAGTCCATACCCAAACATGTTGGTATTTCTGACCTGGTGCAGTCCTTTCTTAGTCCACATAATTAGCCATTAATCCAAGTCCCAGGTTTAGTCCCTTCTTCAGAGAATTGAAAGTTTCCATTAATTTGTATTCCCACACTTTTCTTTCATAATCTGTTTTAAAATTGCCCTTAAGAACCGAAATTCTTAAATCCTTTATGGAGTGATGAGGGCTATTGGTGTGTCCAGTTTTTTATTGGTCATAGTGAATCGGTGGTGTGTATTTCTCTTTCGCAGACTTTGCCCAGTGTCTCCTAGACAGCCCCCCTGTTATGCATTTAGTGCATTGTATTCAGTACACCATGTTGGAAGAAGAACAGTTGTAGTGACCATGGATGCTCCTCTAATGTGTCCAGAATTGGTATTTTGTCTGAAGTCAGGATGTGTGGGCAGGTTTTGCATTGTTTTTTGCCACAGGGGTATGTTCCATTTTTGGTGGGTGCAATAAGGCACTTCTTTTAATTAGTGACTTTAGGTTGGGAGGATGTCTGAATGCTAGGAGTGGTGGGTCTGGGAATATGCTTTTGAGCCTCTTGTCCTTATGATGTGTACCTTGTAGATCTCTGGCTATTTTTCTGAGGGTCCTTAGTTGTGTATTGTATGTGACCACTAGGGGAACCCAATTTATTTCAGGTTTTTGTTTATATTGTAGAAGGTGACTTCTGGGAATCCTGGTGGCTGATTTATACAATCATGGGGTTGTAGCCCCTGTTGATGAAGTCTGCTTTGAGTGCTTTGAGGTGGTGGTTCCTTTCAGCAGTGTCCGAACATATACAATTATATCGTAAAGCCTGGCTGTAGATTATTGAGTGTTTAGTGTGGTCAGCATGAAAGCTGTCATACATTAGATATGATGGTTTGTCCGTTGGCTTTCGTTGCATTGTATTTTTGCCACAGGGATATGCTGAAGGATTCCCAGAAGTCAAGGATTCCCAGAAGTCAAGGATTCCCAGAAGTCACCTTTTACAATATAAACAAAAACCTGAAATAAATAAGCAAAGATACAATTGTTTCAGGTGTAAGATAAGCAAGTCATATATAGAGCGCACACTAGATCTTCCCAATATTTTATCTTCCAGCATGTGTCTTCTGGGGATTGTGGGAACCCTACCTATGTGTAATTATACAAAACTACCTACAGTAATCTTACTTTGCAGTGAACGTCACTATACCCTCCTGCTGCTGTCACTTACTGAGTTTAGGGATTGACTCAAAATATACAGTACACATAGAATATAAATGTCACAGTATATGACTGATTAGTAATTAATACAGATACTTACTAAATGACAGCACAGAAACCAGTGCAATTAGCATCCGAATTTAATAATCCTGTAGCATCATCTTATATTACAGGCCAACCTCATTTTCTGCTTGATAATTTGTGACGACCCCTAAGCTTAGCTTCTCAACAGCTGCTCAGAGCCCACTGAGCATGTGAGTGTCACAGACACTTTCCAAGATGGTGACCCCCTATGACAAGTTTGAAGTCCTGGATCATTGCTGCTATTGACAAGCTGAAACTTTAGGCTGGTGCAATAAGTTCAATACATAAAACATACCATTTTTAGCCCTATTAATTTTTAGGGTTTAGTTCTCTTTTACAGGGGTTGTTCATCTTTGAATTAACTTTAAGTATGATGTATTGTATGATGTAATTTGAATTGGTTTTCATTTTTTATTTTTTGCGTTTTTTGAGTTATTTAACCTTTTATGCAAAAGCTCTCCAGATTGCTATTTAAGCCACCATGCATTGATTTGAATTATAGACTGGAATATGAATAGAAGAGGACCTGAATAGAAAGATTAGTAATAACAAGTAGCAATAACAGGACTTTCTGTTTATGCATACAGAAATTATATATACAAGCCAACACATTGTCAAAGGTCTCTTGGTATCAAATTACTGAAAATGAATTGCCTTTCTCGTAGCATACTCTTATATTTTCCAAAGACAAAGCTTGTGCTTCTGTATTCTGCATTTTTTGCTTTTTATTATACCTATTGGAAGAATGAGAGTCTTACAGTCTATAAGTGCACACAGTTTCTATTTGTTGGATTAACTACCATTTCCACCAGCTAGTAATTAGCGGATAATGCTAGGATTTGTATGTGACAACGCTGGCATCAGATGAGAGCATCTCTGATCTCACCTATTCTTATAAACCAATTCAGTGTAGATCTAATGCTAATAGAGAAATAGCACACTACACACAGACAGCTAAATCTTAGTATCTGGAATGTTCAATTGTATCTTGGGTTCTTTGGCTACACATGTTTTGAAAGGTTGTAATCCAGATGCAGCTCTTCCTAGGCTTTAAGGGTAAGGTCACACTGAGCGTTTCGGGGTGATTTAGTTGCCTCGTCTTTGCGGCAACCAATCTCCCCAAACACCTTCCCTCACGCTGCGCTGGCTAAAATGAAAAATCGCAAAAGACGATACATAGCATTTCCTGTATGGAATCTTATATTTTTCCACTGTTGGCTTGGCTTTAAGCTGAGGTTTAAGCAGTAGTTTTTAATGAGTATAAATAATTGATTTGTAAACGCCGAATATAACTGATGATTCATGTGTGTCGGTTACCAACTCAAAAACACCACTCAGTATAAAAGTATCAAATTAATCTCTTTTCCCTTTACATAGCAATTGTTTCTACTAACAACATTTACTTTCTGTAAGTTAGATACTAGCAATCATGTATGGAGGGATTCCTCACTGGATGTGCTCATGATTTCATGTTGAACTGAATTTGAAATCTGGAATACTGTATGCCTTTCCTTTACCTAATATGTGAACATATGGACACATATATACAGTAATCCATGTCTGATGCTATCTCTATGCGTAACATTTCTGTCGTATTTTTAACAATCATGCATACAAAAAGTGTTCTCAATAAAAAACATATGTTATAAAGAAAAGTGTCAGATTATGTAGTTGAGCAACATCTAGAGAGAAAATTAAATGATATAAACAGAATTTTCTGTTGGGTGTAATGGTAGCATTGTCATTGAGTCCTTATTAGTTGCTCCTTGAGAAACCATTTTCAGGCACATTCGTAATACGTAATTCGCAAAAGTCACCAGAGTCTCTGTATGCAAAAAATTCTTTACCTTCAGTCCCCGAGTAGGAATTAATTCAGTGATACAGTATGGTACCTGTTCTCCAGAATTATCAGAATCTGGGGTTTTCCAGATAAGAGGTCTTTCTGTTATTTGGATCTCTATACCTTACGTCTGCTAAAAAGATTTAAACATTAAATAAGCCAAATAGAATTGTTTTGCCCTCAATAAGGTTTCATTACATGGTAATTTGAATGAAGTACAAGGTAACGTTTTATTATTACAGAGAAAAGGGATTTTTAAAAATATGAGCTACTGTATGTGATTAAAATTGAGTCTATGGGCGACGGGCTTCCCCAAATTCGGAGCTTTGTAGATAACAGGTTTCCAAATAATGGATCCCATACCTATACAAGCAAATAATAATGAACCATATTTTGTTACATAAAATAAACATTATTTAATAGTCTGTCTTATGAAAGCTACTTTAGACTATATGAACATATGCAACTTAACCTGAAGTTTTAGTTTAATTAAAACAGGACCATTATTCATTAAATAGGAATCACAGGAACCACGGATAGTGAATGTTTTAGCTGAAGTGCAGTGCTAATAAATCATATTAGATTGTGCTGGGCATTCCTCATTCACTGAAAAGGGCTTTCTATGTGAAAGGGTCATTATTGCTTTACTCAATGTGTCACCCCTAGGTAAGCAGCTATATTTCAGATGTGAAACATTTTTTAATGCCATTTGACACAAAGAAATCCTGGTGTTCGAGGCGGCTTGACAGCTGAAATAACCATCAGTTTCTATTGATTTTTAGATGCAGACAAGCTAATACCAAAGGTTTATGGAGAGCGTGCACCACGCTGAGGGACTTATATAAGATGACGAATGGTTTCCTCTTAGGAGCCATCCTTATTAACAGTGACCTGATATGTTACTTTAAGCAGGTTCTTTCGGTTCCGAATCAATGACGGTCGTGTCTCAGTCACTGGAGAAATATTCAAGAGGAAACCATTGAGCTGAAAATATAAAGCTCACATAAATAAACTCTAAATTAATTTTCTCAAACACAATATCTGCAGACTTCTATAATAAACACAGCTTCTCTCAAGCAAGGTAATTCTAAAAATAAGGCAGTTGGGCAGATGAGGTTAGGGTTACAGAGTGGTAAGCATTATCCTTGGCTTAGCACAAAGGACCAACTTTAGCACAACCTTAGTACATGTGTTACTAAACTTCCTCTCCTAGAAAGTGCATCTGTCATCAAGCAGCTATTAGTCTCACAGAGATAAAGGTTAATTGGAGAGAGTGCACTTTTCAGTGCCAGGCTCACATACATTAGGTCATGTGATATGATATGATCCCCATAAATGTTAATTTCAGTAAATACCCATGATAAAGAGTAAAGGTATGTAATAAAGCATAAATGGCTTAACACCAGAACCTATATTGCAGTGCTTGACTTGCTTATAGAGCATTCTGCTGAACATCAGATACAGGGCTGTTGGGGTTTAGAGCACTGATATTAGTGCACCCAGGCTACATGATTTTGAAGTGGTAAATACATAGACAGCTTTCATTTCTGTTCTAGGAATGTCACAGACCTTGTGTAGGGCTTTTTCTTAAGATTATTTCAATTTCCCAGCTGGATGGGCAAGCCACCAGCTCAGTGTTCTACGTGTTCTACTCAGTTTAGCACATCTAGATAGTGCTGAATGTATAGTGATCCCAGGGCAGACCATGTTTTGCCATGTTTTTTCAGGGACTTTAGGTCAAGGTTACTCTATGGTTTAGAAACCCCAAATGGATAATAATAATAATTCAAACATGGCTCATAATTATTTCTAAACTAATTTTTGGGGTTATAGTGATGATGCATAGATGTAATCCATGTCGAAGTCGAAGGATTTACCGCAATTAGTTTGATCGACCGATCATAGGAAAAATCGTTCGATCGAACAACTAAATCCTTCGAATCGAACGATTCCAAGGATTTTAATTCATCAATCAAACGATTTTCCTTCGATCAGAAATTGCTAGGAAAGCTTATAGGGAAGGTCCCCACAGGCTAACATTGGTGCTCGGTAGGTTTTAGGTGGCGAAGTAGGTAGTCAAAGTTTTTTTTAAAGAGACAGTACATCGACTATGGTATGGTCGAATAGTCAAACGATTTTTAGTTCGAATCATTCGATTCGAAGTCGTAGTAGAAGGTCGAAGTAGCCAATTCGATGGTCGAAGTAGCCAAAAAAAACTTCAAAATTCAAAGTATTTTTCATTCTAATCCTTCACTCGAGCTAAGTAAATGTGCCCCTTAGAATACAGCATAAATGCCACAATATAAGGCTGATTAGTAATTAATACAGATAATTACTACATGGCAGCACAGAAACCAGTGCAATTAGCATAAGAATTTAATAATCAGCCCTGTAGCATCAGCTTATATTACACACCAACCTCATTTTCTTCTTGACAATTTGTGACGACCCCTAAGCTTAGCTTCTCAACAGCTGCTCAGAGCCCACTGATCATGTGAGTGTCACAGACACTTTCCAAGATGGTGACCCCCTGTGACAAGTTTGAAGTCCTGGATCATTGCTGCTATTGAGAAGCTGAAACTTTAGGCTGGTGCAATAGATTCAGTATATAAAACTTTGCATTTTTAGCACTATTAATTTTTAGGGTTTAGTTCTCCTTTAAGAGGCATGCTTTAAGTAGAAAACTATCCTGTACTGCTGGTATTGTTTTGCACATGACTGTGCCATTCACATTCACTAGTGGGCACCTGGCATAGACAAAGACAGTATACCATGCCCAGTAATTTTTGGCACATGAGAAGTAAAATAACATGCTAAAATGTACAGGTATGTACAGGTATGGGATCTGTTATTCAGAAAACTTTGAGTTACGGCAAGGCCATCTCCCATAGACTCTATTTTAATCAAATATTCACATTTTTAAAATTCTCTGTAATAATAAAACAGTACATTGTACTTGATCCCAACTAAGATATAACAAACCGGTAGTGGAGTCAAAACAATCCTATTGGGTTTAATTAATACTTAAATATTTTTTTAGTAGACTTAAGTTATGGAGTATGGAAAGACCCCTTTTTGGGAAAACCCCAGGTCCCATGCATTCTGGATAACATGTCCCATACCTGTATTAGTACCTGCAACACTTTAGTTATTGTTCTGGGGGCTTATTGGTTGTTGTTTTTCATATACCAACATTACAGAAGTTCGGTGTTTTTTCAGGTTGGTTCTGATTTTCCAGGCAAGACACGCAGACATGTTTAAGGCATCACAAGCATTATTCCCGCTTGCATTAATGTATGTAAGTCCAAATATACATTTTATGTTACAATAATAGAATAAAAGACATAGATGATGCAGCCACCTACCTTTACTGCTCCTTATTCATATTTTTCTTATCCATGGTACACCAAGGGCCCACCAGAAAATCCGATACTGGTTTTTTTTTTTTAAAATAATTCCTCCTGCTAGGTGCAAGTTCACTGAAGTCTGTGGGAAAGATTGTATACATAGAGACATATAACTGAACTGTTAAAGGTCTATCTACAGTGTCTTCTGTTTGTTACATTGTGTTTGTTGGATTATTGCTAATATCCGTTGTAACAGCTGGGTGAGAAAACAGCGATTGCACTCTATAAATTCTTCATGAGAAACTCTCCCTGCCAGACCTGTATACCGTATATACTCGTGTATAAGCCGACCCGCGTATAAGCCGAGGTACCTAATTTTACCTATGAAAACCAGAAAAACTTATTGACTCGCGTATAAGCCTAGACACAACTCAGAAAAGTCTCAGAAATATCAAACAGTCGGTTTAATGTTAAAAATCAAGCCATGATGCTTAAAACATTAATTCATCGTACAATGATAAAAAAAAAACCTCTGGTAGATGAAATAGATATACTGGTATTAAGAAGACAGCTGCCTTACCAGTAAATTTGCTCCAATGGGAGGGGAGAGTCAGGAAGCTGCTCCCTGTAGCAGGCGCTGATCGCCTTCAAAGGCTGCCCAGAGTTGTTAGTGGGTGGGAGGGGAAGCTTCTCTCTGCTGCTGGGCCACTTCAAAGTTTATAGTGAATAAATCCGTGACGTCACCCAGGTCCTGTACTTCTTTCTCGGCAGCACGCATATCCTACTACTGGAGACCAGGGACAATGGATTAAAGCTGTCCAGTGAGTGTTTAAACAGTACCGGTAGTCTTATCGCTGAGATTGATATATTTTTTCACTTTCCTTCTCCTTTAAGAGATCGCTGGGGTAGGGGCAGCTGATGCTGGCAGGCAGAAGGGGAGAGCCGGCGCCGGAGTTGTCACGTCGCTGAGCTGATGACGTCAGCGTGCGCACACACTCCTTGCGCGCTGTTGCTCTTTCTTCGCGGCTGGGAGCATGTGGGATTCATCGCTACCGGTAAGGCAGCGGACCCGCGTATAAGCCGAGGTAGGATTTTCAAGCACATTTTGGGTGCTGAAAATCTCGGCTTATACGCGAGTATATACGGTAATTAGCAGTCTCCCTGGATTCTCCAGCTTTTCCGTGGCAATAGAAAATAGATTCTTTCCTGTCTGTCTCACTGCTGGAAATAAAGGAAAACACAAGCAGAACTCAGAAAAGGTACAAAAGATTTAGGGGCACATTTACTAAGCTTGAGTGAAGGATTTGAAGTAAAAAAACTTTGAATTTCGAAGTTTTTTTTGGGTACTTCGACCATCGAACAGGCTACTACGACTTCGATTCGAACTAAAAATCGTTCGACTATACGACCATTCGGTTTCCAAGCTTTTTTTGATCGAAGGATCGTTCCTTCGATCGTTCGATCGAAATATTTGTGGTAAATCCTTTGACTTGGATATTCGAAGTCGAAGGATTTTACTTCTTAATTAACCCTCAATATTCGACCCTTAGTAAATGTGCCCCTTAATGTTGTGTATGCTCCAGAAACGGCAAAGGGTCCACCCACATCATGGCCCACCAAGAAAAATCCTAGTACGCAGGAAGGTAAGTCTGGCACTGCCCTTATATTATTTCCGTCCCAACAGTGGTAGCCAATGCATTGGCATTGAGTGAGAAGCCTTTAAATGGCTAATCAAGGACTGTATAAATATGACACTGGGGAAATAATATTAATTTAACTTCAGTAGTGGGCTAAAGGGTGTAGAGGCAATCAGGTATTACAGGTTTTATCAAGCCATGTATCTTTTGACATGTTTTACTAAATGCAATGTAATGCACTTTTCAATAAGTTTAATGTGTTTTCAAGATTTGCTGCCTCTAATTTCATTCCTGTCGTTGGTTCAATAAAGGAGAAGGCGGTGACACCTCACTTGCAGACAAGCAAAAATGGCAGGGTTCTTGGCTTCAGACACTATGCAAAATACTAAGCAAAATATTCCTAATCAGAACTGATACAGTGTCATTTGTGGCCAGTATTGAAATATTAACATAGTAATGATTATACTGGGTATTAAATGAACTCCAGGGAAATTACAATCAATAGAGACAAATGAACATTGCTGGTGCCAGAGAAAGTGAAATATAACCGCAATATCTTGAACAGGATTGGTATTACTGGAAAAAGGAGGGGGTTCTGCAAGATTTTGTACAACTTGCTTTTCCCCCTCTATATAGGAGATAAGGTCGATGTGGCTTTGCTACTAGAATTCATTTCAATTGCAGAAATTCTGTTATTAACTTTTACAAATGATTAAGGATTTAATAAACATTACCCTTTGTTCCACTGCCTACATATTTCATCCAAATGTTATTGTTCTTATTTTGCAAAATAGGTGCTCTGTTGTTGCAGTCTCCTATAGTTATCATCAGCAATTAGTTAATTAAAAAAAAAAAGTGCAGTGAGTAAAGGGCAATTTGGAGCCCAATCGCCATGTTTTTTCCATAATGCAGCATTTTCCCCCTAGAATTATGTTGTCATTGCAGTTGCAAAGGGGCAGTGCTCTTAACTTAGTTGCGCTTTGCCTACTGCAGTTGTATCAGTAACACTAAAAACAACACAACTGTGTGTACACATTGTTGTAAATAGGGCCCAGTTACACCTTGTGTCATTTCCAGTGTTTGCTGTGCCTTAAAATGCTAAAGGTAGGTGTCACGATCGCCGCCCGGAGCAGTTCCAGGAGCTCCGGGCGGCGCATCCTCCCCTGCAGGGGTAGCTCCGAAAATGGCGGCGCCTTGGCCGCCACGTGGGTAGCGGCGCTGGCACGATGACGTCAGCGCACCGACATCGGCGCAAGGACCCCAATGACGTCACAATGGCGCCAAATGTACATTCTCAAGCTTAGTTGCGGTCCTTTCCTGACAGTGAGTCAGCACAAAACAAATTACATTTGATTAAGGCGGATGTCCACCGTTGCGAAAATTGAAGGAAATAAAAAGATTTGCCCATTTAAACATTATTTGCAATTTGTTTTCATTTACAAATATGCATCAGTTTTCATATACTGTACCTACCTGGAAAGGTAGTGTTGCAAAGATTTTTAGCTCCCCCCTCTCTAACAATGCAGGGGGGGGTCGCCAACCCTCTAGTGATAGAGGAAAAACAAGGGGAAGTGAAGGCATTGATCTGTTTCACACACATGCCCCTAGTTCGCAGTCAGAGACAGAGAGGAGCTTAAGATTTCTATTGCACTTCCATTCCGGGTGCATGGACTGAAAACTGCATTTTTGTTAATAAAACCAAAATGTAAATCCTATTAACATTGGCAAATTTATTCTCATCAATTTTTACAAAGATGACCAGTCACTTTGGAATGTGCTCCTTTCATATTGTTGCGCTCAGTGCTGCTCAGTCCTTCTTATCTTTTGTTCTGAATGGAGCTCTGCCACCACCTTCTGACCAGGCAATAGCTCCAGCGTTCCATCAGCACCCTGAGTCAATTGGCGCTGTTCAGTTGCGCCAAAAGAATAGGGTGCATGCATGATGCATCACCCACACGTCGAACGGCAGAAATTACACCAGCAATTACCAGGCAGTTGCATTAATTATAACAACAACAATAAAATTGTAAGCTCACGGAACAATAGTTTTATGGCTGCTGGGGTCAGTGATATCCATTTGGGAGGGATACAAAAGTGGAGGGCAAACAATTAAAAATTAAAAAACTATAAAAAAAATAATGAAAACCAACTGCAAAGTTGGTAAAAATGGGCCATTTTATAACTTACTAAAAGTTAACTTAAAGACTGAACCACCCCTTTAAGCAGTCATACTCTATTAAGCAGAACGTGGATATAGTGTCTCCTCAAGTTAAATTTTCACAAAGAACATTTGTCTCAGAAGAAATGTATTAAAATTTGAGCTCACATTTTTTCTATGATCTAAAAAAAATAGCAGCAAAAAAAGTAATCTCTAATTTGAGATTTAGCAATATGAATAAAAAAATGCCAGCGAAACCTGGCGAGATTCTGTGGACTTTTATCTTAAACAGTCTAAATTGTAAAAAATGAACAAAACAATGCTATTTTTATTGTTTTTGAGTGTTTTTTGTGTTGGTGTTTAAGGGGCAGATTTATCAAGGGTCGAATTAAAATACTTCAAATTCGAATATCGAATTCAAACTTTTTTCATCAAATTTAGGTATTCTGCGGTCAAAGTAAAATCGTTCGATCGAACAATTAAATCCTTTGAATCGTACGATTTTACTTTGACTTCAAAAAACTTAGAAATATGCTGTAGAAGGTCCCCTTAGGCAAACATAGCACTTCGGCAGGTTTAATTTGGCGAAGTAGAAGTTTTTTTAAAGAGACAGTACTTAGATTATCGAATGGTCGAATATTCAAAGTATTTTTACTTCGAATCGAAGTCGTAGTATCCTATTCGATGGTCAAAGTATCCAAAAAATTATTTTTTTACTTCGAAAATTCCCTCTAATTCACTTTGACCCTTGATAAATCTGCCCCTTAGTGTTTCCTTCAATTGGCATGGTTGGTTTTTTCTGAATCAAGTTTTTTCATGATTATATGTGATCACAAAAAAATCATAGAAAAAAACTCGATTATGCTTAATAGTACAGAATAACCCTAATCTTCTCAGTGTTATTTGGGAGTTTATTATTTTGAGAAGATGGGTAGATTTTATGCGATGAACACCACAGAATTGCCATCAAATTCTTCTATTATTGGCATTTTCATCAAGAAATGTGTGAAATTTGCAAATTTTCATCTCTAATTTGCCACCAGGTTTTCTTACGTGACTCATTAAGCCCATATGCTTGCGAAATTTACAAGATTCAGTATGCGTCATAAATTCTCGACCCCATCCCTATCCAGCAGACAGAATTGACTTTGTGGCAATTATAGCATTGGCTGACTCATCACAGTCAACTGTTACAAAATACAAGCTGAAATGCAGCATTTGCTACATTCTGGCAATTATTTAATTCTCTTTTAGTCTTTGGGACATTAAAAAGGCCACACCATTTTCCTGCTGACTTTAGATAATTACATGAGAATACTTATAGTTCATAAAGTATCTGTATTTTCTTTTTGAACTGTTTATTATAGTGTCTCTAGATCAGATGAAAAATCCAGAGACGTATGGAAAATCCAGCTAGAATGCCTGCATTGGTTTAATTTAGTGAATTGGTGCAGCCCAGCAACTTTAGCTTGGTATATCTGGTGCTTATTGACTTAAATTATTAGCTGGTTATCTGGAGCCAGAGATTTTCATTTTAAAGCTGCATTTTTATTGTTATTCTTACTTACATATACATAAAATATGTAAGTAAGAATATATACATTTATATTTTATTTTAAACATCTCATATTCATCTGACATCACTCTGTTATTTAACTCACTGCCTGTCGATATTGTAAATAGGACCCTAACAACAGAGGGCTTATTTACAAATGTCAGGTTAGGGTACAAAAAGTAAGTGCCATGTTTTTGCACTTCACACCCTTTTACTTTGTAAAACCCCTGTGGGAGAGGGTTGTCATGCCTCAGAATGGAAAGCCTACATATCTGGATGATTCTGAATACAGTGCTTTCTGCATTTGATAGTATGGAGGTTTACCCTGCCCTATGCCAGCTCTGCACTCTAGCACTTGAATCCAGGGCATTGACAAATAAACCCTCCGACGTTTAACCGTTAAGCTGGAGAGCTTCAGAGTAAATCAACTATTCCAATATATATATCCAATCGTGGGCCCTAGGATTTTTAATCCTTCCCGATCGACATCTGGCCGATTTTCGGCCAGATATCGATTGGGAAAGCCCATCGGAGGGTCCTACACATGGGCCAATAAGCTGCCAACCTTTTCTTTCAGCAGCTTTTATCAGTCCGTGTATGGCCAGCTTTACTGCTATGGACTGCAATTTAATGACGACACATGTATTGTGGCTCATTGTCGAAACGATAATATTTACATTGATGCATGTTTTCTTATTGATAAAATTTGCCAGACTCAAAGTGATGATGAAGCAGTTGTTGCAGTAATAATAAATAAATAAAATCCAGTTGACCAGTAAAATATTACAGGAATGCTATTGTTGCAAGTATTTCATCAATAAGTACCGTATTATAACCAGATAGTAAAAGTAGTCATGCCTCTTCTCTCACTTTGCCATACAGAAGTTCTCCTTCCTTCTTTAGGAAATCACGGGTTGCTGGCAAAATAATGTCATAGAGGAAGTTCCTGAAAACGGGGAAAACTAAGAAAATAAATGTTACACATATGGGAATAAAACCTTTCTGATGAAGTTACATTTTTATTTGGTAATGTTGGCAGCCTTGTCTATTGGCAGCCTTCCCCATTGGCAGCCTTCCCCATTTTAATGCTTTTTTAAACAGGCCCTTCTGAGTTCATTTGCCTGTAGTTGTTTTCAGCAATGCAACATCTTGGCAGTAAGAATGCTTAGGAAATTGTTCTTGCCCGGTAAACAAAACCATTGCACACTAGGAGATTTATCAGGATTTTTATATGTTACTTTGCAGTTGCAGTCACAAAACGCCAATCAAACTTACAGTGTACATATGGACCTTAACCAAGCCATAAGGTTTGCTGGAATAGAAGTCGTTTTCAGTGTGGGGGAAAAATGTGTCTCATCATTTGGTTAAGGTTAATGCACTATTATCTCTTTTCTTGTAAATATGTGCACTAAGAGATTGTTTGCTCAGCGATACCTGCCTTTAATCTTTAATCTTTCCTTCTTTGTGCTGTAAATATGCAATCCAATAATTGCTATAAAATCTTCTCATAAAAGCTAACACAAACACTAGCCTAAGCTTTTTATCCTGGTTTTATATCTCCGGTGCGAAAACTACTCTCTCATTTCCAGGCTAGACTTGTTCATGTACAATGTGTACATCAAGATTAAAAACAATTAAATACCAGGTCATTTTTTTTCCCATTCTTGTTTTCATCACAAAAATCACTGTATAATATTAAAAGTGTTAATTTAATTAAGTAAAAGATTTACATACATCAGGTCCATATGCTGTATTCTAATCGTTTGGTTTCATAGATTTCTAACTATATATATGGCCTTTTTTCCCTTTTTAGCGTAGGGGCACACGGATTTGTCAACCGTGATTTTTAAAAGCGACAAGTCGTTTGTTTTGTCTCTACATGTAACTCGGCAGTCACTGTGTACACGGCGCGATTTGAAATCGCCTTTAGTTCCAAAACGCATTGAGACACTTTTTGGAGCGATTTGTCAGAAATAGCATGTACATAGAGAAGTACTGAAATCTCCTACAAGCACACACACATAGAGATTAGTAGATGCGATAGTATGTAAATTCTTATGCATGCGCAATGACGCAGTTACGTAAGGACGTTAGCAAAGGTTGTGCTGTGGGAACACCATTGTTTTACGAAACGCTCGAGGCAAGACGCATAGAAAACATTCTCCTTTGTGTGTGTGTGTGAATATATAATTTATACTTATACGTTTTTACAAAACAGTGAGCGAAAAACAACATAGTACAGAGTAGTAGTTTTCGGTTTCCTGAGAGCGTAGATCGACGCACTAAGGGATACAAATCGATCCGAAACAAAAGTCACTCAAAATCTTCGCTTGCACAAAGACGACCCCCTTATTGGAAGACTCTCTTTTTAAAAATCGCAGGCGACAAATCTCCCTGTGTGCCCCTTCCCTTATGAGATATTATGAATGAATGAAACCTGACTAGTGATGGGCAAATTTCTCCAGTTTCGCTTTGCCAGAAAATCCGCAAATTCCCAGCGAAATTCGTGAAAAATTTGCGAAACACGAATTTTGACGCCAGTGTCAAAATATTTTTGATGCCAGCGACAATTCTGACGCCAGTGACAATTTCGCCACCGGCCTCGGAATTGTCGCCGGCGTCAAAAAATTTTTTGACGCCACCGAAAATTCACAGGCGCGTTTTTTCGGCAATTTCGCAAATTTATTCACAGCTGCGAAACGCAGAAATTCACTGCAAATTCGCGCCTGGCAATTAAATTCGCCCATCACTAAACCTGACCTTGAGCTAAATGAAGATTCTCAGTAGCTGCTCTAACACCAGATGTTGCATACTAGTGCAGAGATACATTAATCAGCAGCTTTGTCATACCTGAAACCCCTGTGCTAATACAAAGAGCTTCCTGTGTTAAACATTGTATACTGTATGTCCTAGCCCTGTCAAAAAGCGTAATTCCTAGCCTTGATCTGCTGCCTGTGCATATGTTTTTAGAAATCCATTATCCAGAAAGCTCCAAAATATAGGAATCCAAATGCAGAAAAAAGGCCAATACCTTAGTATGCTGCAACAGGGGTGATCCCAATTTATTCCATAGTGCTACCAGACACTACAGTTACAATCAAACGTTTCGGGAACACTTGTCCCTTCCTCAGTGATGTCCAAAATATAGGAATGCCACTGTCTATAGAATCCTATTCAAAGCAAAGGTATGGGATCCATTATCTGGAAACCTGTTATCCAGAATGCTCAGAATTATGGAAAGGCTGCCTCCATAGACTCCATTATAATAAAAAAATCTAGATTTTTAAAAAAAGCTCTCTCTAATAATAAAACAGTACCTTGTATTTGATCCCAACTAAGAGATAATGAATCCTTATTAGAATTAAAACCAGCTTATTGGGTTTATTTTATGTTTACATGATTTTCTAGTAAAGTTAAGGTTTGAAGATCCAAATTACGGAAAGAGCCTCTATTTGGAAAACCCAGGTCTGAGCATTCTGCATAACAGGTCCCATACCTGTACAGTATGTTGACTGATTTCCTTACTCTCACTATTCTCACTTATATTATGAAAGTATCGATCCTGTTGTTTTTGTATGCATTTTTATTGCCCTTAAGACATGGTGCTCAAAATTATCCATTAAAATTCCAGGTCCTAAGAATTCAAAGATAATAGATCCCATATCTGTAGTAAGTTTTAAAAATTTGGATTGTAAAGGTGGCCATAGACGCAGAGATCCGCTCGTTTGGCGATGTTGCCCAACAATTGGATCAGAATGCATTTGAAACGAGCGGTTTCGGGGTTTTTTACCCTGACCGATTGAGATCTGGCCAACTTTCGGCCAGATATCAATCGGGGAAGCCTGTCGGATAGCCTAACACACGGGCCGATAAGCTGCTTTTATCGGCCCGTGTATGAGTCAGTCCACACAAGCAGATTCGGGGGGGATTTAGTCTTCTTCTGGGCGACAATCTCCCCAAACTTCGGGCAACTTTGGAAAAACAAAGTGCTGCGTGTGCTTTATCGCAGGCGACTTTTGATTATAGCAGACGGGAAGACACGCAAAGGCAGTTCGGGGAGATTGTCGGGGAATTCAGGGAGATTGTCACCCAGAAGAAGAAGCGATTAGTCGCCAGGCTACTAAATCTCCCCGAATCTGCTTGTGTGGACTGACCCTTATTGTGTGTTTGTGCCACTAGCTATTCCAACCAATTCCAACTAGCTTTAGCCATGAACCCCTGGTTACAGCTCAATAAATAAATAAATGTTAGTTACATATAAGTATAATTCCATCCTTCTTTCACAGGTGTGGTAGAGGCATGTCTTCTGCACCTTCTGAAGAGGAGAGCGGCTGGCTTCCTAAGAAGTGATAAAGTGGCGGCATTGTTCATGAAAGTGGCCAAAACCTGTGTGACTGCTGCAGATATATGCAAGAAAGTGCAAGACCTGCAGCAACAAGTGGACGGCAGGTGAGTATATTTCAAGTTGCTACTCCACATGGAAAAGTGATTTAACTGCAAGAAAAAACGCTGGGGCCCATTTATAAACACTGGGCAAATTTACTAGTGGCCAGTGGCAACCAATCAGACAATTGCTTTCAGTGTCCAACCTGCAGCTGACTGAAAAAAGCTAATCACTGATTGGTTGCTGTGGGTTACTGCCCAGGTGCAAATTTGCCCAGTGTTTATAAATGAGCCCCATTGTGTTCAACGAAGCTGAAGTTTGTAGGCGCACCCTGATCTCTCAGTACCCAGAGGCACTTAGGCGTACATGCAGGGAAGCAAAGAATTTTGGAAATAAATATTAATTTATTTGCACAGATGTTGCATATGTGCAAACTGTGGCCTCCTATTTTAGGAGCCCCTGCTTTTTAGGTTTTATGGTAAATAAAAGATGGTTATTTGATTACGTTTGGAATTCAGCCCCACATGACAAATGTTTATATTAACCCCAGGTCCTCTGTTTCAATCAGGGAATTTTAATCTGTGAACCCCCAGACACAGACATACTCTGATGATGCCTGTGTACAAGGGAAAGTCAACTCTATACTCTGAGGATGTCATGCAGACTGATTCTTAATGCATGGCCCCTGGGTAATGATGCTGATGCATATAATGTACTACAAGATGTTTGCTTTTCCCTGTCCTAGCATCACACTCCACACAATTATATTGCATTTTATATTGAGAGAGATTGCCATAAGCAGTGCTTGCAGTCTAGAAGGAATGGGGTTCACACAGCACATTAGTTACTAAGGAAGAACAGAGATGTCACCTGCTAATACCCCACCTGTTTGTTGTTTTAAGAAGTTATTTCTATGCCAACAACCCCATCTGTTACAGTTGAAATCCAACAGTGATACATCTGACTGTGTTTCATTTATCAACACTGGTAAAATTTGCACTAGTGATTCACACCACACCGACCCTAACCCAACCTTAACAGAAGCCCAGATCAACCTGGCCCACCACCATTTTCTGTACCTGGGCCTGATGTGCCCCATTTGTGATGGCATTGGAGGGGGCTGGGAAAGTGTGAGTATATAAGTTAGCAACCCAACAGCAATATAGGGACTGGGACAGTTGGAGAGGTTGGAGATGGGCTGATGGGGAATACATCCCATCATTCATTGTAACCCACCCATAGGGGCAATAGGTTGGCCTGAAACCCCTCAATCTCTTGGTTTTAGCCTGACCCACACATCATTACTCTGCACCTGTGCAGTAACCCATGTCAACCAATTAAATGTTTGCTTTCTTTGTTCTACCTGCTAATTACTGACAGTTTGTTATGGCCCAGGTGCAAATTTGCCAAGTTTTAATAGATGAGCCCCAGTTGTGGGTTTTTAGATTAAAGTAAGGGCTAACTTACAGAAGTGTATTGGAAAATGTTCTCCAATTATTTAAGTGTTTCTGCTACTTTAAATCATATAAGTTAATTTAAAAATAACCCTGTGCTTTAAGCAAAGTGGTTAAAAGATTGTGCAATGTTGTAGATCACTGATATACAACTGTGACTCTCAAGGGTCTTACCCACCATTTATATATATATCCATGGTTTTACTGCTTGAAAAGGTCATTAGTGGTTCAATCGTTTTGACTGATCCACCTTCCGTTAGCTGAGGTCAGAACTAATGCCTTGCCAATTAAATCCCCTAAAGCCTTAAGTTGAAGAGACCTTTTCCTGAATAACTATATATAGAATCTAATAATACCATTGCACTGTTAGGCCACAGAATGTATGAATATATTGTATATTTTGTAGACCTGACTACATGTCCTTGTACAGAAGATGCAGAGATATCAACTTTATATTAGTGGATTGTTTGCCTCTTTACACTAATTGATAACTTGAAATAGAAATAATGCCTGGAGTAGATTATTATAAATGGCATGGGGATAGCAGACATCTCAGGTGCTTGAGTGTATGACTCCCATTGTTGTATGGTTAGCATCTCATCTGAAACAACAAGGCTGCTCTGAATGCAACATATTGCATTTAACAGATATACAACTGGAGCAGCCCTGCTAGCTGGCTTTGCAGGGCTGCATTTACTATATAGGCAGCCTAGGGCCTGTATCTAGTGTGCCACCTTTTTTGGGGAGGGCGGTCCTTTGTTGCTTATATAAAAAAAAACTCCCAGCCAAATGCAAGAAGTGTCCAAGGCAACCCCACCCTAGGGTTACCAGATGACTTGAAAATTCAGGGACACATTTATTTATTAGGTGCGTCCCTGAATTTTTAAGTCATCTGGTAACCCTACCCCAGAGTGGAATCTGGCATCCCGCTGCTGGATGTTTTCCGTGAAATCTGATGGCAGATCTGATGGAGTGGGATGGGGTTCCCCTCACTGAATGTGCTGATTAGTGATGGGTAGGGATGTAGCGAACGTCGGAAAAAAAGTTCGCGAACATATTCGCGAACTTGCGCAAAAATGCGAGCGGTTCGCGAACCCCATAGACTTCAATGGGAAGGCGAACTTTAACATCTAAAAAAGACATTTCTGGCCAGAAAAATGATTTTAAAGTTGTTTAAAGGGTGCAACGACCTGGACAGTGGCATGCCAGAGGGGGATCAAGGGCAAAAATGTATCTGAAAAATCTGCCTGTGTGTGCTTGGAAGAGATAGTGTAGGGGGAGAGCTGTTAGTGATTTCAGGGACAGATGATAGTAAGTTTGCTGGCTAGTAATCTGCTTGATACTGCTCTGTATTGGAACAAAAAAATAAATAAAAGCAGTCCTTACAAGGACTACTGTTATTGCAGCAGTCAGCAGATGAGATCAGAAGTAGGACAGCTGCCCACTGCAGCTACATACAGAGCACTGCAGTAGAAGGTAGATTACTAGCCAGCAAAGCTACCTAAGCTTAAATGTCCCTCAAACCCCTGCAGACTTCTGTCCCTCCAATAACAGAGCAGTATCAAAACGATTACTAGCCAGCAAACTTTCAACTGTCCCTGAAATCACTAACAGGCAGCAGCTCTCTCCCTACACTATCTCTTCAGCACACACAGGCAGAGTGAAAAAAAGCTGCAGGGCTTCGGTTTTTATAGGGAAGGGGAGTGGTCCAGGGGAGAGCTTCCTGATTGGCTGCCATGTACCTGCTGGTCTGGGGTGAGAGGGCAAAAAAAAGCGCCAACAATGGCGAACCCAAAATGGCGAACGTCGCGCGACGTTCGCGAACTTCCGGCGAGCGCGAACACCCGATGTTCGCGCGAACAAGTTCGCCGGCGAACAGTTCGCGCCATCTCTAGTGATGGGAAGGGAACAGGCTGATCTGCAGTAAATACAGCTTTAGAAATGTCTCAATTTTATAGATGTTCTGAAAACCTTACACTAATTTACCCTCTTTACTGTAGTAAATATAAATATTACTGTAGTAGAACTATAGGGGAAGCAGAACCAACAGAGAAAAGAAGCTCAGTAACAACCTGCAAACCCCTGTTCTGCCAATTTCACATACATCCCACATATGTCCTACATAGAGATGGGCTCTAGTATCTACCCCAAAACCACCATCCAACCCACAGTCTCATGCAGTCAACTATTCCCACCCCCATTTATAGTAAGTGTTTGTGCTGGTGGAATTTGCAGGAGATTTCAACTTGCAGTATAGTATTGGTCCTTGGCAGCTTGCCCTTGTGATCAATGGGTTCTGGTTCAGCATCAGAATTCATGTTGCAGGCTCACCTTTTCTGTCCAAAACAACTCAACCTAAGAATCAGGTCTCTCATTTGCTCTGCTACCCTGACCCTGTGATGCATTCATTTCTTTTACATTTCATCCTCAGATTCCACTGAAGTGAGAATTCTACTTGCAACATAGTATTACGTCCTAGGCAGCTTGCCCTTGTGATCACAGTATTAAAATGTATGAATGTGACAGTCTAATTAAACCAGCTTCTGTTACGTGTGTACAGTACATTGCAAGCTGTTACATTCAGAGATCCTCTAATCAATTGCTTTGCTTAGTTTCCCTGTTGTTTTGTTTAAAATCATTAATATCCATTATTTACATATAATGCATCTCTGCATCTCAGTGTTAAGTGACATAGAGCCATACGCTAAAGGAACAGTAACACCAAAAAATCAAAGTGTTTTAAAGGAATGAAAATATAATGTACTGTTGCCCTGCACTGGTACATTTGCTTCAGAAATGCTACAATAGATTATATAAACAAGATGCTGTGTATCCATGGGAGCAGCCATTCAAAGCTGAAAAGGGAGAAAAGGCACAGCTGATAGTAGATAAACTCTGTAGTGGGATAATGGGATTCTTCATCTGTTATCTACTGTGTATCCTGTGCTTGAATGGCTGCCCCCGTGGCTACACAGCAGCTTGTTTATATAAACTATAGTCGTGTTTCTGAAGCAAACACACTAGTTTTACCAGTGCAGGGCAACACTACATTATATTGTCATTCCTTTAAAACACTTGCATTTTTTGGTATTACTGTTCCTTTAACAAAGTTAAGAAGTAGAAGTCAGTAGGGCAGTAACAAGTTTTGCATTATGAGTCAGGGGACATATTGTAGGGTACAAGGAAACTCTTAACCATCTTCGGAATCACTATCATACATGTCTACATGCTATCCTGCCTATCCTAGAGAACTGTAACCTTCTGCTTACTTGCCTCCCACACTCCAAAAACCATAGTCTTTTAATTGCAACCAGGGTCGAATTTCCATAGCGGGCGCCCCTGGGCCCACTACCATTCGTCACCCCGCCCCTCCCCTTTATTCGTACAAATTTTCATCAGAGGGACCAAAGCAATGGGTATAGGCACATGGGAAGTTAAAAAAAAATGATTGTATCTCCTGCACATCCCCAATTTTTTTTAACAGTGGGTGTGGCTGGGCAGCATGCTGCCCCCTAAAATCCTGCCGCCCTAGGCCCGGGCCATGGTGGCCTTTTCCAGTGTTAGACTGGGCCGGCGGGACACCGGGAAAAAACCCGGTGGGCCCCGGGCTCTTGTGGGCCCCGCCGGCCCAGATCCGCTACTTAGTTTGGCTGCACGACCCCACTTTGTCGGGGGTCGCGGTAGAATAGAGGATCTGCGCATGCGCACAAAGGTATTGCTGCGCGCGTGCGCACAAACGTGGCGTGTGTGCATGCGCACTACTACGATGAAGCACACCGGAGTGGCAGCCGGATCGGGGCCCTGGGGCAATAGCCCCGGTGGGCCCGAAGTCCCCCAGTCCGACCCTGGTCTTTTCACACATCCGGGCCTGATGGCAACAACATCCACAGCCCACCCCTTGCTTTAAACCATTTTCTGCCCCTTACCTGTGGGATTCCATTTGTGAACTTTTCTGTAAGGACCCCTCCCTCTGCCTCTGATTCAGTGTTGGAACTAATGAGCCAAAGTGATGTGTGGGTCGACCCAATACCCATGGGACCTGAACGTTTACCTGTGGGTCGGGCGAGTTCCAGTCGACTTCTGCACACTGTTTTTCTGTCTTTCTGCTCTCCTCGCCTGCGACCTTACTGTGTCCCAGCTTCTGTTTCCGGCAGCCATTATTTATAGATCCATGCCTCCCCATAAACATCATGTGGGTCGGTGCAGGCCTATAAATTGAAGTGCCAGTAGGCTTCAGGTTAGGTACGAGTTAAGAGCGGACGGGCACAGGTCAACTTTTTGTCGACCCGCACATCACTAGAGCCGATGCCAAAACCACTATGAATGCACTTATACTCTTATTTATGTTTCTAGGTTACCCACCGACTTTGATTTTAAGCAGAGTAGGGACCTTTTTCTTCTTGAATTATATTATTTATCTTATATTTATTGTATTGTTCTTTCTGTAGTATTATTTGAAAGGAAAGGATTATTTATATCTGAGTAACGCTGGTAAATACACTCTTGTCACCCTTGTGTGCCATGGTCTATGTGATTGCAATATACTACGAAGAAATTTGGCTGCTGGCTGTTTCTGATGCTTTGGAAAGTGGTATCATTCTTCCAACGATCGTCTTTTACACATTGAGAAGAACAGTTGTTACAAAGTTTTACTGACAAAAAGATTTGTTATAAATAATGAAGAAAGTTAAAAAGTGACAGCAAGAAAGTCATTCAGATGAATCAAATCGTAAAAGACAGTCATATCCCCAAACTCTTCAGAAAATCAGTGAGGAATAGAGTATGGTTTGAAAGGAAAGAATATGAATTGTCAGTCATATTCCCAGGCCTCCTGTTTCTTATATCAAACATCAGATACATTTGATTATCCTATTTAATTACTTTAGTAATGCAAATAGTGTCAGTTCAGTTTGGGTTGACATCTGTTATTTATGCCTGTTATTTTATTTTACTGCATTACCATATGCTCAAATTTTCTATATTCTTTTTCTTCTAGTACCACTAAAACCATTTCATATTAGTTTTAGTATGATTTAAGAACTGTTTTAATTCAGTGGCAATAATATATATACGTGCAGTAGCATTTAGTAATGATCAGCACCTGGGGTTTTCTGAATAAGGGGTCTTTCCTCTTATTAGGATCTCCATACCTTAAAAAAAATAATTCAATGATTCAATAATTAAACCCAATACGGTTGTTTTGGCTCCAAAAAGGATTTATTATAATATAGTTAGGATCAAGTACAAGGTACTGTTTTATTAGTACAAAGAAAAAGGAAACACAATTTTGAATTATTTCATTAAAATGTGATTATATGGGAGATAGCCATCCTGTAATTTAGAGCTTTCTGGATAACGGGTAGTGAGTAGTATGAGATTTTTTCTGTTGCCGCTTGAGGCCAAACATTAGTGTGCATGCAGCACGGTGGCACTTTCACTGTATTGTTAATAATGTGTTATTGTGTTACGTAGACCCTTTGTGGGGAAACACAATAGTCACGCTCCTTGCCTGTGTACTCAGCTATCTGCTCTAATGCTTTTGCAACATTCTGCAAATATCTGCTTTTGTGATCTGCAGAAATGCAAAAACAAACCCCAATGTGGAGGCATTATACATAAAAACCTTCCAAATGGTACCACATCAATGTGTAATGTTGTTATTTGTTTAGTACAGCAAGAACAACAGTTAAATAAATAGCTCCATTTTCAGATAAAACCTACAATGTAAACACATTATGCAAATGAGAAACTGTAGAAAATAAGAGCGTGCACTAGTCTCCGCTTCCGTCAGTCACGTTCCCAGGAGCAATTCCCTTCCCAGAAAGAGCAATGCTCTCAGTCTGCTCGTTACAGCATCACAAACTGAATTGTGCGTTGGTGGAAGTGGAGGTGTTATTTTTCTTTATCACTCTGCTTAATGACATATTGTCAGCTCTTGTACAGATTATGCTCAGTGAGATTGCAGGATTTATGTGTGCAGACACACGCAGATGGTTCCCATTGTCTGACCACTTTACCCAAGTAATCTCTGTAGTGCTTCTGTACATGGACTATGTGATTGGCAATAGTGAGTAAGGGTAGCACTACACAAGAACACACCAAGAATTGCAGTGGATCACTGGTTATTGATGACAGTATCAAGTGCTATGAGTAACCCTTAATTTTTGGGCTGCCACCCCTGGCTATAGGTTGCCAGTGACGATGAGTACTGATTTTGCACCCTGAGTAGCAATGGCCTTGGGTTCAGGTGAACATATTGTAATTGAATGGTAATTACATTCTTTTTAAAAAAGTTGGTTAGAGCAGAAGGTACAAATAATTCCATTTATGACACTGTATTGTAATAGCAGTTCCTGGTTTTGTATCTCATTGGTGATGACATGCACTATGCTCGGAATATTGTCACACATTCCCATGCTCCACAGATCTCTGTCCCTAGGGAAGAGTACAAAGGAGTGTGATTGTGCATAGTATGGTGCAGTAATGAACACTCTGTCTCTACTGGGCCAGCAAAATAAAAGTGAGGCAAGAAAAATGCAGTGTTATTTTAGTATTCCCATCGGATGTACAAGTGAATAAATTCAGACTATTTATTTTCCCTTATAGCATTAATAATGAAGTGTTTACATATCTTAAATACAAGTTTATCACAGTTTTTGGACCATTTTTGTTGGGACTTCAATAACATTCATCTCTCCCAGCAAACACCAGCAAAATGCATGAGAGGGTTATAGTGAAGTGCCCCACAGAGTCATGTTTCAGAGAGATACTTGAGGTGAGCCACAAACAGTGGCTCATGAGAAACATGTTGCTCACAAACAGTTGCTCCCAGTGGCCTCAAAGCAGGTGCTTATCTTTGTTCTCCAGGCTTGCAGGCAAGTTTTTGTTGCATAAAAACCAGATGTACTGTACTGCCAAACAGAACCTCCTGTAGGCTGCCAGTCCACAAAGGGGCTACCAAATGGTCACAGCTCTAATTTTGCCCCAATCAGAAACAATTTTCATGCTTGTGTTGCTCCCCAACTCTTTATACATCTGAATGTTGCTACAAGTTAAAAAGAGTTGGGGACCCTCTCTTTAGAATGTCCCTCAGATATTGAGGAATATGGCGGAATGCCCCTGTGGATGGGTTGGACTTCTTGGGGAGATAGGAGAATGTTTCAGAAAAGATATAGCAGCATGTCCCAGAGAGATATTATGGTATGCTTCATGGGAATATACTGTAGCATAATGTTTCAGCCAGCATTCTTCTATGAGATATAGTGGAAATGGAGTGTCAAGAAGGATATTGTGACATCTTGTGAGAAACGTATCAGAATTACTGTATGTGTTGGCAGGGATATAGCAGTCAGAATTATGTAAATACAGTATATTTCAGTTTCCAGCGAGCCACTTGTTTAGGTGTATTGTGTTCCACAATGGATCTAGGTTAAAAATAATTCAGGCTAATATTATGTGCAGAAACAAAGAAACAGAGACCTCTTTTTGGGTATTTTCCTAGGAAGAACTTTTCCAATGGTCAAGAATCTTTAAAAAGGCAGAGCTCAACAACAGGAAGAACAGTTACCCTCACCCCGCAAGCTCTGAAACACATTTGGGTGCGTACGGCCCTCATAGAAAAAGTGCTGGACAAAATTGTGCAATACATTGTGGATAACTGCAGGTAAGCACTGATTTTTCATATTGTTTGTATATAAAATGATAATATTGTTGCAGCAGCAGAAGGCTTAATGTGGACATAGACCCCTCAGTGAAAATAAATTCAATAAATAGGACTTGTGTTGAACATACTTTTCAACTGTATGTGTGGGGCAAACAGGGCTATAGTTTACCAGTGCACAGATAATGGTCCTACACAATGGACTCCTGTTAACAAAATAGTCACAACACAAGGGGATGGAAGGGGGTTAGGGAGTCAAAAGGGTATATTTATCAAAGAGTGAAGTTAGAGATAACCACAGTCCTCTAGAGTGAAATTCCAACACTCTCCATTCATTTCTATGGGATTTTAGAAGGATGAACTTTCACTTTCACCCATTGATAAATACTCTTAAAAATCCCATAAATGAATAGAGAGTGGTGGAATTCCACTCTAGTGGACTGTGGTGAACTCTAACTTCACTCTTATATGATAAATATCCCCCAAAGAGTTATGGAAGACTTATGTTCAGCACAAGCCTTATTCATTAAACTCATGTTGATCTAGAAGGTATACTGCCTGTTTAAGGGCTAATTTACTATGGCTGTAGGAGCAGTTTCTGCAATATAAGGGGCACATACACCAGCGAGCAGTGGGACAATATTCAAGGAGCAGGGTAATTGTGGGCAAAAACATAGAAGTAAAGATTCCCTTTGTTCTTTCCTTGGGACCATGAATATCTGGTTGTGGATATTTTACCAAATCTGTTTGGGCCAGTAATGTCCAACATGTTGTTCTATGTTTCACTATTATAGTGTTGTGGGGAGGAGAGGCCACATGGTGTCACTTCATGTATACCAAAAATGTTTTCCAGCAGGCTTTATAATGGAGTCATAATAAGAGTTATAATAAGACTTCCAGCCAAGGAAATATTTCCTGCAATTTCTGTCAATATGATTGTTACCAGAGTGGTTTGTTTGAGGTCAAAGACTTGAAAGTGATTTTTTTTGTGTCTTTTTAATCCTCAGTAAATACTACGAAAAGGAATCTTTAATGTCTGATCCTGTTTGTGGGCCCATTTTGGCTGCTCTTTTGGGTAAGATCACTCCCGTATATGTTAAACTGTTCAGCTGCACTGCACACTGGAGAGTGTAATAGTGTAAATCAAGTTTGGTTTCAGATGTGGTAGAGCCCAGTGCAAAGATGAATGCCAAGGATGTCCAATGTGGTGCCTTAAAGGACCAGTAACACAAAAGTACAATTTGAATTGACATTACAATATCTTAGAATCATACTTAGAATCATACAGACTTTTTGAAAGTTGAGAGTATGTACATTATGGGGCCAATTCACCAAGTTCGAGTGAAGGCTTCGAAGTAAAAAAAACGTCGAATGGGCTACTTCGACTACGTCTTCGAATCGAATGATTCAAACTAAAAATCGTTTGACTATTCGACTATTCGATAGTCGAAGTACTGTCTCTTTAAGAAAAAACTTCGACCCCCTAGTTCGCCATCTAAAACCTACCGAACCCAATGTTATCCTATGGGGAAGTTCCCCATAGGCTTTCCTAAGTTTTTTTGATCGAAGGATAATCCTGCAATCGTTGGATTAAAATCCTTCGATTCAATGATTTAATCGTTCGATTGAAGGATTATTCCTTCGATCGTTCGATCGAACTATTTGCTCTAAAATCCTTCGATATTCGAAGTCGAAGGATTTTAATTCTCAGTCCAATATCGAGGCTTAATTAACCCTCGATATTCGACCCTTGGTGAATTTGCCCCCATGAGTAACAGTTTTATTTCTTTCGTTATAGACCCTTTAAATCTTATGTTGATCCAGAGCTCCCACATACCCTCAGTGCATTTTGGTCATATATAATTGTAGTGGAGGAAGACTCCAGTTTCAAAAATGTTTAAGAAATATATTTTTATTATATATTATTATTTATTTGCCATTTATGTCCTTGCATTTCTGCCTGGTTTGGTGCACCCTAGTATTACAGCACTATCAGGTGGCCAGAAATTAGTGGCATAATAGTAATTTGGAGTTCTGCAAGGTACACTCCCTGGCCTCTTTCTTACCAGCCTATATAGTGAACAATAACAAAATAGAGACAGTATCTGAAATTTGAGAATGGGATGCTCCCATATTTATTAAAGGTGCATAATGACACTGACCAAATATTTTTGGGGCTTCTGTTATAAATGTCTCAGAGTTGAATAGGAAATTTATACCCTAGTAAACGATACCACATGCACCTAATATGAGCATGGATACACAGCCATATATACTAAAACTATTAATGAAAGTCTGTAAAGCAACATTTTACATAAAGTCCATATCATTTAGTCCATTCCATAGGTGTATAAAATCCATGAAAAGTCCACAGTTCCTTCTAGAAGTTCAGAAGTAAGACATTGAAATGTGACATACATATACACTTTGTATATCTACAAAGTATTTCATGTATAGCTTAAATAACCTTAAATATAACTTAAATAAACAGAAAATGGACAAAACTCACTCTTTGGGATTTTCTGCATCCGTCTGCTCAGATTCAATAACGAATTTATAGAGAATTCTTTATAAACACACATCATGTGTATACACCCTTATCAAAAATCTGTCAGCGTTCAGCTAAAAACCCATAAATGTATTTCATCATGTTAAAAGGAAATGAGCAAAAGATTTGCACGGCACCATAGGTTGTGCATGCCTATTCATAGCTCTGTATCAGAAGACCCTCACAAATGGACTGGCATTGCCCTGTTTCATTAAGTGTTTTTGGAAAAAGCCAGGTTGAGAAAAGAGCTATGTATGAAATAGGAGAGCTGAAGAGGGAGGTGCTAGCAGTAAGATGAGCATAGAAATGTGTAACTTACATATTTGCACTAAAATACACACAAATACACTGTATATGATGCTAACACAGACACAGAAAATAAATGGAGCTCATTGACTACTCACATATTTCACTAATGCCTGCTTTATGCCCTTTATCATGCTTTGCAAGCTGGAGCACCTCTCCCCACCCACTTATATAGAGATTTTCTAGTAGAACCACAGTCAACTGGATCTTGATTAAACATTGTGGATCCAGTAAATTAAAATGAGGGCCTGCCATATTTTAGATTGGCATCCCCTCTATCCTGGAATGAAGGTAGAATGGATATTTAGACTGGTGGTCTTGGTGTATTAAGGCTAAATGTTCCCTAAATCTGGCATGTCCCCTACTATAATGCTTCAGACGGATACATTACACTTAAATATTGTGTTTATTTTCTCTTTATTATGTTGAAATCAATGAATAGATAAACTATGTTTTATACCCAGCCTCATAGTGTTTCTGTTTAACACTTTCTGCTTGCAGTGGGGCCCTGTGCATTGGAATACACAAAGCTTAAAACTGCTGATCATTACTGGACAGATCCCTCAGCTGATGAACTGGTGCAACGGCACAGAATCCATGGGGCACACAGCCGCCAAGATTCACCCTGCAAACGCCCCGCTCTAAGTGTAAGTAGCCTGTCTCCTGATGGTTGGATATGAAACCAAAGGGTTTCTTCATTTCTGTAAAAAAAAGTGATGCTAAAAGCGACACCATTCCAACACAAATACAGAAGAAAAACCAACAGCAGCAACTTGTGCACAACTTGTCAAAACGGTCTCTAATCTGCATCCATATTGATATTTCAAGCAGAAGTTACAGTGCACACAACGTTGCGTTGCCCTAGAATTCTGGGAAAAGAGTTGTGGATAAAATACCTGTTGCATTTTCCACATTGCACTTCTATTATAAATAAACCTTTAATTTAAATTAATTTTACATTTTTATGCATTAAAGGGTCATTTTACCAATTTTTTGTCAAAATGAGGTCAATGAATGAAAGGGCTTGGCAATTGTTTTCATGACAAAAAAAAAATCTATGGGTTTTGATATTTCCTGACCTAAAAGGGGGAAACAGGGAACAGAAGCTACTCCATGTTTGGTTTTTGTCAAGTACATAATAGTTACAGCCTCCCAGCCACGTGCACTGTATTGATGACAACTACCAAATGCTTTTGAGCTCTCCAAGGTGCTGAAATCATGCTGTCTAATCTGTTGTCTGCTTTGCTTTGTTGCTTACTAGATGATAATTCCATGTGAAGCAAGTCCAGTCTAAGAATAAATAGACATTATATAGCCTCAAACAAATTATTCTATGTTCTGAACCATTATAAGGTATCAGCCAGTACCTTTTAAATTGAAAGACCTGCACTAAATGAATAGCATCAAACAAAATATTGAAACAGGTCACAACCAATTGTTAAGTGTTTCTTATTCTTTCCTCAAAGTACCTTTAATGTGACTATGATATTTGGAAGTATTATTAACTGCATGGGAAGCTGCTTTTATTTTTATTCTTTATTATGTGCTGATAAGAAGAAAGCCCCCAGCCTCTTATTATCTCATACTTGTTATTTTAAATCACAGTATGGCATTACTATGAGGGTCATAAAGTAACCATTGCTCAGGCAGGTTATTCCTAGTCAACCAGTTAAAAACCTCTTTTTTTAAAATGTTAAAAGAAATATACACTGCAGACTACCTACGACATGTAATATGCCACGAGATACTGATGGGAAAAACATGAATGGTTCAGGAGCATAAAAAGGGGATAGGAAGTAAACAAGATAGTGGGGGAAGAAGTGCAAACTACTACAACATGTTGTAAGACACAATTGCTCGACCCTGGAAACAGTTCTACTTCAAATATTTGCCACCTAAAACCTGCTGAGAAGTCAATGGCAGAGGTTGAACTATTTAAATATGTTAACAGTAGCCATGAGCCAAATTTTCACTGCAAAAATGACACCCCATAGACTCCAATGGGAGAAAAGAAATGTCAACCCATTCAAAAAAATTGTTGCGCGTCCAAAAAAATTAGTTATTCCTCAAAGAAAATTTGTCATGCAAATTTTCTGGGTTTTTTTTAGAGGAAAACACAATTTGAATTTGATTCAAATTTGAATCAAATTTTTGGGTCGTTCCTATTCGATCGAATATTAGACATTCAAGTTTTTTCATAACCTCCCATTCGCGTTGTACATTCGAATTTATTACAGTTAAAAAAAATTCACAAAACTTCGAAATTCGACCGTTGATAAATCTGCTCCTTAAAGTAGGGAAATCCAAATGAAAGAAAGATCCATTATCCGGGAACCCCAGGTCCCATGTCTGTATTAGATGTTTTTGCTTTTATTTGGTTTTAATTTTTCCAGGAGGACATATTGTAGGATAGATGCAAGTGGTTAGATGAAATATGAGACATGAACATGCAGTTGCCTATAATGGCCTGGATACTGAAGCCAAACATTAAATAGGTTTCTGTTTGGGAAAATGCAGTGCTGGGATCATTTGTTGCTGAACTTGCAATAAAATGAGATTAGGGCAATTATTTGTAGCACACATGACGGGACTTTATTCTTCTTTGCCCAATAGATCAATAGAAATATAGAGCCAGCTACAATATATAATTGATGATCTAGAAACCAACCTCTTCCTATATCTTCAACCGCATGCATTTTAGAATTGTTGTCTACGAAAAATAGGAATGCCTAGTACAAATCAAATGGACAGTTACATCTGCAGTTTTGCTTGACACCAAATTAAAAGAAACTTTTAAATCAGACCATGACCTCTGATCGAATAGAAGATAAAGATATTAGAAGATAAATAAATCTGTTTCAAACTGCAGTGTCTCTTTTGTAAACTATAATGCTTTATTTCACTTACCTATATTACACAAAATGCAATTGGTAAATCCAATTAGGATCCAATAAGCATGTGGCTTACAAAAACTGTCTGATACCTTATAGCTAGGAAGCCATCTGGGAAATGGATGCACTGATCAGTTATGTTGTTTCTTTCTAGTTATGTTTCTGTTTGCTCAGTTTAGGATCAAACATGTAGGAACAATACCTTACATGTGGGATTTTGCTCAGGAACATATATATATTATGGATGTACCGAATCCAGGTTTGGGATTCAGCCAGGATTCGGCCTTTTTCAGCAGGATTCGGATTCAGCCGAATCCTTCTGCCCGGCCAAACCGAATCCTAATTTGTATATGCAAATTAGGGATGAGGTGGGAAATCACATGACTTTTTGTCACAAAACAAGGAAGTAAAAAATGTTTTCCCCTTCCCACCCCTAATTTCCATAAGCAAATTAGGATTCTGTTTGGTATTCAGCCGAATCTTTTGTGAAGGGTGATTAACTAGTTTTGTTTTTTATCTTCTCTTAGATCAAAAAACGCCATTCCAGTGGTAGCATGTCAGAGGACAAGTTTGCAGCCTCAGCTAGAGAATATGTTGAATCTCTTCACCAGAATTCTAGAACTCACCTTCTGTATGGAAAAAATAATGTTCTGGTTCAGCCAGTAAGTTGCTTGCTTCTTGTGATGAAACAGGATGGGCATAATGCTACACTAGTCTGTCATATGGAAGAATGAAAAAGCAAAAAAGTTATTTGTATGCATTTAGGGATTTAATCTGAATAGAACTGAGATAATATGGCAAAAACATGTGCCCCCTTAGCCAACTGACCACCTGGCCTCCTGGATGGTGGGCCCTGCCAGCAGGGGGTCCCTACACAGTCACACATCAATATCTGCCCCTGCTACTTCCTTCTTTGCCCACAATCCACCAGCTCTAGTCTATCCACTTTCCAACAAGCCCTGCCCCACACTGTAGCCAATGCTTGAGGCTTTTTTTTATGTTTGGGCCCCACTTTGCCCCTGCTCAACTTAACTGGCATTTCTGAAATTAGAAAAGTAGAAATAAATTAAAACAGTGAAAAAAATAAATGACAGAAGTAGTTTTGGAGGCAGATTTGGAATGTTCTGGTTGTTAAATGGGAAATATACTGATATCTTTGTCCTTAGGTTAGTTTTCCTTCATGATACACTAAAAGCCACAGCCACTTGCTAAATGCAACACTAATGAGCTTATTGGTTACAATTCAAATATGTGTAATGGTAAACATTTTTTTCTACTTCAAATAAACTAATTTTATGAAAACGTGGATGCTTATTTATTAAAAAAATACCATTACAAAAAAAGTGAAAAATGCAATTTCTACTCTATCATTTTCAATGGGTCACAAACAAAATTTGAAAACCTCACATTGAAGAAAGCCTTAAATTTGTCATATTCAACTCCCATTGACTTTTTCATGAACTACGCAGATTTTAGTTGCTGCAGTTTTACAAATTTTTTGGGCTTGGCAAATATTGTACTTATGAGTTTTTTTAAAGCATTATTCCAATTCTCAAGTTTTAGTGCAAATTTGAGGGGAAAAAATGCAAACGTTGATAAATCTCCCCCTAAATGCATAGCCTTTTACCTTTTCCTTCACGTAGAAAGAAGACAAAGAAGCGATTCCTGGATATCTGTCATTGCACCAGAGTGGGGAGAACCTGACCTTAAAATGGACTCCAAACCAGCTGCTAAATGGAACTCTGGGGGACTCAGAACTTGAAAAGAGGTAACTCACATTTTTACAAGGGTTGGAATGTGTGGCACATATTTGGTGGCAGGTTGTGATTTTTATGGGGGTCATTTATGACCTCCAAGGCACTATGGCAAGTGCAAGAACAGGGTGCAATGCCTCTCTTGCCCCTAGAGCAGCAGAGCCAGAACTGTAGGCAGGACCCCCTTGGAGAGTTTGCAACATTGGCCAATCCTAACGGCCACTTGGGGTGAGATGTGGTGAGAATGCCTATTTGCTGTCCTAGATACACTTGAAGGTAAATATGAAAATTCATCTTGAAGGTAAATAGGGTTAGATTTGGAGTGAAAACTTATATGATGACTTAGATATTCTTGAAAGTATGGCGGAATAAATGATACACCGTCTTCCTTCCTATATCTGTAAACACCATGAGTTATGGGGGTCTCTAAAGGTTAGACATCCATAGGATACTGAAAAAGTCCAACAGCCCTATAGCATTATTGATCTTGCTTTGTCCTATTGAACAAATGACTCATGACTCATCCTGAGGTCGTATCGAATATCCCTGCCATAAAATCCCAGTTTGCCAGAAAGAAAATGTAAATAATTCCATGGACACCAGTTTATCGATTCCACCATGCAAGTTTAAAATGTGCTCATAATGCTCCCCTTTAAATACTGGTATAGGTAATAAGATATTTCTCTCCACTGTTCTATTTTCATCAAATAACTCATTTTCTATTGCCATCATTAGTGCTCAATGTTTTGCTTTGAAAATAAATCCCATTATCTTTAAACTGCTCCTTGTAATTATACTTTGAGTTCTTTAAGGCTTTATGCCTCTCAGTACAACTTGTAATTACCTTTTATGATCATCGGATTTCTTATTTACTTGATGCATTCGCCGTTTATATAAGACCAGTGTTTTATGTCTACTTATAAAACAAAACAAAAACATCTACTAGTCACCAAAATACTATATCCCAGTGCTTAGAAAGGGGGCTGTGGTCCCACATCTTAATCCGCCACATCGCATACATTGCTGCTTGGACTTATGTGCGTCAGTTTAGGAATATCAAGGTTTATTGGCACTAACATTTATGTTATCGCTTTAGTATTCAGTCACACAGAACTTAGCCTTTAGCTCATTCCTTCAAATAAAGAAAATGATTGATTGAAAAGATCTGCCCCTCAAGAATCCCTGATCCCATTCCCAATTAAATGATTTCTAGTTTACAGGCAAGGATCAGAATCCTGGAATGCTCTGGTTCCAGAGACACACTTTTAGGGGGACGTGGGTGTGAGCTATTACTTGAGATCCAGTATATTCTCAAGAGCTCTTGAGAAAGGAGGTTGTACCTCTGAAACGTTGTGTGGAGATCTCAAATAAACCACTTTAGCACAATTGCTGGTGTGTCCCATCTGATTTTTTTTATTTTTCGCGTGGCTTTTACTTGAGATGCCTTGTTAAATCTTCTTTCACTGTTTCCAAATAATGCCCTGTGTGAACTAGGGAATTTTTGCTGTGTGCTCACCATCTGTAGCAGAATTTGGTTGCACAGTTGTACATGAAATTGAAAATAATTCCCTTTGCACATGTTCATTTTAAGTGCCCACTGTAATGAGCATATCTTAGTTAATTAATGTACCAACACAATTTCACAGTCGATGTCCTTGAGGAACTAACAATACAGTCTCTTTATTAAAGCACCTGAAACACCATAGAGTGAAAATATTTATATTTTACATTCCAAGTATGTATCTTTTTCATCCGGAAAACTACATATAAACCATTTCTTGGCAACAAATGTCAAATGTTTTCTGTTTATTGTTCTGTGGAAATCTATAAATTACATTTGACTTACATCTGCTATGTAAACATGTAGCGATGGGCGCATTTATTCGCCAGGCACGAATTTGTGGCGAATTTTTACGTTTCGACGCTGGTGACAATTAAAGGCGCCCATTGACTTTAATGTGCGTCGGAATTGTCGCGTTTTGCTAATTTTTCCGGCTTTTCACAAGAAATTCACAGATTTTTCGGCGAATCGAAACGGGAGAAATTCACCCATCACTATAAACGTGCCCTATTGCCCTGTTCAACTTGAATGCCTGCCCTCATGTCTACAGGGCAGATTATTTATATAAAATATGTCATAGCAAACTGCTGGGGGTGATTTAGCAAATATCAAGATGTGGGATCCAAAAGCATACATAGCTGTTTAACTTATCCGAATTTCCTGACTGTTAGAAACATTACTTGTCTCCCTGATAGTTATTACATGCAAAGGTCAGACAACTGTTTACCCTGCAGTAAGGTTTTATCAATCAGTCATTTTCATTATATCTTTCTATTTGCCATGACACCATTCATGTATTCTTCTTCACTTTTTCCAGTGTGTTTTGGGATTATGCCTTGATCGTGCCAATCAGCCAGATTGTCTGCATTCACTGCCACCAGCAGCGTAAGTATAGACATTACAGTGTCTTTATCTTATCAGTTGCATAGCATGCTTTTTACCTTAACATTAAGGTCAATGCTTGACTTTGGATATGGCTTGTGCCTTGGTCCTGAGAGTTAGGGAATTCCTGGGACATTCATTTTCCTTTACAAAAGAACAAATTCTTCAAATAAATTTATTACAAAGATTTTACGACATGTTGACAATTCATCTCAAATTTATTAGAGATTTTGTCACATGTTTACAGATTAGATAGATTGATAGATAGTTCACATATACCAGTAACTTCTAATTCATTATGTTATTGTGATGAGAATAGGGATGCACCAAATCCAGGATTCAGTTTGGGATTCAGCCAGGATTCAGACTTTTTCAGATGGAATCGGAGCAAACCAAACCATTCCTTGCCAATTCCTGGAATATATATATATTTTATATATACATTTGTGTTTTGCATATACACAACCACAGGCTAAAGTTCTTTTGGTGAAACAGGTGCAAAATTACTAGAGTTCATTTCCATTATGTTCTCCCAGATATATCCCAACTATTTTGCTGCACTGGGACCCTTATTCACCATTGTAAATACACCCACATTTTACATGTACATTTATATATTATTTTCTATATTTGTATGCACACATGCTGACACACATGCTCAAATATGTTTTGTACATTCATTAAAACACACAAACATATATACACATGCAGATAAACATAAGCATATGTACATGCACCACACACACACAATATGACACTTGATTTTCCTGCAAACAGTGATCGGCTTATGAAGTAATATATGGTCGTGTAAATGGATTTCAATACATAAAAATATATATATATTTTTTGCATAAAAGTACAAATATGGGAAAAATATGCAACATGCTCACAATGATTCAGTTCCCATTTCTGCCTATGCAAATCTGTAACAGGTGCCATTGCTCAACAGCACACAAGCATGACAGATTTGGATTGAAATAGTGAATGTGCATAGAGAGAAATATAGCAAATATGATGGGCTTTCACTGTAAATCTTTTCATGAAATAATAGGCTCCATATGAGATGCGTTTGGAATTAATGGACTGAAACACCTCATACACAAGAGTCAATATATTGACTCCAAGAGCTTAGAAATGAAACCATATTTGGCTGTAATTCTTTATAATAAAATATAATGACATTTAAGGATGTTCATCCGAGTTCTTGTAAAATTCCTGTGTCTCCATGATGTGTTTCTTCTTATGCAAGCTAGATCAGCTATTATGTATATAATGGGGGCTGTATGTTGGATACTCCTAATCTGAAGGTATTTTTAGAATGCAATATCAGGTTGAATGACTAATCATAATGTATTCAAATACACTTTGACACCCAGTACATCCATATTATATTTGCATTTTTGCAATGCAAATTGGGCATGTGTCCATTTTAGGCCTAATCTGTCATTATTTGCTCAGATTAAGACAAAGCAGGGACTAGAGCAGGGATCACCAACCCTTTGAACCCGTGAGCAGCATTCAGATGTAAAAGGAGTTGGGGAGCAACACTAGCATCAAATATGTTCTTTGGGTGCAAAATAAGGGGTGTGACTAGCCTTTTGGTAACCCATATGTGGACTGTCAACCAACATGAGGCTCTGTTTGGCAGTACATGTGGTTTTTATGCAACAAAAACTTGCCTCCAAATCAGTAATTCAAAAATAAGCACTTGGTGTGAGCCCACTGGGAGCAACATCCAAGCAGTTGGAGAGCAACATGTTGCTCAGGAGCTACTGGTTGGGGATCACTGGACTAGAGTGAAGTGTGGAATGAAAGCACTCTTCTTACTTTTGCCTTGGTTTTGTTTACAGCAGACAGCAGGGGCACCCTTGTTCTGGTGAGTCAGGATGGTATCCAGAGACCCCCACTCCACTTTCCTCCCGGAGGACATCTACTTGCTTTTCTTTCCTGCCTAGAAAATGGACTTTTACCCAGAGGACAGTTGGATCCACCCTTATGGTCTCAACGAGGGAAGGTATGCACAGGTGTTCTCGTTGGTTTCATTCTTTAGCACTACTCAGTATTGATTCAATAACATTATCGCTTCTACTCTGGCTAGTGAGAGGGTAAGTGAAACTCTCATTCTGTTTCCCCTACAGGCTGATATTTAATACAGAAACAAGTCCCTGGTCTTAGCTAACCATACACACTGGGAAGCCACGTCTTTGTAGTTTTATAATTGCTAGGTCAATTGGTTGCTGTACACTTGCTTTGTCCACTGAGAACTTGTTTTAGGCCACTGATTTAGACCAAAATGTTGGGCTCACGATTGTGCAAGAGGCTCTTTCCTTCACAGTCTGTACCAGAGAGACTGCCTGACCCACCACAAACACAACGTATCCCATGGGTTAAGGTTGCCATATTATGATATTACAGATATGGGACCTGATATCCAATGTCAATGAGCACTAAGGAGCTTAAATTTGCACCATAATTTACTGTGAGCATAAATTACCTTCTTGCATACTAATTTTCTAATAGATAGATCTACTCGCCCATTAATAATTGCATTATAATTGTGCTTTTGCCGCTGCTATCACTTGAACAATAAAGCTTACATCTGCTATGGTAAGTTATATGGTGACATAACCATATACAGTACATAAAAATGGAAATATATAAATGAGTAGTGTTTGTGTATGCAGTACTTTTGCCTGTTTTGGACTTTACTTCACAGTCTGTACCAGAGAGACTGCCTGACGCACCACAAACACAACCTATCCCATGGGTTAAGGTTGCCATATTATGCTATTACAGATATGGGAACTGTTATCCAGAATGCTCGGGACCTGGGGTTATCCGGATAAGGGATCTCTCCGTAATTTGCATCTCCATACTTTAAGTTTACTAGAAAATCAAATAAGATTAAATATACCCAATAGGCTTATCTGCCTACAATAAAGATCAATTATATTGTATTTGGGATCATGTACAAGTTACTGTTTTATTATAACAGAGAAAAGGGAAGTCATTTTAAAAGATTTGGATAAAATGATGTCTATGGGAGATGGCCATTCTGTAATTCGAGCATTCTGGATAACTGGTTTCTGGATAACGGATCCCATACCAGTACTAGAAAGGCTAACCTGCATGGCATTGTAATCCATGTGCAAACTAGGTTTAAATGTTTCCTGATTTCTCAAACCATATGGTTGAGGACACAATTCACTGTAAGACAATAATCTTTAAATACATTTTTTCGATTCTCATTTTATTGAGTGGTTATTTATATTTAATAGGTTCATTATGGTTATCTGTGGTTCATACAACGCTGTTCTAAATAATTTTGATCACAGGGAAAGGTATTTCCTAAACTCCGGAAAAGGAACAGCTCCAACAAATCGGTTGATTTTGATGATCATGTGGTTGAAGAAATAACTACAGATTATGTGTTCAGAATCATCTATGCAGGTCACAAACATGATAACAGTAAGTGATGGCATAATGGATTTTTTTGTCTTTTTGGAGGGCACAAACCTACATTATTATATTAGTCTTATGGTCCTAGTGATGTAATCAGAATTACCTTATGAACTTGCAAATTTAAATTAATTTATTAGGCCCAACTGGAACATTTACTTTGCTAAAGAATTAAAAGGAATATGCCCATGTGAATGTATATACTGTGAGCATAAATTACCTTCTTGCATACTAATTTCAGCAGTATTTGCAGTGCAGTACTTTTGCCTGTTTTTCATGTCTATTTAAAACGAAATGTAATATTAGCCTTACTTTTAGGCAGGATACATTTTCTACCGAAATATATGTTTTCCCTCATGGGCAATTTGATTTATTACACTAACACAATTCTTAGAAACCAGCTGCAATGAAACACATACTAAAATCAATAGGATACTCTTTATAATAGAGAAGAAGGGTTTAGCTGTATAAATTATACCCTGCTGGCTTGTGCCCTACAGTGCCTCAGCATTTTTCATCAAAATCACTTATTATTCATCCTATATAGAGAGAGGAAGAATGCTATGTTTATGTTCATTGAATGCCACAGCATTCATAGCAGGGTTTTGCCTGAAGAATGGTAATTGTATGGTATTTCAATGCTTGGCTTCACAGTAAGTTTTATAATTGTTAGGTCAATTGGTTGGTGTACACTTGCTTTGTCCACTGAGAACTTGTTTTAGGCCACTGATTTAGACCAAAATGTTGGGCTCACGATTGTGCAAGAGGCTCTTTACTTCCCAGTCTGTACCAGAGAGACTGCCTGACCCACCACAAACACAACGTATTCCATGGATTTTCTGTACCAGAAAGAATGAAACATAGGCTGTAGGCTGAAATTCCAACTTTGAATAAACTGAATGGTCGGACCAACCTTTACAGCTGTCTCTTTCATTTTGTTTGTTTTGCACTCCTTTCTTCCCTCCACTATTTGGTAAAGCAGTTACTATTAACTACCACCACTTAGCTGCCAGTCGTTCGGTCTCTGTTGATGATGATGAGGAAGAAGAAGATAGGCTTCACGCCATGCTATCCATGATCTCCTCTCGGAACCTCACAGCTCCTAATACAATGAAAGGTTTTTATCCAGTTTGCATTTTAAACCTCCCTGCGTCATGCTGTGATAAGGCAGTGCCCCCAACAGATCACAGCAACTGTGGTGCCATTATCGGGCTTCATTATACTAAAGAAGATTCTGTATCATTTTATTCATTCTGTCACCTTGTTGGTTTACTCTGTACTGCTGACAGTAGTTTACTTAATGTATCATCGTCTAAAACTACACTAGACCCGAAATGAAAGGTTTTAATGTTAGTGCACTATGATATGACTTGTAAGCAATCAAAATGAGGAGAGCTAGTGTTTGTTATCACATTAGAGGGCCCAAGGGAAGACAAAAGTCAATATATGGCACTCAAAGGGTAACACAATTGCTATTGCCAGTATTGTTTGCTGAATTGGTAGCAAATAATGGCAGATGTCTGGACATAGCTTGGAACTTTTACACTAGCGATGCTGACTCTGGATCACAATGGAGTAATCCCTTGAAGGCAAACTAAAGCTTAACTTAAAGAAGTAGGGTAGAAATGTGGTACAGGTGTACTTTCAGTGCAACTGAACTGTGCCAAATGATGCAAGGCGCTGAGAGATGCCACGAGCTACAGCCTGGAAGTGGCAATAGCTTTGGGTTCCCCCTGAGTCAGCACTTGATTCATTGATTCAGAAGGAAAGTCAGAAGACAGCGTGGCATAGAACAGAACTATACAGAAGTGCAAGGAGAGCATTTTGCTGTAACCATGCATTGGTTTGAAAAACATACTGGAATATGAATAGGAGGGGGCCTGTATAGAAAGATCAGTAATTGTAATCTTACAGGGCATTTGTTTTTTAGATGCAGTCAGTGACCTCAATTTGAAAGCTGGAAAGTATCAAAAGAAGGTAGCAAAAAAATTCAAAAACCATAAAAAGAAAAAAATTAAAGTCATTTGAAAATGTGCTTAAAATTAGCCATTCTATAACATACTAAAAGCTAACTCAAACGTGAACCACCCCTTTAAGCAGAAAAATAGAATGTTGGGTTATAGTGTTTAGAGTTTCCTTTATGTTTAAGCTCAGACACTGCTGCATGCAGTTTGTACTAGGTGTCAATGAAGAGACAGTTCATTAGGTGTAGATAAAATAAAAGCTGATACAAATATCAGTCAATACTTTTTTTTATACTAATTACAAGATTGAGCTGATACCAATTCCACAATCAAGTGTATTAATTGTAATGAAGCACTCTGGTACAGTTGAAGGACAGATGGGTTAAGTAAAAGCGGACCTTCTTTTCTAGATGTTAGTTGTCCTTTATTTGTGATCGCTAAACCTTCAATATGAGGGAATATACAGGAAAATGTGTCTGCGCCCAAGATGAAGGTAATATTGAATGGATTCAGCAGTCAGACTAAACCATCATGCCTTTCACTTCTTAGTTAAACAATGAAAAGGATTACTACAACAAGCAGAATATCACCATGCATAACAAATGTACTGTGCTCATTAAAGGGAAACACTATTCTTACTATATATAACTGTTCTTTTATTACAGTTGTTTGGTGGAATATTCTTGAGTGGTGCCATATTGCTTTCCTCAGATAGACCCGAGTGGAAAGGAACTTTGAATCCACTTTTCTTATATAAAAGAGTACACTTTTCCCTTTCAATTGTTTAAAAATATTATTAAAGGGATACTGTCATGGGGAAAAAAAATGTTAAAAAATGAATCAGTTAATAGTGCTGCTCCAGCTGAATTCTGCACTGAAATCCATTTCTCAAAAGAGCAAACAGATTTTTTTAAATTCAATTTTGAAATCTGACATGGGGCTACACATATTGTCAATTTCCCAGCTGCCCAAGTCATGTGACTTGTGCTCTGATAAACTTCAATCACTCTTTACTGCTGTACTGCAAGTTAGAGTGATAAGTTGGAGTGATATCACCCCCTTCCCTTTTCCCCCCCCAGCAACCAAACAAAAGAACAATGGGAAGGTAACCAGATAGCAGCTCCCCAACACAAGGTAACAGCTGCCTGGTAGATCTAAGAACAACACTCAATAGTAAAAACCCATGTCCCACTGAGACACATTCAGTTACATTGAGAAGGAAAAACAGCAGCCTGCCAGAAAGCATTTCTTTCCTAAAGTGCAGGCACATGTCACATGACTGGGGGCAGCTGGGAAATTGACAAAATGTCTAGCCCCATGCTAGATTTCAAAATTGAATATAAAAAAATCTGTTTGCTCTTTTGAGAAATGGATTTCAGTGCAGAATTCTGCTGGAGTAGCACTATTAACTGATGCATTTTGAAAAAAACATGGATCCCTTTAATGAAATGAATTGCCATGTACATACATTGGGCCAACCTCCCGATAATGACATCCCCGTTGCTTGCAGGGTTTGCTTGCCCTTGTCTGCTGTTGTCTTCAACATGCTCGACCTTTGCATGTGGCTAATCTGGCAGCTACCCAAACCATTGATGAATGGAACAAAATAATGAAGATGCTGTTCACTTATAATTCTTCAACGACTCCGGTACCTTTCATCTGGATCCTTAGGTTCTGTGGGGTTCTGATTTCCATTTTTTATTTAACTTTATCTTTTTTTAATGATTTTATGTGTTTTTGTTTTTTTAAATAATGTTTGTAATTCTGGGGCCCGTGAAAAATATTTAAAGCAGTCCAAAGTTAAAGCAGAGTGAAAGAGTTTTCTTCTCTATACACATGAACAATTTAAGTCACATATATAAATATATATAGAATATAGAATATTTTGCTGCAATTTTGCTACAATTCTTTGGCCATCCAGCTCCCTCCATGAAGAATTAAGGTGAAGAGCATTTTTTCATTAATGTTTACATTTCTTTTGCATTTTTTTTCTTATTTCAATGCAGATTTGTGCGCATGTTATTTTATTGCTGTTATCTCATTTTCATTTTTTTGCCTGCCTATTATACCACGCTTCCCCAACACCAAAATGCAATAAACAATCTGGTTTATATCGCCCTGCCTGGATTTTACAGCTGGGGATCATGAGGAACTTATTGCACCTCACTAAAACACTCATAGCTCTGAGCACAGGAAAGAGCAGAAACATTCCTAAATGTGGCCATAGGCATAGAGATCCGCTCGTTTGGTGAATATGGCGATATTGGACTGATCCGATCGTGGGCTCTAGGGCCCAATGATCGGATCATAATGAATCCGATACATGTGGTTGGATCGTGTGGCCGCATAGATGCGGACGTGATCTGACGGGATTTTTACCTGTCCGATCAAGATCTGCCCGACTTTCGGGCCAATATCTTTTGCGGAAGCCCGTCGGATGGCCCACACAGGGACCAATAAGCTGCCGACTCAGTCGGACGACAGCTTTTATCGGTCCGTGTATGGGGCCTTAAATTTAGCCCTAGAGGGGAAGGGGTAACATTGGCTTTTGTCTGCTTAAGCTATAATATTTGATTCCTGCTTGCCAAAAAGATTTGTTGTACTGTATCTGGTACTGTATATGATTGTGCATGAGTCACTTGAAAGTTCCTTCTTTGTGTTTTTCCCCATATTTATTTTTACTTTATTTTTCATGCACTTGTGCTAATTTTCACTCTCTTTATATGATGGGTCATCTTGATTTGACCTTGTACCTAAATAAAAAGCCTCTCTTTTATCTTGAGTCTCAACCAGATATTCAGGTTCCCCTTGTATCATCATTCACCTTGTAGGCACCCCTACACTTTCACAACCTAATTTATGCCATGGAGAGAGCTGGAAGGCCAAATGTATTTCAGGTTTCATTGTTTGGTTAGGGAACTAGAATACTTACACTGGCAGTAGCCAACTTTTGAAGCCTCTTTAAGTTTGAGAATATTTCTCTCTGCTAACATACCTTGTTCTGCTAATGGCTTTTACGAATGAACTCCCGGAAAAAAATTACTTGTATGAATGTATCATTAGGCTTTAGGGGTGGGATATAAGAGAACGCAGTGAGATCAGGCCATTGTTGCAGGTGAGATTAAGAATCAAAATGCTGGAAAGAAGTAGACCGGCCCATGTACAATGGATGACAGGTAACAGTGATTTCTAACCATGCTCTAATTCACCAAACTATTCGCTAATGCTGTTGTTGGGCAAGAATAGATTCATTTGTTAAGAATGACCCTTTATGGCTTTTATCAGAGGAATATACATTATAGTAGAGTTGTTTCTCGGGGAAAAAATGCCCCGTTTGACTGAACCTGATTCAGTTGGACTTATGTAAAAGAAATGGTACAGAAACACTATCTGATCTGCCACATATACATAAATATATACACAGACATACATGAGTCCTCCAATCAGCAGGAAACCACATGGGTCTGACTCCCTGATTTGCAGGGGAGGAACCCACATTATCTAGGCTAAAAAGTTACTGAACAAATAACATGTAACATTAGTAAGACAGCGGTATCCTGATTCCCACTATTACTAATACGTAACTGAACGCCAGAAGGCAGGTACTGTTGCAGTTCCAGTGTATTGAGCCTGCCTTACCATTTAAACCACATGACTTGATTCATATAAACAACGACTGTTGTGCAACTATAGAATAATTTATAGCCTGCACCACAACTTTCTTCCTTAATCTCTACTTCATGTAACCCTCTCACTGCTTTAATATCCCCCCCCCATTTATTTATTTTAGCTGCCTAACCCCCAACTCTCTAATAAAAGCCCACCTTTACCTACATACAGTACACAGTCAGACTACAAGGAAAGGTGGGGAAGGCCTGCTCCTGAGGACATTGGTTGCCCCAACAAAATTTCCCCATCCCCTTTTACTGTAATAACCCACCCACACAACCAATGGCTGCCTGTTCCCTAGCCCCACATCATGCCCTCCCATTCAAACTGAACAAACAGTTTCTGTCCTTCTTGTTGTTCAGTGCTTCTGTTATTTTAGTATGGAAGAGGGACAACTGCTGCAGGAATTAAAAATCTTTCACTGGAACATATACAGGGATAATTCTATTCTTTTTGCAAAGTTTGCTCCAATTCCCTTTTTATGGTACATTGAGGAGTTAGCAGTGTAATAATAGAGTTTTAATGTGTGAAACGCAATGCCCGTGAAGTGTATGTATGTTTTTTTTTATACATGGATATGATAATTTAAACTTTCTGGGTTCATAGGGTACATGGTCTGAAAACTCATTAGCAGAACAAATTCATACACACACAACCCCCCACTCTTCTCAGTAGTTGTTGGCCACATTAGAAACCTGCCAGGGGTTTCTAGGAGATCTTCAGAATCTGGAAGCCACATACAAGTTTGCTATCTCTGCATTAGTTTGTTGAGAACACGATTATTTGACATAATTAGGAAAAAACGTGAAACTGCAGCTTTAGATTCGGATGAAGGGCTTGAGGTGTCCCAGAGATAAAAGGCAAGTAGTACTGCATTATGTGCTTTAACCATTGTAAGAACATAGTTGAATAACTGACACACATATATATATATGGGTTCCTGAAAACGTTGAAAATAAAGTTTGTATTTTGAAACTTTATATTAAGTCCTGTTTGGTGCGGTTCTTTGGCTGACATACAATGTAATTGATTTGAACCAGCACATGGGCATTGGGTTTTTTCACCATGTGCACTAGCTGCAAAGTGTCTATATATATATATATATATATATATATATATATATATATATATATATATATATATATATATATATATATATATATGTGCATGTGTACATACACTTGTGTGTTCATTCAGTGGATGCTGTGTCTCTCCAGAGTCTGGTGACGTGATAGAAATGCAAGGATTTGGTTCTACTCTTTTACCCTGGCATCTGAATGAATTCTGCAGCAAGGGCTCATCCTGCCTATCCTGCTCCACAGGCAGCTCTCCATATGACATTCCCAGCTGTTGCAGTTGTGCACACAACAGGTGAGTGTCCTACTTACTGGCCCTGTGTAATGAGGAATTGTAATTCATGAATACATTCCCCCTTCCCCTGCTACTATATTGCATAGATTAAGGATATCACAAGATATTGCCCGTGAAAGAGCAGGAAGGCTAGGGGGAGCTGAAATCTGCCTGCTGAAATACACAGGTAAAATTCAGCCCCTACCATGGGCAGTCTCCTTCTTGTTGTCTCCCTTAGATGGTAAATTCATCTGCTGATGGGATGGGAAGATAGGGCATTGACAAGTGCAGTGAGAGGCGCCACATCAGTTCCCTTAGTAGTGCAATGGGAATTTCTGTGTGAATAAGTCAGTTTAATGGTGAAGACAAATGAAAACTTTTAATAATCAGCCTTTACCAACCTGCAGGGCACCACTGAAACAGCTGTGCGAGAATATGAAGAAACAGATTATCTCTCGAGCCTTCTACGGATGTAAGTCAGTGATTATATAACCAAATACAATGTGTTCAGGTGCACTGCATTTCTAAATGTATTCATTTCTTTAATGTAATTCTGACATAAAGTGCCAAATCCTCTTTGTTGCAGCCCCATTCACCATATTGTTATTTTCTTCCACATACAACAAGCCTGCAAGTCCAAAAATGCTGCTATAGTTTATATATTCCAAACTGCCCCCATGACTACACATCAGCTTGTTTCTATAAACTACTGTAGTATTTCTGAAGCAAACACATCAGTTTTACCAGTGCAGAGCAACAGTAACTATAGTTCCTTTATAAGTATAGTTCATTCTGAACAGATAGGTTATGCTAATGTATCTTAAAAACCACAAAGTTATAGACAGCTATAGTGATCACCGTAGCCTTAGCTATTTATTTTCTTTACTTACCCTTTATTCTGTGCCAGTGCTTTGAATTGCAGTATAATTTAACTTTCACTAATCCTAAAATATTTCAAATGGATTGTTAAACAGGATAATTAGAATGCCGCTGTTAGGCTGGAGCAAGCTGACAAGACTGCAAATCATACCCTGTTATCAGGGGTGATCCTGGGCGGCCTTCCTTTTGCCGCCCCTCCACCCCTCCCCACGGCACTCACCTTTTCAGTGCCGGAGGGGGTCCGGGCGGTCCACACGTCATTAGTGCAGAGAGCAGAATTGCACACTCTGCACTAGAAGAGCCGAATTTCCTGGTTGAAAAACTAAAATTTGGCTCTTAGTTACCAGGAGCGGCCGCCCTTGGCAACCATGGGGACGCTGCCGCCTGAGGCGAGTGTTTCAACTTGGCTCATTGGTGGAGCACCCCTGCCTGTTATCTTCCATTGATTTGAAGGGGAAACGCCTGCAAACACCTCCAGTGGCTTTTAGGTGTAAACATGCTCATCAGATTAAAACTACCGGTGGTGTAATGGGCATTTCCAATTCAATGCAGTGGTTGGTTATTTTTTACTTATTTCAGCTGATTTAAAAACTCCCATTGTGCCTTTCCTTTTAGATTACAGAAAAAATTATGATTTATTTAGAAGCCATTTGTCTTCTTCAGCCATTACATCTTTCCCGGGAAACTAATTGCAGCTGCAGAACTAATGTAACGTTTGAGTCTTTGCCATTCTCTACACAGGGCTTGCCTACTGCCGCCATTTGTCCACTGTTCGGACCCATCTTTCTGCCCTGGTCCATCATTCCATTATTCCACCTGACAAACCTACAGATGCCTCTGGTGGGCTAACCAAGGAGGTGTGGAGCAAGTATGAAAAGGACATGAAGGTGAGAATATAAGCTTGTCTCACAGTTACTTTATTTGATGCACAACTATTATATGTGGAAATACAACATTTGTCACAATATTAATAACTTCAAGAGTATGGTGAATAGATGCACATTATCTTTAATGCTCTTGAACTAAAGTCCAACCCTGAGTATTATAGAAGTTACTCTATTGCATTAGCTAGTGGGCCGTGATTGAATGAGCTTGACCAACTGTGGAGCACATTTATTTACATTTATTATTTACCATGCAACATGTAATTCAGCTGAAATTATTTGTTTTATATTTGTTTAATAATGATCTGAGAATTCTGGGCTTTTGATTCCATTCTGATAGAACTACAAGGAGCTGGAGCTACTCAGGCTAGTGTACTATGGAGGAGTAGAGCATGAAATCCGCAAAGAGGTGTGGCCGTTCCTCCTGGGACATTACAAGTTTGGAATGACAAAAAAAGAAATGGATCGAGTAAGTGCAAGCACCATTTGTTGGGTCAGTGGCGTAACTGTTGAGGCAGGGTCCCAAAACTAGATGGGGCCCATTAAGAACCCATGAGCCTCCCACTCAGCACACATCTTGTTATCCCCACTGCAGGCATCCATAATTACACCCCTGTGTTTGCTAATTATTGCATGCATAAAGTAATTGGAATGTTGTATGCCACCCATTGGCATGTGAACAAATGTGAGGCATTGATTGAAAGGAAAACATAGAATCTATTGCATAGGTACTTTTTTAAAAAGTTTTAATGGAACATTTTCTGATAAATATTACATAGCAAAACAAGGTTAGAAATAGGAGGATAGAAGAGGAAAGACAGTGAAGGAGTGAGCCCAGTGGGCCATATTAAACCCAGTCACTCAGAATCCAGCTGGGTGAAGGTAGTGGATCAGGCCCTAGAGTGTTATGTTCTTACCGAGGGCCACAAATTTTACAGGGCAAAGTGGAAGTGGCAAAGAGGCTGTGAATCCCACAGTAACGGATATGTTGTAGAGTGACATGCAGAATATTGTAGGTACAGCTCATATGTATATATTGGATACTAGCTAAACTGTGCATTAATAAAATCTATTTCCTTCCAGGTCGATGAAGCCATCGCAGCCAGGTACCTAAAAGTCATGGCAGAATGGAAAGCCTGTGAGGTGATCGTGAAGCAGAGAGAGAAAGAGTCCCATTCAGCCATTTATGCCAAGCTTTCTTCAGGCAGTAGCATTGACAGCCATGTGCTGCGCCTGATTCATCGGGATTCTACCATCAGTAATGATGTGAGTGGCCTCCATTATCCAGCTCAGCTTAACAATGATCTCACGATTTATGCGACAAAATAAAATCTGCTGGCCGAGTCTGAAATATACTTAGGAACGTACAGAGTTTTGGCAGTTTCTGTTGCATGCTCATGGGCAAAAAACTGCAGTTTAGCTCCTCATTCAGATCATAAGTTCCAAGTTGGGTTGGTGTGCAATGAGCGATGCTGTTTATTAGATTGGAACAATAATTTTTTTTTTTTTGCTGCTTAAAAGGTTTAAGATTTGCTTCTGAAAAAAATGGGGCAAATTTCTAATTAACAGTTATAATTGGTATCCCCTGTTGTATATTCTAAGTAGGGATGCACCGAATCCAGGATTCGGTTCGGTATTTGGCTAGGATTCGGTCATTTTCAGCAGGATTCGGCTGAATCCTTGTGCCTAGCCGAATCCTTAAAATCATGTGACTCTTCGTCACAAAACAAAAACAAGTAAAAAAATCTTGTTTCGGATTTGGTTCGGTATTAGGCACAATCTTTCACAAAGCTTTGTGCCTAACTGAATCCGAATCCTTAAAATCGTGTGACTTGCATATGCAATTTAGGATTTGATCTGGTATTCGGCGGAATCTTTCACAAAGGATTTGTGGGGTTCAGCTGAATCCAAAATAGTGGATTCAGTGCATCCCTAATTCTATGGATTGGTACCTAAGACAGTTGGGTGCAGTGTGTAGAGCTCGTGCACCTCTATATCTCCCACAATATATCTGTGTTCATTCTGGGATCTGCACCTGTCAGACTACTCTGTACTTACATCATAAATACTTCCATTGATCTTTATGGGGAATTATACAACTACCATTAGAGCGTTAACATCTCCAAAGGGCAGGGATGAACTTTATTAATCATTATTTTTCTTTGCTACCTCCTTCTCTTTCTAGGCAACATTCTGTCTCAGCTAAACTCTGATAACTGATTAGCATTCTGCAGCATTTGCATGAAGATTGCTCATTTATCCTTGTTTCTTTTTCATACCATCTGTTTTATAACATAGAGGGTGATTATATAAAATATGTGCTGTTGCTTAGCAATGGCATTTATATCTTAATTAGTGCAGCGTTAAGCGAAAGGCCATCCCATCTGCAGAATCATTTATTTATCTGCTTTTCATCCGCTTTTTCACTGGCAGGGTTTGATTCACTGTTTAAGTTAAAGGCAGAGTATTCCCAGGTGCCTGGCAGAAGGTTCCACTCCACTAGCTGAGGCTGATTCATAGCCCATGGTGGCATTTCTCTAATTCTGCTAGAATAAAACAGCCTTTACATGGAGAGTTCTCCTGCACAAATCATATCATTTCCATATAGTGCACCCCAAATACTGTAACCCTAATTTGGCTTAAAAAGGCAAATACGGACTAGTGAAGTAGAGCATGGGCTACACTGGAACCATTCATCAGGATGGGCTTTCGCTAAGTGGAAAGTGCATGTGAGGCTGTTGTTGAAATACACCTGGATATTGCCAAAAATAGAAAATAATAGAAAAGAGGACGCCAGGGGTTCTTTGCAAAATCAATATCAATATAAAGCACCGCATGCTTAAGGATACTCCCAGCACATGCGGTAGATCAGTAAATGGCAGGCCCCAATGAAGCTTTTGAGAAATTGAAGAGATTCACGAAACGTGTTGGGATGGAAATTTCAAGAGTAAATTTTTAAGAGTAAGTGTGTATTATTTATTGCAATAAAAGTTTGACCACATTATTAAGCCTTCTTCCTGTTTTGCCCGAAACGGTTTCCCAGTCCATAGCGTTTGAACGTCGATGTTTGCACTTTAGCTAATCTTGTTCATGAGGTCCCTGGTCCCCCATTCATTTAGGGCCTAATACTTCTGGGGCCTTGTTGACTCCAGGCTCAATGGACATCCCCCCAGATCAACTACTGCAGGCCAAAGAGGAAGGACCTCCCCCTGCAAAGCTCTATATTACAGTGAGGCAGGAAATTGTCATCACTCATGAGGGCCAATGAACTGGGTATGCAAAATAAGCAGAAACGGTTTCAGGGGTTTTAAAACAGCAACAAGGAAATGAGGCTGGTAGTGAATGAAACCATAGGGGCCATGATCCTATAGGTCTCTACAATACAATGGAGTTCTACTGTTCTCTTTCTGTAGGTATAGTCAAACTTTGCCCATTGTTTGAATATAAAAGTGTTCTCTGCCGAACCCTTTCTCATGTTATTTGCACCAATGTTTTCACCCCTTATACATTGTGTATTTGTGTTGCAGGTTTTTATGTCTACGGAAGAAATAGATATTACAGACAGAGATCTGAAAGGACACAACGGCAAAACATCAAATCTCGCAGGTGCTCCCGTTGCATTGGCCGTGGATCCCCAGCAGTCAGTGGAATTTGACTCTCCAGATTCTGGTCTTCCTTCTTCTCGGAATTATTCTGTGACCTCAGGCATCCTTTCCAGCATTGATGATGGACAGAGCATCTGCTTTGAAGAAGAGGAGTCAAACACAGAATCTGATAGGACAGAAATGACCGTGTGCCCTACAAGGAAATCCAAAGCAGTCCTCAAAATGCAGGAATCAATAAGCGAAGAGCAGTTGAACTCACAGATAGACTATTTAAATGCCACCGAAGACATCTCTTCCTTGTGTCCCACGTCATATACAGTAAGTCTGTGTACCTCTAATGTAGACAGAGGAAAATCAAACCTACAGTGCACAAATAGTTTTATGAAAACTGCATTAATCGGCTGCAAAAAATGTATTTCATAATTTCTTATTATTGTTATTATTATTATAATCCTTCATTTATATAGTGCAGAAATATTTGGTAGCTTTTATATATTTTATACTAGGGATGCACCAAATCCACTTTTTTGGACTCGCCCTATCCCCGAATCCTTCGTGAAAGATTCAGCCGAATACCAAACTGAATCCGAACCAGAATATGCAAATCAGTAAGGGGGAGGGAAAAAGAGAGCCGCATACAACGTTTTTTAAAGAATTTTTTTAAATTTTGACTTCCTTGTTTTGTGATGAAAAGTCACATGATTTTAAGGATTCGGTCAGGCACAAGGATTCGGCTGAATCTGAATCCTGCTGAAAATGGCTGAATCCTGGCCGAATACCAAACCGAATCCTGGATTTGGTGCATCCCTATTTTATAAATTATGGCCATGAGTCCCTGCCCCAGTGAAGCTTACAATCTAAGGTCCCATTCACATGTAGACACACACAATGTCTATTTTATCAGGAACCAGTTAACTTTTCTGTATGTTTTTGGGTGTGGGCAGAAACTAAAGTAACAACAAGAAACCACCCCAGAAATGGAAAGAACATATAACTGCTGCAGGTTGTAATCCCACATAGAAGCCAATAATAAGAAAGGAAAATGGCTGCATATGATGATTGTCTCTGTAATAATAAGACCGTACCATGTACTGATCCCAACTAAGTTGTGCTACACTATTTAAACTGTGTTTGCTTCAGAAACTCTACAATAGTTTATATAAACAAGCTGCTGCGTAGCCATGGGGGCAGCCATCAAAGCTGAAAAGGGAGAAACAGCACAGGATACACAGCAGATAACAGATAAACTCTGTAGTATACAATGGGATTCTTCAGAACAAATCTGCAATCCATTGTGTATCCTGTGCTTCAATGGCTGCCCCCATGGCTACATAGAAGCTTGTTTATATCAACTATAGTTGTGTTTCTGAAGCAAATACTCCAGTTTTACCAGGATAGGGAAATAGTATATTATATTGTCATTTCTTTAAGACACTTTCAGCTTTTGGTGTTACTGTTCCTTTAATCCTTATTGAAGTATAATAGAGTTTAATGTTTAAAAGATTTTTTAACAGACTTAAGGTCCCTTATCCCTTATCCGGAAAACCCCAGGCCATGAGCATTCTGGATAACCTGTATATTCTCTTATGCAACAAAAAAGTAAGTTTTTACAATGTGGGTAAAGCCAGAGGGCAAAATGTCAAAAGTGACAGTTGTTAATTCAATTTAAGGGCTTTTGCCCATGTCCGTCCCATTCAATTGATCTGGATGTGCCTAACAGTGCCACTACTTGTGCTTCTTCAGCCTTTCTAAGTGGTTTTTGTGCTTTAAAGCACCAGTACTGGCGGAGCAAGGAGTTTTCCAAGTAAGTGAACTACAGTATAGGAGGCAGAGATTTCAGGTACTTTTTCACCAGCTGGAATATGATGGTGAAGAAATGGTTGTTTATGCAGTCAGTGGTATAATGAGTCTAGAGGTAATCTCACATGGGTGATCTTAGTATTTTGTAACTTTATGGGTTAGGGACAAAACACGCTTTCCCATGGAGCTACAAAATGCTCTAAATAGTATACCATTGCTCTTACTGATAAAAGCAGCCGTGAGACCCTCCTGTAGTACCTGGATGATGGTTTGGCTGCTTTACAAACTCTCTGTTACACATCATGTTGCAAAATACTACTTGAATGCTAACTGCAGTTATTTCTGCTTGACATTTCCCTTATCAGATAGAATTACTGGATACCATCGCCTTAAATTTGCATCGAATTGATAAAGATGTGCAGCGGTGTGATCGCAATTACTGGTATTTCACTGATGAAAACTTAGAAAAGCTCCGGAACATCATGTGCAGGTGGATTATTGAATTACTTATTTGGGGTTAACTGATCCATTCAATAGTTAATCAAAATGTAAAGTGGAAATGGAGATATCCCGGTGATTGTAAATTAGATGTTGTCCATAGAAAACGAGCGCGTTTCACAAAAGATGACAGGTCCCATACCTGTACCAGTATAGTATGTATTTAGCCAAGGAGTACATTTTGACTAGGAGCAATTGTGCCCAAGTTTGTGGACCTAATTATTAATCATTATTAAAGGTTAATTCACTGTTCTCTAATTCAAATTCTCTACTCCATGTAGTTACGTGTGGGAACACCTGGATGTAGGTTATGTGCAAGGAATGTGTGACTTGTTGGCTCCCCTGATGGTTGTTTTGGATAATGGTAAGAGAAGATACATTGAACGTCAACTGCTTTATTGCAAATGTTATTTTACATATTCATAATGTAACAGAGTTTTTAGAGCTGTACATCTGTAGAGGTAAATACAATACATACATATCAGAAGATTATCCTTTTCAGTTGGACAGACCTATCACCATAGAAAAGAACACTAGTTCTTTCCCTAAACATGGATTTTTGCTGGTTTGAATACTGAAAAACCTGAGGTTTATATATAAAAAAAAGAAATTTTTAGATTTTCACAATAATAGAGGTAATTTAGATTGTAAGCTCTTGTGAGCAAGCCCTCTGATCCTATTATTATTACGTAACCCTTGTTGATTAAATTTACAAGATGCAAAGTGCAAAAAAATGGGTGCCATATGCCAATATTTTTTGTACATCTTTGCCCTGCCCTTTTCTGAAATACCACAGGTGAAGCACAGAGACCTGTGTGTACCCCATGAATACATTGGTGCCAGAGTTCCCCCTGCGGTGGACAGCACAGAGTCACCAACACACAAATCCCCTAATTTACGTGTCATTAAGACACAAGAAAGTGCTAATTGGATTAAAAGAGCCATGTACTTAATGCCTGTCCTATAGCAATTTAACAAAAGAGTTTCAGAAGTTTCTGCAGAGTGTTAGCCTGCTCTGCATAAACCATTATACATAGACAGACAAAGTTTTCCAACAATATTTACGCCATGGTTTCTTATGGTGAAAGTCTCACTCAGCACAAATATATTTTTACCTCTTTCTGGGTGTCAAAAAATAGTAACTTGCTAATAAATCAGTGACACGTGAGCAAATTTACTTTATCAGTCTGAAGGATTCAGAGGGATTTCAAGCAGTATCATACGCTCAGATTCAGGGAGATTAGTCGCCCTGCGGCAAATCTCCCAACACTGCCTCCCAACGGCTAGAATGTAAATCGCTGGCAGGATGGCACTCGGTACGCTTTGTTTTCCGAAGTCGTCCAAAGTTTCCTCGTGAGGCAACTTCAGGCAACTTAAGAAAGAAAGTGCTCCAAGTGCCATCCCTCCGTCGATTTACATTCTAGCCAGCGGGAGGCAGTTCGGGGAGATTAGTCGCCCCGAAGAAGAGGAGATTTGTTGCCAGCGACTAATCTCCCTGAATTGCAGCGTGTCTCTGCCCTCATTAGCACTTCTAGTAAATTACAATTAATACAGTGCATATCAGTGAGGCTTGACAATTTAGAAAAGCTCAGTTTTTTTCATGCAGTAAGGGCACATACTCAGATTCAGGAAGATCAGTCGCCCGGCAAATTCGACAAATCTCCTCTTCTTTGGGGCGACTAATCTCCCCAAACTGCCTCCTGCCGTCTAGAATGTAAAACCATGGTGGGATGGCACTCGGAGCACATAGTTTTCTGAAGTTGCCTCACAAGGAAACTTCAGGCGACTTCGGAAAACAAATCGCTCCTTAGTGCCATCCCACCAGCGATTTTCATTCTAGCCAGCGGGAAGGCAGGGGAGGCAGTTTGTGGAGATTAGTCGCCCCGAAGAAGAGGAGATTTGTCTCCCCGAATTGCAGCGTGTGCCTTTGCCCTAACGAATCAGGACAATGCAAAAAAGTGCTTTGTAGATCTAAACTCTTCTTGGTTTTTTTATTAGTTGCTTTTGCCATTGCCACTCAAAAACATACCAGCATTTTGTAAGTCTGCCCCTAAGTTTTCTATGAAGAAAGACATAAGGATAACAAGTAGTATAGTGTGCACTGTATCAAGCTATGGATCTGCACATGAGATATTAGCCTATAAATCCTGTAAAAGAAAAAAAAACAGAAACACCACACTGTTCTAGTAACCTTTAAAACACCAACCTACCTCAGCTTCCTTTTTTAAAGTTTTTTATTTTTAGGTTTGATTCACTATTAATAGACATTAACAGTAAGATCTGAAAAACAATGGTTGTTTGTGTATAAGCAAAAACTCAGAACAACACACGGTTGTTGAATAGCTCTGAACTAAGCAACCATTAGTCAACTGGTTTTTACAGTATATGATGGGATAGAAATGAAAAGAGAGAGGAAGAGGGATGGGTGGGGCAACAGGCCGTGGACCAAGAAACAACACATAAACTCATATGAAAAATTTTGGGAACCCCTCTTAATTCTTTTGAGTTTTGTTTATTATTGGATCATACCCCCTCAGGGCCCCCCGGCAGCTAATGCACCACTGGATTCCGCACAGAAAATAGGGGGTGGGGGCCCGGCTGCAAGTCATGCGCCAGGGCCCACCCCCGTCTAGTTACGTTACTGGTTCCTGTATTTTTCTTGGCCTGCCAGACCTGGGTTTTACAGCAACTGTGTCTGTGGCCTTCCGTTTCCTGATTACATTCCTTACAGTTGAAACTGACAGTTTAAACCTCTGAGATTTATGTAGCTTTCCCACCATATACAGAACAATCTTTGTTTTCAGATCTTTTGAGAGTTGCTTTGAGGATCCCATGCTGTCCCTCTTCAGAGGAGAGTCAAACAGAAGCACAACTGGCAATTGGCCACCTTAAATACCTTTTCTCATGAGTGGACACACCTGCCTGTGAAGTTCAAGACTTAACGAGCTAATCCAACCAAGTTGGTGTTGCCAGTAATCAGTATTGAGCAGTTACATGCATTCAAATTAGCGAAATTTTTGCACAGCCAGTTTTTCACATTTGATTTAATTCCATATAACTGAATACTGTCACTAAAAATCACGTTCATAAAACACCCCAGTACTCAGATGTTCCTGGGAAATGAAAGACATACCACTGTTATCTTTTTTGTTGAAAGTCGAGTAAATTATTATGCAGACTGAGAGGGGTTCCCAAACTTTTTCATATGACTTTATGAGAGCACGTAGCATAAACCATATTAGGCATTGTCATGAGCTGTGGAAAATTCATAAAATCATCTGGGCAGCCTCTGCTCTTGTAGGTTTACCTCAGCATTTTTAAGTATATCTCTTAGGGCTCATTATTGTTAGACAGGAGGATCCATCCACACAAATGTACAGTACTGGTTTCCTTTACTTAAAGAAAAGGAATTACACCGAAATCCCTCTGTCAGTGAAATTCCAGATGTAAATAAGGAGTCTTTACTGTAAGCTTGATGGAAATGCATTAAGCCAGGAGTTCTCTCTGTGTTACTATTATTATTATATATTTATAAAGTACCAACATATTCTGCCTCGCAGTTAGATAGAAGGGTGTATATATCAAATATATAAACTACATACAAAAATACAACTGCTAACCAACAGAAAAATGAATAAATAATTGATTTATGTATTCTATAGATTTGCTGGCGTACAGCTGCTTCACTCAACTGATGAAACGAATGAGCCAGAACTTTCCAAATGGGGGTGCAATGGATACACACTTTGCAAACATGAGATCCTTAATCCAGGTAGGTTTTACCATCATTTGTGCGACGAGTGAGCACCATTGCCTTGGGTGCCTGTACCTTCTGGTTCCACTCTGCCCCTTCTATACATTTGTGAAAAAACCAACCATTTATTGTCTAATATTTGCTCAGGACCTCATACAGAAACATTGTTTTAATTCACCTTTCTATAGTTCCAGGTGAATTTGGGAAAATACAGACTCCAAATCAACAAAAAAACTATATTTATACAGTAGCTGATGGCTATTCCAGAGTGTGTGCCCCTTAAAACCCACCCTATCTGCTGCTTTGAACTCAACAAGAGCATAGGGATGTGGATTTCAAAGTTTGTGTCTGGTCCTTTTTGGGGTAACTTAGAGCAACGGTAGGGGGGCTTAGCCTTAAATCCAGTTAGGGTGAGAATGGGGACCATGGCCATTTGCTCCCCAAGATACACCTGAAAACCCATCTTGAAGGCCATTTAGGGCGAGCTTTGGGATGAATACATATTTGCTGTCCTAGATATTGTTGAAACTGTGACTTAATGGCTGATACACCAACATTTACTTACAGTATATCTGTACTCACTTCATGAGCTAAGGACCTGACCAAAGGTTTGACCTTGACCAATGACTGGACCTTCAAAGTGGGGCTTGAACAGAAAATGTTTGCCAACCAGTGGCACAGGCAGATTAGCCTTTTGGGTTAGAATTTTGTAAGTCAAGCTACTTTTTCCAGTACTCATTTTTTATTTTTATTCTACGTACATATTTTTATATTCGTCTAATATATCGTCTATATCCGTGAGTGATACAAATACAATATGCAGACTTGGAATGCCTTATAGTCCAACCAACCAAAACAAAACTTCTTTCAAATACCAAAAAAAAAACGACACGTCTCTAGGAGGTATGACCCATGGCCTAGGGTGACATACAAATGGGAAGCTAGCGGGATCCAACTGGATTCTGACAACTGGGAAGAAATTACAGGCAGTCTGTATCAACCCTTAGTAAGCACCAGAGATAAGCTCATACAATTTAAAACTATACATCAGACCTACCTCACACCACCAAAATTACATATCATGGGTAAACGTGATTCCCCAAGTTGCCAGAGATGCAAGACAGCTAGTTTCATGCACTTAATTCGGGACTGCCCCGAGGTGCAGACGTTTTGGCAACTGGTCACACACAGAAGTGACCCTACCACATGTCTGCTAGGCCTCCTGGATTCCTTGGTGCCCACAACAAATACTAGACACCTAATGAGACTGCTCATGTTTTATGCAGAAAAAACTATCGCACTACACTGGATGGGCCCATCGCCACCAACTATGCATATATGGATCATACTTGTTAATTCACAGCTAAAACGATATAAACTCACCTACCTGGCTAGAGGATGCCTGATAAAGTTCAAGGACATTTGGTCTCCTTGGTTGGACTCACCTGCAACATCAATGTAATGGCTCTTGCACTCTCTGACTTACTCTCTTTCTCCTTCCTTCCCATCTATACAAACTACTTACTTGTTGTAAAACAAGCAATTTAAAAAAAAATAAAAAGGCAAGCAATACCACAAGTTCATTGTATGCTTAATTATCATTTTCTTTTTGCAGATTTTGGACTCTGAGCTGTTTGAACTCATGCACCAGAATGGAGACTATACACATTTCTATTTCTGTTACCGCTGGTTCTTGCTTGATTTTAAACGAGGTAAATCCTTAGACACTCCATAACTAAGTATCTAAGAAGCCTTGTGACTCATAGCCCATTTGGGATGGCTTTCACTGTGCAGGAAAGTTGAGAGAAAGACAAATTGCTTCCTCTTCCATTTGCTGCTGAATCTGCTTGTGACATGTACATTTTAAGTGATGCCAGCTCTTTCCCATTGTATCCTTCTAGAATTGCTCTATGAAGATGTGTTTGCAGTGTGGGAGGCCATTTGGGCTGCTAGACTTATATCCTCAGAGCATTTTGTGCTCTTCATTGCTCTGGCTCTGGTGGAGGTCTATCGGGAGATTGTGCGTGACAATAATATGGACTTCACAGATATCATCAAGTTTTTTAATGGTAAGATTTCAAATATCTCATGCTGAAGATGTTTTTCGCCTGTCACAAGTGACAGCTGTTTGGGAAATTCAGATCTTCACGATCAGCGAGGCGTTTCTGTTTTGACTAAAAGCAGATAGTAAGTTGAATATGTGCACAGATCTAGGAAAGCATCTGCTGAATCATGGGTAAATATAAGCAAACATTCATCTACAAAAGAGATGCTTCCTATTCACATTTCTGTGTCTTATTTAAATCAATACATTGCTACTAGGGTTATTTGGACCCCAGCAACCAGATTATTCAACTTGCAAACTGGAGAGCTGCTGAATAATAAGCTAACTAATTAAAAAAACAGAAATAAAAAATGAAAGCCAATTGTAAATTATCTCAGAATTTCACTCTCTACATCACACTAAGGGGGTTATTTACTAAACTCCGAATGCAAAAATCACGAAAAATTTGTGATTTTTTTTTATATAAAATCGGACTTTTAAAAAATCATGATTTTTTCTAAATGTATTAAACCCTGAGGATGGAAAAGTCCGAATCTGAAAATCCGGCATCTCAGACCTGTCGCGGACATATAAGTCAACGGAAGAAGGCCCAATATTTTGATGTGCGCTGGGTTTCGTGCAATACCCCAAAGTGTTTGGAGTTGACAGGCTGAAATCAGAGGTTTCGGGTGAAAAATCGCGAAAATCGGATGAAAAGTCAGAAAAAATTGTTGAAATCTGATTTTTTTTTTTCCCGCAAAGCAAATTTTTGGGAAAATGTAATAATAAATAAGCGCAAAAAAACTGAGCAGAGTTTGAAGCAGAAAATATTGAGATCAATTTGGACTTTATGATGAACAACCCCTTTAACTCTCACAATTTAAGCATCGAAAAAGTGTATTCATGTCTCTCTCTCTAAATGTATGTATGTATGTGTATATATATATATATATATATATATATATATATATATATATACACATACATATACATACCATTCTGTGCCGGCACAGCTTCTGCGTAAAGTCAATAAATAAAAGTTATTTATTAAAGAAAAAAAACTGCTAACGTTTCAGGCTATAGAAAGGCTTGAGGGCTAGCCGAAACATTACCATTTTTTTTTTTACTTTAATAAATAACTTCTTTTTTCAAAAGTCCTGTGAGTGTGTGCCCTTGTTTGGACTTCATACTAATTGTTTGGCTATTTGCACCCAGGCACCCACATATATATATATATATATATATATATATATATATATATATATATATATATATATATATATAGAATTGCTGTGGTTTTGTCACATAATAAACATGATACCTGTATGTATGTATGTGTATATATATATATATATATATATATATATATATATATATATACACTGTATATATGTAAAGCAAAAAGGGGGCTCAAAATAGTAGAATTACAAAACATTAAATATTCGTAATAAACTTGTGACTATTTTTGTGTTCTAGAAATGGCAGAACATCACGATGCACAACTAATTCTGAGGATAGCCCGGGAGCTGGTTCACAAGGTTCAGACACTGATTGAAAATAAATGAAGCGCATCCTCATCAGTTATGGAGAACTGCAGGATGATCCAGAAGCAAGGCTGAATCAGGCAGCACCGGAACACATGATTTCTTGCACTGTAAATCCATAAAGACATTTTAGGAGAATTTCCACCCAATGGGCTAAATATTTTAAATTTGTAAAATAAGTTAATAAATAAAAAAAAAAAAAAATCCCCCTTAAGCAAACAGCACAAATCAGGGACCACTACCGCGTGTTCATGAGACACTCGTCTCATTTGAATTGAAGGTAATGTAAATAGATTCTATAGATACCTTCCACTGTTGGCCAAGGAATTTCTAAAATATTCTGGTGTCTGTTGAGTTTGGCTGAGGATCCCATGTTGTGTGTTGTCCTTTGCAAACCATATTACAGTTGAATGGCTGTGTTTGTGTTCAGCATGCAGAAATTTGTCTAGCAAATTCCACTGTGATGATAAATGAAGGGCTGAGCAGCAGATTTTCCACCTAGACAAGAAGAACCAAACCTGGACTCATCTGTGAAAAAATCTCTTCTCTCCTGATCCCTGAACACAATAGAAAAAGGCCAGATACTGTATATGGCCCAGGAGGCAACAGGCCAAACCCATTTGGTGCTGATCCTGTATTTCCTCCTACCAACATAAAGGAAATGTATGTGCCTGTGAGCAGAGATATTACCCAGTGGTTTCCAAAATAACTTAAGATGAAAAAACCCAGGGCCACTTACAGCTAAGCAAATAGAAGGAAGGCAAAAAACCTCCTGTTTCAGGGCAGTTCAGCAAAAGGAACTCTAAAGAGCGATCTGTGAACCCTGTGTTCATGAACTTGCTTTTTACTACAAGTCAGAGGTGTCAAGAAGGGGAGGAGGGTGTTTTGGGCAAGTTACCAATAGAAGACTTTCCATTGGAAAACTTTTATTTATATAGTAGTTGGCTTCTTTTTTTGGGAAGGTTAAGCCTACCTAAATCTTTATTATTCTCTGCCTCTGGTACCAAGCAAAGCAGCTGTGGGGGATTCCATGTGGTTTAAGTGGTTCCATGGTTTTCCAGCTATCGATGATTCTGGATATAGTTGGAGAGGCCAGGCTGTCACTATGAGGAGGTCAGGATCTCAGGAAACTCCATTTATGAGACATTGTCAGATCAGTGAAGTCTGTGGTGCTGCTCAGCTCACATTTCATGCTGCTATCTGAGAGTTTACACACCCTGTTGGAAATGAAAACTGCCATGTTATTTTGGTGCCAAATAAAAATAACCAACACACCATTCTGACAGGGAAATGCATGTACTTTCCTCAAGTATTATTATTGTAAATATTTTTAAGTAGTGTTTTACTTTGCCATCATGATTTGCCAGTCAGTGTGTCATTGGTTCTATCAAGTCTTCTCTGAAATTGCTGGAAGTATAATAATAAAAGTAAGTCATGCACCACAAATCTATTGGTGACAATAAGGCTTATTTATCACTAGGTGCAAAGTGCTTAAACAGACAGAAAGCAATGCCTCTTTCCCTGGGACGTGCACTTGCTCAGAGCAAACAGTATAGGGCAACCTTGTACCTGTGAGCTTGCTCTCTATGTCTTTAAAGGGGAAGTAAAGTCTAAAATAGAATAAGGCTAGAAATGCTGTATTTTGTATACTAAACATAAAAATGAACTTACTGCACCAAAATCCTAATCAAACAAATCATTTATGCTTTCAAAGTTGCCAACAGGGGGTCACCATCTTGTAACTTTGTTAAACATCTTTGCAAGACCAAGACTGTGCACATGCTCCGTGTGGTCATTGTCAAAAAACATTTATGACTTTTCTCATCAATGGTCCTATAAAGTAAGTTGGTCAATTTAACAATATAAATCATCTTGCAGTTGGTGTAACTACAATACAGCAGACCCTGTGGTCATGGGAGGGGGGAAGGTGGGCGCAGACCATGGGGTACCAGCCACCAAGTAGGCTTGATAGCATAAAGGGTGAGGGGTGCCCTTAGTAGCAATGTGTTGGACATTTTATTTATGCTACAGAATTGGTCATATTTATCCTTCGTGTTTAAGAATTAATTTTGAATTAATGGGAAAAAAAAAGATAGTGCCTTGTGTGTAAGAAATGAGGCTGAACCAGGGAGGATCACACATCTTTCTTGTGAAAATCACAGGCCAGATTTTGTTTCGGTGTCACCAGCAGCAACATTACAGTTGAAATGTCAGTGTGGAGATGGGAAACCTATGAAATCTTTAGAAAAAATACCAAATAAAGGAATTTACAGCTTCTTAAACAAACAATGTCAATTTATTCAACTGAACCTGCTACAGTCTATTTTGTAAATTTACGCATTAAAAAAATGATTTGCGTTTTCTTGGGGGTTTTTTTTTCACTTTTTAACATTCTTTTTTTTGTTGAATAGAAGAAAAATGAGTTAGTTTTCTTTTGTCTTGTATGCGCCAGTATCTGTGAGGGTGCAATGCCTAGGAAAAGAGAAACATCAACAATAGTACAACAATCAAAAAATTACAATAAAAAAAGTACAAAAATCAAGAAATCACGAATGAGAAGAGTCAAGGGATTAAAACCTATTGCTCAATAACTGATTTGTTGTGCTAGGGGTAAGGAAATATCAATGAGTTCATCAATCATTCAAATACAGGACCAGATTCATTAGAAATACATATCTCATGCTTTATTCACTCCATTGGAGTCTATGGGGAAATCTGTGATTGATGTAGAGATTTTTCTTAATCAGCATTGGACTGGGGGGTCCTGGGCCCACCATGGCTACCAACTCAGGGACCAAACACCCCCTGGGCCCCCCCAGCCTCACCCCCCTCTTTCCCGGGCCCCCCACCTCAGCTAAATTCACCCTCTATCCCCTCCTGCACTTCACTTTATCTTGTTGCAGCGACGATCAGGGCTAGGGTGACATAAGGGTGCAATGTTCATTAAATAGCAGATTGTGACAATTTTTCCACTTTCAATCCAGCATTCCACATTGTAAATGTCCCCTAGTGTTTATCCAATTGTTGTCTTATAGACTAAAGGTGGTCATACACGGGCAGATAAAGCTGCCGATATTGGTCGTTTAGACCAATTTGACAGCTTATCTGTCCGTGTATGGGGGCTTCTGACGAGACTTTCAAATCAATCTGGCCACGATATCGATTGGGAAGGTTTGATTTTAACCCAACCGACCCGTCTCAGCCCCTTGGTGTATCGTAATCCGATCGTTCAACCATACGGCCGAACATTTGGATTACCCCCGATATAGCCATGCTGTTAGTGGCATATCGGGGAAAGATCCGCTTTGTTTAGCAATGTTGCCAAACGAGCGGATCATAGAGTCTCTGGCCAGCTTTACACAGTGGTGGGAACCATATTCAGCACCCTGATTAGCCCTATCACAGAACTCAATTGTTCTATTCAAAATAATCACACTGCCATCTTTTGTATAAATGGATTAGGTCTGGAGTAAGGCTTATCACTCCCCACGACCATCCATGGCTCTACTTGCCACTCTATATGTGGCACTTCTCAGTGACCCTTTGTTAGATTATTCTGGCATGTACCCACCACTTAAGAGAGCACTTGGCGCTACTTATTCCTCCAACCTCCATCATGAATTTTGGTATATTTTTTTAAAATAATAAGACTAGAATAAGGGTAGTCTCCAATAAGTAAAGTTGTTACTCACCTTATTAAGGAAGTGGCCCAGGTGCACCGCCCTGAGCCCTCAGCATGGTGAGCTTACAAACCAAAAAATGCTATGGAGCAGGCACTCCGATAAAGCAATCTTCCACCAGATTGTTGAAGCAAAGTAAAAAAAGATTTATTGTGTCCACAGCCTTATGCATTTTGTGTTACAAACACTTAGGGGCCCATTTACTTAGCTTGAGTGAAGGAATGAATAAAAAAACCTTCAAATTTTGAATGTTTTTTTTGGTTACTTTGACCATCGAATGGGCTACTTCGACCTTCGACTACGAATCGAACGATTCGAACTAAAAATCTTTCGACCATTCGATAGTCGAAGTACTGTCTCTTTAAGAAAAAACTTCGACCCCCTAGTTCGCCACCTAAAAGCTACCGAAGTCAATCTTAGCCTATGGGGAAGGTCCCCATAGGCTTAGCTAGCTTTTTTAGGTCGAAGAAAAATCGTTCAATCGATGGATTAAAATCCTTCAAATCGAACGATTGGAAGGATTTAACCGTTCGATGGAACGATTTTTCGTTCGATCGAACGAATAGCGCTAATCTTTTGACTTCGATATTTGAAGTCGAAGGATTTAACGGCAACAGTCGAATATCGAGGGTTAATTAACCCTCGATATTAGACCTTAAGTAAATTTGCCCCTTATTGATAGGCTTAAGCCTACGGCTAAGGGGGTCATTTATCATAGTCTGATTTTATCTCTGCATTTTCTGCTACAAACTCCGATCAAATCTGCTCGGGGATAAATGTGATGAAATGAATGTATCACTTTTCCATTATCTATGGTCCTGTCCAAAGATTGTCCTATATTGGAGGGAAATCTTTGTTTTTTTGAATTATCATTTGAAGATACAGATTTAATTGTCTCCGTGCTTGTTTTTTTGCATCTGGATAATATGGTATGTTCTTCAGTTCCTAACACAAATTTTATTTCCCATGAAAATAAATTATTGATAGTTTTTTTTCTAGCTGCTTCCAAGAAAGCTTTATTTAATTCTTGGTTACAAAAAGAACCCCCCTCGTTAGCAGATGCTATTTCTTTTATGAACCAGCTTAGTTGGCAAGAAGCCTTATTATCCAAAACCAAAGGGAATAATTCCATAGACTCTTTTAAACTGATTTGGTCTCCTTATCTTGAAGCTTGTAATTCTAATTCAGGTAAACAAATAGGACGGTTTCTTCATTTGTAAGTTACGCGTTCAGACATGCCAGTCAACGATGGACATTTTTCTGTCTTTCAATATGTTTACTTCCACTGGCTTAGTTAATTTTTGTTATTTTCAGTTTATTGTTGTCAGTCTCTTAAAATTGTATTCCGTTTTCAATCTCACTATGCCATCATATTGAATACATGTCTTTCTTCATCTGCATAATATTTGCTGTCATAATGTTATTACTTGTTTAATATGAAAATCAAATAAAACATTTTCAAAATTAAAAAAAACAAAAAAAAAAATCTGTTCGGGTTTTTTACGCATATTTATTATTAAATTTTCCCAAAATTTCCTTTGCAGGAAAAAAATCTGATTTTCAAAACTTTTTCAGATTTTTTCACTTGATTTCTTATGCTTTTTGCCCGAAAACTTCGGGGGAATTGCACGAAACCCAGCGCACATCAAAAAATCATTGGAACCTCTCCCATTGACTTATATGCAACCTCGACAGTTCTAAGAGGCCAGATTTTCTGATTTGTACTTTTCCATCCTCGGGGTTTAATAAATTCTGAAAAATTCATGATTTTTTAAAAGTCTGATTTTATAAAAAAAAAAATCACAAATTTTTCAGGATTTTTGCATTCAGGGTTTAGTAAATAACCCCCTTAGTGTAACACTAAATGCATAAGGCTGTGGACACAATAGGCTTAAGCCTATGACTATGGGGGTGATTTATCAAGGTCCGAAATGATCTCAATATTGGCTGCTACAAACTCCGATCTAAGCTGCTCGGGTTTTTAACGCTTATTTATTATTACATGTTCCCAAAAATTTGCTTTGCGGTAAATACTCAGCTAATAATACTCAAAAACTCATTGGAACTTCTCCCATTGACTTATATGAAACCTCAACAGGTCTGAGAGGCCAGATTTTCTGATTTGGACTTTTCCATCCTCGGGGTTTAATAAATTCTGAAAAATTCATGATTTTTTAAAAGTCACAAATTTTTCGGTATTTTTGCATTCAGGGCTTAGTAAATAACCCCCTAAGTGTTTTTAACATGAAACCCATAAGGCTGTGGACACAAGAAATCTTTTTTACTTTGCTTCAACAACCTGGTGAAAGATTGCGTGGGGGACACCTGCACGCAGCAGAAAGAATATGTTCTTGAAAATAAACCCTTTTTAATTTTTTTAAATTATGAATATATTTGTTGAAATAAGATTTTTATGGAAATTCTATACATATAAATAGTGTTCCTGGAAATCATTTTGATTCTGGGGATTACAGAATTTTAGGCATCAAGATGAATTAAAAGTCTGGAATATTATTTGCAGTACTTTACCCCTCCTGTGTTAGCAGAAAGAAATACAATGAAGCCAATACTAAACTGCCTTTGCGTCTTGTGAAAGAGTCAAATACAGGCAAATATTATCCAAATACCCTGTGTGTAAATGCCCTGCCAGCACAGTGATATCGTTCACACTTAGGGGCAGATGAATTTTCGAGGTGAATTTTCGAATGGAAAAATTTTGAGCTATATTTTCTGTACTTCAACTAGGGAATAGTTAGAAATTCGACTTCGACCATTCTAGAACCTATTTTGAGTCAATTGGTGGACTTTGAAAAATCAAAGATTTTTTTGGGGAAAAACTGAACCAAATGCGCTATTCCTTCGATTCTTAGGCTTTGAATTTGACCAAATACGGACCTATTCGATCGAAAACTGGCCTATTCGACCGAAAAAAAATGTCAACATCATTTCAGTTGGTCTTTTTGAATCATGATTTCGAAATTTTTTCAATTTGAAATTCGACCCTTGATAAATATGCCCCTAAATCACATATAATGAATTAGAATCATAATGGATATGTGGAAGAGAGAGGCTCATTGGGTACATCTAATCTGCTTATTAATGACTAAGTTGTTTCCTTGGAATGGAGTGGGGTACATACATCTGATAACACTTCACTCCCACTTTGACTCTACATAAAGCTGGGCACATTGTCCTCTATATTTGTCCCAAGGTTGTGTTTGTCGATGTCTTTTCTTATTTCTGCTTGGAGATGTTACTCATTCTCAGCCATTGCCATGTACCGACCAGAAACAGTATATTTATCTTTTAATCTAAAAATTATCAATAAAAGATGTTTTTTTGTGAATAATTAATTTTTTGTTTGTATGTTTTTGTGAATAATGCATAGGTCGTAAGATTCAAATAGAAGAAAGGGATGGTGGTTAGCACAGCTTTTCCAAATGGCATGCGTCCAATTCCTTAATAGTTGCGCTGTGCTGCAACTGCTGCAAATGATCCAAGTATAGGAGATGGAAGAGGAACTCCAGCAGTATTACTGCAAACAACTTTTTATTCCAGGCAGTGTTTCTGGTACAATACCCTTTATTCACTTGATAAAGGGTATTGTACCCGAAACATGTTGTGTTTACCACTGCCTGGAATAAAAAGTTGTTTGCAGTAATACTGCTGGAGTTCCTCTTCCTTCTCCTATACTTAGGTCGTAAGATTGCCAGTGTTTTGGAAATTCAGGAACCAGAGATCACTTGAGACAAAAGATTATTTGACACGGTGGATTCTGAATTCACAAAGAGTCGTAACCCAGAAAAAAGAGGGTTTTTTTAATCAAATTGTAAAACAAGGTAGCAGACAAGGGAGAATAAAGATATTGATCCACAGCTCAGAAAAACAGCAAAGCACATGTTTCCTTCTTAAGGCCAGAATACTAGTGACCAAGGTTAGCTTGAAACTGAATCCATCCACGTCAGGGAGGCTCACAAGGGAATATGCATACACTGAATTTTATTCACATATATCTTTTCTCTAATGAGCAGCAGTTTAATCCAGATTTTCCCTTTTGCTCCAAAAGGGAGAATACAGGGGGAGACTGAAGGCTGTGGCAATTCATTGATGGCTGATGGAAGATCTGAGGGGCCTAAGGGTTGATGAAGAAGAGAACTAAGGGAGCATGAAGAAGTGGATTGAGGGAGGATGAGGGGGATGAAGGGGTATAGAGGTAGGAGAGGGTTGTGGGCAGATTTTGCTAGATTAAGGGAGGATGCGGCTGGGATACATCATGGAGGAAGAGGGAGCTGAGGTTGAAGGAGGCGGTGGTGATTCATGGAGTGCTAAATGAATATTGGGTTAGATAGAGAAGAGAACTAGGAGAGAATGAGGTAGCGGGTTAAGGGAGGATGAAAAGAGATCTGAGAATGGATTGTGGTGGATTGAATGAGGATCGGGGCTGAGGGAATATCTTGCTGGGTTAAGGGAAGGTGGGGCTGGGTCACATTGTAGAGGGGGAGAGAGAGCTGAGGTGGATAATGGAGGACTGTGGGCAGATTGGGGAGGGCTCTAGAAGGATGAATGAGAAAGATGAGGGCAGATTGCAAAGGGCATGGGGAGACTAATGGAGAGACTGAGGGCATGTTACCAGGCTGTGATGGATGCACACTCACATGAAATGCTTTTATTTAACACAATGAACAACAGGTAGTTATTTGGTCTAACATCTCTCTGACAGTACAGAAGTGGACATCTCACAACTTGCGAGTGTGCTTTGAGTTGAGTGCCTCTTGGCCCAAATTAAGTCACTTGGGATTAGGGCTTCAAAACGGCAACACACTGTCATGAAAATGGTTGCCATACTATGGCACCATACCAAATGGTTGACAAATGGCACCATACTGTACCATTTATGCTGAGGGACAAAATGTAGCAAGAAATACTTGTGCCAAATAAATAGAATGCGTGGGAACTCTCTCTGCCATGAAATGTAGGTGTCGCAGTGTGTCAGGGAATGCTTAGGGCCACAGTATATCATTAAATGGGCCACTGTGTCCGTCTTAAAATTATAGTACACCTTGTGCATCCAATGCTGCCATTTCAACCAGGGGAAAAGGGGGTGTTTTTTTAAACAGTTGTGGTATTATGTGGGTGTGGCAACATTTACATTTTCTCTATCCTTTTTATGGTTTTTAAGTGTTGCATCTTCTTCCAGTGACAGCAAGAAGGTTTAGGCCTGGTCTACTGTTGAGAGAGGAAGTGTTAACCATTAAAGTGTTGTCAGGGTCCTCTAGTTTTTAAAAGAAGAATCCAACACATGTTCTGTCTATTTGGTCCCAACTTACTGGAGGAGGAGGTGGTGTGCTAATGGACCTGAGGGTGAAGTAGGCCTCAGTAGATGAAGTTAGTGCTAGAATGTCCAGTAATAACTTGCTGCATGAGTGAAAGGCAGGATCAAGGTAGTTAGTAGAGCCAATCAGGGGGGGGGCAGGGGGAGAGTTGTACTGAGCCCAGAGGGTAAGGGGGGGGGGGCATTGCTGCAATTACTTGATTAGCCGAATCCCCTGCTTTCAGAGAGCTGCCGACTTCAGGGGAGGGTGGGAGCACAGGTGGAGGCATCTTCGGTCCATTTCCTTTCCTTATTGTTTACAGAGTTTAAGTCCTGGTTGAGTTGCTCAGGGATTGGATAGCTGAGGTTTTAACGTCCCCTCTAGCTCATCCAATCGCTATGCAGCTTTACCGGGACTTAAAGTTCTGTGACCAATAAGGGAAGAAAATGCTGTCGCTGGAAGTAGGTGCAGCCACCTGTGCTCCGCCCCTTTCCAGAGCTGGAAGCTCACTGACAGCTGCGGTCGTGTGGGCGCAGCCCAGAAAAAATTTTGTCGTATGGGGCCCTGTGATTTTTGATGGCAGCCATAAGTAGAGCAGCCAGGGGCTCCAACGAGGAGAGCTAGAAAAGTTAGTATCCTGAACTGTAACCTGGCAGTATAAGAATTCAAGCAGGAATAGGGGAATCCAATTTAGTGTGGTTAACCCTTTCTCCCCGAGTACAGCAGGAGCCCATCTGAGAGTTGCAGCATGTGCTGTACTGGGAATTGCAACTGGCCAAGGCCAAGCTGGGTAAGAAAATAAAGGTACCACAGAGTAGACCATCCACACATTATTTTTACAACTACAAAGAAGTCTTAAGTGGCAAAACATTGCACTCATCACCCGCATGCCATATAGCACCCAAATTAGCTCAGTGTGTCTGTAGAGGTGGTTTGTGACGGCTGCAAATTGTTTTCAGTAAATCAGAAATTAAATTCCTGGTGTTGGTAAAACTGCAACTACAGGAACTGGTAGTTTTTTTTTGTAATAAAGGAGAGGTTCACTCTTTCCAGCTTTCAAATATTTACAAATATTTTTTAAGGCTACAGACGTATTGTTATTGCTACTTTGTACTACTCATCTATCTATTCAGGTCCTCTCCTATTCATATTCCAGTCTCTTATTCAAATCAGTACATGGTTGCTAGGGTACAATAAACCCTAGAAACCCGATTGTGGAAATCACAGACAAGGGACCAGCTGAACAAAAAGCTAAATAACTCAAAAACCACAAATAATAAAAATTTAAAACCATTTGCGAATTGTGTTGCTGTCTATATCATACTAAAAGTTAATTTAAAGGTGAACACCCCTTCATAAACATTTAGACCATTCTATACATGTTTTAAGCACATTTTTATTAGCTTGTAGCAATTCCAGACAAATCAGTATATTCTGGTATAATGAAGTGATACAGCAGCAACAATGTACTTGAGCTGTACATCTCATATATTTGTCATACAGCAAAGGTTTTTTTATTCAGTTTAAGTAACCTGAGTATTTTAGCAAATGCCCTTGCTGAAAGTAAAAACCAGAGAAAAACAAATTGAGAAGGGGCTAAGGAAAACATATCCTAAAAAAGAATTTAAAAAAGATTGATCTTGTCAGATTTGGACCCAGTGATGGGACTACTATCTAACTGTCAGGCGTCCTTGGTGAGGCTGAAGGGTTCAGCAGGTGCTGGTGCTTATCATTGCCATGGGGCCTTGGATATCTGCATCAGCACCCACAGTATCCTACTCCACTTCAGGACCCCACACAGCAGAGACAGTGCTAAGAAGACTGGAAGTGTAGATCAGGGAAAGAAACAAATCCAGAAAATAACAAAGGGCAGGCAATGGTGGAAATGACATGGCGTTGGTACTGTGGCACCAAAGTGTACTCACGCACACATTCTCTCTGGCGTTCCCAAAAATCAGATTGTGGGAAAAAGAAATCTGCAAACTGTCATTGTGTGGGCTTGAGTGCACACTCAGCTGATTTTGGTCAAGTAATGCATTCATTTGTATTCTAAATCTGTATGTACCTGCACTCAAGCCAACATAATCGTCCCAGGTACAGACAAAAGAGGAGGCAAAATGTTAATTGTATTAATGGTTTAAGGGCATGTAAAGGAAAAAAAATAATTTTTTACTTTTTTTTAATGAAAAAGAAACCTATCTCTAATATACTTTAATTAAAAAAATGTGTACTGTTTTTATAAGAATCCTGACTGTATGCAGTGAAATTCTCTCTTCATTTACTGCTGTGAATAGGAATTGTCAGATGGTCCCTAACTGCTCTGCAATCATATTTATGAACAGCAAGGGGAGCCCCCGCCTTACTTCCCAGCCATGCAAAACTCAAGCAGCTTTATTTGTTTCCCTATAGAGCAGTCGGCGACTGTGTAGAGATTTATATTGGATTTTATTTTTGCCTTTACATCCCCTTTACTGTTTCCAACTCCAGCTGCAGGGACAAAGATAATGGAGCCAGATTTAAACAGATAAAGTGGGATTTGGAGGATTATTTTGCTGCACTCACTGGATCTGCAGAGTTGGAGAAAGTTAGTATTAAACAATACAAAAACTATAAAATCCACATTAGATTACATGACAACACAGGGCCCAGTGCAGTCTCCATATTATGATTATTAATCAGTCTTGCTGTATCGGCTTCTGGCAGATATTATTTGACTTGTGCTGTTTAAATCATTTATGACGATCCCTACGCAGCCCAGACGACACTGAGCATGTTCACAGTCTTAGTCTTGCAAAGATGTTTAACAATGTTACAAGATTGTGACCCGCTGTAGCCAATTTTGAAAGCATAAATTATTTGTTTGATTAGGCTTGTGGTGCAGTAAGTTCATGTTTAGTATACAAAATACAGCATTTCTAGCCTTATTCTGTTTTAGACTTTATTTCCCCTTTAAGTTACAGCTGGTTTGGCCACTAGAGGGCAGCAATATATAAGGTTGTTTAGTGAAGAAATAAAGTTGGTTGAGACCAAAGGATAATAAAAGACAGTGTCTGACAGTGTGATGTCAGGGGCAGAAGTCTGTGTTAGAGAGAGGATAGGAGGAAAATAAGTGCTGCAAGTACCTGTGAGGGACAGCTCGCTTTTATAAGGTGCCTGTATGGGACTGACCTGGAGGGTGATGCTCAAAAGGCAGCACTTCAGTTGCCAGGAGCAGAAAGAGGTATCCTGGATGAGATTGTGTAGAAGTTGTAGTAGCTACAGACCTTCACATCAGATTCTTCACACGAGTACAGAGAGAAGGAGAGAGGCTCCCCCAGTTTGCAGTGGCATTACGGGAACTCTGGAACAAGCTAATTAAGGTGGATGGCCAGGGACTAGCCGTAGCGACCGAGCCTGACAGTCTTCTTCATAACCAGTTTATGGCAGGTCTGCCTGAGGCAAGATTGAGACCTACAAGGAGGGGCAGCCAGAGGGACATTATATGATATAGTCTACCCGCAACCAGCTGCCTGCAAGGTTGACAAATGAACTGTAAAGTAATGTATAATGGATGATGGTTAGTGGTGTTGTTTCTTCCACAACAAGGCATTTTACTGAGTGGACTGGCTGGCCAATCAGAAACGGATGCCTAATTGCTAATGTGCTAAGAGTTCATTTAAAAAGGTTAATAATGTGTTTTGGTTAACATGAAAATGCTCACAGTAACTAAGTATGTGCTGGAGGTGCCTGGAGTAGGCTCAGTGAGAATCTGTATGGTTGGTGGTAAGGGTGAACAATACCAGGGGAAAAAGTATTTCAGAAAATGGATAAAATGTTGTATTTCCCAAATATTTAGGAAGAGTTAGTAGGAGGCATAACTTGATTTCGTTTTACAGAAACCATTGTGCGATGGCAGGTGAGGGTGATGAAGATATTGTGAAATGATGTGATGTATTATATAAAGGGAAATTGAGAAATGTGTTAGAGACATGTGAAAGTGTGGTGTGCAAGTGATGGTGATTGGCAGACACAAGGACATATCTGGTTTCCTAAGGGGAGGAATGTAAGGAGGTGAAATGTTAATTGTCTGGCTAGTTTAGCCACTAGATGGCAGCAATATATAAGGTTATTTAGTAAAGAAATAAAATTGGTTGAGACAAAAAGGATAAAGGAAATAGGAAGTGGAAGTAGGTTGGCCAGTCTGACAGTGTGATGGTCAGGGACAGAAGTCTGTGTCAGGGAGAGGATAAGAGGAAAATAACTGTTGCAATTATCTTGTTGAAAAGCAATAGGCTGAACTGGTTCACTGGAAAGTCTTCCATCATTCTCACTGAATTTTACATGAGTAGAGGCTGAATTTTCGGGCTGTGTTTTTTAGCAGGCCGATTTCAGCTCCTTCTGGCATTAGCCTAATGGTATTACCAAAGCTACAAGAAATTCCACATAATCATTCCTGCTAGAGTCAACTGCAGAGAGAAACAGCTGGACTCCAATAAAATGCTCAGAATGAAACATGCATGAGACTGACAGAATGAGATGCATGAGGAAAGAAGAAGAGCTAAAGAAGAGAAAGAACACACATAAAGCGGCTCCCAGAGGTTAGACTTATAAGATTCCTGCAAAACAGAAACTGGAACAATAAACCTTTCACAAATGCAAATGCTGATGTAAATTCAACATACTGCCTGCATTTATTTCATAGTGAATTAGATGTACCCAGAAAAACAAATATTGTCTGCAGACAAAACAACAAACTTGCATTGAGCTAGATTCCATAGGGGGGTCGTTCATGGCCCAAGTGCAAGAGCATTTTGGGGTACCAGATCCAACACAAGCCTTTTGAATGGAGTGCTGCCAGGCAAAGGTTAAAGTGTCCATCGAAGCAGCTCACACGGAAAAACAAAAAGTGGGTAAAAAATTAACTTGCTATTTTTTGCACTTGCTGTGTTTAAATGAGCCCTTATGTCTTTGCCAGGGAAAGAGTTAACCATTACATGCCGAGGATTTTTGTTAGTAGAACAGTCTATAGAAAAGTTCTAAAAACATCAATGAAAATTGACCTATAAACAGTAATACAAATATAGAACACTTCATTTAATTCCACAGGTTTGTCTTTGCTCCATCGTCTGTCTCTGCTTCTTTATATGGTATGAACTTGTGAGCAAGGTTCTCTGTAACCCGTTTGTTCAATATATGGAAATGAATGATGCCTTGGTGGTGATTGTGTAACTATAGAAGAGGAAAAAAGAAAGATTACAAGAGACAAACACTAGAGGGAGTACCGAGCACACAGGAAAAGATGATTGAGGAACAACTTATGAATGAATAAAGGAGATTCACAAACATGGAAATGAGAGACACAGAAAAGGTGGAAGACCTGAGTGTCCCCAAATCCTCTTACATCTTCACTGAAATGCATTGGGATGGACATTGGCACAAGTCTGCCTGTGCAATGTTTAACCCCCACATATATTATTATTATTATTATTATATAAACTATTTATCTGTTATGTAAGGCACAAAGGCAAACAGCCCTAATGAGAGTGCAGTGCACTGGGTAGTTCATATATTTTCCTGTAAACACTATAAGACACAAACATATTTTGCTAAGACAAAGCACTCCCTCCTGCACATGGGTGTCCTCTCTGCATTTAACCACAGATAAAAGTTCTGGCATGAGGTGCAGAGCTCAGTGTTGGACAGTAGTAAGTACAGGGCCCCATTGCAGCCTATAACATCTCAATGACACACAAGTTAGAGGACACGTAGGGACAGGAGTTGGGGGGAGGGGTGTCTACGTGCCTCACCCATACCATCCGTCATTCATGGGGGGTCGCTGTTCTCTGAAATAAAGTGTAGAGACCTAACACAATGCCATAAATTATTACCCCTAATGTGTTTTCATCTATAGTGTCCTCTATTGGGTCCCTTCGCTACGAGGTGCCTAGGGCATATATTATTTCTACCCTACCCTAAAGCTCACCTACTCCAAAGAGTGTTTTTTTAGAAATATCCCTAGAGCTAAGTTGTGACTGTGTAGTAACCAGCAGCAATACTCGCTAAGTACTACAAACAATAGACTGTAGAAATGGCGAAGTTCATCCAACTCTCCGCATCTCCTCTTGGTTAAACCTCAAGCGAGAACCTGGCAACTTCTTTCTGACTTTAGCGATACATACACACTCGCCTGACTCTTGGATGAGCACATTAAAGTGGTGGTTCAACTTTACGTTAAACTAGCATATTATAGAATGGACAAATCTAAGCAACTTTTCAATGGGTCTTCAGTGTTTATTTTTATTGTTTTTTTTAGTTAATTTGTTTTTTTTCTTCTGACTCTTTGCAGCTTTCAAATGGGGGTCGCAGACCCAATGTAAAAACAAATGCCCTGTAAGGCTACAAATATTGTTATTGCTACTTTTTATCACTGGTCTTTCTATTCGGGCTCTCTCCTGTTCATAGCCCAGTCTCTTATTTAAATCAATGCATGATTGCTAAGGTATATGGACCCTAGCAACCAGATGAAATTGCAAACTGGAGAGCTGCTGAAAAAATAGCTAAATGACTCAAAAATAAAAAATATATATCCCTCTCTACTTCATACTAAAAGTTAATTTTAAAGTAAACAACCCATTTAGAAGGAATTCCCTAGAGCAGTGTGCTTAAAGGGCACGTAAAGGCAAAAAAATAAAATCCCATTTTTACTTTCTTTAATGAAAAAGAAACCTATCTATATATCATATATACTTTAATTAAAAAATGTGTACCATTTTTATAAGAAACCTGACTGTATGCAGTGAAATTCTACCTTCATTTACTGCTGTGGATAGGAATTGTCAGACGGTCCCTAACTGCTGAGCAGGGAAACAATCATACTTATGAACAGCAGGGGGAGCCCCCACCTTACTTACCAGCCATGCAGAACTCAAGCAGATTTGTTTATGACGATCCCTAAGCAGCCCAGACCACACTGAGCATGTGCACAGTCTTAGTCTTGCAAAGATGTTTATCAAAGTTACAAGATGGTGACTCCCTGTAGCCAGTTTTGAAAGCATAAATTATTTGTTTGATTAGGCTTGTGGTGCAGTAAGTTCATGTTTATATTTAGTATACAAAATACAGCATTTCTAGCCGTTTTCTATTGTAGACTTTACATTCCCCTTTAACAGGGCAGTACCATGTCTGTGCAGAAGGCAGACGTCACACACACTTACATAACTAGCATGGCGGAGCTTGGCAGTCACATACTTATGATACTAATAGAAAAACAGTTTCTTTTATTAGGATGTCACCTATTCTGAAAAAGAATAATTATGTTTCTTGCTCATGTAGGACAAGTGCTCATTTGTTCTGCATTCACCTTACAGAAAACCTGTCAGACCTTCCAGAGATATAGTAAGACATTTTTTAAAAAAAATAAGCCCCTCGGGACAGTCAGCGTATCCACTTCCATTAAAACCCTGCGAAGGCTGAGACTCTGCCAAATGCCAGTTCCAGGAAGGCTGGATTGCAGTTATCCGGCAGACTGCTGAGCAAGAGAACTGCAGTGCAGTTACCTGAAATGACCGTTGTCAATGGCAACCGATGCTCCTGTGTAAGATTCCGCTCCCTTTTCCGCGCCAACTTGTTTATGCAGACAGACTTTTTTTGGGGGGGAGGGGGGAGGATCTTTACAGAGAATGAAATATATTTATCATTGTGTTTCTGAAATGCTTGCTGGGTTTTGTGCAGTTTGAAAGCACTGGCTGCTGTGCGGATGGGAACTAAACCCTGTGTATGAAATCCCAGCAGAGTCACAGATGCTGCACTTGTTATAGCTTTTGGGTGACAAGTTATCATACCCATTACAGGTATGGGATCCATTATATGGAAACCTGGTTTCCAGAAGTTTCCAGAAGCTAGCGAAAATTCGTCAGCAATCCCATCAGCAGGGACATCGCCAGTACAGGCATAAAGTACATCGCTAATGCTGTTGTGCTCCCTTTCACCAGGCAAATTTCTGCTCAGGTGAACAATTTACTAAATTAACTAAAGTGCGAATTTTAGAGAACGTTATCCCTTTCGCCAGAGTTTCCTTCTCCAGCTTAGACAAGGCGAAGCTACATCTGCCTCAATCTTATGTCAGTGACATTATATCCTGTATGCGAAATCATAAAAATGAAGAAAAAAAAAAGCTGGCATTTTTTCATATTTTAAAGTGGAATTCTCTTTAAAAATTGTAACTGTTAAAGATATTTGTTTTAAAATGTTTTTAACCATTTGAGGGGCATGCCTCATATGTTTTAGGGTGGGCTCATGTCTAGGGCATTAGAGGATCTCTTTTGTCTTAATTTTGGACATTTTTAATAAGTGGCCACTTCACTAATAGACGTATATATGACCTTATTGTACCCACCTTATTCAAATTGACCTAAGCATGTGTTAATGAGGTTTCGCTAGGTAGAAGTGTCCACTAGCGAAAGTCTGTTAAGAAATGCTCGCTTGGATGAATTTACGCATTTTAGGGAATTAGCGTATGCAGATTAACATCTGACGAAGTGGCGTGAAGTGTGGCGGACCCTTCGCAGGCAAAATTTGCACTTTAGTGAATCTGCCCCTTCAAGTTTTAAAAAATGATTTCCTTTTTCTCTGTAATAATAAAACAGAACCTTGTACAGGTATAGGATCCCTTATCCGGAAACCCGATATCCAGAAAGCTGCAAATTACGGAATGGCTGTCTCTCTTAGACTCCATTTTATCCAAATAATCCAAATTTTTAAAAATGATTTCCATTTTCTCTGTAATAATAAAACAGTAGCTTGTACTTGATCCCAACTAAGATATAATTAATCCTTACTGGAAGCGAAACCAGCCTATTGGGTTAATTTAATGTTTAAATTAATTTCTAGTAGACTTAAGGCACTAAGACCCAAATTACGGAAAGATCCGTTATCCGGAAAACCCCAGGTCCCGAGCATTCTGATTAACAGGTCCCATACCTGTACTTGATCTGAAGATATAATTCATCTTTATTGGAGGCAAAACAATCCTATTGGGATTAATTCATGTTAAAATTACTTAAGGTATGGAGATCCAAATTACAGAAAGATTCCAAACAGGAACATTTTGGATAACAGGTCCCATATCTGTACTACTTTAGCTTGATGAAACAGACACATACACATTGATATTTTACTTTATGAAAAATCATATATAGCTCATGCCACATGTTATTGCCTTTATGAATAAAAGATAAAAATGACTTTTCAGTTATAACTAGTGCTATTTCTAACTGACCTTAAGGGCACGTTCAGATTCGGGGAGGTTAGTCGCCTGGAGACAAATCTCCTCTTGACTGATGACTAATCTCCCCGAACTGCCTCCCGCCGGCTACAATGTAAATCGCCGACAGGATGGCACTCGGAGCGATTCGTTTTCCAAAGTCACCCGAAGTTTCCTCGCAGGCAACTTCGGAAAATGAAGTGCACCGATTGCCATCCCGCCAGTGAATTACATTCTAGCCAGTGGGAAGCAGTTCAGGGAGATTAGTCGCCCTGAAAAAGAGAAGATTTGTCGCTGGGTGACTAATCTCCCAGAATCTGAGCTTGTTTCTCTGCCCTAAAAAGAAGTCCCATTAGGGCAGAGGGAAATGCTCAGAATCGGGGAGATTAGTCGCCCGGAGATAAATCACCTCTTCTTCGGGGCGACTAATCTCCCTGAACTGCCTCCCACCGTCTAGAATCTAAATTGCCAGCGGGGTGGCACTCGGAGAGCTTTGTTTTCTGAAGTCGCCCGAAGTTTCCTCGTGAGGCAACTTCGGACGACGTCGGAAAATGAAGCGCACCGATTGCCATCCCGCCATCGGTTTACATTCTAGCAGGCGGGAGGCAGTTCGGGGAGATTAGTCGCCCCCACGAAGAAGAGGAGATTTGTCGCTGGGCGACTAATCTCCACGATTCTGAACGTGTGTCTCTGCCTATTATGAGATAGGCAACAGCAATTTAAAGCTGTACAGACATGGTCAGATTAGGTCAGTCAGTCTGCTGGGCGTGTTTAGCAATACAGACATGGAAACAACTGTTCTTCTAGCAGAAAAATGTTCCGTGTGACTCTCTCTTTAAGCCGGAACCTTGCAGAACAGTGGAGGCAAATGGTCTCCACGTAGAACTCTTACACACACCTTCACAAAATATATTAGGCACCAGGACAGTGGTTTAACAATAGAGGAAGCAGATCCTACAGGTGGGCCAGTAGGATTTGCTACTCTGCACCATGCCCTATAGAAGTTTTTTTTTCCTGGGGGGGAGGATATTTATGGTAGATCATAAAATCACATCACAGTATTTTCACACGGTAAATACCCAAGCCATGAGTTTTCTGCCCCAGTGTACAAGGAGGTCTCAGTGCTGCCTCCACCCACTACACAGGGTTCTAACTACTTGGGTCCCTACGGCTGCCCCAAACTACAGCCTTCTCAGTAAATCACATAACTGTTCTCATCCACTCACATGAACTATCTCATACTCCTAGTTTACACTCCTAGTTAGTATTCTCAGTTTACTACAAGGCCTTTGTTTTTCCAGCATAACTTAGGGTCTTTACTCCATGTCAGTTCCTCCAGCAGCATCCCCTACCACTGTCACCTACAAATCCTGGATACCAGGTTGTAGTTGTGACTGAGTAACAAAGTAGAAAGGTAAGTATTAAAGATCTAGTTTGACACTTGATTTACTTTTTGGTCACTAAGGTTACTGAAAGGAACAACCAGCAAGGTAATTAGAATTCTACAATGGAAAGAAGCAAAATGAGACTGTGTCCAAGCCAACATTCTCCAGTTCTCTAATGAACACAACAAAAACATTCTATATGCAGGTTCAGGGGTGAAGGATGTTTGTCTGCACAAGTCCAAGTTTATTCTGTGCTTTAAAACTTTCCACTGCACTGAAGGACAATTAGAATGGATAATTTCCAGTGAAACTCCATTATATTCATACTCATGCGAAGAAGAGTTTTGTCTAGCTTCTGTAAATGCCACCTTCAAGCTTTGTTTTACTGCCAGCTTTAACTCATAGCTCTTGAAAGTTTGTCATGTTTGGTAAAATCATGCATCATTCCAGGAGCTAAATAAAGGCATCAATAGAGAGCTCTGTTGTTTAAAGGGCATGTAAAGTCTAAAATAGAATAATGCTAGAGATGCTGTGTTTTGTATACTAAACATAAACATAAACTTACTGCACCACAAGCCTAATCAAACAAATGGTTTATGCTTACAAAGGTGGCCACAGGGGGTCATCATCTTGTAACTTTGTTAAACATCTTTGCAAGAAAAAGACTGTGCACATGCTCTGTGTGGTCTGGGATGCTGCTTAGGGACTGTCATAAATTATCAAAAAATCACAAAGTCACATAATCTCAAAATAATCTTCCAAATAGAATCCCAGTTTATGTTTATAAGGGGATGTAAAGACAAAATAAAATCCAATACAAATCTCTACACAGTGCTGGCTGCTCTACAGGGAAACAGACAAAGCTGCTTGAGTTCTGCATGGCTGGGAAGTAAAGTAAAACAGCTCAAGGACATACACACATGCCTTAGTTTTATGATTCTAAATAAGTGTTCTTCTCATACTAGAGACAGACTACAGAAGTATATCTGAGAAAGGAAAAATCAGGCCTGACCTTAGGCAAATTTAACCTATTTGACCTCTTAGTCATCTCCAACTTTGAAAAATAACTAACCCTAGTTAAGAATTTGGAAAGGGGCAGAGAGCAATAATCTGGCAGTATCATTGGCATTAGTTGTCTCTTGCCTTGATGGATCCAAATCCTCTTAACATCACACATAAGGTCAAAGGGCAGAATGCTCCACCAACAGTGTCCAAAACGGGTTCAATAATTGCTGGGAAGGATGATGGCACCATTCAGAAATTGTTGGGTCCCATACGACCCAATTTTCTGGGCCCTTCCCTCTCCAGAGTTCATCCACCCCACTGATGGCTAGGGCCCCCTGTATAAGTAAAAAAAAACATTGATGGACCCCCTTACAATTTGAAAAAAAACATTGATGACCTGGGCCCCTTACACATTCAAAAAAACACTGGTGGCTAGAGACCCCCCCCCCCACCAAGTTAAAAATACACCAGGGCCCACTACACATTCACAAAAACATTGGTGGCTAGGGAATACCTACAATTAATTGTTGGTCAGGTGGTTAAAAAAAAAAACATTGGTGTTCAGTGGAACTTACCTTTAAATTTTAGCAGGTGGCCTTCATCCTCCTCGGCAAGCGGACTTCTTCGTTCTTTTCTGTCATAGCTTCTTCATTCTTTTCCATCGCAGCTTCTTTGTTCTTTTCCATTGTGGCTTCTTCGTTCTTCTCCGGAGCGGCCTTTTTTGTTCTTTTCCAGAGCTTCTTCTGCAACATGGCCAGGGACCCCTCAGAACTTGAATCCGTTGGGCCCGGGACGACAGTCATCACTGTGCCCTACTGGTGGTGGCCCTGGAAGCACCCATTACAGTAACGAGAATAAAAAGAAACATGCTACAATCTAGTATGTGGAGACACTCAAACAGCCAAATACATCATTTTCAAAAATGTTTATGTATATAAAAATTGTATTTGTACTATTATCATCCACACCAATGTTTACAATAAAATTAAACAAGCAGTAATATATTGATAGTACTTTGACTCATTTTCCCTTTTAACACACACTTCCTGTGCTCTGGTTGCAGTGAGAAGCAATTTTTGCACCTAGACAAGCTGCACCAACAGATAGTAATATTCTTCGAGTATTGGCTATATCAGAGCTGTCAACCCTTTCCATGTAGTGGGCCAGATAGTTGGCAAACTACGTTTGTGGTCATATTATATCAAATTAATGATGTCATATACAGCAGTCTATGGAGCCCACAGGCAGAAAGAGGACCACATAAATACCTTAGAGAGACACATCTGGCCCAGGGACAACCCTGGCCGATTATAGCTGTTGAGAATAAAATAAATGTACTTGCTGTTACCCACAAGTAAGAAGCATGTACCGGTGTTAATAGCATTTGAATGTTCTCAGAATTGTGCACATCTATGCACTTACACATGCAGTTAGACGTGCGCTGCCCCTGATAAAATGCTGATGGGACGACAACTCAACTTGCCTCATAGCACAAATGTCATTGCCCTTTTCTAGATGTCATTTCTATAATATACAAAACATACAGTAGAACCCCCATTTAACATTTAGGGAAACAGAAGAAAATGCTGTAAAGTTTGTGAAAATGTACAATAATGGAAAATGTATAAAGCATTAAATATTGGTGGGATCAGAGAAGAACAGTATAAATGTAGCAAAGCTGAGGTTTCACTGTATAATAATGCATGTTTTATGCGTGCATTAAGGCCTTTGGACACCTTAATTAAGATATAATTTACCATAAAATCTAATCTATTTTAATATTGCACTTGTAAGAGCCATCAGGTTGCCATAAGCAATGTCCTCAAAAAAGCAATGAAAGCATCTGAAAAACCTTGAAACTATGTTATGAATACAATGCATTATATGAAACAAAAATGGTGTGATTCAGGTTCACTCTATCTATCTACTGTATCTATATTAGGTGGAGCCTGTAAATAGCACTTAAAACACAATAATCTCCTGATGACTGGTCCTAATTAGGAGAGAAAATAGAGCCATAATGTGGAGAAGTTCTTATTTTTCATGATTTAACTTTAACTACTGAGCTTTGATACAAATAGGGCATTCTGCACAAAACAGACTAGAGATTTATTTGGCAGTAATATTACAGGAGATCTTTTGTTAGTTCACTACTGGGAAGTGAGACCTAGCAATAGCTTAAGTGCCCGTATTTCTTTAAAAGCCACTAAATTGAATGTGCAAAGCACATGACACAAGAGACAGCCAAAGAGGAGAAAAGGATTTAAAAATAGACATATGTAAACTACTAAGAGTCTGATTTCAAAGAAGATCAAACAAACAATCACCTACTAGTGTGCAGAATATATTATAGCATTGGTTATCTCAAGCTGTTTTGCAAGTCTGGAAAAGTACTTGTAGTTAGGGAAAATGTGAAAAGCTGGGATAAGATGAATATGTTCCAATGTTATTTTAAGGAAAAGAGATGAGATATAGAGGTGTTTTTCCTGGTGGCAGGCCTACCTTTGTAGAAATGTCTGGGGGATCACTGGGAAGGAGTTAGCAGGGTGCCCCTCCTAGACCTAAACCACAATTAATTTAGTTGTTTGCACTTTAGCAGTAATAGCAGACAAGTTTTCTAAAGAGTGGATCTTATTAAATGATGGAGAAATGATTAGGTGGGATTTGGAGACATGTGCTACCTAATAATATACAGTACTTTATGTCCAAATGTAAAATGTCAGATGGTGACTAATCAGAAGGTTTTCAGTAGCAATAGTTTTCAGTATATTTTGGAAGAATTTTGTACAACATTTAGGGGGCGATTCACTAACTTCGAGTGAAGGATTCGAAGGTAAAAAACGTTGAATTTCAAAGGTTTTTTTGGGCTACTTCGACCATCGAATGGGCTACTTCGACCTTCGACGTTCGAAAACCAAACTATTCGAAGTAAAAATCTTTCGACTATTCGACCATTCGATAGTCGAAGTACTGTCTCTTTAAAAAAAACTTCGACCCCCTAGTTCACCATCTGAAAGGTACCGAAGTCAATGTTAGCCTATGGGGAAGGTCCCCATAGGCTTGGCTAACTTTTTTTGATCAAAGGATATTCCTTCGATCGTTGAATTAAAATCCTTCGAATCGAAGGATTTTATCGTTCGATCGAAGGAATTATCCTTCGATCGTTAGATCGAACTATCTGCGCTAAAACCTTTGACTTCGATATTCGAAGTCGAAGGATTTTAATTCCAAGTCGAATATCGAGGGTTAATTAACCCTCGATATTCGACCCATAGTGAATCGGCCCCTTACTGTATATTCTATATGCTCTAAGGGCACTTTGTTCTTTATATAGGTAGGTGAGTCTACGCCTGGCGAAGTGCTGCAAAATTTACGGAGTTTAGTGAATTTGCCCCAATGAATCAAAGTATTCTGTGGACTTTTTTCTAAAGTCTACTGTTAAACACCAGTGTACTTCAAGGCACCCATAAAATATTCATTGAAAATACTGTATGTGCATCTTTTTTGTCCATCTTGTCACTGCTTGATCTTGGCTCCCACCAGAGCATGGTCAATCTCTATTTCCATAACCTCTATAAATTCAGGTAATTCAATCTCTGCAGTGTCTTGCCATTGAATTAATGTAATAGGTATTTAATTTTTTAACGATATACACAAATGTCCAAATCTATGGAGTCCTGCGCTAAACGCCTTAAAGCCTTTGTTTTGAAGTTGTAAATCGAGTGCCTTCTGCCTTTCTTTCTCTTGCTCTTGAATAAAACTGGCTAGTGCCTTAACCTGAAGCTGTGCATGGAAGACAGATTGACTAGTAACAACTGCTTGAGGTTTGACAACAGGAGCTAAAACAATTGCTGAATCTGAACCTTGAGACCATTGTGAAGAAGCTATGTTTTCTCTAGGAAGTTACTTGCTCCTTGCGTATCAGAAGTTACTTTGTAATTTGCTGAGTTGCTTAGCGGTTCTGAAATGTGGCATAATTTCTTACATCTACACAGAGCACTCATCTGTTTTATCCACAGTCCCTAATAACTGTGAACTGATTGAAACTCTTATGCTTCAGATCAAATACAAATTTGGATCAATACAGCAAAATCAATGATGGTCCAAGGCATTCTGTTTGGATGCCATTTAAGGTTTTAATGCAGCTACATAATTTCTGTTATCTATAAAGGTACAACCCCATCTGGTTTTCTAAATAGAAATAGTTTATTAGTATGTTTTCGCAACCTAGCTTTTTTTCTCAACTATAAACAACTCAACATGCTGTTTGTCAGCACTATACTGAAAATTGCTAGGAAGCAGAGGCCCAGACTGTGAGGTCTGGTTCCTCTATAACTAATTAAAAAAAATTTCCTCTCTTACCTGCGGCAAGGAAGGGGGGGCTGAAGTTGGACGGGAGTGGGTGGAGACAGGGAGTGGGCGGGAAGATGGGGATCGGAGTAGGCCGGCCCCTCTGAAGATTCTTTTGGGGGGGGCCCGGTGCACTATAGTTACGCCACTGATTGCTACCATATATTGGAACCAGCCTAGTAAAGTAGGTGAAATCTGTCAGCATCATGCGGCATGAGTGTGTTAGTTGCAGCTGCAAATAAACTATTAGATTTACAAATTCACAGATTAATCATTAATAAATCATTAATTAAACAAAAGAAAAAAAAATAACGATTATTTATGACAGATTATAGCCTACTGGATTGTTGATCATTTTTGATAGTTCCTCTTTGAAGAGCTACTATAAAGTACATGTTGCTGCAGAATTGTGCATAGTAGTGTGGATTATATGCACTGCCATTGTTTTATGGTATCTCTGAGAACAAACTATATGAAAATTCAGGGAATTGTGTCTGCTATGGAGTAATTAAAATATGAACCATAAAGGGACCACATCCTCTCCTGCCATATCAACTTGTTCTGCCAGGAGGATTGGGGACAGAAAGGATAAAATAGGTCAGCACTAAGAAGTCGAGGAGATAAAAGACTAGAGAGGTATATTTATACTGCTCTGTGGGTGCTTTATTTCAGATGGTTGAGGTTTTTATTCTATATCCCTACCCCATTTTTTTTACCTCTGTGGTAATCATTGACCTATTTTTCCACTTTCTGTATCCATCATCAAAATATGGTCAGGTCTTCAGCAACAGGAATCAATACCCCCTGAGTTGGCCTTACTGCTAGGGGATCATAAAATTTTGATTTTGCCGAATCCAAAATAGCAGTCCTTCTTGAATGTAGCCTGAAGAAAATGGCACTGAAGACCTAGCACAGAAAGGCAGCTCAAGTATCCCAAAAAAGTTCCACCCGGGCGGGAAACAGGCGTTTTAGTAGCTGTTGCAGTGAATGAGGGAGAAAAGTCCCAGCTGCCTGCCCCAGGGTTGATCTCTGGGATTGCCAAGGTGGGGGTGAAAGCAGCCTGTCTGTGATGTAATGAGGGGTCATGTTGAAAAATATGACTGTTGGCTGCATCCTTTTCTGAAAGGCCATCTCAGTGAAACTCTTTTTGGCTGTCCTTTGTTTTACAGGGGTTGGCCTTCTATACTACCCAGGTATCTGCACCTAGTACCTTGCTAGAAGCTTGAACTTACTAGATGCTAGAACTTTGGGGGGTCCCCATATAGCATCCCCACCCTGCTGCCCTTTTCAGGGCTTGCCTAGCATCAGTCCACGCTTGACCTTGGTAAATTGCTTACTGTGGAAAGTGTTCTATACAAAGCTTGAAAAAAAATATTTGGGTAGCAAATTAGCAAAGGCAGATTTGGCGCTTTACCAAACCCTAAATATCAGTTATTCGTTAATGTAGCCTGACGTCCACTTGCTTGTCTTGCTGGGTGACCTATGATTTGTAACTCAGTTTCTGGCACTGTGAGGCCAATATTGTCCTCTAAAATGCATTTTATAATCTTCTGATTTTGTAATGCCATGCACACACAGCTGCTGGAGTGCCAAATATGGGGTGTGATTGGTTTTTGGTAGCCCCTATGTGGACTGGCAGCCTACTACTAGCTTTGTTTGGCAGTACACTTTTTATTTCTTATGCAAAAAATGCCTTCAAGCCAAGAATTCCAAAATAAGCACCTGCTTTGAGGGCACTGGGAACAAAATCCAGTAAGGTGGTGAGCAAGTTATTGCTCATGAGACGCTGGTTGGGGACCACTATGCGTAAAGCATAGAAAACCCTTTCACTTAAAGGACCAGTAATACGAAAAACGTTTAAAAAAAAATTTGTTTGTACTTAACTTAGAAAAAACCACCAAGACACTTAACTTCGCAAAGTCTTTATTAAGAAATAACTTACCGATTCTCTGCTTGCACTTGCATGCAGCAATTCATTCAGGCAGGTTGCAAAAGGCAAACATGGATTGCGTGTTAAATCCTGCCTTCCTAGTCTTAAAAACACATTGGGGCAAATTTACTAAAGCGTAAAGTGGCTAACCCTAGCGCAAATTCGCCAGTGTGACGTCATTTTGTTACTTCGCTGATTTACTAACGGATGTTGGCTTAAATTCGCTAGCGAAGTGGACCTAATCTAGCGCTACTTAGCACCCTTACGCCAGGCGAAGTTGCGCTATGGCGAAGGGACATAACTACGCTAATTCACTAACTTGTGCATTTTACTGAACGTCACCTCTTGCGCCAGACTTTACTTCGCCAGGTCAGACCAGGAGAAGTTCAATACAATTGAGTTTGTCCAAAAATAGTTGAAATTTTTTCTGTCCCAAAAAACACTGGCGTCTTTTACTTTTTTAAGGGTGATAGTATGAAAAATAGCGTAAACTTTTTGGGGGGTACCCTCCTTCCCCCCCTACATTTCCTAACATATGGCAACTCAACAATACAGTTGGCACATGTGTAGGGCAATAGAACACCTTTATTTTATTTTCTAAAGGTTTCCTGGGCTTGTGTAGTGTAATGTAGTTGCTGCACCATATACGTCCATTATATTTTAACTTCGCGCCGTATGCAAATTAGCCATGCTAGCGTAATTTCGCTTTGACGAAGTAACGGTAGCGCAACTTCATTACCAAATTATGGAATCGAGAAAACCCCAGGTCCAGAGCATTCTGGATAACAGGTGCCATACCTGTACCAACAAAATGTGAACAAAATGCAAAGCAGCTGCAGACGCAGTAGTTTAGAGATGACCTCGATGATCCAGGGCTTAAGTCCTTTGTCAGGAGGAGAAAAGACTTTAAAACTTCAGGGTATTCTCTACATTACCAACGTGTCTGCTTTGCATACCTTTATTTATTTATAAATATCGATTTTTGCCATAGCAATTTTCTTTATTGTGGGTCTATATTATGGATGTGCATTGGATTTTGAACAAATATTTTGTTCCTCAGAACTGAATCTGATTTATAGGATGACCATTACCCGCACGGCCACTCCTGCCATGAGGTAAGGTGAGAACTTTGAGTCAGGCGGCATGGAGGGGACAGTTACCAGGAGCGGTAAAAAAAACCTCCACTGGTAAAGAGCCGAATTTCTGTTTTTTAATACGAAAATTTGACTCTGCTAGTGCAGCAAGCACAATAGCGCTCACTGGACTAGTGATGTGGCCCCCCTCCGACGCTAAAAGTGGAAAGTTTGGAGCATGGGGGGGGGGGCGCAGCCTCTGAAACACTGCTGATTACCCATAGACTGCATTTTAATTAAGTAATTCTAATTTTAAAAAAAATAGATTTCCTTTACAATGGTATGACACAGAAATCATAAAAGAACACCCACTTCTCATGGAAACATCTCACAGCGTCAACAGATTGTTGGCTACTCACCTGCACTGAAAATCCAGCTCTCTGTAAAGTCTCTTCTGACAGAATTGGACAGATTTCCTTTTTCTCTGTAATAATGAAACAGTACCTTGTACTTGATCCCACCTAAGATATAATTTATCCTTACTGGAAGCAAAACCAACTTGATGGGTTTATTTTCGTTAAAACCACATAAGGACACTGTCGGACTGTCCCGGTGGGCCCAGGTGCCTCTTGCTTCTAACCATTTGGCCTATTTCATGGTCATTCCCTATTTCTTAGGCTTAATAATGGAAGAATAGAGTATAGTAAGTAGACTAGGAGAATAAAGAGGTTAAGTGAGGAGAGGAGAAATAATAGTTTGGAAAGTGGGCCCATGGTCTATATTCTGGTGGGCCCCTGGTATCCCAATCCGACACTGAATAAGGATAATTGTGCATGGAGAGAGCACGGCACTGGTAAAGAGCCGAATTTCTGTTTTTTAATACGAAAATTTGACTCTGCTAGTGCAGCAAGCACAATAGCGCTCACTGGACTAGTGTTGTGGCCCCCCTCCGACGCTAGGGGGCCGATTCACTTAGGGTCGAATTTCGAAGTTAAAAATACTTCGAAATTCGACCCTCGAATTGAAATCCTTCGACTTCGAATATCGAAGTCGAAGGATTTAGCGCAAATCCTGCGATCGAACGATTGAAGGATTTTTCGTTCGATCGAACGATTAAATCCTTCGAATCGAACGATTCGAAGGATTTTAATCCAACGATCGAACGAAAATCCTTCGATCAAAAAATCACAGGCAAGCCTATGGGGACCTTCCCCATAGGCTAACATTGACTTCGGTAGCTTTTAGCTGCCGAAGTAGGGGGTCGAAGTTTTTTTTAAAGGGCAAGTACTTCGACTATCGAATGGTCGAATAGTCGAACGATTTTTACTTCGAATCGTTCGATTCGAAGTCGAAGGTCGTAGTCGAAGGTCGAAGTAGCCCATTCGATGGTCGAAGTACCCAAAAAATACTTCGAAATTCGAAGTATTTTTCATTCGAACCCTTCACTCGAGCTGAGTGAATCGGCCCCTAAAAGTGGAAAGTTTGGAGCATGGGGGGGGGCGCAGCCTCTGAAACACTGCTGATTACCCATAGACTGCATTTTAATTAAGTAATTCTAATTTTAAAAAAAATAGATTTCCTTTACAATGGTATGACACAGAAATCCTAAAAGAACACCCACTTCTCATGGAAACATCTCACAGCATCAACAGATTGTTGGCTACTCACCTGCACTGAAAATCCAGCTCTCTGTAAAGTCTCTTCTGATAGAATTGGACAGATTTCCTTTTTCTCTGTAATAATGAAACAGTACCTTGTACTTGATCCCACCTAAGATATAATTTATCCTTACTGGAAGCAAAACCAACTTGATGGGTTTATTTTCGTTAAAACCACATAAGGACACTGTCGGACTGTCCCGGTGGGCCCAGGTGCCTCTTGCTTCTAACCATTTGGCCTATTTCATGGTCATTCCCTATTTCTTAGGCTTAATAATGGAAGAATAGAGTATAGTAAGTAGACTAGGAGAATAAAGAGGTTAAGTGAGGAGAGGAGAAATAATAGTTTGGAAAGTGGGCCCATGGTCTATATTCTGGTGGGCCCCTGGTATCCCAATCCGACACTGAATAAGGATAATTGTGCATGGAGAGAGCACAGCTTTCCTGTCCAGTCATTGTCCAGTTATCCTCATGTGATTTTAACACATTTTGAATTAGGTTTGCAGCAAGTTTGATCTGCTTTCGAGATTGTCGGCAGAGGATCCAGTGTGCGTATTTGAAGCTTCAGAAATTTTTCCCCAGGAGCCAGAAGGGGAGTATTGTAATTCCGGCTGCTATGGCGACCTCTGATTTTTGCCATGCAACGTTTACCTTTGTTTTGTGAATTAAATGTTTTTTAATAGACTACGGTATGAAGATCCAAATTACAGAAACATCCTTTATTCATTCTGATTCTGGAGAACAGGTCCCATACTTGTACCAACCTTCAATTCCTTTACAAAGTATTTGCTCTGTACTAGTAGCAGCAACACCACTGAATATGTTAAGGATGTTTTCCTTTAAAATAAGAGGGAAGGTAACAGTAAGGAAATGTTAAACTGCCTGTCTCAATCGTCCCTCGAATGAATCTATGTATATGATTTATTACACAATAAAGCAATTCTTTTAGTCCTTTAAATAGGCACCAAGGAATACAATAGAATATTAAAGAAGTGAATAAATCACCTTATAAGTAATACAATTTCTCCTAGCCTTTAAAGGGGTGTTTCACCTTTAAGTTAATTTTTAATATGTTATAGAATGACTATTTCTAAGCCGCTTTTTTCATTATTTATTCTTTATAGTTTTATAAATTTGCATTCTCTCCTATTTATATTCTAGCCCCTTCTTTAAATCCATACATGGTTGCTAGGGTAATTTGGACAATGGTTGCTGAAATTGCAGACTGGAGAGCTGTTGAATAAAAATCTTAAAAAACACATAAAAAAATGAAAACCAATTACAAACATTCTCTAGATCATACTAAAAGTTAACCTAAAGGTGAATAACCCCTTTAAAGAGTCAATAACAAGTACTATGATCTTAATGTTAAATCTATTTAAATGTCTCTGTTGATGCAGAACTATTTTTTTTGTCAGCAAAATTCCTATATGAAATTCTGTAGTCATTTGGCACATTTATCTTCCTGTGTAAGATCTAAAACCATTGTATTTAACAGAGCGTGTCTATACGCGTGTTCCTTTTTGCCATCATCAGTCTGAATGGCTGCCCCCATGGCTACACAGCAGCCTATACATTATATTAGAGCTTCTGAGCCAAACATATAATTTTTACCAATGCAGGGTACACGCTATGCAACAGTACATTCTACTTAAATGCATATAAAACCCTTTCACTTTTTTGCTGTTACTGGCCTTTTAACGGATTTGTATCAACCATACACCTCAGTCAGTTGCAATAATTCTCTCATTAATTGCAAGGTGCACTTGGCAAAAAGGCTCTATCTGTCAAAATGTTGTGCTTATATTTATATGGTGATCCATTATATTACACAAAGGCATGTGTGACCTGCCCTCAAAACAGTTTAGTTTACTATTATTGGAGGATATCACTGAAAATTTAAATTTTAGCCTCTAAAAGTATAAGACTAATGACTTTAGGTTCAGTACAAAATACATTTATTTTTCTTTGCTAAAATAGCTAATTTTAAGTTCCTAAACGTGTAAGTCGAAACCTTCTGCTTCATCCACCATGTCACCACTTTGCCAGACTCACTTTTTAGAATAAAGTAATGTCACGGCGGGTGGAGAAAAAAATGCTGAAAACTTTCTTATGTTTCAAGAAGAACCAAATGCAGAGTGTCCTTTACTTTGTGCTTGCCATATTTACAACCACTTCATTGTTTTTGATATAAGGAGGCTGGGAATGCAATACATCATTGTGTGACTGCCCTACTGAATATGCGCTTTGTAAAGCTGGCCGTAGATGCAAAGTTAATGTCAATTTTAAGAACCATGTGTGGACCGTCCTTACATTTTTCGTCCCATTGTGATCGGTCTTTTAGTCGATCGGACAGGTTAAAATATTTATATCGGCTAAAAAGAACATCTCTGCATGTGACTTTCGTGCAATTGTTGTCACAGTCAGAACATCATCTGATTTGTTCTTTTACTACTTCATTTATTCTGAATGATTAGGGACAGGTAGGAAGATTGCGGAATACAATCGTTCATCGGATACAAAGGTGAAATCTGCACGTCTGTGACCAGCTTGAGCGTGCCTGAAAAATGATAAACAGTGTTTAATGGCCTATTAGCAGTTTCTCTCATCCGGACAATGTTCCTTTTGCAATTTAAATGTTTCATCTACATAAAGTAATGAACCGATTTAGGATGTCAGCTTTCAGTTTAAAGAGGGTGAGATTAAGGGGGTTATTTATGAAAAATTTTTCTATTCTAATTTAGGAAAGTCCAACCAAGCCACAATTTGACCTTATTTATTATTAAAAAGCTCGATTTAATTGGATCGGGGAAAAAGTCCACAAAAATCGAGCAAGAATCATGATTTTTTCATGGTTTTTTTTTTCCCAATTGTACAATTTTTTCGGCCTCCCCCCAAAAAATTTTTTGTCCCAAAAAGACAGAGATAGTCAGATTTTCGGCTAATTCCAGCGCAGACCACAGAAACTTCCTTTAAATTAATATAATACTCCAATTGACTTTTGTACATCGGCAGGTCTGGGATGCCGGATTTTCAGATTGACTTTTTCCATCCTCGGAGTATAATACATCTATAAAAATTATAGGGTTTTTTTCACTAAAAATTTGGATTTTATAGTAAAAAAAACCCCTCAAATTTTCATGATTTTGGCATTCGGGCTTTAATAAATAACACCCTCAATTGAAGTTCTGATTAAACAACAAATTCGAAAAGAAGCTCCTCTCGCACTCCCTGGCCTACGTGTTGGTTGCCCAGTGCACAGTGACAAAGGGGTCGGCACCCTCCAACTGCAAGTAGGTAAGAAATCACTGGCACTCAAAGGGCAGGTGCATGAAGGGACAGTCCCTTGCGTTTTATTAGCAGAAAATGCGACGTTTCGGTGTCAGGCCCTTGATAAAAACGTCGCATTTTCTGCTAATAAAACGCAAGGGACTGTCCCTTCATGCACCTGCTCGTTGAGTGCCAGTGATTTCTTACCTGATTAAACAACAAGCCATTTAGCTGGCAAATTACACAAGTGGCTTTGCATGAAATGTGCAAACTAAAAGTGTCAGCGACAGGCCCACTTTGAATCTCACTTTAATAATTCAATTCTAACCAGCTGTTAATAATGGACTTCAGACAGAAACGGATGATAAAACATGACAATAAGAAATGGCAGAAAACAAACAAAAAAAGTCAAAATAAATGGAAAGCTTGTTAAATAAATAAAGTGTTCATTATTTTTTTTTTTTAAAGTAAGCACAATAATCTTTTTGTACAGACAATGGAAACTGAATTGTTGGTAAATTCATAGCAGTGATTACCCTGGCGCCCACCATTTTATTGACAGTAATGTTTCTCTATATCATTAGAACAAAATCACAGTGATTGTATTCTGTTACAATGATGCACAGGAATGTTTAACAAAATATATTTATACCTATAAATAAATAGCCTATATTTTTACATACATATGTATATACACATATATGTAAATGGATAATATCTAGTTATGGTTTTTCAATGAAAAAATTAACTAAATGTTTTCTGGGTTTTTTTTTTTGGAGTTAAATGTAAAAAATCAGAAGCTAAGAAGTGACTCGATGATTTACACACAAGTGGAACTGAAATATGGGTTGCATTATTTGATACTAGTTTAAACACCAGTAAAGTGGATGTTGACACAGAAAGGATGCACACATTAACCCACGGATTCATTCCGAATGGATGCAAGCTCTGGTAATTAGCTATATGAATGGTGGACACTCCAAAAGCAAAGACAAAAATTAGAGTTTCAAAGCAATGACATTTTCTAGCTGAAGCGCAGTTTGTGGAGGGAAAATGCAACATTGTTTGCAGTGGCGTAACTACCGGGGGAGCAGGGGGTGCAATTGGGCCAGGGCCCGCACCCCCTCAGAGCCCCCCGGCAGCTTGCGCGCCACTGGATTCATGCAGAAAATAGTGTACGGGGGGGGCGGCTGCACGTCCTGTGCCAGGGCCCGCCCCCCTCTAGTTACGTTACTGATTGTTTGGGTAAAAACCTTGCTGCCATTACCAATGCCAAGCCCCTGCTATCATGCATACAGCAACTTGTGTCCTGATAAACGAAGTGTCTGCGGACAGATAACTTGTCTGGCCCAATGCAAACACAGGGAAACCATAATGGAGAAAAGGGCTGAAAATTGTGATGACTTTACTGGAACTAATTGTGTGTCTGTGTCCTTCCCCTTTTGGCTTAAGTATAACATTTGTTTAGACAGCAGGGAACAGTTGGGTCAAACAGACAAGTCGGATCTTGGCCTGTGGAAAAACGTGGGACAAAAATCCACTCCTCCGCTGCTGCCCTTCTGCCTGTACCCGGAAACATTACCTCTGCTCTGGTGCAGGAAAATAAGGTGGATTTTGGTGGCGAAATGCAAAATCTCATGTTTTGGCAGCTAAATTCCCCAAATCTACCTGCAACCGAGTGTCAGTGTTCCCAGGTGCATGCACATCAGCAGAAGACTTGATTCTTGATCTGTGTTTCTCCACAGGCCAAGATCCAACTCGTGTGTCCTTAGCCTTGGGCTCTTATGTAGATTCTACTACTCAACTTGGTCACAATTCGCCACAAAACTAACCAAAAAAACAAAACCTCATACAGGAAAAAGCTAGTCTAGTCAGTAAGCGAGATCTTAAAGGATCAGTAACATCAATTTTTTGATTCGTTAGTATATAATAGAAAAAAAAACCCACAAAGACAAATGAAACTTTTGAAATCGTTAAGTCTTTATTAAGAAATAACTTACCAAAACTCTGCTTGCGCTTCTCTTCAGAAAATGCGTCAGGGCGACGATCCATTGTGCGTCGCTCAATTTCTCCTCCCTGGCTATCTCCTATAAGGAAGACAGGGAGGAGAAATCGATCGCCAACCGATGGATCGCCCTTTGTGATGGATCGCCCTTTTATTTCTTAATAAAGACTTCAAAGTTTCATTTGTCATTGTTTTGTTTTTTTCATTGTATACTAACGAATTTTAAAAAAGATTTTTTTTTATAAATGAACATAGAATTATGCAGATGAATGAATCACTAATCCACTTAATACTGTTTAATCTTCAAGGGTCTGAGCAGGCTGATTGACCACTATTTGACACTGACTGATATTCTGGTGTTTCCTAACTTGACCAGTGTGAAATCAGGAGATTTTAGGCCCTATTTCTTTTTCCTATTGAAACAGACTAAATATTGGACAACTGAAGGGACCAGTTTTGCATTCACAGATGATGCCGTTTAGTCTGTTGTTCTCACTTGGTTATATATTTTGTGAAGGATTCGGTATTAAACCCAATCATAGTACATTCCTAAACATATAAATATGACATGTCATTTAAAAGCACTGGTGGCTTTTGTACTTCACTGAGGTATAGGACTACATCAAAATCAAGGTGGAATTCTCTGGCTATAGAGCACACAAAATCTTTAAACTAGAACAAATACATTTTGTCAGAAGCCAGCAAATAAGTTGTCTATATTGCATAGTATTTGAATCTAAATTTTACTATGACTTTTCCTAAATAAAGAAACAGTATCTCATAATGGAGATACTGGTATGCGTTGAGTTTTAATTTACACCGAAAGAGCATATGGATTATAGCTTTGTGTCAATATTTTGTACAGGGGATGAAGATAGAATTTTAATCATGAGATCGAATCAGTAAAAAGAAGTCTAAGGGCAAACTCAGCTGGACATAACAAAAATGCATTAAAAAAAAAAAAACAAATCGTATTAACAAAAATTAACAGGCATCAAAAGGAAAAAAAAGATCAACTTTTTTTAGGAATCAAATCAAATAAACAATAAATAAAGATTTTTCCAAAAATGGCATGACATGATACAATTATTCCACTTTGAAAGAGGAATTTTTAGTGCTTGTAGTTAATATTTTATGCTGGCTTCCCAGACTTCAATCCGGGGGTTCCAAAGAGAATATCAATGTGTTCATCTCAGTACAGTTCCTTTTAGCCATTCACAACAGTGCACTACACCTTAACAAAATTATCTTTTCACATGGACAAATGGTAACATATGATGGAGCAAGGTAGGATCTAGTCTGTGTTACAAAATAAACAAAGATCACTTTTGCTATGTAATCCTATGGGCATTGGTGCTAGATCCAAATTCGCATAAAGATGATTTTTGATGAACAGGAGAAAAGTTATAATCATCCATATTTAATAAAGTGTGCCCAGGTACGGTAGCCCATAACAACCAATATGATTTTTGCTTTTGAATGCAACTTGCTGACTGGTTACTCTAGGTGACTAAACTTTGAACAGTTTATTGCATTTCCCCACAAGGTTTCAACATTAACACTCATTGCTTTCCTATAAATCAATATAATACTTAAGCCACACTACACCCCATATCTCTGTAAAAGGGTCCTTTTATAAAGGGATGAAGGACGCAATCATCTTTGTAACCACCAATGTAAAAAGCACTAGCTTATGTCATCCCTTGATAACCTTTTGAAGCTGTTGTGCCGTTTAATACACAGTGTCCTAACATAGTAAACTGTGGGGATATTATAATTTAAGAAATGAGTGGATTGACCACAGCCACTTGATATTACACCAGAAGGATAATTGCAAGGGAGGAGAGCACTAGCTAGAATACTGATGTTTCTGCTCCATACTGATAGCATAGTCAGTGTGAATAGGATCATGCACTAGACTTTATTTTAAAAAAATATATATATTTATTTAAATGGTAAATAAGTATGGCCACTGGTTACTTAATTCAGTGATACTGCAAACTATGCATTCTGATAGCTGAAACATGTTAGGAACTGTTTTTTCTAGTACTTCATGAGGATGAGAAGTATAACAATAAGGTCCCATGACAAGCAGGCTGAAGGAGTCTTCTAGTATCCTCTGGAACTGTATGAGGGGATATGTGTTTGTATATATAATGTAGACTAGGCATAAAAATGCGTTTAGTAGTTGTGCCCAACCCACTAGAGCAAAAGGATTTCATCTAAACCCTCTTAACAATGCTCTAGCAATTAATACTCACAGAGTAAAATAAGGACAGTCAACCTTTAGCCCTCCAGCTGAGCTACAACTCACAGCACCGAACAAAAGAATAATGCTGGAGTTTCATTTAAACAACAGCTGGAAGGCCACAGTTTGACTACCCCTTTGAAAAAAACGTTGAAAAGTTGTTTTTGTTTTCTTTCTCAGAGCCAATATGTTCATCCTTTCCATAAAACATTCTATAAAAGTAATAATGCACTGGTCCACCAAACCATATAACAGACCACTTTTTTCTGCAACATTCCACTTACTACCACAAAAGCCTGTACATTGTTTGCAAATTTTATTGACTTTTGTGGCAGCAAAGAAATCAGTTTTTCTGTGTTATCATGCTTTCATCCACTGTTTGCTTAGGCTACCACAACAAAGATGGTGGTAATGCTTATTTTTATTGGTAAATGTTCCCTGCAGCGGTCACGGTTATAAAGATGTTCAACAACACTATGCATACGTTACCCACTTCATGCCTTACTTCTTTAAGAGATCATCAATTTGTATTCTACAAAGCAACATGTTTAAAAAAAAAAATAAAATAAAATAACAAAAGCAAAAAATTAAAAGTTTATGTTGAGTAAAAGAAATAAATGTCCCGTTCATATTTACTGATTACAAGTAAAAAGGAGAAAAATGAGACATCACCACGAGTGGCTGCCACGGAGACAATGAAGAACCATAAAACTTCCAGCGCACTGGGCCCTTTAATGTCTGTTAAAGAGAAGGGAATGAGTCTTTTTCCAAAAGCCAATGACAGTGTGGGTGTAAAACCCTGTTTACAGAAATCTGCGCTTCTCTTCCTTGGAACATGACTTGGTAGGAATGTATGGAGTTTCAGGAGAAGTTGCTCGTCAGATAATTTACTTTGTTAATTAATTCTTACTTTATTAATTTGAGTATTTAGGCTAGCTTCAAAGTGCTGACAGGGAATGATGGCATGGTTACCATAGTCACCGGGTTTAGGACTGTTTGCCCAACTAACTGGGGGTGGTGGATGACTTGGGTCCCCACAGTTGGCTTTGTCATGACAGCCGGCTGACCCAGGTTTGTGGTTCCGTTAACTTGTGGGTGAGAGATGGTGTGAGCAATGTGGCTCATCATGGGTTGACTTACTGCAACTGATTGAGGATAAATGGGCAATTGCTGACCCAGATGGGTCATGTGATTAATGGTTGCTGGGTGCACAGTGATGTGGCCAATTGGCTGAGCAGCAGTGGTTAGCTGTACAGGGCTTGACGTGGAAGGTGCAATATGAGCAATGTGCTTGGTCTGCGGCCCTGGTATGACATGATTTAGAGTCTGAATGACGGACGCATGAGTAGTGGCCGTGTGAGCTATCACTGTCGACTGCACCGTAGATGCAGCCATAATATGAGTCTGCGCTGGAACCATGGCCTGTGTTGGAACCAGTGCTTGACTGGAGATCTGAGGCTGTGTGTGGTATGAAGGGACTTGTTTCTGCTGAATGGACACATGTTGAGGCAAAACAGTGGAATGGGGATTGTGGACTGCTGCACTTGATGGTACCATCTTCAGAAGACCAGGCTGCTGACGTTTTGCGTTTACTGGCCTGTCGTCATCCATGTCGTCATCAATATTGTCTTCACCTTCTACAAAGTAAAATGGAATATTATTATTAACATATGAAGTGCCAACATATCCTGCAGCACTGTGCAACTGTGTAAATGGGTCTACATAGTGAGAGTACAGTTTAAATATAAAATATAAAAAAACTAATGTAAAGAAGGTCCAGCTCAAAAGAGCCTTCAATCTATGTAATTAAAGGCACATGTTTTGTCCAGGTGTAGTAACCAGATTTATGTTTTTAAATAGGTGATCATTAAATGCTACCTGCTGATTTGTTGCTCTAGGTGACTACACTTGTAGTAAACGTTGCACCTTATAATGAATGAGCCCAACAGTACATTGTAATAGAGAGCAGAAGCAGACATCAGTGCCTACAATATAATATTTTATACACTGCAATGTATTTAAAAGAGAATTAAACCCTAAAAGTTAATATAGCTAAAAATGACATATTTTAAATATTGAACTTAATATTGAACTTGCAAGCCTAAAGTTTCAGCTTCTCAATAGCAGCAATGATCCAGGACTTCAAACTTGTCACAGGGGGTCACCATCTTGTAAAGTGTCTGCGACACTCACATGCTCAGTGGGCTCTGAGCTGCTGTAGCAGCCGTTGCAAATCGTTGCAAATTATCAAGCACAAACTGAGGTTGACCTATAATACAAGCTGATGCTACAAGATGAATTATTAAAATCTCATGCTAGATGGTTTCTGTGCTGTTATGTAGTTATTTTCTGTATTACTAATCAGTCTTATATTGTGACATTTCTATTCTATGTGTACTATATATTCTGAGTGGGTCCCTACGCTCAGTAAGCAACAGCAACACAGAGCATGTGAAGTGAATCAGCAGAGAAGAAGACGGGGAGCTACTGGGGCATCTTTGGAGACACAGATCTTTACTGCTAAAGGGCTGTTGCCTTGGGCTGGTACAGAAGACAAAAACATAATGTACCACATTTCTATTTCTAGCCTAGTTCATTAGGCTTTAGTTGTCCTTTAAGCTGGTCCTTTAAGGAGTGGCTCTATGGTCCATTTTATCGGATTCATTCAGTATTCCACTATGCATTTTTACAGGGGCTGAGGGGCAAATTTATTTGCTATCTATCAAAATTTTTCTGACGAGAAGGTTTATAAGAAATTGGCGTATCAAAGCTGAAATCTGCACAGTCACAATATACTCTAGTGCAATCAAATGTCAATTTGCTCTATGGCACAGAAATATATCGCTTTCCTCTTTGAAACAAATGACAATAATTTCAGCAAGGAAAATAAATTGACAGAACAAAAACCTTTCAGTATTTTTTTTTTTTGTCAAAGGGTTACTATGATTATTGCTTAGGGATGATGGCTTAGCCCATAAGCTTTACCAAGGTCAAAGCTTATTAAAGGTTGCCACTTTGTTGTGGACACAACAGGGATCACCTAACAGATGTTGGGAATTAGGATGCACAAGAAGACGTTGACCACTGATGACTTACATATATTCAAAATGTAAAAGTTATATTCATCAATAGGCTTTCTCATTTGTAGCTTTTGGCAATAATGTATAGCAAGTAACACAGTTTTAACAAAAAAAAACAATATTTGGAAAGAAGCTACTACAAACATAATATTTATGTTTTGCCCATGGTCTAACAAATTGTTTTACAGTGGCCCATGTCTACTTATTGGTTCCTGATGTGTTCTATCAAACATGTTTTTGCACACAGACATACATATTAACCATAAATTCAAGATTTTTCTGCGATTACCGTCCCCATATGTAATATTTCTCTTTAGATATATTTTTATTCTTATGAGTTTACAAAGTTGGCTGTTATTTTATTTTAAGTCACATGATTTTACTATAAAGAGTAACCAAGATAGAACCAGTCAACCTTTCTTACAAACATAGTAACATAGTAACATAGTAAGTAAGGTTGAAAAAAGACACATGTCCATCAAGTTCAACCTTTTTTTTTTTTTTTGTATTAACTACCTATCTGCCAGTTGATCCAGAGGAAGGCAAAAAACCCATCTGAAGCCTCTCCAATTTGCCTTAGAGGGGGAAAAATTCCTTCCTGACTCCAAAATGGCAATCGGACTAGTCCCTGGATCAACTTGGACTATGAGCTATTTCCCATAACTCTGTATTCCCTTACTTGCTAAAAAGCCATCCAACCCCTTCTTAAAGCTATCTAATGTATCAGCCTGTACAACTGATTCAGGGAGAGAATTCCACATCTTCACAGCTCAAAACAAAACCAGTTAATATTCTATAACTAGACAGCAGGGGGCAGCAGGTGTAGATATTAAATATTCTTAACATGGACTCATACAAAATATGCATTTTATAGATGTTACAGCCAGGATTGGTCACAAGGTAAAACGCTTCATGTACAGTGTATTGGTCATGTGTGTACAAAATAAAATACAGTGTACAAAGCACAATTGTCTTTTTACCTCCTGCCTCTTTGAAATATGGCTACAATCTTACCTTTCAGTGCACAGTTTGAGGCTGATATAAAAAAAATATAAAAATATCAGAAATAATGGTCAGACTCGTCCCTACCCTACCTATAGCACTTTGTGTGACTGCATAGTCTGAATATCCCAAAGGCTGGCCATGAATTCAATGTCAGCTGTAATGTATTAAGAGTCCCATATTTCCAAATCCTCATATTTATGCTAATCAGCCTAGATAGGCTATTGTTTTCTTCTCTTCACTGGCTAAGGAGGAGAGCAGAGAAAAAGAAAAAAACGATAGAGGAAATTAAACTGATTTCCTCAGTCAACTGGACAAGCACTGCTACATATATTAATGCCCATCAGAATAGAAATAATTTTAAAATCATATCTATAAACAATACTGATGAGGTAGGGTTTAAAGATGTGGAACAATTTCCGTGTTAGTATGTATTATACACCAAAATGTACTATTAATGCCAACACATGCTAACCAATGATGTATGAGAAGAGCCATATACAAAAACTGCCAGCGTTATGTATGATATACCTGAGGCTGTCGAGGTAGAGGCCTGGTCGTCCTCTGGCTGAACTGTCTGACGAACAATTCGATCAATCTCCATGATGTCCATCCACTGACTGAGCTCATTCTTCAGATCTGCTAGCCGCTGTTGTGTGGCAATCTTCTCCCTTGCTAACCGCTCCATTTCGTGCTCATATTCTTTCTCCTTCCTCTTCAAACTCTAAAAACACAAGATCAAAGTAGAAAACGAAGTTGAATGATTGATCTTCGTGTCACGTGGAAGAGCTTTCTACAACTTGGTTTCTAAAATTGATCAGATGACAAAGAAATTCAACAAAAAAAATGTATTTTTATTTTCTGCTCTCGTTGCTTTTAATTCCTGAAAAGGGGGCACTTATAGATAGTTACATTATGACCACTAAGCATGTTATATATTTAATTCATAATACATCTCTTTCAGACCAATTTTTTTGAATGTTGCACATATACAACATTAAACGGTTCCTAGAATTCATATTCAGATGTTGACAATGTTGCACCAAATATTTTTCTATTTTTTTTTCCTCGTATGTAAGATTTAACAGCACAGAAAATATATCCTGTGGCATAAGATATAGATTATAAAGTTGGCTAATAAAAACATTTTTTTGCATCTCCAAAACGAAAATTTGGCTGATCCACCAGCCACCAAAGCTGGCTGGCTAACTTATTTTCAATCTTGTTTGGCCAGTGTGGTTGCACAGACACATCGTCCCTCGCTTGATGTGATGGATCAGCCCCTGGGAGTGTGGAAAAAAATGCAATTTAGCCATTCCTGTGTCTCAAAACTGCACCGACATGTGCTCTAAAATCATTGCGATGTCCCAAATACGCAAACATACCCATTTACGTTAACGTTAAAGGAGAAGGAAAGGCAAATGTAAATACTTATCTCCCAGTAATGTACACCCCAAGGCCTCTGAAATCGCTAAGGTAGCGAGTCACATATTCCACTCTAATCATCAGTAATCCTTGTCATCGTTCGCAGCGCTTATTTAATCAGACAGGCGCCATCTTGGAAAGATAAAGGACACTTCCTTCACCTATCTCGCATGTGCTAAAAAAAACTTGACCCCAAGAGCGCATCACTACAGACGTAGCGCTCATAAGGAATCAGCGCCAGCAGATCAGTAGTGGCACGAAGGACTTGCACAGTAGATGTATATATCAGCAGGATACAAGAAGACTGTGTGCAGCATGACGTCACCCGAGTCCACCGCTGCAGTCTGCCTATGAGCGCTACTCCTTCCACATCATACTAGGGAGAAAACTTTTAAAAGGCTACGTAAGTTCCTTTTCCACAAACCTTTGATTAGAGGCGTATTTATAATTTGCCTTTCCTTCTCCTTTAATTTCAGCGAGTTTCAAATTTTCTGGCGATCAGAATAAGTTTGCAGATATTTTTGCTATAAAATAGTGTTAATCTTTGTAAATTTTTTTGCTATAAAATGGACTTATTTTATGGAATTTTTTAATGACAGAAATGTGGTTCTTCATTGAGAAAACTTTATTGAACATGCTGTATTGACAGCAATACCATACAGTAGAAATTTGATATGCTTTTTCAAAACTTGATAGATTGGTATGGCTTAGTATGATAGAAAGTATGGCCTGCCTATTCAATCGGAATAACTCTGACATCACTGTCACGACTGACGAATCCTTCCATCCCTCCTGCAAATTATTCCCCTCTGAGCTGAAAAAGCTGCTGTAGCAGCAGACAATAGCAGGAACCACATCACTTCTCTCTCTTCGCCTGTCACTTATCTTTCTTCGCCTGTCACGTCTCTCTCTTCTCCTGTCAGCAATGGCAACAGGAACAGGAAAGAAAGATGGGTAAAAAAAGTGTGATATTTCCTGCCCCTTGAGAATTTTCTGGCGAAAAAATACTTTTACGCCACTACATAGGTGGCGGTAAAATTTTTCAAATAATCTTGTGTAAATTTTGTCTTTAAAAATATAAATCAGTGGAGTGCACTCCAATTTTCTCTAAAAAAAAAAGAGCGTTTTTTTAGCTACAATTAAATAGGTGCAATAAGCCCCAACACAGGCCTCCATATAAGAATGAGAATTACCCCAACGTTTCGGCAAAAAGGGGAATTCCCCTTGAGAAAGGCTTTTAGCCGAAACGTGGGGGTAATTCTCATTCTTTGGTCAGTATATCCGCTTCCTTAGCCTGTGATTTGTACCTGTATTACAATACTTATCACATTGAATTGATTTTCATGATATTACTTGCCAAATCGACTTTCATATGTATTGTAATGTTATAATATTTTTGCATTATTGTCTTAATACAATCTTTTTAAAAATACCAACTTGTATGTTAATTTTTTTTTGAGTGCAAACCCGTATTTCAATATTTTGTCAATTTTGTCTTTCGCACAGTTCGCTGTTTAGTAAATAATTTGCAACTTAATATTTAACGCAAGTTAGTAAACCCGCAATAACATATTTGGCGAATATTCGGTCTATAATTCATGTGCATATATTTACTGAGCTTTTGTAAACGGACCCATATATTGGCTAAATATATTATCTCCAACCAAAGGTGTGGGCTAATACAGTGCTAGCGCTAGGCCTCCCGCACCTGGAGTGAGCCGCTATTGTGTGGCAATGTAGCCAACCATGAATACCATACACCAGGGCCAGGAACTAGGGGTAGGCAGAGTAGGCATGTGACTAGGGCACAAAGCTGGGGGGGTGTGCAAGGCACCCCTAGTCCGGTCCCCTCTCTCATGCCAGACATTACCCTGCTGCAGGGCCCGACTGGCAATCTGTGGGTTCTGGCAAATGCCAGAGGGGCTGCTATAAGGTCCCATATAAAGTCAGTATTTAGTGGGCTGGTGGGGGGGCTGTTTGGGCCTCTATGTGGGCTAATTGGGCCTCTGTGTCCCTGAAATGCCAGGGCCCATTTTAATTCTCAGTCCGGACCTGCCCTGCTGTGAAGGACTAACGCATGTCTATTGACGCCTGTCAGCGCGTATGCGAGAGTGCGCCTGTTCGTGTGTCAGCGTGTGAGACTCGGCATGACCAGCCAGGTTGCCTAGTGCGCCTGGCCCAACACTGGTATACACCTACAGATCTTCTTGTTTGGGGAGGTTGGGAGCTTTTATTAGGCCGTGTATGGCTACTGACAATATTCATATGTCGGCAAGAATTTTTTAAAATCAAATGGCATCTTGTTGAGGCTGCATAGCCACACGGGGGGCAATGCAGCATACCTCCCAACTGTCCCGTTTTTAGAGGGACAGTCCCTCTTTTGACAGATCAACCCGCAGTCCCTCGTTTGTACTGGAAAGTCCAGATTTTCTCTGCAAAAGAAACAAAGTTTCTAACTTAATTGGCTTTTGGCAGAGAGCCCAGAACAGCCACAGCTGCAGATAAGATACTTTTGTAACAATTTCGCGATAAGCAAACAAGTAATTGTAACAGTATAAGATAACAGGTCCCTTAGGAAAAGTTGGACTCACAGCTTAAAGGTCAATTCACTTTCATTAGCAAAATTGTAATAAATAAATATGTTCAAACTTTCATAACTGGACAAATTTTGTAAAATGAACATGGTAATTAGGGGATGTGGCCACAACAATGGGCGTGGTCAAAAAAAGATTTCTCCATGCTACACGCTGCAACTTTTTTCTCTCTTTTTATTTCCAAAATGTTGGTAGGTATGATGTAGCGACGTTCTGGGTAGTTCTAAATTTTGGGGCATGTGCATTTACCTGAGAACATACCAGAGCAAGACTGAAATGGGTAGGGAAACTTTGTTCCACATCAGTAACTGACATGTCCAATGTGAGGAATGGTTGAGGTGATAAATCATCATCATTTATTTATATAGCGCTGTCAAGATACGCAGTGCTTTTGATAAATGATTCACGAGGGAGAGGAACAAGATGGCAACATTCTAACCGGCTTGAAGCCCTAATTGGGATTAAATCATACAGTTCCGCAACTTCCGCTGTTTACTGCTGTCAAATATAGTTTATTGCCAAATAATGTACCGGCCTCAAATATGTGTTATTATTACTCAAGTGTCAGTGAGAAACATACACAGCACTTGAAAGACTGGCGGCTTGCCGCTTTAAGAGCCTCCTCCCCTTTCCACGCCCCGCCCCCTTTGCTTTCACAGAAGTCACACACGTGTCCGCAGACACGTCAGGCTCTCCTAGTCCTCCTCCCCCTTACTCCCTTTTTGCCGGGAAATGAACTGGAAGGCAGCCAGCTCCACAGCCGCCCCTGCTGCCAGCGTGCATTCCATTTAAGGCTCTCACACAGCCTGCCACAACCCGTCACCCATGTGCTCGTAGAACAGATAGAGGGAGGGGGCAGGCTGGCTGCCAGGCTTCCCTATCTAATGGTAGCTGCCTACAATTTATACAATGAACGTGGAAGGTCACGAGATGCGTTAACCCTGCTGTTGCAGGGGAGTGGACTAGTTCACTGCAGAGAGAGGGAAACGCTGGGTTTGTGCTGCACCAGTGATATGACAAAGTAAAAACAAAGCCCTGGTAAAGCAGTGACGCAGTAATGCTACGATAGGGTTGCGAGATCTAATTTTCAACATCAGCTACAAAACCAGCCCAAAACTAGCCAAGAGTCACTTCAAAAGTAGCCCACAATTAGCCCAAGTGCAGTGGAAAAATCTAAAATAAATAAATATATGTGAAAATACACCTTTTTCAAAATTTCACTGATTTGCAAATTTTCCCATAAAGTAAAATGGGACAGATTCGCACGTCACTAGGGGCTGCGTAAATACATAGGGAGGCCCAGGAGGTATAGGGACACAATTTCAATAAATATTGGCAAAACAGGTCAACTTATAAACATTTTGATGGCCAGCAGATTTTTGCCCCAAAATTGTCTGAAAAGTCACCAGAAAATGCGAGAATACTTAAGAAGGACGGGAGACTGGGGTACAGAGCCCAAAATCTGGTAACTCCCGACTTCTACACAAGTCAGTCCCATTGCATGCTGGGTATTGTAGTTTTACATTAAACTTGGCAGTCAGCAAATTGTTAAAGAAAGACGACATTACCCAACATGCATTGGGAGACATTGGCACATTAGGGCAAGAAAATAAAACTAAAAAACTTTGGTTGGTTTCCAAAGTACAAACTAGCCAAAGGCCCAAAAAGTAGCCCATATATGTACCTTGGCTAGTTTGTACTTCCAAACCGTGTCTGGGCTTTAAATTTGGCTGGAAAGCCGCCAAACCCTGGCATGTGTTAGGAAATCTCAAGCAGCTACTCGTCTGCTAAACTACACATTGTAGTATTATGAGCCGTTCTTTATATGCTGCCACAGAATATGAGGTGTAGTTCAGTTTGAGAGCTGCTGCACAATGGAATTGCTTGCTCTAAGCACTCAGCACACTCCCCTAGGCCTGCTACACTATGTGCCTGGCCTGTGCTTCTCCATCACACCTCACTAGCTGCTGCACTCAACCATAATGCTGTTGGAACCTGATATATGGTATCCCTGTTGCTGTTTTAGCTCTCCCTTACACTTGACTTGCTCTTTGCTGCTATTTCAGTTAAGAGGTGAAGGTACATTCTGTACGTGTGAGGCCTAATGCTAATTCTAGCAGGCTGGGAATGAAGCAGCGGCGCAAAGGCATCTTGTTCAGGGGCAGATTCTGAAGGGTAGAATGAGAATAAAGGGCACATACAAGTAACATGTCAGCTCTAATGTGTGTTGCCTGTTAGAGGAACTAGGTCACACTCCCACTACACAAAGAAAGAGTAACATAATGGAAGAAGCTCTGTATACAATAGTGTCTCCTACTCCTTTCTTCATGACGCCCTGCCCCATCTCCACTACAAGGCCTGTGCCATTATTATTCAGCGTAACATTTTGCGTGGAAAACAATGGGAGTCATTAAACAAGGCACCTGGGTAAAGTTTGCAACCTGGCCAGTATTTTACCGGCCTGGCCGGTAAAAATAATGGTTGATCCCAATGTTATTAATAGGGAAAAAAGATAAATACTGTATATAGGAAGGTCTGCAGCAGCACTAGAACTGTACTGCTCCGATCCTGGGATTCACTGGTGTCCTGACAATCTTAGACATCCAGAACTCCAGTGACAGAGCAAAATTATGTGAGTTATTGACAAGATTTTAGTTTTTATATAATCACTAATTTTATACAAAATGTATGCTATTTTATTACACTGAATTTTTCACTGGATGCAACCATTTTTATCACACTGGATGGACTATTTAGTATGAAGAGCTTTTGAGAGACTCATTTTATGGACACAATATTTATTTCACGAATATTTCACTGAGACTGCTGGGAATTGTGTCTCATGATTGGGAGGTGGTGACTAATTGGTTAACCCTCCCCTTAATCACCTATTTAATCACGTTTGTTACACGGTACACTTGGCTTGATAGAGGGCTGTTATAGCCCGAAAACGTTGCCGTGTTAGTGGCACGAATAAAAGTTTAATCAATGATCGGAGTGCTGCTGCAGTTATTATTTTCATGTGGATTGAACCTGTGCAGAGAGGAGTGCATTGCACACCCGATGCTCCAAACAGCGGATTAGTGTGAGTGCGGCACTTTACTTTGACTTTTTACATATATAGGAAGGCTGGTATTTTTTTCCAGAAAAGGTGGGAACTCTAACGCAGGGAGAAGAGCAAAAGCCAATAATAGTTTTCCCTGCCAGAGGTGAGGGCTAATACACTACATTTGGGGGAGGCAATAGCTTTTTCTCCACAAAAAAAGAAAAAAACCCCGGTGAGTGCAACACTATTTTTACCTCTGGTGAGGGAAACAGTTTCTGGGTGACAGATGGTCAGCCCAGTTATATAAATTCATAGTAGAAGTAGTGATAAAACACTTCATTTCAGGATAAGTAGCCCACAGGAATCAATCACTTTCCTTTCTTTATTCTGACTTCAGTAGAGTAGAAACAACTGCCAATTGCTTGGAATCATGTCCACAACTTCTCCAACCATCCCACCGCCTGCTTCTAGACGGATGCCTACATGCAACCAATGCCAGTGAAATACAAGATTAAGAAAATATACTATACAAATACATCATGGAGTGGTATGAAGAGGTACAAAAACACCAGGATTTGTATCAGGATTTTCATTTGTGCACATCTTTATAAGGCTTGCATGTAACAACACAATTAAAGAATAATCCAGGAGCTGACAAGGAACACAGAAGTCAAGATATACAGAATCTGGCAACAAGTACAAATCAAACAGTTCTCATATTCTCTAGCCCAGATTTATTCATGCTATGGGTTTGGGTTTTTAATTCTCCTTTTAAAGCAATCACTGTTTCTCCAAATCCCCCCCAACTAATTCTAGCTTTTCCCTATTCTCTGAAAAATGCTTGATAAAATCCTAGATGTACTTTCCTACAACATTACTCCTCCCTTCCACACACACAGAGGTTATTCCAAGAATGTTGTTTCGCAAACACCCTGTAATGCCAAAGAGAACTTCCTTGAAACGGCTCCACTTTATGTGGAACTGGAGATGCAGTGTGATGAAACAAACAGTGTACTATATATGAAGCAGAATTATCTGCAGGATTGATGAAGCATTATGGCCCCATAAATCAGTCTAATAATTACAATTTTAAAAAATGTATACAAGTACTGAACACATACAGATGTGTTTAGAATAATAGAAGCCGGACATCACTATACAGATCAATGTTTTTGGTAGAAATATTTTATATAAGATGTAGAATGGATAGAAAAATAGCCAAAAAAGGCAAAGACTCCACCAATGATCAGTTCCAGGAAGATTTTAAAAGGTCTAAAGTTACCTGTGAGTACTGTTAAAATTAGAAGACGCCCAGCTGAAGCCAAGCTATCGGCAAGAAGCCCCTGCAAAGTCCCATTGTTGAGGGGAAAAAAGGTGCTGAAGAGGTAACAATTTGCCAAAGATCACATTGATTGGCCTAAAGAGAAATGGTGCAACATTTTGTGGGTTGATTAAATCAAAATTGTTCTTTTTGGGTCTAGGAGCCGCAGACAGTTTGTCAGGCGACCCCAAATACAAGTGACAGTACAGTGTGAAGACAGTGAAACATGGTGAGACAAGCATCATTATATGGGGATGTTTCTCATACTATGGTGTTGGGCCTATTTATCACATACCAGGGATTATGGATCCATTTCAATACATCAAAATATGTTGCCTTATACCAAAGAGGAAATGTCCTTGAAATGAGAGTTTCAACAAGACAATGACCCCAAACACACCAGTAAATGAGCAACATCTTGGTTCCAGACCAACAAGATTGACGTTATGGAGTGGCCAAACCAATTGCCAGACCTTAATCCAATAGAAAACTTGTGGGTGTCATCAAAAATGCTGTTTCTAAAGCAAAACCAAGAAATGCAAATGAATTGTGGAATGTAACAGGTGCCAGAAGTCGGTGGACTCCATGCAACACAGATGTGCAGCAGTTCTCAGAAACACTGATTATACAACTAAATATAAGTTCAGTGATTCAAAAGAAAGCAAAATCTAAAAAAAAAAACTAGCATTCCCTTTTCTTCACTTTCTGTAAAGGAATAACACTAATTTGATACTTTTTTTGATTTGGAATAGAATGTGCAATGTTTGTAATGCATTTGCGTCTATGGAAATAAGTTATTATAAGGATTGTGAGCTTTATTCACTTTTTTAAACACACTGCTAGTATTCTGAACACAACGGTACATTTTATATGTAAAGAGCTAGGAAGTAACCCAATCCCCTACCAATACTTGTATATAGTGTTTTCCAAGCATCCTTTTAACTTTAAAGGCCCCCATACATGGGCCAATAAAAGCTGGCAACAGACCGAGTCGGCAGCTTAATGGCCCGTGTGTGGGGCCATCCGACGGGCTTCCCCAATCGATATCTGGCAAAAAGTTGCCAGATCTTGATCGGGCAATTTAAAAAATCCATCTGTGCGTTTATGCGGTCCCACGATCTGACCGCCCGTATTGGAATGCATTACGATCCGATCATTGGGCCCTAGGGCCTATGATCGGATCAGCCCAATATTGCCCACTTCAATGTGGCATATTTTATATTTTTTTTTTATTATTTTATATTATTAGAATAATAACACATTCTATGTTAAACAATGTAAAAACATGCATGAAATTGTATTTTGTCAGTTTTAGCAGGGACAAAATTCCCTGGAGTAAACCACATTAGGCTGTGAAAGAGTGTTGGATTGTCAATCTAATTCCAGTGTGCTGCCGCAGAACTTGGATATAATGTCTCACGTTCTTCTGGACTGAAGACGTAACAGTCCAACTAATAAAAGCTAGCCCTGTGGCCTGACCATTGGTCAAGGTCAGATGAGGACAGTACACTATAAAAGCTTTTAGACACGTGTGGGGGGAACTCGCGGTTCTCTCTAACCTGCATTCTTTTGGCATAAATAGGATAATCTGGTCTGTATTAAGGGGATTTGCCAAATTTGTTGCACGTTCAGTATACTGCAATCGGTGTGCTGTCTCCCAAACACCAGTGTGTCCCTAGTGCAAGAATGTAACATTCTGTGAGAGATACAAACATATTTACAACGTTAAATTTAATTTAAAATCAATCCACAAAGAGTGCATCTATAGTGAGATCATCATTGTTTATATCATTCTTTATTTAGTGTATATATGCCAAATGGTGAGAGTATGCGGGCTGATTTGGAATTATGTGCTAAAATAGATCAGGAGCCCATGACTAAGCACCCTGAAGGGTGTGAAACGCGTAGGGTGGATAGAGATGAAGCTATAATTTAAATTTTTCTACCAATAAATTTATTTTTTAACTGAATATCTCTGGTCTTGTGGATCCGTTTGATCCACAAGACCAGATCCGTCAGCCCTGCTTCTTTATCTTCTGCTAAAATAGATCAGCACAGTTATCTACAGATATTGATACTATTTTAGAACTTGTAGCAGTAGCCTATACAAAGCTAAATTTTGATTGCTTATCGCTGACAGCTGCACATATGCAGTATAGCCCTATGTTTGTAAATTTGCTCTTAAGGTGGCCATACACGGGCAGATTTTTTACTTCCAAGTGACTGATTCCAGAACGTTCCGATAATATCGATAACCAATTAGATGGTTGATGGTGAACGAACTATCGTCTCGACATTATCGTTCGTAAAATTGATCGGATCATTCAAAATTTTAGTCGTTCAGGGATAAAATCCCTCTTTGCGCATGTCAGGATTGTAGCACAAGCCAACGAACATATACGGAACAGCGAACATATTTGGAAGGACCTGAACGTTTTTTGCTGAAAGCTTCATTTGTAACCATATGAACTATGTAAAGAAATAAATTGGTGCTGACTGCAGGAATATCACCCTATCACCTCATATGTGAAAGAAGTTTATTATGCCATAGGAAGATATAAATCCATATGTCTGCATGGAGCAGGGAACGGGAAACTGACTATATACTACAGACAGTGACACAATGCTAGCACCACTCCTCGTTTGTTGAACAACGTTCGTCCGTACACAAAGCAAACTATACGGTTATATCTGTTCATATAATCGTTCTCTGTGGATGGCATATCATATGGTAAAATAATCTTCAGACTATCCTTTAAAGATACGATTGTTCATTGCAGAACGATGCGAAGAAGTATGCCCGTGTATAGCCATAAAGTATGCCAGTTAATCGACACCTTTATCCAGCAAACTTGTGGGTTAAACCTAAAAGGCATATCTTCGAAAAATCCAGTTGCACACATGAAATTTCTCTTCACATTTCCCCAAAAGACTTCAGAACCTTGCCCAGAAACCAAAATGGTCACGCAAAAGCACCTCTGCATGTGGGAACAGAATCGCTGGCCAGCTAGATTTCTGTATGGAGTGACATACTTATGCTTGCCAAAAATGAATGTGCTGGAACACCAAAAATAAAATTATTTATAAAGAAAAAAATTTAATTTTAGGCACCTTTTGCATTTACATTAGTTAAAAAGTTAAATGCAGTGGCAATTGACAGCAGGTCTTTCTAACCCTTTCTTCAGTGCTAATTGTGTCTCTTGTAGAAATCAACCATGTACAATTATTTACTAGACTGTTACATCACAGAAGGGGGCAGGGCACGTCAAGCGCAAGTGTGTAAAATTGTGCGCAGTATCTCTGCCTAAAAGGCCTGAAAGTTAATAAGTATTTCTATAAGCAGTCTGACTGCTTAAGAGCATGCTCCTAAAATTCACAAAACTCACAGGGGCTTCACATATAAGTTGGCAGAGAAATTATTTGCTCTTAGAGTTGATGAACCTAAATGTCACATAGAACATCAATATTTGTCATGGTGATTTGCACCCTTGAGGGTTTGAAAAAAAAAAAAAGGGAAAAAGAGGATTCCTAGAAATCTGTTTCCTGGAGGTATGAAAGGAAACAGGAAAGAAAGAACATTACTTTTATATTTCAAAGAGCTGAAGCACTAAATGAAAATTTGCCAAGTTTCCACAAAAAGTAAAAAAAAATCTACCTGAGTAAACATGCAAGAGTGTGTAACTTTGCCAAAAGGCAGAAAAGGGTGATTTTTACAAAAAAGCCCTATTACATAGGATACTACAAACCATTTCCTATACAGGTTTGGGATCAATTATCCAGAGTGCTCTGGACCTGAGGTTTTCCTTATAACGGATATTTTCGTAATATCTAAATAGCTTAAAAAATACCTTAAATTCACAAAAAATTACAAATTGTAAGGTTTTTTTTTATCAAAATCCAAATTTGTCTGATTATATTATTTAAAAAAGTGCAACCAAACTAGAATCCACGATTTCACCTTATTTATTATTAAAAAAGTTCAATTTCATGGGATTGAGGAAAAACTTGATTAAATGGAGAGAAAATCTGCAAAGTGTTTTGGATCTTTTTCCCCGAATTGCCAGATTTTTTTTGGCTTTTTCCCGAAAAGCCCAAAGTTTTCAGATTTTTACCCAAAAAGGCTGAAATAGTTGGAGTTTCCGACTAAATGCAGTGCAGACCACACAAACTTCCAAATAGGATAGGGACCACTCCCATTAACTTATATACAACCTCGGCAGGTCTGAGATGACGGATTTTTGGATTCGAGTTACTGAAGCCTTGGGGTATAAAGTTGAGGTTTTTTTTCACAAAAAAATCAGATTTTATAGTAAAAATCTTTTTTTTTAATTTTTCGAGTTTTTAGCATTCAGACTTTAATAGATAACCACCTAAATAGTATGATTTAACTAAATAAAATATAGCAGTTTGGGTTGGGTGGTTATATACTTTAGTATGATAAGGGTATAGAGGGAAGATATTTTAGGTTTTCTTCTCCTTTAAAACAGTCCTCATCACAGTGAAGGGTGAAGGGTTTCCATATAGTTGGCCAATTATTCACTATATCTACACATTTAGTGTCGAAGTGCTGCGATGTGAGCGAAGCCGTCGCTGGCGAATTTTCGCCCGGTTAGTAAATTTGCCCCTTAGGGTCAAGATTAGAATAAAATTATGCTGTCCAAAGAGCTCACTGGTACCACATAATATCTCATGGAGGGGTCACACAGGGCCCACTGATCTGTCAAAGAAGAATTGCTATCAAAAGGCCCTAAGTCTATAGTACCCCATGTCACATGGCTATAGGGGGGGCCATGCATTCTGGGAATCATTCACTGACCTATTCAGCAACCATCTGCATGCAGTCAGGCCTTGTACAGTGCAGCTTAGAAACATTTTATTATGTATTTCTAAAGCCCTGTGAATTTTGTTGACCCTACACAAGACTGAAAACACAAATAAAGAAATACAGACTGTAGGTATTGGAGAGGAGCTTACAATCAAAAACTAGGAGCTTGAATACAACAGCAGCTGACGGCATATTAGAAAGTTAACCAAGACAACACAAAAATGGAAATTGAATCACCTGAATTTTGCGGTAAAGTGAGTGCTAGATCAAGTGCTAGATATTATTAGGACTGCTTCCAATCTTAGTTATGAACCAAGAACCAACTGTAAATCCACCTGTAGTACTATCTGGAAATAGGAATGTACAATGTCTAGCACATACTCCTACAGAACCAGCCCACGCCACACACAAAGCAAAGGTTGCATTTTCAACAAGTCAGCTATTAACCACATTATAGTGACAAAGGTCTGGAGTTTCAATATTACTGGAAAGCATCAGGATTAAAATATGCCTTGTGGGAATACTATGGTATAAAGTTTAGCTTTTCTTTGATATTTTGTGTGTGTGTAAGCAGCACTTTAAGTTAACGTTTATCATAATGTAGACTATTTGCAAGTGGTTTTATTTTACATATTGTTGTGTTTTTTAATTATTTAGCTTAAACCCAATAAAAAAAAACTGATCTGTACCTGACAGCCTTCTCTCTTCCAAAATTCCAGCAGGAACTAGGCCTTCTGGAATCTACATTAGTGTGGTATGGAAAACATGAAAAATAACCACAATGTGACAGTTCTAAAACACTACCGGTATGTACTAAACATAAATCGGCTGCTCCTTATTACAATACACAAGGGGGCAAAAGGGAAGCATTTGTTTATTTAGAGGGGTTCTTAGTGGATTGCTAATTTATTTTTGTGCCCTATTCATTAAACGTATATTGAAAAGAGGGGTTATACTGCCCGCTGGATGCAAGGTGCAATGCTTCTGAGCGGATAGCTCTTAATATCTCAGTATTTTTAACCAAGATCTCCTTGTCACTTGGTAAAGAGTAATGGAGCCAACCTAAATTTTAGGGTTGATGGAACCATAGCTCTTTGTAATAGTGTATACACATGCTGGGAAAGATACATTAACCATGAAAATATTTTTTTTGGTGTGCAGATTATTTCTTGGCATTTCAATTCAGGAAAGCAATTGTAATGCCATTCACTAACGGCAGCTCTGCAGTTTTCATCTGCCGAAATACTATAAGTGTAGAAATGCAAATCATTAAAATGCAAGCACTCAGGACATGCTTTGCGTTTCATATTCCATCAGCGACATCCCAGCTTGTTTCCACGGAGACTGAACTAGATGTCACCGTGGTAACTGCCTCGGCTGAGTTGCTTCTCACAGACAGAATAAATATGCCCCGATTTGGGCTTCCTTCGTTTATTTTCATAGGGTCACAATTAGCCCTTCTTCCACGTCACTGGAATCTGTAATGCTTGGGACCTCGCTTTTTTTTTGGATAATTTTTTTTTTTTGGTAAGTAATTTGGATCATAATGCCACAGTCTACTAATAAAAAAACCTGCAAGGCTCCCAGCTATTGCTCCCCTGGGCAGGCACATGAGCTCTAAAGAACTTGGAGAAATATTCAATGAGGTGTCTAGCATGTGACTGTCATAGGGGCTAAATGACTCGTTTCTATAAACATTTAATAAGATGTTAAGGGAACGTGAAATATCACAGAGCAAACCAGCGCACATCTATAACACATTGTGAGAGATAATAAAGCACTGTATCATGCAGAAAACCCCCTTCCATGTTTGCTTCCCCTTACATTCCACATGACCCCCAGTGAGTCACTGAAAGGTTAACAGGAACTTAATGGCAACCAGATAGACTTCATAGTCTTCATTGATTACTCAGCAAGTCCAGTTGTTTTTAGATTGACCTATACTAGATCTAATATTCTGAACTTTTTGCTACTTTGCACTAGCAGAAAGGGACAGGGGTTTCACATTATGCTTTGAAGCAGTGCTTAGTCAAGTACACTTTTATATAGCATACAAATAAGGGGAAGTAAAGTTTCATAACAACTATGTAAAAAAACAACATATAAATATCTTATTTTTAGTTTTGTGTCCTATGTCATATTTCTGTGATTTATTCAAGTCTGCTTTGGCATGTGCCATGTTGCTATATTTATGCAATAATACACACGTAATATCATATTACAGTGGAACCTCAATTACATCCCCTGATTTTAAGTTTTCCCTCATTTTACATTGTTGTTTTGTGGTCCCACCAATATATTATGCATAATACATTTCACTGATTTTACATTTTCATGGATTTTACACCATTATTTTTCTGGTCCCCTGAAAAACGTAAAATGGGGGTTTTACTGTATATATACAAGTGGGGAGGCATATTTTGCTTTCTTCCCATACTGATGGCCACAGGAGAGAGATCATTGTGTAAGTGGCCTGCTGAGCTTTGTAATTGTTTTCCATTGTCTGCTAAACATTTCCAATTAAAGTAATAAAGAGAGTCAGCATAAAACCCACTTTTATAACTTCTACTGCATATCTTATGAACCCTGAGCATAAAGCCAACTTGCTACGGAGGGTTGATCGTCAGTCAACCCCTTCACAGTGACTGTTTTCCAGCCAACCTCACATGTACTTTGATCTATATCAAAGCTGCTTTATAATATCGAACAACCCAAAAGCATCTCGGAGAAGCCCACAGCACAGTATGGGCAGTATTGCTTATACTGGACAAACAAGATCAGGAAGAGCTGCTGTGGACAACTATGAAGGCATGGCCATTAAAATTAAACCTCTGTGCTGTTGATTCAGTGAACACAAGTTGCAATTTAGAAAACCCCTAGTTGATTTAGCAATAAGATTTTAATTCTATTGATTTAAATTAAGATGTTTATTTTGTTTTAACCATCATTTGGCTTCTTAAATGTTTTTCACTGGTGGCTGAAAAAAAAGGGTAAACTATCTTCTTCAATGTTATTTTTCTATTTGTTGGGCCCAATCTCTGGGCAGGAGGAGAGAAAGGACAACATGTAATGCTAATACAACATACACATTGGTAATGGGTATAGCCTACATTATTACATTTTGATAGGCATCTTGCTGATGTGTAATAAAACGTTCAAAGTTTGATACTGGTCTAATCACATAGTCGCAGGAAGCATTTATTGGCCAGCAAATAGGTTGCTGTGGAATATTGCAACTTTCACACCCGAGTGCCCTTTGTTACCTGTTGAGGATCAATTTGAAAAAAGTGCATAAATTAACCAGTTTTAGCAAACTTAAAAAATGTGCATGCCTTTGGACTTAAAACATCAACCTTGACTTACAAGGGAGAGGTGAACCAAATTACCAGTTCCTACAGTTATAGCTTTCACTACCCACATCCCCAGTCTTGCATCCCAAACTGCTTATAGTAACATGTTCCAAAGAATGCTTTCCTTTAGGAGCCATGATTTTTATTCCAACCATTACACAAAGTTGCCAACACTTTTATAAACATATAGCACAAAAATAGCCCATTATCACCTCTTCCCTTTACTACTGCTCCACTTTAAAACAAGGTTACCAACATACACATACATTTGTTAACATACCTGAATATACCGCAGGGCACTCCGTAATACACTGAGGTTGGATGTCTTTTTGTCATCTACATTAGGGATGTTCCTCTTTAGTGTCTCAAAACATTCTTTCAGGTGTGCTCGTCTGTGGAAACAGGGAGAAAATACTTCAGCTTGTAATAGTGAAAAATGGCCACAATTGTAGATCAGTGCTACATACCGGTAATAATTTCTGTTATGAGTCGCTTATTAATTCCCCCACCATAAACACACCCACAAACATTGTTATTGATTGTGACACGCAGAACAGGCATACATACACTGATTACAGACTCACAAGTTGACAGAGCCGTTAGCTACACTGTGCAGAGAAATGCACTTTAAATGAAGAAAAAAACCACGGCTTGAACATCCACACTCAAATGAGAAGATTAAAATGCATTTTAAGGGTCAAGTTCTTTAGTAACATTATCTCATTGTATCTTACATTACTGGGCCTATGTAACAACGCAGTACGAATTTGCCCCAGTCCATAAACCAAGAAGAAATTAGTTTTGAGTCACTGAGTGTATTTCTAGTAGAGACAGCATGACATTCCCAAGAGAAGCTGGCCATTGCTCACATCTCTTTAACATAAGATCTTTTGGGCAGGGCTCCATTTACCTCTTGTATTGGATATTATTTGTTTTTGTATATATTCTTCTGTGTTCAATATATACACCAATTTATAGTCCAAAGCTGTGAAATACGTTAGTGTTTTATAAATAAGTGTCAATAATAATGTACAGCACTGGTTACAGGTCAGTCAGGAACATCAGCACCTTACAGGAGTTCACCTTTGAGTTAACTTTTAGTATTATGCAGAGAGTAATATTCTGAGACAATCTGCAGTTATTCTGAGACAATCTGCAGTTGGGCTTAATTTTTATTGTTTGCGTTTTTTTTTTAATAATTTCACTTTTTGTTCAATGGCGCTCCAGTTTGGAGTTTTGCCAGCAATCTGGTTGCTAGGGTCAAAATAACTCAGCAACCAGGGAGTGGAATGAATGAGAGACTGGTTTATGAATACTAGAGAACCTGAATAGAAAATAAGTTAAAAACAATAATAACAATAAAATTGTAGCCCCACAGAACAATAGGTTTTGACTGCTAGGGTCATTGACCCAATTTGAATACTGGAAAGAGCCAGAAGAAAAATGCAGATAATTGTAAAAAAAAAAAAAAAACACACAAAAATATTGAAGACCAATTGAAAAGTTGTTTATAACGGTCCATTCTATAACATACTAAAATTGTAAAGGTAAACCACACCTTAATGCTCCCTTGTCTGTAACAAGGTAGGAGGATATGCTCCCTTGTCTGTAACAAGGTAGGAGGATAGACTGTTATTTTGTTGTAGCCATGGACTAGTCCTGCAGAGTATTTATGTAGCCTGTCCCCCTCCTTAGAATAACTACTGCAAATAATATTTTGGTTGCTCTGAATTAGTTGACTTCAGAAATTCATACCATGTTGCTAGTTAAGCCCAAAAGCATGTGAAACCTACCTCTACGGTGTTGGGATATCAATGCTTTTCCCATGAATGAGGAATAACTTTTATTCCGCATTCATAAATTGGGACATTAACCAGGTCAAATCTGCAGTCCACCAACAACTTCTAGCACCATAGGAAAGCATTTGGCTACCCATGGGATGCTGGGAGATGTTGATTAAATGCTGTATGGCTACAGGGTGGACATATCAAGGCATATGTAACCCTAATCAGTGTAGAAAGTGCATCCCAGGTTCTACTACGAGAGCAGTGTTTGTGTAATACACAGAGGCTAGTCCATTACTAGACATGGAGTCCAGCAACACTGCACAGCAATTAATTATAAGTGCCCTGCAGCAATTAATGGATTTAAACTCCAGCACAAGAAAAGCGTAGGTCAAGGTCACATGCATTTCTGCACGCAATCTGTTGAGAGAGGTAATTTAAGAGCAGGCAGAAAGATATGCTGAAATTGAATAGGAAGCTTAAACCAGAGACTAAACAAAACAGGGCCTGGCTTAAATACACACCTGTTCTTCTCCAGTTTATTATGGACTTCCCGGGTGCCTGCCCTGCACACAAAAGAAAAAAAAAATTTAGGACTTTATCAAATCTGAATTTGATGCTTTTCTTTTAATGAATTTATGCCCATAAGGAAGAGAAGCAAAGTCTTCTCTATATAATCTAAACTACTGAACTGATGGGGAAAAAAAGAACCTCTTCCTTGTCAACAAATGAGAGTTAAAATAAACTACCGTATATAGACAGAATATGTTGCAACTCTGTATTATGTGACATTCATGAATATGAAAAAATATATATATGTATATATATTTTATGAGTTGTCTAGCTGGCTAAGTGGGATCAGTCTTTATGGTCCACAGCAATATGGTCTCTCTCACGGTAATGGCCTGCATTGCACTTTCTTAGGTTTACAATGGTTGAACTACAGCAATTCCATGTTCCTAAAACAAATGAGGAAAAAGCACTAACATATGTTGAAAGAAAATGAGCCCAATTCTTATATATATATATATATATATATATATATATACACACACACACACACACACATATATTGCATAATATCATCTCTGCAGCAACTAAAATTTCTGGTATTCTTCTTCAATAGAATTAAACCTAGCAATTGCCTTTGTGTTGCACTGAGCAGTCCTACTGTGTGCCCAAACAGCTAAATAGTGAACCCAAACCAGAGTGAAACAGACCCAGTACCACTGCATTGTTCATGCAGCTCTCCATCACATGATATAAACGAGTTGCACCCTCAACAAATCCAGTGTTTTCCTATCAATTCTTAATACACACAGCCCCTTTCCCTTTATCAACAGCAGGTCCTGACTGAGAATTAAAATAGGCACTGGCATTTTAGGTACACAGAGGCCCAATCAGTCCACAGATAGGCCCAAACATCTCCCACCAGCCCACTAAATACTGACTTTCTATGGGACCTTATAGCAGCCCCTCTGCCATTTGCCAGAACCCACAGATTGCCAGTCCGGGCCTGATCAACAGTACTAATTTGGAAGCAACAAAGTATAAGTCAGAAGAAGATCTATTACTACTGGTCTTTTCCTATACTTTTCCAGGGACATGGGGGGGGGGCAGTTTGGGATATTGATTGTCTGGAGTAGGGACGACCAAATCCAGGATTCTGCCTTTTTCAGCAGGATTCGGCCGAATCCTTCTGCCCAGCTGAACCGAATCTGAATCATAATTTGCATATGCAAATTAGGGTGGGGAGGGAAATTGTGTGACTTTTTGTCACAAAACAAGGAAGTTAAAGATGTTTCCCCTTCCTACCCCTAATTAGCATATGCAAATTAGGGGCTGGATTCAGTTCGGTATTCGGCGAATCTTTCGTGAAGGATTCGGGGGTTTGGCCAAATCCAAAATAGTGGATTCGGTGCATCCCTAGTCTGCAGTAAGTATACTTCTTTATTCAGGATTCAGTAATCTCCTAAATTGTCAGGGTATTTGTAACATCACTATAAAAGTGAGTCAGCAAACGATTATACACACAAAAAACACTGTTTGCTAAGCACAATCACTCCCATCCAATATATGAAGTTCACTCTAGCACCAAGAAGGTGCATGCTGTATGAAAGCTAACTAATATGTGCTTTGCCCACACAGAATTTGGTACCTCTACAACCATCTTCAGCTCCATCAATACCTTAGGAATGTGCAGTTCCAAATCCTGCAAATCTGAATGGGTATGACATGTTTAATCTAAAGTGTAGATAAGGATTTCTTGCTTTATTTCTGTCGATCAGACTTGTCACTGCACAAACGTGGAACTGCTATAGATCTATTCTCTTTATGTGGGCTCAGACCAGGAGCCTTTGCTAAATATATGTAGATGGTATTATAGACAGCCAACCCTTACCAAATGTTCGTCTGCAAGCAAGAATGCACGAAATAGTGGTCAAAAATCTGAAGTGCACCTTAGCAAGTTCTATGTTATTATGCCATGTCAGTAAGTGTGTCCGTCTGTACCAGCAATAGTAAATGTATGTTTGAGATTTAGCTGTAGCAAAAATATAATTTTTTTTCTGTCATAGGCTAAATACAAGGAATGACTACTAGAAATTTATATCAATGAGTTTTTCAAGAGCCTGTTTTAAAAAAAATATCATGCTCAGTTCAGCTTTTCACAGCCGCAAGGTAGTTTTCCTTGTCAGTACAATAAAATAAATGATACGAAGCCCTGCCAAGGCATTCAACCCGAGGGCTACAGAAATAGGACACAAGTTACATTTTATTAGAAGTAGAACTAAAGCCTTAACACAAAAAAATATTCTCTCCAAGCTGTTTAAATCAGATGCTCTAACCCAGCATTTTTTATCTGCCCACTCATGATGCACCTTAAAGACAGCCTTCTTGCCTGTAGTAATAGAATACTTTCACCGTTGCCAGTAGGACTGTAAAACATTTTGCATTATTCCAGGCGAGGCTGGGAAAGGCTTTAGAGCAGAGACACACGCTCGGACTCGGGGGGGATTAGTCGCCCATGGACAAATCTCCTCTTCTTTGGAGCGACTAATCTCCCCGAACTGCCTCCCGCCAGCTAGAATGTAAATTGTCAGCGGGGTGGCAATTGGTGCGCTTCGTTTTCCAAAATCACCCGAAGTTGCCTCACGAGGAAACTTTGGGCAACTTCGGAAAACGAATCGCTCCGAGTGCCATCCTGCTGGCGATTTTGCTTCTAGCCGGCGGGAGGCAATTCAGGGAGATTGGTCGCCCTGAAGACGAGGCTATTTATTGCCGGGCGACTAAATCTCCCTGAATCGGAGCATGTGTCTCTGCCCTTAAGGTGCATGGTGCATTTTTTCTCCAAACAAGGCGGGAACTGAAGGGGGGCAGTGCTAATAAAGTTAGAAAAGCACTGAACTTAAGGTAGTAGCGATGTTCAGCAGCCCCATAACAATAATGACCTGTGTCTTTAGGCCTGAATTCCTCTTCGCACTAAATAACAACATGAAATAATGCCTCAAAAAAGCCTGATGAAAAAGGCCAGATCATGATCTATTGTCTTAGGGTTTGTAGACAGCTCTGTATATACATATATAGGGAGAGTTAGTTACTATGCTCAAGTAATTGGTAGCAGCACAGAGCATTTACTATGAATCTGCAGAAAAGAAGACAGGGAGTTACTGGGGCATCTTAAAGGGATCCTGTCATCGGAAAACATGTTTTTTTCAAAACGCACCAGTTAATAGTGCTACTCCAGCAGAATTCTGCACTGAAATCCATTTCTCAAAAGAGCAAACAGATTTTTTTTTTAATTCAATTTTGAAATCTAGACATTTTGTCAATTTCCCAGCTGCCCCCAGTCATCTGACTTGTGCCTGCACTTTAGGAGAGAAATGCTTTCTGTCAGGTTGCTGTTTTTTCTTGTTAATGTTACTGAATGTGTCTCAGTGGGACATGGGTTTTTACTATTGAGTGCTGTTCTTAGATCTACCAGGCAGCTGTTATCTTGTGTTAGGGAGCTGCTATCTGGTTACCTTCCCATTGTTCTTTTGTTTGGCTGCTGGGGGAAAAGGGGATGGGGTGATATCACTCCAACTTGCAGTACAGCAGTAAAGAGTGATTGAAGTTTATCAGAGCACAAGTCACATGGCTTGGGGCAGCTGGGAAATTGACAATATGTCTAGCCCCATATCAGATTTCCAAATTGAATATAAAAAATCTGTTTGCTCTTTTGAGAAATGGATTTCAGTGCAGAATTCTGCTGGAGCAGCACTATTAACAGATTCATTTAAAAAAAAAAAAAAAAAAGATCTTATTTTTAAAGGCCAGTGGTAGTCCCACCAAAAAAGTTAATCATTGACTTGTTGCTATGGGTAACTGCCAATTTTTACCAATGTTAATGAATGAGTCCCAGCTGTTTTGTTCAGTACCATGGCACTGCCACTAGGCATGGGGCTGTAGTACAGGTGTCACAGAAACCTAGGACCCTCTTTTCGTCCACCCCATTCTTTTTTCACGTTTTTTCTTATGTAATAAATATATTATTTAATTTCGTTAAATTGAGTGCGCAATACTTTCCTGATTTTCTGCCCACATGGGGAGTCTACCAATGGATTAGCACCTCGCATTATATTTTTAAGAGTGTGCATCCTCTTTTTCAAATTCTAGTCAATGCTGGTCTGGCTGGCAGTGTAAAGAGGATACATCTTTGGTCATCTGCTCGGTATATAAGCAAAGCTTTACTTTTTATCTAGGTATTATTTATTTTCCATGATTTTTAGGATAAGAATTCTAGACCTTTCACTTCTTCCTCCTTTTGTAGACTGGAAAAAAACTTTCACTCTGGACGGATGTGGATTCAAGTCTATACATTTTATATATCATGGGATACATATACTTTTATGAGTAATTTTCTTACAGTTTTCTTTCTAGTATCAAACACAAGAAACACCTCCATTTTAAGAGCCTCCCTGGAATTTTCTTAGTATTTCATAGTTACACAGATATGGTTTTCTGTATAAATATATTTAGTGTCAACAAATGACATTTCTCTAATGATATACAATACAATTTTATAGCCACACTTACCTACTGCCACAAAGAGTTTATGAGTCCCTGCCAGAAGATCTTACACAATCATTTTGCAATTTGTGATGAGTTGGAAAGGGATGCAATGCAGCTAGGTGACTAATGTGAAAAATAAAAAACAAATCACCCCTACATCTACTTCCCAACCTTTAAACCTTGTTGGAACATTTTTAGAACTAGAGTTAGAAAGGGTGTAGGTTGGTCTTGCTATGTAAATATTTAAAAAAAAAAAAAAAAAACTTGTAAACAACGGTATTACCACGGATATTTTGTGTTGCTAGAATTACCCTCTCATACATTATGTGGGTTGAGGAGCTTAGATATTGTGTTGTTGTATCTCACTAAGAGGTCCTTACCCTCCAGGCCTCCGCCGCTGCTCATTGGGCCTTCCATCATCTGTTACTGGAAGTCTAAGGGCACCCAGGGGTTGAGGATGAGGCTGTGGTGAAGGCTGTAGAGCTGTAGGCTGAGGCTGTATATGCTGCTGCTGTTGTTGTTGCGGTTGCATAAGGTGATGATGTGTAATGGCCAATACGGGAGCTTGGTAATGATGTATTGGCTTGGGGCTTCCCATGCACAGAGGGGTAGTTTTGATTTCAGGTAGCACTGTGCTTGGTGGCCTCTGAATGACAGGTGGCAGGGACACTTCCTTGTTGAGCACAGGAGAACTAACAATGGGTGCATAATGCTGTACAACAGGAGGTGACACTGATGTCTGAACTACTGGCTGAGGAGTGCTGCTTACTACAGAAAGGGGGATGACAGTCACAGGAGCAGATGGGGGAGGTGGTGGTGGAGGTGGAGGTGCAGGAGCTGGGGGGGATACAGGATCAGGAGGGAGCTGTTTTATAAGTTCTTCAGTTCTTGATACACTTTTAACTTCCTCTACATCTTCTTCCTCCTCTTCTTCCACCAAAATCTTATCATTTTCCTCTGCAATAAACAAAAAAAAACAGCATAAAATAACAGGCAGTATTCTTCATATATTCTTTTTTTCAGGTCTTTTCAATGTATTATCACACTGGCTATTTTCCCTCAGTAATAACCTACTTCAGTATTGTGCAAGAGAACACAGGCAGTACAAATCATAATCAGAACATTCTATTCAATAATTACAACTCACTGCCAACACAAGGCCATTAATTACGTATCTACAGATACCATGACATTTATTTGTATTATTTTCTATTTATTGTTTATGCTGAATATGGGCTTACACTTAACATACCAGTATGTCTTTATAGTTTTTGATTAAGGAAATATCTCCTGATGGCTTCTTGGAGCTTTAACCGTACATCTTTTACCTGTGTTTTCCTATTAAAGTATCAGACAAATGTTGCTTTTTAAATATAACAAGTATAACACACACTTGTACATTCTTGTTTTTTTACGCATATGGGGATCAAAATTATGGACTCCTTATCCAGAAAACCCAGGTAACTATTCCAGATAATAAATCCTGCAACTGATTAACAATCAGCCTTTTCCTGCTTATGATACAGGTATGCAGTGTTACAAAAAGAGGAACATAAATACCACTAAGTTTAATTCAAGGGATTTGCACCATCACAATACTGCTGCCGACCCAATGTATTTCTAGCTATGCCTTGCAAACACTATTGGAATGCTCTGTTATGTGAACATACAGGCTGGGATGCAGGGGCGTAACTACAGAGGAAGCAGACCCTGCGGCTGCAGGGGGCCCAGGAGGTATAGGGGCCCCATAAGGCACTAATTCATTTAAAATTTCAATAAATATTGGTAAAACAGGTCATCCTTTAGACATTTTAGGGGCCAGAAAAATAATTTGCTGTGGAGCCACTGCTGGGATGAATTGGTGTGAATATGACCAACAGAGAAGACTAGTTAATTATACTTTAATAAAGCAGATTGCCCCAAGGCCCCTTTCTGCCCTTATAAAATGACTAATGGAAAGACTAGTTAAGAGGGTCCCACGGTAAGTACACACACTATAGGTTCTGGCACCATATCAGCATTGGATGTCAATACGACTGTTTCATTACAGATCTGAATCGTTACAATGCACTGTTTTGTCTCATTGTTAAGGTACACTATTCATTCTATACAGTTTTTTCTTCCTCACAAGCACTCTTTTAGCCAACAGAAACTGTGCCTCTACTCTTCTGCAACCCTGGCAAGCAGCTCCCTGCCAATCACACAAAACCGGATGATTCTCATGTGCCAGTCTAGTGATTCATGGTCACGTTAAAGAGTTTCAGTGGAGAACAAGACACACATTCTTTCTGTACTTTGAAGGGGAAGTAAATCTATTAAAGCAGTTGTTCCCAAACTCTTGATCTGTCCTATAGGGACTTAGAGCAATAGCTGGGCAGGTCAAGTTAGGGTGAGATTTGTGGAGAATAACTGCACTAAATTAAAATCGTCAGCGAATACATTTGCTGCCCTAGATTTTGTTGAAACCATAAATATGATGGTGTTTATATATATATATATATATATATATATATATATATATATATATATATATATATATATATATATATCCATAACACAGCCTGAAGGTGGCCATAGACATAGAGATCACCAGACAAGCGGATCTCCCCAATATGCCCACATTGAAGTGGGCAATATCGGGCTGATCTGATTGTGGGCCCTAGGGCCCAACAATCGGATCATAGTTCATACTATTTGATACAGGCGGTCAGATCGCAGCCGTCCCGTGATCCGACCGCCTGTATCGAATGCATTATGATCTGGAATTTTTTTTTTTAGACAGGATTTTTTAACCTGCCCGATCAGGATCTGACTGACTTTCGCTGGATGGCCCCACACACGGGCCAATAAGCTGCAACGTCGGTCTGTCGGCAGCTTTTATTGGCCTGTGTATGGGGGCCTTTACACTAGTAAAGTACAGAGTAAAGTTTTTTTAAAAAAATCATTTAAACCTTAAATCATTTAGACCTACAATCCTCCAGCATTTGTTAAACTGCAACTGCATGTTCCACAAACCTTGCTATATACAAACACATGGGCTCAATATATGCATTTTAAACAAGGCCCAAAACTACTATGGGCAGCTCAGCACATGAATGGAAAGAGGAAGACATATTGTTGCAATATTATATAGTTCAGTCTGGGAATACTTTAATTCACTCGAATCTTTCATTTATAACCTCCAGCAGTCCAGAGAAGGCTAAATGATGTAAATGACGCTGGGTTCCATTCATCTATAAACACTAAGGGCAGGAATACACGGCCGATTCCACCCCGATCCGCCATGCTCCACAAAATCACAGGCGTCACATCGGATGCAACGGAAATAAGGTAAGTAATTCAATTGTCAGATCGTGTCGCAGAAGCTGCATGCTGCGTCTGCATCCGACAGTCGTGTCGCATCAACAATGAGACAGGATCCAACACTGGCATTACTCACCTTATTTCCGTCGCATCCGATGTGACGCTTGCAATTTTACATTTGGGGTGTGCAAAAAATTGCATATATTGCATATATGCATTTTTTTTTATATTCAACGAAGTTCACCAATGTGGTTCTCACCTAAAAGGATTTTCAGACCTGATATCTATCGGGTAGGCAATCGGGGTGGGTCCATACATGGGCAGAGAAGTTGCCTGCTCAGTTTGAATGGGCCAAAATGCCAGCTTGATTTAGCCTGTGTATAACCTACCTAAAATCTGATATATATTTTCCAAGCAAACACAAGATAATCAATTAGATTTGGTTTCACAAGACATTTAAATACAGTGCACAGTAGATTTGCATTAATATAACATTAAAGCCATGCTTAAACTAAATGTATACTAAAAAGCAAATCAAATTAGCTAATAAGCATAATAAAGAGACACCCGAAGCTTCATTTACAAATTACAGTGCAATTTCTGGCAGCAAATCACCTTGTTTTATTTTTTTTACCCACAATGAAGGATTTTCACCCAGAATTCCAATGTAAAAGCAGCCTGTGAACAAAGTTGCATCTGGTGCAACTAGTAAACATTGCAACAATACATGCACTACAGAGTATCTAGCCCTTGAATTTTTAAGTAGTGCACAACTTGTAGCAACAATTTGTGGGTGAGAAATGGCATAGTTGCAGCGCACATTGTTAAGGACAGCATTAGTAGTCAATTAGCTTGGAGCATACCAGTAGCAGATATTGATGCTTCCCACTACAACTTCTAGACCAATCATGGTAACTATACCTCCCAACATTTGAAAAACAAAAAGAGGGACAAAAATGTGTGCCCCGAGACAAACATTTTTGGTCACGCCCATTTTATGGCCCCATCCCCTAATTACAGTGAACTATTTTACAAAATTTGTCAGGTTATGAAAGTTTGAACACATTTCTAGGAGTTTTAGCTCAATGTTTTATGTGTTTTAATAGTTTTGCTAATGAAATTGAATTGCCCTTTAAGCTTAGTCTCAGTTCCAAGAGACCTGCTTATCTTAAAGCTACAATTGTTTCTTTGCTTATCTTAAATTGTTACAAAAGTTCTAAGTGCAGCTGCTGGCTGTTCTGGGCTCTCTGCTAAAAAGCATCTTATTTTAATCAAGAAAAGTATCTTTTTCTGGCGTCAGTGCAGGAGATCAAAGAGAAAGTCAGGATATTTCAGTAACAAACCCTGGGACTGCGGGCTGAGTTTTCAAAATCGGGACTGTCCTGCAGAAAATGGGACAGTTGGGAGGTATGCAAATGTATTCAGATCCTTGGCCAGCACTTTTTTTTTTTACCAAATAAAAAATCCAGCATGGAGACACTAGTCTGTGATTTATTTCAAATCCCTGAAATTCCAGTTTGTTTTTAATGTAACATTTTATTATAAAAAAAAATCTTAGGAAAATTAAAAAAATGTAATATGATCAATCCTTTACTAAAGGGGCAGTGTACCCCTTTGTTCAACATAAGCGAAATAAATAGTGCTTGCAGAGAACAGAGTTTTTTGCCTATTGTTTTAAATCACAAAGCATCAATGTTTTTTTTTTGTCATTTGTTGAGCTAAACAGGAATATTGTAGCAAGGTAATTACCTGTCTCACAAAAACCAAACAAGGAGTAGCTTCAATTTTCCGATTTGCTCCAGAAATAACAAAAATCCTATATTTTAAATGAAATAAAACAATAAGCCTTTAATATGTTCTGCACAAGCCATAGCCATTACATTCAGTTAAAGTAGTTGATATACTGTCGTTTTCGGCCTACATACACCCACTGTCAGCTGACTGTTACCTACTCTTGTTATGGAAACTGACACAGGCAGGTTTTTTTTTTTTTTTTTTTTACATCAAAACACACACATTTCAGCATTTTAGGGCTTACTTACACCATTGCTAATAGGCAGTTTCCATAAATGTCAATGGGAGGTGGCGTGGGCAGTTTGGGAATTTCTCCATCTAAGGAAATTTACAAGCAGAAAAACTACCTTTCTGTGATATTAGCCCAATCCTATTTTAATCAGAATCTTGAAACTTTCTGATAATTTTCGGAAAAATAGTCCGACCAAATCCACACAGTTTTTTTCCCCTTATCAATACATTTTTCCACAAATTTCCTGTGCGGGAAAAACAATCAAATCATGAAAAATTCTAATCATATGAATTTTTCGGAGTTTACACCCGAAAACTTTTTTGCCCAAAAGCCACTAAATCTTCGGATTGGTAGGTCTGACTTGGAGTACTTATTTTTTTTAATTCCTTTTAACACCCTCAGGGTTTAATAAATTTTCCACCCAAAATTCAGATTTTATAGTAAAAAAAAAAAAAACTAAACTCGGGACAGCAGAAGTACATGATGTATAGGGATATGTCATAATTGCACTGACCCAGATGGATACATCTGAATTGGTTGAAGATGCAAGAGTACCTGTTGAGCATCTCCCGGCGTCCTCCCTCTGTCTTGTTTTCATCGGGCCACGCCTGCGCTTTTCTAGGGCACAGGGACATGAAGAGGCGTGGGGGAGGGGGGGATTAGCTGTTCAACAGGCACGTGGATACCCAAACACTCGGCATTGAAATGTTTAAAGAACTAGAATTGTGCATATTCATCTAAGTAAACACTCTGTGCCAAAGTCATATTATGTGCAAATAGCAGTTTTCTTTTTATACATTTGTAAGTTGCTCAAGGACACCAAGTAAAAGTTAAAACAAATTAATATTTGGAGGGTTTAAATTCCCTTTACTATGTCAATATTATTGAAATTATCACATACTTTTACTTAGCAGTACAGCAGGTTGGTAGGTAGCACTTCTGCAATGCAAACTCTATGGTCCAACGTTTGATTCCTTTTTGGGCGCTAGCTGTGCAAAATTGGTATGTTGTCAGGGTTTCCTCCAGGTACTTCGGCTCCCTCCCACACCCAAAAAATATATAGGCCTCTGATAAAATTGACACGATTATAAAAGAATGTGATGGGGACATCAGACTGTAATGGGGAAGGACTGATGTGAATACTGTATTTGTATAATCTCTGTGTTGTAAAAATGTGCCGGAGCTACCTAAGATAATAGATGAAAGAAATTGTGGGAAATATAGTAGATTGAGCTAGAGCTTTCGCCCAACAACATATTTTGTTATTACATAGATTTTAATTAAATCTCCCCTTTGCTATGATATAATCATTGAATGGAAACACTGTCTCTCAGCAGCAATTTGCATAAATATTTCCAAGACTCCATACAACATGGTTGCAACTTTGGCCAAAATTGGTAGCCTATTGGCAAATCTTGGGAGACACATGATGGCCTCAAAATTAATTTATCAAAAGAGAGCTGGAAATGCTCCAAATTACGCAAAGGCAGTCTCCCATAGACTCCATTTTATCCAAATAATCCACTTTTTTTAAAAAAAAAATTTTTTTTTCATTTTTCTCTATAATGATAAAACAGTACATTGTGCATGATCCAAATTAATATATAATTAATCCTTATTGGAAGCAGAACCAGCCTATTGGGTTTATTTAATATTTACATTTTTTTTTTTGAAGATCCAAATTACGGAAAGATGCATTATCCGGAAAGCCCCAGGGCCTGAGCATTCTGGATAACAGGTCCCATACCTGTACATGAGGAGGTGCTTTGTCAAGGTCTGCATAAGCCCCCTTTAAATATCCATTTATTTTTTTTTAAAGGCACAAATATTGGTAAGTGCTCATTTTTTTTTTTTTTTTTAACAAAATCAGAATCAAGGTTACAAATCAGGAAGCTGGGCTAATAAGGAAAAGCAGTGTGAGTTTCAACAATTGATCTAAATATAATTTTAAAAATTATCCACTGTGTATGATTTTTGGCTATACTAAAAGTTATTTTTTTAGATGATCCCCCCCCCCCCCTTCCTCTGAAATTCATACAGTACAGTTTATCTCTTTGGCTTTACATTGGAAATATATTTGCCTTGGGTCTCAGAAGGGGAACTTTGGCTAGAAAATGTTTTTTTGTAAGAGGACATGTTACCTGGTTATTAATTATTTGTATCTCTTAGAGCTGTTGCTGAACTGAAAACTCTACAATCCAAAAGTTGCTAGAGGATCCTGAAAATTATAGTTCAACCAGGAAGGGCTGCAGGTAGGATATTGCTCATCCCCAACTTTGTACTTTTGCAGTTGTGATCAGAATATCACTGTGTTTTAAAAAACAAATAAAGCTTAAAATCCTTATAATAGCTTTTATTTCCATACACGCAAATGCAATGGGAATAGTGAAAATTTTTATGAATCTCCTGTGAAATCCGCGAAGCGGCGGATATATTCACGAAACGCCGCCGGCGTCTCGTTTTTGACGCCGGCAAATTTTCGCAAGAGATTGCGGATTTATTCACTGGCGGCGAAACGCGGGAATTTGCGCCTGGCGAATAAATCTGCCCATCACTAATTGGAAACACTGCATATTCTATTCCAAATCAAAAAATGAAGAAAAATGTATGACATTTGTGTTGTTCCTTCAGTGAAGAAAAGGGAATATTAACATTCACTGTATAAACTGTAAAATGCTTTGAATCCTTTGAATCACTGAACTAATATTTAGTTGTATAATCAGTGTTTCTGAGAACTGCTGCACAACTGTGTTGTATGGAGTCCACCAACTTTTGTCACTTGTTACATTCCACAATTCTTCTGCAGTTCTTGGTTTTGCCTCAGATACAGCATTGTTGATGTCAACTTACAATTTTCTATTCGATTAAAGGAGAAGGAAAGTCATTAACCACTTGGGGGTGCCAAATGTTAGCAGTAACGTAACTAGAGGGGGCTGGGCCCTGGCGCGGGACGTGCAGCCGGGCCCCCAGCCCCCTCCGTACGCCCGGAACTCCGTCAAAGTCAGTGGCGCACAAGCTGCCGGGGGGGCCTGAGGGGGTGCAGGCCCTTGCCCAATCACACCCCCTGCTCCCCCAGTAGTTACGCCACTGAATGTTAGGCACCCCAAGTGAATTTATTTACTTACTTAAAACCCCAGCCGGTGCTCCTATCAGCAAAAAACTGCACCGACCCGGGGTTATTCCAGCGAGCACCACGGAACGATCCTCTTCCGGCTTCTTCTGTCTTCTCATGGCTGCGCATTAGAGCAAAAAGCCGAACTTTAACTACAAATTCGGCTTTTTCATTTTACTGTGCATGCATCTGCCCCGGGAGAGAAGAGAAGTGCTCCATGGTGTTCGCTGGAATAACCCCAGGTAAGTAAATACATTCACTTGGGGGTTCCTAACATTTGGCACCCCCAAGTGGTTAAGACTTTCCTTCTCCTTTAAAGGAGAAGGAAACCCCCTGGGCGCAAACCCCCCTCCCCCCTCTCCTGTGTTGCCCCCCCCTCCCTCCTGGCATACCTGTCCCCCTGGGCAAATGCCCCTAACTTGTTACTCACCCCTCTGCGCAGGTCCTGTCCACGGAGTTCAGAGTCACCATCTTCTCCCATGCGTGTCTTCTTCCTGCTCTGACCGGCGTTTTCTGGCGCATGCGCAGTAGGAACAGTTACCGGTACGGCTCTACTGCGCATGCGCCGAATGTCACGAAGTGAAATCGGAAAACTTCGTGACATTCGGCGCATGCGCAGTAGAGCCGTACCGGTAACTGTTCCTACTGCGCATGCGCCAGAAAACGCCGGTCAGAGCAGGAAGAAGACTCGCATGGGAGAAGATGGCGACTCTGAACTCCGTGGACAGGACCTGCGCAGAGGGGTGAGTAACAAGTTAGGGGCATTTGCCCAGGGGGACAGGTAGGCCAGGGGGGAGGAGGGGCAACACAGGAGAGGGGGGGAGGGGGGTTTGCGCCCAGGGGGTTTCCTTCTCCTTTAAGGTCCCATGGATTGGGCTGGCCACTCCATAACTTAAATCTTGTTGGTCTGGAACCAAGATGTTGCATAGTTAAATTGGGTTGAAAAAAAGACAAAGTCCATCAAGTTCAACCCCTCCAAATGAAAACCCAGCATCCATATACACACACCTCCTTACTTTTACATAAATTCTATATACCCATACCTATACTAACTATAGAGTTCACAATAGAGTTTCACAATAGCCTTTGATATTATGTCTGTCCAAAAAATCATCCAAGCCATTCTTAAAGGGATACTGTCATGGGGAAAAATTTTTTTTTCAAAATGAATCAGTTAATAGTGCTGCTCCAGCAGAATTCTGCACTGAAATCCATTTCTCAAAATAGCAAACAGATGTTTTTATATTCAATTTTGAAATCTGGCATGGGGCTAGACATTTTGTAAATTTCCCAGCTGCCCCAAGTCATGTGACTTGTGCTCTGATAAACTTCAATCACTCTTTACTGCCGTACTGCAAGTGATATCACCCCTCCCTTTCCCCCCCCCCAGCAGCCAAACAAAAGAACAATGGGAAGGTAACCAGATAACAGCTCCCTAACACAAGATAACAGCTGCCTGGTAGATCTAAGAACAACACTCAATAGTAAAAATCCATGTCCAACTGAGACACATTCAGTTACATTGAGAAGGAAAAACAGCAGCCTGCAAGAAAGCATTTCTCTCCTGAAGTGCAGGCACAAGTCACATGACCAGGGGCAGCTGGGAAATTGGCAAAATGTCTAGCCCCATGTCAGATTTCAAAATTTAATATAAACAAATCTCTCTTTTGAGAAATGGATTTCAGTGCAGAATTCTGCTGGAGCAGCGCTTTTAACAGATTCATTTTGGAAAAAATGTTTTTTCCCATGACAGTATCCCATTAACTGAATCAGCCATCACAACATCACCCGGCAGTGCATTCCACAACCTCACTGTCCTGACTGTGAAGAACCCCCTACGTTGCTTCAAATCAAAGTTTGCACTGCCAGGTGATGTTGCTCATTTATTGGTGTGTTTGGGGTCGTTGTCTTGTTGAAACCCCCATTTCAAGGGCATTTCCTCTTCAGCATAACCTCTTGATGTATTGAAACGAACCATAACCCCTGGTATGCAATAAATAGGCCTAACACCACAGTATGAGAAACATCCCCAAATAATGATACTTGCGCCATGAGTCTTCACAGTGTATTGTGACTTGAATTCAGTGTTTGGGGTTCGACAAACTGTCTGCGGCCCCTAGACCCACAGTAGTCCACAAAATCCGGGACTTTTGTGGACTATCCGGGAGATGGTCGAAGGGGTATGTGAGAGTCATTGGTGTAAGATAGCTTTTACTAGCTGCTGCGGCTAATTGTTCACCCAGTGCATTTTCTGTTTTTGTAGTATGTGTGTTAGAGGAACATTTGCTGGAGACAGCCCAAGGAGCTGTGATGTGTAGGTGTTTGCCTGATAGATCCTTCCAGTAACTAATGATTTATCCACAAAAGTGTTGTATTTGTGAACAAGATCAAAGGCAGTGTGTAATAACTGCTCTTACCACATTTTAGACGTGTTCAAATGATTGTTGTTTTTTTTTTTTTTAAATGGGAATGAAGTAATCCGGGGTCTGTGTGTTGTAATCGTAGGGCTTCTCCTAGGTTTATTTGAAAACCCGCTGTGTTACCAAAGTCTTATTTTCTTTAGAATCATTGGTAGCCTAGTTTGTTAACAAAGAGGAGATCATCAACATATGCTATATGTTTTTGATAGTAGCCACCTATCGTTATACCATTTAATGTTTTTCAGATAGGATATGTCTAAATAGAGACTCTAGTGCCACATTGAAGAGTACGGGTGAAAGCGGACAACTGTCTGGTTCTGTGTTTTATTATGAATCTTTCTGCGTTAGGGCCATTAGCTGTGACTTGAGTGTGTGGTTGTGTATAGAGGGCACAAAATAGGTTGAGCATTTGTATTCCAAATTGTTAGAATCTCCGTAATCTATCAAGGACCAGGACTGGGTGCCGTTACTTCAAGAAGCTTACTTGATGTGTGTTCTATACATGCGGGAGAATGTTTTACAGTCCGGCTGCCATTATTTTGGTTTGATTTTTAGATGTTGATTAAGTAGGGAGATGGGCCTATATGATGATAAGGTTGGCCACCAAAATGGCACAGTGGCTGATTTTTGGTAATTGACCAAACTGTCAAAATTATAATTAGCCCGAAAAAAATCCCTACAGTTAGAAATATGACTGCATCAGGCAAACAATGTCAACTGGCAGACAACAGACAAAGAATTCACTCTGAAAATCATTTTAAATCTTGAGTTGAAGAAACTAATAACGGAAACTTGTTACACCAAGAAAAGGTGAACTATGTTGGCAGCCAGCAAAATTCAATAGTTGTAAAATGGCTTTTAAAAATCAATATAAAAAGAGACACCAACTTGTTAGAGGCCATCTTTTATGAACTGTTGCTTTATTAATTGCCAAAGGTCTGTCCCCACTTGTCCTGAGTGCCATTGACTTGAATGTCAACTGCCTTTCACCAGTTTGGTGTCATAAGTAAAATGTTGCATGATGCTGCCACGTTTCCAATTGCCATATGGGTATAACCACAATGGCTTTGAAAATCCATGAAGAGAATGACAGAGTGTTCTCCTGCAGAGCTAGCATTTACCTGATCCTGAATTGCTATGTGCGCACATGTGGCATTGAGATACAAAGAGCAAAAATAAATAAGGCTGTACCAGTTCAGGACAGGTAAAGCCAATGCAAGCTTACATACTGTACCTATAACCTAATATGTGCTGATGTCCATGGCACATAACTAAGCTGCAGGGCAATTGCTCACCACAATAGGTGTGACTTAAGAGCTGTTTTTGAAAAAAAAAATGTTGTTTCGTCTGAAACAATTCTCAGGAATCAATGAGTAGCCAAAGCCCAATACAAGATCAAATTGATGACTAACATGCATTACAAACACACACAATGCCACCAGGAATCAATATGTTGCTACTGATGAAGCAGGAGTTGCCCTGGTTGACCTTCCTAGTACAAGTGCCAAGGCTTTGCCTAAAGAGGAAGAAGCTTTCATGCTGAAAAACACATGACAAGGTCTTTGCTGTAGGTGAACGTAAAATTTACCTTGCCCATCTATGAGGTGTGATTCAATACAATCACTATTAGAATAGCAGCATTCACTAACCAGTTGGGAAGCAATGTATCTACATTTTAATTGCTCCTACTAGTAATTGTTTTAAAAGTACCAGTAAAGCCAAATAATACCCCTAATTTGAAGCAATTATGCCTTTAAAACCACAGTCTTTTTTTGCATGACAAAGGGTTTTCATCATATACTGGTGTGTAAGGGCACTGGTACATATGGCTAATTTGGACACTTTAATCAAGGTGTGCCCATACTTTACTAATGAGGGGTCTACTTTTAGTGATGTTGTCCCATTATGATCTACATCCATAAAAACATTGTTGTCATTCTGTTCTAATGAAAACAGTTAAATATTGTATTGATTTATGAGCAAATGTATTTTGCTAGGTTTAACTAACAACTATTTATTATGTAACTTTAATAAATAAACTGTTATACAAATCTTAATGAAAATAATTAAACTAGTAATTAAGGGTAATTAAGTCAAGCTGTTTGTTGACAGTGCCTTGAGATCTACTCATCACCAGCTAAAAGTCTACTGGTAGATCCCAATCTACCTTTTGGGCACCCCTGCTTTAATCGTTAACCAGGCTGAAAATGTGGCATTAAAGCATGAACAGTGGCCTCTATAGTATTGAACTAAAATCATCTGGGTTTGTGTTAGGAAATAGTAGGTTTAAGTTCAAGACTGTGGGATGTCGCTTTGTGATTTGGTGCCATGTTTTTAGGTTAACCTGGCACTTCAATTACTCAAAACAGAAGTATGAACCACTGCTCTAAGGGAACAATAAATTAACATGTCATCATTATTACTATTAACACATATTTATATAGCATCAACATATTCAGCAGTGCTGTACAATAAATGGTTGCATATAGATGAAGTACAAAACAGCTGATTACAGATACAAGAAGCAAAGAGGGTACCCAAAAGCACTTACAATAAGAAAGGGGTATGAGAAACAGGGTGTGGGGTTGGGCAAGATCAGGAGTTGTAAAGTGAGATTAACAGGATATAGTGCACATTGTGGCTATGCTAAGCATCTCTAAAGCAATGCTTTTTGAGAGATCCTCTGAAGGCAGAATAATTGGGAGAAGTGACACTTGACCCCTGTTTAATATTGACTAATGAACTGAAACAATTCTATTCAAAAGAGTTTACCATGTCCTATGCAAACATGGGCCATGCGGCCCTTCTAAAATTGTAGAAGACAGCACCATCAAAAGACATACATTGAAAAAGCCTTTATTAACTTTACATAGCTTTGATCTGAAAAATGCAACTTTTCAGGCCAGTACTCAGCCCTTTATCAATACAAACAGCCGTCTCAAACTTAAATGGCACGCTAGATGGCAACACAGATGCTTACTTAAATAAACTACATTTAAGCCTCTGGGGCACACACAACTTTAAACACTGCAGGGCAGTAGACAGTTCTAATATAGATCAAAACTTATAAGTGTTGGATAATAAAAGCAAAGCTTTTCTGCCATAGGGGTTATTGGGTTATTCTGACAAATTAAGCAACCTCTTCTTTCACTCAGTTAGCAACTGCTTGAATAGGCATTTTTTCAGGTTAAATTGGAACTTTCTGGCATTTTCTCTATCTAATTAAGTTTTATTAGCACTTATTATGTTGCCCTTTCCTCAGTCAGCAATGTTTAATAATTGGCTCATTTATGAAGCACTTCCCCCTTTTCCCAATGTGATCATTCGTCTAAGTGTTTGTCACCCAAAAGGAGTTGAATTCCACTGTTTCATATGAGCTGTCACCTTTGAAGGCAGTTCAGAAGTAACTCCATAGTAAGCATCAGCTGAGATACCCACCTACTTTAACCTCCCTATGACATGTGTCACTTCCAGCCAGAAGGTTTCTATGTTAGAGGTCACATTGTGGTGTCAAGTCTCCCACCGGACATTACTCCAGGCATATACCAGCATCAGCACATTTGCAATAAATCAACTGACTCCTTTCCTCAATCCTCTGTGCAGAATATGGATCCAGAAATAATTCCAGTGCAGATAATGAATGCTAGCTCTTCTCTTCACCAAGTTGCACAAAGAACAAAAATTCACTTATTGAAATTAAAGTAGTCATTGATCTACTTGGAGATTTTGCCATAAAACCAGTCTTCCTGAGAATCACTACAGAGTTTGCCCCAGGATTAGAATACATAAATCCTAGAGATTATCTGTATGGATTGTTTGGGAGCAATTAGCCCCAGCAGGTGACATGCAAATCCATATGCACATTTTCATTCATTAGATAATAATCAGCTGCTTCAAAGAGATGAATTTGAGCCCAAATATGAATTATTTAATCCTATTTAATGCCTACAAGAACAGCTGGATACACTGCACAGACTGCTGTGGATTGTGTATGCATTTCAAGCAGTTATGCTGTGTGCAAAAGTGATGATCACTTGAAACCACACGGCAGATTTACTACGAAATTACAGAACTCCAAAAAAAAATTTTTTTATACATATATATAAATAAATATAAATATATATATATATATATATATATATATATATATATATATATATATATATTTTGTGGCTGGTGCACACGGCGAACGATCCAATGCCTGTGTGCTGGTTCAAAACAATCACATAGTTTACTAGGGAAAAAAACGCACCAACCAGGACTTAATATGCAAAATCAAAAATCAAATTTATTATCAACGTTTCGGCTCCATAGCTTGAGCCGTCTTCAGGAAACAAAGAGTTGTATACAAACACACATATTTAAATCCCCCCTGAGCCCGCCAAAAAGTGAGAGTGACGTGTAAGTTCGTGGCAACCCCCCTAGTGACGTGTTAGGTGCGCTTTTTCCTTTTTTAGACAATAGTCTATTATCCACCGTAGTAAACTTACCTTAATCCATGTCGCCTCTCGATGCAGATACAGGAGGTGTAAAGAGTGTGCAGTGTTGTTGATCTCCATCCATGCCTTCCAACCTGTCGCAAGCCAAAGAATCAAGCGCTTGCGGCACCAGCCGCACACAGAGCACCGACCCCCCATTGGACCGCATCGGTCAGGTACGTTGCCCATTGGACAGGAGAGAGGGAGAATAGAGAGGCGACACTTCCCGTATCTGCATCGAGAGGCGACATGGATTAAGGTAAGCGCCTAAAGGATGGCTAACAGCCCGGTGTATGAAGATTGCCTCATTTCCCTAGTTAGGGGCAGTGGGGGCATACAATGTTTTTAGTCTATTTTATTTTTTATCTTTCGGCTATATGGCAGCACGAATAAGTATCACTTGGAGAGTGCGGGGATTTCCCCGATCACATCAGTTCACATACTCTGCTCTGTATAGAGCTTACTACGGTGGATAATAGACTATTGTCTAAAAAAGGAAAAAGAACACCTAACACGTCACTAGGGGGGTTGCCACTCTCACTTTTTGGCGGGCTCAGGGGGGATTTAAATATGTGTGTTTGTATACAACTCTTTGTTTCCTGAAGACGGCTCAAGCTATGGAGCCGAAACATTGATAATAAATTTGATTTTTGATTTTGCATATTAAGTCCTGGTTGGTACGGTTTTTTTCCTAGTAAACTATATATATATATATATATATATATATATATATATATATATATATATATATATATATATATAATATATTATATAAATATATTCCTGTGCAGCTTTTAGTGATATAATCTTAAGGAAAATGATGTTGTCATATAGTTCCCCACCAGGAAATTCCACTTTAAATGAATTACAATTTGTGGCATAAATAAGATTAGCATTTAGCACACCTAAACTACAGGTGCTGCAGAAGACAGGTTCAGATGTGTTTTTACAGCTCTTGGAGGCTCTTTCATACATTAAAACGCAAGTACATGCACGATTTACTGCATCCCATTCTTTGCACCGACTGTGTCACAATGAAGAGCTAAACAAGTGGGGTACATCAAGTTGTAAGCTTAGGCTACTGCTGCATGTCTTTTTTTTTTTTTCAGATGGCCTATATGTGTGTGTGAACCAACAGGACTTTATTCTGCATGCACATGGAGCAGATTCTGGCCAGGAATGCATATTTGAAGGTTCTGGATGGAATTGGCTCCTTATGCACTCTGACAGGCAGACTACAGTCCTGTATTCCAATCACTGAAACAAAATCTTAAACTTGCTCTGTGTAATATATAGCAAAATTAAAGGGTTTGTTCACCTTCCAAACACTTTTTTTCAGTTCAGCTGTTTTCAGATTGTTCCCCAGAAATAAAGACTTGTTTCAATTACTTTCCATTGTTTATTCTTTACAGTTTTTCCAAAATCTAAGTTTAAAGTTGAATGTTCCTGTCTCTGTTACAATTTTGCAACATTTCTCAGCAGCATCTTTGGAGTATTAACAACTATTGTATCAATTCGGACAGTTGCCTGTAATGAAACCCAAAGATTCTGCTCAGCAGTGACAACGATATTTAATATATTAACAGTTTACAGGGTCAGCGACCCCCCCTCCCAGAGCTGCTTTAGGGAGCTAGCACACGGGCACATTCGGGGAGATTTAGTCGCCTGGCGACCAGGGCCGAATTTACATAGTGTGCGCCCCTAGGCCCACTGCCGTTTGTCGTCCCTGTCTCCTCCCCTTTATTCATGCAAATTTTCATCATGTAGACAGGAACAATGGGGATTTAAAAAATTATTGCATCTCCAGCGCATCCCCAGTGTTTTTGAACCAATGGGGCTGTGGTTGGGCAGCATACCGCCCCCATAAAATCATGCCACCCTAGGCCTGGGCCTAGATGGTCTTTCCACAAATCCAGGCCTGCTGGCAACTAATTGCCTCTTCTGTTGGGCGACAATCTCCCTGAACTGCCTTCCCCTGCTATAATGAAAAAACAATCCTACACTTCGATTTCCGAAGTCACCTGAAGTTGCCCCAAGAGGAAACTTTGGGCGACTTAGGAAACCGAAGCGCCGCGAGTGCATTGGCGCTGGCGTTTTCTCATTATAGCAGGCGGAAGGCAGTTTGTGGAGATTGTCACCCCGCAGAAGAGGCTATTAGTCACCAGGCGACTAAATCACCCAGAATCTGCCCGTGTGCTTCAACCCTTAGGGTAGAGACACATGGTCAGATTCGGGGAGATTAGTCGCCCAGCGACAAATCTTCTCTTCTTCAGTGCAACTAATCTCCCCTCACTGCCTTCCCTTGGCTATAATTAAAATCGCAGCTGGGATGGCTCTCTGAGCACTTAGTTTTCCAAAGTTGCCTCCTCGGAAAACGAAATGCTCCAAGTGCCATCCCGCTGGCGATTTTCATTATAGCCAGTGGGAAGGCAGTTCAGGGAGATTCGTTGCCCCAAAGAAGAGGAGATTTGTCGCCGGGCGACTAAACTCCCCGAATCTGACCATGTCTCTCAGCACTTAGAAGATGAAAAATTACACTTTACACTTCAATATTAGAAAAACGCTGACACATAGAAAATTGTAAGTTACATAGAAGTAATTGGAAAAAGCCGTTCTTTCTGGTGATCTATCTGAAAACAACTTGTCATGAGGTTGTACTACATGACAAAAAAACTTCTAAGACTCTTGCCTGCTCAGTGCAGCAGCAGAATAACATGCTCAGAGGGACGGAAAAAAAGAGGCGATTTTATCAGCACTGTATAATAGTCGAAACTTTGAAGCCGCCATAATCACAGCACAAAATAAGCATATACTGAGGAAAACCTGTGCTTGAATCCTGTTCTTTCCAATCAGTGTTAAGTGCTGTAGGAATCTGGCGCCTATCTGTATTACAGAATGTGCATCACTAAGCACCAGCAAGTGGTAATAGCTCCGATTTCTACAATCAGTTTGAGCAGAAAGCTGGTTCAGAAGGATTGCCCTATACTGTCAGCCCTTCCCCCATCTGTGTACTCAGGAGGGCTCTCCCAAGAACCAGACACAGCATCCGTATAGGACAGAAGGGGAAATAAAAATCTCCTCCCACTTTTACACGCCACCCCCAACACATCTGTACATGGAGGGGGGGCAACATGATTAAGCATTGTCTGGAAGGTGAAAATATATACGCCACAACACAACCCCCTCCCCCGTATGCAGCAATGCGTCTGCATGAAAAATAAAAAGTATTATGCTGGCTTAACAGAAAATGTAATAAAGGCAGAGCTGTTCTGCAGGGGGGGGCGGCACTGAGTGAGCAGCACACGGGATTAGCAAGCACATGCTCAGAATGTGTTGTGTTAGTCTGTCAACACAAGTTCACGCTGCCTGTCCTGATGACATACAGAGAGGATGAACGTGAGATAATGATCAGGCAAGTGTCTGTGTGCTTCTGTGGAATATATACATGATCCTCCTCTGGAGTGTGCCCAACACCAGTTATCGATTAGTTTCCCGAAGTTTCTTTGTGAGGCAACTTCAGGCGACTGAAAACCGAAGGCATTTGGGGAGATTAGTCGTCTGCAGTGGAGAAGACTTATTGCTTGGCGACTAATCTACCCGTGTGGTGGTCATACACTGGCAGATTAAAGCTGTTGATAGTTAGACTGATTTGGCAGCTTATCTGCCAGTGTATGGGGGCTTCCCATGGGTCCTCCCCGATAGATATCTGGCCGAGCATTTGCGTGTCTACTCCCACTGCAGGCAGCATAGCTCTATATAGGCATTACATGGAATACTGGTGATACAGTTGCATAGTAACCATCACCTGGATACCATCTTATATGTATGCATACGTTAAAGGAGAAGGAAAGCTACCGCGGCATTTTATTGCCAATAGATTAGCCACAACAGTGCAAGTTAGACGCTATATTTTATTCTGTAGAATGCTTTTCCATACATGAGTCAACAGCTTTAGACACTGTCTCTGTTTGTTTAGGATTGCAGATGCCATATTAGCTTGGTGTGACATCACTTCCTGCCAGAGATGGAGAGGAGCAAACTGAGCATGCTCTAGTCCAAGCTGAAAACAGGAAGTCATATACAGAAGCTCATGTGTACACAACAGAAGGAAAGAAATGCTGTTTCTTTTGACAGAGCAGCATTACATTGAGGGGTTTCTAGTGTATTTATATAGACCTTTCTGATATAGCTTACTTAGTTTTCGCTTTCCCTTCTCCTTTAAAGAAGTGCCCTGAAAGGCATATGTGCACATTGCCACCCTCACTGAAAGAAAGTACCCTGTGTGAGCCACCACAATACCTGGCATGGGATGCACTGCAGTTTCAATTGCCCAATGTTGAATGCAGCCCACAGCTGCGGTGGAGGAAACCACTTTTAGGAATAGTTGCTCTTTAAGTTCTATCTAATAAAACCTTGTTAAAATAAATGAAAAATGGAGGCCCATGCAAGTAACTGGAGCAAACCAGAGGTAACATGTATGAGCCAAAAGCATTCCAGTACAGTGTGCAAACCCATACACAGTGACCCCAGCATGCGTAAATGAAAACATCTAAAGCAGGTAGTGAATATATAAAACAACTCCTGGTGCATGTCATTAATAGCAGTGGCAATTCTGATCACTTGATCTCTGATGAAGCGCCCAACAGCACGAAATGCATCAGGAGTGGCTGACACAAGGTAGGCATAGACACTGCACTGTGGTGTGTTTTTGAATGTATTAACATGAATTTTTGTTGTGGATAAAATGCACAAGTAAATGTTTTAAGTAAGAAGCTGTGCATGTCTCTAATTTATATGTAGCATTTGGAAGTGCACAGTTCTTACTATAAAGGTAGCATATACCCCAAAACTTATAATTAAAATTCTGATCACTTGCAGTGTTGGAGCTCCTTGCACACTCCGGTTTTGACAGGCCCTTCATTATTGATTTGTCCATTCCTGCCCTTTTGATCAATGGTTATCAACGGGCACTTCTGCATGTATATTAACAAATCACAGATGCCAAAAGGGTGGAGCCAAGTGACATTAGTAAGATAGAACTTCCTGGTGTTTTCCCCAGTCAGCCTCGTCCAGTAACCAGCAGTACTACGTGACACAATAATCACACTGTGCCCCACTGAAGCATAAAGACACAGAGCTAGTATTGTGTAAATATACACAGCTTAAAATATTCTCAGCAGCACTAGAGCAAGGAGAATGGTATCATTAAAGTGCAATGTTCTATGCTGCTGTCCCTGTTATAACAAAACAGGAATATTGTGACAAGCAATTGAAGCAAAGCCTAAAGTCACAATAGCCAGAGAATTAGAGGCTTGTGCTAGAGTCAATGGCTGAGCCATACAAACAGCAGCAGCGCTGCGGGGGTGGCGTGTAAATGAACGTAAACGCTGCACAACACATGCAAATTAAAGCACTATAAAGGACGTTTATACAAAACAAGTCACTAATAAGAGCTTAAAGGGGAACTAGCACAAAAATTTAACATTAGCTTCAGCATACTTCTAAATGCAATCAATTAAAAATTCTGTACCGTTTCTGAAATAATCAAATTTGTCTTCATACTGTTTCTCTTTAGTGATGGGTGAATTTATTCGCTGGAAATTAAAATATTTTGCGGGAAATTCGCTAATTTTTCTGCAAAATGGGACAAATTTCGCCCATCACTATTTCTCTTCATTCTCTCTTCATATAGCAGTTGGGTGTCAGATAATCATTGACAGTTAGATCCAATATATCTTATAGGGGGGCTCCTTTTGCCTAGAAGATATATTACAGCACACTCTATTAATATCACCTGACATTAGTGATGTGCGGGTCAGGCTTTTTCCCAACACGCATTCATCTGCCGCCTGAGCCCAACTTCCGGTCTCTTTGATAGACTGGTGCCAACCCACCCTGCTGATGGCATCACAAAAGGGTGGGGTGAGAGGCTTGAGTCTATAAAAACGCAACCCGGAAGTGAGATGTGAGGTTGGCCCAAACCGCAGATATCGGGTCGGCCTGTACATCACTACGAGACATCATGTCTCTCTACATGCAGAATTTGTGCAAAAGGCAGTTATTTTTTTAGATTTTGTTTGTACTGGAATCAGTTATTTGAATGATCTCTAATACATCTGCTAGGAAAGGAAGCTCCCTATAAGATATATTGGATCATTCATCTGACCCCCAGCTGCTGCATGAAGACAGAACGAAGAGAAACAGATGCTGAGAGAGGAATATTGAAGATCAACTTGATTATGTCAGATGCAGAATATTTAATTGATTGTATTCAGAAAGTTTATTATTTCCGTATGACGAAGCTTATATTAAATTTTAATTTTTGTGATATATATGGATACTATTGCCCATATAATCCATAAACAGAAATGTCACTGCTAACTGGATTGTGTGAGTCAGGGGAAGAGTATTCCATAGACTCTATTGAAATAATACTGTGTTCCACATTATATGAAACCTCCCCCCCTAATATAAGCAGGGGCTTATTTTTGAATTCCAGGCTTGGAAGCGAGTTTTAATTGCATAGATACTAAGTATAGTGCCAAGTAGAGCCTCTTGTAGGCTGCCAGTCCACATAGGAGCTACCAAATAGCCAATCACAGCCCTTATTTGTTACCCCAAGGAACTTTTTCATGCTTGTGTTGCTCCCCAAATCTATTTACATTTGAATGTGGCTCACGGGTAAAAAAGGTTGGGGACCCCTGCCATAGGTCATGCTGTGTGCGTGCAATCACGCCTCCTTCCCCCCACGTCACCGCCCTGTCTGCCTCAGTCCCGCTCAACCCCAACCTCTCCCGCTGAGGGCGTGTCCTCAGTGCACGTGGGGGGAGGGCGGAGCCTGACACGTCACCAACGCAGAGTAACCCGCGGACTGCCAGCGTTTTACAAGCAAACCCCTCTCCCAGATTGATAGAACCCGTCGAGATATCGGCAGTCCCAATTAGCACCAATCGCACCAACGTAAAAAAAGGGAAAATGTCATTAGGAAACCTTAGGCTGTGTGAAAAGCTCCAGCAGTGGCGCTAAAGCGGTTAAGGGGCGGTGCTACTGCGGGAAGTCATATGACGGGCCATGTCAGGGTATTGGCAAAGGCTGGAGGATTGCCACCGCCCTGATACTGGACAGCTCAAGGCTCAGACCCAAAGGGGAAAATCTATCCTCGACCCGGCAGCGATTTTAGCGAGATAACTGACATATATATACCTCAGTCACCTTACAGTCACTCACAATGAACAACCGACTCAGGCAGCGCCAATAGATGGTCAGAATGCAGAGGGAACGTACTAAACACCTCAGTTAAAGCCAAACGAGAGTCTGAATGATCCTGTAGCAGTAGGAGGCTATTGGAGTATAACAGGAGGTGTAGTTTATCCGCAGCAGCACATGAGTGTGATGAAAAAAACATAAACAGGCAACACGTCCCCCCTGTCACTAATGGATCGCCCCTGCTAAGCCCTATCAACCCCAAAAAAATTCCTTACCACGTGTTCTCTGCTGTTGTTGCTGGGCTTGCCATTCCAGGAACAGGGCTGCTTGCAACAGTGTCTCCAGGCTCATTTCTCAGCAGCTCCCCTAAAATCTTTCGCTTTAATTCTATATCTTCCCCCCCTCCCCCCAGTCCAGCAAAATAAAAAGATCCAGAAACAGAGGATGGCTGCGCGCTTCTCCTCAACCTCCGGGAATTGTTGGGGGGGAATTGACTGAATCAATGAAATGCAATGGGAAAAAATAAATCCAACCCAGGTTCCCCCCCACGGATCCTCCAGACAAGAAAAGGGTTGCAACAAGATGGCGATGAGTAACAGAAACACAACAAGAAAAAAAAAAAGGGACTCACAGAGCCCTCGGCTACTCTCGGCTGGAAGGAAAAGCCGGTGTGTGAACTAACTGGCCCTGGTGTGTGACTCACAGGGAGGGGGAGGAGAAGGGGGAGGATGTCGGGTTTCTGCTCTGCTTTTGCTTTCTGCTCACTCACTCACAGGAATCACACCCTGCTCTGCTACACAGGAACCTGAAGGGACGGACTGACTAAGCAGCCAAAAGACTGGCACTGCTGGGAATCAAAATAGGCCCTGGCATTCCAAGTACTCAGAGGCCCAAATAGTACTCAACCTGCCCACTAATTAGTGATTGTCTATGGGACCTTACAGCATTTGCCTGAACCCACAGATTGCCAGTCCGGGCCTGGGCACTGCCATAAGTACAGCTATTCATTTTCTTGCGTTGTGACAGGGAGTCCAAAATGGCTGTACATTATAAGATCCACACACGTATGTATGTACAAGGTGCTCCCATCCACACCAAATTTTGGTCTCCCTGCACATTAGGGTTGCCACCTTTTCTGGAAAAAAATACCAGCCTTCCTGTGTATTTATCTATATTTAACATTGGGATCAACCATCCTTTTTACCAGCCAGGTGGCAACCCTACTGCTCATATAACCAGCATATATATTAAAGAAAAATTTGCTGGGGAGGGGGATGTTAATGCTATAGAAAAAACTGACCCCATGGTCTGAGCCCCCCTTTTTCCCCTGCATGTTCCATCAATATTCACGGGGGTCGGCTACCTCTATAGTTCCGCCAATGGTTTTAACCAATATGTCCACCTTGAGGTCAGAAATATTGGGTTGATCCGATTGTTTGGCATTATTGTCTGCAGCTGCAAACCTCGATCTGAAGGGATCAAAGCCCAATCAACATCTGGACAATTTTCGTTTAGATATTGGTCAATGGGCCCATCCAGGCCTGGATTTCTAAGGCCAGCCCTCAGTACCCACTCCGCCCGCCCCCCTTCCCCACAAGTGTATTAGTGATGTGCAGGTTGGGATTTCCCCGACACGCACCTGACCCTAACCAGCCCTCCCTTAGCGCGCACCCACCAACATTCATGCTTCCGGGTTGCTCTTAAAGACCCGCCCCGCCGCCGCCACAAAAGGGGCAGGACAAGCAGGCGCATCGTGTCTAAAACTCAAACGTGGAATTAGGAAGCCCGTGATTCATACTGCGGGTAGAAGCACTCCCCACCTCCCTCTTGGCTGCTGCTGGCACAGGTAAACAGATGATTAGGGGCAATATGATGGATTTTTGGCTGCTACTGGCACAGATAAATATTTGGGGGCAATATGATGGATTTATGGCTCCTGCTGGCACAAGTATATATTTGGGGGCAATATTGCGGATTTTTCGGCTGCTGCTGGCATAGGTACAGATTGGGGGTAACAATATGATTGATGTTTTGGCTTATGCTGGCACAATGTACAGATTGGGGGCAATCTGAGGGATTGACTGCCGGTGGCACAGGTACACAAATAGGGGCAATATGATAGGTGCTGGCACAGGTACATGGGGCAATATGATTGGCAAAGTGGGAAATGATAATGCAGGACGGGCGGGGGGCACTGATTGAAGCCCTTGCTTAGGGTGCCAAAATACCTTGGCCCGGCCCTGGTATCAAGGCTGAGACAACTGTCTTCTTGAGTACCAAAGCATGCTGGGAAAGCAGGAAATTGAGTGACTTGTCCAGAGACACAGGAAATTAACATGGGGAAATGACTCTGACAGTGGTTTAACTAGCAGAGTCCCTCCTGCAGTGAGGCAAGGTGAAACCCTACGGCAACAGCCCCATAAACATTGCCGTTATATAGATGTTACAGGGCCCCCTGAACCCCAAGAATAACACAGGTATCATAAATTGCAAGTGCTTATTAGTTAGTGCCCTCCAGCTGTCACAGGTAGAGATGCAAAGCTTATCCCGCTCTCACCCAGCCCAACCTGCTGTGCCCTGATTCTTTATATACCCGTCCATGACTGATGTCACTGGAGGGGCACACAGATTATAAATAACAACCAGCAGATACTTATCACTGTTTGCATAAAGTCAGGCCACCAAGGAACTAGTTGGTGGTACCAAACCCTCCTGATCTACAGACAAACTCGTGGGCCCACCCGTGTACATTAGTCACAGAGTCTGCAGCCTCTATAGTTACATCCTTTAACTCTGGTTTGAGAGGCAAACTAAATGTGAACAACAGAAATGTACAAAACAAAGCTTTCAGTTTGTACATGTATGGCACCACTCTAATCTGATCTCCATGTACTGTGGTTTGGGGATCAGACATTGTACTGGGATGCACTGCATCCAGATATATGAGGCTCAGGCCTAGGGCTGCAAGCAGGTCACTAGTACTGTGGTAGCACAAGCCCAGGGGACAAGAAAGGTAAGTTAGTGTGCTGTGCATTGGCAAAAGTGGAGCTGCATCTTCTATTCACTGCTAATCTTTCAGCAGTGGTTTAACTACCAGGGGTGCAACTACACCTGGGGCGCAAGTCCTTGTGGTCAACCGGAGCTGTGATAAAGCTTATAGCGGGCAGCAGAACATGGGAAACATTTCGGTGTGCCCCTCAGAACAGCGTGTGTGATTCCAGGATAGGGGGGATAGATGACTTGTAGACAACAACATAAATACAGCATATTAGATTATATAGACAGACAGAATTTGCAGTTCAATCACAGTATTGGGTCAGCAGGTATGAGATTCCAGTATCCAAATAGGGCAGACATATATGGGAGGGGGCGGGCAGAAATCTGATATACAGAAGCTATGCCTTCATGACATTCCCAGGGAAGCCGACACCTCACCATCCACTGTTTATTCCACAGCAGACAAATGACAATTAGAATATATGAAGCATGGTGCTATTGCCTCTGTAAGTCTTGCCTACAGCTTCTTGTACTACTTGCGTGTAGGGTCGCCACCTTTTCTGGAAAAAATACAGGCCTACCTATATATTTATCTTTTTTCCCCTATTAATAACATTGGGATCAACCATCATTTTTACTGGCCAGGCTGGTAAAATACTGGCCAGGCAGCAACCCTACTTGCGTGCCGCGTAAAAAGAACAAGCAGCACAAGGACTTGGGGGCGGTTAGAGGAGAGACAGGCAGAGGCTTGTACCTCTCCCCCTCCCCAGCCCTACACAATATGCTGCTATTCTCTGTGTGTTTCCTCCCAGCAGACGTGACTACTCCTCCTCCAAATCCAGTCCGCATGTTCCATTTGCCCCGCCCCTCCTGCAATGGGTTTGCATCTCATTAAAATATGTCATTCCTAGTTCATCCAATGAGATACTGGCACAACAAGGCATGGAGCTGCTCCACATGTGCACCCTGCGCTACCTGACACCGACAGCCAGCCATTTAAAGAGATAGGAGCAGTGAATCACCAGACACTGATTTCAGTCACTCTCCCTGCTCTTAGCCTTATTTACCTTTTTAGTAGTTGGCTGATTACGGAGGACACGTGCTTGTAAACAATAATTAACCAAAGCCCCAAGTTGAATAACGCTTGCTTGGCAGCACACTGCGGCACCTTAAATCGGTTGTTCACCTTTGAATTAACTTTTAATATGATGTAGAGAGGATTATTCTTGCAATTGGTTTTCATTTTTGATCATTTGTGGTTTTATTTACCTTTTTATTCAGCAGCTCTCCAGTTTGCAATTTCAGCAATCTGGTTGCTAGGATCCAAATAACCCTAACAACCATGCACTGATTTGAATAAGAGACTGAAATATGAATAAGAGAGGACCCCAATAAAAAAATCAGCGATAAAAAGAAGCAAAAAAATAAAATAAATTGTAGCTTTATGGAGCATTTGCTTTTAGATGAGGTCAGTGACCCCCATTTGAAAGCTGGAAAATTGTCAGAAGAAGGCGGCAAATAATTTAAAAAACTATAGAAAATAAAGAATGAAGACCAATTGAAAAGTTGCAGAATTGGCCATTCTATGACATACTAAAAGTTAACTTAAAGGTGAACCACCCTTTCAATTCTTATTATTACAGAGGGAAAGGGAAACTCCAAAATATATAGACCAGTGGCTTGTCCTTTCTGTAACAGCATTAATCTATATTGCATACCTCCTAACATTTGAAAAATGTAAAGAGGGACAAAAAAATTCTGGCATACTACATGCGGCGAAAGCTTTTTGACCGTGTCCATTTATGGGATATACCAAATAATTACCAGGTCCATTTTACTAAATCTGGCAGGTGTCTGAACACATGCGTTTTAGGGCAATGTTTTATGTGTCATAACAGTTTTGAAATAGGCATCCCATTAAGAAGCATTAAAGAAGAAGGAAAGGCTGCACTTTGGGGTGCCAAATGGTAGGCACCCCAAGTGATTGTATTGACTTACCTGAAATCCCAGGTCGATGCTCCTATCAGCAGAAAACGGCACCAGGCCGTGGTTATACCAGTGAGCACCATAGAGCGATCCTCTTCCGTCTACCTCTTTGTCCGTGAGGCTGTACATGCACAGTAAAGCGAAAAGCCAAACTTTAACTAAAAAGTCGGCTATTTTGTTCAACTGTGCATGCGTCAGCCCCGGGAAATTTGAAGAAAGAGGAAGCAGGAAGAGGATCGATCCGTGGTGCTCACTGGTATAACCCCAAGGCCGGTGCAGTTTTCTGCTGATAGGAGCACCTGCCCGGGGTTTCAGGTAAGTCAATACAATCACTTGGGGGTGGTTAACATTTTGGTTGGTGGAGGGCAGGGGGAAGGCAGTTTGGGGAGATTGTCGCCTGAAGAAGAGGAGATTTGTCGCTGGGGCGACTAATCTCCCCAAATCTGCTCGTGTGGCGTGACCCTAAAAAATATATATTTTGCAGTGTAAACAATGTAATTTAGAAATAAAAACTACACCATGAAAAGCATGACAGTATCCCTTTAAATTAAAAACTGTGCAGCTTTTCTAGTTGAGTTTCTACAAGTCTCCCCACATCATTTGGTTAGCTTATCAAGGCCTCGTGTTCTATATATCTATTTTTTTTAACATAGCCAATAAATGGCCTTTAGTTTGTATCTGATTCCGTGAGGAACAATGTAACTGTATACAGGGGATCTGTTATCCAGAAAGCTCAAAATTACATGAAGGCCATTTCCCTTAAACTCCATTTTAATAAATAATAAAATGATTTCCCTTTTCTCTGTAATAATAAAAGAGTAGCTTTTGCTTGATTCAGACTAAGATATAATTTGTGTTGCCTCTAATAACCCTTATTTAGTTTAATTAATGATATTTTAGTAGACCTAAGGTATGGAGATTCAAATTACAGAGAGATCTCTTATTAAAAAAATCCCAGGTCCTGAGCATTCTGGATAGCAGGTCCCATACATGTATTTCTTTGGAGTTCCTGCGTGACACCAATATTTTCAGTGGAGAATTGTCCTTCCATGGATTTGTGATCAGAACCCCAGATTTGGGGTATAGCATGATGGCAGCAGTTAAATGCACAGCCAATACACAAGGGATTGAGAGCTGGACCATCAATCACTGCTGCATCACGTTGCCATGCACACCAGCAGTACAGCAATGGATACCTGTTTCCTAGGAGGGTCTGCACAATGTGAGCTCTTACGCTGGACATAGACTCAAAGATCCGCTCGTTTGCGACATCGCATTAGGAATGCAAGGTTTCTGTAAATCTGTCTTTTTAAAATCTCTCTTTTTTTAATTGTCTATTAGAAATAGGCTATTGGATATACTGTATTTGAGGTTTCTTTTTTAACATGTTAATTGTAAGCCATTTTGTTAGTAACATCCTGCTGTGTCCTATATACACATATACTCTATGAGTCAATGGAAACAAAGAAACACATTTTTAAATAAGCCCTTAAGCTGGCCATACACTTAAAGATCAGCTCGTTTGTCAGAGGTCGCCAACCAAGAGCATCATGACCTGGCTGGGGCCAAATTTGTCTGATCTGATTGTTGGCCCTTGGGATTATACTGTAGTCCCGCAGAGACTCTGCAAGCACTGCATCAGCACACCTGTGTGGCCCTCACCTCAATTTCCAAATATGGCCAATAGATATTGGTCTGATATTATGTCACATTTTGGTTGGGCAGGTGTTCTCAATGGTCCAATAGACAAGCCAACAAGTTATTGATTAAGTTTGGGCTGAGACAGATGCTTTTATTGGCTTCTGTATGGCCAGCTTTACATTCACTTTAAAATGGATAACTGTGCCTAATGTAGGTCTAAAGAGAATTTAGCTTAAAGCATAAAATCATACATGGGCTAATATAAGCTAGCCACTCTAGACCAAGTCATCAGCCTACTGGCCCATGCAGGGCCGCCATTAGAAATTACGGGGCCCCGTGCAACAACACTTTCGGGGTCCCACCCACTCTACATCACAGTTAAAAGACCACACAGACATCAGCGCTAAAAAAGGTAACCCCCCCCCCACACACAAGTTCTAAAAAGCTATTGGTGACCAGGGCCCCCCTATAAGTGAAAAAAAAAACATTGTTGCCAGGGCCCCCCTTACAAGTTAAAAAAATTGGGGACCCAAAGAATATTTTTAAAAAAAAGATTGGTATAGAGTATTAAAATAATACATTGGTGGGCAGGGGATTAAAAAAAAACAAAAAAACACACATTGGTGTTCAGAGGAATTGAACTCGTGGCTTCAGGACTTCAATTTCACCTCCTTTCGTGACTTTGGGTCTTTTCGCTGCTTCAGGACTTACATTTTGGCTGTTTTCGTTACTTCGGGTATTTTCGCAGCTATGGGACTTCGGCTGTTTTTGTGACTTCGGGTCTTTTCGCTTCTTCGGGACTTTGGCTATTTTCGTGGCTTCGAGTCTTTTTGCCGATTCAGGACCTCGGCTTTCTGGCACTTCCACATTCGAGACTTCGGCTTTTCGGCACTTCTGCATTCATGACTTCGGAAAGAGGTGGCACGGCTTTGTCAAGGGGCGCCCGGCTCTTTCAAAATTTCAGCACTGCCAGGCCCCCCTTCAGGCCTGGGCACGGTACACTCGTACCCCCTGCGCCCCCCGGATGGCGGCCCTGGGCCCATGTATAAGACCTTACCAACCACCCGCGCCTCATTCATTCACACAAAGACTGCCCTCTCCCAATAGGCCTTCATTATCATTATATTGCTGGTCCAAGGCATCTGTGTCGGTACCTGGGGGACTGCCCCCCACCCACAAAATGTTGCCTGCCCTGCCCACAACATCCCTTCCAAGCCCAAAATTCACTGTTTCAAAAGGTGACACCCCACCTGGTTCCCCCTGCCAAAAGTAGGGTTGCCACCTTTTAGCTGTTTATTTCTAAAAGTGTCTCTGATATATCACTAAATGTGGTGAGTTTAGGAATAGCTACAAAGATCTCAGGGATAAAAGTGTTACATTGAAAACAGCATATAGTGAGGCTGGGTTGTTGAGTTAGATTGACTACCAATGGATATCAAATTAAGGTCTGGTTCACACTATAATATTGGCACACATAGAGTGATTTTCAGCTGGCTGGAAAGTACCGTATTTACCATAAGATTTATGTTTTGATAAATATTTTTTCTAAAATCAGGCAGCTACAAAACAGATATTTGCAGTGGAAAGCATGAAAGCTCTATTGCAAAAAATTGTAGGAGCAAACATCCTTACACACAAGCTTTAACTCTTCTGTTCATGTTCTGTAAATCGATGTGTTTTCCTGGGGTCCTGTATAAAGGGGACGACAGTGAAGTTCTGAATAGACAAGATGCTGCATTAAGTGCTGAACATACATGAGACACATTGGTCCTGTTGCTACAGATATAATTGAAAATGGGTCCTGTTGAGAAATGTCACACAAGGTGTATTCTCCGCCTGCATACCTATACGGGGTGGGGGGAATTGGGGTGTCAAATTGGGGTGTATGGGCCACTGGAGCTGCTAACTCAGTCGCTAAGTCTGCAGTGTACACATGTGGTGAACATCCATCGCCCCACACGTCAGCTACAACATAGTAATGCAGATATGGCCACTTATGTGTAAGGGCCCTAATATTAGACAAAATCAACATACTGAATGTATAAATTTAAGGGCGAGAAAGCAGACCCTGTGACTGCAGCGGGCCCCAAAAGGTATAGGGGGCCCCATGAAGCCCCCTATAATTAATGAGCAAGTTTAATATACAGTATATTGGTGAAATAGGACAACCTCTGGATATATTGTGTGGCCTTAAGTTAATTTGCTGTGGGGCACAGCATACCTCCCAACATATGAAAAATGAAACGAGGGACAAAAAGATCTGCTGCGCACAGCGTGGCCAAATTTTATTGACCAAGCCAATTTTGTGACCACACCCCTAATTGTAAATTTTAAAAAATGTGGCAGGTTATAAAAGTTTGAACACATTTCTGGGAGTTTTAGGGAAATGTTTTATGTGTTATGACAATTTTGCTAATGAAGGTTAAATTGCCCTTTAGGTTGGTGGGACATGGGGTGTTTAGTCGTAAGCGACTTGTGGGCTACTAATCTCCCCAAAATGCCTTCCCACCAGCAAGAATATGAATCGCGGTGGGATGGTATAAAAGTTGCTTCGATTTTCTAAAGTCGCCTCACAAGGAAACTTCAGGTGATTTTGGAAAAAGAAGTGGTGGTGTGCATGTCATCTTCCGGCAATTCACATTTTTGCCGGTGGGAAGGCATTTCGGGGAGATTAGTCGCCTGCAGTTGCGCTGATTTATTACTTGGCGACTAAACACCTCTTAAATAGTTACAATTGTATCTTTGCTTATTTTAATTTATTACAAATGTAGTTCTGAGCATTCTCAGCTCTCCAAAGCCTCTTCATTTAATTAAGTTTCAGAATCTTTTTCTGGCGTCAGTGCAGGAGGTCAACAAGGACTTTTAATAAAAATCCAGGACTGCTGGTTGAGCCACTTGTGGTCACATTGTTAAGTACAAACAGGTCTGGACTGGGCTTCAAAACAGGGCCATGCTGCTAAGTGAAATGATACATAACCATGCAGTAGGTGGGTTTTATATGTGTATAGTATATAATATATATTCACAATCAGAGAATACAGTGCACCACATACAACTTTTTTTTGCAACCAAATTACAAAGTGGTAGGTTACAGGTTATGTAGCTTTGTGCTGTAGACAAATGCAATCACCAACATACAGTTTGGTCCATAAAGATCTGGACAGAGAGAACTTTTTTCTAATTTTGGTTCTGTACATTACCACAATGAATTTTAAATGAAACAACTCGGATGCAGTTGAACTGCAGACTTTCAGCTTTAATTCAGTGGGTTGAAGAAAAAGATTGCATAAAAATGTGAGGAAATAAAGCCTTTTTTTTTAACACAATAACTTCATTTCAGGGGCTCAAAAGCAATTGGACAATTGACTCAAACGCTATTTCATGGGCAGGTGTGGGCAATTCCTAAAGCTCCCCATAGACGCGACGATTCTTCTTGCCGAACGACCGATTTTAGGGAAGCCCGACCAATCCTTCGAAATTATCGTGCGGTTAGTGGTATTCGAACGATCGTGCATCTTACGATTTTTCGCCCGACATCTGTCGGCAAATTGATCGGCCAGGTCAAAAAATCTTTGTCGGTCCCAGTGCAATGTATCTATGTTTGCAGGGCCAAGCAGGCAGCTCCCCTTTGTTTTCCTGGTAAATTGGTCTTTTTAGTTGATGGTAAATTTGTACGATCGTACGATCGTTCTGAGAAGATCGTGGTCTCACGATCAGGATCTGATCTTTTAAAAATCTCAACATCTATGGCCAGCTTTAGTCATAATGTCATTATCAATGAAGCAGATAAAAGCCCTGGAGTTGATTTGAGGGGGGGGGGGATGCTTGTATGTAGTAGATTTTGCTGTAAATAGACAACCAAAGGAGCTCTCCATGCAGGTGAAACAAGCCATCCATAAGCTGCAAAAACAGGAAAAAAAAAAACATCAGAGAAAATGCTACACTATTAGGAGTGGCAAAATCTACAGTTTGGTACATCCTGAGAAAGAAAGAAAGAAAGCACTAGTGAACTCAGCAACGCAAAAAGACCTGGATGTCCACGGAAGACAACCGTGGTGGATGATCGCAGAATCTATTTCCACGGTGAAGAGAAACCCCTTCACAACATCGAAACAAGTGAACAACACTCTCCAGGAGGCAGGTGTATCGATATTCAAGTCTACCATAAAGAGAGGACTGCATGACAGTAAATACAGAGGGAGCACTGCAAGGTACAAGCCACTCATAAGCATCAAGAATAGAAAGGCTACATTGGACTTTGCTAAAAAAAACATCTAAAAAAGCCAGCACAGTTCTGGAAAAACATTCTTTGGAAAGATGAAATCAAGATCAACCTCTACCAGAATGATGGCAAGAAAAAAGTATGGAAAAGGCGTGGAACAGCTCATGATCCAAAGCATACCACATCATCTATAAAACATGGCGGAGGCAGTGTGATGGCTTGGGCGTGCATGGCTGCCAGTGGCACTGGGACACTAGTCCATGATGTGACACAGGACAGAAGCAGCCAAATGAATTCTGAGGTGTTCAGAGACATACTGTCTGCTCAAATCCAGCTAAATGCAGTCAAATTGATTGGGAGGCGTTTCATAATGACCCAAAACATACAGCCAAAGCAACCCAGGAGTTTATTAAAGCAAAGAAGTGGAATATTCTTGAATGGCCAAGTCAGTCACCTGATCTGAATCCAATTGAGCTGCATTTCACTTGTTGAAGACTAAACTTTGGACAGAAAGGCCTACAAACAAACAGCAACTGAAAGCCACTGCAGTAAAGGCCTGGCAGAGCATTAAAAAGGAGGAAACCCAGAATCTGGTGATGTCCATGAGTTCAAGACTTCAGGCTGTCATTGCCAGCAAAGGGGTTTCAAACAAGTATTAGAAATTAACATTTTATTTTCGGTTTTTGAATTTGTCCAATTGCTTTTGAGTCCCTGAAAAAGTGATTGTGTTAAAAAAAGAATTTAGTTCCTCACATTTTTATGCAATCTTTTTGTTCAACCCCACCAAAATTCATTGGTAATGATGTAGAGAACCAAAATTTAAAAAAAGTTGTCTCTGTCCAAAGATTTATGGACCTAACTGTATGTCAGTATATGTATATGTACAATACTATGTCCTACCATGATGCAATATTTAGGGATCCTGGGTTCCATTCCTGCCAGGGCAATATTTGCAAGGAGTTAGTATGTTCTACCTGTGTCCTTGGGTTTCAACTATACAAAAACATAGAGGCAGATTAACTGACCTTTTCTAAAATTGATTATAGTGTATTTGAAGGAACTTAGGGCTGTCATATATGAGCATTTTTTTTGTATTCATAAACACATGCTTTAGACAACTAAATGTGTTTTTATAAGTCCAAACACGTCTCTATTCTAATGTATTATGAATGCATGTCAATCGCGCAAAAATGCAGCATGTTACGTGTAGGAGACTTGACGGCAGTTCTGAATGCACGTGAGTAAAAACACCCAGCTTATATGTGTTTTAGTGTTCTCAGACCTGTGTGTTAAGCACACATAAAACACTCAAAATAAAAAATGTTTGTGTGTTAGAGACTGTATGCCGTCAACTCCACTGAGGAAAGGACTGATGTCAATTATATCTAATATCTGTAAAGCTCTGCGGTATACAACAGTGATATATATATATATATATATATATATATATATATATATATATATATATATATATATATATATATATATAATTCAGTAAGCAGGACCCGCACTCGTTCATATTCAGTGAAATAAAAGTGTCTTTAATCACAGGTTCAATGAACCTGTGTTTAAAGACACTTTTATTTCACTGAATATGAACGAGTGCGGGTCCTGCTTACTGAATTGTATTACACTTTGACCAACGCACCACCATCGATTGAAACTAATCCGGAAGGAGTGCTTTCACTGAACCGACAGATTATATATATATATATATATATATATATATATATATATATATAAAATGTACTCAAAATACCTAATCAAGGCTGCATTCTGGCACTGAAAGGGTTACAGTTACAGCTAGGAAGGTGCGTCCCCTTCTCTGCTGGATCAGTGTGTTTTCCCCACATGCTGTTGGCTAGGGGTGTGTGGGGGTGAGGCCACGTTTCACAATAATCCAGGGGGAGGAGGCACAAGGATGGCTGAAAAAAACAACGTGGAGGGGGAGGAGCCTGGGGATTACACAAACGCGTGATGTGAGGAGGGAGATCCTGCCTAATGACTGCTGCTGCTTTTTGGCTCCTTAAAGGGGCAACGCGTGAGCCACTCTGGCCCATTTCTTTCTTTTCCACTAGGGTTTGGTTGGATATTTAGAGTTTGGAGCTGGCTCTGTGTACAGGACTGCATTGCATAGATTGTGGGCCTTTTTACCTCCTGTATTGGTCAGTATCTTATTTAATGTTATTGTTGGACTGGCCCACCAGGATACCAGGAAAACTCCCGGTGGCTCAGGTGTCAGTGGGTCCTCCTGCTTCTAAACATTTGGCCTATTTCATGGCCATCCCCTAATTTTATGAGTACAAAGAAGCTAAATAGATGGGATAATAGATTATAGTATGTAAAGAAAAGAGACTAGGAGAATAGAGTTTGAGGTGAATGTATACACCCATATCTCCTCCGGGTTTGTTTGTTTCTGTTGTTGAGTGACCCAATTTTGGACTTCCTTTCATCACTATATGTCATTTCCACGGGTTTTCCAGTTTTTTTCCAGCTACATTGAAGGAGCTTGTGGGCATGTGCATTGACTGGAACATGGAAAATATGTGCAGCAGCATACACAATTTCCCCCAAAATTGCAGGCCTTGGAGTTGACGTCTCTGCACACATTCCTATTAAACAGCTCTGCAGAATATGCTGGCACTTAAAATCAGGACAAGAACTAGGGGTAGGCAGAAGATGCACGTACCTAGGACACAAATCTTGGTGGGAGCCAGGCACGTACCTATCCTGTTGCCAGTACAAGTGTTGATTGTGCAACATAATATTTAGGATGTGGGGCCCCTCATAGTACTTGCATTGTCTTATGTTTTTACGGCTTAGGTTTTTTTTAATTGTGCCAGCAGAATTATTTTGGTAATAAATAATGTCTTTTTATATGATATTTTGAGTAATTGAGTATAATACAATATCACATTTTTTCTCAGCGCTATATGTCCTCTTTTATTTCCCTATAACACAGCGAAGTAACATTTCACACAGCAGTGTAACACTGTACTCAAAGTAGACCCTGCCTCAATACGTTTGAGCGCCTCTGCTTTTAATCAACCCCGTCCAGTCTTGCTTGTGTGTATTGGTTACTATCAGCAGTTATCTGGTAATCTCTAATTATTATAGACATGGAGTTGATGTGGGTGAGGCTGATGCAAACCTGAAAAGCAGGAACAGTGTCTATAAAGCTCTGCCAAAAGCCCCTCCTTTATTACGTCTTGTCAACAAGTTTGTGCTCTCAGCCAAAGAACGGTGGATTTTACATACGTGTGTATATTATTTCAACAGTACAGAATATGTTTAATGCTCTATCAGGGAAACTGGTAAGGCACCAAATAGTTCAAATTATTATTAGTATTTTTAAATAAGGTGCCAACATATTCCATGTTTGGAGTTGGTTTAACTTCAACGAAAATTAATGAATATTACATAGGTTTTGGAAAAATAAACATTGGGTCTGAAATATCCTGCTGATAACATGAAAAGGACTTCTAATCATTTGGGAGGGTCTGTTTAAATTTACACTATTGATTAATGGGCTGAATCTGTACAAACTGCTCTGTGGAGATGGAAGAGGAAAAACTGCACCCCACCTCATCCCAGCTGAACAACTGTGGAATGAACTGTAATGCCGACTAAGTGCCAGGTCTGATCACCCAATATCAGTGCCCAACTTCACTAATCTATCCATACTAATGAAAACAAATCCCACCAACAGCATCCCAACATCTAGTGGAAGGTTTTCTAGAGCAGAGGCTGGGAAAGCAAAGGGAGCACCGAGTTAAATATCCTTGGTTTGCAAGCCAGATTGGTGTTAGAGAGTTATCTCCTCGAGTTCCAGTGAGCAGCAAACTGATGTTAGAGTGTTCAATGGCTCTGCACAATTCATATTGCTCATTTTAGTAGATTCAACCACACCTATGGTTTCCTGGTTCAGCAATCTGACATAAATATTAATTATGTAATAATACCTTTTCTTATGTTTATTGTACTTTTACATTTGCATAATCAATGTGTCACTTGCTGCTATTTGAATTGTCTGCACCTATGTACAAAGAGGTTAGACAGGTTAGGTGTGCTCCATTTCCACTTGCCTCTCCTAGGTTTATTTCTAAGTTGGTTGTACACAGACAAACCACCAGAAGACAGGAACACAAACCTAGGGCAGCCTTTGAAAAATAATCTTTAAATGTATATATTGTTTTAAATAAAAACACCTCAGGAGGTAATACGTATCTATATATTTTTTCTGTAGCTAAACGATCTACAGCAAAAGCTTGGAAAACACCTGCATTAGACAAACAGTCGGTAAACACCTTGGATAACTTACATATATAATTCAGTGGTAAGCTGGCACAGAAACTGGACTTCACTCCAAAATAGATGCAAATAAAACGTTTTTATTACGCAACAAGGAACATCTCAGAGAGTGGCCTTACGCGTTTCGTGCCTTATGGGTACTTAGTCATAGGCCTATGGCTAAGTGCCCATAAGGCTTAAAGCCATCCTCGGAGATGTTCCTTTTTGCGTAATAAAAACGTTTTATTTGCATCTATTTTGGAATGAAGTCCAGTTTCTGTGCCAGCTTACCACTGAATTCCATATGTCTGTCATTACCTCCCCAAGCTGAAGGTCTGGTGCTGGAGCACCTGCACCCCCTGTTAGCATTGGTAAGGTGATTAAACATGTCAAAGAGTAGGAAGTACATCTGTAACTAATGCCTGCTTGTTATTTTAATAGTATTAAAATAAAGTCTTCTTTGATTTTAACTTCCACTAAATCCCAATAGCATTGTTAAGTGTACCTTACTGCTCACAAGTTTTGCAATACTGGATATTTATCCTTACTGCACATCCCATGTTACCCTTGCAAAATTTACCTTGGATAACTGTCAGGCTTTGTTGGAATTGGAGACAGGGACCTTTGGGTTTCTGGCTCTGCACCTTAACCATTGGGCCAGGTGAGTAGCCTGCAGAGTTGCTCACTGTATGTTACCTGGCCTTTGCAACCCCCACCCAGCAGCAGAATGATTGGATTGCAGTCAGCCAATCAGGGCTTCTCTGCCCTATATAAAGCCAGCCCTCCTAACTTGAGCATTGGCTACCCATACTAGGCATCGTCCCTAACTAAGGGTTCCTGCTCTTGCCTTACCTTGAACCTTGACTTGTTACCTTGCCTTATTCTGATCCTGTCTTGCCCTAACCTATTTCTGCCTTGTCCTGACCTTGCCTGTTCCTGATTCCAGTCTTGTCCGTCTGGTTCACAAGTCATCCAGAGAGTTTTATCTGGAGAGTACAAGTAGCTCTTCCAAATTCAGGCTTCCCTTAGACAAGCTGCCATATGGACATCTATGGACAACTACTATACAGATATCCCTAGCAGTACAAGAGCATCACCACTCCCAGCATTCCAGAGGTCACCATTCACATCTGCTGGAGTGCTCCAAGTGTGACATCCCAGGTATGAAATGCAGGTTCATTCTTTGTATAGTGTAAACCAGCGCCACGTGCTTGTACTGTATTAGTGATCACATGCCATCTAGTGGGCAGAATCCAAATACTGTTCTTCATCCTTTTTTTAAGCAAAATAAAGGTTTTCAGCCATGGGCATCCGGAGGGTAATGGAAAAGTTGCAGATACCAGGCCTGTTTCCAATACTCACAGAAGGTGAATACTGTATGTGTTTAGGCTGCAAGTGCAAGTCTTAAGTCACTGATTGCTTCTCTACATACAGGTATGGGATCCGTTATCTGGAAACCCGTTACCTAGAAAGTTCTGTATTACAGAGAGTCCATATCCCATAGACTCCAATTTATCAAAATAATCCAAATGTATACAAATAATTGCCTTTTTCTCTGTAATAATAAAACAATACCTTGTACTTGATCCAAACAAAGATCTTTAGTGAAAGCAAAACCAACCTACTGAGTTTATTAAATGTTTAAATGATTTTCTAGTAGACTTCAGGTATGAAGAGCCAAATTACAGAAAGCTCCATTATCTGGAAAACCCCAAGGTCTTGAGCAATCTGGATAACAGGTTTCATACCTGTATAGATGTATATTTGTATAACTGTATTTAGATATTTCTACTAGGATATTCAGTGCTAATGTAGAAATGTACACAACCCTTGTATTTGTGTGCTAATAAGCTGGTGCTGGGAGATCAGGTGACTGTTGAGCTGCCTGCTGGGAAGCAGTGACGCATGAAAGTAGCCGGGCTAATGAGTCACACTTCACAGGTATCAGCAGAGAGAAGCTAAACTGGGTCACAGAGCCCAGCATGCAGCAATGTAACAAATATTTATTGGAAAGAGTCACTGGAAATGTATTGTGCCCAACTGGAAAACACAAGTGAGTGGTTCTGTTCTGTTTAAATGGGAAATAGACCTGTTAATTTGTGTGGCTTCCCTTCACTTTAATTTCTGTAGGTAGCCATTAGCTCTATCCCCTCCAGTGAAGTTACTTCTTCTTAATGGCAGACATGGTGTAGCCTTTGCAGCCTTTGAAAAACAATCTTTAAATGTATATGTTGTCTTAAATAAAAACACCTCAGGAGGTAATACATATCTATATATTTTTTTCTGTAGCTAAACAATCTACGGCAAAAGCTTGGAAAACACCTGCATTAGACAAACAGTCAGTAAACACCTTGGATAACTGACATAAGGAATTCAGTGGTAAGCAGGCACAGAAACTGGACTTCACTCCAAAATAGATGCAAATAAAAAGTTTTTATTATGCAAAAAGGAACATCTCAGAGAGGGGCCTTACGCGTTTCGTGCCTTATGGGCACTTAGTCATAGGCCCATAGTCATAGTCATAATTTGTGTGGCTTCCCTTCACTTTAATTTCTATATGTGGCCATTAGCTCTATCCCCTCCAGTGAAGTTATTTCTTCTTAATGGCAGACATGGTGTAAACAGAGACGCATTTCAGATCAAGCAGTTCAAATGCAGTAGTGCAACTACAATTCAATGGTTTGGCTACATGAGTGTTACAGCCTATCTTTTTCAACCTCCCATAAGCCTCTATCACTTGACACACATAGCCGTAGAAGGCTTTTCAATATAGACACAACAGTTTGTTGTGCTTTCTGTTGGGCCTCAGGTCTGTCATCTTCCCAGCATGCTTACTTCTTAGGATACTGTACTGCCCCAAGCCATTAATGACAGTTGTATAATGATTGTATAGAATAGTTTGTACATCTTGTTATGGCACATTACCAGCAAGGGCAATGGAAATTATATTCCATCAAAAACAGACAAATCTCATACCATGTAGACAAACCAATAGAAGAAGAACTGACAGTTGGTGTCAGTGCTAACAACATTACAATTAAGCGTTGTTAGTGCACTCTAAGGGGGTATTTCGGGTTTAGACTTTTAGCAGCACCAGGGCATAAGAAATCTTGAAAAAATTCAAATTTTTTTCCTCTAAAAAGTTTTTTTGTGTGAAAAAACTCAAATTAGTAGGGGGAAAAAAAATCAAGTTTTAATAAATAACCCATAAAAGTCAGAATCTGAAAATACTCCATATAAAACCTGCTAAATTCATGTAAAAGTCAAAGGCAGCTGCCCCTTTTATTTAATGGGTTTAAGCCTATAAACTTGAAAAATTAGAGATATTCATAAAAAACTAGTTTTTAATTAGTTTAGTTATTAGTAAATTAGAATTTTAGTAAATAACGACTATCAGTCTGTAAGAGAATTTGAGCAAATCACTGATTCTGTCAGTGGACATAGAAGAAACATTCAACACGTTCAGTTTGCCTTTCCCATTATATAGCAATAAAATGGTCTCTCTCCTTATTCATGATCAAGAAACGGAAGATCTCAGACATTTATTAGCCCACACAGTGCCATTTGCCAGAGACTTCATGTTCCTTCTTTAACTGGTTTCCGGTGTTCATCTTTAGACACAAGTTTAAGTTGCACGCAAAATTCCATTCATAAAAAGTAAGGGAATACAATGTGCTCTTTGCACTTCCATATATTTGTGCTCGGTGCCTTCAGTTCCAAATCAAGTCTAATTGTGCCTACTTGTAGTTACAGCCACCTCCAGACCAGGCAGTAGCTTTATGGCTCGCTCAGTGCCCTGTGTCAACCGTTGTAGCATTCTTGCGTCTAAAGAATTGGGTGCACGTCACTCGCCAGAAACCAGAAATAACGTCAACCGGACAAGGAAAACTTTCAGTTCAATTATGTCTGATTTAAGACAAAGTGCAAGTGCAGAGGTGTAATATTGAAAAACATGGGACGATTGCACTCAAAATTAGAACAGAATATTTATTAATCAGATGAACTTGTGTATGAATTTATGTTTAAAGGAGAAGGAAAGCTACCAAGGCAGTTTATTGCCAATAGATTAGCCACAACAGTCCAAGCTAGAATGCCAATTTTAATCTTTAGAATGCTTTTCCATACCTGAGTAAACAGTTCTAGACATTGACTCTGTTTAGGATAGCAGCTGCCATATTAGCTTGCTGTGACATCACTTCCTGCCTGAGTCTCCCTGCTCCTTATAACTCTGGGCTCAGATTACAGCAGGGAGGGGAGGAGGGAGAGGAGCAAACTGAGCATGCTCATGCCCTGGAGGTTTAAAGGAACAGTTCAGTGTAAAAATAACTGGGTAAATAGACAGGCTGTGCAAAATAAAACATGTTTCTAATATAGTTAGTTAGCCAAAAATGTAATATATAAAGACTGGAGTGACTGGATGTCTAACATAACAGCCAAAATCCTGCTTTCCAGCTCTCTAACTCTGAATTAGTCAGTGACTTGAAGGGGGGCCACATGGACATACAGTAACTGTTCATTGAGTTTGTAATTGATCCTTAGCATTCAGCTCAGATTCAAAAGCAACAGATATGACCCATGTGCCCCCCCCACCACTGCTTGGTCACCAGGATAACCCATCAGTGGAAACCAAGAGAGCTGCAAAGCAGGAAGTAGTGTTCTGGCTATTATGCTAGACATCCTTTCACTCCAGCCTTTATACATTACAACTAAAGCTCCCCATAGATGCGATGATTCTTCTTGCCGAACGACCGATTTTAAGGAAGGCCGACCAATCCTTCGAAATTATCGTGTGGTTAATGAGATTCGAACGATCATGCATCTTACAATTTTTCGCCCGTCATCTGTCAGGAAATTGATCGGCCAGGTCAAAAAATCTTTGTCGGTCCCAGTGCAATCTATCTATGTTTGCAGGGCCAAGCAGGCAGCTTGTTTTCCTGGCAAATTGGTCTTTTTTGTTGATGGTAAATTCGTACGATCGTTCTGAGAAGATCGTGGTCTCACGATCAGGATCTGATCTTTTAAAAATCTCAACATCTATGGCCAGCTTAACTATATTAGAAACATTTTTTATTTTGCACAGCCTATTTAGCCAGTTTTTATTTTTGTACTGAACAATTCCTTTAAGCTTAAAGTAGGAAGTCTGATATAGAAGTCCATGTGTACACAATAGAAGGAAAGAAATGTGGTGTTTCTTTTGACAGAGGACTCAGAGCAGCATTACTTTGAAGGTTTACTGGTATATTTATAACGCCCTTTCTGATAAAGCTTACTTAGTTTTAACCTTTCCTTCTCCTTTAAGCTTTGGAGCACAGTGATCTTTAGGCGACTTCCTAACATTACATTGGACATGTTTTAACTTCTAGCTATAGTTAAAATGCAATGGCCAGAGCCCCCTGATGTCTGGGGTGGGACACACAGTGCCTTGTGCATCCTTATGTTAAGAACCACAATGGTAATTGCACCAGGTACAGTAGCAACTAGGATTATTGAGTACAAGTGTGATACTACAATTGGACTGGCCGCCTGCAGTTATTTTTATAATCTATAGCAAAGGTATTTTTTTACAGTTTGACTTTATTCCTACAGATTAATCCCAGTTCAACATAACAGTGCAAAGGTTTCTGGTTTTCCAAGCATCGTAGCAGCTACTTATACCCAAACCCCACATTTCTATACAGCCCCTTTCAATCAATGTTCCAAAGCAACTAAAAACCCGACTACTAAAGTGCAGTGTCAATCATCTCTTTCAATAAACTGTCACTTATTATCTGACACATTTGCACTCACTCTGAGGCTTTCTGGTGTTATTAGCCCTTGGAGACCCCAAAAGTGATACCTCTGAATCCCATATTATATGCAATATTAACTTCAATACTCAGTTAACCAGACCATCCCAGGCCCGACAGTGAAAAATGGATTAAAATGGGAGGAATCCATCTTGCACACACTCCGTTATCATTACAGTATGTGTATGTGCAGCTCTGTAAATGTAAAATTCCTATTAGCCTCTTATTGATACAATTCTTTTTTTTTTCCAACCATAATGCACTGCAGGTACAAGTCCACTTAAATAGTTTAAAAGAAACAATGAAATAAAAAAGAATATCCTAACCACGCCCGTCCCCCAAAACAAATAGAAAATAACAGTACCCTGTCAACTCAATGCTGCTGCTCTTCTTATCACCGTATACCCAACAGTCTAGAACTGTGTCATACTGATGCCGCTGCCTGACAATCCTCTTGGAACCAATAATGCCAACAGAATCTCTAAAATTCCACAAGGCAGTAGGACATGGGGATCAGTGTTGATTCCGCTGCCTAAAACTGGAAGGCTATGTACATGCAATAGACTCACTGGCTGCAACTACTACTAGGTGCTACAAATACTTATCATTGAACTCCCCATGTATACAGTGCAACGTTACTGACTGGCATAGATTTTAGACTTGATGTACATAATATTTGGTCACTATACTTGATCTGTCAAGTACATAGCTTGGCTTATGTCAGTTAATGTTCTTGGTTATACAACCAGGTACTGAAAGTTTTTCCAGGGACCCTTTGTTCCAGAGGAATCTCCACCTGCTAGTCAACCAACCAGATTTGGAGAAACTGCATCACTCCTCCACTGATTCCCTTTTTCCATTAAACTTAATACTCCCCTTAAGAAAAAAAAAGCACACACCTACCACTGTACTCTACATACCATTCTGGCTATTAAGGGACTGGAAGACTGGCCCACTAAGGGATGTACCATTGCTCTGTGATTAGAGAGGGATATTACTGACAGCTGAATAGTACATCCAACATCTCCACAGGAGTGATCAAGCACTAGGACTGCTCCCAGAGATATTGGCAGGTGTTTTAGCTATTTTAAATGGCAATTCTTATAATACATTTGTTTCTTGCCTTACAGGCGTGGTTGACCTATAAGTAAACGTTTAAGTTGTTATAGAATGCAGTATTCCTAGCAACTTTGCAATTGGTTTTCATTATAGTTTATTTTATAGTTTTTTAATTATTTGCCTTCTTCTGCCTCTTTCCAGCTTTTGAATGGGGGTCACTGACCCCCAGCAGCCAAAAAACTATTGCTCTGTGAGGCTACAATTTTATTGTTAGTTTTATTATTTATCTCTACTATTCATAATCCTGTTTCTCACTGAGACCACTTCCTGGTTGCTAAAGGTAATTTGGACCCTACCAACCAGTTAGCTGCTAAAATACCAAAATGAAGAACTGCTGAACAGAAAGATAAATAACTGAAAAAACAAAATATTGAAGATAAATTGCATATAGTTTTAATATATCAATGTCTGCCTCATACTAAAATGCAAACTACCCCTTTAATAGTAATTGGAGCACAAATGAATAATAAACAGCGCCAATACTTCACATTTTGCAGGCTTTTCCATAAGATCTTAGATTTAGAGGTTTCATGTTTTAAATACTTATTTAGCTATTCTACTGTTTAAAAAGAGGTTGCAAATATGATCTCATATTTTAACTAAAGGAATATTGTTAAACAAAACTGCCACCTGCTGGCTGAGAGGGGAACAATACTGTTAAAATGAAAAGATATTTGGGTGCCTGGTTGCTAGTCACTTTCCCTGTGTACCAGGAATTTGTGTGAAGGTCAGAAGAAAGATGCACAGGAGTGAGAGGAAAATAATAATATAGATCTTACTTTACCATTGTTTGCTGGTTACTGAATGTGAGGGGTCACACACTCTAGCAACCAATGTCCTAAGAAAATGAAGAGGTATCAGAACTGCTTAGTTTAACATAACAGAATTTAATCTTAAAGTATATATCTGTGATACATATTGAAATTGCAGGTAAAATTCACCTATACAACTACTTTGCCCAACCAAAAGTAGAAGGTATTTCCCTATAGAACAGAGAGCAATGTACAATTACATGGGTGCAGAGCTCAGCATTTGCTGTCTATGATATAATGGTGGTTGCGCATCTATTGTCAGCCTCTTTTCAGACTTAAAATGGTACGAAGAAAGTTTTTGGAGGAAACATTAATGTTCGTGGATAAATACACAAAGTGACAAGTATTCTGAGTGAGCAGCAGCAACATACTGATTTGGAAGTCCTATAGGGACTGATACATTGGGTGACCTAGCCTGAGTGCTTACATTAAGTCAGGCATGTCCAAACTCTGGCCTGCAGCCAATTGCAGTCTGTTTTCAATTTCAGACTGGCCCGCAGCCTTAAACAAGAATACGTCCATTCAAGGGCAGGCCTGGATAAAAATTAGCACCCAACTGGGCAGCCCGAGCAGAGATGAGTAGAGGCCTCTATCTTCTTGTCGTGCCGGCTGCGCACAGTGACGCAATCGCACGTGCTTATGACATCACTGGATTAGACGTCATCCAAGGGGGCCCAGTACCGCGCGCTGACTATGCCGGTTAACTAAACACCTAAATACAGCGGAACAAGTTCTTTGGAGCTGGGAATACCCACGGAGTATTGATAATGGGTTGAGTGCAGAGGACCTCTTGTAGTTGACTACATGTATTTTGTGGTCACACCCTCATTGCACCCCCACCTAATGGTTTTAAAAAATAGTGGTGAGCACAACTTTCCCTTGTTTGTTATAGTTATACAGGAGCAGTGACCAGCTCCATGTTGTAGCTCCCACCCTTCCCAGCTATAGTCAGGTGATCCCACTGGTGTCTAATAAAAGGGAGGTTTGGGAGTTTTACTTTGAAAGCAGCTAGTAAGTTGCAGGTAAAACTTAGTCCCTTTGTAAAATGTATAATTAAGCAATTGAATTCTTAATGAATCAGATGAAAATTAAGCGTATGACTGGCCAGATATGGGATGACTTTGACGTAGTTGGCCAGCTTAAATATATTGCAATATATGGACAAACAATCCCTGTGTTGTTTAAAGGGTAAGGCATTTTTTAGTAGCAGTATGCACAAAATGTCTCTGTCTTAAAATATATTGATAATGGGTTGAGTGCAGAGGACTCTTGTAGTTGACTATATGTATTTTGTGGTCACACCCTCATTGCACCCCCACCTAATGGTTTTAAAAAATAGTGGTGAGCACAACTTTCCCTTGTTTGTAATACCCACGGAGTGACTGATATACATGCAAACTTCAAGAATTTTATTGTGAGTGTAATTTTAACCTTGTAAAGATTTAATCAAATTGTTTTACACAATGTCAAGCATATTTTCCTACAGAAAATTTCCGACAGAGGGGAGTGAACTACAGAACCTGGACATTTTTTTATGTTTTGATCACTGGATTAGGCGCTAGTTTTCACCAGAGGCTGCGACGGAGCAGTGCGCAAGCTGTTCATCCAGTTTTGCTGCAGGACTTGTCTCCTAACAGGATGACTCCCCACACCATGACAGACTGCTGGCAGCTTACTACTTTGGATGGCTGGTCTCAACATTTGAAGAGCCCAGAATGTACAACATGCCCACTCTATTTACAGTGGTGCAAAGCTTGTCTGAACGTTTTGGAGCCAGATGCATCTCTGGTGATGAAAACGTATCTTTATTTTAAGTACGTGTTATGTCACCTATTTGCTTTTATCAGCGCCATTGTCTCCTATGACTAAATATGTTAGGAACGACTTAGAGTGATTTAATTCTAGAGAAAGTATCAGAATATAATGCCATCTCACCTACTCCCTCTAGAGCCCACTGCATTGGCCACTTTGCTGCCATCTCATGATGGATATCCATGGTCAGTCGTTTCATTTCAACACTAGTGGGTAAAGAACACCTGAAGGGCACCTGGGAACTTGGAAAGCCTTGAATAGTTTCCTATACGGGAGCTGGGGCAGTTCTAGATATATTAACATGGCCAAATGCTTCCAGGGGTTAGTCACAAAACAACTCAGTAATGGTTCAAAGAATTTCACACTGAATGGTCGGCCCCCACACATTTTCACCTCACCAAATCTGGCCCTCGATGCAAAAAGTTTGGACACCCCTGAATTAAGTGAAAAACATACCAGACAAGGTCAAATGTAGAGTAATTGAAAATTGTTATTAAAAGATAGATTACATTAGTTCATAAAAAGAAAAAGAATCACTGCTCAGGTTAAGAGAACAAACTATAGAGAAAAACTGCAATAGCATGTCAGTTTCTGCAATAGATTTTACCTTTGAAGCAAAACTGAGCTTTATATGCTTGATTTAGCCCTTTAAGATTCCTCTGCTCCTTTTCTATCCACTGTCACTTAGCTAAGGCTTTTGCCAAAATCATTTCAGCCCTGTTGCCACTTTAAAGTAAAATGCTTTGGCTGTAGTTATACAAAAAGCCACACAAGTGGTATAACAAGCTATAGCTATAGATCTCATCAAAAGAACCGTTATTCCAAAGATGGCTATTCCCCAATGATACACGAGGAGGGAATGGAGAACCTTAAAAGGGAAGAAAAAAAATGTATTTTAATTTTTGCAATTTCCCAAGAGAGATCTTGGTTGTGGGCAATATATCAGATTTTGGGAGGTTAGCTGGTAGCAAGTTTGCAGATGTGGTTGCGAAGGTATGTGCAGAGTTGGTTCATTAAGTCTCTGTTCTGACCCTCAACATAGTGCATCTCAACCAGCATATCAGATTTCTCCTTCTTAACAGTCAACACACACTTGAAAAGGAAAGGAACGCTGCTTTGGGGAGCTGAGGATGCTTCTCCACAAGACTGTTTCATATCTTCCCCAAGTCTTGTTCCTCTTCATCAAGTGAAGGGACCTCATCTGGTTTGGAAACTGCACCTTCAGCTGGGTAACAGACTCACTCTCCTTTGTGGTTTGTTGTTCAGAAGAGTTTTGCCCTTGTAGTGTAGTCTCCTTGTGGAGTGCAGTCTCCTTGTGGAGTGTAGTCTCCTTGTTAATTGCACTTTCAAGCTTGTTTGACTGTAGGAAATCATCCGGGGCACGGGGAAGCTCTCTTAGTTGCCTCGTCCTGTCCCTTTTATTCCTGCGAATATAAATCCATGAGTTTTCAACTGCTGTTAGGAACAGGCTCTCTTCGACCCTCCCACATGGGACAATTTTATGCAGAACCTGGTCAGACATAATATACATTATATAAGCCATCCAAGAGCAGTAATTCAGCAGAGCAGGTCAGTCCTATTGCCTACTTCATTTGTCACTTTACTAACGTCTCAGTAGGCTTCACATCTCCATCAATCAGATTACTGTGTATACAGATAGCATTATCACTCAGCCAATAAACCGAGGTCACAGGAATAGCCAGTGTCCAGAAAGTACATGTATGGGACCTGTTATACAGAATGCCCGGAACATTGGGTTTTCTGGATATTGGATCATTCCTTAACAATCATAACTAAAATAATTTACTATACACTATGTGAAAGTTCAAGAAATCCGATTTTTAAAACAGAATTGTTTGTATAATGTAAATCATCAGCTCACTATACATTCTGCAAGATCTCCCCTATCTTCACTGCAGTTCTAGCTGAGGCAGGCATCTTAGATTTCACTGGCTCCTCCTACCTATATCTTCCCAGCCAACACCAGCTCTGAAATCTCATAATAACATTGCATAATAATTGCATAATAACTTTACCAGCGGGACAAGATAGGGAAATCTCGTGATACTTCTAGTGGAGGAGTTTACTAAAACAAGGCATTCTGGGTAGAATACTCAAGGCAGTGCTACAATCTGAGCATGCTTCTGAAATTTGCATGTTATGGTCACTGTTATAGTCACTGTATGGACTCCCTCAGTGAAAGAACCCATTTGACAAAGTAAGGGATTTTTTTTAAAACCTGCAGTTTTTTAGAGATGGCGCGAACTGTTCGCCGGCGAACTTGTTCGCGCGAACATCGGGTGTTCGCGCTCGCCGGAAGTTCGCGAACGTCGCGCGACGTTCGCCATTTTGGGTTCGCCATTGTTGGCGCTTTTTTTTGCCCTCTCACCCCAGACCAGCAGGTACATGGCAGCCAATCAGGAAGCTCTCCCCTGGACCACTCCCCTTCCCTATAAAAACCGAAGCCCTGCAGCGTTTTTTCACTCTGCCTGTGTGTGCTGAAGAGATAGTGTAGGGAGAGAGCTGCTGCCTGTTAGTGATTTCAGGGACAGTTGAAAGTTTGCTGGCTAGTAATCGTTTTGATACTGCTCTGTTATTGGAGGGACAGAAGTCTGCAGGGGTTTGAGGGACATTTAAGCTTAGGTAGCTTTGCTGGCTAGTAATCTACCTTCTACTGCAGTGCTCTGTATGTAGCTGCAGTGGGCAGCTGTCCTGCTTCTGATCTCATCTGCTGACTGCTGCAATAACAGTAGTCCTTGTAAGGACTGCTTTTATTTATTTTTTTGTTGTTTTACTACTACTACTACTACTACTACTATAAGAGCCCAGTGCTATTAGTCTAGCAGTGTTGGGGAGTGGGACTGGTGTGCTAATCTGCTGCTCCTAGTAGTTCAGCAGCACCAACTTTAATTTTTTTTTTTTTAATATTAATTTTTTTTTTATTTTACTTTTTTTTATTTTACTACCGCTGTAGTAGTGTATAAGTTGACCTTTTAGGCATTATTTGCCCTGTAGGCATTTTTTGCCCAGTGTGTTATTCAACCAACTGCCATCTAGCATCACTAACAGCTCTCCCCCTACACTATCTCTTCCAAGCACACACAGGCAGATTTTTCAGATACATTTTTGCCCTTGATCCCCCTCTGGCATGCCACTGTCCAGGTCGTTGCACCCTTTAAACAACTTTAAAATCATTTTTCTGGCCAGAAATGTCTTTTTTAGATGTTAAAGTTCGCCTTTCCATTGAAGTCTATTGGGTTCGCGAACCGTTCGCGAACCGCTCGCATTTTTGCGCAAGTTCGCGAATATGTTCGCGAACTTTTTTTCCGACGTTCGCTACATCCCTACAGTTTTTTTCAAAATATATATATATGTAGTTTGAGTAAACGTGTTTAGGTTGTACTGGTCAGATTGTTAATATGTGTTTGATTTTGTCTGTGATAGGTGCCCTATAACTCTACTATAAAATCATGTAAACATTAAAAAAACCCAATAGGCTGGATTTGCTTCCAATAAGGATTAATTATGTCTTAGTTAGGATCATGTACAAGGTACTGTTTTATTATTACAGAGAAAAAGGAATTTTTTCTTTTTAAATTTGGCTTAGTTAAAGAAAATGGAGTTTAGGTGAGACATCCTTTCTGTAATTCGGAGCTTTCTAGATAATGGATCCCATAGCTACTATGTAAGATAACAACACAAAAGAAACTTTGCACAATGTTGTCATCAAGCAGAAAACCTCACAGTTCCTTATGCTATTTAATGCAAGGCACATGCAGCTCTGACAAGTGAACATCTACTTCACAGTGTTTGCACTGAAATCTGCCTGTCACCGCTTCATGTCACCAATCAATAACACCAGGAACAGTGACAGGCAGACAGGGGGGTTTTAGCTTTTGCTGTTTTCTGCTTCCAGTTATTATGCGCCATGTGCCATTGGCCTTAGCGCAGTTCATTAGATAAAGTACACTAGATAAAGTAAATTAGATAAAGTAGGCTATGAACACAATCTTCTAGTAAAAGATCTAACAACTAAATGGGTTATTTATTTTCATCGGAAGGGCAGTAAAAAATAATATATTAATGCATTTGCGTTTGGGGAAATAAAAGCTATAATAAGGATTTTGAGTTTTATTCAAAATTGTTAAACACAACTATATGTATATGTTATTTATATAGCACTCTTTATGTAGGCGGCACTCTACAGCAGAGCAATACATTAATAGAACAAACAGGGGTCATTAAAATAATAAATACAAATAAATGCAAAGTACACTAAAGATTAAAGGGATCCTGTAATCGGAAAACATGTTTTTTTTTCAAAACACATCAGTTCATAGTGCTACTCAAGCAGAATTCTGCACTGAAATCCATTTCTCAAAAGAGCAAAGATTTTTTTATATTCAATTTTGAAATCTGACATGGGGCTAGACATTTTGTCAATTTCCCAGCTGCCCCCAGTCATGTGACTTGTGCCTGCACTTTAGGAGAGAAATGCTTTCTGGCAGGCTGCTGTTTTTCCTTCTCAATGTAACTGAATGTGTCTCAGTGGGACATGGATTTTTACTATTGAGTGTTGTTCTTAGATCTACCAGGCAGCTGGTATCTTGTGTTAGGGAGCTGCTATCTGGTTACCTTCCCATTGTTCTTTTGTTTGGCTGCTGGGGGGGAACAGGGAGGGGGGTGATATCACTCTAACTTGCAGTACAGCAGTAAAGTGATTGAAGTTTATCAGAGCACAAGTCACATGACTCGGGGCAGCTGGGAAATTGACAATATGTCTAGCCCCATGTCAATATTCAAAATTGAATATAAAAAATCTGTTTGCTCTTTTGAGAAATGGGTTTCAGTGCAGAATTCTGCTGGAGCAGCAATATTGACTGGTTAATTTTGAGAATTTTTTTTTCCCATGACAGTATCCCTTTAACCTTTAGGCTGGTTCAATAAGTTCAGTATTTCTTTTGAGAAATGGATTTCAGTGCAGAATTCTGCTGGAGCAGCACTATTAACTTGTTCATTTTGAGAATTTTTTTTTCCCATGACAGTATCGCTTTAACCTTTAGGCTGGTTCAATAAGTTTAGTATATTGAATGTTTCTAGCCATATTCATTTTTAGGGTTTAGCTCTCCTTTAAGCCATAGCTCAAAATAGTCTGGCAAATTAGCTTTTTGTAGTTCCAGTGAATACTGAAGAAGCTGTTCATTGTTCCCATTGCCCTGAACTCAACGCCATTCTTGATTTCATCCAACAGTGATGGAGCCTACAAATCAAGCACCTTTTAATTGCTGTACGAGACCTTAGAAAGTCAGCTGGATTTAGCCACTTGGCAAACAACGTCAGATGATACGTGATGCCCCAGCAGTCTAACAGCCACTGCTTGTTGAACTAGAAACAATTCATATTTTATATGTTTCCTACTGATTTAATGACAACAGAACAAATCTTTAAGGTGGCAGTTGAGTGCCTTTGTCTCCTAACATTTCCTCTTAAGCTGCTCACCTCTGTCCCCGTCCCTATGTCAGGTTTCCATTTGTGCTTCTACAACCATACCTTTAAACCCGTAAGTATTTTCTTTATGCAGTCTGTAACCATAGTAATGCTTTCTGGGACTTCAGAACCACTTGGTAACTTGTTTGTCAACAGTTTTATCACTGATTCCAGCACAGTGAATACCACTGGTTTACGGGGTTTTTCCAGCTTTCTTTTTTTCTGAGGATTCTGATTAAAGAAAAGTAGTCCATTAATAGGTTAACAGTTGAAAATAAAATGTGGTGTTTTAAGCTTAGATCATTAGGAATATGAAATATTGCATATTTCTGTATACATTCACTATAACATTTTCTGAAGGTTTCGTTTAAAACAAAAAAATAAACTTCCCAGTGTTTTTACATATAAAATATATAGTATAGTATATAAATATAGGGAAGGCAAACATTGTGCGAATTGATTATACTGCTGGCTACCACTTAAAATGAAGTAAAGCTTTATGATGAGATACACATACATAATTATCTGTACCAGCCCAACCTGAACCCCTTTCTGGTGCAGCACATTCAATAAAAATCTATTAGTATTCTAGCCCACAGCTTCCAGCATCTGCAGAAGATTTTCCAGCTAGTGCTCTAATCTCCCTTTTCTACTCAAAGCATAATGCACAAGCATAAGTGTATAGCATAAGCGCAAAAGTGCTAAGTATATAAGTAAGATAATTCTTTAAAGAAAACATAACTTTCTGTCACTGGAACTCCAACCAATGATATCATAGGCAGAGCTACAATCTAAGAGGTAATAAAAGTGAGCAACATCATCTACAGTACAGTCATATGAAAAAGTTTGAGAACCACTCTTAATTCTTTGGAGTTTTGTTTATCATTGGCTGAGCAACTTCCTTTTAATATATAACATGCCTTATGGAAACAGTAGTATTTCAGCAGTGACATAAACCTTATTGGATTAACAGAAAATATGCAATATGCATCATAACAAAATTAGACAGGTGCACACATTTGGGCACCCCAACAGAGATATTACATCAATATTTAGTTGAGCCTCTTTTTGCAAATGTAACAGCCTCTAGACGCCTCCTATAGCCTTTGATGAATGTCTGGATTCTGGGTGGCGGTATTTTTGAACTTTTGTCCATGCAAATTCTCTCCAGTTCAGTTAAATTTGATGGCTGCTGAGCATGGACAGCCTGCTTCAAATGATCCCATAGATTTTCCAAGTCATTCAAGTCGACGGACTGTGACGGCCATTCCAGAATATTGAACTTCACCCTCTGCATAAATGCCTTTGTAGATTTTAAAGTGCATTTAGGGTCATTGTCTTGTTGGAATATCCAACCCCTGCGTAACTTCAACTTTGTGGCTGATGCTTGAACATTATCCTGAAGAGTTATTGGGTCGAATTCATCCGACCCTCGACTTTAACAAGGGCCCCAGTCCCTGAACTAGCCACAAAGCCCCACAGCATGATGGAACATCCACCAAATTTGACAGTAGGTAGCAGGTGTTTTTCTTGGAATGCTGTGTTCTTCTTCCGCCATGTAAATCGCTTTTTGTTATGACCAAATAATACATTTTTTGTTTCATCAGTTCCAAAATGACTGAGGCTTATCGAAATGAGCTTTTGCATACAAGTGACTGTTTGTGGTGTGATTGCAGAAAGGGCTTCTTTCACCCTGCCATCCAGATGTTCTTTGTGCAAATTGCGCTTAATTGTAGTCATCCAATGTCATCCAACAGTTTTGAAGAAGTGGCCCAATTTCTTCTATACTAGCCCAAGGATTTACATGTTGTGGCCCAATAATCTATTTCATACATTTGTGGGCCTGATTACTATAACAACATGACATAGTAGTGTTCTATACAACATCTGATAATTAAACAATAATATCAAATATAAATCAATCGTGTCGCTGGGCAGGTAGTATGCATTAAAAATCTCCAATTGATCTTGTAAATCTCCAGTTGTGCTCCCTAGAAAGAAATATTTATTCCCATTGTAGTACTGATTTTTAAGAACCGTACTAGTAATTCACCACTAGGTGGATTCCTATAACTGCAGGAAATGTTCATTGAGTTGTAGTACACTCTTCTACCTAACAGATATGAGGAATATATAAAAGGAGCTTTCAAATTCTCCCAATGTCTCCTGTGTGAGTTTATTCTGGTTTATTGCCACCATCCAAAAGCATACAGCAGGTTAAAGCGGCAACTGGTAAAAATTACCATAATGTGTGTGTGAATATGATAGGGGCCTTTATCCCAAACTTCATATGGGCAGGGACTGATGCCAACATCATTTTAAATAACAGGAGATAAATTAAAAAATAATAAAATCCACTAATGCAGGGTAACATATATACAATAACAAGTGTGCTTCTTTTCATTATTCACCTTTCTATTCAGGCCTCTACTATACATATGCCAGTCTAGGGTACTTTGGTTACTAGGGTAATGTGGAGTTGCTGAATAAAAAACAAAATAACTAAATTGTCTCAGAATGTCACTCTCTACATCATACTAAGGGGCAGATTTATCAAGGGTCGAAGTGAATTCGAGGGAATTTTCGAAGTAAAAAAATTCAAGTAATTTTTTGGATACTTCGACCATTGAATAGGATACTACGACTTCGAATTTACTTCAGCTTCAATTCGAAGTACAAATCGTTCGAATATTCAACCATTCGATAATCTAAGTACTGTCTCTTTGAGAAAAACTTTGATTTCAATACTTCGCAAAATTAAACCTGACGAATTGCTATGTTAGCCTATGGGGACCTTCTACAAACTTTTTCTAAGTCATTACACATCGAATAAGAATCCTTCGATTGTACGCTAAAACTGTTTGGTTTGAACGATTTAATCGTTCGATCAAACTATTTTTATTTGATCACAGGATTGCCAAATTCGGTGAAAAAACTTCGAATTCGATATTCAAAATTTTTCAATTAGATGGTCGAATTTTGAAGTTTTTTGTACTTTGAAATTCGACCCTTGATAAATCTGCCCCTAAAAGTTAACGCACAGGTGAACTAGAATTATCGCCAATAAGAGATGGCAGTATGTTAATCTTTGATGAACAGTGACTTTCTCAAATGTGACTCAATTATAATTTCCAACCATTTTAAAGTGTGGCCATGGTTGATTGCAGCTCCCTGTTTCAATTCTTCACTCCTACTCTACAACCACTAAGGTCAGTTACTATATTGATGGAGGAGAGGAGGGAAAATCAACCAACCTGTGAGGTCTATAGAACGTTGGAATTTATTATCTACAGGATTAGTAACAAATGGACCCAGGTTTGACTGGCTGCAAAGGAGCAAAAAGTAATTTGCCAAAATGCTTAAAATTGCTTTTGACTACAACTGCATGAAAGTGCTAGTCCAAGCTCTTGAATCTGGATCCCACTAATCGCGACTGCACACAAGTTAGATTGATGCTCCTATAGAAATAGGGTTTGTGTTGCATGAGCTGGTTGGTTAAACTCTGAACAACACAGACAGGGTACAACAGAGCAGAACCTTAATTTTACATCCCCTGATTTTAAGTTTTCCCTCATTTTACATTTTGTTTTGTTGTCCTACCTATATATTATGCATAATACATTTTCCTGATTTTACATTTTCCTGGATTTTACTCCATTTTTTTCTGGTCTCCTGAAAAACGTAAAATGGGGGTTCTACTGTATGCTATTTCTCTGGCTGAATGTAAATTCTTGTTAGAAGTCAAATAATAAATATTCTTTACTTTACCTTAAATATAATAAGAATGCAATATCACTAATTTGTATACACCATGATAGCAATTGAGGTGTTTTTGATTTGTAAGGGCCTCAACATACAGGACTTATTATTCCTAACATTTAATTTATTGTCCCTGTGGCATTCTCAGCCATAAGGAACATGAAAGATTTCAAATGGAAAACATGCACAAAGCCTAATCCACCATCACATCTTATTTGAACACAAACTCCCTGGTCGGGATGCCTGAATATTGAATATTTTCAGTGTTACTATTTAAAGTTATTAGGGGTTAGTTATTTTTGTCAACTTCGACTCCAGATACCCCAAATATGCTTAGACTCCGACTCCACAGCTCTGGCTATAAGTCAGTGCTATTAAAATGATTCTATATAGTGGGTTGTGTATGGACTAGAGATGCACCGAATCCACTATTTTGGATTCAGCCGAACCCCCGAATCCTTTGTGAAAGATTTAGCCGAATACCAAACCGAACCCTAATTTGCATATGCAAATTAGGGGTGGCAAGGGGAAAAAAATTACTTCTTTGTTTGGTCGCAAAAAGTTATGTAATTTCCCTCCCCGCCCCTTATTTGCATATGCAAATAAGGATTTGTAGAAGTATTCGGCCGAATCCGAATCCTGCTGAAAAAGGCCGAATTCCGAACCGAATCTTGGATTCAGTGCATCCCTAGTGTGAACCCAAAACTATAAATGAGATCAGGACTTGATAACTTATATGTAGTACTAGAGACACAAATCCCGAGTTTACTTACTAGGTATTTGATTTAAAGAACTATTCACACTAGACCAATGTATTTTCGTAGACATTTTTATTATTGACTAAAAAAATGTATTACACAAAAATGAAAACTTTCACTACCTCCATCACCTGCTCAATAGATCTCAGAGGGTTAAACACCTTGTTATACCAGAGAGCTTAATATCTAATACAGGTATGGGACCTGTTATCCAGATGCTCCGGACCTGGGGTTTTCCGGATAACGGATGTTTCCGTAATTTGGGTCTTCATGCCTTAAGTCTACTAGAAATTAATTTAAACATTAAATAAACCCAATAGGCTGGTTTTGCTTCCAATAAGGATTCATTATATCTTAGTTGGGATCAAGGACAAGCTACCATTTTATTATTACAGAGAAAAAGGAAATCATTTTTAAAAATTTGGATTATTTGGATAAAATGGAGTCTATGGGAGTAAGCCATTCCGTAATTTGGAGTTTTCTGGATATCAGGTTCCCGGATAAGGGATCCTAACCTGTACAAAAAAATATTGCTTGTGTGTTCACCACTGCTTCCATATTTCCTGTTTTCAACAGATTCATAGTCAATCAACTGATTTATAGTCAATCAACTGATTCATAGTCAATCAACTGATCCAGGGACTGGTCTAATGGGTTTTATTGCCTTTCTCTAGATCAACTAGCAGTTAAGCAGGTTATATGTAGATTTAAAAGGTTGAACTTGATGGACGTGTCTTTTTTCAATTTAACTTGCTACGTTAATACATAACTGCCCATGGTTGTAGTATCTATATAATATCTGTGTCAATATCTTTGTATTTATAATCTCAAAAAACTGATGAACTACCCCTTAAACAAAAAATATGAACACTTTCCTTTGTTCATATAAAAATAGTCACTACAAAACGGACAAATTCCTTCAGTCAACATGACTCCCCCCTCTGGAACAAAGTAGAGCACTAGTTATCTGTTTACTTTCCTAGAACACACAAAATAGTCTTCATGACACTAGGAGACATCACTTGGTGTTAAGTGTGTATGTAGTTATGAAAAGACAAATATGACTGCTACATATTCAGTTTTTGGGTTGCACCTAAATCCTCTATTCTCTCCATTACACTACATCTATAGCAGATAGTTAAAAAGGAATATTAAAGGGCAGATTTTTTAAGGGTCGAATGGTAAATTCGAATTTAAAGTTGGATTTTTGGTCAAAACTCACAAATTGGAGCTGGGAATAATCCAAACTCAAATTTAAATTTATCATACCTGGATCCTGGGAACAAATTGATTTCGACTATTTGCCATCTAAAACCTGTCGAGTTCATGTAGAAGTCAATGGCAGAGGTCGAGGGACCCATTTAAAGATGTTAATAGGCTTCCTGATATTCACGTTTTTTTGAATTCGATTTCAGTTTCGAGTTTTCGGTAATATTCGTAATATTCGTAATAGTAGTTTGAGGTTTTTCTTAAATAACGTCCCATTTGAGTTGTGAGTATATTCGAATTTATTAAAGCAAAAAAATTTACACAAATTCAAAATTCAACAAAATCTGCCCTTAAGTGTCTACAGAACAAAGTGTTTAAATTTACTAGGGATACATATGATATCCAGTACTACTGCTAGCTAAGCAGAAGTCTATACCAAAAGATACATACAGTATTAGTCCATGTCTGGGACCAGGCTACACTGGTGACTTTCTTCTACTACAGATATGTGCCCATACTGTTATTGACTTGTGTAGAGCTAAGGAAGCATTTAGCAGAGGTGGCTTAACGCATTTTGAACACAGCCAAAATTATTATCTGTCTCATGCAGTGAGAACTGCACCGCTAAGCCGAGAGGGACAACAGCGTTTCTTTTCATTGCTTGCAGCCAATATACTGATAATGGAATGCAATAACTGCAAAGCTGCAATTGTACCTTTTTAAAAATCAATTTTTCACATAAAAATGAGCCTGAAAAATCCCTACTAACAACTTATTCCTTTTATTGAAACCTGCAGGGGACAAACTCATGGCGTGCAGCTTTGTCTCAGTACTGGCTGCCTTAATAATAAGTGGTGCTGCACTGCACAAGCTTAACATAGCCACAATATTTTATATTAAGCACTTTTCTTTTTTTCCCCCTGTGTTTGAATATCAATTTGTATTCTTAAACCAGAAGCAATAATAAGAACATATTTATTCTGAGGAAGCGAAGGAGCAAAAATAAGACACTGGCCCTTTAAGTGGGGAAAAGCTTGAAAGCGAATCAATTCTCTCCAGCCACGCTCAGCTTGATATCACAGTTAGTCATCATTTAAGACCTTTCAGTGGCTGCTTACAGTCGTACCTATATAATTCTAGCCCTCTGCATTGTAATTGCCAGGCGAGACTTCAGTATTTAGCCCCCCGGCCTCTGGCAAAGGGAGGGCAAAGACAAATCGATAAAAAACTATTTTGACAGCCTAAACCAAGAGGGGAAACAGGTTCAATTGGTTAAAATAATACAAAAGTAATATCAAGGCCATGCCAGACATTTCAAGTCAAGATCTTACTTTTCAATGCCAATCACTTGATGGGAGATGTCAGCTGATGCCTCTTTAATTTGTTAAGCCCAGAGAAATCAGTGTGCATGTCTAATCCTTCAGACAAATGGGCATTAGCAGGCTGGTCTGTCGCATAGAGGCTGCAATAGAGATATTTATCATGGGCAGGGCAAGGAGCTTGTTTCCCTACAGGGTACAGCTTTGAAACTCTAACCCTCATCAGCTACACGCATGTCTCCTGTATTTTATATATTAGCTTGTCTACAAATCTATTGTTTGGTTGCGAAGGATTGAGATAACATTGGATGGAGCAACCGGTGTCCTTTCCAATAAATTAATAATAATCATAATAGTAATATTAGAAATGTAATGCTGCTTTTGGAGGAGAACTAGTCTGTTCATGAAACGCTGAAACTTTCTAAACAAACACGACATCTATGCAGCAAGTGGTCTATCCTGTGGATTGGTTTCATCGGTTAGTCTTTTTTTATATACCGTGATTTAGGTTTACCCTCACTGTTTTTTGCAGCCCCATCGATATATAAAGCATACTGCACTTCCCCAATTTTACACCATTTTTTTCTACTGTACATGTTTCATATTCAGATATTTGCACTGCAATTTTAAACCAGGCCTTCAACTAAGATGAAAATCAGCAACCCTAGGGTTCATTGAATACAAGAAGTGAATAGATAGGGTCAATGACATTATGGCCTTTAATGACAGCTGTTGATTTAAAATGCCTAGTAGTCGCCTAGAAATGGAATAAAATTGTCAATATCTCAAACCACTAAAGACAGAAATTGAATATACAGTAACTTGCACAATTGCATGACAATCACTGTGAGAAGTTTACACTAATTCATTGTTTGGATTTAGATCCTTTCTACAGAACTGATCACAAAAATCTTTTTATATACAGTCTATAATTCCCCTTAGCCTTTCTGTATCCCAGACTAGCCATTATTTTGGCTAAAATAACAGCTGAAGATTCAGGTAATGATACTTGCAAATGTTGTTTGGATCTAACAAACTGGCATATTCATCCTATTTGCCAGCAGGATTGATTCTACTACCGAAAGAATTCATTTTCATCAATAAACTTTATCTAATTTATCTGTCTATTCAGCAATAAGCATTTTATCAACTCCCCTAGAGAATATCACTTTTACAAAACGGACACCTTTACTCCAGGTTGTATACATTTAAAAACAACTATTGCCTCACACAATCTGGCACACTTGCAGGCAATTCACATGCAAATGAAACATTTTGTGCATTGTGTTTTTGACGTTTTTAAAAAGTGCTTAAAGGAGAACTAAACCATACAAAATATGACTAGAAATACCATATTTTATATATTAAAGTTATCGAACCAGCTTAAAAGTTTGGCATTTCTATAGCAGTAATGATTCAAACCTTCAAAATTGTCACAGGATTTTCCCATCTTGGATTTTGTTAGTCTCTACGACATGCACATGCTCAGTAGGCTTTGAGCAGATAAGAGAAGCTAAGCTTAGGGGTTGTTTCATATCATCCAGTAGATAATGAGGTTTGCCTATCATATATGCTCATGCCACAGGGCTGATTATTACATTGTAATGTTAATTGTGCTGGTTTCTAAGCTGCCATGTACCAATAGAGGAAGCAGACCATGCGGCTGCAAGGCAGCTCAAGAGGTACCAGGGGCTCCAGGATGTCCTAATTAATGTGTAATTTCAATACATATTTGTAAAACACGACAACCTCTGGATATTTTGAGGCTCTAAAATGATTTTACTATGGGGCCTAGTAAGATCTGGTTACTCCGCTGTACCAATAATTGTTTTGCAATCAGCCTCAGGCTTATCTTGTGTCACCCCTAAATGAGACAACAGCACAGAGCATGTGTAGTAAAACAGCAGAAAAGAAGATGGGGAGCTACAGGGTCACCTCTGGTGGACCAGATCTTTGCTGCTAAAGGGCTGTGGTTCCCTTGGGCTGGTACAGAAGTCCAAATCATAATGTACAACATTTTTGCCCTACCTTTTTAGTTAGAGGTGTTGTTCATCTTCAAACACTTTTTAGTTCAGTTGGTTTACGATAGTTCATCAGAAATAAAGACTTTTGCCAATAACTTTGTATTTGTTAATGTTTTTCTAATATTGAAGTGTAAAGTTTTATTTTACACCTTCAAAAGCAGCTCTGGGAGGGTCGCCGACTCTTTAACTGTTCTAATTTGATACATTTAGTTGATACATTTGTTATCTTTGTCCCTGCTGAGCAGAATACCTGAGCTTCATTAAAGGCAGCTGTTAGAATTGATACAATAGTTGCTAATATTCCACAGATACTGATGAGAAATGTATCAACTAATTGTGACAACTAAATGTAGAAAATAGTAACAGTTCAGATGCTCCTGGATCACCGAGCTGCCACACTGAAACACCAGAGACTGGAACATTGGAACTTTTAATGTCAGTTTTGAGAAAGCAGTAAAAAATAATAAATAGAAAGAAATTGAAAAAAGTTCATGGTGAACTATGTGAAAACAATTCAAATGGAAAAAATGTTTGGAATGTGAACAATCCCTTTAAACTTTAGTTCTCCTTTTTGTCCCAGTATGCAGAGGGAAGCTGCAGTAGTTTTATAGAGCATGTAAAGGCAAAAAAATAAAATCCCATTTTTACTTTCTTTAATGAAAAAGAAACCTATCTCCAATATACTTAGATTAAAAAATGTGTACCGTTTTTATAAGAAACCTGACTGTATGCAGTGAAATTCTCCCTTCATTTACTGCTGTGGATAGGAATTGTCAGATGGTCCCTAACTGCTGAGCAGGGAAACAATCATACTTATGAACAGCAGGGGGAGCCCCCACCTTACTTCCCAGCCATGCAGAACTCAAGCAGCTTTGTTTATGACGATCCCTAAGCAGCCCAGACCACACTGAGCATGTGCACAGTCTTAGTCTTGCAAAGATGTTTAACAAAGTTACAAGATGGTGACTCCCTGTAGCCAGTTTTGAAAGCATAAATTATTTGTTTGATTAGGCTTGTGGTGCAGTAAGTTTATATTTAGTATACAAAATACAGCAGTTCTAGCCTTATTCTATTGTAGACTTTACATGCCCTTTAAAATGTAGAAAACTGAGAAATAAAGTAGAATCATTTTATTTCAAGCATAAATTATACCTTTTGATACTGGTATCAGCTCCATTATGAACAACATACAATAATGTACCCTAATGTAGTTTCATTTGACAAAATACGCTGGGATTAGGCACATTAACAGAGATCAAGAAAAGTGAAGCAAACTGGAGTTAAGGGCACTACACTACAGATGTACCAGGTTTGCTTTGGTGTCATAGTTTTAGGTATGTGCAATAAGCTAGTTAAGCTTTTAGGAAACGTGGCTGATAAAGTTTTATAGGCATTCTAGACTCTAGATTGAATTTATTCCCTAGAGGCTTTTATATAAACAGGTGCTGTGCAAGGAATGTTCATACTACAGGTATGGAATCGGTTATCCAGAAACCCACCTTCTCCTTTAAAGTCCATTTCAATTAAATAATTCAATTTTTTTCTCTGTAACTATAAAAGAGTGCCTATGTGCTTCAAGAATCCTCAATGTAAAAGCATGCTCTGTGTCAGAAATCTAAGAGGGAGGCAGCAATCCAGGCATCTGTTTGGGGAACCTTGCTTCAGTTGTATCTTTGTGATGTTATACTTTTTTATACTTACTGGAATGATAAGCTCTTCATAGAAACTCCAGGCCAAACTCCAACGCATTGTGCGTCCCTGGTAAAACTCTGTGTGTGCAACTTTAGGAACCTGCAGTAACAAATATAAATATAATTCAAGTATACACATATTACACAATATTGCTTAAACCCAATCCTGCCCCGAAAATTTGTTCTGTAACAAAAGTAGTTCAGAATGATGTCCACAAATTTGGCATGACATCTGTGCATACAAAGTACAAATCTTACCCCTCGTAATTTCTCCTTCAAGGGAGCCAAACTGCATTTCTTCCCCAGCATGCAACTGTACCATCTGGAATGAAAAGATCAATAGGTGAGTGAGCTTTAATTGCAGGCAAGTATTTTGTGATTTCACAACTGGTAACAGTAAAGGAAAATGTGTAAACAAGAACAAAGGAAAAACAAAAGACTAATCCAATGATAAGTGACATCTGAGCTACAGATATTCACATACTGTACTTCAGATAAGCTGACAGGCTAATGCAAAAAGGTTAAAATCTCATACCAATTGGAAAACTAAAAGCTACAAATACCTCCTATGAGGTACTGGGCAAAGTCATCTACATATTACAGCACTCCTAGCCCTACTTGCCTCAAGCAGTCTTTGATAGGATTAAAAAGCTGAGTCCCCTTTTCATCTGGCACAATAGATAAATGGTTTTATGTAGAAGAGACTGACTTCTACGTATGAGGATGGAGGGCTCGATCTTCTGAACATGCAGGTCTACTTCTTGTCTACCTAATAAAAATATCTGGGACAGTGGCTTAGCTCTTACCTTGAAAAACAAAATACCACCCTTGTGGACATGAATGTGGCTCAATGCTGTGATTTGTAATTGTAGGGACCTATTTAACAGCCATTATAATCCAAAGCAGAGCTTGTTATTCATCAATAAAAGTGTTACAACTATTTTACTACGAGATTACTCCTATTTCTCACACTTCACGCACCACCTGACAAAAAATATTGTGGCGTTTAGCCCTTAAATGTGGGTGTATTAACAAGGAATTCTAGCTGGTGGTGACATCATCTTTGGTACACTAGTGGAGTAATTCAAAGCAGACCTAATAATTAAATAAAAATAAAGAATTGCCTGTCCCAATATACAGAAGCCAAGTATTCATAATCTAGAGCAAAAGAAATAGATATAATCAAGACAAAGTTACCAGGGTCTGTAGTCAATGAATATATCAACATTAATAGTTGGTCAATACATTGCTGCTATAGATCAAGACCAAAGCAAAAAAAATGACTCAGTGGCAGCACAAAATGCGCACAGTTAACCCATGTGAAAATAAAATCCTAAATCTTAGTTCCCAAAAGTACTGCCGATTGATTCTACAAGTTCTGAGTAGTGTGTTTTTCTTTACTCTACTGGATATCTTTTTTGAACTGCACCCATGCTCAACTTATCTACTATATGTGGGTGCCTGCCTACCTGTGACTGTTACGTTGTAGTAGTACATATATGGAATATCCAATGTACCTAAAGCAGTGTGGATTCTGCATCTGAAACTTTATGGGGCACATTTACTATTGGTCGAATATCGAGGGTTAATTAACCCTCGATATTTGAGCCTCGAAGTTATATCCTTCGACTTCGAATATCGAAAGATTTATCGCAATTCGTTCGATCGAAGGAATCAACCGTTTCGAAGGATTTTAATCCATCGATCAAATGTTTTCCTTCGATCAGAAATTGGTTAGAAAGCCTATGGGGACCTTCCCCATAGGCTAACATTGGTGCTCGGTAGGTTTTAGTTGGCGAAGTAGGTGGTCGAAGTTTTTTTTAAAGAGTACATCGAATGGTCGAACATTTTTTAGTTCGAATCGTTTGATTCGAAGGTCGAAGTAGCCAATTGCATGGTCGAAGTAGTCAAAAAAAACCTTTGAAATTCGAAATATTTTTTATTCTAATCCTTCACTCGAGCTAAGTGAATGTGCCCCTATATGTCAGTGTAAATAAGTCAGTTGGTTTATATCAAATGTTTCTATCACTATCTAAATAAGATCATTTATCACCCAAGATGCTGCCAAAATTCTTATTCACTCTCTCACAATATCACGTCTAGACTACTGTAACTCTCTTTTAATTGGTCTTCCCCTACAGAGACTGTCACTAGAGATGGCGCGAACTGTTCGCCGGCGAACTTGTTCGTGCGAACATCGGGTGTTCGCGCTCGCCGGAAGTTCGCGAACGTCGCGCGACGTTCGCCATTTTGGGTTCGCCATTGTTGGCGCTTTTTTTTGCCCTCTCACCCCAGACCAGCAGGTACATGGCAGCCAATCAGGAAGCTCTCCCCTGGACCACTCCCCTTCCCTATAAAAACCGAAGCCCTGCAGCGTTTTTTCACTCTGCCTGTGTGTGCTGAAGAGATAGTGTAGGGAGAGAGCTGCTGCCTGTTAGTGATTTCAGGGACAGTTGAAAGTTTGCTGGCTAGTAATCGTTTTGATACTGCTCTGTTATTGGAGGGACAGAAGTCTGCAGGGGTTTGAGGGACATTTAAGCTTAGGTAGCTTTGCTGGCTAGTAATCTACCTTCTACTGCAGTGCTCTGTATGTAGCTGCAGTGGGCAGCTGTCCTGCTTCTGATCTCATCTGCTGACTGCTGCAATAACAGTAGTCCTTGTAAGGACTGCTTTTATTTATTTTTTTGTTCCAATACAGAGCAGTATCAAGCAGATTACTAGCCAGCAAACTTACTATCATCTGTCCCTGAAATCACTAACAGCTCTCCCCCTACACTATCTCTTCCAAGCACACACAGGCAGATTTTTCAGATACATTTTTGCCCTTGATCCCCCTCTGGCATGCCACTGTCCAGGTCGTTGCACCCTTTAAACAACTTTAAAATCATTTTTCTGGCCAGAAATGTCTTTTTTAGATGTTAAAGTTCGCCTTCCCATTGAAGTCTATGGGGTTCGCGAACCGTTCGCGAACCGCTCGCATTTTTGCGCAAGTTCGCGAATATGTTCGCGAACTTTTTTTCCGATGTTCGCTACATCCCTAACTGTCACCTCTCCAGTCCATAATGAACACTGCTGCGAGGCTCGTATACCTCACTACTCCTCCTCTGCCTCGCCTTTCTGTCAATCCCTGCACTGGCTTCCACTACCTCTCAGAATTAAATTCAAATTAATGACCCTGACATTCAAAGCACTTCATAACTCTGCCCCACCCTACATCTCTGAACTCATCTCTATATACTCACCCAACCACTTACTACGCTCCTCTACTGACCTGCTACTCAACTCTTCTCTCATTACCTCCTCACATGCTCGCATTCAAGACTTTGCAAGGGCTGCACCCCTCCTCTGAAATTCTCTCCCACGGTCTGTCCGACTTTCTCCCAACCTTTCTGCTTTCAAGAAATCTCTTAAAACGCACTTCTTTCAAGAAGCCTACCCTCACTCTGCTTAACTACCAAATGCAACACCACATACAGTACCACATTTCTCACCCACTTAATAGACCTTGCCCACTCCCACACCTTGTGTATTAATCACTTCCCTTTAGAGTGTAAGCTCTTTGTGCATAGGGCCTTCCTCACCTTTTGTACCGGTGTTGATTGTGATGTATGTAACTCCATATGTTCTATGTATATAATTCATGTGATTTAGTTGTATAAACACATTTACTTTACAGCGCTATGCAATTTGTTGGCGCTATATAAATACATGTTAATAATAATAATATCACACTGATGAAGAGGTTTCAGTGAAAAGTGAAAGACAATCTTTTCAAATCTGCTCATCACAGGTAGGCAGTGTGAAATAATTAGCTCTCAAATGCAGATGCCCTAAAATCCTCATGGAATGTGGTTAGTTTTGTTGGTTTCCCTTGATCAAGCTTTTGACAGCTCCATGTTCTTGTACCTTGTTGTGTTGTTTAGGCTCTTACCAAAATGACAGGAACCAGTTGAGGATTTATCCCTTGGTGCAGACATGCTCCAGGCAGCAATCCAGGCATCTGTTTGGGGAACCTTGCTTCAGTTGTATCTTTGTGATGTTATACTTTTTTATACTTACTGGAATGATAAGCTCTTCATAGAAACTCCAGGCCAAACTCCAACGCATTGTGCGTCCCTGGTAAAACTCTGTGTGTGCAACTTTAGGAACCTGCAGTAACAAATATAAATATAATTCAAGTATACACATATTACACAATATTGCTTAAACCCAATCCTGCCCCGAAAATTTGTTCTGTAACAAAAGTAGTTCAGAATGATGTCCACAAATTTGGCATGACATCTGTGCATACAAAGTACAAATCTTACCCCTCGTAATTCCTCCTTCAAGGGAGCCAAACTGCATTTCTTCCCCAGCATGCAACTGTACCATCTGGAATGAAAAGATCAATAGGTGAGTGAGCTTTAATTGCAGGCAAGTATTTTGTGATTTCACAACTGGTAACAGTAAAGGAAAATGTGTAAACAAGAACAAAGGAAAAACAAAAGACTAATCCAATGATAAGTGACATCTGAGCTACAGATATTCACATACTGTACTTCAGATAAGCTGACAGGCTAATGCAAAAAGGTTAAAATCTCATACCAATTGGAAAACTAAAAGCTACTAATACCTCCTATGAGGTACTGGGCAAAGTCATCTACATATTACAGCACTCCTAGCCCTACTTGCCTCAAGCAGTCTTTGATAGGATTAAAAAGCTGAGTCCCCTTTTCATCTGGCACAATAGATAAATGGTTTTATGTAGAAGAGACTGACTTCTACGTATGAGGATGGAGGGCTCGATCTTCTGAACATGCAGGTCTACTTCTTGTCTACCTAATAAAAATATCTGGGACAGTGGCTTAGCTCTTACCTTGAAAAACAAAATACCACCCTTGTGGACATGAATGTGGCTCAATGCTGTGATTTGTAATTGTAGGGACCTATTTAACAGCCATTATAATCCAAAGCAGAGCTTGTTATTCATCAATAAAAGTGTTACAACTATTTTACTACGAGATTACTCCTATTTCTCACACTTCACGCACCACCTGACAAAAAATATTGTGGCGTTTAGCCCTTAAATGTGGGTCTATTAACAAGGAATTCTAGCTGGTGGTGACATCATCTTTGGTACACTAGTGGAGTAATTCAAAGCAGACCTAATAATTAAATAAAAATAAAGAATTGCCTGTCCCAATATACAGAAGCCAAGTATTCATAATCTAGAGCAAAAGAAATAGATATAATCAAGACAAAGTTACCAGGGTCTGTAGTCAATAAATATATCAACATTAATAGTTGGTCAATACATTGCTGCTATAGATCAAGACCAAAGCAAAAAAAATGACTCAGTGGCAGCACAAAATGCGCACAGTTAACCCATGTGAAAATAAAATCCTAAATCTTAGTTCCCAAAAGTACTGCCGATTGATTCTACAAGTTCTGAGTAGTGTGTTTTTCTTTACTCTACTGGATATCTTTTTTGAACTGCACCCATGCTCAACTTATCTACTATATGTGGGTGCCTGCCTACCTGTGACTGTTACATTGTAGTAGTACATATATGGAATATCCAATGTACCTAAAGCAGTGTGGATTCTGCATCTGAAACTTTATGGGGCACATTTACTATTGGTCGAATATCGAGGGTTAATTAACCCTCGATATTTGAGCCTCGAAGTTATATCCTTCGACTTCGAATATCGAAAGATTTATCGCAATTCGTTCGATTGAAGGAATCAACCGTTTCGAAGGATTTTAATCCATCGATCAAATGATTTTCCTTCGATCAGAAATTGGTTAGAAAGCCTATGGGGACCTTCCCCATAGGCTAACATTGGTGCTCGGTAGGTTTTAGTTGGCGAAGTAGGTGGTCGAAGTTTTTTTTAAAGAGTACATCGAATGGTCGAACATTTTTTAGTTCGAATCGTTTGATTCGAAGGTCGAAGTAGCCAATTGCATGGTCGAAGTAGTCAAAAAAAACCTTTGAAATTCGAAATATTTTTTATTCTAATCCTTCACTCGAGCTAAGTGAATGTGCCCCTATATGTCAGTGTAAATAAGTCAGTTGGTTTATATCAAATGTTTCTATCACTATCTAAATAAGATCATTTATCACCCAAGATGCTGCCAAAATTCTTATTCACTCTCTCACAATATCACGTCTAGACTACTGTAACTCTCTTTTAATTGGTCTTCCCCTACAGAGACTGTCACTAGAGATGGCGAGAACTGTTCGCCGGCGAACTTGTTCGCGCGAACATCGGGTGTTCGCGCTCGCCGGAAGTTCGCGAACGTCGCGCGACGTTCGCCATTTTGGGTTCGCCATTGTTGGCGCTTTTTTTTGCCCTCTCACCCCAGACCAGCAGGTACATGGCAGCCAATCAGGAAGCTCTCCCCTGGACCACTCCCCTTCCCTATAAAAACCGAAGCCCTGCAGCGTTTTTTCACTCTGCCTGTGTGTGCTGAAGAGATAGTGTAGGGAGAGAGCTGCTGCCTGTTAGTGATTTCAGGGACAGTTGAAAGTTTGCTGGCTAGTAATCGTGTTGATACTGCTCTGTTATTGGAGGGACAGAAGTCTGCAGGGGTTTGAGGGACATTTAAGCTTAGGTAGCTTTGCTGGCTAGTAAAAGATACCAGGTCGTTGCACCCTTTAAACAACTTTAAAATCATTTTTCTGGCCAGAAATGTCTTTTTTAGATGTTAAAGTTCGCCTTCCCATTGAAGTCTATGGGGTTCGCGAACCGTTCGCGAACCGCTCGCATTTTTGCGCAAGTTCGCGAATATGTTCGCAAACTTTTTTTCCGACGTTCGCTACATCCCTAACTGTCACCTCTCCAGTCCATAATGAACACTGCTGCGAGGCTCGTATACCTCACTACTCCTCCTCTGCCTCGCCTTTCTGTCAATCCCTGCACTGGCTTCCACTACCTCTCAGAATTAAATTCAAATTAATGACCCTGACATTCAAAGCACTTCATAACTCTGCCCCACCCTACATCTCTGAACTCATCTCTATATACTCACCCAACCACTTACTACGCTCCTCTACTGACCTGCTACTCAACTCTTCTCTCATTACCTCCTCACATGCTCGCATTCAAGACTTTGCAAGGGCTGCACCCCTCCTCTGAAATTCTCTCCCACGGTCTGTCCGACTTTCTCCCAACCTTTCTGCTTTCAAGAAATCTCTTAAAACGCACTTCTTTCAAGAAGCCTACCCTCACTCTGCTTAACTACCAAATGCAACACCACATACAGTACCACATTTCTCACCCACTTAATAGACCTTGCCCACTCCCACACCTTGTGTATTAATCACTTCCCTTTAGAGTGTAAGCTCTTTGTGCATAGGGCCTTCCTCACCTTTTGTACCGGTGTTGATTGTGATGTATGTAACTCCATATGTTCTATGTATATAATTCATGTGATTTAGTTGTATAAACACATTTACTTTACAGCGCTATGCAATTTGTTGGCGCTATATAAATACATGTTAATAATAATAATATCACACTGATGAAGAGGTTTCAGTGAAAAGTGAAAGACAATCTTTTCAAATCTGCTCATCACAGGTAGGCAGTGTGAAATAATTAGCTCTCAAATGCAGATGCCCTAAAATCCTCATGGAATGTGGTTAGTTTTGTTGGTTTCCCTTGATCAAGCTTTTGACAGCTCCATGTTCTTGTACCTTGTTGTGTTGTCTAGGCTCTTACCAAAATGACAGGAACCAGTTGAGGATTTATCCCTTGGTGCAGACATGCTCAGGAGAGCCAGTGGCCCCATCTGTTAAACTAATAACAAAACATCTGAATGTTTGTGCTTGCTTTAAATAGTAATTGATTACTATGATTGAACATAGTAATCTAAATATTTTAAAGGTTATATATTGTCCTGCTATTAGACTAGCAAAAAGAACTTTAGACATTTCCTTCAGCTCTCAAAGCAACAGCATTTCTGTCAGATTCTGACATATAGTATATACTTTTTATGAAGGTCATTATTTATGCTCCCACAAAAAGGTGGAAGAAATCAAAAAAGGACCATCCATATGGATAGAAAAATATCCAAAACGGCAAAGATTAGCACCAGGAAGATCAAAGAAGTTGTAAAGTTACCTGTGAGTACTGTTACAATTAGAAGACGCCTATGTAAAGTCAAGCTATTGGCAAGAAGCCCCTGCAAAGTCCCATTGTTGGAAAAAGACGTGTGCTGAAGAGCTTACAATCTGCCAAAGATCACATTGACTTGCCTAAAGAGAAATGGTGCAAGATTGTTCTTTTTTAGCACCCAAGTTGGAGGACTGAAAGGATCTTGTTAATAAAGCCCTCCCTTACAATAAAGCAGTATATATGTCTAGAGGATGCACCGACAAATTTATAGCTATATGGATGATATGGGTTTTGAACTCTGACACTAATAGACCGCATATGTTTTAAAAGCTGATATATGCTAGCACCACTAGATTCTAGTCATGTCTAATGCTCACTCCCTCCTCACTCCACACCTTACTTAGCTTTCTCTCTCTCTCTCTTCTCCTTCCTTTCTTCTTTCCTTTATTGCTTTTATTGCTTATGTATGGTTTTTTTCATTTCTTTTCTGGAACGCTATGTGTTCTATTTTCTTTTGTGTGACGAAAACCAATAAAAACACTTTTTTAAAAAAAAAGATTGTTCTTTTTGGGTCTAGAGGCCACAGACGGTTTGTCAGACCACTCCCAAACACTGAATTCAAGTCAAAATACACTGTGAAGACAGTGAAACATGGTGACACAAGTATAATGATATGGGGATGTGTCTCACATTATGGTGTTGGGCCTATTTATCACAAATCAATGATCATGGATCAGTTTCAGATCAAAATATTTGAAGAAGTCATGTTGCCTTATGCTGAAGAGGAAATTACCTTGAAATGGGTGTTACAACAAGACAATGACCCCAAACACACCAGTAAATGAGCAACATCTTGGTTTCAGACCACCAAGATTGACGTGAGTGGCCAGCCCATTCCCAGGACCTTAATCCAATAGAAAATTTATGGGGTGACATTAAAAGTGCTGTTTCTGAGGCAAAACCAAGAAATGCAGAAGAATTGTGGAATGTAACAGGTGCCAGAAGTTGGTGGACTCCATACAACACAGATGTGCAGCAGTTCTCAGAAACACTGATTATACAATTAAAAATTAGCTCAGTGATTCCAAGGAAAGCAAAATCTTGAAACATTTTTCAGTTGATACAGTGAATGTTTGAGTTTGTAAAGAAGGATGCAGATACTGCTATTTTTTGTAACGAAGGTCAACTTAAAACTTACAGAACTTTTCTTCCTTCCAACCCATAGCAGGAATTCAATTTTGCTCTTTCTATTTCTTAGAATAAGCTGTATTAGATAGGTAAACTAAATGGAAAGCTAAATTGCCATGGGTGTGGGCTTCAACCCAATCTATGCAAAAATGTAGTTTACTCACCTTAATCTTTTCTTTAGTTTAAGACTATCATGGATGATTCTCTTGACAAACTCCAACTCTCCCCCCTCAGCCATAATCTCTGTAATGCCTCCAGTGTTCACTGAGCTCGGGGGAGGCCGATGCGGGTTGCGAGAGTTAACTCCCTAGGGGGGAAATTCAGTTCTTGAAATAAATAAAACAATAGGGTTGAAATGTATGCTTTTTAGAGGAAACTCAGTGCCCATAAAGCTCTGTATATATTTCCATTGCACCATTAATGGGCATTATATTTCCAAGCATTAGGCTATGGACACACAGGCTGGTTTCAGCGGCTGCTGTCAGCCTGCATATTTGGGCTGATCCCAGCCTGTATGTGACTGCACACAGGTTGATCAGATTCAAATCAATGGAGCAGGGGCACTGAGCAGATCTGCTTCTCTCAGCTGAGAACAGCCGCTCAAAACAGACGTGGTGTTTTTGCGGCGTTTTTACGTTGCGTTTTTAAAAAAGAACAGCCAGGCGTAAATACGCCACTGAAACCACACGCAACCGTCAACATGCATTTTTCAGCACGTACGATTATTTTCCCAACATGCACTTCTCATTGTTCTCATTGAATTTGGACGCCATATTTAAAATACGATGCGTAATTACGTACAGTGTGGTTTCAAACGTGCAGATCCCATAGAGTCTACTGATTTTCTTGACGTATTGGCGTTTCAGCTAAAAAGCGCCAATACTGGCGTCCTGTGGCGGATTTCAGCTTGCAAGCGCCCTGTGTGAATTGCCATTGTGTGTTTTCCATTAGTTTCAGTGGTAGTGCAGTTTATGCGTATTTACGACTGCCTGTTGATTTTTAAAAATGCAACGTAAAAACGCCACGTCTGGCCTTGCCCTTAGATTGGAAGATTCAGTTTTAGTTGATGAGCAAAACTAGGGTGTTTACTTATATGTTCACTTATATGGCATAATCCTTCAAGGAATCAGCAGTTAGCACTTTGCAGTTTCCTACAACAATACTGATTCTTGACTAGCATTAGAGCAAATATTTTTCACAACTCCCCAGGCATACAAATAGTGCTTACAACTTTAACATTGCTCAGTCTTTTACTTAAAGGAAATTATTATTCCTCCTACTGAGTACAAAGAACAGTGCTTTGGTCAGAGTAATCCCACCCTCCCAAATTGGTCACTTAGGCTAGGGCCACACTAGGCGATAGCGCCGCGATTTGACTCGCGGCGACTTTTCGCCACGACTTTTAATCCGCAATCGCTGGGGAAACTTTTGCGCTGGCGTCTATGGGGAATCGCGAAAAATCGCCAGCGTAAAAACACACGCGGCGATCTTTTTTCTACTGTCGTTCGAAATTGCCTCGCTAGGCGATTTCGAGCGACAATAGAAAAAAGATCGCCGCGTGTGTTTTTACGCCGCGATTCCCCATAGACGCCAGCGCAAAAGTTTCCCCAGCGATTGTGGATTAAAAGTCGCGGCGAAAAGTCGCCGCGAGTCAAATCGTGGCGCTATCGCCTAGTGTGGCCTTAGCCTTACGTATAAAGCTGAAAGAGCAACAATATCAATTATTCTTCATACTAAAAGACTCCTGTACCTTCAGAGCAGTTAGGATCATTTCCCCGATCCTGTACATCTCATTTTAAACAGATATTAAACACAACACAATTAAAAGCCACGAAAGAAGCTTTAAACCATCAAACTGTAAGCAGTTCAAACAAACTGTATACATAGTCTTGCACACATATAATACTGAACCTGGGCTTCCAACTGGTTGGCAAAAAATGGAGGGTTGCACATGCAAAAATCATAGATGATTTCAGATTCTTCTTTCAGTGCATCCATCAACAAAGTTTTCTGGGGCACCTTAACCACTGCAAAGAGAGAAATCGAATGGCATACAGTTATGCAACGATAAAAAGTGCGCTAATAAACAGGAATGTAACATTCACAAGTAGCTTAGGGGAGTAACTGTATTTCAGATGTATTTACACACTTTACAAAGATTATACAGCATTTGATTAAGGCCTTTAATACAATATAGTTATTACATTTGTGAGCTCACTTTTTTTTTTAAAAGGTAAATCTGTGGCGTGCCCAGATCATTTGCTAGGGTCTCCATTGTTTTAGATGAGAATTTCTGTATGGGAGGACAGGACCAGGTTATATGGATACAATTGTTCCCCAGAAGATTTGCATTGTGGGCAGAGGTCATCTTGTCTCCTGCCAAAATTCTTCAACTTGAGGGAGTTATGTAGGTTTAGTGGATGTTGTGATGAAGTTGTACTGGATGAGTCTAACTTTTATTGAGATGAGAAAATTATAGGTATTGTCTGTGGCTTCCTCCCATAGTTCATAGTCAAGTCATGTGATCCAGTTTGTTTTTATAAACAGATTCTGTGAAACTGTTTTATACAGGCCTTAAATTACTATGGCCCACATACATTGTGGCACATTACAATAATGTGTTTCACCTTTCTTTTACTTATGTTATGCTGGCCATACATGAACTGATAAAAGCTGCCAACTGGGCTCTTCAGACCAAGTAAATCACTCATTGGCTTGTGGATGGGGCTCTGCGCGGGTCCATTTTTTGGAACCTGTACCCGACCCGTAACCTCCAACCCAGACCCGCAACCCGAATTCTTATTCACTTGGACCCGCTACCCGACACGCAAGTACCTTTTCCGCAACCCCGACCCGCTGACCATCAAGAATCAGGTCAAGTGCTGTCATTGTAAACCAGAAGTGACATTATCGGAAGTAGGCATGATCAGAAAAAAGGAGTAAATATACCCGCAGGGTACCGCAGGTTTCTTTGGGTAACCCGCAGGTACCTGACCCGCTGCAGGACTCTAATTCAGGTGCAGACTGTGAACTGTTACAATTTGCTGCATTAGTGGATACATTTCTCAGCAACATCTGTGGAATATTAGCAATTGTATCAATTCTAACAGCTGCTGTTCATGAAATTTAGGGATTCTGCTCAGCAGGGCCAAAAGATAAGAACTTAATGTATCAGTTTAGTGTGTCAACTTAATGTAACAGTTTAGAACATTTTACCGTGTCGGCGACCCTCCCCTCACAGAGCTGCTTCAGAACAACATATGGTGAAAACTGAAACTTTACACTTCAATAACAGTCACAAATAGAATATAAAACATCATTTATAGAAGTCTTTATTTCTATCGAACAATCTGAAACCAACTAAACTAAAAAAAAGTGTTGGAAGGTGAACAACCCCTTTAAAACATTTTACAGGTAAAATGCAGCAAAAGGGGTAAAACCATGCTTTGTGTTTTGTCATGTAATCCGAGGAATCCCTCTAGGCTGACCTGCTATGGACCTGCCTGTTTTTCTTTGAATTGGACAAATGGAGTGTGACAAATATAGACACTATTGTGCCAAACCACGCAAGTAACCTTAGTATCTGAAGTACCTTTGGCTTTCTCAAATGTCTCCCTTTGTATGGCCTTTACTATATGTCAGGCTGCCAGACACAATTCTGTGTAAATAGGACACAGCTTTTTAGGAAAGACATGCACAACTGCAAAAATAATTTTGCACATTCCATAATTGAGCCAAGAAAAAGCAGCAGAATACACTCAATGCTAAAGTTATGGTAACCTATTTATAAACTTTAAATTTAAACTGCATTGTCTTAATATGCCTCTTGCTTGTCACAGAGAGGTGCTGCCCAAAGGCATCTTACATTGGAGATAACTATTTATGGGAACAAAAGATACAATTTCTGTAAGTGTATTCATAAAGACAACCATACAGAAGCCATCTAGTGTTACCAAACCAACTGACCTGAGGCTGTCTGCCTAGAAAAAAAAATCTACTTAAAGGACATGTGCTCACATTTAGGTGACTGCCTAGCAAGAAGAATATACTTCTATAAAAAAAGAAGAATATACTTAAAGATTGGAACATGTCTCCAACATCCAGACATGCCCATGCTGTGTGTGTAGTATACAAAGATGAATGTAAAGGTTTTGCCTCACCTCTCAAATTACATATTCAGTCAAAAGTCACTGGGGCTCATTTATCAACACTGGGCAAATTTGCCTATGGGCAGTTATCAATAGCAACCATTCAGTGATTAGCTTTCTAAAGCCAGCTGCAAGTAGAACAATGAATGCAGCAATTTGATTGGTTGCCATGGGATACAGCCCATGGGCAATTTTGCCCAGTGTTGATAAATGACCCCCATTGACTGGAATTATCGCATTGGGCCTTGATAGCCATTAGGAGTTCTCACCTGCTGAAAATTGCTGGGCTTAAAATCTCTGACACCCCAAACTTTGGGCTGTCACTCAATAAACATGGGCTCATCCAAGAAGTGAGCAGTGAGGATGAAACTAACTGATGCCTACAAAGTAGGCTATGAATTTTTTGTCTGTAATGTCATCAGGAAATGGGAGTTAAAGGAGAATTAAAGCATAACTAAAAGAGTAGCTAGAAATGTTATACATTATGTTTTGGGCTTTTGTACCAGCCCAAGGCACCCACAACCCTTTAGCAGTAAAGATCTGTGCCTCCAAAAATGCCCCAGTAGCTCCCCATCTTCTTTTCTGCCGATTCACTGCACATGCTCTCGGCTGCTGTCAATTATTGAGCTTAGGGACCCACTCACAATATACAGTACACATAGAATATAAATGTCCCAATATAAGGCTGATTATTAATTAATAAAGATAATTACTATGGCAGCACAGAAACCAGTGCAATTAGCATCAGAATTTAATAATCAGCCCTGTAGCATCATCTTATATTACAGACCAACCTCATTTTCCGCTTGATAATTTGCAACGACCCCTAAGCTTAGCTTCTCAACAGCTGCTCAGAGCCCACTGAGCATGTGAGTGTCGCAGACACTTTCCAAGATGGTGACCCCCTGTGACAAGTTTGAAGTCCTGGATCATTGCTGCTATTGACAAACTGAAACTTTAGGCTGGTGCAATAAGTTCAGTAAGTGAAATAAGGCATTTTTAACCATATTATTTTTTAGGGTTTAGTTCTCCTTTAAGGGGAACTGTGGAAGTCAAGGCAAAATCTGAGACAACTGCTCATATGCTGGACAGGAATGCAAAGGAAAACCCTCAAGAAACAGCAAGGGACTGTTCTAGGTTTGGCTGAATAAGGAGGGGTGCTGCACTGTTCTTTGAATATACACAAGCTAGGGGTCTTTTGGAACAAGTGATTGAGTACAAATGTAACTCTTTAGCCACAATTACCAAAGCTTTCACTAGAGAAAAAAGGAGCAGCATTTGATGAATAAACACCTTTCCAACTATTAAACATGGGGGCAGATCCATTCTGAATTGAGGTGGTATGGCAGCTGTTTGTTGCATAAACAAGTTGACACAGCTTTAGAATATCAGTAGAACTGCTACCTATATAACAAAGGCATAACGAATAATATAATCAGAATAAACGAAACAAAATGTTTGGCAACTTGTTTAGAAAAAACACCATAGCCCTACTTGATACCTAGATAACAACTAGTGTATATTTTGCTAATACCAGACATGGAAGTTCTTTGCTAGCGGATAATTCTGCACCTACACCAAAAATCAGCACCTACTTTGCTTGTACCAGGAACCCCTGCGTCAGCCGCAGCACATGCAGTAGCAAGTCGATTCAATTATTGCCAGAAAATACAGAAAGGACATCTATTGCCATTTTAGCTATAGTTGTGTCATGGCACAGCTAATAACTTGCAAGAAAAGATTCAAAATGTTAATCTATCTACAGTGACTATTGTTCCCTAATAACAATTGTGTGAAATAAATGATGCAGTTATAAAACAAAACAGTGATATGATTATATGATTAATATAAAAAATATGATTACTACGGTACATTTGTGGGAAATTTGCAATCTATTAGATGACAAGTCTGTTGACGTCATGTTATCTTGAGCAACAATTAAATGACCAAAAATAAATTTATATTACAGTACATTTATGGGCAGACCTCTATATTATTACATTTGTCTTAGTCTGTGATTTCAAGCCAAAAAAAAAAAACTTATAGTACATTTGAGGTTAGGTAATGATTTATTTAGTGTGCAGCTATAAATATTTGAATATGTTAATGTAGGACGTAGATTGTTGTGCAGTAATTACTGCATTCCTTTTCTGCAGAGGGATGGGTAAAAAGGAAAGGTTATACACAAGAAGGAAAGTATTACTTGCAACCACGGTGTACAAAATAAAGCATTTGCAAGATTTCCATAGATAACTAGGTATAGGTGTACCTTTAACATTACTCCACAAGTATCACCACTGATGTAAGATATGAATGCAGCTATAATGCCCCTCTTAGAAACAAAGCATTTTCGTTTGCAATAACAATACTTGTCACAGAAACACCCACTGTACCTTTTATGAGGTCTGACAGATTATTTTGTTCCACATTTTTCTTGGCATAATTATAGCAGATGTCATCCACTTCAGTAGCAAGGAAATACCAGCCATTGAGAGTTGCCCCAAGCAATGGATAAATGCATGATGCGCCTGTACCTAGGGAAATCAGAGAACGAGATGTTGTGCAGGTGCAGCATAGGAAACGTAATCACAATGATCAGCTGAAAGGCTAAGAAAAAAAAGGGCATCAGATTGAAAAATAATTCTATACACAAAGTGGCACAGTATAACAAAATAAAAGTCCAACAGAAATACATGTACATTTTTATGGTGCTTATATAATAAGAATAACCACTTGATGACGGCTGCAGTTAGTGTGACAAACAAAGCACCATGAAGATGTAGTGTTGCACTCAGGGCTGATCCTATCAAATGTGGGGCCCAATTGGGACCATGTTGGCGGGGCCCCTAGACAAAGTGTTGCTGGCTACTGACACAACAAGTATTTAGGAAAATAAGGGCATACAGGCACAAAATAGAAAGGAAAGGGGCAGACAAGGTAAGAGAGTGAGAGGGATGAAATAGGGGCACATAATAGGGGCACACAGGGTAAGCGAGAGAGGGAGGAAATACGAAAATGGACTGGGCCAATTAGTTTGGGGCAGGCTGGGCCGATTCAGCTTGGGAGCAGGCTTGGTTGGATTGGGGGCAGGCAGGGCCTATCAAGGTTGGAGGAAAGCTGGGCCTATGAGAGTTGGGGGCAGGCTAGACCTATGGAGTTGGGGGATAGACTGGCTTATCAGAGTTGGGGGTGGGCTGGACCTATGGATTTGGGGATGGGCTGGACTCTCAAAGTTGGGGGCAGGCCAGGCAGCATCATGTGCTGAGGGAAATATTATCTGTGCTGCCCTGTGGTGCCGGGCCCCCAGAGGTGCGGGGCCCTATTGGGCCCAATTGGTCCAATAGGCCTAAGGCCGGCCCTGGTTGCACTTCTGTATATACTTGGGCTAAATAAAGAAGACATGGAAAAATTCTGTTTGGAATATGCCTGGAATCAAGTAGATTCCATTTTAAAGGAACAGTAACACCAAAAAATGAAATTGTTGTAAAGGAATGATAAAGCAATGTATAGTTGTCCGGTGCTGGTAAAACCGTTACTTTTGCTTCAGAAACACAACTATATTTTATATAAACAATCTGCTATGTAGCCATGGGGGCAGCGATTCAAACACAGGATACACAGAAGATAACAGTTAAGTTCTGGAAAATCCCATTGTATACTACAGAGCTTATCTGTTATCTGCTGTGTAGCCTTTGCTGTTTCTCCTTTTTTAGCTTTAAATGGCTGCCCCCATGACTACACAGCAGCTTATATAAAGTATAGTTGGTGCTTATGAAGAATATACCCAGTTTTAAGGCAACACTACATTATAATGCCGTTCCTTTAACAGTGATTGTATTGGAAATGCTCTATGGCTGCCCAAGTAATGCCATCTTTCACAAACTGTTAAAAAAAAAAAGAAGATCTATGGGGTTGTTAACCGTCATATTAACATTTAGTATGTCGTAGAGAGTGATATTCTGAGACTATTTGCAGTGGTTTTCATTTTGTATTTTTCTTTATTTAGCTTTTTATTCAGCAGCTCTCCATTTTGTAATTTTATCGATCTTGTTGCTAGGGTCCAAATTTTGCACTGATATGTACAGGTATGGGATCCATTACCTGGAAACCCATTATCCAGAAAGCTCTGAATTACGTAATGGCTGTCTCCCATACACTCCAATATAATGAAATAATCCAAATTTGAAAAAAAAAAATTCCTTTTTCTCTGCAATAATAAAACAGTGCCTTGTACTTGATCCAAACTAAGATATAAATACTCTTTATTGGATGCAAAATCAGCCTATTTAGTTTAGTTAATGTTAAATGATCTTCTAGTAGATTTAAGGTATGAAGATACAAATTACAGAAGATCCGATATCCGGATAACCCCAGGTCCCAAGCATTCTGGATAACTGGTCCCATACCTGTATAAGAGACCTGCATATGAATAGGAGAGTCCCTTACTAGAAAGATGTGTAATAAAAAGTAGCAAGAAGTATACATTTGTAGCCTTACAGAAATTTTTTTTTACATGGGGTCAGTGATCCCTATTTGAAAGCTGGAAAGAATCAAAAGAAGATGGCAAATAATCCAAAAAAATAGGCCAATTAAAACATTGCTTAGAATTAGCCATTTCATAACATACTAAAAGGTTTACAGCCACTTTAACTGGCCAATGATCTAATTTCACCCTTGTGGCAAACAGGTGCATTTGTTCATTTGTGGGTATCTTAACTTCTGAACAAAGCATGTTTTAGAAACCATGTACTGCTTAGAGAGCTGGAATTTCAGCCAGCTTTGTGGTGCAGCATTGCTCCCCTGTAGAACTGGCATCCTGGGTTCAATTTCAACCACTGAATGGGTAGGAGTAAATTATATGGCTGTGACAATTTCATCCCACTCTGAAAACCACAGCTAGGTCAAAAATGAAACTGTGGTGAAAATGGCGGAATGTGGTGGGTGAAAACTGAATGGCCCATTTAAGTAGTGAATGATAAGCAGTCTATGCATATTCTACATATAGGGTTTACTGGAATACGTATTAGACATTTGTTTCCAAGGAAAAAAATACATTTGACAGGTTTATCCCTATATTTGTGTTCAGGTCAGTGGCTGCCAATGTGGATGTTTTACCAACATGGATGTTTTAAACAGAAAACTCATATGAAGAGTTAGAGTAGAAAGTATTCAAAAGAATTTACTAAGCAGCAACATTATCATAAACATCTTGGTTACATAGAAATACAATTGGGCCAGATTCAACTGGAGAAGAAAAACATAGCATGGTGTAGCATGTGAATTGTATGGGGAAATTCAGAAAGAAATTAAATTTTTTTTTCTTAATAAACTGAATTTAGCCCAAAACAAGGGGCACAAGTATTAAAATACAAAGTCTAGTCCTTTACAACTTTGCCCTGATCCTATTATCACATCTCTGTTGGCCCTCTTATGGTTTAACCTTTTTCTGACATTAAAATGATTGATCTGTCTTGGGATACAGCACATCAGCTCGGTGAAGGTGTAAATACTTGCTAATACCTTCTCTAAGGCTAAGGGCACACAGATTGAAGATTCCGAATGTTGTCACTCTGTGTATTTTTGCAGGCTGAGAGAAGCAGATCTGCTCAGTGCACCTTCCACCATTGATTTGGAGGCATCTCCTGGTTGCTTCTCTCGGCCTGCAAGAATATGCTAGCTGACAACAGCCAGAGCATTCAGCCTGTATGCCCATAGCCTAACAAGTAACCTTATTTCAGTTCATTTCAGTAAAAAAATAAAAAAAGAGTATCTACAAAGTATAGTCAACTGCCCTGTAAAACAAGAAGAAAGGATTTTCCCACAATTAAAATGAAATCAATATAGACAAGGAGTATGTACAAGAACAAAATAGCCTAAGCTACAGACGTGTCTTTGGAAAGCTAAAGAAAGATCTCATTAGTTAATGCAGAAAGATTTACATAGTTCTAATTGTCTAAAATACCTGCAAGTGGATAAGAGTGGCATTAACTTGTACTTATTAGAGTATGCCATGGCCTTGTTTCCTTTTCCAGTCAAGCAGACTTTTATTATGTTAGTCTACTTTTTATATATACTTTTTTTTTTTATACTCGGGTATGTAAAACATCATTTGTTCATAAGATTCTGCCCAGTTATACCTTGTAAGCATTCTACCATTTTCAAGGAAATGCGGCCATGTGTAAAACTTCAGTTTAGGATTCCGTCAAAGGAGAAGCAAAGTTTTACTGCACTTGGGGGTGCCAAATGTTAGGCATTCCCAAGTGAATGGATTTACTTACCTGAAACCCCGGAGCCGGTGCTCCTATCAGCAGAAAACTGCACCAGCCTGGGTTTATACCAGTGAGCACCACGGAGCGTTCTTCTTCAGTCTTCCGTCCTTCGTGCAGCTGCGCATGCCTAATACAGCGAAAAGCTGAACCTTAACAAAAAAATTGGCTATTTCTTTCTACTGTGCATGCGTCTGCCCCGAGAAATTTGAAGAACGAAGAAGCTGGAAGAGGATCGCTCAGTGGTGCTCACTGGTATAACCCCAGGCTGGTGCAGTTTTCTGCTGATAGGAGCACCGGCTACGGGGTTTCAGGTAAGTAAATACATTCACTTGGGGATGCCTAACATTTGCCACCCCCAAGTGCAAGATGACCTTCATTCTCCTTTAACCTCTGGCTTTGTGTTTTGCTAAATAATTAGAGCCAATGAAATCCTCCATATATGAATGCCTTTTTAAAAAAATATTTTATCAAATACAAATGATACAGATGAAATTCAATTCCACTTGGAATGCTGCATGCTTGGCCCAGTTGACCCTCGGATGGCAGCATCTCCCATTCTAAGCTATTAGGCACCACTATTTATGGTTTTATTTCCAAATAGCAGACATTACAATGTCCATGAAGACACTGAAAGCCTGTTTATTTCCATTCAAGGAACATTTGCCAACGTCAAAAAGTTTCCACAGAGGCTTCATAACTACTTCTGTGCTGTTGTCATATAAGAATCAAGGCAAAAAAAACACGTTAAGTACATCAAATGCTCATGTTTATTACATATTTTCTTGCGATGGGAGACATTATTGGCAGGTTTTGCCATGAAAAAAAGCCCATAGACTCTATAAAAAAGTTTTGCAGTTTAGAAAAAGTCACGTGAAAAAAGCCCATTGCCTTTGATGAGTTTGGCAAATTTTCACAAAGTTTCCCGAATTTTCAGTGAAGTAAAATGATCAGATTCACCCATTGCTAATATTCTCCTATTTTCAGCACACAGGGACTCTCTGTGGAAATCTGGCGAGACTGGTAATTGGATTTTCCCACAAATGATCTGATATTGCTCTCCTATTAGTGAATTCAGACACAGTTGATTATGAGAAGGGGATCTGTTTATTGCAGTCCTAATATTCAGAACAGACTAAATTTTTAGTAAAAGTAAGATATGGAAAGATTCCTTACAGAAAGATCCTTTATCCAGAAAAGCCCAGGTCCCAAGCATTTTAGCAGGTCAAGTGCACTTATGTGTGATTCATCTGACCATACCACACATTTATTTAGAGAAGCATACCCTCATTCTGTTTAGCTACCAAAGGCAATACCATATCCTACACCATCATTGCTTATTTCTGGTCTTGCCCACTCCCACACCTTGTGTCTCAATTCCATCTCCTTTTTAATTGTAAGTTCTTATGCACAGGGCCTTCATCATCTTTTGTATCCATTACTATGTAATGTATGTAATTCTGTATGTTCTATGTATAAATACATTTATTTTACAAAACTGCAAAATATGTTGACCCTCTAAAAATACGTTAATAATAATGTTTATAATTTTGCAAAACTACATTTGTCTCTGTAAATAAGTGTTTTTTTCAACACAGTACAAAGAAGAGCTAAAGGGGCAAAGTCACTAAGATTCGTAGTTGCGCCAGGCGTAACTTCGCCGCACTTCGCCAGGCGTAGTTTCGCCAGCGCTCCACAAATTCACTAAAATCCGAAGTTGGCTCAGGGGTAGCGTAAGGTTGAGAATATGTACAATCACTACAAATGCCTGGGAAAACTTCAAAACATCAAATAAATTTTTTTTTTTTTTGCCCTACACTTGTGCCCACTGTATAGTTAAGTTGCCATGAGTTAGGAAATGTAGGGGGGAAGGAGGGGAGCCCCAAAAAATTTTTCAATCTTTTTCAGCCTATCACCCATAATATAGAAAAAACGCCAGCGTTTTTTTGGGACTTAGAAAAAATTTGAACTTTTTTTGAAGCAATCCCTATCTACTCTATTGCGATTCGCCTGGTCTGGGGTGGCGAAGGAAGTCTAGCGTAAAAGGTAGCGTTCAGTACACTGCGCAAGTTAGTGAATTTGCGTAGTTACGTCCGTTGTGCAAATTCACCAGGCGTAAGGGTGCGAAGTAACACTAGCAAATTTACGCCAGCGTTCGTTAGTGAATTTGCGAAGTAACGAAAATGACCAGCGCTAGCGAATTGATGCTAGCGTTAGGCGATTCGGCACATAGTGAATTTGCCCCAAAATGAGCTATGGTCAATAGCTTGGCACAGACAAATAACCAATACTGAATTGAGGATTTATAATCACAAAGTAATAGTAAGCCCTATCATAAAATTATTTCCCGCTTATTATTTACATGTGGAGTGCAGGAGCCATAATTTTAGCAATCACTAATGTTACGGTATGTAGAAATTGTAATGAATCATACTGGATCTCTGGTTTTTTACACAAAGCCCAAAATGCTGATAAACAAACACACTCTATCCAGGGGTCCATGGAAAACATGTGGCCGTCTATAAAATATTTATATACTCCCAGACTTCAATAAATCATATTGCAACTTGAATATTATACATCAGACAAATATATGGTAAACAAAGGATTTGGTTCACTTTTGCAGAAAAGGGTTGGCAGAACTGCTCCTCATTAGGGATGTGAAACCTGCTGCCTTCCAAATGTCACTGAACAGCAGCCCCCGCCAGTTCATTTATAAGGGGAATGCTAGGAGCTAAAGTGAATCAATATCGGGAGGGCTGAAAGTTTCTCATAACTGCTCTTAAGGGAACCAACCCAACAGACCATAAAAAAATTACAATATAACTTCTAATGAAAAACTCCCTGTACAGCCACCAGAAGAGGAGCATGACTGATAAACAGAAGAAGATTCGTCGAGGATGCAACCATACACAAACAGGATAGAACAAATAAAAAACATCTCCATATAGGAAAAATCACTGTGGATTAATATAATAAATGGCTCCCAATTTCAGTGCTGAGAAAAGAAGCAGTGCATATCCCCAGTTCTCAGCAAGACAAATGGAAAGTAGTGTATTTTCCTAATGGGATTTGCCACTTATCATAAACATCACAGAAGCATTTTCATTAAATGAAATGTCTGTGGAGTTCTCTAATCATTTGGCAAAAGCTCCTTTTCCCTGCACTACAGGCAGCACTTGTACAATGTATGTTGTGCTGCCATTGTCAGAGACCAGGATTGGCTGGAGTGCAAATCTTATCACTCTGCAAATTACTTAAGTGCATAACACACACACACACACACAACACTGGGTCTCTTATACTGTTTTTTTCTCTCACACACACATGTAATTTTATTATTAAATCCCTATTGCATTGGCAGCAGTTTCCTTTCCCAGCCAGACAGACAGTAAGGGGATGTTTTCCACTCACTGGCTAGTGATAGAAATCTCTAATATTGGCAAGAATGAATTCTCCCTTTGAAACCAGCAATTCTACTGCCATTCTGATGCAGTCACAATCAGTAGCCAAGAAATTGAGAGTTATCACAGTTAATACAAGTAGCTTTACCAATTCTGGAAAAAATGACCATCCTTTCCATATTTTGTATCTTCCTCCCTATTGATTTCATGCTGTACAAACATCAGAACATCAACTCTTACATACATAGTTAGTAGTTACAGACAATTAAATCGGGTTGAAAAAAGACAAAGTCCATCAAGTTCAACCCCTCCAAATGAAACCCAGCATCCATACACACACCATCCATACCTTAAATTATATATACTATATATCTATACTAACTATAGAGTTAAGTATCACAGTAGCCTTTGATTATTATTATTAACATGTATTTATAGAGCACCAACATATTGTGCAGCGCTGATATTACAGTATGTCTGTCCAAAAAATCATCCAAGCCACTCTTAAAGGCATTAACTGAATCAGCCATCACAACATCACCCGGCAGTGCATTCCACAACCTCACTGTCCTGACTGTGAAGAACCCCCTACATTTCTTCAAATGAAAGTTCTTTTCTTCTAGTCTGAAGGGGTGGCCTCTGGTACGGTGATCCTCTTTATGGGTAAAAAGGTCCCCAGCTATTTGTCTTATGAATGGCTTTTCTGCATATAGCACATGTAACCACTGCACTCAGCATAAAAGCACGTCCCAGAAGGATACAAAAAAACAATAGCCTGGAGCATTCAGGTCTTATTAAATGAGAATTAAAGCCCATTATAAACCATAGGGACCCTGCACAATCCCCTTAAATGAGAACTAAAGCTTAACTAAAGAAGTAAGCTATAAATATTGTACATTATATTTTGGGCTTCTGTACCAGCCCAATGCAACCACAGCCCTTTAACAGGGAAGATCTGTGCCTCCAAAGATGCCCCAGTAGCTCCCCAACTTTTCTGCTAATTCACTGCACATGCTCTGTGCTGTTGTCACTTACTGAGCTTACGGACCGACTAAACATATACAGTGCACATACAATATAAATGTCATAATATAAGGCTGTTTAGTACTTAATACAGATAATTACTACATGGCAGCACAGAAACCAGTGCAATTAGCATCTGAATTTAATAATCAGCCCTGTAGCATCAGCTTATATTACAGACAAACCTAATTTTCTGCTGGATAATTTGTGACGACCCCTAAGCTTAGCTTCTCAACAGCTGCTCGGAGCCCACTGAGCATGTGAGTGTTGCAAATACTTTCCAAGATGGTGACCCCTTGTGATAAGTTTGAAGACCTCCTATGGCAGAGCTGCTTATAGGGGTTTTGCAGCAGTAATCTTTAGTAGTCTCACTTCTGGTCCCTGGTGCTGATCGCCAAGCAGGAGAAATATTGACTCACTTGTTCCTAAGCAGTGCAATGCTCCTTTTTCAACCATCATTTGTGCATTATTATACATAATTATACAAGAGCTTGCACTACTCTTTGCTGTTTTTAATATTAACAAGTATTCATAAAGCACCAATATACAGAGTATATTATAAATAATAACCAGTACAGTAGATCCAGCAACAAAGCAAGCTATCTGCTATGTTTAATAATAATTTTACTTTTTTTGGGGGGGGGGGGCAGTTTAATTTCAGTGAATGCATAAGATTTCATGCCAGGAGAAGAAGTTCCCACACAAATGTACAAATATGTAGACAAGATGGTTTAGTGCAGTCAATACAAACAAATGTCTGAATCCCTAAGGCAGAGTGGCCTGAGTTTAATTGAAAATAAATAATTTGTGCATAGGGTATCCGCTCTATACATTTGCAACTACCCTATGTTTCCAGGTAGTGTGCGAAAGGCATCCAATGTCATAGTTTATGTCAGCATCCTTCATGTTGCTAAGCAATGTAAAATCAATCCATGCGGTTGCCAAGTAACAAATCTAGTTTCTGGCTTCGAGTCTCCGTCAATTACCTGTAGCATCTCCATTCATTTTTTTTATCATAATGCAGAAAAGGGTCAAAAAATAATCTATATATATACACATACATATATATATATATATATATATTCCCATAGGTGAAGAAAATATTTTTTTTTTCTTATTCAATGGACATCATACTGACTTTTGGATTTCAAAAATGCACATTTTTTTAAATGGCTTTGACCAAACATTAAGAAAAATGTGCATACTCTTTCATCAAGGGAGTATCCTAAAACAGCTTCATGTGTCACATCCATTTTGGGTACTATATGAAATTGGATATAAGCCGGGACAAATCATACCAATGAGAATGTGGTGCCACTGATCACGTTCGTTTGCTGTTGGGCACCAAGCTTCTCAGAGATTCAATGGTTTACTGTACACATGCGAAGGATAAACAGATACAGTATGCGCATATACATTATAAAAAGGTATTATGATATAACAGTATAAATTTGACTTGAAATGTATAGCTATATATCAGTTATACATGTGACCATGACCTGTATTAAAGCATTAACAAGGCAGCCTCCTTACGTCATGAGAACTCCTCAGTGACTTTTCCTACTTTTAAAGCACCCATATTCATGTGGGATATTGCTTTTATCAGTATAAGGCTATAGCCACCCCAGATTGATTCTCAGCCTGCGGATAAACTAAGGCCAAGAATTATCCCCTAAACTCCAACCAGCCTACACCTGTGCCTGCACCCGCAGCCACTGTCTGCGGTGCAGGCACATGGAACAGAATTTTATTTTTTCCAACAAAAATACACAGTTATGCTCAGGTTACACAATGTATCATTGACATTCCAATGGTTAATCAAAGTGTCCTATTAAACAAGGCAAGAAGTATAATTATACATGTATTATCCCTTTGAATGAGTTCCTTACACATTTGATCATAGGCGGATTTTAATTAAGGCTTGGGAAGGCTAAGCCTTCCCAAACCTTTGTCCATTGTAAATGTACCCTACCTTGTCTGAAATATTGTGCTGGAGAAGGTTCTAACTAAAAATAAAAAGTGATTGATCTAGCACTGGCACTGCAAAGTTCCGTGGGATGGGTGTGATAGAGAACTGATGAGTAAGACAGTAACAATCAAGCCTGATATACTCTACCTTGCTGTCTCAGGAGTTGTTCCTTGGTTCCTAGGCTCAGAATCTATTGCTCTTCCCTGCCCTGCTTCCAAGAACAATTGCCTGGCCAGCAGGGGGAGGGGCTACACGGAGCTAAATCTACAGTGCAGGAAAACTGAAGCTCAGAGCAGCAGAAGGTGTGGAATATAATTACCTATTAATAATAATCATCCTGCTATTCATGCATTAAATGTGGCTGCATTTCTTTATATATGATTTTGTTGTATATGTAAGCTGAAGGAGTTGTTTGCGGATTTCTAGAATACCAAATACTACAGACACAAGTGTAAGGTTGAGAGTCTTTTGTGGCTGTAAGAGTTAATCTTGCTGGGAATGGAGTGTGGGGAGGCAGGAATATGAATTCTATTGGGATTTATGGGGGAATGTTTTAGTTGGAGGGGTTATTTTGGGGGCTTAAAAAGTTTTGGAAATGCAGCAAATGAAGTGTGGTGAAGTGATGTGAGGGCTGGGCCTGCTGGTCCCTGTGGGACAGAAAAAAATAACATACGGGGAGCTGAGTGTAAGGTAGTTGTGAGTATTGAATTCATCTAATATTAAAGGGCACCTGTTGGGAAATAATATTATAGTCCAAGGTATGGGCTACCACTCCGGTTGAGGGTAACATTCGTTTTTTTTAAATTCCCCCGCCAGCGCAAAGCCACCAGCACCGGGAGGGAGCTCCTGGTACGAGCAGCAGGGCTGCCATTAGAAATCACGGGGCCCCATACAACAAATTTTTCGGGGCCCCCTGGACCCTGCCCCCACTGGTGCTCAAGCCAGATCCTGCCCAAAGATCACACAGACATCAGCGCTAAAAAAGTAACCCCCCCCACACACAATAAAAAGCTATTGATGGTCAGGGCCCCCTTATAAGTTAAAAAATAAAACATTGTTGCCAGGGCCCCCCTTACAAGGTAAAAAAAATTAGGGCCCCAACAAATATTTTTTTTAAAAAATTGGCGCCAGGGCCCCCCTTACAAGTTAAAAAAATTGAAGCCCCAAATATTTTTTTTAAAAACTTCGGTGGCAGGGGCTATAGAATATTAAAATAATACATTGGTGGCAAGGGGATTAAAAAAAACCACACAAATTGTTCAGTAAAATTGAACTCGTGGCTTCAGGACTTCAACTTCGGGTCTTTTCCCTGCTTCAGGACTTAAATTTCGACTGTTTTCATGACTTCGGGTCTTTTTGCCGCTTCAGGAGTTCGGCTTCGGCTGTTTTGGTGGCTTCAGGTCCTTCGGCTGTTTGGCTTTTCGGCACTTCCGCATTTCGGCTGTTCAGGACTTAGAAAATGGCCGCACGGCTTTGGTGCTCTCAAGTGGGCCCTTCATGCCCGGGACACTTGTCCCCCCCCCTTTATGGTGGGCCTGACAATCGGGCCATGTTGGGGCACATGCATGTGCATAATGAGCGAACTTACTCATTATACACGTGACTCTTTATGTGCATGCTCTATGTACGACATGGTCGCTTACACAGGGAGCTCCCTCCCGTTGCGGGTGTCCAATCACTTGCAGGGGGCAATTCACTTGCAGGGGGCAATTTTTTTTTCAAAAAAAAATAGTAACCCCCAACCGGAGTGCAGGCTCTATTAGCCCGCACCTTTGGTTGGGGATAATATTTTTGCCCAACAGGTGCCCTTTAAGTGCTCAAACAGAGGGAAAGCTATGAGACTGAATGAAGATGAAAAAGTATATTTTGTATTATAAAAATATATTTTATATCACCTTGCCGTGCTACAAAGTGCATCTTTCTTTTAAAAGGGTTTAAAAAATGTTGTTGTACTTTTAAAGTAAAAAAAACTTTTATGTATGACACAAAATTATAAAAGAATTGTTGTTAAGTCTATTGTTGACTTATTGCATATAGATACTTACATTTTTTTAGCCTCCCCAAACAAAAAAATCACCATCCGCCTATGCATTTGATATATGTCTGTCCTGGTAGCTGGAATATAAATGAGTAACCATATTCGAGTATTTTACAGATAACAATAAACTGATTTTCCCAACCTTCATGGAGCAGATTTTGATGCAGAATTCCAGTCTGTGAGCCTTCACCCATGCCACAAAGTGTTCTTTCGCCTTTTTTATGGTATGGGATTTATTTGAAATGGCATCATGGCAGGCAAGGTAAGTATCAAAACACATGCTAACGTTCCTCTTACCAATATTTAATGGTCTGTAGACATCAAAGTGAAGTTTCTGCAGAACTACCAGAAACCTATAGTATTCTCGTTAGAATTCCCTATATGACTCAGCAGAGCTGAAATATTCATAAAGCATTGCATTATACCACTATGATTATCTATTAGTATTGCCATCAAATGAAATATATGTATATTCTCATAGGGAAACGGAGGCACATCCCACCATGCACCTTTATAATCTATGCCTAAGGTTCCCCAGGCCTCAACCATTTGAAAACATCACAACAAAGAGAGGGGATGTGCAAATAATAGTAACAAAGTGTTTCATTAGCTCAACTAAAAAAGTGTAACCAAGACAATGTTCTGACCAGAACTGCAAGTGAGGTGTAGTTTACCTATGTCAAAGAACTGTTTTGGCAGTTGGTAGTATAACATAAAAAGGCAGTGTTGGCACAGACGGTATTAGGATTTTGGTTAAAGGTTCAAAGAGTAAATGATTCAAAGACAAGAGTAGTCGGCAAAGGGGCTTTTAGCTATCATATTAACAGAAGATATGACTAAAAAATAATGCAGAAAGCTTTGTGCTACTGTTAAAACCAACTGCAGAATGCCCACCATATGATGTTGTTTAGCAGTTTTATAATTAGTGGAGGACAAGGCCTAATGTTTAGTTAAAAGCTAGAGAAGAGGAGTATTATTTGGCTGCCAGGAACATAGAATCAATTACACATGAAATGCTAAGCCTATGTCATTGGGATCATTGATGGAAGATGTCAATCTCTGACACAAGATATTGAACAACATTTCTAGCACTATGAAATCTAAAAACTTGTGGCCAGGGCACAGGGCTCGGAAGAGATATAAACAACATTGAATATTTATATACAATACAGCAGGAGTGGCCATACTTTACTAATGCGAGGTCTACTTTTATTGATGTTGTGCCAATATGATCTACATCCATAAAATCATAGTTAGCATTCTGTCCCATAAAATATTACTTAAATATAGATTTATGAGAAAATTGCTATATTTAACAAAGAACTACTGTATTTCTTATGTAACCTTAATGTAATAAATATCTGAATGAAAAGCATGAGCCATTTGTTGTCAGTGTCTTGAGATCTACTGATCACCAGCCAGGGGTACCTTTTGGGCACCCCTGGAATAAAGGTTTGGGTGGGACAATCTATTAAATTACTGAAAAAGGTATCACAGTGCATTTGTTTGCACAAGAGGTTATGATACCATAGGGATAGGCAAGGTCAAAAGTACAGGTATGGGACCTGTTATCCAGAATATTTAGGACCTGGGGTTTTCCGGATAACAGATGTTTCCGTAATTTGGATCTTCATCCCTTAGGTATAGCAAAAAATAATTTAAACATTAAAGAAATCCAATAGGTTGGTTTTGCCTCCAATAAGGATTAATTACATCTTAGTTTGGATCAAGAACAAGGTATTGTTTTATTACTACAGAGAAAAAGGAAACCGTTTTTTTAAAAATATGGATTATTTGGATAAAATGTAGTCTATAGGAGACGACCATACCATGATTCGGATCTTTCTGGATAATGGATTCCATACCTGTATTTAAAAATGCACCAACTTTGCACATTTAAAAAATAAAATGTCAACAAGTGATAACATAAAAACATGCAAAGCCAAAAAAGGTAATGTTTCCTTCCCTCTTACCTTGGAGTCTGCTTCCAGGTAAATAAATGGTCCTTATACACAGTCATACTCTCTTACTTTACTGACCACTAAAAATAGTTACCTATATCAATGCCACGTCTGAGGGCAGTTTTGTCGGAATCATGGTAGTTTATCAAATCTTCCACCCAATGAATGTAATTGAGTCTCAGGGGAACAGTAGGTATAAGCCTCTCCAATGGAATATCTATAGTAAGTCCAAAATCCTCTTTTAAGAGGGTGCAAGTCAAGGCTCTGACAGCACAAGGGTCCTTGAAGTTCAAACTGAAATGAGAAAGTGTAAAGCACAATGAAAGGATATTGCTTTGATTAACGCAATGTTATAACTTTGAACGCATCTGGGGAAGTAAACACACAATACATCCCTATGTCAAAATACGAAATAAAAAGTTCTGCAAATTATTCTCAAAATAATTTATTGGATTGTACTGCAGCCACAAGTGAAAGTCAGATCTGCATGATGAAATATAAAACAGCCATGTCCAGGAATATAGTTAAATGCCTGCCAGACACATTTATTGTATTTTTACAATGCGCATCACATAAAACCACACATAAATAGACATAAATCGCCCTCAGCCTTGAGCAGAATTGGAATTGGCTGAGAATTTCTTTATTTATAAGAGCTGCTCCTGAATACAAATTTAAAAACAATAAAGGGGAAACACATGCATTTTAAGTGTTCCGATACTTTGTGACATTAAAAGGTTATTCTCTGGAAGTGGAGCGATGTATCGAGGTATCAACTGACTGGCTCATTTTCCTTTTGACCTACCATGACTCTCCTATTGTGTCATACAAACTGTACTGTAAGATAGCTGGAGGGTATGATCCACTGGTCAGGAGTGAGATCTGACACAATTTACAATGTGACCTACTGGTGAATGCCATAAAAAATAAAGGTAAGGGTGATATTTGGGATTCGAGATAATCATTGGATCCATAAAACAACAATTTGCACAGTTAAGGTGGCCACAGACGTAACAATTACGATCTTTCTTGGAAAAGATTGTTCTTTGTAATACACACGTGTAGAGCTGAATCGTCATTTATACAGTTAGAAACAAAAGAGTTCTACCTGTACCTGATGATTCAGCACAATAGAGGATGTTGGGGTGCCTTCAAAGGCACCCGGTCAAAATTTTCCGTCCATCCCGATGCCCGACGAGCCGACCGATATGTTCTGCCGGTATCGGTCAGCTCTTTTCCCACCATACATGCACTGAATATTGTACGTAAATTCGTTATCTGTGCTGTAATTATCTGTGCGTCTATGGGCACCTTTAATCAGAGACGGGCCAGTCTACGAAGCATTAAAACATATTTTTAAAAATAAAACTTTCAAAGTTAATTTCTAATTTCAGATGAAGAATTCATTCATTATAAAATCAATTGATTCTGTGCTTATCATCTACGTATCAACTGGTTTTATAGTGAACAAATACTTCATCTCCTTAACAACATGACTGGAATAGCACAGTGCTACGCAATATGTTGGCGCTATATAAATACATGTTAATAATAATATTAGGTGTTGGTTTGAGCCATCAACAAAGAGAATTAAAAGAAGTGCCTATGTAATACTGGGATATAATACTGAAAGTTGGTATATCTATATATCTATGTATAATAGCTAGAGTGGTGGAACTGAAGTAAGTGCCCATATAATACAGGTATATAATACTGAAAGTTGGTATATCTATATATTTATGTGTTGGAACTGAAGTGCTTGTGTAATACTGCGAGATCTTAGTACATGTCCCAAATTATGAGCACCCAGGACTTGATGAACTTGTGGTGAGTGCTAGAGCACATAGTCGCGAAGGATCGCCAATTATTATTTTATTTTTTTTAACAGTTGGAATAGACTGTGTAGTCTGTAGAAAATTAGAAAATTTAAGTTAACCTATTCACTTCCTCCTCAGTATTCACTGTAATAATGTAGTTTTTCAAGCTGTAGTACTTTGCACTTCAGCAAATACACCTCACAGTCCTACCAGATTCTTCTAAGTCATTTCTATTAGTAGAAGTGAAGTGCAGGTGGGAGAAGACTAGAACATCTGGTGATCAGCCTGGGAAAAAATGCCCTGGGGAGAACACTGAGGTTCACAGAAAGAAATGGTGGCTATATAAAACTATAGAAATAAAAACTGGGATGGAATTTTTCCAGAACTTGTGATGGATGTGGATATAGCCAGCTAATAACAACTGTTTCACCTAGAGAAGAATGAAATATAATTATCAATAGAAAACGTACATCTGAGAGAACTACAGAGATGTGGTAGGATCACAGGTAACATACCTCACTCTTCCTGCCAAATTAACATTCACATGTATACATGCAACGGGAACAAACAGCTTTTAAGAGATTTTCTCTGCTTGATCAATAAAAATAACTTTCATAAATCAGAAACTTCCCTTAGGTAGATGGTCCAAGTGATACACATGTAATGGATTTTTTTCTTAAGCTCCACATAAGGCGTTTATTGCAGTTTTTCATTTGTATTTAAATGGTACCTGACACCCTAAGAAATAATTCCAAATCTTTTTCTATGATGTTAGTTGAGCAAAATAAATTTGCTTGCGGTGCGTCTAGAATGTAAATTGCCAGCGTGATGGCACTCGGAGCTCTTCATTTTCTGAAGTTGCCTCACAAGGAAACTTCAGAAAGCCGACGCGATCAGAGTGCCATCCAGCCACCGCTTTAAATTCTAGCCAGTGGAAAGGCATTTAGGGGAGATTAGTCGCCTGAAGAAGAGACAATTTGTCGCTGTGCAACTAATCTCCCTCATTAGCAGCGTGTGTCACTGCCCTAAAGGAGAACTAACGTTTAAATCACTCATCAGTGATTAAAATCTCTTACCTGATACCCTGGCCCAGTGCTTGTGTTCTCTAAAACTGCACCAAACCAGGGTGTTTCTGCATATAGCCAGCTCATAACAGCTGTTTCTGCTTGTCATCATCTTCTTTGGATTCTTCCATCTTCTTTTTGTTCTAGTTGAGGCAGGCGCATGCACAGTAGAGTGAAAACCAAAATGAAAAACAAAAAGCTGGCTTTTTGCTCTAGTGCACATGCCCCTTCCCAGACGAAAGAAGACGGAAGAAGAAAGATCACGCCAAAGAACTTCTGCAGAAATGCCCAGGACCAGCGTTTTCCACTAACAGGATCACCAGTCTAGAGTATAATGTAAGCTATTACAAACACTGGGGGTGCCTAACATTTGGTACCCCCCCCCCCCAGTGATTGAGACTGTATTTCTCCCATAAGGAAAAACATACCCAAAAAGATCTGTACAAATAGTCTGCTGTATTCAGACACATAATTGGCTGACGCCGCCTCATCTTTTACTTACCCAAGATAATTACAGAAGCTAAAAACCAGTAGGTGTCTCAAGGCTGGGTCCTTGAATAAATACCATTAGTAGTCAAATCTGCTCACAAAAATAGCAACCAAGAAAATAGATTTTAATTATATGGCAGCATCTGACTTGCACAATGTATTCTGCAGTAGATGTGAGTCTTATTGACAGAAAAGAGATTTTTTATTGACTAACACTGCAATTATGGCCAATGCATCAATATACATGTAACAGGAAACGGCTCTGGAGGACCAATGAAGAGCTGAAGGGCTCCTGTAACTCCAGGCTAATGTAGAAACCCTAATGCATGAAAAATGTAGGTTCTTTCGAGGACCAAGCGGTGACAATTTATCCCCACACAGTAATCATTGGTCCCAATAAACATTTTTGTATTAATATCACTGATCAGAACTTTGCGAGGCAACTAAGTGCTACCTGAAAAATCTTTCAAGTGCAAGAACAATATGAGACAAAAATATTTGCTCATGAGTATTATAGGATTATATTCTATCCACACCCAGGCCATGTAAAGTCATTCCATCTGGAGTCGTGGTTAGATAATCCACTCATTCATATTAGAATCCAGCTCTGTACAGTCACATTGGTGGTTAAAAGAATTGCAAACCTGCAAAATATATCCTCATAAATCCTTTTGTAGTAATGTGAATTGTGTCCCATGACTTACTGGAACTTGTGCATTCTAAAATATAAATCACACCAACTTTTAAATACGAGGATTCTAGAAGGTTCACCGTTAGAAGGCCATGACACGTATAAAAAGCACTTAGACTGTGACCTTATGGTAATGAAACTCCTTATTGAACACTGAGGGGCAGATTTATCAAGGGTTGAATTTCGAAGTAGAAAAATGTTTGAAATTCGACCATCGAATTGGAAAACTTCGAAGTCGACTTTTTTTTTACATCAAATTTTGGCCATTTGCGGTCGCAGTAAAATCGTTCGATCGAACTATGAAATCCTTCGAATCGAATGATTCGAAGGATTTCATCCATCGATTGAGTGATTTTTCTTCGACTTCCAAAAACTTAGAAAAGCTCTAGAAGGTCCCCATAGGCTAACATAGCACTTCGGCAGGTTTAATTTGGCGAAGTATTGAAGTCAAAGGTTTTTTTAAAGAGACGGTACTTCGATGATCGAATGGTGGAATATTCAAACGATTTTACTTCAAATCGAAGTTGAAGTCGTAGTATCCCATTCGATGGTTAAAGTACATACCTCCCAACATTTTGGAAGTAAAAAGAGGGACAAAAATGTTTTTCACACGTAGAACAGCAAAATGTTTTGACCACTCCCCTTTCTGTGGCCACACCTCCTACTTACCAAGTTCATTTTACAAAATTTGGCAGGTTATGAGAGTATGAAAATATTTCTCCTTATCTAAACTTTTTTTTTTCATGTCCCAAAATTGTTGCAAAGCATCTTATTTGCACCTGTTAACTGTTCTGTGCTCTCTGCTAAAAGCCAATTAAGTGAGGAACTGTCTTTCTTTTTCTATCTGTTCAGTGCAAAGAAAATACAGACTTTCCAGTAGAAATAAGGGACTGCAGGTTGAGCTGTGAAAAGAGGGACTGTCCCTCCGAAAAAGGGACAGTTGGGAGGTATGTTCAAGTATCCAAAAGATTACTTCGAATTTGGAATTTTTTTACTTCGAAAATTCGGTCGAATTCACTTCGACCCTTGATAAATCTGCCGCTGAAAATAGCACGATGATATACTGAGGAATAACAATAGAGAACGCAGACTCTGTAGTTGAAGGTGTATAGAGAGCCCAAAATAACGAGGACATGGTGCAAAAGGTAAACTTCCCCATGTTTTGGGGGAACCTAAAATGAATTTGCTTCAGGACCCACAATAATAAAGTTATGGCACTGTTTTTATATGACTGAGGCCCAGCTATTCGCCAACCACTACTTCTATTATGTTTTCTGCTAGAAGGATAGACCATCTGATTCCTACACCAGTGTAACATATGGCAGCAGTAGTAAATGTTATCCTGCTGGGCCTTTGCAATAAAAGAAACCCAACACTATATATATATAATATATTTTTTGGCTGGTGCACACGGCGAATGATCCAGTGCCTGTGTGCTGGTTCAAAACAATCACATGGTATACTAGGTTTTTTCCTAGTATACTATATATATATATATATATATATATATATATATAGTTCCTCCTTGAAGGCTGCCCTGCTGGAAATGTACTATTTGAGGGATATGTTTGTACAAAATGTCCTATTGCGTTAGTGGAAGGCAGCGCTGCTTTATTGAGCAAACAAAAAAATAGCGTGCATTTATACAAACAAGTCTGTAGCAACTGTGGCAACTCACACACAACGTGCAGTTCTGACACCGAGAAACTCTCACTTGAGCTCACTGTTCTACCAATCTCATGTGCAGCGCCTGCCGGAATAATGCACGTGACCCCATCAGGCCATCCTGCTACAGGGCGGTGCAAGGGACACAATCCCATGCAAAGCGTTTCCATGCTGCTGAAGAATTACATTTGAATCAGTTCGAAAGAATGAATTGTGCGCATGCAGGTGCTTCACTACACATTCTAGTGGGATGATGAGTGGCGGAAATCGGTTTTACAACAGCTGAAGAGCTAGCGTTTGACGAAGGTATTGTCAGGAACATTTGATCTAACTTGTAACAAAAGGCACAAACAAAGATGGGGAGAAGAAGACACGTGGTTGTGCCAATCAGTCTGTGTAGGCGGGATATTATATGGCCACTGGCAAGTCTAGACTGAGATTCAAAATAGGGCCTGGCATTTTGGGTAGACAAAGGCCCATACAGCCCGCACCGGGGTCCAAACAGCCCACACATGGGCCCATACAGCAGCCCCTCTGGCATGCTAGAACCCACAGTTTGCCAGTCCGAGCCTGGGCACTGCCATGCACAAACTACTATGTGATTGTCAGTGTGAGCTCTAAATAGCGTTAAAATAAACCACTTGCACCATTATACAGCAGCAATATATAGTTATATAGCCCGCTGGCTGCCATTTTGACATTTAGGGGTAGATTTACTAAGGGTCGAAGTGAATTTTCGATGTTAAAAACTATTTTTTGGGTACTTCGACCAGTGCCGGGCCACGCTGGGCAGGCGCCCTAGGCAGTCGGGGCGCCTGTTTGGTGTGTGCATGCGCGAATTTACGCTCGCATGCACAAATTTATGCTCGCATGCGCGGATTTATGTGCGCATTTGCGATATAGTGCGCATGCGTGAGGTTCATGCGCAGAAGAGCAAAAAGTGTGAAGAAACGGGCAGAGAAGGGAACCGGATTTTGGGTAGGCGACAGAGGAGGTACGTGCCTGTTGCCCTCCCAGCTTTGCGCCCTAGGCACGAGCCTACTCTGCCTACCCCTAGTTCCGGCCCTGACTTCGACCATCGAATAGGCCTAAATTCGACTTTGATTCAAAGTAAAAAAAGTTTGACTTCTAAAAACGAAGTCTCTTTAAAAGAAAAACCCCGATTTCGACACTTCCCCATCTTAAACCTGCCAAATTCCTATGTTAGCCTATGGGGACCTCCTGGAATCCATAGCCAACATTTGGCTGAGTCTTTAGAAGCCGAAGGAAAATTGTTCGATCGATCAATGAAATCGTTCGATTCGAAGGATTTCATTGTACGGTTGAACGATTTTCATTCGACCGAAAACGGCCAAATTCGATAAAAAAAAAACTTTGACTTCGACATTCGAAGTTGAAGTAATGCAATTCGGTGGTCGAATTTCAAAGTATTTTCCACTTTGAAATTCGACCCTTGATAAATCTGCCCCTTAATGATATTTTGATTACGAGAACAGCCAGCAGTATTATTTGGGGAGGGGTTAGGGTTGCCACCTGGCCGGTATTTTAACGGCCTGGCCAGTAAAAATGATTGATGAGAAATGAGGTTGATCCCAATGTTATTAATAGGGAAAAAAGATAAATATATATAAAGGCCGGTATTTTTTTCCAGAAAAGGTGGCAACCCTAAGAACGGTACAAGTGAAAACTTGAGGGTTTGTAAAATCAATAACTTCAATGCCCTGTATGGGGGTTATAGTATGGAATTGCTTGCCACCAGGACTGTCATTGGAAATCACGGGACCCTGTACAACAAAATTTTCAGGGCCCATCCAAGCCCCACCCCAGATCCCGTCCGCACCATAGTTAAAAGACCACACAGACATCAGTGCTAAAAAAAGGTAACCCCCCCACACACAAGTTATAAAAAGCTATTGATGGTCAGAGCCCCCTTATAAGTTCAAACAAACTGTGGCATCAGGGCCCCCCCATAAAAGTTTTTGTTTAAAAAATTGGTGGTCAGGGCCCCACTACAAGTTAAAAAAAAAAACATTGGCGCTAGCGCCCCCCATAAAAGTTTTTTTTTTAAAAAGAAACATTGGCGCCAGGACCCCCCTTACAAGTTAAAAAAAATTGGGGCCCCAGAGAATATTTTTTAAAAAAGCATTGGTGGCCGGGGCCTATAGAGTATTAAAACAAACACTTGTGGCCAGGAGATAAAAAAATAAAAACACACACATTGGTGTTATAGAATAGAATTGAACTCTTAATAAAATCTGAGTTATTTTTCTATTGAAATACATTGACTGTCAGATGTAGATGCATGAACAAATTACACCATTTGACTTTATCTGATCTGGCTTTATATTACTGCTAAAGGGGGTAAGATTGTGTAGGATTCTACAAATCCTTTGCTGTTGTGTGGCCAGATTAGATAGAACCTGACCCACCCAAACTAAGATATAATTGGTCCTTATTGGAAATAAAACCAGCCTATTGGATTTATTTACTGTTTCCATGATTTTCTAGTAAACTAAAGGTATGGAGATCCAAATTACAGAAGGATCTGTTATCTGGAAAAACACAGATCCCAAGCATTCTGGATACCAAGTCCCATACCTGTACATTAAGGCCAATCTATTTATTCAGGTACAGGTATGGGACCTGTTATCCAGAATGCTCGGGGCCTGGGGTTTTCTGGATAAGTGATATTTATGTAATTTGGATACTCATATTTTGTCTACTAGAAAATCAGGGAAACCATTAAATATACCTAATAGACTAGTTTGCTTTTAATAAGGATTAATTATATCTTAGGATCAAGTACAAGGTACTGTATTATTATTATTACAGAAAAAAAGGAAATCATTTTAAAAAATTTGGATTAATTAGATAAAATTGAGTCTACATGAGATAGCCTTTCTGTAATTCTGAGCTTTCTGGATAATTGGTTTCCGGATAACGGATCCCAAACCTGTAGTATTGACCTTCCTGATATATGTTTCCCTCAAATGTTTTTTTGCCAGTATCTATGTTTTTTTTTCGATTATACTAATTAGGGATGCACAGAATCCAACATTCAGTTTGGGATTCAGCCAGTTCAGTGTTCAGAATTCAGCCCCTTTTAGCAGGATTCAGCAGAATCCAAGTGCCTGGCTGAACTGAATTTGAATCCTTAAAATCACACACAGAAAAGGAAATTGCAATATTTTTTTCTGTCTGCAGTGTGAGTGGTTATTTTTTACCCTTCCATGTATGCAAATTAGGATTCGTATTTAGTGCAGGATTTATCCGAATCCTTCATGAAAGATTCGGAGTTCGGCCACATCTCAAATTAGTGGTTTCGGTGCATCCCTAGTATTAAATAAATATGAATGGAAAATGTTTTCCAAGCCCTTTTGTGTATTTTTCATTAAGTTCAAACATTCAATTATTTATATAGCAATTACAAACTGTCACTGGAATATTCCTTCTGGATTTTCCTGTTTGATCTTTAATAGATCTATATAATCTATAATTGTACAACGTGCCAGATTGTATTAAAAAAAACTATGTCCCAATTATCTCATAGACATATGTTATATGTAGAAAATCTTGCGCCGAGTCTGCAGACAAGCTTTTCATTAAATTTTGACCATATGTATAATATTACATATAAAAGAAAAATGTTCTTCTCTTCTTTTCTCTAGAATGCCCAGTTGGGCTGAATATCCCCTGCAGCCCTACAAACACCCCCTATAACTACACCTTCACGAGGATCCTATTTGACTCCATCTGGTAGCTACTTAGACAGTATGTGTATTAATTAACTGAAAGCTAGCCACATTCTCCCCTGTAGAGTACCAATTATTTGTTATAGTCACACATTTGGGGTCAGATCTTATTAATATGATGGTGTAATATGGAAACCTATAAAGCTGTTGAACTGCCATAGCAAGCCTACATGCCTCCAGCTCCATGGCTCTGAATTAACTCAACCTTCTAACAATTCTTTGTTGAAATCTTTCCTGGTTCTGCAATAAACAGAATTTCTGACACCATTACCTTTCTTATACTTTTGCAAGTATTGGTTTGCACTGACAATCCCCCTTAGGAGACAAGTAAACAGATCCAGTAAATGACTAGCCTGTTGGGAGTTACCCAAATTTACCTTTCAACATGCTGAAAATTCAAAATTAAAATACTGTATCCATGCCTTGCCCAGGCAGTCTGGGCTGTTGGCCACAGTCAAAAGCTGCTTAAAATTCTGCTAATAAACCCCTGGAGTTGAACTTCTGTTGCAGCATCTGCTGCTTCTTAGAAGACTATGCGTCACAACGTTACTGCATTTAGTAGCAATTTTAGAACAATAGCACTTGTATTTTATGTCTTTTGGTGAGAATACACAACACAGCATCCACATAAAGATTGTGACAGTTTATGTTTTTTTCCCAGTAATTGCTTATACAATTTACTTTAATATTCTACTTAGATTGTAAGCTCTATGGAGAAGGGACCCCTTTCCTCCCATGTCTTTAACACATGGCACTGAATTTGTGTAAGGTTATTATTAACATATTGTAAAAATGTTCAATGTGTATACAAGTAGCAAATTAATTGGTTTTATAAAGGTATATAGTATACACTTAGGGGCAGATTTATCAAGGTTCGAAGTGAATTCGAGGGGATTTTCGAAGTAAAAAATATTTGAAGTAATGTTTTGGATACTTCGACCATCGAATAGGATACTACAAGTTCGAATTTACTTTGAATTCGATTCAAAGTAAAATAGTTAGAATATTCGATAATCTTAGTACTGTCTCTTTAAAAAAAACTTTGACTTCAATAGTTTGCCAAATTAAATCTACCGAAGTGCTATGTTAGCCTATGGGGACCTTCTAATGCATTTTTCTAAGTCTTCACACATCGAAGTAAAACCGTTCGACCGTACGCTAAAATCGTTCGATTCAATCGATTTTACTTTGATCGTTCGATAGCCAAATTCGGTGAAAAATCCTTTGACTTCGATATTCGAAGTATTTTAATTTGATGGTCGAATTTTGAAGTATTTTTTACTTCGAAATTCGACCCTTTATAAATCAGCCCCTTAAATGCATAATATAAAGCTGAATGAAACTAGGTGAAAAAGAAAAGCAGAGTTACATCCACTATATAACTTTCACAAGTACCAGGAATGACCCCCTATGCTCTGCTGTATAGGCTTCAGATAGAATGGAAATTATTATAATTTTTGTTAAGATATTTTACTATTTAAAAGTATCACAAAAAGATAATTTAATTTCCAAATATTCTTTATTATTTTCCAAAGAGAAGAGTAAGGCAGATCAGGTATACAGCATATTATCAAGTAACATACAGTTTCCTCTATGAGTAACCAAGTATACCGTTGGGGAAGGGAGAAGAGGGTTGTTAGTGAGGAGGAGGACAAGGGAAGAAAAAAAGAAAAAGGGGAAGAAAAAGGCACATCCCGAGTTTAACCCAAGATCACATTGCTCAAAGAAAAAACCAACAAAGTATTACACAGTACAATCAGATCAGGCTAATGGGACCGTTGTTTGCCGACACAGGTCAAGCAATTGTGTGCGTCTCCAGACTCTCCAGATAGCGGTGTTGTGGGTTGCTCGCTTAATATCACAGTCCATTTATTCCTCCATTGACATGCTGTATTGAGCATCTTTAATTACTTGATGCATAGTTGGTGCTGTATTTGCCTTCCACATCCTAGCTATGGAAGCCCTCACTGCAAACATCATGTGATGTAGTATAAATTCTTCCCCACGTTCAAGATTTGATGGGAAAATATGTAACAGAGCCATAGCTGGGGTGAGCAGTACTGTGATATTCAGCTTGGTTGTAAGAAATCTCTCTACATCCTGCCATAATGGCTTAATCTTGGGGCAGTCCCAAAAGACATGCAGTAAAGTACCAACGGCTCCACATTGTCTCCAGCAAAGAGCAGAGGTGTTAGGATAAATATGTGCTAACTGATGCGGAGTCAGGTACCAGTTAAGTAGGAGCTTGGTATATTGTTCCAGATGATTGCCACATCTGGTGGCCCTTTGAACATGTTGAATAACTCTTTCCCAATCAGCCACCTCCAACTGTAAATGAAGTTTAGTTTTCCATCTTACCATGTGATTACTTTTTGTCTCTGAATATGTCGAAAGCAGCAATCTATATAAGGAAGATATCATGCATTTTAATGGCTTATCCTGGAGGCAAACAGTTTCCAGCCAGGTTTTCTGAACCAAAGGGAAGGTTGTTTGTGTAGTGAGATAGTGGCGTACTTGCAGGTATTTGTAGTGGTCAGCATTGGGTAGCCCATATTGCAGCACTGGGTTGGTAAATGATTGAATATAACCCTTACATATAATTGACGCTACATTGCGGATGCCATGAAGTTTCCAGGTTTGTAGAGATAAGTCCGGTATAGCTTTTTCTAAACTGGATATTGGTTGCAATTGAGACGTGGTAAAAGCAAACAACTTGTGTTTCCTGACACGTCTCCAAATTAGGAGTAGATCTTTGATGGTTTGCAAGGTAAAGTTATACTTAAGTGGATTGACCGCTTTTGGAGACCAGACAAGTTCCTCAATATTTAGCGGGCAAGCAGCCTGTTTTTCAATGGCCACCCAATGTTTGTCAGGATTAGTTAGTGACCAGTAAAGAATTGCCTCCAACAGTATCACTTTGTGGTATTCCCTGAGATTCGGCAAACCCAGGCCTCCTGAAATCCGTGGTCGGAATAAAGTGTCCTTAGCAACCCGCCTTCTTCTGCCATTCCATATAAAGTCCAGCATTAATCTTTGAATTGACATAAAAAAGATATCTGGAGACAATATAGGTATTGTTCTGAGCATGTACAAAATCTTTGGTAACATCAGCATTTTAACCACAGCGACACGACCCAACCATGAAACATATGTCATTTTATACTGTAAAATCTCTCTGTTTAAAACCGTTGCCAGAGTGCAGTGGTTGTGTTTATATAAAGCATGTATAGTTTTGGTGAGCCTAACACCAAGGTAGTTAAGGTAGTCAGATCTCCAATCAAAAGAATAACATTGTTGTAATTCTGTTACCACTAGAGAACAGAGACCTATTGGCAACGCCTGAGTTTTTTCCCCATTGATTCTGTAATAAGAGATGTCACCAAAATGTCAAAAAGATAATTTAAAGGGGACCTATCACCCTAAGAAATAATTCCAAGTTATTTTCTATTGTGTCAGGTAAAATAAACTTTGCTACTCTATATAAATTAACTCTTGTCTTCTTTAGTCATGGGGTTATATTTATCATAGAGTTAAGTTAGAGGTAGCCACAGTCCAAAAATTCGCCAGTGACGGCTTTGCAGCCATCGCAACACTTTGCCAATCGTAAATTCAACAGGACAACGCTAATTCCCTAAAGTGGCAAAGTTTCGCTAGCGTTACTTCGGCAAGCAAAGCTGCGCTAGTGTTGGCTAAATTGCATATGGCGGGAAGTGAAAGTTTAATGGACGTATATGTTGCAGCAAATACATTACATTATGCAAGCCCAGGGAACCTTCATAAAATAAAATAGAGTTGTTATATTGCCCTACACATGATCCCAGTGTATAGTTTATGTGCCATATGTTAGGAAATGTAGGGGGAACCCATTACCCCAAAAAAAATGTTAATGGTCTTTTGCAGGCTATCACCCTGAAAAAAGTAAGATGCCACCGTTTTATGGGACTTAGAAAGTATTTCAACAGAAAAATTGAGGAAGTCTTATCTACTCTATTGCACTTCTCCTGGTCTGAGGTGGCGAAGGCACGTCTCGCGCAAGAGGTAACGTTCAGTAAAATACCTATCTTACTGAATTTTCGGAGTTACGTCCCTTTGCCAGAGCCAAAATTCACTTGGCGATAGAGTGCGAATGATGGCTAGTGTGCGTGTTTCTTTTGCTAGCGAAGGTATGGCTGACCCCGTTAGGGAATTGGCGAAGTACCGAAACGACGTCATGCTTGCAAATTTTCACTAGCGTTAGTCACTTTGCCCTTTGGGAATCTGGCCCCTAGAGTGAAATTCCGCCACTCTCCATTCATTTCTATGGGATTTTAAAAGGCGTATTTATCAACGCATGAACTTTCACCCATTGAGAAATACTCTTTTAAAAATAGAAATGAATGGAGAGTGGCAGCATTTCCCTCTAGAGGACTGTGGTGATCTCTAACTTCTTTTGATAAATATACCCATTGGAATTCACAACAACAGCAAGCCAGCTTTGCCATTGTGTGGGTATTGTTATTAAGGGAAGCTTTGAATTAAGGACTTTATAGTTTTATATTTCTGGGTGACAGGTCCCCTTTAAATCATGAAAACTCCCATTTACTGAGATGGCAATGAAGTCAATGGAAATAATTATTATGGATAATTGAACTTAAAAAATGGACTTGGTATGCATAGTAAGGACATTCGATTGTAAGCTCTACTTGTTTAGGGACTGGTATGAATAATGTCTAGAAACATGTCAGCCCTATAAAATAAATTATACTGATAATCTTTAAGAGATAATAGGGCTTATTTACATCTTCCAGGTTGGCCAAGCTGACTGGGCACCCTAGACTGGCCACCTTGCTTTACCTGTGTGATAAAATCACCTGGAGCCAGTCACTGTATCTGCAGTGCAGTGCAGTCTATATTTGTCTGTCTCTTTTTCTGTCTGTTCATGCACATGCTATTCTTCCATATATTTCTTAAAACTTTGCTTCTGTTCAAAGGAGAACTAAAGCTGGCCACCAATTTGCTCCCCATAATGTGCACTTGCACGTTCGCATGCATGCACCATGACACCATGCGGGGGGGGCGTGTTGAGAAGAAGAGAGAGTGGGGCAGAGGGAGCAAGAGAACCCAGACTAGGGGTAGGCAGAAGACCCTTTGTTGTGCTCTAGGCAGGTGCCTCTTATGCCTTCCCCTAGTTCCGGCCCTGAGGTCTGCAAGCACTGGGGTAGAGTCCTGCTCAGGTCCATTTTTTTGGAACCCATACACGCAACCGCCGACCTGCGTCTATACCCACACCCGGAACCTCTACCTGCAACCCGCAGGTTTTTGCAGGTACCCAACCCGCTGCAGGACTCTACAATGGGCTTTCCCCACAATGAGTTGCATATAAAACGACTTTTATTAAAGGTAGTTGTGCTCTGCACTGCTTGGTCCTTCTTGCCTTCCATTCTGAATCCAATGCTACTGCAACTATTGTCATAGGGGAACCCTGGAGCTACTAATACCGCCTGACGCAGTAATTTAAAGGTTCCCTTTGAACCAAAGGTTGTGCCAGGTTTTATATCAGAGGCAAATTTGTGCTGCTTTGTCTATGTTGCCATTCATGCAAAACATGGCATGAATGGCAATCCAGGTTTTTACACAAACATCAAGAATTACATGTAAATATCTTATTTAAGCCTTTTGTCTGCTCAGCACCAGCCTCTGCTGTTGTGAGCTGCACTGCAAAAAGATTCCATTTGTCTTCCCCACAATGGAGGGCTCTGGTATCAAAATTCAGAATTATTCACAGTGGGCTATAGCAGGCAGCTTTTCCTGTGCAGATAATAATTACAACCAGCATGTGTTTTATCCTAAATGGCAGGGTTGGGACCCTGGCACATATTAGATCTGTCACTTGAAGCACTTTTGCCATTTTTTTAGTGTGTATGTGACATTTTGTAGCCTTCATTAATAATTAATGGTTTACTTTCTGGGTGAATGAAGCTGAAATGCTCAAATGCTGGAAAGGGAAAAAACAAGGAAGGATTGTGACTTGGTTACTGACCTGTTTGTAAGAAATGGATCATTTTGGCAATACATTTGCATTGTATGTCTGGTACCTCTAATAAGGGAAATATGACAGACAGTCATAAAGCAACTGACTTGTCTGTTCCACAGGGAATGGATTGTTAATAAACGTAGACAAATTACTGCATTGTTTATAATAGATGCTAAATACCTTAGTATTCCCCCTCAGTTAGGAGAGACAATGGGCTCATTTATCACAATGAAGCATCAGATAAATCAGATTGTATAATAGTCACTTTCAAGCTAAAATTCAAATTTGAGTACACCTTTAAAACATTCAACATCAGTGGAATGCCCTACTGGTGGACAGTTGTCCAGCTGTATTTGGGACATCTGTGATGCATATTTGTATTCTGATTTTGTGTGAAGTTCTCTTTGTGCCTGTCTTCTCTAAACCTTTCTCACAACTTTATATGCGTAGTGAACCCCATATTTCACTGGTGCATTGTGATGCCAAGCTGTTGAGGTGACTCAGCAATGGCACAGGCAAAGTAGCAGTAAATTGGTGGCACCGACATATCGCAGCACCGCAGATGCATATACTTACGACAGGTCCCTCAGGGCAGGATATTTCTTGACAGACAAACACTAATGGCTACACTAAAAGCTCTCAAGGCTGATGCTTTGGAAGCCCATCTGTGGTCTGAAGCATCACAGTCAATTTTTATTTTATATCATAAAATCACCTGGCTGGATCCATTCTGCAGTGCTGTGCAGTCAATATTTGTCCGTCTCTTTTTCTGTCTGTTCATGCACATACTGTTCTTCCATATATTTCTTCAAATTGTGCTTCTGTTTAAAGGCGAACTAAAGCTTAACTAAAGAAGTAGGCTAGATTTGTTGTCTATTCTAGTTTGTGCTTCTGTACCAGCCCAAGGCAACCACATCCATTTAGCAGGAAAGATCTGTGTCTCAAAAGATGCCCCAGTATCTTCCCATCTTCTTTTCTGCTGATTCACTGCACATGCTCTGTGCTGATGTCACTTACTAAGCGGGACTGACTCGAAATATACAATAAACATAGAATATAAATGTCAATATAAGGCTGATTAATATTTTTAAGGGGGGACCTGGTGCCAATGTTTTTTTAAAAATAATTTTTTGGGGCCCCAATTTTTTTAACTTGTAAGGGGGGCCCTGGCACCAATGTTTTATTTTTTTTTAAAAAAAAATCAGTATACTGATATACTTTCCCCAACTAAAGCTGATCTCATGAGTAAATTGTTTTATACTTAAATACTGAGAATTTTCCACTTAGAACAAAGATGATATATCTGTACAGGTATGGGATCCATTATCTGGAAAACCATTATCCAGAAAGCTCTGATTTACGGGAAAACCATCTCCCATAGACCCCATTTTAATCAAATAATTAAACATTTTCACAATTATTTCCCTTTAATAAGATGACAATACCTTGTACTCAATTCTATAATTAATCCTTATTGGAGGCAAAGCAATCCTATTGGGTTTAATAAATGTTTAAATAATTTTTGGTACACTTAGGGGGTTATTTACTATAACTCGACTTTTTCTCACTTTAATTTAAATAAATGCAACCAAATGCCCTTAATTTATCCATAACTATTTTCAAAAAAAACTGTGCAACATGAAGTTGCAACTAATATGTGCGCCAATTTGAATCGTACAACTTTTTTTAACTGTCGCTCCAAAAGCTCAAATTTATCGAGTTGTCACCCAAAAAACGTAAATTATTTGCATTATCGATCAAAAACCATCGCAAACAGCCCGAAACTATCAAGAATCCAGCAGGTAAAAAATAGTACTAATAGTAGTAATAGTGCTAAAGGGGCCATCTGCCATTGACTTCTACATGATTTCGACAGGTTTCCGCTGGAGTATTTTCAGATTTAGCAGCTTACTAGCAAAATAAATCTCTAAAAATTTTAGTTTTTTTTCCTCTAAAAATTCTCCTCTAAAATTTTTTGCCTTTTAAAACTGGCCCAGAAAAAATTGAGGCTTGATAAATAGGCCCCTAAAGGTATGAGGATCCAAAGTACGGAGGGTCCCCTTATCTGGTAAAACTCTGGGTCCCAAGCATTCTGGATAACAGGTTCCAACCTGTATTTGATGTTACACACTTTGCTTAGAGCTGATTTGTTGTTGCCCTATGTGGTATGTAGATATATTTTAACTGTATAGCTACATGATGCCAGTGTGACCTTATTGACTCACAGATGCATATTCAAGTTTACCTTTGCTGTCATAAAGTTTTACCGAAATACCTGGATTTCTAAGGGTTTATTAAGAATAGACTATGTTTCTTAGGGACAGAAAGTGCATGTGAATAATTGCTGAGGCTCATCAAGCACAATTAGTTCTTAAAGACTGAGTTAAATCTTTCCTTTACCTTTAAAATGCACAATTTATCAGAAATGGAAAACACTCTATACATCTTGGTTAGGTAGGATAATAGCTTCTAAAATGAATGTTTTACCCAGAATACTGTACTATTTCAGAACCATCCAAATACAACTTCCTAGGAAATTTCTCAAAACATTACAAGCACAATTGAATATGTTTATTTGGGGAGGTAGGAGATCCGAATCTCAGCTAAAGTGTTACAACAACCCTTGAGTAATGGAGGATTGGGATTGCCCAACCTAACACAATATTATAAAGCCTCTCTTATGGAGACAGGAGTGAGAATGCACAGTCCCCCAGGCTGTAAACAATGGCTAGACATTGAGAACTGTACCCTCTCCAACATAAACGTTTCCCAATTGTTATGGTTGCCAGCCAAGAACAGACCACGAAATTTAAATGTAATGCCTACGACTAAATTCATTGTTTCTCAGTGGGACTCTCTAAACAAATACAGGGATATGGGGAAATTTCCTTCACCAATCATGCCATTGCAGAATGTGAAATTTATGGTGCAGGATCTGGATTTGCAAGACTGGGTACAAAAAGGAATTATGGAAGTTTCTGATTTGTATTTGATAAATACCTATCGACAATTCAAAGAGCTACATGAAAAATACCAATTGTGTAGGAAAGACTATTACAAATACCTCAAACTCACACACTTTCTAAGCACGGTCTCATCAACCTATAAAACCTTACGTCAAAAGACCAGGATTGAATACATATGCAAAACTGGAGGTCAAGCCAAAGGAGTTCTATCAGACTGCTACAAGTTCTTATTTACACTACCGCCAGACCATAAACATCCACATATGATTAAATGGGAGCAAGAACTCAATATAGAACTACCCCCTGAAAGATGGCAAGAGATTCAGCTAACACTCATCGGTGCTGCTAGGTGCACCAACCATATTGAAGCATACAAAAAACTGCTATACAGATGGCACCTCACACCAGTTAAGTTGAACAAAATGACGGAGACATATTCTTCTTGGTGTTGGAGGGGATGCGGACATCAAGGAACATTATTACACTTGTGGTGGTCCTGTCCCTCAGTTGTGGAACTATGGAAAAAAGTCTTCACCCTGATAAACACTGACCTAAAATATGGAGTCCCACACACACCAGACGCAGCTTTGTTGCTAAATCTACCAGACACGGTCACGAGATTTAAGAAGAAATTACTGTTCCACATCTTTAATGCAACAACACTTATGATTGCTAAAAACTGGAAAACTATTGGTCTGATGGACTTTCAACAAATACTAACAGCAGTTGACTCTAGAGCAGACATGGAGTCAATGGCAGCCAGAAACGAACACAAATACCCGAAATTTGACTGGCAGACTTTCCGACACCCAGCCCCACTGTCTACCACACAATTCTAGAGTGTTAAGTAAAATTGAGTTAATCTGATTCATAATTTATAATAGGTGGCAGTGGCGGAACTACCGGAGGAGCAGGGGGTGCGAGCGGGCCAGGGCCCGCACCCCCCCAGGGCCCCCCGGCAGCTCATGCGCCACTGACAAATGCGGCCAAATGCTGCCATACAGAGGGGGCGGGGCCCGGCTGCGCGTCACGCACCAGGGCCCGCCCCCCTCTAGTGACGCTACTGATAGGTGGACATACCTAGTTGACCTAATTGGCCTAATTGACCTAACTTGACCGAATTATTTCAGTTGTCGCTCTATTCTTTGACACTAATTATATTGTCTTTATATTATATAGATTGCATATACGATACAGCTGTATTTTATGACAATATGTAATGATACAAGGAAACAACAATGTCACATAAATGCTTTTATTTTATATGGTGATGCAACTTGAAATAAAGAGAAGTTATAAAAAGAAAATGCACAATTTCTTCCAATAACAAGAAATGCCCTTATTAGAACTAGGAAGACTTGTGAATAGGCTTTTATGCGGCTATTTATATAATCATGTAAAATGAGTATTTTCCCCCCAGCAGTTAAACAAAACGGGCACAATCTCTCTTTATAACCAATATACAAAAATAGTCCATGTTCCTTATTAAATGAATTGCCCTTCTCTAGACCCTAGTTCCATATATTCTGGACTTGATTGAAGATTAGGCCTGTTAATTAAAGAAGCAGATGAATATTTCATACCATAGTGTACATAATCTTTTTTAAAATGCTTTATTTAAAAAAAAAAACAACACTACAACAATACATATACTATTCAAATAGATACATTTGTGTATTTGATGGTATAAATTTGTTGTGCTCTTAGTTTGAAATGTACATAGGCTGATATGCAGTTAACAGAAAGTACAGATAAACATTATGCTTTCTTGGAGTACAATTTGATATGTGTCAGCTTATACACATTTCTGAATGGCTCTTTAGGGCTAGTTACTGTAAGGGAAACTACTCACCAACGCTATTCTCTTCGCCATTCCTCGATCCAAGATTGCGGCACCCAGTCCTCCCATGTGGTTCTTCCTGGTCGCAGCGATGTGACGCCAGCGTCGGGGCGCCAACGTCATGACGCCACTGCGTCCGTTTTGGCACCAAAGGAGGTCTATTTAAGGAGCCTGTGGACTACAAACATCGCCCAGTTATAGGTTCTACTTCATGTGTACCTGGGTGTGTTATTGTGTATTGATTCTGATCTTGATCTTGACCCTTGCCTGTTTATCGTCTATTGAACCCTTGCCGCCTGAACTGACCTTGTTGCCTGGACTTTGACATTTCTTTTGCATAATCCTATTGTTCCTCAAACTGTGCTGGTCTACAGCTTCCTCTTTGGTCCGCTACTCCAGTTTGAGCCTTCGGGCCCTTACAGCTACCTTTAGATGTAAGAATCCTGCCATGGTTGCCAAACACTGTGATATTTTTGGGGGCAACCCCTAGAAAGGGAATTGAGTTTGATTACTTCTCTCCATTCTTTGAAATTGGGAATTGTGTAGCTGAGCCACTTTGTTTCCCAGCATAGAATAAGAGAATAGTTCTCTGATTGTTTGGGGGTATAAAGTCATCAGTTATTCCCATTAAAGACACCTCTGGGGAAACCACTTATGGGAAGCTGAAGGTAGCGTGAAGCTTGTGTACAATTTTCCCCCCAGAATACTGGGGCATGACCAAATTATGTTAATGAAAGGGGCCTTATGTTCTTGGAATCATGGGCAGTTCTGGTTTTCCCGTTTGTCTTAATTTAACTGGACGGTTGGGCGAATAATAAAGCTAATGGGGTATATTGAACTGTATCAGTTTATCATTAGATTATATAAGGTAGTCACATGCTTTTGTTGTGGCCTTCTCCAAGGCTTCAGGATTCAGAACAGCTCTTTTGTATTTGTCAAGGAGGCCTGTAATGGAGGTAGAATCATGGCAATTTGTGTTCTGTATAACCTGCTCATAGGGTGCATTCTAGACTAGGAAGAACATTGTCTGCAATTTGTTGGAATTGTTTGTGGAAAGCATGTTTTAATTGCAGGCAAAGATTTTGGTGGCCCCTCCAGTCTGGCGGATTTAATCATACCTTTTAAGTCCGCTAGTACTTTTATCATACCTGTCAGACCTGTTTTCCTATTGCAGCAGTTCTGGGGAGTTTCCCAGAGTGGGACCTATGGTGAATACAGGTCAGCTTTGCATTTTCTAAAAGTAATAGTCCAAATCCTGTATGTGTCCTGTATATATCAGAATTGGATGATCAAAGTCTAGAGTAAAATTGATGAGTGTTATTCTAAGCACTTTTGGCAGTTACATTCATCATTTTTTTTTTTTTACTCCAAGATATTAAGGGATACATGTACTATTAATATGAAGGAATTTTGTTACAACAGCGCCACCTGCTGGTCAGTTTCCGACCAGTCTGACCACCAAGTAGTCAAGGAAGTTGTCAGGAGAAAGAGGCTGCTCTGATGTTCTTCAGCTTAGAAAGGATTTCAGTTTCTAAGTTTTTCCTAAGCAGAAGAACATCAGAGCAACCTTTTTCTTTCTCCTGACAACTTCCTTGACTACTTGGTGGTCAGAAACTGACCAGCAGGTGGCGATGTTGTAACAAAATTAATTCATGTTAACAGCACATGCATTCCTTAGTATCTTGGAAAACAAAGAAAATAAAGAATGAATACACTCTCGTCAATTTTACATTCACTTATTCTAAAGTTGTACTTATCCTTTAATAAGCATTAGTCATGCAAAATGGAGATTGTGCAATTGTATAGAATCCTTTATTTGTTATTATTATTTCATAATACAATTTAACCTTTGATCATGTTTAGCATCCCATAGGTTTGGAGTCTTCCTTTGCCTTTTCTAGCAAAGTGGACATTTTCCTTGTTTTCACTTTAATCTCCGCTTTCTTGTAGTACATCAGGTGGTATTATAATTACTAATTGTGCTTTTTATATTGAGGCTATTTTATGCTTAGTTACTCATAAATACACCAATTTTAAATGTCCTACACCAATACAAACTCTGTGTTCAACATTATTAACTTCATTTGAGTAATGAAATAATTATGCTTTGCACATGATGCTTCAGGCAATTTTTCATCCATGACTCACATTAAGCCATACCTGCTATGTAAAAAGTTAAACACGAATACACACTGTATATACAAACACACACACATATATATATATATATATATATATATATATTTTTATTTTTTTTTTTTTTTTTTTAAGGTTGACTTTTATTAAATGCTAAGCATTTATATTTTCCTCTGCAGATCAACTGGATGTCCCTAGTTATGATATCCAATATATTTATATATCATGTAAACAATGTGTACAACCCTGCAATATTCTTATCCTGGGCTTGGCTGACATATCTTGTATGCCTTGTTGCGTACTGATGATTAAAGTTTGTGCAACATGAGAGAGACATGTGCCAACTCTGTCCCTGGACTTGTTGTTCCTAAGTGCTGTTTACACCCAGATGCTTTAGCTGAGAATTTGTAAAACGTTTCTACTCCCCTCTCTGGGGTGTAAATGGGTGGGAAGCAGTAGCAGTGCAGGGACTTGTCTGCTAACAGAGCAGAATTGCACCAGTGCAGATTTCTACTTTCCTAATCCTTCCTGCAATACACAGTTAAAATCAAATTGCTGAGTGCTATAAGTTACTGCACAAGCGTACAGTGTCGGACTGGGTTGCCAGGGGCCCACCACAAAACTACTACTACAAAAGACTATGGGCCCACTTTCCAAACTATTATTCCTCCTTTCCTTAACCTCTTTAGTCTTTATTCTCCTAGTTTACTTACTATATTCTTCTTATATCTACTTCCTATATTCTTTGATTATTAAGAATTTTTCCCCATAAAGAAATAGGTAATGCCCATTAAATAGGCTAAATGGTTAGAAGCAAGAGGCCCACTGACACCTGGGCCCACCGGGAGTTTTCCTGGTATCCCTGTGGGCCAGTCCAACACTGCAAGCGTACATTTGCCCAGTGTTCGCAACTAGTTTTTCAGTTTCCAGGTACCTATTACAGAAATTAGGCTACTGTCTAGCAGGAACCTGGAAACTGTGTGATCTACTGTGATCAGTTGGCGATTATCTGTCTCAGGTGGAAGAAGATTCTGCTGGGGGGACAGGGATCATCCCATTCTTCCAAATTACAAATTTTAACCATGAGTGTTAAAGTCTGGTTCCAATGCCTATTCTCTACCTTTCTATCCATTATCTAGCTATCAATCTCTCCATTATTTATCTATCTATTTCCATTAGCTATCTATCTATTTGCCTGTCTATCCATCTTTCAGTCCATATAATGTTTATCAATCTTTCTTTTGGAAATAAAAAACAGATGGGCAAATGTTGCACATTTCAATACAGAAATCTTTCTCTTGATCTATCCATCAATCTTTGTGACTAGTGGATCAATCTTTTCTTTGTAAAGGAAAAATGTTTCTGTTCAGATTCTCTTCTTGTTCTTTAAAGCACAGGGGTTCAATATGCATCTGAGTTTTTTTGAGAAAAGCATAAGCCTTTGTGTTCTCTGGGATTTCTAGCGATGAAGGAGAATTTTTTTTTTTTTTCAATAATGTTTTTATTTCTGTTGTACTTGATGATTATGTACACAGGTTATACAGAAAGCAAAAAAATAAAATAACAAATAATCGTCAGAACAAGTCAAGTGAATATGAACTCAAGATAGTAATTAACATATCAGCACCCTGTCAAGGTGACCATTACAAAATTACAAAATATCTCCATCTCTAGAGTTGAGCTTTATAGACAACCTGTATCAACTAAAACTCTGTAGGTAATGGTATTAAATTGTTAATTTTCATTCACAGGTACCTTGATTCAGTAGCAATCTATTAAGGTAGTGACTCCTGGGGGCCTCCATAGTGGTCTGTGAGATTGTGGTGTTCAACAGCAATTGGTCCGCCTCCTGGACAGGTACAGCTCCACGTAGTAATTCCGATTCATACCATGTAGTGTATTGAAATATTTGTATGGTTAATTGTCTGGTGGTGTGCGGTAATGTGTTAATATAGGTGGACCAGGTGTCAATGAACTTTGTTGTATGTTTTTCTTTGTCTGTCAAAGTCTCCACCCAGTCCATATGAAAGATGTGTTGTAATTTTTGTAACACCAAAGATATAGGTGGAGAGGATTGCGATAGCCATTTGTGGAGTATCGCTTTTCTAGCTGCCGCTGCTAAGCGTTCAGCCAAAGCTTTTTCTGGTTTGGAAATGTTGGTATCAGAAGGAGATTTACTGAATATAGCCCATGTTGCTGTAGGTAACATTATTTTCCCAGAGACATTGTTCCAATAGTTGGCGACCTCCCCCCAGAATTCTTGAATACGTGGGCATGACCATAAACAATGAATTAAGTCTGCTCTGGCTTCACCACATTTTAGGCACTTATCTGAAAGTATTGTGCCAATATGATATCTTTTTAGGGGGGTGAGATAGGTCTGATGTAGTGTTTGTAGAGCCATCTCCTGGTAAGTGCTGGCTGGTAACTTCTTCATAACTCGTGCATGAAGTTGAAGAATGTCTGCATTATCTGCTTCTGGGATTATTGTGGCCCACTTCTGGAGATTGGACTTGTGTATGTCTAACGTAGATCTGATTTGTCCGTGGATTTGGGATGTTGATTTTATGGTGTCCCTTCTAAGCCATAAGAAATCTATCGGGTTGTTTTTATCTTTGTCAGTAAGTTCGGCCAAGTATTGCGAAGTAAAATGAGTCAACTGTAGTAACTGAAATTGGTGGAGCTGTAAAAACGGGTACTTCTGTATTAAGTCCGCCATTGGCTGTAAGGTGAACTTGTCTGTAATTAAATCTTTGATATTCTGCAAGCCCTGTGTTTGCCATAAGTTAAATATGGTAGAATTTAGACCTGGAGTGAAATTTTTATTTCTGATCCAAGTGAGGTGCATTGAGTTAAAAGAAGATATATTCGTTTTTTTGCGGATAGTATGCCAAGTTTTATAGGTGTGGATGAAAAGTGGGTTATCTTGCATGTTTTTAGGAATGTCTTTTAGTGGTGTATGTAAAAGAGAATTAAGAGAGGAGCCTTCTGACAGTATTTCATCAATGGATATCGTGGTATAGACATTCCTATGGTGAATCCAGTCTCCCACGAATCGTAAGAGAGCTGCCTCATTATATTCTACAACGTTTGGGAGGTTAAGTCCCCCGTCTTGTTTTTGTTGTTGGAGTTTGAAAATGTTGATTCTAGGCCGTCTTTTATTCCATATGAAAGTCCTGAAAATGTGTTGTATTCGTTTTATATCCGTCGGTGTTATACGGTAAGGTAACATTTGGATTTTGTAAAGGAGTTTGGGAAAAATCACCATTTTTATTAAATAAATTCTGCCCATGAATGATAAATTAGTGTTTATCCATTTCCTAGTTTCTTGTTCTACGTGGTCAATGGTGTGCCTAATGTTCATGTTGTATATGTCGTGGTGGGATTTTGGCAATTGAATTCCAAGAAATTTGATATGTGTCCTGGCTTTATTAAAGGGAAAAGGGTTGGTCCAATCTGTTGGGGTAGTGTGTTGTAAGCGTAAGGCTTCCGATTTTCCTAGATTAATTTTGAATCCTGCTATTGAGCCAAAGGTCTCGATTGTTTGCAGAATCGTAGGTAATTCAATTTTTGGCTTATTCAAAAAGAGGAGAATGTCGTCCGCATATGCTATCAATTTAAGTTTTTGCGTACCTAATGTTATACCTTTAAAGGTATCATTAAGCAGTAGATGTCGCAACAGGGGATCTAACGCGATGTTAAAGAGCAAGGGCGAGAGAGGACAACCCTGTCTAGTACCTCTTTGAATCAAAAATCTAGAGGAGTTGAGCCCATTTGCAGTAACGTGGGTATAAGAATGGGTGTATAATGTTTTAAATAGATTTAACATTTGAATGCCAAAGTGTTGAAATTTGAGAAGTCTTCTAATGTGTGTATGTGTTATTCTATCAAATGCTTTATCCGCATCTAGATTAATTAACATGCCGTGATTTCTCTTTTCCAGGTTACATTGATAGATGGCTGCAATTGCCATTCGTATGGCTTGTACTGGATTTCGTTGTTTAAGGAACCCAACCTGATGCGCGGTAAGTATGTGTGGGAGAATAGTTTGTAGTCTGTCTGCCATGATTTTAGTCAGTAATTTTAAGTCCTGGTTTAATAGCGAAATTGGTCTATATGAGGAAGGAAGGGTAGGATCTTTTGATGAAGGAGAATTTGAAACATTTCTTCGACTCCTGCGGTTTAGTAGAAAATCCCTGGTGGCTTTTTAAATGTGACCTGGACACCCTTTTGGTTGAGGTGCAGCACATCAGAAAAGAGATAGTACGCAATGTAGATTCTAAAAATGAAAGATTATTTAAAGCTACAGTAAATATTTTTTTTCAATGTTAGGATATGTTCACTGAAAATGTAATATTTCCATCGCTATTCATTAATCCAACACTGATTTACTTTTATTACTTATATTTATCTAAAATCTCACATACCCCTTGCTCATTAGCCATTTGATTCTCTCTTTTAAATGGTGTAACCCTTATTTTACTATAAACTAGGATGTGCACTGTATATATGAACTGAATAATTATAAATCAAACACAATATATTCCTTTTATAAGCAGAGCGTAAGGAGGAGAGCGACACAAAGGATCCACTTGGCCAAAATCGTTATGTAATGTTAATGTGCAGTTGCTTAACAGCAGCACTCACACATCACCCTTGGGGAAATGCTGTTATGTAGATATCACCAGAAAAGAAGGGGGGTCTTACTTACATGAGAATATGTAAGGAGGTTAGATATTAGCTTCCTATTAGAGGTAGAAGTTAGATTACAGACTCACCCGGGGGCAGTGTAGGCATACCAAATATGAGGCTTTTATGCCATTAAAGGGATACTGTCATGGGAAAAATGATTTTTTCAAAATGCATCAGTTAATAGTGCTGCTCCAGCAGAATTCTGCAATGAAATCCATTTCTTAAAAGAGCAAACAGATTTTGTTATATTTAATTTTGAAATCTGACATGGGGCTAGACATATTGTCAGTTTCCCAGCTTCCCCCGGTCATGTGACATGTGCTCTGATAAACTTCAGTCACTCTTTACTGCTATACTGCAAATTGGAGTGACATCACCCCCTCCCTTTCCTCCCCAAGAGAACAATGGGAAGGTAACCAGATAGCAGCTCCCTAACACAAGATAACAGCTGCCTGGTAGATCTAAGAACAGCACTCAATAGTAAAATCCAAGTCCCATTGTGACACATTCAGTTACATTGAGTAGGAGAAACAACAGCCTGCCAGAAAGCAGTTCCATCCTAAAGTGCTGGCTTATTCTGAAAGCACATGACCAGGCAAAATGACCTGAGATGGCTGCCTACACACCAATATTACAACTTGAAAATACACTTGCTGGTTCAGGAATTAAATATTATATTGTAGAGTGAATTATTTGCAGTGTAAAGAGTGTAATTTAGAAATAAAAACTACATAATAAAAATCATGACAGAATCCATTTAAGGTGAGAGTGGATTTAAAAAGATGGGCATTTTAAAGTGAGTATAGAATACGCTGCACTGCCCCTCCCTTTCATAGGAACCCCCAATATAAAATACATTCTGCTGCCTATGTTTCCGAACATTATTTTGGAATCTCAGGATGAAAACACTGACAGAGAGGTTGAATCAGAAATGTTTTACTTTTAATATAACAAACATAATTTGCCCGAAGCAGCAAGAGGGAGATCGAACATATTGTGCCACTTCAACACTCAGTTTGTGCAAAAATAATGCATCAGATGAGCAAACTTTTTAAGGTTAATGTGTATGCTTAAAAGCCAGTTGCTATGAATGGGATGAAAGATATTGGTTTAAAAAAACACTAAATTGTTTTTTTTAACCAATAAATATAGTTTAGTGTATTGGTGTAGAAAACTGCAAAGTGGTATACTTTGTAAAAATACATGTTATATATATATATATATATATATATATATATATATATATATATATATATATATATATATTGTGACAAAGAGCTATGTCCCAATAGGCTGCCTGTATATGATGGAAGGTATATAGCACCCAGCCTGAGGTATTGGCTCTTTTAAATCTCCAGGGTAAGACAGGCTAGGACCCTGGAGCAAGGATAGTTCAGTATGCTGCCCAATTAGTCCGCAGGTAGGGCTGTTTAAGGGAGCCTGGCGGGGAGTGTGTTGTACTGGGAGTCAGAGAGAACCTCTGAACACACGCTGTGAAGTGTTTGTGAACAAACTGCGTATTTGACTGCAACTCAAAAGAGCAAATGTTTGTTACCGCCGCAAGGAACTTTCCTATGAACTATAACACTGCAAACCGGCGAGGTTTTCCTTATTATTTGACTGTTATAGCACGGAACTTGGGCCTGTTTAAGTTGTCCTGTTGGAACAATAAAACGCCATGCAGGAGCCTGTTTCATTTTTGTTGCAAACCTAAGCCTCCTGTCTCCTCTGTAAGAACTGTTTTCCCTGAGCCCTACCCGCTGCTTTGAGCTATTCCCCACAAAATATATATATAAATATATTGCCTGTCTTACCCTGGAGATTTAAAGGAGCCAATACCTCAGGCTGGGTGCTATATACCTCCCATTATTTTATATATATAAAATGCTGTTTACTACTTATGGGTAAATGTAAGAAGTGTTGCATTTTAGCTCTATTATAAATCCATACCTCCCAACTGTCCCTTTTTTGGAGGGACAGTCCCTCTTTTGACAGCTCAACCCGCAGTCCCTCATTTGTACTGGAAAGTCCCTCTTTTCTCTGCACTGAACAGCCAGAAAAAGAATCAAAGTTTCTCACTTAATTGGCTTTTAGCAGAGAGCCCAGAACAGGTGCAAATAAGATACTTTGTAACAATTTTGAGACACAAAAACACAGTTTAGATAAGGAGAAATATTTTCAAACTTTCATAACCTGCCAAATTTTGTAAAACAAACATGGTAATTAGGGTGTGTGGCCACAGAAAGGGGTGTGGTCAAAAATTTGCTGCGCTACGTGTGGAAAAATATATTTTTTTCCCTCTTTTTACTTCCAAAATGTTGGGAGGTATGTAAATCTGTTATCTGCTATGTAACCTGTGCCTTTTCTTTTTTCAGCTATGATTGGTTGCCCCCATGCCTACACAGCAGCTTATTTATATAAACTATAGTAGCATTTCTTTAGCAAACACACACACACATTTTACCAGTGCAGAGGAATAGAATATTATATTTTAATTACTTAAAGGGCATGTAAAGGCAAAAAAATTAAATCCCAACTGTTTTTATAAGAAACCTGACTGCATTAAGTGACATTCTTCCTTTCATTTTCTGCTGTAGATAGGAATTGTCAGACGGTCCCTACCTGCTCTGCAGGGAAACAATCATACTTATAAACAGTAGGGGGAGCCCCCTCCTTACTTCCCAGCCATGCAGAACTCAAGCAGATTTGTTTGTTTCCCTGTAGAGCAGTTGGCGACTGTGTAGAGATTTGTATTGGATTTTATTTTTGCCTTTACATGCCCTTTGCTGTTTCCAACTCCAGTTGCATGGACAAAGTTCATGGAGCCAGATTTAAACAGATAAACTGGGGTTCTATTTAGAGGATTATTTTGCAACAGCCACTGGTTCTGCAGAGTTGGAGTTGTATTAAACAATACAAAAACTATAAAATCCACATTAGATTACATGACAACACAGGACCCAGTGCAGTCTGTATATTCTGATTATTAATCATCATCAATCAGTCTTGCTGTATAGGCTTCTGGCAGATATTATTTGACTTGTGCTGTTTTGATAATTTATGATGATCCCTAAGCAGCCCAGACCACCCTGAGCATGTGCACAGCCTTGGTCTTGTAAAGATGTTTAACAAAGTTTCAAGATGGTGACCCCCTGTGAAAGCATAAATAAATTTTTATTAGGCTTCTGGTGCAGTAAGTTCATGTTTAGTATACAAAATACAGCATTTCTAGCCTTATTCTATTTTAGACATTACTTCCCCTTTAAATCACTTAAATTTTTTGTTACTGTTCCTTTAAAGTTATTATATATATTACACGCAGTTGCAGATCACACAGCTTTTTGACACCTTCTGACAAAATCATATGGTTGCACTGTTCTTGCAAGAAGGCCATGTCCTTACCTAATAACATGATAACATACAGCAAAAAAATTGGTAGTGTAGGGCATCACTCATTTAGTTTTCATGTGCAAGTGAAGAAAGATATATTGAGTTATCATATTGTATATAACAATTAGCTGTAGGTAATACAAGGTTATACAGAGTTACAAAACATACATGCATAATATTGCACTTACAAAAAGTGAAGGGGAGGTTCACCTTTAAGTTAACTGAAGTATGCTATAGAATGGCCAATTCTAAGCAACTTTTCAATTGGTCATCATTATTTATTTGATATAGTTTTTTAATTATAAAACTTAAGACAGGTGCTGCTAGCTTTATTATACAATTAACCTCTTGGGTGCTTAAACTTTTATGTTTTCATTTTTATACACGAGCTCACCAAGTGTTGGATGTGGTTCAGGTGCCACTGCCCCGAACCTGTCACTAACTTATATATATCCTTTCAAGTCAGTTGCACTCACCGTTCTCCGTTGAAGGCCCGGGTGCTGCGCCCCGAACCCATAGCTTGGGAGAAAACGTTACTTTGCAGAGCTGCTTTAGGCACGCACTCCAGAGACTCCATCTAAAAACAAATGCTCTATAAGGCTACACACTAAGGGCTCTTACTGACGAGCTGTTGAAGCTGCGCTCCCCTGCATTCCGTTTTTCTGCGTTCAGCCACAGGGGAGCGCAGGAATAGACGCATTAAGCTTTTTTCAATGGGGCTGTACTCACACAGGCGCGTGCAGGTGCCGAATGCAGGAAAAATGCAGCATGTTGCGTCTCAACCTGCGTTCGCAAAAACTTTAAAGAGACAGTACATAATAAATCTCAATATTCAAATTTTCGAATTTTTCTACTCCCTAGTACACAAAAAATAAATCGAAATTCAAATTTTTTTCATTCGAAAAGTCACCTGGACCTTTGATAAATCTGCCCATTCGTTGATAAATTCCTCAGCAGGATCTCTGGAGTATTAGCAACTATTGTATCATTCTAACAGCTGCCTGTAATGAAACCCAGAGATTCTGCTCAGCAGGGACAAAGATAAGAAATGTATCAACTAAATGTATCAATTTAGAACAGTTTAGGGGGTCATCGACCACCCCTCCCAGGGCTGCTTTAGAAGTTGAAAAATGACACTTTACACTTCAATATTAGAAAAGCCGTCACAAATAGAAAGTAATTGGAAAAAAGTAATTATTTCTGGGGAACAATCTGAAACCAACTGAACTGAAAAAAGTGTTGGAAGGTGAGCAATCCCTTTAAGTGACCAGAACTGCAGCAAATGCAGCTCCTCTTGACTTCTTTACACTTCAATATTTGAAAAAGGGCCACACACAGAAAATAGAAAGTAATTGGAAAAAGTCTTTATTTCTGGTGAACTATCTGAAACTAACTGAAATGAAAATAGTGTTGGAAATTGACCCTTTAAGAAAGAAATACTTTTCTGCCACTTTTATCAGACCTGTCTGCTCCCATATTGGCATATATGCAAGTATTTATATATTTATATATAAGTATACGGATGTAAAAAGTTAAAAAGAAAATATTATTTGACCATTGCCAAAGCGATACATTTTTAATTAACAATTGGACTACTAAATTATTATTGGCTGTTAGCACTAGTATCTGCAACTCTTCCCACCACCTTTACCTCAAATAGTTGCACCTAACAGTGAATTGCACCCTAGCATACACATAGGGGCATATTTATCAAAGGTCGAATTTCGAATTTGAAAAACTTTGAAATTCAAAAAGACCAAACGAAATTAAGTCAAAGTTGTTTTTTTTTGGACAAATAGGTCCGTTTTCGATCGAATAGGTCCGTATTTGGCCAAATTCGAATGGTATGAATCGAAGTAAAAGCGCATTTGACTGAATTCGAATAAAAGTTTTTCCAAAAAAAATCCACCAATTGACTCCAAATAGGTTCTAGGAGGCCCCTCATTGGCTAAAAAGCTATTTGGTTTTAGATGGCGGATGGTATTTTTTTTCAAATTCTGATCGAATTTGGACTATTCCCTAGTCGAAGTACACAAAAAATAGCTTGAAATTAAAATTTTTGGAATTAGAAAATTCACCTCTAACTTTGATAAATCTGCCCCATATTATGTTCCCCCATACTTTTGTGTCATTCATATGCAAGTTGGAATGCCTATACGCTGTATTCAATGCACTACACTGAGGGGCAGATTTATCAAGGGTCGAATTTCGAAGTGGAAAAAACTTCAAAATTCGACCTTCAAATTGGATTACTTTGAATGTCGAAGGTTTTTTTTTTATTGAATTTGGCCGTTTTTGGTCGAAGTCAAATCGTTCGATCGTACGATGAAATCCTTCGAATCAAAGATTTCATCGATGGATCCAACGATTTTACTTCGACTTCTAAAAACCTAGCCAAATGTTGGCTATAGGTTCTAGAAGGTCCTCATAGGTTAACATTGCAATTCGGCAGGTTTAAGGTGGCAAAGTGGCAAAGTCAAACTTTTTAAAAAAAAGACAGTACTTCGATTTTCGAAGTCAAACTTTTTTACTTCGAATCAAACTCGAATTTAGGCCTATTCAATGGTCGAAGTACCCAAAAATTAGTTTGAAATTCAAGGTTTTTAAATTCGAATATTCACTTCGAATTCACTTCGACCCTTAGTAAATGTGCCCCTTATTACCTTTTCAGTAAAAGCATAAATACAGGGTCTCCCCTGCACCACTCTCTACACCTTGCACCGGTGCTGTACAGCATAGCACACAGCTCACACTGCACTTTGGGTATACAAATTAAATATTGTATTCTGCTCTCAGTTTTGCACCCATTAGTGCTTGTATTTACTATCTATATTTGTATAATTTATATGTTTTAATGCACATGTTATTTTATTCACAGGTTTTAACATTGAAATACATATGCAATGCTTATCCCAAGAGCCCAGTTAAAACTGCTGAGAAAATACTGTAGCTGATATATAACTTGGGCAGGTCATGTTGTTGGATGCTTTTGGCATATGCTAAAAATATCACAGCCACAAGGGACCAAATAATATCCCCTACATAATTTATTTGTGTTATAATTTCAGTTTGGTTGTTGTGTCTGTGATATATAATCTCAAGTCTGGACACAGTGTAACTTATTTAGTTCCAATGCACCAATCAGCACACAAACATCTCATTAGGCATAAGCAAGGAGAGATGTACTGGGTGGTTATGTACCATTTCCTTGTTGTTTTCCTGTTAAAAATGATCAGGATTTAATATCTTAGAAATATTAAGACATTTCTGTTCCTGTGCAGCCATCAAATGGCTCCACCTCTGCTTTTCTATGTGACTGAACTGCCTATCAGGGGGTGATCCAGTTCCGTTGTCCTATATTAGGCAGATGATTTAGTGTCTTTCTCAGATGCAGTGCACTGCGGCTTTTGGCCTCCTACTGAGTTTGTCTGAATTCCATTTATCTCTATTTTTCTATGATTCACAATCACATATTTAAATGCAACAGAGTTATATCTATTAAAGCAAAACTCAATTTCCGTATACAATCACATCTCACTGGCTGCATGGAAATTGAATTGAACTGATTTGTAGACAAGAATGGTGCTCTTGCCCCCCCTCTAAATATGACTAGAGTTATAGCTTACTGCAGTTTACTCTTAAATCAAACAAGTACCGTATATACTCGTGTATAAGCCGACCCGTGTATAAGCCGAGGTACCTAATTTACCTAAGAAAACTGGAAAAATGTATTGACTCGTGTATAAGCCTAGGGGCCCCATGTCAGATTTCAAAATGTGAATGTGACCCAGCCGCAACAATTGGGGGACACTGGGCAGGTACCTGTTAAAGGGTCCTCTGTCTACCCCTATTTTATGTTTGCTTCCCTCTGCCACTTCCCCCCCTGCCCTCCCCATCTGTCGCTCTCCCCACCCCGGCCCTCACGTCTGCTGCTCTTCCCTCTGTCACAGTAAAACGTGACCCGGCCCCAGCAGGACTGTCTGTGACTGACTGTGTCGCCGCCCGGAGCAGGTCCAGGAGCTCCGGGCGGCGCGTCCTTCCCTGCCGGCGTTCGCTCCCAAAATGGCGGCGCCCATGGCCGCCACGTGGGTAGCGGCCATGGGCGCCGCCATTTTGGGAGCAAACGCCGGCAGGGAAGGACGCGCCGCCCGGAGCTCCTGGACCTGCTCCGGGCGGCGACACAGTCAGTCACAGACAGTCCTGCTGGGGCCGCGGAAGGAGGTATGACCCGCGTATAAGCCGAGTTTGAGTTTTTCAGCACATTTTGGGTGCTGAAAAACTCGGCTTATACGCGAGTATATACGGTAGTTGAATTACTGGATTGCAATATAATTATTTGGATATTAATTTAATTCATGCAAATGGCAGCAACACTAATATAATAGGCAATTGATGTGGTTTAAAAAAAATCCACAAGGACAAGTACAATCCAGAAGGACACATAAAGGCTTAAATGCATATGTTTTCTGAGAACATCCTTGGATTAAAAATAAAACGGAAACATTGTAGTAAATGCACATTTTCTAAATGTTATATTTATGTGAAGTTTTATTTATGTTCATCCACTAAACTGAAAATTATACCCCACTTTTAAGTCCTGCAGTGGATCGGGTAGCTCCAAAAATGCAGGTATCTGGTATTAATTGATAAATTTGACGAGTTTTCAAATTAGGCTTCTCTGCCTTTCTTGCCACCTTCCCAAGCCCCCCAAATCATGTCACTTCCAGGTTCATTGACATTGTTGAGCCTTTATAGTGAAAGTAGTCAGCGATAGCCACTGGTGTAACTACCTATACAGCAGACCCAGCAGTCGCGGGGGAGTCTTGGAAAGAGTGGGGCCCGGGCCGATGGGTCTGCTGTATTACAGTCCCACTCCCAACCCATTTTTTACCCTCAAAATAGCATCTTGGTCTAGGTCAGTGACGTGCGGCGCAACAGGTCGAGAGTGGGGGTCTAGGTGAGGAGGACTATTAAGGCCGGGCCCCTCAGTAGATTTTTTTTTTTGCGGGGGCAGACGCTCTCAAGTTACACCACTGGCAGTAGAAGATGGGGTATAAAGCAGTATTAGGGTTTTTTTTTTTTATAAAATCACGAGAGCAAAATATATAAGGATGAAAAATCCTCACCACCTGAAACCTGAGATACCATAGAAGTCATGGGGAGGTACATTTTCAGCAATATACACAAGGGATCAATCCCTCAAACGAGAAATTGATTAATCAAATTTTCAAATATGGCTCACCCAGTGCAAAGTTGGACCTGGGTGTATAAACCCCAGGTCTATCACATACAGGCGAAGCCATAATTTATCAAATGCATAAGGTGAAAGCCAAAACGTATTTATCGCAGTAAATCAACCACACTCACCGATGGCATCTGGTGGCTCGGGTGCAGCGGCCCAAACCCTGTAGCTAGGGGTGTAATGTCGACAATGGCAGAAAATGGACGGGCACTCCAGGAGCCAGATTGAAGGAATATGCATGGGAAGGAGCTGATGTGGAGCGGTGTCTAGCAGCAGTGTTTGAGTGCTGAAAATATAATGGCAGAAAATGGACACGCACTCCAGGAACCAGTCGGTGCAGATAAAAGAATCTTTATTAGAAAGAGCTAAAACAACGGTCCTAATGCATTTCGTATCCGAAGATGCTTAATCATATGTCCTGATCTATCTTCGGATACGAAACACGTTGTTTTAGCTCTTTCAAATAAAGATTATATCGGCTCCAATGGCTCCTGGAGTGCGTGTCCATTCTCTGCCATTATATTTTCAGCACTCAAACACTGCTACTAGACACCACTCCACATTAGCTCCTTCCCTTGCATATTCCTTCAATCTCTGCTAGAATAAAATTCAAATTAGTGCAACTCACATTCAAGGCCCTTAACAATGAAGTCCCTCCCTATATCGCAGTGCTGATCTCAAAATTCATTCTACACATCTTCCCCTCTTTTCACCTCCAGTGATTTCTCTCAAGCTTCTGTCTATCTCTTGAGCTATCAGACTCTACCCTTCCTTCTAAACCTTCAAATGCTCCCCAAAGACCCACCTGTTTATGGAAACGTATTGTCACGGCCGGCACCCAATACCAGAACTAGAGCCAAGCACCGTGGTCAGAGCTCTCTTCACCAGTATGTGTGACCACTTTTGGGCTTCGGGAAGGCCCTCCGCCTACTGGGGTGCCATCTGGACTTATGAGTGGGCAAGGCTAGAGTTCTGGCAGGCAATGGGGCACGGCAAGTATCTAGAGTCTTTTGGGCCGAGGATCACGGTTACAGGCAAGGATGAGGCAGAGAGGATAGTCAGACAGGCTGGGTCGAGGCAGGCAGATAGCAAGGATCGTCAGGCAGGCAAGGGTCAAAACCGGGTATCAAGCAGAAGGGGTACAGGCAATAGAGTAGTCGGGTAACAGGCACAGGTCAGGATTCAGATGGGAGCGTCGTCAGGAAACAGGCTGGGGTCAAAACCGGATAACAAGCAGAATATACACGGGCGAACAGCACAAGGCTTCAGGCAAAACCACAGGATAAATCCTATCACGGGCAACCAGCCGTAACAATGAATGGGTTTAAGTACTGTTTGAAATTTGCGCCATTGCGCGCTGACGTAATTACGCCAGCGCACCTGCGCCTTTAAATAATGTGCATGCGCGCCGTGCGCACACTAGGACCCGGAAGCCGACGGAGAAGGAGCGCGGCGGCGTGGAGGCCGTCCACGCCGCCGCGACCCAGATACTTTCCTTACACGTATTCAGTGTATCTTGATTAATCAGACATCAACTTATCACAAATCACCAACTGTTTCATATTCCTTTTGTTTCAAATGTATTCTAACCCCCTTATTCTTTTTCTTTTCTTCCTCCCTCCCTCCCATTTTAATTAAAGATACAGTCACTTTAACACTTGATAATAGTTCATATGTGGAAACCACATTTTTTGCTGCGTAGATACTTTCCATGTCGTGACTTAAGCTGATATCTTCTTGTTGGACTACGTTCTGCATTCTATACTGTATTGAAGTAAATCAATAAAATTTCAAATATTAAAAAAAAAAAAAAAATGTATTCTAACCCTTTCGATTGTAAGCTCTTGCGAGTAGGACCAGGACCTCTGATCCTATTTTTTTACCCTGTAACCCTTGTTTGTTAAATTATTGAAAGACCCATGTTTATTATGAAATATTCTAAAATGATGATGATGAAGTCTAATGCTAAATTAACATATTGTCCCCATATGTCTAAGGGACAAAATAAATGGAAGCAACTCATGGGACACCCAGTTTTGCCATATATCAGAGGAGCTGCCTAGTTATACATACCAGTTTAATTTTATCATATGTGTATCAAGCAATTGCAATTTGGGGGGTGATTTTTAACAGCTTTTGTTATAGGTAAGGGATATTTGCTTCATCAAGCCAGTTTCCAGGATGTCTTTAGATCTGTGATTGATTCACAGCTGGTAGTAGAAGGCTGTGCATAGATATGTTTCCATGTCATTTGCTCTGAGAACAAAAGAATATTGGTCCCAGCACTCTGCCATCAGTGACAAATCACCTTTGTTCCTTGTGCTCCATAAGTCAAAGTATAATTGTAGTCTTGTAAATTATTGATCCTCACATCTTATTAACTATGGATCATACTATGCAGAATAAAGCAGGACAAATGCTGGGTTTCAATAAAGAAAGATTCATACATCTGACAAATATGATAAAATATTCCTTCTGATACTGCTTGGAAAATGCATTTCTATTTTGCACAATATATATGTGTCAGATACATAGTTCAAAGAATTGATCCCCAGATTAGAGACAGCAGAAAGCTCTCATCTGCAGAAAGAAAACACAATTACCTGTACTCCAATCCTGAAAAGTTTTATTAAATTGGAGTACAACAATGCAGTACACAGCTGGACAGAAGACATGAATTCTGATTTATTCAGTCTGAGATTTTACTACCAACAGCGTTGGAAGGAAGGTGACATAAGTACAAAGGACAGGTGCCTGATTAAAACCAAGCCTCCGATTTTATATTTATATTATATATTTAGTGTCCACATGGGTAATTAATGCTTCTTGGTGTGATTCATAGGATCATCTGTATTACACTGTGCAACACTTTTTGTATAATAAATTGTGTACCTTTACCACAGCTCTTTGTGCTACTTGTCAAGAATTTTGCATTGTTGTTTTGCAGTTCTGCTTAATTGATGGCAAATGGCTATAGGGCCACAAAAGAATCTATTATGTTTAGCATGAAGCCAAGTGTCAGTGATGAGCAAGCTGATCTGAAACTCATGTGAACCTCTTGAAACTCAAGTAAACCTCTTGGTATGTGGGTCAAATTTGGCCTAAGTTGGGCACCATTGGAAAGTAGTGGTTACGGTTGAGTTTTAGAAAAGATTAATGAAAAGCTCATCAATAAGTGTGTCAGCTGCACACTCCTATAAGCAAATAAGTCCAAAATCTCCAAACAAAATAAATTTGTCAGTTACTCCCCAGTAACTACAATTGCTCACTGCTTATCTCATGCCAATACATCTCTTCTTTAAAGGACAAGGTATTTATTCATTAGGCACCCATCCCCAATACATTTTATCCCAAGCTGTTACACCTCTTCTGTAAAAAGTGCCAGGGCCTGGGGCACTGTTCCATCTTCAGTAATTTTCTATTGGCCTCTTGTGGCTATTTCATACCATCACTGGGAAGTGACCAACATGGTGGTACAGCGCTCAGCAGCATCGGACTGGGGGTCTGAGCCCCCCTCAGACACCAGCATGGGCCCCGCCACAAATCCCCCTGGGCCTGCACCCCCCGACTGCCCCTCCACCACCCGCACAGGGCGCCACCACCCCCTTTGCCACGCACACAGACCCCAGACCCCCTCCCGCATGGACCCCGCCACAAATCCCCCTGAGTACTCTGTCCCCCTCCCCCCCTGCCAGGGGGAGGTCGGAAAGGAGCAAAGATCTACCAGCAGCAGCTGGACTGGAGGTAGGGTTGCCACCTGGCTGGTATTTTACCAGCCTGACCGGTTAAAATTATAGTAGATCCCAATGTTATTAATAGGGAAAAAAGATTAATATATAGGAAGGCCGGTATTTTTTCCCGGAAAAGGTGGCAACCGTAGCTGGAGCCACTCCAGGTGGTAGGAAGATGGAAAGAATAAATCAGGTTTAAAAATATCAATATATTTAGGTGCAGATTTATAAATATGTGAAATTAGAACTCACCACAGAAAAACTCACTCACTTTCTATTCATTTTGATAATTATGAATTAAAAATCCCATAGGAATTAATAGAAAGCAAGTGAGTTTTATTGCAGTGAGTTCTAAATTCACTTTATGATAAATCTGTCTCTTAGTGACCAGTAAGATCAGGCAGAGTATTGTCAGTCCACTAGTGAGGCCAGGCAGGGGAAATCCAGATAAATGGATTTGTGTAAACATTTGTAATCCTGTTACAAAGACTTGACCATGAGAAAATGAAACAACTTTCATATCCAAATAACATACATATTTTATAATCCCAAATATCCCTAGTGCAGTGTCATTTTAAAATCATTCTGGAATATTAGAAATGGTGTTATACCAACTGCTTTGTACTGCTGCCCTGGATAAAAAGGGCCCAGCCACTGCCTTCTGCAGGCTAATTACGGTAAGGCTTCACATAATCAAGCTGTTGCTATGGGACAGTCAGTAAACAGACCTGACTCTTGTCTCTGCAGCCACAACTTGACTTATTCCATAAGCAGCAATACAACCTCAATGTAAGGAGGGACAGGAAATACTTTAGTATCAGTACAGATATATATTCTATACTGAGTCAAATACTAGCATATATTAGTACAAAGCAACAATTGCAGTGTCACTGGTCAGAATAATAGAATTATGAAACAACAGAAAGAAAATCAAAAATAAACAAATACTGATCCTTTAATAGTGCAGTATTTCACATGTAAGAACAAGAGGAATGTGTTTGTTATTTGCAGTTACATTTGTGCTTTAAAGTGTTCCCAGGCAACCCTTTTCCCCCAGAAAAATTTGGCCGTTCTTTTCATTCAAAAAGTTTATATCCCATAAAATGTGAATTGTAAATTGCACATTATTTGGATATGCAAGTAATTTATATAGGTTAAGCACAATACCTATAAATATATCATAGTAGTCATCTCATTACAGAACCAATTTGCTGGGTTTGTCCAGCAGATATAGCCAGAGGTCATTTTTAAACATGCAGCCGCATAAAGGAGCATTATACCTCCTTATTTAGGGGCAGCTATCATCAAAACTTAATTTCCCCCACCAGAGGTGCAGAAAATAGCGTCCTGGCTTGCTCTTTAAAGGAGAAGGTAAGGCCTATTTAATTTGGGGCGCCAAAAGTTAGGCACCCCCAACTGATTATATATACTTATCTCACATTCAGGCGGGTGCTCGGATCAGGAGAAAACTGCTTCCAGCAAGCACCATGGAGCGATCAGCTTCCTTCTTCTTCTTTCTTCAAATTTCCCAGGGCAGATGTATGCACAATAGAACAAAATAGCCAACTTCTTCTTTAGGGTAGAGACACATGGTCAGGGAAATTAGTTGCCCGGAAAAAATCTCCTCTTCTTTGGTGCGACTAATCTCCCAAACTGCCTTCCCGTCGGCTAGAATAAAAATCGCCGGTGGGATAGCAATTGGATGACTTCATTTTGCGAAGTTGGCAGAAGTTTACTTGTGAGGCAACTTCGGGCGAGTTTGGAAAAAGAAGCGCCGTGAGTTCCATCCCATTGGCGATTTTCATTCTAGCCGGCGGGCAGGCAGGGGATGGCAATTCGGGGAGATTAGTCGCCCCAAAGAAGAGGAGATTTGTCTCCCCTAAATCTGACCGTGTGTCTCTGCCCTTAAAGTATGGCTTTTCACGTTTCAGCACATGCGCACCAGCAAGAAGAAGCCTGAAGATGATCGCTCCATTTTCTGCTGATAGGAGCACCGGCCCAATGTGTAAGGTTAGTAAATACAATCACTTGGGTGTGCCTAACTTGTGGCACTCCCAAGTAAAGAGCTCCTTTCCTTTTCATGCATCTGACTATAGATCAGGGAAACAAGAATAATTATAATAGGGGTTTAAAAGCTATTTGTAAATTTAATTGTGTTTGAATATTTGAATACCCTTTTAGTTTTCTCTGGTTCCGAGAAAATAAGTCGGTTCTCCTCCAGGTCTGTTAATCATGTGGCTTTTGCAACATTGTTTCAAGAGACAGAGGCAGAAATGCAGAGAATTTAAATTAAACTGCCAGACTGAAGATTAAGCTTTTAATAGAAATTACATTTAGAAATAACTTTACATTACTTTTAAAACTATTTACGTCTGCAATAAATGTATTTTTGGAACATTTTTACAGAATTTATTTTATATTAAAAAAAAAATAAGTATAAGCAGAGGCCGGGAAACAGCTCCTTTGGTTTCCTTAGCTTGTGACTTTGAATGCAGACAAAGAAGCGGGCTGAAGAAAACAGAAGAACTGTTTTTTTTGGTCTGCACTTATAAGTGGGGTTGCCATCTCATCCCTTTAAACCCGAACACAGGAATACACAGCCTGCATGGCTAATTAGCAATTAATTTAGATGCATGCTGCAGACCGAACTGATGTATGTGCAGCCATGCATCATGCATCTAAATGAATTGCTAATTAGCCATGCAGGCATGGGGTGAGGTGGCAACCCTACTTATAAGGAGACTGAAAAATACTACGCTAAAGGCATCATCAAATCAGAGAAGACAATGATAAAGCTTTTATTAAATGGTTATGGTCAAGGTCAACAATATAATAAAATGTGCAAATCACCAGAGAACAGTGAAGTTGTCCCCAACTCAAGAGGGCTGTTCCATTTGTACTGATTCCTATATGTATATGTGAGGTTGCATGTTTTAAGTCAAGGCTGCCGTGGCCAGTGATAATAAAGTCATCGCCAGGAAGTAAAAACAAGTCTGGACATGCTGCCTGCCCTGACTATTGAACTTGGACTTTATCCTGCCATTTCTTGCTTTCTTTCCCTGCATGTACCAATACCTGATCTCCTGTTTATTTCTCTGCCTGCACCAGTCCCATATTATTTAACCTGCCTTGTTCCTTTAAAAAAAGGTGGTATCTAGTTTGCCAACTGGTTTGCCAAGCACCTGTCCAGCCTGAGCCCGCATGCTTCCTCCTTGGTCCTCACTCTTACCTTCACTCCTGCCTAGGGTTGCCAACTGGCCAGTATCTTACCGACCTGGTCAGTAAAAATGAAGGTTGATCCCAATGTTATTAATAGGGAAAAAAAGATAAATATAAAAAGGCCAGTATTTTTCTCCTGCCCCTGGTGGTCTGAGTGGAACCCTGCTAGTATACAATAGTCTGAAAGACTAAAGTAGCTTCTTTTGTTTTTACTTGTAACTTTGAAACTAGTCTTTCTTGTAAAACTTCAGTGCAGTAAAATGTTAGCTTATTAGGTAGTACTACAAGGGTAATCAAGCATCAGTAGTATTTAAAAAGAAACCATAGCAAAAGGTAATATGAACCCTGTTAAAATATGTTGCCTAACGAGAAACGCATATGCTGCACACGATATTAATAGAGCACTGTTGGTGAGTATTGTGGTACAAGTTAGTAGTGATGTGCAGGTCCAGAAAAACTCGACCCACGCCCGATCCTTACCAGCGCACCCCCGATCTGCGCCCACACCGACTTCGCCTTTCTTTTATAGACCCACAACGACCCATCCAACTGATGATGTCCCAAAAGGGGTGGGGCAGACAGGTGAACGCCTATAAAACCAGAAGTCGGAAGCTGGCAGTGTTCGGTCACAGGCGGAGAACAGGCACGCCCGCAAATGGGGCAGTGAGGGTATCGGGCAACATGCACATCACTACAAGTTAGGGTACCGTTATTCATTTTTGCATAAATCAGAGAAAGGTCTTTAAATCATGGCTCTGATCTTGTAATAGTTTAAATTCCCTAATACGTGAATACTGTGAGTTCCATGAGAGGATTGGTGGTCTTTTCATCTCATAGCTAAAATGCCCATTACTTGGAAAAACTGAATGTTCCACAAATGTGTTTTTTTTTTCAGAGGAATGTACATTACTATTATGAGAGGAAGACACTTGGAACTTACTGTACATATTAGATAATACTGACAATACATCAGTTTATTCTTTTTGTCTTGTATGTTAAACCCTGGCATTGCTCAGCAGCTGGGTCAAAAAACATCTCTTATCAGTCATCACAAGCCTTGCAGAAGCATATTAGAAATGCGTTTGGAATACAAAGGTCACTGCTTCAGCATTCTCTTCTGCCTATCACTTGGTATTGATCCCTGTCTACTTGGCCGCAGACTTTGGTCTCATGGGATGTCTTTGTGTATCACATGGCTGGTTACTGATGTCACTACATACACTGTAAATTCATAGGGGTTAAGTGCTGGATTGGGAAAAGCAAAAATAAATAAATAAAGTTGCTCTTTTTTTTTAATGAGATTCTGTTTTACATACATACATGCTAAAGCAAACACTTTTAAGATGCATTCACCTCTATTTAACAGACACAAAGATAAATTATGAAGTCTGACGTTTTCTACATCTTAATTTGAAAAATGTTTGCACAACAGCAAAACAATATTTCGTGCTGAGTTCGATTAGAAAATGTTTGAAATGTATGGCTATGTATTTTAGCCACTTTTTCTATGAAACACACCTTCTGCAGATCACTTTGTATTGACACCAGTGAAGGTGCCGAAGAAGCCCGGACAGGTTATTGTTGTGTTTTTGGGGTGATTAATTCAGGTTTGGGACTTTTATAAAAAAAAAAAAAAAAAAGTAATATTCACACCATATTGCAATACTTATAAAATATATTTACAAAAGTCCTTCAGAAAAGTTATCAAGGAAATTTATTCCCTGTGAAGTAGCAGTTGTCAAAAACGTACACCTTCTTTACGAAAAAAAAAACAAATACAAGCTGGATGTGCAAAGTTTGTGTAGTCGAACACAAAACTAGGGATAGGCAGCAGAGCTTAGGGGCTCACAGTTCATCGCTAAATCCCATTTTTATACTTTTCAGTAGCATAATATTTTTTATATATTTATTATGCATTCTAAACCACAAGAAAATATGTAACATAATACAAGTGCATTTGATGGGACTCATGGGGACAAAAATGTAAAAAAAAAGTAGAATGTCTTCAGTAATGAGAGACAGAACTGCAACACACAAAAGGTTCCATTTATGAGAGGTGCTGCATTGCAAAGCTACTTTTGTGTCTCTGACTGGCGGTTTTACAACTGTTCAAGCGGAAGCACCACATCTGCCAGGCAGATAATGAAAGTAGACTGTGAAACCCTTTACTCGCGTGTACCGATGTAGAGCTAAGGAAATCAGCACAGGTCCACCCACAGTGAACTGTACATGGTGAACAATGCAAAAAATATATAGGTTCATAATGAATAGTGTACACAAAGCATCATGCAGAAGTGATGTAATACACTTGAGAAAAACAGCAATTTATATTTATACTGTACTTTAATACCTGCCTTTCAAAGAAGATAAGAGGGATTACAAAGGTCACAGCCAAGAGAAAGTGTATCAGCACCAGGTCCTGGCTTTTAAAAGAGTGACAATACTTTAACATCAGACTGAAAACATACCACAGACTTCTGGAAAATTGTAGCCATTTACATGTTTCACCTGTAACCCAAATTTTTCTTAAAAAAGGCAAATACCAACTAGTGAGGTGGAGCATGGGCTACATTGGCACCTCTTTCAGCGGGATGGGCTTTTGCTAAGTAGAAAGAGCATGAGAGGGTGTTGATGAACGTCAACTCTATACTGCCAAAAATGTAAAAAAAATAGAAAAGAGGATGCCAGGGGTTTTTTGCAAACAAAGTAACTCAAGGCTTTATTCAATATATGCCAGGTACAATCACAGGTATAGCAGATACAGACAAAATGGAATAGCAGGGGCAGTTGAAGTATACACCTTCCAGGTTGTCTTTACCTGATGTGGTCCAGATCCCTACAATAGATGTGATAGAACAAAAACCCATTTCCCTGTCAGTACTGCAGTCAAGCAGAGCCTGGGGGAGTGCTACTCCCATCTTTCCTCCTGGAGCTCAAAGCTGCTCTTACTAACTAATACTCACTGACTCACTCCTCCTAGAGAGTGCTATAACAGTAGTTATCCTGCATACTAGCTAACCTTGTTCATGAGGTCCCTGTTCCCCGATTACTCTAAAGGGGTTGTCCTTTTAGGGCCTAATACTTCTGGGGCCTTGTTGACTCCAGGCTCAATAGACATCCACCCAGATCAACTACTGCAGGCCAAAGAGGAAGGAGCACCCCTGCAAAGCTCTATGTTACTGTCAGACAGGAAATGGTCAGGAGGGCCATTGAACTGGGTATGCAAAATAAGTACAAATGGTTACATGGAATTTAATCCTGCAACAAGGAAATGAGTTACTGTTAGGGAATGTGCAACTTATAGTATCCCAAAACCATCAACAAAACCCAAGGTCCTGGTCTCGGCTCACACTTCTGCCTATAGCAGCCACCTTTGGCTTCGGAAGGAGCCCTCTGCTACTCAGATGCCGCCAGGTCTTAAAGTGAGAGGACCAAGGAGAACGTTCTGTACAGGCAAGGAAACCATAACGTATTCAGGAGGAACGGGGAACAAAGAGTAAAGTCGTGGAACAGGCTGTGACAGTAAGAGTCAGACAGCGCAGTACAGAAACAGGAACGTAGTCAGGATAAAAAGGTCAGAGTCAAAACCAGTAACACGGTACAAAGTCAGGATCCAGAAGAGTGGTCAAACAGGCAAGGGTCAGCAACAGAAAATCAGACAGGAATCACACCCAGGAACTATCAGGAAATAGACCTACGTTGGGCAGGATGTCTACTGTGCCCCACCTCCAGATGCGTGGTTTCTTTACCACATTTGTTAAGGTGTGGTCTCCAGTGGACTACGAAGGGGAGGCGGCCTGGGTGTGATCACACCCCCAGCTCCCCCGGTAGTTACACCACTGTATACAGTATATTCCTGAATATGAGGGGTAGAAGTAGACACTGTACATAATTGGTGAAACATATGTAAATGGATAAAATTTCGAAGCCCATGGTATGTTATTTTTTTCAGTCTGATTGGTTTATGTTAAAGTTTTGTCGGAACTTGTTGGCCTTTTACATTCCCAGACCCGATAATGATACACTTTCTCTTAGTTGTAACCTTTGTAATCCCTCTTATCTTCTCTAAAAAGCAGGTGCAAGTATATATCAAAGACATGTGCACCATTTTTTTGGTTTGTGTTTGTCAAATGCAATGTATAAAGGGGTTTAAGCTAAACTAAAAATGGTATATTTGTATTGAAAAACCCTTTAAGAATACATTTAAAGGCATTCTGTAATTGAAGAATATGGTATGATATTGAGTGTTTAATTTATTAGTAAAGTTACTCAAAACATTTCCTCCTGAGGCTGTGTTGCATAAAGAACAGGACTAAATCTGAATTTATATTGAATCTGTTTGGTCTACCAACCATCCAGTTTTATAGACTGCCTCACCTCTCCTTAAAGGAACTATAACACCAAAAAATTAAAGTGTTTTAAAGTAATGAAAATATCATGTAGTGTTGCCCTGCACTGGTAAAACGGATGTTTGCTTTAGAAACACTACTATAGTTCATATAAACAAGCTGCTGTGTAAGTGTGTAGCAATAATTTTTTTGATGTTGCTATTCCTTTAATTATTTCTTCTCATAGACTGATGTGTATTAACTGCTCTGCTGCTGCTTTTATTTATTTTTAGATATTAAGATTTGGAATATTTTAAGACGAACTTCTTTTTATCAATTATATATTAAAGAAAAATATTTTTATGAAGATTTTGGATTATTGTGCTGTTTATTATGAGCTTTTGATTGTATTTTTGTAGTTTTTTGAATTGTTATATATAGAAGTATATATATATATATATATATATATATATATATATATATATATATATATGGGAACAGGAGGAACTGGTTAAGGTAATTTTGCTAATATATTCACAATAAATGATACAACATATAAGGAGCTGGAGAGTTGCCTTAAAGAGACAAAACTTGGTAGGGAAAAGAGAGTGGTCATTCTTTCTTATAGGAGCACGACAGGACATGCTCTTGTACCCTCAGGGCTGGAACTAGTGGTAGGCATGCACCTAGGCCACAAAGCTGGGGGTGCCAGGCACATATCTTCTCTGCTACTCACCCCTAGTCTGGGCCCATGATCCCTCACTAGCCGCTAGTTTGCATGCTCGTATTAACATGTGCACATACGGGGGGTGGGGTGGCCAACCAGTTGCCTAGGATGTTTGGACGGTCCTGCCTGGCTCTGATGACTCTTATTATGCAGACCTTAGAAAAGAGTAAAGGAGGGAAGCATTTTCTGGCAGCAGAATATTGCTTACCGGTAAAATAGGGGGTGCTACTTGAAGCTAAATATTAAAAATGTAGGCCTCTACCATGGTCCATCATCACCACTACTACTTTCTATGTATCTTTTTTTCAAACTCTTTTTATTTGGAGCACAGTAAACATTGTAAAGATGTCATGATACATTGTGAAATGTGTATTACATTAATCATAGTGTTTTCAGTGATATAGAGGTTCCTATACACTGCGCTACCAGATATAAATATATAACTTCAAATAGAAACTCAAATAGAAACTGAACTGTATAACAAGTAAACACAAGTGTTTAGGAGTCAGTAGAAAAAAAGAGAAAAAAGATAGAAAGATATTAAAGTAAGAAAACAGGGACTTGGATACTTTCTATATACAGTATCTTGGAAAAAAACTGATTCTGAACTCAGCCAACTAATACAGGTATGTGATCTGTTATCCAGAATGCTCGGGACCTGGGATTTTCCAGATAACAGATCTATCTGTAATTTGGATCTTCATACTTAAGTCTACTAAAAAGCATATAAATAACCCCAATAGGATTGTTTTGCCTCCAATAAGGATTAATAATATCTTAGTTTGGATCAAGTACAAGCTACTGTTTTATTATTACAGAGAAAAATAAAATAATTTTTAAAAATCTGGATTATTTGGATAAAATGGAGTCTATGGGAGATGGCTTGCCATTAGTCAGAGTTTTCTGGATAAAAAATCCCATACCTGTACTCAGTTCTTTTTATTTTTTTAGAAAAAAGGGAATGTGCTAGTTTTGTGTTAGAATTACTTAAAGATTCACAATAACTATGCGAGAATGTGGTACCAAAGTTGTTTAATACATTGTTTGTTTTGTCTTTACATTCCGCTACACAATTGTAAGGCCTCTTCAAGGCCACATATGTGATACTGTAAAATATAAATAAACATATTAAAACATATAAAAGTGTAGATCTCTGGATTATGGTAACATGAAAATGATGGAAATATTCTGCACAAATAAGGCATATTTTCAGCAATAGTGTCCTCCCTAGTTATACACATCACAGCAAGTGATACACAGCATTACTCGTTATTCTTGTTAGTTTGAAATGGTATTGTTTTGAACTTAATTTAAGGATTACTCTATAGCTATTGTACTGTTTTTTTACTAACAAAAATATAAAGTGACAAACCTGATATTTGGAGATTAATACCAAGCATAGAACATTTTCTCATTAATGAATTACTGGTCTACTAAACTAAACAAAAGGAACAATTCAGGACCTAACTTAGCATTGTGCTTGTACATATGCCCACTATACTGGAAGATGGATGAGAACCAATGAGCCCTATCTGGCAGTCAAAATAGTTTTCTGAATACAATCATAGAAAGTTAAGGTGCATGGAAATCTTAATGCATGAAGGGTTTTGGAATAAATACAAGAACATAAAAAAGCTTTCTTGTAGTATGTTCACACCCTCTAAATACCTTTCATTATAATGTTTACAAACACACACACCTCTCTTTTCAAAGCAGGAGCACACTTTTCAGGCTTCACATTCAAAATGCAACATGTAGGGGCACATTTACATAGGGTCGAATAGCGAGGGTTAATTAACCCTCGCTATTCGACTGTCGAAGTTAAATTCTTCGACTTCGAATATCGAAGTCAAAGGATTTACCGCAATTCGTTTGATCAAAGGAAAAATTAAATCCTTGAATCAAACGATCCATTGATCGAACGAATTTCCTTCAATCAGAAATTGCCTAAAAAGCCTAAGGGGACCTTCCCCATAGGCTAACATTGAGGTTCGGTAGGTTTTAGGTGGCGAAGTAGGAGGTTGAAGTTTTTTATAAAGAGACAGTACTTTGACTATCGAATGGTCGAATAGTCGAACGATTTTTAGTTTGAATCATGAAGTCATAGTAGCCAATTCGATGGTCAAAGTAGCCAAAAAACCACTTAGAAATTCGAAGTTTTTTTATTCTATTCCTTCACTCGAGCTAAGTAAATGTGCCCCATACTGTATTAATGTGCTAGGCATTGTGGTTAAATTGTGGCAGAGAGAATTAGTTTAGGTAGGAGAATGAAAACATGGACTACTACATTTTGTACATATTAAAATAAAACTCTGCTGTATTTGTTTTGATATTTAACTTTTTTATTACATTTTTCAGATTCAAACTAAATCAATCAACATTTGAAAGAAGACGTAGAGAGAAGAATGAGCGTGTAAAAACTCAAAGAATACACAAGAAACTAGCAATAAATGCATAGATCCTATAGCAATTATGAGAAAATGCTGCATTATAGGTAAAAAAAATATGGCACTAGAATCTGAAATTGCACTTTGCACACTAGGTTTGTATTGAGTAAATGACCCCTAGAATATTGATTAGCTATGACTTTATTATCCTTCAGGATATATTAATATGCATTAATAATACATGTTTAAAGGGCTTAACAACTATTAGGATATTTTCCTGCTGCAGAGATAACTACTAACTACTATTCATAGTATCTATGTTGTTGGCAAGCACAGGACTAAATGTCAGATTGCAGATAAAACATCTCTTGCAAACTGCCAATGGTTGCTAACATATCCCTGTAACACAGGTTACATGAAATCCCCACGCCGTGGGGCTAATAAGCATTTTATATTGATACATACTGTACAGCTGCTTAGAAACCAGTTCTACTTACACAATGCATCCTAAATAATTCTAAATAAACAAAACCTGCATGTGCAGCATGAGCCTTGAGCACATATACCACATAGTAAATTAAAACAATACCATAGATAGATACAAATAATTATTACATTGTTATTCAGCACATACATAATTAGTATTTTAAAGGATGTCCCTATCACTCTCATTTTTATTTATCAGTTACCTGACAAAGGGGCTTATTCACAAGAGTGGAGTAAAGTAAACCTGCAATAAGAAAGACTGACAGCGTAGAACTGAGATAAAAAGTCACATTAATGAAGGCCTCAAACTTGTTTTCTGAATAGGGTGTTTTTGCACTATTTTGCATTTGGTTTGTACTTTTTTCAAGTAGTGAGACTTTTGCTTAGGGTAGTATAAAAACAAAATCTAAAACTGTAATGGAAACACTTGTGAATTTGGTGTTAGATGATTTTCTAGAACAAATATACATTTAACACCACTTTAATGTAAATTTCTGAGTTCCCGCCTAAACATCCAATTGAAAATTTCATTGCCAGTAGAGCTGAAAATGTGGCTGGCTGGTTGACCTCAAGACCAGATTTGGGCACACATTATGTATTCATTGGAAAAGACCTGATGAAGCAGATCATTTGCTGTCATATGCTAATTTCCTGTTTAATACAAGCACATTTGCTCCTCTCCTTCTAATTCAACTTTAAACATCAACTCTGAACTCACCTCTACAATAAGACATTGCTAGCCCCTTATATCTACTAAGCAATGATGCCACTAATTGATTTTTCTCCTTCCAGTTATCTGGATATGAGCTCTTTATAATTCCCACTAGTGCTATATATCTTTGGTACTTAGACCGTAAGCTGTTCAAAGCAGGGACTGTCATCCTTCTTTTATCACTGACTTTGTTAGTTAGTTAGTTATGTGTTATGGCAGTCTGCTGCCAATCCCCTTTATGTGTAAAGCCTGTGTTATTTCTGGCACTGTATAAAAAAAACTACCTGTAGTTTTCTTACATGCTGTCTGGTTCAAAAACTACCTGCCCAGATTCCCAAAGCCAGAAATCTGTAGAGGACACTCTACACTGAATAAGTCAACTAATCACCGTTGCCAGTTCATAGCCCCGTTTCCTAATATCACAACCCCCCCAAATGACATCAACCCCCTGATGACCACTTCATTCGCCCTACCCGCGACTTATTTTTCGTCCAAAAGGTGAAAACCCAACTATTAAATAATATTTATAATATATTTATTTAATTATATTTATAATAATTTGTATTGATTCAAAATATATATACATGACTACTATAAAACACCTTGCCTATACAGTGTTGGTTTCAAAAACAACATTTAAAATGACACTTGTATACGATATCCACGATCAAAAACGGACAGCACTTTTCGGGATTAAATCCCTTAATCATAGGCAAGGGACACTGCAATAAAACCTGCTTTTGTCCGGACTGCCGTCCTTTTTTGATTGTGGATATTGTGTAGACAGTGGGGACGCTGTGGACAGAGTACCCGGCTCTTTACATGAGAGCAGCTATGGGAGTGCAAGTTTTGAGCGGTGCCTTTTGTTATTTTTATATTCACTTGTACACGATACACTCTTTTACATGAACAAATAAAACCTGCCAGGGCAATACCCAAATACTTTAAACCCCGTCAATGGATTAGAATCTCACACTCTCTCTCTAAATAGCTAACATGAGAGAATGATATGGAGACGTTTGCCATGTGCAGGATTGTTTATCTATTATACATTGTATTTCCAGATAGAATATAGGTTTGTCTATTGATGTTGTTTTTTTGTCTTGTTGAGTTTTAATTAAAAGAGTGGCAGAAAGGTCAGATTTGACAGACAGCAGAGATGCTTGCATTGGCAAAAGGTTTAGTGCTATGTTTGTTACTTGACCTGTGAGGTCAAATAGGCTACTTCAACAGGGCCCACTCAGTTCCATGATTACCAGCTTATCATTGTGAACAAACGTATGGTAATAAAGTGAAAATAAATATTAAACTTGACCTTGATATCACATGTAGACCTCACACAATGGCTTCCACTGAAATCTGCAATGACAATTGGTTGTACATGTATGCCTAAACGTCATTATTCTATATGCATTGTCTTGAAAAGCATTTTGAAACAGTCTCTTATTATTATTATTATAATAATTATTATTAGTATATTATACTTAATAAACAAATAAACAAAAGTACAGGTAGTCCCCGGGTTACATACGAGATAGGGTCTGTAGGTTTGTTCTTAAGTTGACTTTGTATGTAAGTTGCAACATATACATTTACTTATCAAATGCAACTTAAGACAGATGTCTTAATATAGTATTTATTTTTACCTTTCTGTGCTCTGCACTAGACAACACACGCCATAGGGGATTGGGGCAGGTAGCTTAAAAGCAAAATGCTAATAAAGGCCAAGCAAACCACAGTATGTTACAGTAATAGCCTTGGTTTGTAAGTATGAGTTGTATGTAAGTCAAGTGTATGTAACTCGAGGACTACCTGTATAATAATTATAAATATGATAACCAAAGGTTGGTGAGAATAGAAACCAGCTGGAAAATGAGTACGGAGCTCAAGAAGATGAGCAAATGAATAAATGAACTTAAAACTCGGGTCATAAATATTTTGATCAATATTATGCCTAGAAGGAATAACCATTCCCATAACACTTTTTAGCTCTTGGTAGAAGTAATCTTATGATCTGAATAAACAAAATCACTAAAGATAAGCTGCATGAAATAATTAAAAGAGACCATCATATTACGCCTGAGAACAATCCAACTCTTTATTAGTAGTCATGACTAGATATTGAACATATATTGAGCATTCAACAAATCAAGCAGCAGCAGGGGTGAAACAATATTTGTTTGTATACAGTTTACAAACAGTTTAAGCTTTAATGTGAATTACAGAAAAACAATCATACACTTGGTCAATAAAGACATGGAAAGGCAAGTGTACCAATTTTCAATGTCAAGTTATCAAAGACCCTCAAACTTAGTTGACTTTCTTTCATCTTTGAGAGGAAAAACTTGAATTGTGTTAATTTGTGAAAAAAAACCAATTGCTTAAAATCTGTTTTTCCCATTCGTTTTATACAAATCAACCTTCAAAAAAATAAAATAATTGTTAATGTTAAGAATACACTTTCCATTGACTTTTTTTTGAAGCTTGGCAGGTTTTAAATGGCAAATGTTTTCATTTAGAATTTTTGAAATGTTGTCAATTAATGAATCTTGATAATCTGATTTCGGAAAATTCAAATTTGAAAATCTTTGTGGTAGCATTTCTTTCAGGTTCTTGAATTCTTGAATTTTAATAAATCAGACCCTTAGCTTCAGGAGAGTGATCTTACCATTATAGCTTAATAATTTAATGTAGAGATTTGGGAACACTTTCTCAGCCATAGGAGCCATAGAATAGAAAGGCTTGTCCTTTAAAATGAGATGAAACCATCACTGAAATTTACATTAGTATATTGGTGAATGTAGTTAAAAGCAATATTTGTTTTTTTTGTCCCTTTTTGCGCTCTGAATCTGACTCCTGAAAGAATGTAGCAGAAGACTACATTGCATTTTCCTTTGTGTCTGTTAATCAGCTGGCTTTTGCTACTTTGTTTCAGGAGTTAGAATCAGGAATTCAAAATGAGTACCGTATATACTCGTGTATAAGCCGACCCGTGTATATGCCGAGGTACCTAATTTTATCTACAAAAACTGGGAAAACTTATTGACTCACGTATAAGCCTAGACACAACTACAGCCCTGTCTCCCAGCAGTGCACATTCTGCCAAAGCGACCCCCCCAGCGATCAACCGGACTTCTTTGCAAAGCTGATGGTGACAGAGAATTGCCAAACGGATTACTGTGTGCATTGTCCCACTGTCCCACTACCATGTGCAGAGGGTGCTGTTTGATATTGCCATCACTGTTAATCTTTTGTATAACCAACAGAGGGCGCTGTGTGATATTGCAGTCACTGTTATTCTTTCATACAACCAACAGATGGCGCTGTGTGATATTGCAGTCCCTGTTATTCTTTCATACAACCAACAGAGGGCGCTGTGTGATATTGCAGTCACTGTTAATCTTTCATATAACCAAAAGAGGGCGCACTGTTATTCTTTCATATAACCAACAGGGGGCATTGTAGGATATTGCAGTCTCTCCCCAAGTGAACTGTTGGTATAGGAATGATTAAAAGTGACTGCAATCTCAGCTACTCCGGTCGGGTACCGCTGACCCGCGTATAAGCCGAGGTAGACTTTTTCAGCACATTTTGGATGCTGAAAAACTCGGCTTATACGCGGGTATATACGGTAATTGTATTTATAACACATGCATTTACAATTTCCTTAGTTCTGAGCCCTAGGTTGCCAACCTTGTAATATGAAACAGAACAGAATAACCATAGACCCATCACAAAATGGGTTTTCTACAGCGGATACATGTGCCACTGCCAGTACCTACAGCGTGCATGTTTCTGTTTGTAGCTACTGATTTTGATCCTGCACTTGCCATTAATATTTTAAATTTTTAGGGACTTGAAAGGAACAGGGGAAATCCCGGGCTTTCACTGTGCTATCCTTATGCGAACCGGTTCGTCTTGGCGCGGCAGAAACCATCTGATTACACCATCCAGATACACTGCGCAGGGGTCTTGCAAAGAACGACACAGTAGGCTCGTATGTTGCAAAGCAAGTTCCGATTTATTAGGGTTACAGCAGTTGCTTATATAGCCAATATGACGTGTTACAAAAGTATGCCTTAGCCTAAGGGAAAATGAAAAGTGTGTGTCTGCAGAAAGAAACATTGTAGAAGTTGTGAGAGTGGGGTGTGCTGGTATGCGTGATAAGAAGAGACAAGAAACATATTCGCCCAAGGGCATTGGGGGCTGCTCAGGCCAGCTGGGGAGTACGTGCCATATAAGCATGTTTTGCACAAAGAAGTTTGAGCAAGGACAGAAGTTACAGGGATAGAAGTTAACCCTTTCAGTTCCCCCCTTTCAGGACTTAGTGAGCTAGACATGCAGGCACATATCCAGCGGGATAACAAGCTAGCGCCAGGCCCCCTCCAAAAAGAATCTTCAGAGGCCACTCTTACATATATAAGTCTGATATCAATCGCAGGCAGAGAATTCTAGGGGCTTGAGATAATACTTCAGGAGGGAGCTCATGTCAGTTAAGAGTGCATGCATGTGCACAATAACGAAGTTGTGGCATTTGCTCATTATACACATGCATGTGCCCCAACATGGCTGCTCAAACTGGGAGCTCCCTCCCGGTGCGGGCGGCCTAGCACTGATGAGGGTCATTTTAAAAAAAAAAAAAAACTGTTATGCCCAACCGGAGTGTTGGCTCTATTGGGCCACAGCTTTGGTTGGGGATAATGTATTTAGCCAACAGGTGCTCTTTTAGCGCTTTGAATGTGAGTGTTAGTAATTTGATTCTAAGTCTGTCTTGTTTAAGTAATACTATTGTATGTGGAGAAAGTGGTGTAATCAACATAATTTTATGAAAAAGATCATGTCAAACAAATGTATCTGCTATTTATGAATGTTTGAAGTACACAGTTGGACAGTGGAGTTACAGTAGGTGTTTTAATTTGATTCTGCCAAGGATTTGGATACATCATGTAAATATTTGCTCTCTAAAAGTCTGTTGATCTTGGCAGCTCTTGTAGCACATGGATAAACAACTGGCTACAAAAGTGTTTGCAATGGTATGTTCTCTAACCAAACTTGAGCGCTAAGTGGTGCACTGAAAGGTTCTGTATCAGGAGCAGATTTCTCAAAAGCTGAATTTTTTCTGTTTTCCTGCTAACTGCTTTTCACATTCACAAAAGCTTTTCCTGACTTTCTGGAAACGTTTCATAATTTTTCTCCAGGATCGAAAATATTTTTCCCCATCTAGATCATTTATCGTATATTTATATAGTCGCATATTTATGTTTATGTGTATAGGAAGACTAAAATCTACCATTGGGCCATTCACCTGAGAACTATTGTTTGCATGCAGAACTAGCTGGAGGTAGGCCACCTTCTAAATAAAAATGATGAGCACAAATTGTAGCATGTTCTGCCAGAATTTCCGTTGGAATGGTGTCATTTCCAACATGGAAAGGCTTTAGTGTCTGCTATTTCTAGGGTTGCCACCTGACCGGTAGAAATGATGCTTGAGCCCAATGTTATTAATATTGAAAAAAGATAAATATATATAGGAAGGCCAGTATTTTGTTCCAGGAAATGTGGCAACCCTAGCTAGTTCCAAGTAAGTTGTTGAGCCCTGGCATGACCTGATAGTTCCAGTGTTCAGTTCCGCCAATGTATAATTTTGGGCACAATTAGGGTTGCCACCTGGCCAGAATTTTACCGTACTAGCAAGGAAAAATTAAGCTTGAGCCCAATGTTATTAATAGGGAAAAAAGATAAATATATAGGAAGGCCGGTATTTAGTTCCAGAAAAGGTGGCAACCCTAGCTAGATCCAAGTAAGTTGTTGAGCCCTGGCATGACCTGATAGTTCCAGTGTTCAGTTCCGCCAATGCATAATTTTGGGCACAATTAGGGTTGGCACCTGGCCAGTATTTTACAGTCCTGGCAGGGAAAAATTATGCTTGAGCCCAATGTTATTAAAAGGGAAAAAAGATAAATATATATAGGAAGACTGGTATTTTGTTCCAGAAAAGGTGGCAACCCTAGCTAGTTCCAAGTAAGTTGTTGAGCCCTGGCATTTTGGGCACAATTAGGGTTGCAACCTGGCCAGTATTTTACCGTACTAGCAGGGAAAAATTATGCTTGAGCCCAGTGTTATTAATAGGGAAAAAAGATAAATATATAGGAAGGTCGGTATTTTGTTCCAGAAAAGGTGGCAACCCTAGGTAGATCCAAGTAAGTTGTTGAGCCCTGGCATGACCTGATAGTTCCAGTGTTCAGTTCCGCCACTGTATAATTTTGGGCACAATTACGGTTGCTACCTGGCCAGTATTTTACCGTCCTGGCAGGGAAAAATTATGCTTGAGCCCAATGTTATTAATAGGGAAAAAAGATAAATATATATAGGAAGGCCGGTATTTTGTTCCAGAAAAGGTGGTAACCCTAGCTAGTTCCAAGTAAGTTGTTGAGCCCTGGCATTTTGGGCACAATTAGGGTTGCCACCTGGCCAATATTTTACCGTCCTGGATGGTAAAAATGATGCTTGAGCACAATGTTATTAATAGGGAAAAAAGATAAATATATATAGGAAGGCCGGTATTTTGTTCCAGAAAAGGTGGTAACCCTAGCTAGTTCCAAGTAAGTTGTTGAGCCCTGGCATTTTGGGCACAATTAGGGTTGCCACCTGGCCAATATTTTACCGTCCTGGATGGTAAAAATGATGCTTGAGCACAATGTTATTAATAGGGATGCACCGAATCCAGGATTGGGGTGGGGAGGGAAATCGCTTGACTTTTTGTCACAAAACCAAATCCCTAGTTCGATGCATCCCTAGTTATTATTAATAGGGAAAGAATATATATATATACACGGTGCTAAATACAAAGGAACGGGCGTTCCCTATGTCAGGACTACGTTTGTCTGTCATTGCCCTTAATAATGTATCTGTGAGTAAAAAGACGTTCAAATAAATGACTTGCTGCAAAGCTTGAATTATTTCCCCAAATAACGGGAACCATTAAGAGAATTAAACCGCGGCAGACTAATAAGGTTGAGACGAACTGCCAATTTTAGGCCTATAAAATATTTTTCAGTGTTGAAATAGTCAATGGAGAACAACAATGGAGAGAATGTTCAGATAACGGTCCAAGGAACCCACTCCTACCGCATACGGGTGCACAGACATTGCACAAACAAACTCTCCTTTCTCGTGAACGCGAAAGGCAAGCGTGGACCCTCTACCGTCACAATTGCGCATGCGCTCTCCGCCTTCCCTGCGTCATTTGCCTTTGTCATCCCTCCCCCTCCTCGTCCACGCCTAGGTAGCCACCGCTAAGGCGCATGCGCGCTTTCAGATTAACCAAACCCACTCCCCAGCAGCCGGCCGGTCGCTCCCCCTCCTCTCCTTCAGCGGTTGATATGACGTCACCGCGCTCCCGATCTCCGTTTCGTTGACAGCACGGCGGCGGCGGCTGCCCTGAGAGCCCCGGCATAAACCACGGAGAAGAAAGGGAGGCACGGCCACTTGGAAAGGAATAGCTGCAGAGAAAACGGATTGGATACACTTTGACAGACAGGAGACAACGTACATAGGAGCGGGCCCCGCTGACCTCCACACCCAAGCATTTTTATTTATCTGACTTCTTTTCCCGTCGTCACGTGATAGGTGGGAGCCACTTCCACAGACCTTGCACAGGGGAGCTGCCCGGCGATCATGAGAAGAAATCCTTCTCCCGCTGTGTGCTTGGGATAACCCTGCACGGTAAGTGCCCAGCCATATCATCGGGCGGGATCGGGGCGGGATGCAAGGCCTTGTGTGACGAAGAGGCTGCCGCTGTTTCTGCTGCTGCTGCCGCCTCCTCCCCTCCCTCCTTCATCTTCTCCTCTCTCTCCCACTTTTTCAAAATGGCGGCCAGCCGTTACTGTTCCTAACCCGCAGGGGGGAGGACAGCTTTAGGCAAGGATCTCCCACGTTCACCTTCCCAGCTATTTCATGACCTACACCTCATGGAAGCCTTATCATAGGGCTGCTGGTGGGTGTAGTTTAAGGGGAGATGCAGTTTTGCCAGATCAGCAGCACAATCCTATGTACGACCTAATCACCTCCAGCTATTGCACACCTACATTTCCCCTATCTGTCAAGGGATGCTGCGAGTTAGAGTTCTGCAGCATCAAGAGACCAGTGAGTGGGTTGGGCATCTTTGACAGAGAAGCCAGTGAATCCTCACACATTGGCATGCTGTAAGCATCTGGATTTAGATAGAGGTATGATCTCCTGTCCCCTCTGTTTGAGAGCTGCAGGTAGTGCCCTTGGCAAATGATTGACTAGCCTTTATTTATAGCATTCTATGCTGCAGTGATGTGTCTGTTCATGGCCTACTGATTGTTATGCAACTACAACTTTCAGCTGTCCACTTTCAGCAGAGGAAACAGAATTCTGTTTAACATCTATGTAATAAATACACCATTTCAGTCAATAGCGTTGTGATGTGAATTCATTTAAAAAAAAAAAACAAACAGTTTACTAATAAAAAGCACTTTCAGCTTAGCGAGACAACTGCTTGTTTTTGTGTCTCATGAGTATCAGAGGGACATGCCATGTTTATGTGTATGCCGCCCCTCCACTCCTTTTCCAGTATTATGTTGCATTTGGAATGACTCCTACATCCCATCTAGTAACAGGGATGTCTTCCCCCATCTGTACAAGGCTTCATTTCTACCAATCATAACCTCTTCTTGTGCAGAGCAAAAGAATTGTGTTTTGGGTGGGAGGCCTTGAACTAATAGTTGCCACCTTTTGTGTTGTTTAAGTACTGACGTTTCATCTTCTCACGTGAAACTATAATTTAATGCTTGCATCATAATAGCCTTGATTTAGACGTCCTGCCATGGATTGTGATAATATGTATTATATTGCAAGTCAGGGACACTGGAAAGGCTTTCAGTAAGAGCTGGGATTGACACTAATGGCTGAAACTGATGGTAATCATCTAAAGAATTAAAATCAATAATATATTTTTGACGTCAGGAATTTTAATCATGACTAGGCATTTTTTTCCATCCTTGGATTGCTTTAAAAGTGTCCTGTGTTGGCATGTTGCTAATTGTTTCTTATGCAATGTATCCTTAACCATTAGTATTCAGGGCAAAAGCTTTAAACATTGCTGCCTCTATAACTAATATATATATATATATATATATATATATATATATATATATATATATATATATATATATATATATATATTCATGAATAATGTTGTTTAACTGATGTGTTCAGCGATTTTTGCCGTTTGTCTGGCTCTTGTTTTTGGGCTCATAATAAAGGATACTGCGCAGCGCCGTCAAACAGGGACAGAGGAAACTGGGTGGAGTAAGGAGGCAGAGACGATGATATGGCTCTGCAGCTCTGCTAAAATACTGTATTTTGCATCATTCTGGATTGTACATCTCTCCAGATGCACAGAACACACTACCAAATTATGTCACAAACTACAAGTGATTTATCCGAAAATCTATTTTTAAATATTTTTTTTCTTTTTGCGATTTGCTTTTTCTACACACTTGTTGAGGTTTGATTTCATATATGCTGAAATTCAAACGGATAATTCTTATTTTTTAATCACATCTTGTTTGTGTGGGGATTACAAATGTTGCTGTGCGGCAGCAATAAATACTCCACAATGCTTTAAAGACATGTTCCTAAGACTAATATGTTCCTATATTAACGTGACATTTTGGGTTGAATTTAAGCTATATAGTAAAAGAAAAACAGAGTAAATGTTGTTTACTTCCAGTTTCAGTATCCGTTGTGAATTGTTACTTCCTGGATGTCCAATGCATGGACTACAACAAAGGTTCTGTAATACATAATATTCCCTCGCTATGAAATCTCATTGCTGAGATATTTTTACCTTCTGACTGCCACTGCATCATATCTTGCCGATTTCTTTATGAACTTATTATTCTCTAAATGTTTGGGTGTTTCATATTTGTAGATGGTAATGGTCTGCTCTATACTGTTTCTTTACAAAGAAGGGTTAACATTTTTTTTATAAATGAATATACAATCTTTTTGTTTACAGTAAGCTCTTTATTTTTACCTAAGGCTGACAGATTGACGCCATTTACCCAACCGTTTTAATGTGGTTTATTTTTGTTGGTGGTTTTTTTTTTTCTCTAATAAAGCTAACTCATTCTTTGTCTTATGGAACACCACCCCTACAATGCAGTACGTGATTAATGCTTTGAAAATTGTTCTGTCATTGCAGCTTTAAACAATTCTATTAAGCAATATCTGTGTTGTACCAATGATATTTTAATATTTATTAAGCTGGTATCTGTTGTATTATTCATATGAAAATGTATAATTGCAATTAAGCAGTTATATTTTGGATTTTCACCAAGCCTTTGATTTTCATGGCTATTAAAACTTTCTGCACTCTCTTGTTATATGCAGTCTGTTTCCGTTCATAAGGCCTGCACCATATACCGTACTATAGGTTGATGTTTTTTATAGGTTTTATCTTAAGGATTACCATTTTTCACTTTTTTTTTACAGTTAGGCTAATTTCTCCTGTGTTCTCTCTCCCCTTCTCTTGCTGTTTCTCTCTCTTTATCCCCTTTTCCCTGTCTGTCTATTTCTCTCTTCCTTTTACTCTGCCTCTCTGTCTCAAATTGGCTTTATTGGCAGGACCTAATATATTTTAGTATTTTTAAAGCTGGTAGGAAAATGTAATGGGTTGGGAGGAAGTATATGTGTATTGGAAAATAGAGAGGGATGAGTATTGGGACATTATTTTATTAGCACCAATGTTCCAGCTAAACTGTGCACATGGACAAATTTTGAGGCTGGCACACAAGGATTTTGTGTAAAAATAGAAAATTTATCATTCATTCTGACCCGCACACCGTTTTTAAAAATGTGTGCACACGTTTAAAATGTGCACACAATTTGTTTTTTTTGTTTTTTTGTGCACTTAGTCGAGAGAATTAGAGGGAACATCTTCTCCCAGTAGAATTTGGAATTTTCTCTTCTACATAAGTGAAGTTTGAGATGTGATTGGAGAGACTCTGGAAGTAAGTGTCCCCCTCTCCTGCTGAGTAATAGGAAGTGGGCCTCATCCTCTACTTCCTTCTGGTCACATGACTCAGTCTGCTTTACCTGGTCCTGTTAGTCTCTGTGTACCATTCCAATTTAATTTCCAGGTTTTTTTGCATTAAGTCTGAAGAGGCTCAGGATCTTTCTTTGGGATTCTGTATCCTTTGCAGGTGTGGGGTCTTTTCTATTTGCTTTGCACTAGTAGTTTCTTTCTGTCTCCCTTTCTTTTTGTTTCTCTCTCTCCCCTTCTTTCTGTTTCTTCTTCTCACTCTCCCCTTCTTTCTGTTTCCTCTTCTCAGGTGGCATTACCTAAGTGCCACACTCTTTTATTCTGGGTGTTGAGCCATCAAAGCAACAAAAGTGGCAATAAATCACAATTGCTTACCTACCAACATGGCCACATGCCCAGCATCAGCAGCCAGATATTATATTTCACACTATTATAGATAACTAAGAATAAAGAAGGTTATTTTATTTAGTTTTAGCTTATACTGTGCTGATGAACCTTTTTCACAACTGCCTAATGGAAAGTAAATACTAAATTGGACCATTCAAATAGTGACCAAGTTCATACATTGCATAATGGTTAGGCAGTTCTATTGGAACTCTGGACCATAATGCTCAGTAAATAATTAAGGCTACTGTTATGACTAAAAACAGTACATTGGGTTATCTTCCCGACTGGAAATGCATTGAATTGTTGCTATTTTAGATATATATCACGAGGTAGCATTCTGGCAAATTCTGTGTATTGTGCTTTTATAAACAGGCATATTCAATTACCTAATTAAATTGCATGACTGTTTCAAAACTGATATAAATCCTTTATCTTGGTGTGGCTTTAAACGTTCTGTGCCAGCAGAAACGGTATTTAAGTATTTTCAGAATGTTCAGTTGGTATGTTAACATAACACATGAACCTCATAACTGCCACTGTCTGCAACAGGCAGATCACGTTCCATGCTTTTGATTGAGAAGAGATGACGGGTGATAAGCACTTTTTTCACATGTCTTAACACATATATCATAGTAAGGCTCTGCTTTTCATAGTATTTGATGTCATATTCATATAGTCCATTCTCATCTGTTTTTTCAGCAGGAAAAGACACCTTTCACTGGGAGATGTGGTGATCTATGCAATTGTCTAGATGTGTTTAGGTTATTGCTGTTTATGTTTGTGTTGCATGGAGGTTTGTAATGTACCAGAATAGTCTGAAGTCTGTTGTGTGAGTGTTAGAAATGGTATTTTCTTGGAAACATTTCCAGTATCAGGAAATAAGTAGACTGTATTTGTTCTGTGCAAATGTTGTTAAAGATAAAGCACAATTAGATAAGATAACATAATGTATGACTCCTTGCACATTGGACTAGGATATGTAAAACAAAACTGAGCATGCAGGTAGGCAGACACAATTACATGGCCCTTTTGTATTATTACCTTTGCATTTGTACCTCAATTTATTGTACAGGGCTTGGAAAAGTAGGACAGTTTATATATAGGTATGGGATCAATTATCCGGAAACCTGTTATCCAGAATGCTCTGAATTATGGAAAGGCCGCCTCCCATAGATTCCATTTTTATTATAATATCAATTTTCTATTTCTCTGTAATAATAAAACATTACCTTGTACTTGATCCCAGCTAAGATATAATTAATCCTGATTGGAAGCAGCCTATTGGATTTATTTAATGTTTACATCTTTTTCTAGTATACCTAAGATATGAAGATACAAATTGCAGAAGTATCTGGAAAACCCCAGGTCCCAAGCATTCTGTATAACAGGTCCCATACCTGTTTTTACTTTTGTGCTTTCATATGAAAAAAAAAATACATTTCTCTTTTCACTCAAAGAGCAGAGTTTCAATCATGCTTTGAGCAAGGTCCTATAGCTCACCAACTGTGTCTTTTGGAAGTATTTTGCAGGCAGGAGGTTTGTCACAATATTCATATTCATAATAGAGATTCCTATTACCTTGAGTACATATAAAGCCATCCTTTTCCCTTGATCAGTATTCCTGGTCATCTTTGCCTACAGCTTTGTAGCAAGTGTGTCTGGTAAAATCACCCATTTTTAGATTAGATCCAATTCTCAGACAACCACTAAAACCCACAGTAGAGTAGCAGTTTTGCTAACTAATGGTGGCCATACATGGGCAGATAAAGCTGCTGATATCCGACGTTTGGACCAATTTGACAGCTTATCTGCCCGTGTATGGGGGCTTCCGACCACAATATCGATCGGGAAGTTTTGATCTTTAACTGACTGACCCGTTGGAGCCCCTTGGCGTATCGTAATTTGATTGTTCGGCCATACGGCTGAACGTTCTAATTACCCCCAATATAGCCATGCCGTTAGTGGCATATCGGGGAAAGATCCGCTCGTTTGGCGATGTCACCAAACAAGCAAATCTTTGAGACTATGGTCATTTTAAGGATTAATAGCAGAAAATAAGGCTGACACTATGCATATTTCTAATAAAGGCATAGTGCCATGATTTTAATATGTTTATAGGACTTATGCTAAATACTGTTCAAATATAAATATAACAAATATAACGTTTACATTTTTTTTACTTTTTAAATCATGACCAATGTCTTCCTGTGTGCCCTTAAATGTCATTCCACAAATAAACGCCTTGTAAAATGAACTCCTTATCTGTAAATCTGGCACATTAATTGGCATAATGGCAGTTTAATTGGTTCCTGATACAACTGACTATATGGACCATAGAGATTTTATATTATAACCTTCACAGGGAAAGTAATGATGAACAAGTATAATAAACAATTCTAGGTTACTCATATTTGGGTATGTTTTGTCTTCAGCATTTTTAGTTAGTTACATAGTATGTCATGTTAAAGCACTTTTGTAAAGCTGATATGAAAAGGTCCACATTGTTAGCCCATAGTTACATATTTTATTTGCAGATGCTGATTCTCATTAAATAGAGTGAAACTATTTTGAGACTTTAGTTGAATGGTTTGTGTTAAATTCTCTTTACTAAAACAAAACAAAAATAAAAACAAAGCACCATGTGTGCCAGTGCTTTTTTCTGTGTCCATATTTTCTGTTTTTAATCTGTATCTGGCTGTCCCCTATTAATTTCAGTTGATTTGCTGCACTATTAACAGAGCTATCTGTCAAATAACTTTAGATTGCTAATGTCTTTCAGGCAATAAAATATGTGACTGTTGATTTGCTGAGTTTATTAAAAAAAAAAAAAAAAAAAAGCAAAATTGCAGTCCTATTTGTTTAATCCACACAATTCAACACTATCTTTATATGAACATTACATGTTTACTTCTGGATATATTTTACATTTTAAGCTGATTTCTGATGAAATATGTCTGGTCAAATAGCTTTCGACTTTAACATGCCACACCATATGTACACTTGAATGTGAAGGGCAAAATTAAACAAATTAAAATCAAACTTATGTAGGACATATTGAATGTTAGGACCATATGAGTGTAAATCAGTGGTTCTTGCACTTTTTGGTTGAAACTCCCTTTGAAGGCCAACCTTTGTTTTATGTGAGGAGGTATTTATAGTGAATAAAGTACCCCCTATTGTAAAATATAAGGACATTCTGAGTCACAGCAGTTCGGCCGAGTGCCGTTATCAGGTCATGGATCTATGAACTTACTTCTAATATCCTGATATTTTCAATCAACTGCAAATTCTGTACTGTTTCTTATATAATCAAGTTCATCTTCACTTTTCCTCTTTTGCCATCTGTTTCTCTTTGTTCTGTCTTCATTCAGGAGTTGGATGTCAGTTGAATGATATATATATATATATATATATATATATATATATATATATATATATATATATATATATATATATGTTATAGGGTGGCTCCTTTTGCCTAGAGGATGTATTAGAGCTCACTATTAAAATCATCAGTCGCTATATGCAGAATTTGTGCAAAAGGCAACGGAAGGTAGTGGAATCAGTTAGCGTAAGGTCTAATACATCTGCCCTGGAAGTAACTGAAGCAGAAAGTATTCCATTTCTCATAAATTAAAAATCAGTGGCGGATCTTTGCTGGCTGATAAAATTATAAAGTCTTCCATTTTTGACCAATGTTTTAGTTTTTATTCCGATTAACCTCTCATTGTTTGTACTAATGTAGCTGCTCCAATGTAGCAAGTAACCTGGTTTTGTATTGTTTAACTGACCAGGAAAGCTTGCAATTATATCCATTTTCACATATATGTTATATCAGCTGTTAAGCACCAATTTCTAGCTCATGGCCATTTTAGATGCTTATTTATAATACTTGGAAAAAGCTATAGCAAGCAATTTTTAATTTACTGAAGTTTCCAAAGTAAGGTTATTTCCCTATAAATATTCATTAACAAAAAAGTCTATCATGTCATTGGCTGCCAAATTCGGTTTAGAAAGAGATGTTGAGAAAGAGACTTCACTAACTGACCTGCACACCAAATTAAAGTGATTACTGGTGCATGTTCCTTCTCACTCATTGTGAGTGCTAATTTAACATTCTGCTGATGTTGCATTAAAGTAACATGTTGGCAAAATATAAAACGTGTAAAATAGTTGGGCTACTTCGACCATCGAATGGGCTACTTCAACTACGACTTCGAATCGAAGGATTCGAAGTAAAAATCGTTCGACTATTCGACCATTCGATAGTCGAAGTACTGTCTCTTTAAAAAAAACTTCGACCCCCTAGTTTGGCAGCTAAAAGCTACCGAAGTCAATGTTCGTTTATGGGGAAGATCCCCATAGGCTTTCCTAAGTTTTTTCGATCGAAGGATATTCCTTCGATCGTTGGATTAAAATCCTTTGGATCGTACGATACGAAGGATTTAATCGTTCGATCGAAGGAATAATGCTTTGATCGTACGATCGCAGAATTTGCGCTAAATCCTTCGACTTCGATATTCGAAGGATTTCAATTCCTAGTCGAATATCGAGGGTTAAAAAACCCTCGATATTCGACCCTTAATGAATTAGCCCCATAGTGTCCACTTCCGATGTTCCACAGACCTGAAACAGTAGTCTTTCATAATTTCAAGTTGTCTACAGAAGCTCCTTATGTTCTGATCTTTTTAAGTAAAGCATTTTTTCTCCCTAATTTTTTTGTGTGCAATGTTAGGTCTATTTAATTAATCTGGTTGTATAACTGATGGCCAGTACCTGACGGTGCAAAGGAGAATTGAAAAACCCTAATTTTGTAGGCAATTAAAAGGAATATATGGTGTTACTTTTACACGGTGCTAAAAATTCTTTATTAGCGCTCCCTATAGATGTTCACTTGTCCCTGTTTCAAATGAGGGGTGGGTGTGTCCTAACATTCCGTGCCAGAATCACAGGAGGGGGACAGCCAATTACAGCCCTGCAGTCACACAAGCAAATGCATGCTTCAGTTCCCTATCTGGTCCTGCTAGCTGCTGATTGGTTCCTGTCATACAGTGATATGAGCTGAGAGCCTTCGGCTCCCCTACACAGCCTGGGAATTCATGGAGCTCGAAGTGGGAGGGATTATTAGGGTTTTTGCAGAAATATTCAATAAATCACCCTGAAACACTACTTTTTTACGCACAATTCTTCTATATCTAAATGAGTATAACACATTGGTACATTCTTATTTTTTACACAAAATATCTCCTTTAAGCATGGAGCCATGGCTACCTGTCAAAAACTCATGGACATCCAAAAGGGTATTCTACATTCAGTAGTATTCAAAGCAGTAATGGGTGGATGGGAGTTTTGACCACGGTTTTGCGGGCATTTGCAGTAATCAGAATGACTTTATGGGGACAAAAACTTGGGTTTGCCTATTCACTCTTCTAGATACTCCCTCAAAATAACAGCTGTTTGATTTTTATTTCCGTGAAACTATCTTTGAATGTCTGGAACAGTGTGTTGATACAGTATATCCTTATCCTTCATAAAAGCCAACTGAGGCCTGGACCAGATGTTGGACCTCAAATTTAATTTAAAAAGCCCAATAACCACTGCAAATTAACACTGGACATAGGAAGGCAACAAAGTTGTGATTCAGTGTAAGTCAAAAGTAGTTCCAAGGAAAATGTTTAGAGTTTGAATGCCATCATGCTGCATTTGAGTCCAAATGAAATCCATCTTTTATCCCAAACTAACTCCGTTTATTGACCCTGCTCACTTTAAGAACCCTCCTCTGCATCAGTAGGTGCACAGCACCCGACTTGCAAAAATAGGCCGATCAGTAGCAGCACTACTGAGCTCAGCTATATGGAAGTGAATGGAGTTTATTTAGATGCAAACCATTAAAAGAATTACATTTTTCCCACAAGGATTGTTTTAAATGTAGTGAGCCCTTCAGTATCAGCCTGTGTATAGCCAGTTTATATGGGTGGGCCTCTTTCCACCTGTCAAATGGGGGTCACTGGCAGCAAAAAAAACATTTGCTTATGATGCTACAATATTATTACGGTTACTTTTTTTAATTCTTGTCTTTTAAGCCCTCTTATCTTCCTCTTCCAGTTTCTCATTCAAATTGTTGCCTGGTTGCTAGGGTAAAATGCACCCTGGCAAATAGATTTACTGCTGAAATTCCAAACTGAAGACCGAAACCAATCAAAAAATCATTGTCCGCATTATGCTAAAGATAATTTATAGGTGAATTGCTTCTATAAGTCAGTGATTGTTAAAGAAGTTAATGGGATGTGTATGTCCTTGGCATATCAGACAAAAAGAAGGGTCAAATTGTATTGGCTAGCTTTTTTTCATTTCTGTATGCAGCAAACAATCAGGTAGTTTCTAATTTTTTTTTCTACCAGATTAATAATGAAATTAAATCATCAAACATACATTATTTTTTTGTTTGTGTATTTCCATACAAGTTGACTGCTTTTCCTTATCCATCTTCCCTGATAATTTGGCTTTGTTGCTTATTTAAATAGGTCTGTTTTTATATTTGTTTCGCAAGTAAATATATTTGAAACAGTCTACATGGTTTTAGCAATTAGAAAAGCCACTTTCTTTGCAATCCTCAACTCACAGCGTTTCTTTGCCACTTTCACAGCAGAAGTTGATTTTAAGTAGTGAGGTGAAAGGAAAATTGCTTAGCCCAGCTGTTCAAAAGAGGCACGTGCAATATCACATATTTAATAATGCTTATGTATGGAAACATTCATTTGTGAATGTTAAAGGGATTGTTCACCTTTTAGTATAATGTAGAGAGGGATATTCTGAGACAATTTGCAATTGGTTTTCATTTTTTATTAGTGAAGATTTTTGAGTTATTTAGCTTTTTATTCAGCAGCTCTTCAATTTGCATCTTAAGCAATCTGGTAACTAGGGTCCAAATTACCCTAGCAACCAATGCATTTATTTGAGTAAGAGACGGGAATATGAATAGTAGAGGACTGAATAGAAGGATCAGTAATGAAAAGTAACGATAACAATACATTTGTAGCCTTTAGGGTAAGGACACACTGGACGATTTGTCGCCAACGTTTTTAAAAAGCAAATCGCGGCGACATATCGCTCGTTTTGTCTCTGAACAAAACCAAATGAAAGACGCCAGCTCCTGTGCCCACAGCGCGTTTGTGAATCGCCTGTAGCTCCAAAACGCACCGAGACCCTTTTCCGAGCGATTTATCAGAACTAGCATGTACTTAGAAAAGCACTGAAATCTCCTAGACATGCACACACATACAGATAAGTAGCAGCAATTGTATTCAAATTACAATGCGAACGCAATGACGCAAGAACGCAAAGACGCCAGGTTACAGCGGGAAGCACAAACCGTTTCCGGTTTGGGTGGAGCACGTACCGCACAGAGTAATGGGATACAAATCGCTCTGTGCCAATAGTCGCTGTGAATCGTCTGTTCAAAAAAGACGATCGTCTTGTCGCCGCAATTTACTTTTTTAAAACATTGGCGACAAATCGTCCAGTGTGTCCTTACCCTTACAGAGTATTTGTTTTTTAAGAAGGGAGTTGGTGACGACCATTTGAAAGCTGCAAAGAGTCAGAAGAAAAAGGCAAAGAACTATTAAGGGTAAGGACACACTGGACGATTTGTCGCCAATGTTTTAAAAAAAGTAAATCGCGGCGACAAGACGATCGTCTTTTTTGAACAGACGATTCACAGCGACTATTGGCACAGAGCGATTTGTATCCCATTACTCTGTGCGGTACGTGCTCCACCCAAACCGGAAACAGTTTGTGATTCCCGCTGTAACCTGGCGTCTTTGCGTTCTTGTGTCATTGCGTTCGCATTGTAATTTGAATACAATTGCTGCTACTTATCTGTATGTGTGTGCGTGTCTAGGAGATTTCAGTGCTTTTCTAAGTACATGCTATTTCTGATAAATCGCTCCGAAAAGGGTCTCAGTGCGTTTTGGAGCTACAGGCGATTCACAAACGCGCTGTGGGCACAGGAGCTGGCGTCTTTCATTTGTTTTTGTTCGGAGACAAAACGAGCGATCTGTCGCCGCGATTTGCTTTTTAAAAACATTGGCGACAAATCGTCCAGTGTGTCCTTACCCTTAGGGTAAGGACACACGAGGAGATTCAGGGAGATTTTGTCGCCTGGCTACTAATCTCCTTGTCTTTTGAGCAACTATCTCCCTGAACTGCCTCAGCGTTTTTCCCCATAGGCTACAATGAAAAGTAGCCTGCGCTAATGCACACACGGTGATGCGTTTTCAATAGTTGCCCAAAGTTGCCTCAGTGAGGCAATTTCAGGCAACTATTGAAAACGCATCGCCCTGTATGCATTAGCGCAGGCTACTTTTCATTGTAGCCTATGGGGAAAAACGCTGAAGGAGTTCAGGGAGATAGTTGCTCAAAAGACAAGGAGATTAGTAGCCAGGCGACAAAATCTCCCTGAATCTCCTCGTGTGTCCTTACCCTTAAGCATCAGAAAAACTTATAGGAGGTGGTTATGAATTCTTAGATCTAACAGACAACTTCTTTCCTATGTTTGCTTTCTGCCTGGTATATTCAGAAATGCATGGTACAGACATTTTTTTATCTTTGGTAGATGGAGATGCTCTATGCTGCAATTTTTGACTGACCAGTTGAATTAGTTCTGGTATGCAAGTTGGATTATGGTTACCTTGGACGCACTGATAATATTGTGCAAAACAAATTTTGGTACGATGTTCAGTGCGTGAATAGGGGAGACTAGCTGACGATATCAGCAGAAGACTTTGATATTGATCAGCTCGTTGTTCAGCCCAGGTGGAAAATTTTGATCGGGCCCCTTTGAAGGTACCCAAACATCGGCCATTATTCATACTGAATTGTCAGATACAGGTATTGTTTCTACCTGTTTATCGGACTATTCAGCTCTACACGTGTGTATTGAAACAATCTTTTCTAGGAAAGATCGTAATTGTAAAGTCTATGGCTACCTAAAGTCTAGTAGCAGGGACTTGCTGGCACCAGCCTCTAATGCATTACAAGTGGTAGTCTAAAATAATAAGGCTCTGTAATTTTAAGTAATTAATATTTAAAATATTTTTAAAGTCTTTTTTTTTTTTTTTTTTTCTTTTCACAAAATAGTTTATAGATCCCAAAAAGATCTGTATTATGATTTTAATTTCCACCGCTTCATTTTTGGTTACCGTATTGAAGTTGCTACATGACCGCACAACATTTTACTTTCTATACAAATTGGAAACAAAACCTTCATTCTTGTGTTTCTTCCCCATTAAAGTATCTTTTAGTGCTATAAGGTGTTGTTTCTAAATTCTAATATGCAAAGGTTTGGAGTATCCTAAATAATATAATGTATATACAAATGAATAATTCATAATTAATGTACATTTATTCTCTTAACTGGTGCTAATGTTTTTTTTCTCTTTGTATGCAGGTGGAATGAACAGTCCTTATTGAATGACTCCACATTTTTCATTACACTGCATCTGGAGGAGACTTTTTCTTGTTTCTGAAGCCACTCTGTGGCACACTTTTTCCCCAATTCAGTTTTCTAAATAGTTGAAGAATTCCTTAAGGTGTCCCTTATTATTTTGTATAATTGGGACATCATTCATCATGGTGCTGTCACAGAGGCAAAGAGATGAGCTGTGAGTGGTTTGGACTTTTTTCTCTTCTATTTCTGAATTGTATAAATTGCCTTTCGAAAACATGTGCATGTTAATATTATGCTGCAACTGTGTACTGTTGTACAAAAAGAAGGCTGAATGTGTTCTTATTGAAACCGCTTATGCCACTGACAACTTGGGTGCTTTTCATTTGGCTCTTTTCCAGTGGAATATTACCTATTGAGCTCAGGTTCTTTTAAACATTTCCTATTTAAGTCAATGGGAGTCAGCAAGCGAATATTTCAGGGAACTTTTTTAGCTCTCCTTTAGTTTATTTTCATTTTAATACTTTGATTCTCTTCAATTACGTGTATGTAATTGGTAATTGTATAGGTGATGCATGTTTTATTTCCAGTCTGTAAAACTACTTCTAAAGTTTATTGAAATATAAGTGCTATTTTAAAATATAGACTATTTTTTAAAGATTTTATTCTGCACAATTTTCTGGGCAGGCCCAGAAGACATGAGACATAGTGCCTATTTTCTCTCTACATTTGGGACATTGATCGGATAGATTATTATAGATCTTTGACAGGCGATAGGGGGGGTCAGATAAGCTCTATTACAAATATGATCTGTATGTATATGTACATGGCTGCAGATAGTATCATGTAGAGCCCGGGCAGGGCATTGGTCAGGTCTTGTCTATAGAGGTAGGTCTGAAGGGTTGTTTCGGCTAGTCTTATAGGCCTTGTAGGGAATTGTATTTTGTATGTTTTCTAGCAATATTTGGAAGAGCCCAGACATGAGGGAGCTGGATGTTACCCGATAGTGGGGTCCAAGGAGACCAAGCCTTAGAAGAGCCACAAACTATTTTCTGAAAGGCCTGTACAACTGTAACCATGGAGGGTGTGGTAGGATAGTAGGAAGAAATTCCTTGGTACGGGAGTTTGGCTTCAAAGGAGCCAACTGTAGCAGCTTCTAAGACCACTGCAGAGTTATCGGTGTTAGGAATCATCCACCAATGACCATATACTAACTGGGCAGTAAGAAAGTAAAATTTAAGTTTGGTTAGTGCTAGACCTCCCACAGACATAGGAGCTTTTGCAGTACCTTAATATTCTGGCACTGGTGCTCTCCCACCCACAAAAAAATCTGACTATTTTATCCACCCCATTGAACCATTGAGCCTGGGGGGGGCGGGGTTGTAGGGGAATTATGTAAAACATATAGAAACTTGGCAAGGAAAATAGTTAATTCTGGCAGGGAGAGCTAAAGGTAGGTCTTGGCATAGTCAGTGGCTGCACCACAGGATTCAAGTTTGCCTGTTCAAATGCAGCTGCAACTTTATCCTTTGCCTCTGGCCTTCTAAATAGTTAAGGTAGCAAACCTGGTGCTGTCTCCCCACATCCTTCATCTCTCCACTGTTTGAACCAAGGTGAGGAGTGTTCACTGCCGGTGCAGAGAGCACAATTTCACTATAATTGGAACTGGAAGTCAGCTGGTTTAGTTGCAAGGGGTCCCTTTATGACATTGAATGCAAGGTTCTCATCTTGCCTCATAGCAGAAGCTCACTTTTGACTGGCTGCACTTTTGGCTATTATTTCTCTAATGCATTAGAAAGGGGTTAAATCATAGCAATCCTAATGCTCTCTGTGGGACTACATTTAGCCTTTATTTTTTATGTAATAAAGCTTTTTAAAGATTGATCACCTTGCCCTAGTAGAGCCCATGCAAACGTCCCTGTTGATTTCATCAAGAGTTATTTAAACTACCTGTATGGTTTTTGTTGTGTATGAAGAAACCGGAGTACCCAGAGGAAACCTACATATTCACAGGGAAAATGTCGACTCCTTACAGACAGTGTCTAGGTCACAATTGAATTCAGGACAACAGTTCTGCAAGCGCTGAGCCAGTGTTACATCCATATTAACACAACCATTGTATCTGCTAGTATGTCCAACATTTTGCATAGTAATTAGATCTGATTGACTGCTATATACTTCAGCTATTTTCCCCACACAGTACTATATCAATAGTTTTCTCTTTGAAAGGGCTAATGCAATATTCTGTCTTTCCTATTTGATGAAAGATAAGACTTTTCTGACAATTCTATAGCTGTATTCATTTTATCTGTCTGATAGCCTGTTAAAATATGCTAACATCAGCTCCTATGCCTGTTATAAAACCAGACAACCCCTAACCGACCCTCCTATGCTTGCCTGAACAATTGAGTTCTGCTATTTGTTTGATAAGTCTTGACTATCATTAAATTAGTTCTTATTAGGGATGCACCGAATCCAGGATTCGGTTCACGATTCGTCCGAATCCTTTGGGTCCAACCGAATCCGAATTTGCATATGCAAATTAGGATTTGGTTCGGTATTCGCCCGAATCTTTTGCGAAGGATTCGGGGGTTCGTCCGAATCCAAATTTGATTTGGTGCATCCCTAGTTCTTATAATGGTCATCTCCCATAATGGCAAAGACAAATATGGCATTTTGTCTACCGCAGTTTGTTGTGATGAAACAATGGTTGAAAATTAATTGTGTGTGCTGATGATTGCTGCAGTTAAAGTCATGTTATCGCGCAATGCCATCATGGTAATGCAGCCATTATCTCTACACAGTGGCGAGGAATTTTCTACTGTTTTGTTGCCATGCAAAATGTGACGTGTCACTGCCCTGACACCTACCTTGTCTTTAAACACAAAAAAAAAATCGAAATGGTTAATTTTTGTAAATTCATATTGTGGCTCTCATTTCATTTCTTGACTAGAATTTGAATGAATAAATCATGTATTGCACATTTTGTCTGTCACTAGATAAATGGATACATGTGGTACTAAGTCTTAAAAATATCTAAAATTCTTAATGGTGCAAAAATCAGTTTGGTTCTACAGCAGGATTACAAAATTGTATATAAAGCGTGTGTGTATGTATGTATGTGTGTGTGTGTATATATATATATATATATATATATATATATATATATATATATATATATATATATATATATATATATATATATATAACAAAAAAGGGTCCAGACCAATTTAAGGTAAATGAAAAATTTGTATTTTACCAGTATACAGATGGTCATGCAAACATGCAACGTTTCGGAGCTCCCGCCCCTTTGTCAAGCATTATTCCTCACAATGACATCATATCCTATTTAACCTGTCCCATAACATTAGACACACCTACTTCTTACATGGTATTAACTGTTTAACACACAGCACCCCAGAATATCATCTAGTTTTTGTGTGGTCCTCCTTTGGGACTATACATTTCCTATAGTGAAATATTCTTTCTATAGCTGTCATTGTTTTCTCTTTTTTTTTTTTTTGTATATTCTACCAGCAATTGGCCTTAATGTTAACTTTTCCATTTTAGAAATCGAGCAATAGCGGATTACCTACGTTCCAATGGTTATGAAGAGGCCTATTCTGTTTTTAAGAAGGAGGCAGAACTTGATATGGTAAGTTATAATTGCTAAGCTGTCTATAAATGTATAAAAAGGCCTAAATATGGCAGTTTTTGAAATTAACAATTTTTTTTTTCTTTCAAATTTGAATGTGCAAATTTGGGTTCTGATTCTGTTCAGTAGTTGACCAAGCCTTTTGTGAGGGATTTGACAGCTCTAATACGGTACATTTTGCGTTTGCTTAAAAACTGTTACCCTAGCTGAATAGTTTATTGAAAGTATAATGGCCCTCGTAATGTGTTTTTGAAATTTGATAAAGAATTGTATATATGACATTTAGTGGATTTTTAGTCCACTAAATTTTTTTTTTTTTTTTTTAAAGAGTAAATGTAGTTTATTTAGAAATTTAATGAAAAGGAATATAATAGCATGGGTAATTCTATACCAGCAGAATTAAAGGGGCCCTCCACACTCCAATGGAGAATTATGTCTAAGCAATTTTCTGGTATACATTTATTGAATGTTTTTATTTTAAAAGTTATTTATTTCTATTGAAAGGGGTGTTTATCCCTGTGGGTTCTTTGTATCTGTCTCTAAAAACCATGAACAGAACTGAAGCCCATTCATTCTCCTGCAAGTTTGTTAATCATCTGTCATGCAACATAGTTTCATGGGTCAGATCTGGCAGACATATATTGCTTTTAATAGCAACAGCTTTTTCTAATAATTTTAAAGTCACAGAAAAGTATTAGAGATTGCATATTAGAAAGTTACTTAGAATGACACTTTTGTGGTTGGAGGACCCTTTTTAACTAATCTACATTTATTTTTAAATGGCAGAAATCCGAATTGCTCTACAAAAAAATTTAATTTTTTAATTGTTGCAATTTAAAAGAAAGTATTTTTCAATTAAAAATATAACCATCAAAATATAATCTGTATCAGTCATTATAATGTATTTAACTATGCAGTCCTCTGTTTATGTTCTGGTATGAAACTGCTGTTTTAATTTGTTACTTTATGGAATATTAGATAAGTTAAATGTCAGTTGTAGGCTTCCCAGACAGGGTGTTACTGCTATATTGACTGATGTGTTCATATACAAGCTGTTTTACCTTGTGCATTTGTTTTGTGTGTCCCTCCCTGTTTAAACTCTTTTTATTAGTGAAAGTCAGTTCTCCACCCTGGGGAAGAGGTTCATGTCTACTAATGCATTATAATAATATACGGTCTGTTAGGACATAGCCTTCACAAGTATTATGTTGAAATTGTTGCTCTAGCTTGTCAGTCATATTATCAGTAGGTTTTTTGGGGAGAGTTAGGGTTAAATGCAGGTTTGCACAGACCTAAAAATGCATGCAGTCATTAAACTAAAAATAGTCTATAATGAATGATAGAGAGGAATTAGGATTTCCCCCCTCTAGTACTTTGAGGTGTTACTGTAGTCCACATTGGATTAATGGGGCCCCTCGGTTGTACCATTTGTATTTGGCACTCTGCATGAATGAATGCGACATGCGTTCATTTAGTTTTTGTTTCACTTAAAGGAACAGTTACACCAAAACAATGAAAGAACGTAATTAAAATATAATTTACTGTTTTGAACGTAATTAAAATATAATGTACTGTTGCCCTGCATTGGTAAAAGTTGTGTGTTTGCTTTAGAAAGACTATTATAGTTTATATAAATACACTGCTGTGTAGCCATGTGGACATTTAGGCTGAAAGGGTGCAGAAAAGGCACAGGTTACTTGGCAGATAACAAATAAGCTCTGTAGTATACATTTGGATTCATCAGAACTTATCTTTAATCTACTGGGAATCCTGTGCTTGAATGGCTGCCCCCATGGCTACACAGCAGCTTGTTTATATAAACTATAGTAGCGTTTCTGAAGGAAACACACCAGTTTTACCAGTGCAGGGCAACAGTACATTATATTTTAATTACATTAAAGGGCAAGTCAACCCCCAAAATAAAAATTTGCCAAATAAAAGAAAACATTATTCTTAGCAACTCTGCAATATACATTCATTACAAATGTTTTATGGTTTTTAATTTATTTGTATATGTATTGCTATTGAAAGCGATGTTTGTCCCTTTCTATTCTCTGCCCTGATGTGTAAAGCTCCCCATAGACACGACGATTCTTCTTGCCGAACAACCGATTTTAGCGAAGTCCGACCAATCCTTCGAAATTATCGTGCGGTTGGTGGGATTCGAAAGATCGTACATATTACGATTTTTCGGCCGACATCTGTCAGGAAATTGATTGGCCAGGTTAAAAAATCTTTGTCGGTCCCAGTGCAATCTATCTATGTTTGCAGGGCCAAGCAGGCAGCTCCCATTTGTTTTCCTGGCAAATTAGTCTTTTTAGTTGATGGTCAATTCTTACGATCGTACGATCGTTCCGAGAAAATCGTGGTCTCACGATGAGGATCGGATCTTTTAAAAATCTCAACGTCTATGACCAGCTTAAGACTGTTGATACAATGTAAGACAAGGCAGCTGATTAACTGACCTGTCTTTGCTGGGGAACTAAGACTGTTGCACCATTGTTTAAAAAGTAACAACCAGGAGTTAAACGCTTTAACTTTAAAAGCACTGAAAATTTGCAATAAATGTATATTGGAAAGTTGCTTAAAATTATGTTTTCTTTTATTAGGCACTTTCTTTTTTTGGGGTTGACTTGCCCTTTAAAGCACTTTCGTTGTTACTGTTCCTTTTAAAGGGATTCTGTCATGATTTTTATGATGTTGTTTTATCAATAAATTACACTGTTTACACTGAGAATAATTCAATTTACAATTTAAAATTATTTCTGAACCAGCAATTGCATTTTTTTTCATTTGTAATATTGGTGTGTAGGCGCCATCTCAGGTCATTATGCCTGGTCATGTGCTTTCAGAAAGAGCCTGCACTTCAGGATGGAACTGCTTTCTGGCAGGCTGTAGTTTCTCCTACTCAATGTTATTGAATGTGTTGCAGTGGGACATTGAACAGCACTCAATAGTAAATTCCTAGATCTATCTTGTGTAAGAGAGCTGCTATCTGGTTACCTTCCCATTGTTCTGTTGTTAGGCTATGGACACACAGGCTGTTGTTCAGCCTGCCTAATTGGGCTGACCTCAGCCTCTGTATGACCGCACACAGGCTGATTCGATTCAAAACAATGGAGATGGGGCACTGTGCAGATCTGCTTTTCTCAGCCTGCAGAATTACTTTGGCTGAAAGTCAGGCAAATGCCAATCGGGCATTGTAAAAAAAATCCACTCTCATCTAATCCTTGTGCCCTAGGGCTTACGATCAGTTCAGTCCGATATCACCCACAATCTCTACGTGTATGGCCACCTTGCGGCAGCTGGGGGGGGGAGCGGTTGATATCACTCCAACTTGCATTAAAGAGTGACTGAAGTTTATCAGAGCACAAGTCACATGACTGGGGGCAGCTGGGAAACTGACAATATGTCTAGCCCCATGTCAGATTTCAAAATTAAATGTAAAAAAAAAATCTGTTTGCCCTTTTGACATTTTTTTTCCCATGAACTTATCCTGTTAAGCTTTAGAGGGGTTGTTCAACTTCCAACAAATTTCAGTTGAGTTGTTTTCAGATTGTTCACCATAAAGAAAAACTTTTCAATCACTTTCAATCTTTTATGTTTTACCATTCTCTCACAATGTAAGTTTTAAGTGTAATGTTCGTGTCCCTAGTGTTTAGCAATTCAGGAGCATCTGAACTGTAACAATTTGCTACATTTAGTTGATACGTTTAGCTGATACAATTAGTTGATACATTTCTCATCAGTATCTATGGAATATTAGCAACTATTGAGTCAATTCGAACAGCTGCTTTTAATGAAACTCGTGGATTCTGCTCAGCAGGGACAAAGATAACAAACGTATCAAGTTAAGGTGGCCATACATGGATAGATCCGCTCGTTTGGCGATCCCCCTCCGATATTCCCACCTTGAGGTGGGCAATCTCAGGCAGATCCGATCGTGGGCCCAACGATCGGATCCTAGCATTCACAATCGGGCGGTCGGATCGCGGGACCGCATCAACGAACCGATGCGGCCGCGATCCGACGGGATTTTTAAACCCATCTGATCGAGATCTGGCCGACTTTCGGCCAGATCTCGATCGGGGGGGCCCCCATACACGGGCCAATAAGCTGCCGACACGGTCTGTCGCCAGCTTTTATCGGCCCGTGTATGGCCACCTTAAATGTATAGTTTTAAAAGTGTTAAAGAGTCAGTGACCCCCCCCCCAGCTGCTTTAGAATGAGAAAAATGAAACTTGACACTTCAATATTAGAAAAACGGTCACAAATAGAAAGTAACTGAAAAAAATGTTTGAAGGTGAACAACCCCTTTAAGGGATAGTTACCATGACAGTACTTCCTAGTTTCTTTAGTTTTTAAATGTGCTTGTTCTTTAGACTTTTAAAAGGAATATTGTGTCCCTACCGTTCCCAGTAACAGGTTGCCTGGTTGCAGTTTCTGTAATCTTACCCATTCATTCATTGCTGTCATTTCTCAATCAGGGAGCATGTGGAAATTCCTTCTGCCACTGACAGTTGCAACTCACTGTTTATATCACATTGTAACAGTTTAGAAAGTCTGCAACTTGGCTTAATGCAGTCTTGGAAGATACATTATCTGAAAATAGTTCTAGTAATTATGTTATTGAAAACTGGAATTTCTTATATGAATCATCACCATCGAAACTGATTAATATGCTCTCTTCAAAACTTTTTTCACTAAAACAATAAATTGATAAAGTTACGTTGAGAAATGTTGAGGATTAATTTAATAATCTATCTATTGCACACTACAGGTATTAGAATTCAGCCTTTGTTTGACAGTATGCCTTTGTAGCTTGATCGGTCCAGTGTTAGTACAAATGGGTGCCATAGATAGACAACCAAACATGATATCGGCAAATACTGACCTGGAGAGAAGCACATTGTAATGTGAGTGCATTGTTCACATTTCATATCTCCTATGTATATGCCTCCCTGCAAACACTCCGGACAGTGTAGCCCATGCAGCAGATGTGGTTTGATGTACATTCTTCTTGCTGTGCTGTTTTTACCTCTGTCTGTCCAGTGCTTTATTGTATTACTCATTGGAGAATGAACATAAATAAGCCACACTGGAATTATCAGTGTCCGTATTTGTGTGCAATATGTACTGTTTATATGTGTCGATGTTGCCAAACGAGTAGATCTTTCTCCAATATGCCCATCCTTGAGGTGGGCAATATCGGGCTGATCAGGAGCGGGTGGTCGGATCGCGGGACCGCATCAACGAACAGATGCGGCCGCGATCCGACGGGATTTTTAGTCAACTTTTGGCCAGATCTCGATGGAATCAGATTTTTGGAGCATATGAGCGCAATACATTGAGGGAATCTTCAAGATACTCTCCAAGTGTGATCTTTCTGGTTGTTTTTAAAGATACAGGGAACAATAGAGGCTCTAAAAGTGGGAACCATCATATAATCATGTATTATATTATGTCATTGATCTGAAAAGTTGTTTTAATCGAATGTATTATGTGTCCCTTTCTATTCTCTGCACTGCTGGTTCTGACTCTTTAAATAATGTTATACAGTGCAATAATCTGTTTGGGGCACAATATAGTTCCTAATACCAACAGGTGGGGACCTTTTCCACCTTAAGCACCCTACAAACTAAAATGGTGTTCAATATTTTTATTGGTATTATTATTATTGGCATGCAGTTTTACAATCTATTAAAAATTGGCCGGCCAGCCTACCTTGTTACACTTCAACCAGCGACTTATGTATTCTGGTTTGCAGAATAACAGACAAGCAATTAAGTTCAGTGAAAAGCGAAAAATCTACACATATAGATTCATTAACTTACATCTTTTCTTAATTTTCAGAATGAAGAGTTAGATAAGAAGTATGCAGGACTCTTGGAGAAGAAATGGACATCTGTCATCAGATTACAAAAAAAGGTAAATTGGTTATGTGAACCTGTCCTGTGTGTTTTTCTCTTTCTTCTCCTCTGTGCACTGAAAGGTTTATACATTTCTGAAACAAATAGATTTTTACTAGTGCGCCACATTTTTTGTTTAATATATGTATACATTTTTGAATAATTGTCAAATATTTTCAAAATTTATTGAAATGGGTTAATCTAACACACACACACACACACACACACCCCCCCGCTACTTCCTGCTGAAAAGCAGCCCCACAAATGATTCTGCCACTACATATGTCTGAAAGCAATGTGGCCATCACATCTTCAGTGGCATCATAGTCTTTCAAGGTAGTAATTTGCAGTTTAGAACTTTGTACCTATTAGTGTGTCACTTAAAGGGTTAAAGTAATAGGACCCGAGACAAATAACAATCTTTGACTGAAGTAAGGGAAAACCTTGCCACACGATTATTATGCATCTCTTGAAATTAATGTAACTCATACTTAGGTGTAAATAACAGGTTGCTGCACTTCAGCAACTTGTTTGAGTCATTTTATATTCTGTTGGATTCTTGTTTTTTAGGTTATGGAATTAGAATCCAAATTAAATGAAGCAAAAGAAGAGTTTACATCTGGAGGACCTATAGGCCAAAAGCGAGACCCCAAAGAATGGATACCTCGCCCACCTGAAAAATATGCACTCAGTGGTCATCGGAGTCCTGTCACTCGTGTTATTTTTCATCCAGTGTTTAGTGTTATGGTCACGGCATCAGAAGATGCAACGATTAAGGTAACCTTTACTGTATGTTCTAAATCCATGGACTTGCAAGAAGGTTTTTTTAACCTAAGCTAAACATTTCAGAGAAGGGAGTACTTCATAGTTACACAGTTTTAAGATTATTTCAGACAGATGACAAAAGTCAACTGTACTGGGAACACCTTACGCTTGTGTTTTACATACAATTCTATTACAGTATATCAGAGAATTATGGAATTGCCCCTGCCTTGCAGTGTTCATTTATAATTAATTATTTGATTAAAAATTAAGTTCATGGCCTTTCCGTTATTGAGCTTTTGTATAATTGGTTTCTGGATAATGGATATTGTGTTAAATCGGTGATCCTCCAACCAGTGGCTCACAAGCAACATGTTGTGCACTAGCCCATTGGATGTTGCTCCCAGTGGCCTCAAAGCAGGTGCTTAGTTTTCAGTTCAGAGCTTGGAGGCAAGTTGTGTTTGCATAAAAATCAGATGTACTGCCAAATAGTCTCCTGTAGGCTAACTGTAAATATAAGCTGATTAAATATTTTCAGCATCCATTCTGGTCACTAATAGCCCAGCGATCTGCACCACAGTTATTGTAATTGGCCGAGCTCTTCTTCCAGTTCACTGACATGTCACTCACCCACCCAAGTGGCTGCCTTGTTTCCCATCTCCCCCTCAATACTCTGCTCTTTTTCCCTTTGAAAGGCAGTCATCTCACAATACAGGTATGGGACCTGTTATCCAGAATGCTCGGGACCTGGGTTTTCCAGATTATGGATCTTTCCATGATTTAGATCTTCATACCTTAAAGGGGAACTATCGTGAAAAATTTTAAAATAAGCTTCATCATACTGAAATAAGAAACTTTCTAAATACAGTCAATTACATATTCTGCATCATTTCTGAAATAATCAAGTTTTTCTTCACTATCCCTCTCTCAGTATCTGTTTCTCTTCATTCTGTCTTCATGCAGGAGTTGGGTGTCTGTTAGATTCAATATATCTTATGGGGGGGGCTTTTCTAGCAGATGTATTAGACCTCACTCATAAATGATACAATACAGGTATGGGATCCGTTATCCATAAAGTTCTGAATTACAGAATGTACATCTCCCATAGACTCCATTGTAATCAAATAATCCAAATTCTTAAATATTATTATTTCCTTTTTATCCGTAATAAAATAAATAGTATTAACACAGTACCTTGTACTTCATCCAAACTAAGATATAATTAATCCTTATTGGAAGCAAAACCAGCCTATTGGAGTTATTTCGTGTTTATATGCTTTTCTAGAAGACTTAAGGTATGAAGATCCAAATTACGGAAAGATTCGTTATCAGGAAAGGTCCTGAGCATTCTAGATAACCGTTCCCATACCTGTAAAATAAAAATATAACAAAATAACTGCTTTTTGCACAAATCCTGCATGTAGAGAGACATGTCTGGTGATTTTAATAGTGAGCTCTAATACATCTTCTAGGCAAAAGGAACCCCCCCCCCCTCTTATAAGATATGCTGAATCTATGAAATAGATGCTGATAGAGGAATAGCGAAGATACACTTAATTTTTTCTGAAACGGTACCGAATTTTTATTTGATTGTATTTAGAAGTTTCTTATTTCAATATGCTGAAGCGTCTATTAAATTTTCATGATCGTGATAGTTAACCTTTGTCTACTAGACAATCATGTAAACATTAAATAAAGCCAATAGGCTGGTTTTGCTTCCAATAAGGATTCATTATATCTTAGTTGTGATCAAGCACAAGGTACAGTTTTATTATTACAGAGAAAAGGGAAATAATTGTTTAAAAAATTGGATTTTCATAAAATGAAATGTCCTTTCCTTTAATTCAGAGCATTTTTTCAATTGGCTTTGAAGTTTACCTTTATAAATATGATTTTATCAAGTTAGAAAATGCCTTTTTAGGAAGCATATTTTACTTATAGTGGGGGTTTTCTGCTAGGTACTTGTTAAAAACTGCACATTTTATCCTTTCCTTAGGGGGTTGTTCTAAAGGCTTAAAGAGAACTTCATTCTTGCATTTCATATGGAAGTATTCTGCCAGTATTCAGGTTTTTCCAAGACCCAATTATTTTGATTTTGTAGCTCATTAATTATTCATTGAGGTTGGAGACTTCCCTGCAGAGTGAAAATGAACGTCTGTGCCTCCTGTCAAGCCGTGGCATGGTGCTAATAGATTTTTCTTTCTGAATGTCAGGTGTGGGACTATGAGACTGGAGATTTTGAACGCACACTCAAGGGGCACACAGACTCTGTGCAGGATATATCTTTTGACCATTCTGGAAAGCTGCTGGCCTCTTGTTCTGCGGATATGACTATTAAGCTATGGGATTTCCAAGGTTTTGAGTGCATCAGGACTATGCATGGTAAGAACCTCGTGTTTGTTTCTTTGGCATGATATCGCTCCAAATTGCAGTAAAAAATAATAATAACGTACCAGCGCGTATTCATTTAGATATAGAAGAATTGTGCTTAAAAAAAGTAGTGTTTCTGGCTGATTTATTGAATATTTCTGCAAAACCCCTAATAATCCCTCCCTTCTCTTCCACTTCCTGCTCCCTGAATTCCCAGGCTGTGCAGGGGAGCCGGCGGCACTCAGCTCACTGCACTGTAAGACAGGAACCAATCAACAGCTAGCAGGACCTGATGGGGAACTGAAGGCTGTCTTTGCTTGTCTGACTACTGGGCTGTGATTGGTTGTCCCCCTCCTACTGTGCTTCTGGCAGGGACTGTTAGCACACGCCCACCCCTCATTTGAAACACAGACAGGGACCAGAGAACATCTATAGGGATCTCCAGTAAAGGGGTTATTTTTAAAGATAATATTAATTTTTAGCACCATGTAAAAGCAACACCATATATTACTTATAATTGCCTACAAAATTAGTTTATCCTATATGTCTCCTTTAATGTGTTTTAGCTTTGTGGTACATTCAACAACATGGCATCTATTAATTGATTTTTATTTTGCCATTTTTGTCTGAACACAATCTTTGCAGCATTCATCATTGGTGTCCAATTCCATGGTTAAAAACCAGAGCAGAATAAAATCTATAAATACATATGTTACTGTAGCAGAGGTGTGTCAATTATTACTCTTCTCTTTCTAAATAGACCGAACCCAACCATTTCTTGTTTAATGGTTTTTTTTATCAGGTCATGATCATAATGTTTCCTCAGTAGCCATTATGCCCAATGGAGATCATATAGTGTCTGCCTCAAGGGATAAAACCATTAAGATGTGGGAAGTTCAGACTGGGTAAGTATAAATGGCCAGGATATTCAAAGATGGGAAAAAGATATGAAAACATGGAATTTGTTTTCAGTATTGCATTCAATTAATTTAAATTCAAATCCATTAAACATTTAATTAGAATCAGGACCACTGAGTCAGTAGTGCACTTTGCTTAGTTGCAGCAGTATGCAGAAATTGGAGTTTTATCTGTTCCTTGCATATTTAATTTAACACATTAAAGGGGTTGTTCACCTTTGAGTTAACTTTTAGCATTATGTAGAGAGGGATATTCTGAGACAATTTGCGATTGGTTATTTTTTATTATTTGTGGTTTTTGAGTTGCGACCATGCATTTATCTGAATGAAATCTTTGTATCACAGACGGCACCATCCATGAATGTATTTTCTTTAAATGCCTTTATTGAGACATAGGCTCTTGACCCAGATAAAATACAACGTTTCAGGCCTGCATAGGTCTTTTTTTTTATCTGAATGAAACCCTGGGATTTGAATAGGAGAGGCCTGAATAGAAAGAAGAGTAATAAAAAGTAGAAATAACAATAAATATGTAGCCTTACGGAGCATTTGTTTTTTAGATGGGGCAGTGACCCAATTTGAAAGCTTTAAAGTGTCAGAAGAAAAAGGCAACTAATTTAAAAAAACTATAAAAAATAAATAATGAAGACCAATTGAAAAATTGCTTAGAATTTACAATCATACTAAAGGTGAACAACCCGTTTACGGATTATTTACTGACACTGGACAGAAACCCATACCAGCCAATTGGCAACTAGCTTTGATTTAGCTACTGCAGGTAGAACAACAGAAGGAACATTTTTATTTCAGGAGGTTAGTGCTATAATACACATGAGTTTAAACTCATAACTTCGATGCATTTGCAAAGTGTCTAAGTCTGTCTGTCTCGCTCTCTGGGGTATATTTATCAAAGAGTGAAGTTAGAGATCACCACAGTGAAATTCCGCCACTCCCTATTCATTTCTATGGAGTTTTTAAGAGTATTTATCAGTGGGTGAAAGTGAAAGTCCATAATTTGATAAATACGCCTTTCAAAATCCCATATAAATGAATAGAGAGTGGTGAAATTTTACTCTAGCAGATTGTGGCGATCTTTAACTTCACTTTGATAAATATACCCCTCTGTCTGTCTCTCTCCTTGCATTACTCGGTAAACTTCATGTATGCATGTTACAGTCTTTTTCATTTGCCACAGGTATTGTGTGAAGACCTTCACAGGACACAGAGAGTGGGTTCGCATGGTGAGGCCAAACCAGGATGGTACACTTATTGCCAGCTGTTCCAATGACCAAACTGTTCGGGTTTGGGTTGTAGCTACAAAGGAATGCAAAGCAGAACTTAGAGAGCATGAGCATGTTGTAGAATGCATTTCTTGGGCACCAGAAAGCTCATATTCTACCATATCCGATGCTACAGGATCTGAGGTATATAATTGTTTTTGTAAGTTTTGGAAAGCAAAGTTTTATATGTAAAAGTGTGTGTGTATGTGTAATATATGTATATGTAAGAGAAATAAAGTAGCTGCACAATCATAGATCCAAATGCCTGACTGTGCACAATTAGTAGGAATGGTCATCAATAAATATAAAAAGTCATGCACTCTCAGCACTTGTTATAAAATTCCTCTATAAACGTATAAACTTTCTCTTTTTTTTTTTTTTTCTTTTTTTTTTTTGTGAACCCCAAAAAGTGCATGCCTTGCTGCTCATCATATCAATTAAACAACGAAGAAACATAGTTGTTGACAGAGACCCTAGTTGTGGTAGGAAATGCAACGTAGCAGTAAAAAAATACAGGGTAACTGAGATTTTCTTGCCTGGGTGCAAGAAAAATAAAACAAAGCAAAAATGTTCTGTGCTAACTGATCTTTGCATAAGTTTTATTTATTTGCCTAAATATTTAAACATATGCAAAGTCCATTTGGTGTATGCAAGCCTGCACTTTGTGTAAACTATAACATTTTTATTTTTCAGACTAAAAAAAGTGGTAAACCTGGTCCTTTTCTCCTGTCTGGTTCCAGAGATAAAACTATAAAGATGTGGGACATTAGCATTGGCATGTGCCTAATGACACTTGTAAGTTTTACAGAACTCTTTTAAAGTTTTTCTAAGTTTTATCCTGTTCTTTTTATTACTCTAATAGATTTTAACAACCATTCTTACTTTGTTAGTAAGCATGGCTTTATTGCATGGTTTTCCAAAAAAAAAAACCCATCATTTACTTTGTTCTACTGTATATGTTGGCACTGCTGGCTCATTTGTACTATTTCTTAGACTCTCTTATTTATTCCCACTCCCTCACTAGGTTGGCCATGATAATTGGGTGCGGGGAGTTCAATTCCATCCAGGAGGAAAGTTTATTCTTAGTTGTGCTGATGATAAAACTATACGCATTTGGGACTACAAGAACAAACGCTGCATGAAAACCCTTAATGCGCATGAACATTTTGTTACCTCTTTGGGTAAGATTTTCAATCTCATATCTTGTATAAATTACAGTAAAACAAATCTTTTGCCTATTAGTGTGTTGGTTTGTGCATTCAGCCACACAGCAATGCAACAGTTGATTTCAGTTTCAATTTTGGGTTTGTAGCGGCAGGAGGGCACAATGCATTTTAGTATGATAAGTAGCACAAAAATCCATCACGTGGAAAAGAGAGAAAAAAACACACCCATGTAAGGGCCTTTAAATGGTAGGGATATCTAATTGCACTAACAATCTGATTATACTGAATTGCAATCTACAGGTATCGACAGCACCAGTCAAAGATTATGCAGTTTAAAATGCCTTTATTGAGACATGGGTTTCTGGCCCCCAATACACTTGGCCAAGTGTATTGGGGCCAGAAACCCATGTCTCAATAAAGGCATTTTAAACTGCATAATCTTTGACTGGTGCTGTCGATACCTGTAGATTGTGAATAAACGGACGTATGGTGGAAGCCGTTGGACGTGCACCAGGACTCAAAAAAATCGGGAGGTATAGGTGCTGACTAAGAAATTCAATATACTGAATTGCAGAAAGATAACTACAAACCTGTTTTATGTAGTCCTCTATAAATTGCATAGTTGTGTCTCTTGTGAAGAGATAATATTCTGTGGTCAGAATTGGAAAAATAACTATGTTTTAAAGGAATTGTTCAGTATAAAAATAAAAACTGAGTAAATATATAGGCTGTGCAAAATAAAAGATGTTTGTAATATAGTTAGTTAGCCAAAAAATGTAATGTATAAAGGCTGGAGTGACTGGATGTCTAACATAATAGCCAGAACACTACTTCCAGCTTTGCAGCTCTCTTGCTTTCCTCTGATTGGTTACCAGGCAGTAACCAATCAGAGACTTGAGGGGGGCACATAGGTCATATCTGTTGCTTTTGAATCTGAGCTAAATGCTAAGGATCAATTGCAAACGCATTGAACAGTCATGTCCCATGTGGCTCCCCTTCCAAGTCAATGACTAAAGTTGAAAATAAAGAAGTTCTGTTAAGTTAGACATCCAGTCACTCCAGCCTTTATACATTACATTTTTGGCTAACTAACTATATTAGAAACATTTTTTATTTTGCGCATCTATTTACCCAGTTTTTATTTTTTATACTGGACAATTCCTACATCTGGAACTTAAAGGAACTATAACAACAAAGTCTTTCAACGCATAAACCACTTATACACTAATGTAATACTTAATACACCTCAACCCACCCCATTACATTTTTCAGTTGTTAAACACACACATATCCTAGCTTCCTAGCCTTGAAGGGGTTTCCAATAAGGTGATTGGGCACCATACAGCCAGAATAGCTGTGTTTGTGATACTCCTGTTCAGGCGGTGGCTGATTTAGAACTGAAAGATGGATTTTGCATGTGTCCGTTTGGGTGAAGTGATTGGGAAAAATCAAGGCATAATATGATGTACTGACTATTATAGCAGCAAAAATGTTGATGTTAATTGGTATTTTAAAGTAAATCTGACCTGTCTCATGTTCTTTTAAAAACCTGGAAGCATCTCTATAAAGACCATCTTGCTATCCCTAATCCTGCTGTTCCCTAGATGTGTTGAATGCCTGGGTCATAGACACAGTGGGGCCCATTTATAAACACTGGGCAAATCTGCTCCCAGGCAGTAACCCATAGCAACCAATCAGATGATTGCATTCGGTCACCCTGCAGCTGACTGAAAAAATGCTAATCACTGATTGGTTGCTATGGGTTACTACCCAGGTGCAAATTTGCCCAGTGTTTATAAATGAGCCCCACTGTGCTGGAACACTGATATAAACAATACCTCCTGCTTGTCAAGTCCCCAGCTGTTGAGAGTCTGGGGTAGGCAAGAAACAGGGGGCTTGAGACAGGCAAGAAAATGATACTGGCACAATCAATTAAAACATAAGTGTCTCTATGCAAAAAAAAAAAAACATTGAAAACATTCTATGGCGTTTTATTAAAATCTTTGCTACAACAAAACAGCTCAATTTTCCTTTGTGAAATTTTACTTAAGGAAAGGTCAGAATTAATCTGTGCGCTTTCATTTCAGATTTCCACAAGACTGCGCCGTATGTGGTGACTGGAAGCGTAGATCAAACAGTAAAAGTGTGGGAATGCCGTTGATTTGAATTCACCTTGGAACCCATCGCCTTTCCCCTTTCCTCTGGATGCACTCAGATACATACCATGGTTACCCATTGAGCTCTGTTAAATACCTTTGTCCTTTCATGTAAATTATTCTGGATGTAGATTGAGCTTATTAAATGTTACACAAAAAGTATTCATGCATGGTGAATCCAAATTGTATACTGTAAATTTACATACTTTGTCTAGAAGTACCATAGGTTTAAGAACATGGGCTGGCATTGGTCACATCAGACCTAAGAGGCAAGAACTGTGTATTTGTGGGGTGTCGGAGTAGCTGACAGTTAATCTCTCTCCCTTAACAAGATTGGGCCTGACATACTCCGTCTCCAGCTGTGGGCACATTCAGAAGCACATATATATATGTAAAGCTACGTTTATTTACCCCACTCTTGCAATTTGCATTGGAATGTCTGCCCTATCAGATTCTATGATGTAGCAGCAAAAACCGTATACTAACATTTTATGTAAGACACTCCTTACCCTTACATAATGATAATCTTCCCGAACTGCCTTCCCGCTAACTATAATGAAAAATTGGCGGTGCTTCGTTTTCCGAAGTCGCCTGAAGTTTCCGATTTTTTTATTAGAGCCGGCGGGAAGCTAGGGGAAGGCAGTTTGGGGAGATTGCCCCCCCGCCCCCCCGAAAAAGAGGGTGACTAATCTCCCGGAATCTGCCCGTGTGCCCTTACCCTAAATGTGTTTTCTGAAAGTCAGAACAGCTTTATATATTGGTAACCCTGTCCAATCTTTTCATTCCTCAAAATCCTTTGTATTCCTCGGCTTATTATTATTATTATTATTATTGTTATTAACCTGCCTTTTCCCCCTAAGTTCTCTCCCCTTTGTGGCTTCGCCAGTGCTACAAAGTCATGGCTGATCTATCTGGTAACCGGTGTCCTGCAGATCTTCCCATTAGTTCAAGGTAAATAGCTTTTTATAGGAAATTGGTATCTATATTGTCCTGCAGCACTGCCACTTTCTTCTCATGCTGGCTGAGCCTCATCCTCTGACTGGCAAGGATAATGTTTATTTCTACACCCCCATCTTTACTAGTGACTGATTAATCCTGAGACTAGATTCACTTAAAGCCTACTTATACGTTAAAAAGTAAGAAGTGTCAATCCCTCACTGTCTGGACGTTTAAACATAACTCACTACGTGTGCACATCTCTGGTACAGAGCCACACGATTTCCAAGATTTCCAAGATTTTATAGAAAACCCTTTGCAGACCTGAGCTGGTACATTCACTTTGGGCTCCTCTAGAAATGCTCTGCTGGGTTTGTGAATAACCAACCAAGCTGTAACGTTGTGCCAGTTTCTCCAGCAGCCATGTTGTCCTTCTAAAGAGGAAGTGGCGCTTTATCAACCAAAACTGCATAATCGCACTCGTCTGGGCTCCTGCAACCAAACCAAGCATATGAATGGGAAACGGGGAACTAAAGTTTACAGAAAAGTTATTTTTTGTTGGTTTTCTTTTTTTTTTTGTGTTTATAAATGTAATATCATTTTGGAGTTTAAATTTCTGCTCAGCCTGGGGTTTAATTCTAAATGCTCTTCTACATGCCAGCCTTTTACAGAGTCTTTTGGTTACTGCTTCCCTGCTTCTTATGTGGCTTGTTGCTTGGCAAGTTCAGTCTTTCCCCTCCAGCTTCTCTTCCAGTGCTTTGTGCCAACAGAAGAAGAAATGAAAATGTTCACGAAGAGAAGGTAGTAAAGTCTCAGTCCAAATAACAAGCAGAATTTATATCACAAACCTTCAATTTAATTGTAAAAAAAATGTGGGCTTTAGTTCTCGTTAACTACACTGCAGTTAAGATCCATGGATTACCAGCATGCTCTAGTGCTGATTTATATGAGTGGGTAAGAGCAGGACATGTAACAAAACCCAAACCTCTTTACTTTGTGTTAATTTTGCCTCCCTTGTGACAGGTGTATTTGCTCCTATGATGATGTTGCTTTGTGTGCAAATAAATGCTGCTGTTTTCAGGTTCAGGACCAATAATGCAGAGAGAATAAACTTTGCACACTTACATATCCGCAGTGCTGTCTCTTATATCCGTAGCCCTCCAGGTTATTAGGCTTATTATTCGGCTGCCACATCAGCAAATGTAAAAATGAAACCAGAGTCCCTGGAAATAAACAGATTAATTTATAAATACTGGGCAAACTTGCACATGGGTAGTATCCCATAGCAACCAGTCAGTGGGGGTCATTTATCATCACTGGTCAAATTTTCCCATGGGCAGTAACCCATGGCAACCAATCAAATTGCTGCATTCATTGTTCTACTTTCAGCTGGCTTAAAGAAGCTAATCACTGGTTGCTATCGGTAACTGCCCATGGGCAAATTTGCCCAGTGTTGATAAATGAGCCCCAGTGTCTGACTTTTTTCCAAGCAGCTGCAGGTTAAACAGTGGTTGTAATGAGCTACTGGCCAGGTGCAAATTTGCCCAGTGTTTATAAATGAGCCCCCTTGTCTTACATTCCCTTTTGTGGAGTGATGCTTCTGTTACTTGTCATATTGACTTTATTCCCTCTCTCAAGGATCTGAACCAAATACGTGCTAAGGATGTTAAACGGGAACTAAAAAAAAAATTAAAATGTAATATTCGCTTCAGCACACTGAAATAAGAGACTATAAGTTACATTTGTTTTCAGTTTTGTTTTTACCCCAATAAGCTTTTTGCATACTCAAAAAAACAAAACAAATGTTGCGTTTTAGTATGGTCTTATGGTAGGACTACATGGACGTTTTCGCAATCCAACCCGCTGTGACAAGTCGCATGCGACAAAAATAAGGTATTTGAATGCATTGTCGCATGGTGTCGCAGTATCTGCATCTTGCAGTCTTGTCGGGTCTGATCAACGCTGCGACACCATGCGACAATGCATTCACATACCTTATTTTTGAGCTTCTGATCGCGCCGAAAACGTCCATGTAGTCCTACCCTTAGAAGAAACCTTTTCACACACTACAATCATTGTTATTTTCCTATATATGGAACAGGCCAATATATTGCTTGTGTAATGGTTGGGGAGGCAGTGTGGTAAATTTAAAAAAACCAAACATTCATTGGCTGATGGGAGGTCAATGCAGTAACTTGAAATATACCTATTTCCCATACAGACAAATGATCCAAGCAGGTGACTGACATGAACATGAATTCACTCTGTGAGGACCAACAATGTTGATGATTAGTAACATTTGTAATTAAACCCCTTTTACTCTGAACTGCAATTCCCAATAGGAGGGTTACCCAAAAGGTTCCCCCTTTCAGTTTGTTTTTTGAATGCTGGTCACGAACCCGAGCACCCAGTTTTCATATTAAGTGTAAGGCCAATGGTCCTAAACGTAATGGGTGGTTTGACTCCCTGTATTTAGAACCCTCTCTACTCACTGTATTCCCAACTCCAATAGTGGAGTTGCAGGAAAGAAATGCAGCACAGAGTGGAGTTGCAGGAAAGAAATGCAGCACAGAGTGGAGTAGCAGGAAAGAAATGCAGCACAGAGTGGAGTAGCAGGAAAGAAATGCAGCACAGAGTGGAGTAGCAGGAAATAAATGCAGCACAGAGTGGAGTAGCAGGAAAGAAATGCAGCACAGAGTGGAGTAGCAGGAAAGAAATGCAGCACAGAGTGGAGTAGCAGGAGAGAAATGCAGCACAGAGTGGAGTAGCAGGAGAGAAATGCAGCACAGAGTGGAGTTGCAGGAGAGAAATGCAGCACAGAGTGGAGTAGCAGGAGAGAAATGCAGCACAGAGTGGAGTTGCAGGAGAGAAATGCAGCACAGAGTGGAGTAGCAGGAGAGAAATGCAGCACAGAGTGGAGTAGCAGGAGAGAAATGCAGCACAGAGTGGAGTTGCAGGAGAGAAATGCAGCACAGAGTGGAGTAGCAGGAGAGAAATGCAGCACAGAGTGGAGTTGCAGGAAAGAAATGCAGCACAGAGTGGAGTTGCAGGAGAGAAATGCAGCACAGAGTGGAGTTGCAGGAGAGAAATGCAGCACAGAGTGGAGTAGTTTCCCAGGGCTGCACATATACAGCCACTTTTAATGTTATCTACCATTGTCTTATTTCTGTTTTTCTCAGCACTGTCTTCTGACAGAATATCTGCATTCGTATAAAATTTGTTGCTGCTGCCTATGTGAAGACTAACACTCACAAAAGACACCCAGGACAGTTACAATTATGACTAATTATCATTTGAAGTTTTTATTTGGTGCCTTGGCAAGTAAACTTGTTGATCCTAGAGCATTTGATCAGACAGATAAGACCGAAGTAAGTAAGGCAATTAGGGATGCACCGAATCCACTATTTGGGATTCGGTTGAATCCTTGGTGAAAGATTCAGCCGAATACCAAACCAAATCCGAATCCTAATTTGCATATGCAAATTAGGGGTAGGAAAGGAAAAAGTGGAAAAAAATCTTCTTTTGTTATGAAAAGTCATATGATTTCCCTACCTGTCCCTAATTTACATATGCAAATTAGGATTTGGTTCAGACAGGCAAAAGCTTTGGCTGAAATCCTGGATTCGGTGCATCCCTAAAGGCAATAAATAAAATCAAAATCTGAACACTGGGAAACGATGGTGGGAGTCACACTTGACATAGAATGAGGCTCAATTCAATGCCCTCTGTATAAAAGCACATCTTTGTAGCTGCTAGAAATGATGTGAAACTATATATATACTATGCCTCGCGATGGTAACAGTGGCTTGTGCTGTCTTTGCCTCTTAATGATTTAAAAGCTGCTCTTTGCAACAAAGGCTGAAGTTTCATGTTTAAATGACTGGTAAATATTGAGCTGTTTGCTGCCTGAGACTGTTGGGTCCATGGTACATTCTAGAGGTGCAAATTAATAGCAGTGACCAGAAATATCCAAAGGAGGAAAAGAAAAGCAACATGTTTGCGGTTCTAATTGCATCTTGCACTTTACAAGGTGAAACCGTCCTGCTTGTGTGTGGTGTGACCAATGATGTGCCCAGGCACTAATACATGACAATAACTAGTTACTAGCAACTTGCCTTGTGGAGTAGCTTCAAAGCTGTTGGACTCTCTAGCCCACAATGCCCGGTCTATTAATTGTCAGTCTCTGCTTCTCCTGTTGCCTCTTCTGTTTCATGTGAATTGCCTTGTAAATCGAATTCTAATCGCCCCCTGCCGACACCCTCCACAAACGCTGTTTAAAAGAGTTTCTATTTTGTCGTACAGTGGTGGCTTGATAATCCTCCCAACACTGGAACAAGGACAACTGGCTTTGAAATAGGAGTTTTACATCCTTTAAAAAAAAAAAGTAAGGCACTTAAAATATTTCCAAATTGTCAAGCTGTAAATAGTGACGAATGCACAAAGTTTAGAGGCAAGTGTCTGCCCATAATTGTGGGGAAATATGTAATACGTTGAATACTTTTTCCGTTATAGAAAATGGATTTCCAAGTCACAACTGCACTTCCTCATCTTTCCAACCTTTGTATCCCTCCACTGTATCATGTAAGTGGTTCCTTACTTGTTTATCAGCAATTCTTCATCTTTCACACCCCCCCCCCCCCCCATCCCAGTTCAATTCGAGGAGACGCCGATCGTACGTTTAGCTCACACCCGACACAATTCAATGTTCAATGACGTTTTTATTTAGGTGGAAGAATCCTTCCAGTCCAGTACTAAACATTAACTAAAAAGCCAATTACACAGTAAAAAAAAGAAGACATAAAATCAGTAAAGGAATGTATATAATACTGCTCTGTGTTTTACAGTAAGATTTGTTGCTCTCAAACTGTGTACAACAAAATTTATTCGTTTTCTGCATATTAAAAAACAAAAATCTTATTGTACCAATTGGTAAACTATTAAATGCATATAAAACTATAGATGCCTTTCTGTCTGTTCTTTGTAACTGCTCTCTTCCATGAAATGGCCTTGCTAGAAGGTTTTGTGCTTTGAATTAAAGGAACAGTAACACCAAAGAATTAGTGTTTTAAAGTAATGAAAATATCATGTGGTGTTGCCCTGCACTGGTAAAACTGATCTGTTTGCTTCAGAAACACTTCTATAGTTCATATAAACAAGCTGCTGTGTAGAAATGGCGGAAATTAAAAAAAGGCTATATAGCACAGGTTAAACAGATAACATTATGTTCTACAGCGCTTATCTGCTGTGTAACCTGAGCCTTTTCTCCTTTAAAAGGGTTGTTCACTAGTAATGGGTGAGTTTATTTGCCAGGCGTGAATTTGTGGCAAATATCCAGCTTTCGCCGCCAGTGAATAAACTCACAAAATTGCCGTAATAATGCAAATGAACGCCCATTGATTTTGAAGGGTTCCTGTCATCAGAAAACATGTTTTTTTCAAAACACATCAGTTAATAGTGCTACTCCAGCAGAATTCTGCACTGAAATCCATTTCTCAAAAGAGCAAACAGATGTTTTTATATTCAATTTTGAAATCTGACATGGGGCTAGACATTTTGTCAATTTCCCAGCTGCCCCTGGTCATGTGACTTGTGCCTGCACTTTAGGAGAGAAATGCTTTCTGGCAGGCTGCTGTTTTTCCTTCTCAATGTAACTGAATGTGTTCTCAGTGGGTCATGGGTTTTTACTATTGAGTGTTGTTCTTAGATCTACCAGGCAGCTGTTATCTTGTGTTAGGGAGCTGTTATCTGGTTACCTTCCCATTGTTCTTTTGTTTGGCTGCTGGGGGGGGGAGATATCACTTCAACTTGCAGTACAGCAGTAAAGAGTGATTGAAGTTTATCAGAACCCAAGTCACATGACTGGGGGCAGCTGGGAAATTGACAATATGTCTAGCCCCATGTCAGATTTCAAAATTGAATATAAAAAAATCTGTTTGCTATTTTGAGAAATGGATTTCAGTGCAGAATTCTGCTGGAGCAGCACTATTAACTGCTTCATTTTGAGAGAAAAAAAAAAATTCCCATGACAGTATCCCTTTAATATACGTCAAATGGTCGGGATTTTGCGAGTTTTCTTTGAAACGGGACAAATTCACCCATCACTATTGTTCACCTTCCAAACACTTTGAGTTCAGTATTTGCAAATATTCTAACAGCAGCCTTTAGGGCTTTAGCACATGGGCAAATTCAGGGAGATTTAGTCGCCTGACGACAATCTCCCCAAACTGCACTTGAAGCGATCCGATTTCCGAAGTTTCCTCATGAGGCAAATTTTGGAAATCGAAGCACCGTGAGAGCATTGCCGCAGGCGATTTTTCATTTTAGCAGGAGGAAGGCAGTTTGGGGAGACTGTTGTCCCGAAGAAGAGGCAATTAGTCGCCAGACGACAACCTCTTAATGAACCCCAGAGATTCTGCTCAGCAGGGACAAAGATAAGAAATGTATCCACTAAATTTAGGACAGTTTACAGGGTCAGCGACCCCTCTCCCAGAGCTGCTTTAGAAGATGAAAAATTACACTTTACACTTCAATATTAGAAAAAACGGTAATCCAGAAAATAGAAAGTAATTTGAAAAAGTCTTATTTCTGGTGATCTATCGGATAACAACTAGTTGTTTGAAGGTGAACCTCCCCTATAATTGGCTGCCCCCATTGCTACAAGCAGCTCATTTATATAAACCAATAGTAGTGTTTCTGAAGCAAACACAGCAGTTTTACCAGTGCAGGGCAACACTGCATTTTATTTTTATTACTTTAAATCACTTTTATTTTTTATGATGTTACTGTTCTTTAAGTTGTGCTGATATAGAGCAGCAGGAAAATGGCACTTTTTTTTTTTTCCCCAGAAAATTTAGCGGTGAGGTTCTTCAGTTTGTTCATTATACAGTAGTGGACAAGAAGAGCGGTAGCTTTATTCTCTGTAATTTCCTGCAAGATAAAGCTGAAGTTGCCAAAAACAGGTTTCCCCAATTAAATATGTGTAATTTCAACTTCAGTTGCCTCACGAGGAAACTTCGGGCGACTTTGGAAAATGAATTGTTGAGAGTGCCATCTGGCCGGCGACTTAGATTCTACCTGGCGGGAAAGCAGTTCAGGGAGACTAGTCGCCCAAAGAAGAGGTGATTAGTCGCTGGGCAACTAATATCCACGTGTGTCTGTGCCCTTGTTGGCCACTACTGGAATCACCTGACTATGCAGCTAGAAAAGGTGCGAGCTACAACATGGAGCTGGTCATTGGTCCTTTATAAACTAAAACAAACAAAGGACTGTTGTGCTAACTGAAAAAGTTTATCAAACGAAAGGGAAATTTCTTTTAACTTGGGGGGGGGGGGGGGTGCCAAGCCCTGGGGCAGTGCTCCTATCAGCAGAACATTGCACCAGCCCAGGGTTATTCCAGTGAGCACCATGGAGTGATAGTTTTCCGGCTTTTTTTATTTTTATATATATGTATATTTTTTGTTGTGTTTACAGAATAAACAGCAGATTTGACAAAAGCTGTGCAATTCACCTCTATTCAGCTTTCTGAGCAAAAGTCATTAAAAGAAAAAAGATATTAATATTAAACGGTGATGCCTCCTAAACATTTTACCAAATTAAAAGACAGGTAAACTAGGACTAAATCTAACAATGTAACAACATAAAAACACTCTGTGAATACACAAGGATCTTAAGCATTACATTCATACAGCAAGGAATGAAGTGTTATTAGAAAACAACATTCTGTGAACATAATGGTTCAACCTCTGCAGTTTAGATTATATTTTTAGCAAGAGTATGTGATTTAAAGGGGAAGTAAAGTCTAAAATAGACTACGGCTAGAAATGCTGTATTTTGTATAATAAACATAAACATGAACTTACTGCACCACAAGCCTAATCAAACAAATAATTTATGCTTTTAAAGTTGGTTACAGGGGGTCACCATCTTGTAACTTTGTTAAACATCTTTGCAAGACTAAGACTGTGCACATGCTCAGTGTGGTCTGGGCTGCTTAGGGATCATCATAAACAAAGCTGCTTGAGTTCTACATGGCTGGGAAGTAAGGCGGGGGCTCCCCCTGCTGTATGACTCTTTTAGGGACCGTCTGACAATTACTAGTAAGGTTAAAAGAGGGTTGAATTCTCCTTTAAGCATCTTTGCAAGACCAAGACTGTGCACATGCTCAGTGTGATCTGGGCTGCTGCTTAGGGATCATCATAAATGATCAAAACAGCACAAATAAGTCAAATAATAACTGCCAGAAGCCGATACAGCAAGACTGATTAATAATCAGAATATGCAGACTGTACTGGTTCCTGTGTTGTCATGTAATCTAATGTGGATTTTATAGTTTTTGTATTGTTTAATACAAACTTTCTCCAACTCCGCAGAACCAATAACTTCAGCAAAATAATCCTCCAAATAGAATCCCAATTTATCTGTTAATGAAGGGGTGGAATCTGCCAGCCAATTATGGGTAGGACTACATGGACTTTTTCGGCTGCACACTGCTTCGTGTTGCATCGGATCAACGATGCGACTTCATCTGACATTTCTATCTCTTACCTTAGTTCTCTCAAATGCGACTTTTCGTAGTCGGTTTGTCGCAGCTCGCCGCATTGCGCCAAAAACATCCATGTAGTCCTACCCGTCAGAACAGTCATTTCTTTGTAGCGGCCATAAACACCGAAATTAGATTAAAAAATAGATCATGAGTCCAGGTGGAGTAGAGCAAATATAGGATTTAATATGACTCTTTAATTTAAGCTTTTAAAACTTCTCTAAGGCTAGCCAAACCTTGCGTACATTTGGACTACTCCATAAATAACGAAATAAGTCGACATTTAGTTGAGTATATGTCGGACAGAAAGACTGTAAACCCAATTCCATTATCTTTTTGTACAATTTCCCCATAGCCTAAGTGGACCAATTTAAAATGTTAAACTCTCCAGTTTGTTTTGAGTGTGCAAGCCCACAACAGTAAAATAGTGCAGTTGAACTACCATATGGTGCTGTTTTGGGGCTTTATGCACCTTATTCTAATCTAATGATTTTGATCAAATTAGAGTATCCTCCATTTATCTTTGTTCCGTAAGGAATCTATAAACCTGCCTTTCCACTATCTCATTCCAAACATAAGGGTATTAATTTGATACTATGCTTCCTTTATAACATCATCTGCTTCTTTTCGGAAAAGGCTTTTCATTGGAAGTTGGAAGGTTGTTGGTGGGATATGCATTGCATTCAGCTACAAGATGCAGCATTGCTGCTGAGAAATCAGGACTAGCTTTCCTGTTGGTGTTCCCCTTTATCCCGTGTTCATCAGTGCAAGCCAATCGAGTTCTTTCAACCCCCCTCACCAGAGAAATTCTGTTCCACCCTTGTACTTGGGAACATTATTGTGATGAATAAGGAGAGTGCTTTCCCCAAATTTCTTACCAATTGTAGAAATAAGAATAATAACTTAACCAGGAGCTGTAGCTACAACAGCCCCAGATCTATATCCCACCTTTACCAAACTTAACAGTCAGAATTATCCACAAAGGCATTTATTATGGGCCTTATTTATCAAAATCCGAATTTTTTTTTTAAAAAAAAGTCTGACCAAACTATAATCTATGATTGGACCTTATTAAAAAAGCACGATTTAATTGAGCTAAAAAATTGAGCAAAAATCCAAATCACACTATTTTTTTAGAGTTTTTTTTCCCGAATCCCTCGATTTCTTTTTCAGGCTTTTTCTTAAAAAGTCAGAATTTTTCTGATTGTTGCCCGTAATAGAAATCAACTGCAGACTAAAGACCGATCAGAAGAGTAGAGACGTAGAGCAGAAAGGGTGGAACCTGCCTTATAATAAAACCCTTGGAATGTCCAACATCTTCATTACCTCCTGTGAATTAACCAGACAGTTCAGTGCATAAATGTAACTCCATGATTTCAGTAAAAAATACATTTGCAAAGGAGAAAGTGCCTAAGCTTTACTCACTCTACATTCATTACTCTGCTTGATAAACAGACATAGAATTAAAGTGATACAGACACGTTCCTTTGGTTAGAATGGGCTCAGAGATGGTTTCATAGGTTGGATTACAAACAAATACAATGTTCTAGTCTATTGAAGGCAAGTCCGGATTTGTGGAAAGGCCACCAAGGCCCGGGCCTGGGGCGGCCAGATTTTTGGGGGCGGCATGCTGCCCAACCACACCCACATTAGTTCAGAAACTCTGGGATGCGCAAGGGATACAATAGTTTTTGTGCCAATCTCCATTGCTCCCATCGATCCCAATGATGAAAATTTGAACAAATAAAAGGGAGGGGACAGAGGTGACGAACATCAGCAGGTCATGGGGCACCCACTATGTAAATCCGGCCCTGTGGGTGTGGCTATTTTTGTGTTATATACAATCTTTTTGAGAGTTAGTTGTACCTACTACATTTTAACAGACATTTTTTACTCCAAAATGTCTCCACCAATGAAATGGGGGGGGGGGGGGATTTGAAATAGTTATGAGTGTATACAAACCTTTTAAAATTCAGCATTATTATGACTAATCCATAAAACTATAAGATACCTTCTCTGGTTGAAGACTGCAACGGTTCATTGATGTGGTCCTTGAAGCCACCACCTCCATTCCTGGCCTTGTGATCTGATCGTTGGGCACTAGGGCCCTCGATCTGGTCATCCTGATATCGCCCACTGAAGATGGACATATTGGTGCAAGATCCGCTCATTTGGCAACCCCATGTATGGGAGGGACTTGCCTCAAGCAGTGAAAATTAAGCTGATTCAATGTTGATAAATGTAAAGTCATGCACCTGGGATGTAAAAATATCCAAGCCACGTATACCCTTAATGGGACTGCACTAGGCAAATCCATAATTGAAAAGAACCTTGGAGTCCTTGTAGATGATAAACTTGGCTGTAGCAAGCAATGCCAGTCAGCAGCATCAAGGGCAAATAAGGTCTTGAGCTGTATTAAAAGGGGCATAGTTTCACAGGACGAGGGTCATTCTTCCACTATACAGAACACTTGTAAGGCCCCATCTAGAATATGCCGTACAGTTTTGGTCTCCATCACTCAAACAGGACATTATTGTATTAGAGATTGTACAAAGAAGGGCAACTAAGGTGGTAAAAGGTATTGAAAATCTTAGCTATGAGGAAAGACTGGGCAAGTTGGGAATGTTCACGCTGGAGAGGATGCGCTTAAGGGGTGATATGATAACTATGCAGGGCCGGAACTAGGGGTAGGCAGAGTAGGCACGTGCCTAGGGCGCAAAGCTGGGAGGGCGGCAGGCATGTACCTCCTCTGTCCCCTACCCCAAGTCCGGTTCCCTTCTCTGGCCGACTCGTAGTTTTCGCGATTCGTGCGCTTCTGCACATGCACAAATTTGCGCACACGCGCACTAAATAGGTGCTGCGACTGCCAGGCCTGCCCAGCATGGCCCGGCACTGTAACTATGTATAAATATATATGGGGATCATATAATAATCTCTAATGCTTTATTTACCAGTAGGTCTTTCCAGCTGACACGAGGTCACCCATTCCGATTAGAAGAAAAGAGGTTCCGCCTAAATATTCGGAAGGGGTTTTTTACAGTGAGAGCTGTGAAGATGTGGAATTCTCTCCCTGAATCAGTCATACAGGCTGATACATTAGATAGCTTTAAGAAGGGGTTGGATGGCTTTTTAGCAAGTGAGGGAATACAGGGTTATGGGAGATAGCTCATAGTCCCAGTTGATCCAGGGGCTAGTCCAATTCAGGAAGGAATTTTTCCCCATGAGGCAAATTGGAGAGGCTTGAGATGAGTTTTTTGCCTTCCTCTGGATCAACTGGCAGTTAGGCAGATATAAAAAAAAAAGTTTGCTTATCTCTTTAAAGTTAAAGTTTCTCTTTAAAGTTATTAGTGGCACCTTCTGACTAAGGAAAGTATTGTTTCTAAGGATATAATTTACAGTTTGTTCCCATAGCTAGATTATAGTCTTATAAATATAATTAAGCTAATTTTAACCGGTCCAGTTGAGATGCTTTTTACACGGACATCTACTAGAACCTAGTTGCAGCAGATCTTTAACAAAATTTAACAAAATAGGAATACAAAGCAGCAGAATATTTGAAAAAATACCAGTAATGTAAATCCAACAGGTGGATAAAGAGAGGTTGCATGGTTGTGTTAAATATTTCTGATTATCTGAAGGAAGCGAGGCCTCATCTTAACAATACAACCACCTACTGTATATTAAATTCATCTCTTACATCCAGGAAGAATATAAGAAATTACTAGTTGAGATATCTTTTGGTATATTTTTGTGGGTGGTGGATTCTGGGTTTCCATCAACTTCCAAAGATTCACAAGTCCTGAGGGCCACCTGATTGGCTCTATGAACGAAGGTTTAGCTGATTGGGCCAATTTATGTCTGAAACATCTAAGGGATTATATACAGTTGTGCTCAGAATAAAAGCAGTCCAACATCACTAACCCGATTAATCACTGTTTTTTGTAAAAATTATATTTCTAAAATGGCAAATAATTTACTAGTAAGTGTAGTAGAGTAATAGAAACCCCGTGTGATTCTGTGTAATGCAATCTTTAATTGAGGCTTGTTCCAAATAATAATAGCTTGTAACAAATAATAGCAGTGTGGAGTTCAATTAGTGAGGTCATTGCTTCTGTGCAAAAACTGGTGTCAATTACGGCCCTTATTTAAGGAAGGAATGAGCAAATGTTGTGCATGCTGGTTATACTGCATTTCTCTCTGAAAATCTGAGTAAAATTGGACGTTCCCAACACTGTTCAGAAGAACAGAGTACTTTGATTAAAGAGTTGATTGGAGAGGGGAAAAACATATAAAGAAGTGCAGAAAATGATAGGCTGCTCAGATAAAATGATCTCAAAGGCTTTAAAATGGCAACCAAAACCTGAAAGATGTGGAAGAAAATGGGAAAACTACCATTTGAATAGATAGAAGAATAGCCAAAATGGCAAAGACTCAGCCATTGATCCACTCCGGGAAGATGAAAGAAGATGTAAAGTTACCGGTGATACTGTTACAATTAGGAGACTAATGTGAAGCCAAGCTATCGGCAAGAAGCCCCTGAACAGTTCCATTGTTGGAAAAAAAAAAAGATGTGCTGAAGAGCTTACAATTTGCCAAAGGACACATTGATTGGCCTAAAGCGAAATGGTGCACCATTTTGTGGACTGATGAAAGCAAGATTGTTCTTTTTGGGTCCATTTACTAAAACCCAAAAATTTCTCACCATTTTATTAAAACCACTTTTTATGTCCCATCCACATTTTTACCCTATTTATCAATCAATTAACTTCAAAAAATGCGGTGCAGGGTAAGACTTCATAAGATCCTAAAAAACTCAGAATCGTACAATTTTTTCAGATTTGATATCCAAAAAACTCCATTTTTTTTTTTGGATTACGGAGCAAAACACCGCGCAGATGAGATCTTCCAATTGTAAAAGGGACATCTGCCATTGACTTTTGGCAGGTTGGAGAAGGATACTTTATTTGGACGTTTATCAGCCTTGGTGTTTAATAAATCACGAAAGATTCAAGTTTTTTTTTCCTACAGAAAAAAAGGTGTCAGCAGAAAAGATAATGGGGCATCTTCAGAGGCTGTTGTTGCTTTGGGCTGGTACAGAAGCCCAAAACATAATTTAATTTCTAGCTACTTCTTTAGTCAAGCTTTAGTTCTTCTTTAAACAAAACAGGGATTGTTTGTCCATATATTGCAATATATTTAAAGGAAAACTATACCCCCCAAACAATGTAGGTCTCTATAAAAAGATATTGCATAAAACAGCTCATATGTAAAATCCAACTTCATGTAAATAAACCATTTTCATAATAATATACTTTTCTAGTAGTATGTGCCATTGGGTGATCCTAAATAGAAAATTGCCATTTTAAAAAAGTAAGGGCCTCCCCCTGGGATCGTAGGATTCACTGTACTCACAAACATACCAACAAACATACATGTAAGGTCACATGAGCCAATTAACAGACAGTTGTGTCTTTTGCTTCCACACTTCTTTCTGTTACAGTTAGAGTTGAAGTATTTCTGGTCAGGTGATCTCTGAGACAGCACACAGACCATCACGAAATGGTGGCTCAAGGCAAGAGATGTAAAAGGGCAACATTTACTTAAATATATATTCCAGTTTGGTAAGATTCTTTAATATGCCACTTAATATGATAAGCAACAGATGGTTCATAAGTGTTCATTTTTGGGGTATAGTTTTCCTTTAAGCTGACCAACTACGTCAGTCATCCCTGGTATGGCCAGTCCTACACTCAACTTGCATCTGATTCATTAAAGGAGAAGGAAAGGCTTCTTGCACTTGGGGGTGCCAAATGCACCCCCAAGTGATTGTATTGACTTACCTGAAATCCCAGGTCAGTGCTCCTATCAGCAGAAACCTGCACCAGTCCTGGGTTATACCAGTGGCGCACCACTGAGAGATCCTCTTCCAGCTTCCATTTTCTTCTCGCGGCTGCATAGTAGAGAGAAAAGCCAAACTTTTTTTTGCTCATGCGTTTGCCCCGGGAAATTTGAAGCTAGAAGAAGCTGGAAGAGGGTCACTCTGTGGTGCTCACTGGTATAACCCTGGGCCGGTGCAGTTTTCTGCTGTTAGGAGCACCGTCCCAGGGTTTCAGGTAAGTCAATACAATCACTTGGCTAACATTTGGCACCCCCAAGACTTTCCTTCTTCTTTAAGAATTCTATTGCTTCATTATACATTTTACACAGGGACTAAATTTTACCTGCAACTTACTTGCTGCTTTCAAAGTAAAACTCCCAAACTCGGTTGCCCTTTTATTGGCCACCACTGGGATCACCTATAAAGCTGGAAAGGGTGGGATGGTGCGCAATATCTGTTGTATCACCTTTATCTAACAATATTGTTGAAATTAAGATAGAAAAAAATCTATCATAGAGATGTTTGCTTTTAAACAGGTTGCCAGTAAATGCTTCCTGCTGATTATATTCTCGCCTACAATAAAGAATAGAATATAGTATGGTGTACTTTTGGTTCCTTTGTTGGAAAGAACAGCCGGACACAATTAGATGCATTGTCTTTAATTTATTAAAGGCTAAAATCTCAAGTTGTTAAAGACACAGTGATTTTAGCTACAATGGCTTGGTAAATTGTTGGGCAAATGCCTTCAAGCGACACTTGCCAAGGAACAGCAGCTTTGTAGCGATCAGAAATAGATGGACAGATAGATTAAGCTGGACGTCTGCTCAGTGTTTGCGCCAGCAACCTATAAAGCACTGCATTGTGGGTACATTTCCATTTCAGCATATCAAGAGGCCTCAGCACACACACTTTAAACATGAATTAGACGTGAACACAAACGATACAGGTTTTGTAATGGAACAGTTTGCAGGTAAAAATCTCCATAGCAGATTGGAAGCCACACACACAAAAAAAAAAGGAACGTGATTGGAATTCTAGAATTTTAGCACATGATTTCGTTACTAAAAGCCAAGAAAAATGATTCATGTAAATAAAGATCCCCCCGAAGTAACAACAGACTTCCTACTCTGCAAGAAAATGAATTGGGAACTGTCAGTTGAATGTAAAACTGCCATAATCAGCAGGGGCATCAGGGTACTAAACACAGGCTCAGGCTCCAATCCAATCCAAATGGCCTTTAGTCTTTACTGGGTGGAGGAAAGACCAAGGAGGCAAAGACTACAAATTCCCTATGATAATGGGCACCACTGATATCAATAGGGATTCACAAAGTACAGACTTTGGCTGAAACACTTTTAATAGGATTTGGATTCAGCTCAGTCCTGTGTTTTAATTAAAATCAATTGCCGAGTGCCCGTCTCAGAAACTTTTATTTTTTTTTCAGAAATTTTAAGACATGAGCAATTTTTATACAGCCGTCGGCAGAAAATTATGTTAATGAGAAAAGAACGTCTTATGATATCACTCTGTTTAGAAAATGAAGTTATTGAGCAGAGAAGTAACCTGACATTTCTCTGGTTAGTTCTAAGTTATTTTAACATCACAAGTTTAATGGACAGAGCAAGGGGCCTATGACATTCAACTGCAAATAAAAAAAAAAAAAGGTTCTTTGAAAGGACGGCACAGTCAGGATTGCAGGGGATTTGTCTGGGTTTGCTAAAGGCAGTGAATTTCAGTGGTTTTTATGCATCTGAACAACCTGAGATCACCATTTGTACGGATTTCTTGCCAATTGGAAAGAGACCAAGGATCAAAAAGAGCTGATTGGGTTAGAGACAGTAGGAAAGTGCCCCCTCTAGAGTCATTTCTGACACAGGGGATTGATCTCTAAGGATCTATAAAAAGCATTAATGCAGGTCATATGACTTCACTATGACAAAACGACTTCATATTCAAGTTATGACAGAGAGCAGGGAATAAGAAATAATATTGTCCTGTACTGTACTGTACAGTTATTGCCAATGTCTTTTACCTGTAACTATTTATAGAACATCATCCTGTGGCTATGCACATGGCTACATATCACACATTAAGGAACACTTTCCCTACCATCTTCTACACCAAGCTGAACCCCACCACCCAGCAAACCACCCGCTGCTTAGTGTCCCCCAGTTCAGTTAGCTGCTACCATTATAATGCGACTTTTAGCCAGTACACATGGAATACTGATGAACTCGTACAATGTTTTGTGTACAAACTTAAAGGGGAACCTTCACGAAAATGTAATATTAGATTCAGCATATTGAAATGAGAAACTTTCTAAATGCAATCAATTCCAAATTCTGTACCATTTCTGAAATTGTACCATTTATGCTTCATGCAGCAGTTGGGTGTCAGATGAATAACCCAATATAGCTTATCCTTTTGCCTAGAAGATGCATTAGAGCTCACTCTATTAAAATCATCAGAAATCCTGTCTCTCTACATGCAGAATTTGTGATCAGGATCATTCACTCCTGGAGATGGACACGTACACGGCGTTTAGGAAGTGGAGTCTGTTTGGACTTATTCTCCGCACCCCATTTAGGAATCGCGTAGCCGTAGCAGTAATATTTGGGCACATAATTAATGAAATGATCGTCTATACTGCTGCGTGTGTGCTGAAGGTGTTAACAATAGACACGTCCTGGCACGTAGTGATACTCTCGCATACGTCTTTAGGGCTGAAGGTGCAATAGACATACTGACGTGCCAGTACAGTAATCTAAAGAAGTATGCGAGAGCGGTGCATCACTACGTACCAGTACGTGTCTATTACTAACACCTTCAGCACACACGCAGCAGTATAGACCATCATTTCACTAATCATGTGCCCAAATATTTCTGCTACGGCTACGCGATTCCTAAATGGGGTGCGGAGAATAAGTCCAAACAGACTCCACTTCCTAAACGCCGTGTACGTGTCCATCTCCAGGAGTGAATGATCCTGATCACAAGTAGCTACCTCGGAATGGATGTCAGGCTGAATGGTCGGCCCTCACACATTTACACCTCACTAAATCTGGCCCTTGTTGCAAAAAGTTTGGGCACCCCTGAGTCAGAGTGAGCTCTAATACATCTGCTAGGAAAGGAAACCTCCCTATAGAATATATTGGATCTAACTGTCAATGAACATCTGACACCCAACTGCTGCATGAAGACAGAATGGAGAGAAACCGATGCTGCGAGAGGAATAGTGAAGATAAACTTGGATTATTTCAGAAACGGTGCAGAATTTTTAATTGATTGCATTTAGAAAGTGTCTTACTTCATTATGAGGAAGCTTATATTAGATTTTCATTTTCACGATAGCTCCCATTTCAGAAGACAAACTAGATGACCTTTTTTAGTAAATCTAGCCAAGAAGGCAACTGCATGGCAAAGAGGAAGGACATGTCAGGGCAAATGATGACAGAACTGTTATCCTTACAATCCAATACTGCATTAGTGACTAATAAATCAGACAGGCCTAGAGGCATAGGGCACAATAACAGAGCCAAGTTCATGGGCATGCTTCTAAAGGAACCCATTAGGCATCATGGCCTGCGGACTTATGTTCTCAACCAGTCTCCAGGATGTGCTGAAATACAACTCAGCCACTGGCTCTCATGGAATGCTGGGAGTAGTGATCAGTAACAGTTGGAGAACCACAGGCTGGTCTACAAAATGAAATAACTGTAACTAGGCATCTAAGAATAATTGTTTCTAGGAAAATGAGGCTGATATAACACAATACATCTGTCATGGATGCAGAGTCTCTTGCCACAGTGCATTGTGGGCCCTTCCAGCATCACAACACAATATAATGCTTTGTGGCCAACGCACAGGACATTCTGATTTCCTAAGGCTAAGTTGAATAGTGTTCGGTACATGTTAAATTGCTTCTGGAAGTCTCTGCCCCATTAAGAAAGTACCACAGACATGACTACACATATGAGCAAGACCTGCCATTTAGTTGAATGGTGAGAGAGCTCAGAGAGGACAGAAAAGAGACAGCAGAGCATGAATATACCCTTTAAAGAGGAGAAAGAATCCAAACAAACATAGTCACACATTGCTTATACCCATACATAAAAAAGCAGCTATATAAAACCAGTCATTAAAAAAAACAAAAAAACAAAAAGGAAAGAAAATGAAACTGCTCTTTTTAGAAGGTGAATTCCCATGTTTTGTAGCGTGCCAGATCCATGCCTGAATCGATCACTTACCCTGCTGAACATACTGCCTTCATTCACAGTCTCTGTATGGCTTTGAAAAAGTCGGAGCACTGTAACGATTGGCTCAGCAAACGGTGTTGCGGCTTTGAATTGTCAGGGTCAGTTGTCAATCAAAGCTCAGCCGTGGAGGGAGAGAGAGTTCTACGGGGGTAATGACCTGAGAAATGTTCAGTCAACGCCCAATCGTTCTTTTAAATATACAAATGCATTAATGTCATCTTCCATCACACGCTCGTATACACACGCACACACACAATCCCAGTGTCAGGCTGGGCCATTTGTTTTCTACATGTCGTGCCCTTTTGAGAACAGCGATGTCTCAGCTGAGCAGACACAGGATTAGACACTTTACACTGGTCACTTATTTGCAATGTGTATTATTGATATCGGAACCTGTGCAATTATATTGTCACTCTTTGATAAAAACCCATTGAGGCTGAATGTCTGTTTTTGTTGTTGTTTTTAAACAATGGGAATAAAAATGCAGGGAAGGATCTAAGCAGAACTCTCTGGCACCACAGGGGCTGCATTTATATTGGAGTCGGATGTTTCGCACTTCTCGGTTTCTTTAGTCTTTGCCTCGTGATTTTCAGCCCCTTTGATTGTTTCTTGAAGCTGCTGGCGGCGTTGAACTTCGGCTTTTAGATGTTCCAGATCTTTTTGGCTACAGAAAAAGACGATCAAAGGCTCATTATGTAAATGTGCACCCAACAGACCACTAACCATCCTTAAAGGAGAACTAAACCAATGAAATATGGCACATTGTATATACTAAACTTATTGCACCAGCCTAAAGTTTCAGCTTGTCAATAGCAGCAATGATCCAGGACTTCAAACTTGTCACAGGGGGTCACCATCTTGGAAAGTGTCTGTGACACTCACATGCTCAGTGGGCTCTGAGCAGCTGTTGAGAAGCTAAGCTTAGCGGTTGTTGCAAATTATCCAGCAGAAAATGAGATTGGTTTGTAATATAACTAATAAGTAATTCTAAAACAACTGGACTTGCTGAGTAATCATTGAAGACGTTTCACTATTCATCCGAGCAGCTTCTTCAGTTCAACTGACTGGTGTGGAAAGTTCTCGGCATATAGACTCATCCACTATCACAGTAACTACACAGAATCAACACCTCTGTGAATTTCAGATGTCGCCTCTTTGAAGAGTTACAATGTGCCATTGTGATTGGATTAGTGGAAGAGTTTATATGCCGAGAATTTCCCACACCAGTCAGTTGAACTGAAGAAGCTGCTCGGATGAGTAGTGAAACGTCGTCAATGATTATTCAGCAAGTCCAGTTGTTTTTAGATTTACTAGATATACCATGACCTGTAAAATCTTCATAGTCATGTCTGTAATAAAAACTGATGCTACAGGGTTGATTTTTAAATTCTGATGCTAATTGCACTGGTTTCTGTGCTGCCATGTAGTAATTATCTGTATTATCTGTATTAATTACTAATCAGACTTATATTGTGACATTTATATTCAATATGTACTGTATATGTCCCTAAGCTCAGTAAGTGACAGCAGCACAGAGCATGTGCAGTGAATCGGCAGAAAAGAAGATGGGGAGCTACAGGGGCATCTGTGGAGACACAGATCTTCCCTGCTAAAGGCCTGTGGTTGCCTTGGGCTGGTACAGAAGCTCAAAAGCCAATGTACAACATTTCTACCTACTTCTTTAGTCATGCTTTAGTTCTCCTTTAAAATAAACTGCTACAAACTGAAATAAGAAAGTATTTGCTGAGAAGCAGTACTCACCTGAGTGGGATAAAAAGAATTCCATTGATAATATTCAGTTGTTCCAGTACACTAGTCATGTTTGGAGCTGTGAACTGAAAATGGAATATTATCATTAGGTATAAACGTTTATAATTTATATTATGAGGTTTGGATTTTAGTTCAGGACTGTGCTTATTTCTGGTGGATATTGTGCTCACATGTCTTTGCCCCACCGTCTACAGTTGTTTTCAGAATAATAGCAGTCCGACATCACTAACCTGATCAATCAGTGTTTTTGGTAGAAATTATATTTCTACATGGCAAATAATTTACTAGTAGGTGTAGTAGAGTAATAGAAAACCAACAGACCCAACAGTCATAACATACATGCTGCTGATTCTGTATAATTGAATAATTGAGGCTTGTTGAAAATAATAAAAGCTTGTTCCAAATAATAGCAGTGTGGAATACAATTCGCAAGGTCATTCATTCTGTGAAAAACTGGTGTCAATTACAGCCCTAATTTAAGGAAGGAAGGCAGCAAATGTTGTGCATGCTGGTTATACTGCATTTCTCTCTGAAAATCCGAGTAAAATGGGTCATTCCAGACATTGTTTAAAAGAACAGCTTACTTTGCTTAAAAAGTTGATGGGAGAGGGGAAAACATATAAAGCAGTGCAGAAAATGATAGGTTGCTCAGCTAAAATGGTCTTAAAATACATTAAAATGGCAACCAAACCTGAAAGACGTGGACAAAACTGGAAAATGGATAGAAAAATAGGCAAAATCTCAGCCAATGATCAGCTCCAGAAAGATGAAAGAAGATGTAAAGTTACCTGTGATACTGTTACAATTAGAAAACACCTATGTGAAGCCAAGCTATCGGCAAGAAGCCCTCGCAAAGTCCCATTGTTGAAAAAAAGACGTCTGCTGAAAAGCTTACAATTTGCCAAAGATCACATTGATTGGCCTAAAGAGAAATGGCGCAATATTTTGTGAACTGATGAAAGCGAGATTGTTCTTTTTGGGTCTAGGAGCCGCAGACAGTTTGTCAGGCGACCCCAAATACTGAATTCAAGTGACAGTACAGTGTGAAGACAGTGAAACATGGTGACACAAGCATCATGATATGGGGATGTTTCTCATACTATAGTGTTGGGCCTATTTATCACATACCAGTGATCATGGATCAGTTTCAATTAATCAAAATACTTGAAGAGATCATGTTGCCTTATGCTGAAGAGAATATCCCTTGAAATGTGCTTCAACAAGACTATGGCCCCAAACACACCAGTAAACCAGCAACATCTTGGTTCCAGACAGGCCCGGATTTGTGGGAAGGCCACCTAGGCCCGGGCCTAGGGTGGCAGGATTTTAGGGGGGCGGCATGCTGGCCAACCACACCCACATTGGTTCAAAAACACTGGGGATGCGCAGGAGACACAATCTCCATGAAAATTTGCATGAATAAAGGGTAGGGGACAGGGGGGGACAAACGGCAGTGGGCCTAGGGGCGCCCGCTATGTAAATCCGGCCCTGGTTCCAGACCAACAAGATTGACGTTATGGAGTGGTCAGCCCATTCCCAGGACCTTAATCCAATAGAAAACTTGTGGGTGACATCAAAAATGCTGTTTCTGAAGCAAAACCAAGAAATGCAGAAGAATTGTGGAATGTAACAGGTGCCAGAAGTTGGTGGACTCCATACAACACAGTTGTGCAGCAGTTCTCAGAAACACTGATTATACAACTAAATATTAGTTCAGGGATTCCAAGGAAAGCAAAATGTAAAGAAGAATGCAGACACTGCTATTTTTTTGAACAGTCTAATAAAAGGAATAACACAAATTTGATACATTTTTCTTCATGTTTTGATTTGGAAAAGAATGTGCAGTGTTCCCAATGCATTTGCGTGTTTGGAAATAAAAGCTATTATAAGGATTATGAGCTTTATTCACTTTTTTTTTTAAACACGCTGCTATTATTCTGAACACAACTGTATGTCTCATACAGTGATTTAACTTGTTAATGGCTGCCGGGACCACATCTGAGCCTTGAGGGTATATGCAAGTTTGACAAATGAAATAAGAAACAATTATAAAATAGTTTTACAGAAACCTACAAAGCATTCTCATGTCTTGGCAATAAACTCAGAAAACTGAAATGTCTGCTTTATTACCCACTCTAGTCTGGTGGAGTTATTTTCAGTGCCTTTTATCTAGTACTGGGCCAGTGTTAAAGCTTTCTCAGTGGATCATTTGCAATAAAGCTGCAGACTGACTGTCCCTTATTAAACTAGCAGCTAAAACAATGGATAGAAGAATGACAAAAATATCCCTGCACCATAAGACAAGAGATCCAGTGCATAAGGCAAAAAAGTGTTCATGTACTACTAGGCCAGTGATATGTATTAATATCAGACTGTTCCATCAGGGTATGAAAGTATATATTAGCAAAAGTTATAGAATGTCCTTTTTATAAATGACCAAAGTTTTGTGCATAGTCTCCAATAATCAAGAATAAAAGCAGTGCCAATTGAGAAAAGGCTGTGTTACCTTGAGAGGCATAATGTTGGCATTGGATCCATTCTTGTAAATCTCATTCATTGTGCGCTGCAGGGCCACTGCCTGTTGGGTCAAATACTTCAAATACTCGGAGCTTTCTCTGGTCTTCTCATGCTGCTCTCCAAGCTAGAAGGGAATCAACACAGAGGTTACATATGTAATCAGCAATATATTACACTTTCCAAACTTTATTTTAGGAGGCACAGGTCCTCTACAAAAATATATATATATTCTGTCGGTACAGTGAACGCACTCCTCCCGGATTCAATTTTATCGATGGTGGTGCATTGGTCAAGGTTTTATGTTATATTCCAGTAAATGGACCCGCACTCATTCATTCTGGTGAAATAAATGTGCTTTATTCACAAGTTCATCTCCAACGTTTCGGTCCTCTCTGGGTCCTTGAAAAAGGTCCCAGAGAGGATCGAAACGTTGGAGATGAACTTGTGAATAAAGCACATTTATTTCACCAGAATGAATGAGTGCGGGTCCATTTACTGGATATAGATATATATATATATATATATATAGATATATAGATATATAGATAGAGATATATATATATATATATATATATATATATATATATATATATATATATATATACACACACACACACATATATTATTATTATTATTTTTTTTTGGGGGGGGGCATAATGAATATGTTTAATTCTAAGTAACTTTCCAATATACCTTAAATACACATTTCCGGTGATTTTAAAGATATTTATTTTTGAAAGCAGCATTTTTTTTATCCCCTTACACTCTAGGTTTGACTGTAAAACAAAGGAAATTAAATCATCTTTATTCCGCTGGCCTGGAATAGCACCCATTTGCCCCCCCCTGCTTGCATCCTCCCTGCATAGTCCACTATTAATAAACGTTTTGCAGAATGTCGCACAGAACCCTCCATGCAGAGTAGTGCAGCGGAGCTCACGGCGCCATCTTTGTAAACACTTCTTTTTATACACTTTCTATTTATGGAGTGTTCTGGCGCATGCAAGTTTCAGTTTTACGGTTAAAGTTAAATTTTGAACACAAATGACAGTGGTTAGAAACTGGACATTATCATCCCATACAAACGCAGCCACTGTTCTGGAAGAGCAAACAGATTTTTTTATATTCAATTTTTAAATCTGACATGGGGCTAGACACATTGTCAATTTCCCAGCTGCCCCAAGTCATGTGACTTGTGCTCCGATAAACTTCAATCACTCTTTACTGCTGTACTGCAAGTTGGAGTGATATCACCCCCTCCCTTTTCCCCCCCAGCAGCCAAACAAAAGAACAATGGGAAGGTAATCAGATAGCAGCTCCTTAACACAAGATAACAGCTGCCTGGTAGATCTAAGAACAACACTCAATAGTAAAAACCCATGTCTCACTGAGACACATTCAGTTACATTGAGAAGGAAAAACAGTAGCCTGCCAGAAAGCATTTCTCTCTTAAAGTGCAGGCACAATTCACATGACCAGGGGCAGCTGGGAAATTGACAAAATGTCTAGCCCCATGTCAGATTTCAAAATTGAATATTAAAAAAATCTGTTTGCTCTTTTGAGAAATGGATTTCAGTGCAGAATTATGCTAGAGCAGCACTATTGTTCATTTTGAAATTCATTGAGATTCATTTTGAAAAAAAAAAAATTTTTTTCCCATGACAGTATCCCTTTAAGAACTTACCATACAGAGGCACCACATACACTACAAAGGCCTCCCCTCTGATGAAAGCAACAGTCAAGTCCTGGCAAATCACAGGTAAGCTCCTACCAAAACCACAACAACGCTGCTCAATGTTTACCCCACTATGGGGCAATCCAAACCTAAAACACCTGACTGGTATCCCGGACCCACAAATTTGGGCAAGGCATAATATAAAATATGTTGCAAATGTTAAGCTGTTGGGGTTTCAAGAACTGAAGCAAACATTTTCACTCCATAATGCCATGTTCTTTAGGTACCTGCAACTAAGGCATGCAATGGAAGCTCAATTCAAACTGGGTATTATAGACAACTCCAAATAGCCTGGAAGCTGGGACGCACAAAGTGGAATTAATTAAACCCCTCCCACATTTCTATGCGCAATTGACCAACATAGGGTGCACTAAACTGAAAGCTACATGGCATTCTGGAGATCACAACTGAGACCTGGGAGAATATTTTAGACAATGTTTTTGAAGGGGTAATTAGTAGCAAAGATAAAATGAAACAACTAAATTATCTACACCGAACTTACCCCACAACGGTTAAACAAAATGAATCCACTGCTATGTCAAGAATGTCCCAAGTGTCAGCACTCCCCAGCTGAATTCTTTCACATGACTTGTGAATGCCCATTAATTATTGCCATAAATTATATCTAATGCTTTGTCAATAGTACAAGAGGTATACAGAGATTTACTTCTTTTTATTTATTTATTTTTGCTCGTATTTCCTTTATGTTTTCATTCAACATTGCCTTCTAGGAACAATGGTTTTAAGTAAGATACCAATTTGTTATGGTTATTATGTAAAGTTTAATGAAAATGTAGTAATCTAGCAAACAAGAACATTTCTTATTACCTGTATGTAATGCAATTTGAATAACGAGATGCTAAATAAAAAGAATTGTTAAAAAACAATTGCTAATAAAACAAGTATGCTCAGGAGCTGACCTGATTTTTGTATATCGTGTATCCATCTTTCTCATGCTGTAAGGCAGAGCGGAATTCTCCCTTGGTTTCATACACTCGGGCAACAAGATGGTGACTAAAAGACAATTATGATTTAGTAAAGTCTGTTATATACTTTATACATAATGTAAATACAGAGGCAGGCAGAATGCTCAGGAAAGAACTTACCTGAGTGCCACCTTTAATGACTTGACTCCGTGGTACTTTGAATTGATAGCAAGAGCATTCTCAAGGAACCGGAGTGAGAGGTCATATTCCATGACTCCGTGAAGCACCAAACCAATGTTGCTCTAGGAAAAGTTCAAACATAGTTATAAGGAATCAGTGTGTCATAACGAAGCAAAGCACTGGCAGTAGATGAGGCACTGTATGACAATATAAAGGGTGGTTCTCAAGCACTTCAGCTCTTGCTAATATGCATTATGCTTTAATGTATAGGAATGTTAGGTCTGATCAAAGTAAACCCAATATTCATTCCCAACATGAATGTGTTGAAATTAGACAACCTGCTGTCCTGCAACACCATGCGTTTAATATAGATCAAAACATGCAAGTGAAACCCATAAGTCTTTTAATAACAGAAAGTTTTTGGACTCTAGACACATTTTTTCTATACTTTATGAGCCTAAATTGTAACAGTTTAATTTTATCTTTAATATATTACAGGTACTACTATGTGAGTACAGCCCAGAGCAAACTTCAACACAGATTGACCGCAATATTGTGTAAAAGAGGTCATGGCTGAATCATCCTTGTTTATTCTTAATCTACTGCACTGAAAAATATGTTTCTGAAGTTTTATCGCCACCTTTATTCTCCACTCAGCATTCTGGAAACTTCAACCACCTCCAGCCACAGAAAGATAGAGTTAGGATTTAGAGGTGCATGTTCTTAGCAGTTGCAATGCTATACTTACATCTAGCAGTGCCATCTCTGGATGACCCTCGCCATACACTAAAAGCATGAGATAACGTGACCGGTACAGCAAGTTTAAGGATGTAGAGACCTGACTGTTTGCAAAGCAGTACAGGGCTAAATGCATCTGAAAGAGATTAAACATACATAGGCAAATTAACAGAGAAATGTGAACGGACCAAGAAAAAAAAAATAGAACTCAAGGAGAACATCCTATAATATTTATTATATTTTTTATTCATTTATAAAAACAAGGAGACAAAGGGAGAAAAGGATGAGCAAATAGGTGTTAGTTTAGCAAATAGAACCTACTCAAGGAGAACATCCTATAATATTTATTATATTTTTTAGTCATTTATAAAAGCAAGGAGACAAAAGGAGAAAAGGATGCGCAAATAGTTGTTAGTTTAGCAACTTCAACCAACTCATAATGAACTTACATATTCCTGGATGGTACTGGGATGCTCAATACCCTGAATCCTCTCACTCATTAATACTGCTTTCTGCTGGTTGCTCAAGGCCTTATAAGAAAACATAATCATTAGACATTAACAAAAAAATAACTAAAATATTTAAAGGTAAACAAGCAAATAGAAAATCAGGCAGAATATTTGGATGCCCTGTTTTACTGATAAGTCCGAAAAACACATTTAAAATAAATCCAAGCCCAAAACCCCTCAATGTCTATTTAAAAGCAACAAGACTGGGAGTCCCCAGCAGAACTGAAACATCATCATGTTGACTACAGTGCTTGAGCTCCAACTACCTCCATGAAGTGTTCCATTGTCAGATACCTGTACATTTGTGGGGTATGTCTGAGTGTGAATATCATTGCTATCCTTATCCATCCTGTCTGCTTAATATTAATTAAGACTTTTACATGATCGAATGTCTTCAAAGGTCTCACAGGAGCTTAAATCCCAGAAGCCAGGTCACTAACTAGAGTTTATTACCTCTAAAATTCAGGAATGCCCATGTAGCCCCCCAGCTAACTCTCCAGATCCCTAAACAATCAATGGGTACTCAAAAAAAAAAGTTATATCTTAACTGCTAAAAATCTACAGATGGAACAACCAGAGATATGCATGGTTAGCAGAAAAGGGGTGCCATGACTCACAGCTGATTGTCTGCTTACCTCAGAATAATCACCCATGATGTAGTTGAGTCTGGCAAGCAGGCGTAGACAAGCACAAATTTCCACGTGCATAGCACCATATACGTTGTTAAACAGGTTTAAGGCTTCATTGATTAATTCACATCCTTCTTTTAGGTAACCTGTTAGATAGTTGGAAAAAAAAACAGGTTGACAAAGCAGAATATTGCTGGGCCACCAATATTATAGACATTATTTAACTGAGTAGTGCAGCAAAAGCAGTGTTCAATTTGGAGAAATATTATATAGGGCAACAGGGCACAGTATCCAAAAAGCAGTGGTTCCAGTAAACCAAGGAACTAATCAGTAAATTTCCTTGTTAAAAAAAAAATCTACTTGCTCTAGATTAGCATAAATGTTTCCTCTATGTAATGACCCTGAAAAAATGGGTTGTACTGGCTCCTACTGATTAGTAGCTAAACACATTTATTCTCATCTAATATATATAGGCTACTAGCTGCTCAGTTTTCCTATACACCTAATCTGACAGTAAGCCATTTTGGTTATGGATCTCATATTTTTATGCTGAAAACCTGTCTTTATTATCAATGAATACATGAAAACAGGTTCCCAAACAATGAAATGATGCCTCCATTCATTTAAGGGTTGCTAACTATAATGTTTTTAAAATTAACTACTTTTAAGTGCACGCAGGACAGTGGAATCACACAAAAGAAGCCTGAAGTTACACACCCTGTTGTACTTTTGCTTGGCCGCTTTGGAAGAAATGGAAAGCGTCGGTTGCTTTAGGGTTGACATGTTTCACCACAGGGAAAATATTCAGTATATCTTCTTCAGTGAAGGTAGGCTTGTGTTTACTATCAAAATTGTATTCTTTCAAAAGAATCTAAGAGGTAAACAAAGAAAAATGGTATAATAAAAAAGTGAGTGGCTAAGAGAATAAAAGCAACACTATAGCAAACCAAAGGGAAACAATAGCATAGAAAAGACTGAACAGTTCATGAAAGGTTGGGAATTTAGCAGCCCCATCGAGCCCTCAGCAGGTCTGGTTGCTGCTTATGGGATCAGACACCGTCATATGGTAGAGATTTATGGCACAAAGGGAACATATGCATTTGAGATATCACCTGATGTAATTAGAGAACCAGAAATTACTTCAACTGAATATGGGATATTTTCCTGGTCTGACCAGGGATGTAAGACTGGTACAATCTGCATTATCTCCTAGAATGCTCACAGCAAAGCCTGCTGGCAAATTCATGTTGGTGCATTTGTGGCAGCTAGCACAGTGACATGCACTTTCCCTTTGTCTCGGGGCAATGAATTGATTCTTATGCACAGTAGGCAACATGGTAAATAGCAGACCCCTAACAACCCTTGCACAGAAAGGCAGACTCATTGCACCAATTAGCACTGAAACTACTGATACCACAAGCTGCCTCAATTTCCTTGTCATTGTAAGGCTCAATTAATGTGTCTTGATATGAATGGGGATATAGAAGTCTAATTCAGTCCTACTCCACAGTGTTTCTTTACCTGAATTCCAACTTTGAGACATATTTCTCTCAGTAGGCTGATTTTTTGCAGGTTGTACACCTCCACTGCCTGGTCCACATTGTCACTAGAGAAGTGAAGAAAAGCCAATGAATTACATGTACAAACTTTATGTAACACTGGCTACCACCAATCAACATTCATTCTACACTCATGTCTCTTACAACAAACCTTTAGATGCAGAATTTGGCTTCATTATTTTATGTCTGCCCTAAGCCCTACTGATATATCAGCTTGTTCCTTACATACCCCTACATGTTGGTATTTGTGCTATTTGATGTTTGTACTACTCTACCCTTGTATCCAGGCCTTCTTCTGGTCCCTCTGCCCAGTCCAAATGGTCTTTTTAGTGTTTCTCACTGACACTGTGCTGAATGGAGGACATTTGACTTGGCATGCGAGTTCATGAGGGATGCAGCTGTAGGTAACTTGGATTAGCATTTCCCCACATTTAGTTTACTAGTAGTTGCACTGTATACCCATGTACTATGAAAACCTTCAGTCTTCAGATGGTAGTAAGTTATTAAAATTAGCCCTCCCTGAAGAGGAGTTCTAATAAATATAATGATGCAATTTAAGCTTCACCTAGAAAGTCCCTATAGCCTAGTGAGTTCAGCTCATGATAAACACCGTCATTTTTCATGCCCTATTTGAAGTCCACAGTTGCTTCCACTTATGTTGGCACCCTATCTCAAACTCACCATTCCAAGGTAAAATCAAAGTAGCTTTTGGCTTCTGAACAGATGTTCTTCCAAAGTTCCTGGGGGGTGGTGTTGGCCCAAGCTGTGTTGTCAGCATTGCCCAGGTTTCTGTTTTTGCGCTTCTTGTTCTTCTTCTTGGAGACCAGCTCATCAGACTGGAGATGAGCTACAGAGGTAGGGAAAGGGCTAAGGAAGCAGTTCAGGAAGTGGCTGATGGCTGCAGATAAGGCAGAAAGTTCCACACCCTAAGAGAAGGAAATCAGTTAGATAAAGCAGAGCTGATCTATGAAGACAAGGTTTAAAATATATTAACCATTGTACAACCCCTCTTTGTACTTCAACTTTTACACTAATTTATAAAACATAATTTAAACCAAACTACATTAATCAAGAAAGCATCTTGGTTGAAAAATGTTTCATTTTTGCTCCAATGCATTTGCTCTATCACAAGACAGTACCATGTATTTGATGGAACAAGTGGCAATTTTACCTGTAGGTATGTTTTGAAGATGTGCTTTGCAGCTCTTGTAATCACTTCACTGATTAAAATTTTCTGATGAAAGAAGAAGAAACAGAAACTAAAAAAACACTGAAACATACTCATATTATCATTAACAGTAGATTTTTACTGCCACTTGTGTAGAGAACTGGCTGGTGTTTTGGATCATTTGACCATATGGCTAAAGAGACACATCTGCCAAAGAAATTGCTCAGTCAGGTTTGATGATGAAAAGCAATTCTTCAAATCTTGCTACAGATTCTCACATTGAGGTCTGAGCTTCGATTGGATCACTCTTAGAGAGGCACTCAGGGTCTTTGTTTTAAGCCACTCCAACAATTCCCAAAAAGAAACCAGACTAAAAATCCTTTTATCTCCATACACCTTAAACATTATGTTCCTTAATTTAGTCAAATTCCTACCACATCTATTCAGCCTTTTCCTTGTTTTCGATCACTCCGATCTTGGTAACCTCCATCTAATTACCCTTATCTTCAACCAACTCATGCACTCAGTATACAACTAAATGATCTGCTTGCTCAATGTTCAATCTGTTTTTAAACCAAAACATTCTACAGACACTGCTCTAATTAAAGAACCTTTTCCCACTTTTTTGCATTTTCCTTATGCCTTTTGGCAGATTCATAATCTACTTTTTTGAGCAATAGTTCCTTGTTTTTTTTGTTTTTTGTTTTTTTAACAACCCAGTCAAAATTGATGTTCCTCCTGAATTTTATTGCAGACTTGATTTCCTAGCTTCTTGGTCTTCATGATGCTGTTTACGATATGTCCTCTTGCAAACCATGGAGCATTAACAGACATAGGTATAGTATTTTGAAATAATGTGACAATGAAACTACATACAGGTTAACCCACTTAAACGGTTTATGTGACATCTGAAGGCAATGTGCAGCAGAGTTTATTTAGGGTTTCGCAGTAAGAGTGTTGAATACTTATGAAACAAAATTGCATAAACCATTTCCCTTACACAGTTGTAAATATTTTCATCCTACAAAAAACACGCTGATAAAAACACCAGGGTGTAGGAGCCAATTGTTTCCCTGCATATCCCACTATAGTGAAGGAATATCAGGCCTACTTACATGGATATGATCCAGCTGTGATGGAACAGGGAATTTCTTGACAACATCAATAACCTTCCCCAAGTAGCGCATATTTATTCCTCTTTGGTGCATCGCTTCAGCCAGGGTGGATCCATCCATTGGCACAACACTGTGGTCAAGGCAGTCTTTGATCTGTAGAAAGGTATTTAGGTTTATTGACATAGAAATAACAACCCATACACAGCCAATTGAGAATAAGAGGAAAATATTGATCTGTGGATGTAAGAATCAACCATTATGTTTTAATACAGACTACTAAAGCTTGCTTTTAACGACCCTTAAGGTAGGTAAAGAGATCTTCTAGTTCAAATGTCTTCACCCTGAGAATCTGCAGATGCTGGTTAACTACAGCAAACAAACACTATACAGCTAAAGCCATTATTACATAAAGCAATATATCACATCTTCAGAGCTGCCACATGTTACTGGCAAGTGATGGTCACACTTGCAATGCACAAGTGTATTTATTCTTTCACATAATGCATTTCTTACCAAACATGGAATCTGGCATGTTAAGACAAAGGCTGCCGCATCCTTCAACAGCTGCTTCTGATTCTGCACTATTTCCAGGCACTCATTCGGGAAACGAACACCTACACAAAGGCAGAATAGATTTTTACAGAATATATATATATATATATATATATATATATATATATATATATATATATATATATATATATATATATATATATACACAGAAGTAACCACTGCATAGTTGAGAGTGCTACTGCCCTTATCAACCACTCCTGTAACAAAAACGTTTCTAGTCAAGCCCTGTCGTTGTATGACATTCTGTGGCTTCACAAACAAATAGGCAGGGAAGGAATCTTCTGTACCCAAAATAAATTGAGAATGAATCCTACTTCCTTCTTTTCATATTTCCCAAAACCATTTGCTGATAAGTGCAATTTGTAATCTTTGTTATGTCCAATGAAGTAGAGAGGTTGTGATCTCTGAACAACCTGCGAAATATTGGCTTTCATATACTGAATTAAATATGGGTGTTAAACACAATAGAACAATAAACCAAGTACTATGAGCAACTCAGAGTAAATAATATTGCATGAGGTGGGTTACAGTCTAATTTACTGAATCACATGTGGGACTACACCAGCCCACTGCATTTATCTTGTTATTTGCAGGTCTTTCTGCCTTTGAATTTCCCTACTTATTTTAGCAGCTTGGCATCTGTATGTGGAATTTTTTTTTACTACCAGCAAAGATGGAAAGCCAATATGTAACCAGTTTTACAGTAATGAATCTTATTTGTACCTGGGGAAAAGATGTCTGGGTTGAATCGTATGTCGAAAGATGTATTGCTGATGGAGCCAACTTCCTGGCAAGCCTGCAGAATCACCTCTTTGCTTTTGGCATCCACTGGAAAATTGATGACATGTTAACATTCCAAATATGTAATCCTTCTTACAAAAGACAATCAAGGCCTAGAGTACATATTGCAGAAAACCACATTCTTCATTAAAGGTGCATCTGCCAATAGGATTGCGCTATGGACTTTTATAGCAATGGCACTACTGGTGAAGCCAACATTTCTGTATCAGGGGAACTGATACACAATTTCTACAAAAAAATATGTTAGCTTCTTCACAAAGGTAGAATATGGAAGGGCACAAATATAAAATGAATATATATTACTTATATCAAATATTTATAAGTAAATAAGGGACAGCCAACAGCTTTAAACTCAAAGTATTACAGGTATGGGATCCAGAAAGCTCAGAATTAAGGAAAGGCTGTCTCCCACTGACTTCATTATAATCAAATAATTAATTACAGTATAACAGTACATTGTACTTGACCCAAACTAAGATATAATGAATCCTTATTGGAAGCAAAACCAGCTTATTTGGGTTTTTTATGGTTTACATAATTTTCTAGTAGACCTAAGGTATGAAGATCCAGATTATTGAAAGATCCATTATCCGTAAATCCCCAGGCTTTCTGGATAACAGGTCCCATACCGGTATTTGCAAAATAAGACCATCTTTAGAGAACTACATGATCCAAAAATAAGTTAAAAGTTATACCCTGGATACACACTTCTACAGAGATGTACCTATCTGTGACAAAATAGGTATCTTGGAACTTTATGTCCACCTATAACTTGTTTTATTTGGGCAAGATTTGTCCATGTATAGTAGACGCTAAGTGACAAGTTTGGCTGTCGATATTAAGAGAAGCGATCAGAGCACCGGAATTGGTTAACTACATTAACTTGTGCGCAATAAAAACTAATGTAAATCAGAATTTGTTCTTTCAAACATCCCTAGACACAAAAACAGGTAAAGGATCTATTTTTTGCAATTCTTGAGGACCTGGAGTTTTCCAGATAAGGGCTATAATGGAATTCTGATCTCAAGTCTGCTAAAAAAAATAATTTAAACATTAAAGAAACCCAATAGGAATTTTTTGCCACAAATATGGGTTTATGCCGCAAAATGGACATTTTTAAATATTTGCCTAAAAAGCTGTAATATTTGCTTAAAATCGTTTTCTAGCAAATGACCTTCACTTAAGTTAGAACTGGATAGCGGGTTTCCAGATAAGGGATCCCATAGATGTACTATTAGAAATATCCACTGTTAAGATAGGAGTATAAAATACCTGTTTCTTTATGGGCTGCCATGGTCTCTTCCAGCACCTTCAGCTGAGCCTCTCCATCCTCATCCACATCTTCCTTTTCTTCAGACTGACCGTTTCCTTCCGGCTGCTCAGTCTTCTCTGTGGAATCAGATGAAGCAGTTGGAGCATCAGCTCCCAGTGTGTCCTTAATTGATGCTTTTTGCTGCATTAGATGCAAGGCAGCCAACTTCATGAACATGAGATATCTGAGGAACAGACAAGCAGAGGGCATGAAGAGCATTACCAACATAACACTCTTTAATCGTTTCTAGTGTTTCGGTTTTGAAGTGGAGTTTCTGTTAACTTTGATTCGGTTTTAGAATTCTTTTTTTTACATAAAACCAACATATTTGCAGCACTTTACAGGCAGTATTCATCAGTGAAGCTAACATTCTATGGATCTGTACACATTCACACAAAGTTTTTGGAGTTTGGGAGGAAGCAGAATACTGTTGGGCAGATCCTGGTGCTGGTCCATTTTTTGGAACCCGTACCCGACCCTTACCTGCAACCTGATATCCGCAACCCGCATTCTTACCCGCTACCCAACCTGCAAATACCTTATCCGCAATCCAGACCCGCTGACCATCAAGAATCAGGAAGTGCTGTCATTTTAAACCGGAAGTGACATCATCAAAAGTAGACATGGTGATAAAGAAGGAGAGAAAATCGCTATTGAGAAGACCCACGTCTATACCTGCACCCGGAACTTCTACCCGCAACCCACAGGGTACCACAGGTTTTTGCGGGTACCTGACCCGCTGCAGGACTCTACCTGGTGGCAGAGCTGTTGGCATTGCACATATGCAGCACTGGAGGTCTAGAGAATAAGACACTGGGGCTCATTTATAAACCCTGGGCAAATGTGCTCCTGGGCAGTAACCCATAGCAACCAATCAGATGATTGCTTTCAGTGGTCACCCTGCAGCTGACTGAAAAAAGCTAATTACTGATTGGTTGCTATGGTGCAAATTTGCCCAGGGTTTATAAATGAGCCCCACTGTCTGCAAAGAGTGTATATGTTCTTTCCATGCTTCTGCGGGTTCAATGTTTATAGAACCCGAAAGTGGATTTAAAGCCTATTATAAAAAAAGATTTGCCAACTCCTGGCAGCTCTGCATCATTCAGTAAGAAATTAAATCCCTGGCTCTAACTTGTAAGACTATTAAAAGCTTAGTTACATCCTCATTTAAATTCCAGCCTTGGCTGTAGCGCAGCATTAGCAAAACAAAGGTTATCTACTGACAAAACCCATAATGGCAACAGTATAGTCCAACATCACTTTAAAGGAGACATAAAGGATAGATGAAAACTCGCTAATGACTGGTTCCCATCCTACAGTGCATTATGCAGAGTGCTGCTGGGTCCCCTGCACAGCCAGATAATTCATTGACCAGAAAGTGGAACAGAAGGGAGGTTTTTGCAGAAATATTCAATAAATCAGCCTGAAACACTACTTTTTAAAGCACAATTCTTCTATATTTAAAAGAGTATAATATACTTGTACTGTGTTGTTTTTCAGTATGGAAAAGTCCTGCTGTGCCTACTTATAAGACTATACAGCAGAATTCTCAAAGCTATTATACGCCACCGTAGATGTTAAAATAAACAGGAACAAAAAGCCAAGAGTGGGAATAAACAAATCCAGAAACAAGCCTAGTTAATAAAACTGAAGAAAAGAACCCTGCTTGGGCTATTTTACTACCTATGCTGATTTCTATAAGTTTTTCAACATACATATCTTTTATCCCCTAACTTTTGCTTGAGGCTGTTGCATTCTCATGGTACAAGTATGGGAAACTTTATCCAGAAAGCTCTGAATTATGGAATAGCTGTCTCCATAGACTCCATTACAATTAAATAATCCAAATCTTTAAATTTTATCTCTGTAATACTAAAACAGTACCTTGTACTTGGTCTCAACTATGATAGCATTAATCCTTATTGGTAGCCTATTTGGTTTCTTTAATGTTTACATAATTTTCTAGTAGACACTTATGAAGTTCCAAATTATGGAAAGATCCATTATCCGGAAAAACCCCAGGTCCTCAGCATTCTGGATAATGGATCCTATACCTTTAATTTTATTTTTTTAATCTACTAAACGTCTAGGTCCATGTATATATTTCTATTAAAGTAATCACATTCCCCTCCTTAAGGGCAGACACATGTGGCGATTCGGGGGGGGATTAGACGACCAATGACAAATCGCTTCTTCTTCGGGCGATTTATCTCCCTGCAATGGCTTCCCGCCGGCTAGAATTTAAATCGAAACACTGTTTTCTGAAGTTTCCTCGTGAGGCAACTTTGGAAAACGAAGCGCTCCGAGTGCCATCCTGCTGGCGATTTAGATTCTAGCTTGCCCGAAGGCACTTCGGGGAGATTAGTCGCCCGTAAAAGAGGCGATTTGCAAATCGATTTGTAAATCGCCCCGAATCTCCACATGTGTCTCTGCCCTAAGGCCCTACTCTCCATGCCAGATTTTCTAACTGAACTACTCCAGTCTTTCACATATTCCCCATAATAAACATCATGACTTGCTATGTGCATAGAGATTGTGTTTGCCACACACGTGTGTTTATGCAAAGCTATAAAAGCGTCTATACTCTATAGGGATACACTGAATACAGGATTCGGGTCGGGATTCAGCTTTTTTCGTCAGGATTCCGATTTGGCCCTATCCTTCTGCCCAGCCAAACCCTTATGCCGGGCCGAACTGAATCCGAATCCTAATTTGCATGTATGTATGTAAATTAGGGACGGGGAGGGAAATTGCGTGACTTTTTGTCACAAAACAAGTAAAATTTGTTTCCCCTCCCACCCCTAATTTGCATATGCAAATTAGGATTCAGATTCGGTTTGGTATTCAGCCGAATCTTTCGCGAAGGGGGTTCGACCGAATCCAAAATAGCGATTTGGTGCATCTCTAATACTGTCCAAAAGAAGTCTGTATCTGAGCAACGAAAGTAGAAGCCCAGGAAATGGTGTACATGCCAAAACTTTCAGGTTCTAGTTTTTTTTTTTTGGCCTGCGCTCCAGCATCTGGTGTTATACACCAGCAGTTTCTTGGGGGAAATTTTAATCTCATTGAACTAGACTGTGGTAACTTAACGAACAAAGAAGAGGTGAGGTCTGCAAGGCCTGAGCTACTTAGATGATTATTTCCTTATGTAAAAACCTTCTACATAAACTTTAAAAAAAAGCACTTATGGCCATAAAGGATGCAGGTTTGCCTTATCATGGCAAGCAATAAGGCAGGAATGCTCAATACAAATACTAATGTACAAATAATAATGGAAGATATATAATGTGCTCACAAGTAGCTATGAGCTGTGCATTCCAGAGGGCACCTCTATAGTCTCTAAGCAAACAGAACCCGCTATGGGAATGTTCATAAATTGCCAAAAAGATCTTAAAGGGTTTGTTCACCTTCCAAACACTTTTTTTTGCAGTTCATATGCATTCAGATTCTTCAAGAGAAATAACTTTTTAAATTTGCTTTTTTTTGTTTTTCAAGTTTAAAATTCAGTCTGGCAGTTTAGTAATCCAGGTTCAGACTATGAACTGTTACAATTTGCTACATTAGTTGATACATTTCTTAGCAGCATCTGTGGGATATTAGCAACTATTGTATCAATTAAAGGGCTTCCTGTAATGAAACAGGGATTCTGGTCAGCAGGGCCAATAAGAAATGTATCAACTAATGTATCAAAGTTACAGTCAGTGGACCTCCCCCCTTTCTCCAGAGCAGCTTTAGGGCTAGTCAACACGAGAAGATTGGGGGAGATTTTGTCACCTGGCGACAATTCGCCTCGTCTTTTGAGCGACTATCTCCCGGAACTGCCTCAGCGTTTTTCCCCATAGTCTACAATGTAAATTCGCCTGTGCTAATGCACACGCGGCAATGCGTTTTCAATAATCGCCAAAGTTGCCTCACTGAGGCAACTTCGGGCCGCTATAGAAAACGCATTGCCTATGGGGAAAAACGCTGAGGCAGTTCGGGAAGATAGTCGCTCAAAAGACGAGGCAATTAGTCGCCAGGCAACAAAATCTCCCTGAATCTCTGTGTGGCCTTAGAGAGTGTGACCCTTAGAGAGACATAAGAAGGTGAAAAATGAAACTTTAAAAATGTTAATATTAGAAAAATGGTCACAAATAGATAATATAAAGTAATTGCAAAAAAGTCTATATTTCTGGTGAATAATCTGAAACCAACAAAAAAAGTACTGGAAGGTGAACAACCCATTTAACTACCTACCATCTCTAGTGCAGAAATTTAGGGCAAAGAGAAAGCTGGCCATAGATGCAAAGATCCGATCATTCGATTTGTCGAACGATCAGACTTCCCCATCTCCTGACCTGCCACTAACCATTCAGATCAAATAAAGTAGTAAAAGAACAGATCAGATGATGTTCTGCCCCTGACAGCAATCGTACAAAAGTTATGTCCGACAAAAGCTAGTGACTCCCACTGAAAATCGTACGATCGGCAATATATGCAGAGATATTATCGGCAGCCGACAGAAATATTTTAACCTTTAAAATGTCGGGACTCTCCACACACGTTTTCGAAAATCATACGAATCCTCGATTCGTACAATCGGATCTTTGTGTCTATGGCCAGCTCAAGCTTAGTTAGTTTTATGCTATACAGTACCATTAAAAATGAAAAACTATAGAACATTTGTTGAAAAGTGTCTATATACAGCCATACATTAAGGAATCTGCATTATTTTGCTGTGTAATGGATAGCTTGCCCTTTGCTAAAAGCAATTTTAACTGAGGGACAAAGAATGCAGGCATGAAAAGCACATTACAGAAATGTACACGTGTAAATCCCTAGTGTATTTACATACTAAGGCTCAATTAACCACTTTTACAAAAAAAAATTGATGAAAAAATACTAAGAAATTACCAAACTGAGAAAATGCAATGATTCATTTAGAAAAGCAAGCTGATTTGTTAACATACAGGCAGGTTTGGCTTACTTTATTGGTATTTTTGCTGTAGGTTGTAAGTATCCCAACCCTACTCGACTACAAGTGGGTTCTATTCAAGTTCACTGTAAAAGGTATTACTCAAAAGTAAAAACAATAATGTAATACAGTAATGTAATAAAATGTAGGGAAGTGATTAACTCAGTTATTACTTTTCATTGCATGTTGGAATTATTGCATAGTGTATTTTTTGAACACTTCACTTCTACTTTATACTATGGCTTTTGGTCTCCTTCAGTAAAGAGTTCTTGTTCTCTGGTGGCTGTAAATACTTTTTATATGTCCTACTTATACATTGCTATAGTCATATGCAATTGTACCAACGTTATTTTACATGTCATTTATGTTGTTAGCTCATGTGCTTACATTCACAGCTCTTTCATGACACAGAATAGAGCGATCACAAGCACACATCCTAGTATAGGAGGGGCCTATGAATTTCATCTCAAGGTGGACTGTCTTTTTATTCCGTTCTCCATTAAGCCAAGGAAGAGAAGGAATTCTGTTTTTACCTAAAGAAATTTCAATCCTTCAATAAACATTAGTAAACCTCATTGGAATGCTCAGATGCTACAGCATACAACGTACTCCACATAAATATTCATCATTGAGAATATCACTTCAACGCAGAAGTGTTGATATTTGATCAACAACTATACCTGTGCTCCACAAAAGCGTCCACCAGCTCCTGACGTAGACAACACAGTTTGTGTCTGTGCTCTTTAGGAAATCCATTCTTGGTACATTCCTCTGGCATAGTCTCACCTTCAATCGGCAGGAAATTGAGGTCAGGTGGGAAGGTGCGTAGTAGATCCAAAATGTAATGACGCCCATCATTTCCAATGATACCCTTACATTCCACAGAGGAACAAAGCTCCACTTCATCATCTTTGTCATTTAGTACTTTGTGTTTTATTATCTTCAGGGAACGGCTTGTCTTCTCAAGCAGTTCCAAGTACTTTGGATGGGACACAACTGTCTTACCAAAGTCTATGGACCCATAAATCACACTTTGCTCTTGCTCTCGCTCTAATATTCCAGGAATGATGGACTGAGCAGTGACCCTGTAACCTCGGTAGTCCACCACCACTGTCCCCAAAGTGTACAGTCCTTCCACATCCACTGCATTATATGCTCTTACCCCATTTAGATCATTTGTGGGTGATACATAGGCAGCACTGTCCCCACCAAAATCCTTGTAGTGATCTCGGACATCAAACCCCAAGCTAAAGAAGATATTGTTCCATATAAACATTTGCATCTTTGTCTCTTCACTGGGGTTGATTGCCATGACATTTCCATCAATAACTGCCATGGCGCCTCTTGTAGCAGCTGCTGTAAAGTCACTGTGGACCTACAAGCAAAAAATGTTGAGCAGTGATGAACAATTCTTCTAAATCTACAAATAAAAACCTTGTTTTAAGAATGGGGTCCTTTTGATATTAAAGTAACAGTAACACCAAAAAACTGTTTTAAAGTAAGTACAATACAATGTAATGTTGCTCTGTGCCGGTACAACTGGTGTATTTGCTTCAGAAACACAGTAACATCTAAAAATGTAAGCGTTTTAAAAGAATGGCAATATATTGTACGGTTGCCCTGCACTGGTAAAACTGGTGTGTTTGCTTCAGAAACTCTACTATAGTTTAGAAAAATAAGCTGTTGTGTAGCTATGGGGGCAGCCATTCAAAGCTCAACTACACAGTAGATAGCAGATAAGCTCTATAGTATATAATGGGATTCTACAGAACTTTTCTGTTATCTATGGTTTATCCAGTGCTTGAATGGCTGTCCACGTGGCTACAGAGCAGCTTGTTTATATAAACTATAGCAGTGTTTCTGAAGCAAACACCAGTTTTACCAGTGCAGGGCAACAGTACAATATATTGCCATTACTGTGCCTTTAAATACTGCCAAAGTGCACCTATTGAAAGCCTTTAAAAAAAAAAAAAATTCTCAGCTGCTAACCCACCTGACCATTCCCTTCTTTTGGCCACAGGTGAAGTGCCTGCACAGATCAGTGGACGTGGTCCCCTTTTAAGGCACAACACACACACAGGCACAACGCACAACACAAGCACAACACACACACCATTCATTTTATGAGAACACAAACATATATGCGGCTAGTTAACTTGGGAAAGTTGTTACATTATATTAACTTTTGGGGGTTTTTTTGTATTTGAATATGCATGCATCTGATGACCCTGATCAAAAGCAGCATAATTATATATCATGTTTCCAATCAGTTTTGGCACATAGAAGACATGGATCACAAACTACAAAAGACAAGCAGGATTAGTGCCCAAAACAGAGGCCGAGTTCTTAATCTCAACCTTTTTTAGAAGATACTATACCATTACTGCAGATTAAAAAATGAACCCGATAGCCTGGGTGACATTTCAATTATGAATTTGATATGCAAGACAGTCCACCTACGTTATCATATATTCTGTAATAGCGATAAATGCCCTCTCAATACTTAGATGTATATATATTTTACCTTAAAAATAGCTCTCTCACGCAGCAACCTTTCTGGCAAGTTTTTCCGAGTTAATTCCCGTGTGGTCTGCAGCTCTTCATTCCAGTCTCTTGTCTGCAATAAAATGTAATTAAACAATACAATAAAACAACAGTGGTATTAAAAACAGAAGTAAGCATGTAGAAAGACAATAAAGGAAGCAAAAACACTAATGTACTGCAACAAACTTTATTTATTGTGCCAATAAACAACAGCAAACAACATTTTTGGGAGTCTGCACCTCCCTATAGACCACATTGAGTGAGGTGTGCTCCCAGTTAAACCCCATGCCTTTTATCTACCTTCCTACAACTGCAAGTGGAGTGTAACAGTTGATCTCACCACAATGCTCCTAAGACCCCAGCATCTGCTTGCATTTACAATCCCTGCTATTCTATCTTGCCCCTTATTAATAAATAGGCTTCCATCTAATTCTGAAATACGGATACCCTTCACTTTTCATTAAAGCTGAAAAAGGAGAAAAGGAAAAGAGGTTACATAGCAGATAAGCTCTGTAAATACAATGGGTCCAAGGATCGTTACCACGCAGCCCTCCAAGGAGCAAATTTACTAACCGGCGAAAATTCGCCAGTGACGGCTTTGCAGCCATCGCAACACTTTGCCAGGCAAAAATTGCTCAGACAACGCTAATTTACTAGGATGCAAAGTTTCATCCTGGGCGCCGGACGCTGGTGAATATACGCTAGCATTAATTTGGCAATGCGAGCAAATCAAAGCAAATAAGCGCTAGCATTCAAATCTGCCTAACGGAACTTTGGTCAGGCTAATTTGCATAGGGTGGGAAATTTAAACTTGAATGGAGGTCTGTATGTTACATGTTGCAGCTAATACATTACATTTCCACTGATAACTACACATGTCCAGGGAACCTAAATAAAGCCAATACAGTTGTTTTAATGCCCTACACATGAGCCCACTTTAAAACAATGTTCCATATATTAGAAAATGTATGGGGAAAACCGGGTAACCGAAAAAAAAATGTTATGCCTTTTGCAGCCAATCACCCTTAAAAACTGAAAAGTCGCCAGCGTTTTTTGAGTTAGAAAATTTTCCACTCAAAAATTATGATGTAAGTAACTGAAGATTGAGGATGTTCTATGCACTCCAATGCACTTTGCCTGGTCTGAGCTGGCGAATGCAAGTCTGGCGAAAGACGCAATGTTCAGTAAAATCCGCATCTTACTGAATTTGCAGAGTAACGTCCATTTGCCAGAGCGAAAAGGCGCCTGACGTTAAGAGTGCGAATCAGCGCTAGCGTCTATCTCCTTAGCTAGCGAATTGTCGCCTATTCCGGTTAGTAAATCGGGGAAGTGGCCAAAAGTGGTAATGCTGGCGAATTGTCACCAGCGTTAGTCATGCCCTTTAATAAATTTACACCCAAGTGTTGAAGGATTACTACCAAAGGTCTGCACATTTACAAACCAACCCTACTGTGGTCTTTTTCCTACAGTATCACACACAGTTATTATGCATGTAAGCCAGATTTTTTTTTTTTTTTTTTTTTTGCAAAGCAAAAACGTCTTTACCTGGCCAGGAATGTGCTCTTCATATCCAAGACGGGAGGTGTATGCATCCTCTGCTCTAACACAATCCATGGCATGCTCCACTTGGGGTGCAGTCCAACTGTACAGTTGGAAAGGGGTTGCAATCCGCTCAAATGGATGTCGCTGAACCCTATAAAACGGAAGTCTTGAAATTAGTAGGGTAGGGATAAGTTCCATCTATATACATATATCCAGTCAAAAATAAACATGTTTATTACAATGGATATTATTCTATTGTTAAAATGCATATGTTGAATGATAATTACATTTATATGATTACAGATGTTTTCTAAAATCCTTAAAAATAGAGGTAAAAAAAGTGTGTACAATATTTAAGGTTAGATGCATAACATAATTAGCAAGGAACATGAATAGTAAGGATACTTGGATCCATTGGCCAAATTTGTACTACTGCGACCAATTCAATATTTGCAATGTAAGAATTTTAACTTTTAATTTAGGTGGAGTATTTTAACCTTCATAATAAAATGTGCATTTGGCTTTCAGTATACTACTCAAGCATTTTCAAAATATTTATGTATTCCCAAAAATAAATGGCTTAGGAGATATCAACCTGCAAGTATTAAATAGACTTCTAAAGTGCCTGAAGCAGGCAGTTACCAAACTGCATATGACAAAAGAAACGCTTAGGAGGACTGAGAAGGGGTGATCCATTGCATTGGAAAGATCTCTGAAAAGGCTTATTGTGGTCCTTTGAATAGTTGCAGGCTCATATTTCCTGTGCCATTTCATACAAATGTTATGACATTTTTATGAAGGTGAACCTCCCCTTTAAAGACAATGCTTTTCAAATCAATCTCTCCAAAAGGAACAATCTGAAAATTAATGACAGGTGTCCATTAAGCCGTGAAAATTATATAGAAACTAACCATGAAATGATGATTGAATGGAAAAAAGGTACGCCTGATAAAAAAACACTGTTACTCAGCTAATAATACACTTTTAAAAAAGGTTGGTTATGAAAGAAAAAATCCTTGTGATATTTATTACAAATGCACCCATTCATTAGGCACATAAACATAAATATATGCTATCTCTGTGAGAAAGAATTCAATTTAGTGTATGCACTTGATTTGTTATGAGAGAGGTTCTTTGTTTTTCTTTGCCGTGGAACAGGTTATCTCTATGCTCTCCCATCGGTAGATTCTCATTTCATATGTTCCCAAGTCTATAAAACTCAGTGATTCCTTTGTTTGGTGTTCTGACTCTTGGCAATTTCAGAATCCACAGAGCTTGAGTCAAATAAACGTTATGTTTTTTTTATACCTCAAGTGGTGACTTTCCACGACATCATACATTTCAAACAGATATTGTGGTTAGAAGTTCCATCACAATCTTCATTCTGAGATTTTTTTTTTTTTTTTTTTCAACAAAATATTTTAAGGTAAGGGGGAAAAAAGCTCACAATGCTCATGCGAGGGGTTTGTCTCCTGTGGAGAGTCTAAAATTATCTCGCTGGCATATTATAGCTTGGAATCTGGGCTTACTCAGATAATTGAGACAGAACAAAGGGAGGCAATGAGCTTTTGTACCCAAAATCAGGTACCGTACATGGAATATTGATCCTAGTTTCCTAAACTCAGCAGCATACAGAGATTTTATTTCTGAAAGCCAACAGAATGAAAGGAAACTAAATAGGCAAAGGAACTCAATATTTGAAAAGAAAGCCACTTCTAGGTATGGAGAATGCTAATCAGCTTCTATTGTTTTCTCCATTATTACACCCAGATCCCTATGAGAGAAAAGCCTCTTTTCAACTAAAAACAAACAAAAAATACTAGTCAAGTAAATGTTCTTTGGGCTTAACAAATAATAATGAAGGCAAATGTTTTACACCCACATATTAATTTCAGTAACAGTAGCCTGTTATAAGAAACTGGCAAATGTTCTTTAGTATGTGCACTAGCACAAAAAAATGTACAGAAAATTGGTAACTGGTTACTACATTTATCTAAACATTATATATGTATTCAAATATAAACATTTATGACACGTTTGATAAGGCAGCATGCCCCCTTGTTTAACATGAGCATGCCCCCTTGTTTAACATGAGCTCAATAAATAGTATTTGTATGGTTTTAATAATTTTAATATTTTTTTGTCATTTCTTGAGTTTAACAGGGCAAGCAGAGAGAATAAAGCTACTCCATGTTTTGCGTTTGTACGGTAGGAAATTCTATACAAACCCCTCCTTTACCCACGTTGCTGAGCCTGTTTTGTTAGCAGAAGTCCATTATGCTTGGAGATTATATGTGCAGTGGTTATCTAATTATTTTCCTCACAAGGACCAAAAATGGAATGTCTCCAATATACTTTAATTAAAAAATGTGTACTGTTTTTATAAGAAACCTGACTGTATGCAGTGAAATTCTCCCTTCATTTACTGCTGTGGATAGGAATTGTCAGATGGTCCCTAACTGCTGAGCAGGGAAACAATCATACTTCAGAACAGCAGGGGGAGCCCCCGCCTTACTTCCCAGCCATGCAGAATTAAGCAGCTTTGTTTAGGACGATCTCTAAGCAGCCCAGACCACACTGAGCATGTGCATAGTCTTAGTCTTGCAAAGATGTTTAACAAAGTTACAAGATGGTGACCCCCTGTAACCAACTTTGAAAGCATAAATTATTTGTTTGATTAGACTTGTGGTGCAGTAAGTTCATGTTTATATTTAATATACAAAATACAGCATTTCTAGCCTTATTCTATTTCAGACTTTACATGCCCTTTAAGGACATCAGGTACATGCTTATATACAGTATGTAAATGTTTGGGTCTCAATAGCTGTCATCCTAAGAAATTAAGTCCTATTTTATTGTTTTAGTTGAGCAAAATAACTTATAAAATCATATAAATTTTGTTTTTTTCATTCATTGGAAATCCACGATTAAAACATACAGGCAGGTGCCTTTTTGGAAAAAGTTATCAATGTAGGCTTAATAAATGCACCAGAAAAGGAGGACGACCTGACAAATGCACCCACACACAGGTATGGCAATGAGAGCAATTGCAAAAATTAAAGTGATTTCTATGCCGGAGGAGAAGGCAAAATATCATTGACAACTGAGGTTTTTAAAATGTATGGATATTTAAAGAAAAAAAAAATTACATGTTTAATTTGAAAATGAATTTTTATTATACAGCTTTTTTGCCTGGGTGACATGTCCCCTTTAAGCACACCTGCCCAAGCAAGTTTCCATACTGACACAATCCTTGTGCCTGACCGAACTGAATCTGATTCCTAAAGTGGGTAGGGAAATCACGTGACTTTTCATCACAAAAGAAGAATTTTTTTTCCCCCTTTTTTTCCTTTCCTGCCCCTAATTTGCAGATGCAAATTAGGATTCGGTACGGTATTGGGCTGAATCTTTCACCAAGGATTCGGGGATTAGGCCGAATCACAAATAGTGGATTCATTGCATCCCTAGTTTCAGAACAAGATTTACCTTTTTTTCTGTAGGACGGCAAAATTTTTCTTGAAAGTTGGGCTGACCTGATTCAGCAGTTCTACTAGGGAGTGGCTCAGGAAACTGGGATTGGCTGGCTTGGGGTTAAAGTTGTATGCTGTTGATCTGCAGGGGAGCAAGGTTTGACAAGTTATGCAAGTTGATTCTCTTGGCAAATGAACATTTACTGATTTAATTGCTGTAAATGTATTTCATGAAGATTAGTGTGCCTGTTACAGTAACAAAACACAGGGTGTGGCACACATTCACATAAAATCATCAGAAAAACTGTTTGCATGTGAAAATCGAAAAAGGCATAAATCAATACAAAAGTGTACAAAGGCACACTCAGAGCAAACATGTTTCATTGTTTTCTGTAAAGGCTTTTCACATATGTGTCTCTGAAATTGTGAATGAATAATAAAAAAAAGAGAAATAAAAGTTATTAACATTAAAGGATTGTGGAGAACTACACCTCTTTCTTCCAGAACCGGACACCATGGATAGGTCATCTCACCATTAAACCTCAGAAAGGTATTACAGTGCTGTGTGTCTGCTGGTCCCCCCAATTAATTCTGAAAAAAAACTGAAAGGACTGCCTGATCCACTGCATTCTGATATTTGAACAATAAAGTGCCAAAGAATGCTACCTAGTGGTCATAGCCTATTGCCATGGAGTGCAGTCAAAAAACTGGGTGACCATGGTAAATAATTCCGGAAATAACATCAGGAACTCCTATGAGGTATGTTGTGTATGGGATATCAACAAATACGATATTATATAATACGGATTATATTATTAGTGAGAGCGCTACATGTATTGTAATTTACTTGGAAAAAACAAGTATATAGAGAATCACTTTCATTACAGTAGTATTTCACTTTAAAGAATATGTAATGTCAACATATCTTTTTCTGTAAAATGCCAATTAATGCAACTAAAATGCATTCAAGTTCTTGCACAGCCTCATGAATATTTGAGTTAATTATTTTGCCTGAGTCATCTCATGTTTATGTAAAGCCCAAGACTCACTGGTTGAGGTAGAATCCTCTTGTGGATGCAGTAATGCTGACATGCCGGTCCTCCATGGTTATCACATAAAGATACATCAGATCACCATGCATTTTTCTGTTGCCAGGAGGTGGATTCCAGCCACTCATAGTGAAGACTTTCAGACACTGCAAGGGCTGTAACACAAGCATGTGGAGTGAAAAAAAACATGCAAAAGATTTATTTTATTTTTATATTATCTTCTTCCTTTGGAATCAGACTGAAACCCCTGCAGTTATCGAATACATACAGCTGCTAATATTATGCAGCCTCTTAAACTGGACATGTACCTTGAGATGTGTATGTTTGGTGAGACTGCCAATCAACAAGTAGGTCAGTTTTAATGTGATTGTTGGCTGGGTGGCCAAAGATTGGATCATACTGAGGTGCCTACCGTGACCCCGCTGATGTGGTCCTTGCCTAGTGGAACTTTCAAACATGCCCAATAGATATCTGGATGATTTTTCAGCTAGCCACGGACTATGTAGGCCTTTGGCAGGTCCCATACACAAGCCAATAAGCTGCTGAAGTAGTATGGAGGTGGTGGCCTGTGTATGGCAAGCATTAATCTTTTCTCATTAGAAAGAAAGGACAAGCCACCCAAGACACATTACCTTCCAGTCTTTGTTCTGAGGCTGCAGTACACTTAATGGTCTTTCCTTGCTCCCAGGCACAATGTACTCAGGTGGGGTACAATCAATCTGCTCAAGTTCGTTTCCTTTCTTTTTCTTTTTTCCACTGTCTAAATGGTGACATTTATACAATGGATAATGAAGCATCTCACCAATAAATAAATACTATATTAATACATAGCACAAAAATACATTTGCAAATTTCTGTTTAAAGGGGAACTTCACAAAAACATAACAAGCTTTTGAAAAGAAAACAATTTCAAGCAAAGTTGCAATATACATCAATTACAAAATATGCAGACTTTTCATGATTTTTAATGGTTTCTGACAGTTCCCTAAGCCTAGCCCCAGCTCTTCTGCTGATCTTTCTGACTACTTTGCTGAGCTGGCTGATTACTGTTACTTTGTATAAACAGCCAGCTGTCATTAGCCTGCATCCTCCAAACCGCACAATTCCCTGCACACATGATTTCAATAAGGAACATCACAGTGCAATGCATTGTGGGTTATGTAGTTCCTGCATGCGGTCTGTAAGCTGTGGAGAAGTTGTTACAATTTGTAACATCAGTGTTTGTCCCTTCTTCCCTGCCAGGATTTCAAATGATGCAGAAAGAGAAGGGCTGTTAAACAGCTGGATTTTAGCATAAAAAATGGCGTTTATTCATACTTTTTTTAGAAACAGGTAACGGTGATGGGTATAAAAGGGGTTTCTGTGCTATGTGGGCCTCCATAAATTTTTGGTTTGCAAGCCGGAGTTCACCTTTAAGGATAGCTTTAGATTTAATAAGCAAAACCTAGATTTTTTTTTTCTTATTTAATTGTGTTCTCATGTGCATGATTCATTTTATTTCAAAACTAAAGAGGAAAATGAACCCCACTTGACCTCTAATGATATATAATGGCCACTGCACAAATATTGCTCCTCTATTCATAGGTAATAACTTAAGATCAGGAAATCGATTATAAAAAAATCACACTAATTAATCTAACTAATTGGTATATTAAGTGCAGATGCTTACAGTTAAGTTTAATAACTAAGGTGCAGTGTAAGGTTAACAAGTAATTACTTTAGGTGATGAATAATTCTAATTAGAAAACACAATCACTTAATTCAATTAGAGCGCCAATTAATTTAAGAATTCACCAATAAGTTAGATAAATAAATAGTACCAAAGGATCTAAAGTGCTGTGCAATACTTAATAGATTTGATTCCCAAATTAATTCCGATATATAAATAGAAAATGGAGTCAATAATTATAAATCAATGGAATAAATAATACGGCCACTTGCTCAAGTTCATGAAGACAGAGAGAAATGATATAAAGAGTGGTGAAGTTGTCCCAAAAGCTGCTGCCTAGTAATTTGTATCCCTGGGACACCACAAAGCTGGAGAAGGCAGGGTAACTATGACTGTGATCTCGTTGTTTAGACTTGCCCTAAGCTGTAAAGAGCTAAATTAACCTAAAAAAAAACACAAATCATTGGCCCCCTTGGAGTGAGTAGATTGGCAGAGAGATGGAGAATAAGGTTGAACTGAACAATGAGGCACCTAATCACCACACATACACAAACGTTACCGGACAAAAATTATTTTTAAAATCAGATATGGTATAAAGTAAAAACAAAGAGCACACAGATGCCCCTCTCTGCCAATCAACTCACTCCAAGGGGCCGATGAGTTTTTTTTTTAAGGTTAATTTAGCTCTTAAGTTTTTATCTATGAATAGAGGAGCAATATTTGTGTAGTGACTATTATATATGATAAGAGGTCAATGGGGTTATTTTTCCTCGCTTTAGTTTTAGAATCATAATAGTACTGACCTTGGTCAGACCTCTGCTTTGATCCAGTGGTTTAAGTTATTAAGTAACAAGGGTTTTAATTTCCTTACTTATTACTAATTTTATTTCAAAGCATATGCATTTAATTTATTGCTAACAATAAATCAGCATGCTAACAAATATAATGAGGGATGAGCAACTCCCTGCCGTAAGGTGGCCATATAAGTGCAAATAATAGTTGCTCGGTTTAAGGGTCTGCCAGCTAACTTTTGACCGGGCAAATCTCAAAATGCTGTCGGGGCTCATTGATGCCATTCTTGCCTTGACAGCCTACAGTCACGGTCAGGGAAAAATCTGCTCTTTTGACAACCTCCTTAAACAAGCAGATCTTTACATATATGGCACATAACGGTGGGTCTCTTTAATGAGCAATGGCCTGTAACCAAAGGCAACCAATAATTTGCCCATTGGTTATATACAAGTCCATGTGTTTCCAAAGCAAATAGGACCTCAATTCTTAGTTGATTAATATTTTTTAGAATTAATATAATAATATTCTTTCAAATAAGTGTCCTTAGTATAACAATATCTAAACTAATCTGTCAGGCATCCTCTTATGCTACATACCTCCAAGATCACCATCAGTGAAGACACTTAAGAATGACAGGGAGTTGCAGTCCACCCCATTGAAAGCATCTGAAGGATCCAAACTTTTCAACAGGTCTCGAATATGACGGACATGGATTCTGGCTTCCCGAACGGTATATGGCTCTATGAGGGGAAGCAAAGAAAGATGTGATTTAAAAAAAAAAAAAAAAAAAAAAACATGTTGCTGAAAGACATTTTAAAAGGATTCTGTCATGATTTTTATGGTTTATTTATTATATTTCTAAATGACACTATTTCCATTAAAACTATAATTCTTGAACCAACAAATGTAAATATTTTAGTTGTAATATTGGTGTGGAGACCATACTCTGAGCTTTGAAAAGGAGCCAACTTCGGGATGGAACTGCTTTGAGACAAATATTATTTCTCCCCTTCTCATAATACTTTAATATGACCATAGTCATGCTCCCTAGTCTCACCTAATGATGCAAACTATTCCTTCAGAGAGCTGCTATCTTGTTAGCTGCCCATTGTTCTGTTGATAAACTGCTGATGGGCTGCATGAGTAGGAAGGGAGAGGAGGGGTGTTATATTACTCCAACTTGCAGTGCAGCAGAAAATGAAATGTATTAGAGCAAGTCACGTGACTAGGGACACCTGGGAGATGGACATCATGTCTAGTCCCATGCCAATTTTTTAAATTAAATATTTTAAAAAATCGGTTTGCTCTTTTAAAATATGGATTTCTGAGCAGGATTCTGCTGGAGCAAAACTAGAACTGAAAATAAATGAAATATATTCTAGACTGCAGGCTTATCTTGAATAATGAAGGGACCTGTCACTGTGGTATGTATGGCTGATTTGAGAATTTAAACAAACAATTTAACATAGAATTAAATATAATTTCACTTGTCAGTGGTGTGCCAAAACATTTCTACCAATTATAGCCTTAAAATACTGTAACAAGTTTCATTGAATTAAACCAAACGTGCTTATCTCCTTCCTGGAAGACTTGCCCTTAACCAATTTTAGTACAAACTCCTAAACACACTCCCCATTAGAACTGGATTCTGAGCACACACTCACCTTCCACAACCTTTAGAACTGCGCCTTCTTGGAAGCCTTCTATAGTCTTCAGCTCAGCAAAGTTATCCAGTACATTTCCATCAAGTTGAAGAGAAAAGCATGTCCTGTGACAGGTGTCCTCTCGATCCATGAGAACTTGATGGATCTCCTGCACCATCTCCTGGGGAGAGACCTGACATAAAGAAGGAGGGAGATAGAATCACTACTGCACTGTGACTGCGACAGTACTTTTGTACTTTACATTCTTGGCCAATTCTAAGCAACTTTTGATTGGATTATTTTTACATTTGCCTTCTTCTACATTTTTCCAGGTTTTAGAGGCATGTTACAGAGCCCTGTTGCAGAGGCCACAATGTTATTGCTATTTATTATATTTATCTTTCAGCTGAGTCCCTTTCCTACATACCTTTAAGTCAAACCACATGACCCTAGCAACCAGGTAGCTACTAGAATTCCAAATCAATATTCTGCTGAACAAAGAGCCAAATAATTAAAAATAGGACAGGTCACTCAGACTACACAGCAGTTTGAGGGCCAACAAATCTACATCCTATAACAATATGCTAGTAGCAAAGAGTTCTCAACAAACTCAGGTGCCTTCAATATAGATTTAAGAAACGCCAAAAATTAAGCATTCCTTCCAAACAGAGCAACAGTTATCTGTCCATAACAAACTAAACTAGACCTTTCTTTAATCATTAAAGTTACTAGACATAGACAAAAACCTTACTTGGATAGAAAAAGTCTCAACTCCGGGAACTTGAACGTTCACCGTAAAACCGGTGTCCTGGATAACAATAACCTCCTGCTCGTTCCCTTCCTCAGTCTTGTCTTCCACTTCATGTCCATTCTGATTTGGCTCTGCTTCAGCCTCGTGCTCATGGGCTCCATCACCGTTCATCAAGTTCATGCCGGTTGAATGTTCTACATTCAATGAGAAACAGAGAATTATCTTATGATATGGCAATGTAATATAAGCAACTTTGAATTCCAATGTAAAATAAGCAACTTTGAGCTTCTGCCAAAGGAAAGTTTTGCACATATACCATACATTTTCACAATGCATCAAACCATGTAAAATAATGTAGAAGAAATAGTTTTTATTTGAATACGTTTTGGGTCAGAAAAGTGTATTAGTTGAAAACTGTGCCCAGCCCTCCCCCTTTGCAACTTCCTGTTCAGAGTTTTCCAGTTCCAGGCTGTAGAGTCGTCGGAACCTTCTACCTAAGGGTAGGAATCCACAAGCATTTTTGACGCAATCCGACAAAACGCATGCGACAAAAATTGTCGCAACAATTCTATTACTTACCATATTTTTGTCACATGCGCTTTTGTCCGCAGCGCGTCGGATTGTGCTGAAACCGCTTGTGGAGTCCTTCCCTAAATTACAGATCAGCAGCCAATGAGGGAGGAGTGGGTGTGCTTGTGATGTCACACTCAGTCCTTCGCTGCAGACATCAGATCACCCTTTCCTTTCACTAAACTGTTCCTTTCGGTCCTGTTTCTTTTCCCCCTCCCCTCCCTGCACTGTTCCTTTAACTCCCTGTCTGCCCTGTTCACTTAACCCCCTCCCTGCACTGTTCATTTCTCTCCCTCTCTGCCCGGTTCATTTAACCCCTCCCTGCAGTGTTTGTTTTTCTCTCTCTCTCTCTCTCCCTGCCCTGTTCATTCAAACCCTCTCTGCCCTTTTTGTTGTCCTTCCTCCTCCCCCCTCCCTTCACTGTGTGTTCCTCTCCCTTGCCATGCTATGACAAGGGAGGGAAAAATAAGAAAAGCAAACTGCTGTATAAATAAAAGATAATCTGATATTAAAAGTATTTTATTCTTTACTGGGGGCAATGTGTATTAGGAGTTAGTGTAAATACCATAGTCATTTTCTACACAGTATTATGTAGTATGGAAAAAGCATCTTTTCGGGATTCCTGATAACAAATCCCATACCAGTACTTATTTAGTAGAATGCAGACATTTTAAGGTGCAATTACTATGTATTTGAATATTGAATATTGTACACTCCAGTCTAAAAGATATTAGAAGACAATGGGGAGTTCCATGTCCAAAAGGAGTCTATAAACATTCTCTACCACGTATTCAATGGCCCAGGGCAGTGCAGGATATGGTTGGATGGTGCACATAAAAGTTACCCCAGATAGGTGTATTTTTTGAAGAAAAAGAGGGCCAGTCTGCGGTAAGTAGTAAGTGACCAGTATCCCAAGAGGATGGGTCAAAAAACATATTTATCCCCCTCTCCCCATCCCATTGGTATATGCATAATTCTCGTGACCTGGTATGAGACGGATCAAGCATATGACACACTTGTAGGTCCTGCGTGACCGATACTGTTTGAAGTTGATGTAAATATTTTTCAATAAAAAAAGAAAATTGGAGGAAAAAAAAACCCATTTATATATGGCTGTTGTGTATTATAAAACAATACGATAGAACTAACCAGTTTTCCTACACCGCTGAATGTCCTCAGAACATACTGTATGTTTTTGTTTTTTTCCAGATACATGTTGTTACAGACTCGATTTAGCAATGAACACTAAGCAGCTGTATTGTTTAAGGCAAACCTTAGAGGCTGGATATATCTTTGTAGAATATGAGCAGCTAATTAACCTATATTTTGGCAGAGATGCAAAGAATGCTTTGAGACTACAATGACATGTGCATGTGAAATAGCTTAAAGCTTGATAACTAGATCCAACTCAGTAGGCAGAGAGAATTAAGAAAACAGTTCTGTATCTTAGTTGTATACAAGTTGCTGTCTAGTAACTCATATTAACCTATCATTAACCTATCATAGCATTTACTAGCATCAACTAAATGTATCAATTTAGAACAGTTTACAGGGTCGACGACCCCCCTCCCAGCGCTGCTTTAGAAGGTGAAAAATTACACTTTTCACATCTATATTAGAAAAACAGTCACACATAGAAAATAAAAAGTAAATGGAAAAAGTCTTTATTTCTGGTGAACTTTATGAAACAAACGGAACTAAAAAAAAGTGTTGGAAGGTGAACAACCCCTTTAATCTGCTGTCTAGAAAAAAAGTTAGGAGTGTGACTTTTGAGGAGAATTAAAGGACCACTACACCTTCAAATATTCAGCAAAGCTGTAATTATTACTACGTATACTAGCATGGATACAGGGGGTCGTTTGTGGCACAAAGTTTGGCAGGTTGAATGGCCATGGCAATAGACAATATAACCCCATGTGCTATAAAGCTCATCTCATCACAAATAATCTTGTGCCTCCTAAAAAATCCTGCCAGCCCAAAGGGGGTTATAAGATCAGGAGCCACGCTGTAGCATAAAACAACCTGTTTGTAACCAATTTAGATAAATGAACATTTATATCTGCCAGCTCACTTGAGGAAGAAAACTTCATATGAAACTGTATTTTACTATATGCAGGAGTAACAGTGACATCAGACTAATAAATCATGTATTGATATAAACTTAAGTCACTTAATATTATTATTACCGGTATGGGATCTGTTATCCAGAAACCTATTATACAGAAGGCTTCGAATTACGGAAAGCCAATCTCCCATAGACTTCATAGGAGTACTGCCCTGGCTGGGGTAGAATTCAGGACCCAAATACTGCAAAGCAGCAATGCTAAACATGGTACCCCCTCTCAAGCAAAAAAACATGTAACCTCTATGGGACAGGGGCCAACTTACTGATAAATTCTGCTTTCAGTAAGAAATAAGCCATTAACCCCATTTGTGCACTGACCCACTGACCTAATAAAAAATGATAAGTCAAACTTCATATGAAAATAACCTATAAGCATTTTTTAAAGATATCAGTAGAAGAAGCAGTCTGATTGCATGTTTCTATTCCATACTGCTTACATCTTGCCAAAAGAACTTAACCTGCCAACAAAGACTTAAATTGTTTTGAGTGTTGTTTTTTTTTCCTTCAAACTATATCTCATTACATAACTTTATTTAGGCACCGTCTGAGAACTATACCCTGTTTGAAAAGTATTCTAGTAGAATTTCAAGGACATAGTAAAGTAGGATAGCATTATTGTGTGCATAAAAATTATTGGGGTTTATTATTATTGGCTACAGGGAGGCCGGCTCCCATAGACTACATTATAATCAAATAATCCAAATTTGTATGTATATATATATATATATATATATATATATATATATATATATATATATATATATATAAAAAAATATTCTCTTTTCTCTGTGATAATAAAACAGTTCCTTGTACTTGATCCAAACGAAGATATAACTATTCCTTATTGGAGGCAAAACCAGCCTATTGGGTTTATTTACTGTTTAAATGACTTGCTAGTAGACTTAAGATATGAAGATTTAAATTATTTATTATATCTAATATTTGAGTTTCATTTCTCACCTGCTAAACCAGCTCTGGGTGGGGGGGTCGCCTACCCTTTAACTGCTCTGTATTGATACATTTGTTATCTTTGTCCCTGTTGAGCAGAATCCCTGAGTTTCATTAAAGCTTTTTGAAAAGTAAACATAATTTCAAGCAACTTTGCAATATACATGAATTAGAAAATATGCAGACTCATCATGATTTCTAATGGTTTGGAACAGTTCCCTATGCCTAGCCCACTGCTCTTCTGCTGATCTGTCTGACTACTTTGCTGAGCTGGCTGACTACTGTTACTTTGTATCAGCAGCCATCTGTCCTTAGCCTGCATCCTCCAAACCCCACAATTCCCTGCACACGTGATTTTAATAAGGAAAGAAACATCATAGTGCAATGCATAGTGGGTTATGTAGTTCCTGCATGCTGTCTGTAAACTGTGTAGAAGTTGTTACAATTTGTAACAATTTGTAACATCAGTGTTTAGTCCCTCCTTCCCTGCCAGGATATCAAAAGATGCAGAAAGAGAAGAACTGTTAAACAGCTGGATTTCAGCATAGAAATTGCTTTTATTCATACGTTTTGAAGAAACAGGTAACTGTGATAGGTATATTAGGGGTTTCCATGTTATGTGGACCTTTTTTTTTAAATTTTGGTTTGGACAGCTGTTAGAATGGATACAATAGTTGCTAATATTCCACAGATGCTTCTAAGAAATGTACCAACCAATTGTATCAACTAAATGTAACAAATTGTAACAGCTCAGATGCTCCTGGATCACTGGGCTGCTAGACTGAAACATTAGGGACATGAACATTATTAAACTTAAATTTGGGGGAAACAGTAAAAAATAAAGCAATTGAAAAAAAGTCTTTGTTTCTGGTGAACAATATGAAAACAACTGAACTGAAAAAAGTGTTTGGAAGGTGAACAACCCCTTTCAGGCCTTTAAAGTTATCCACAGGAGCTCGCCATCTTAAAACTTTTAAGGCCATCATGTGACACTCAACATGCTCGGTGTGACCTGGACTCTTATTAAGAGGTTCATGATAATGAGGTTCATGATAATGAGACTCATATCAAGCTACATGAAATGCTACAGAGCTAATTATTCCAAAAAGGATCTTTCCATAAATTGGATCTTGAATCTTAAGACTGCTAAAAATTATTTAAATCCATTGGATTTGATTGCCACCAATATGGATTAATGTTGCTTGGTCACCATCAAGTACAAGGTTACTATTAGTTTATTAGAGAAGGAAATCACTTAAAAATTAGATTTGCCTAAAATGCACTGTATGAGTACATAAACACACACAGTCATTGTACATTGTGAGTGAGTCCCTAACTTAGGGCAACTAATCGCACGTGCTTTGAAACAGCAGCATAGAAGACTGAGATCTACTGGGGGCATTTTCAAAGGCTCAGATTTTTACAGCTAAATGTTTGTGGTCACCTTAGGGTAGTGAAGATACACAAACATAAAGGTTCTCCTTTAAACCGATAAGCCACACAAACTAGGCAAAAATGTTTTGATTGAATCACCGGTATAGTTCCTCACTGACAAGGAAAAGTTCTTATAAGTAAATATACTGCTATAGCCAAAACCCCACTAGAGCACACGTTTACATGAAGCATGTTAAGACAAGTAGTGTACAATCGAGGAAAGAAAGTACAAAAGCTAATCAGTCCAAAGCACAAGCAACTTTTATCTATTACCTCCAGTAGGAAATAAGAATAGAAGCTGAAAGGAGAGAGATTATTACCTGTACAACTCCAGTGTCCTGTAGGACACACAGAAATAGCTGGCTCTGTAAGATGTGCTTTCTATTGCAAATGAATGACACAAATAAAAGACTGTGACTGATACAGGAGAGTGGGCGGAGGAAGAAATACGTTCAAATGCTGCAAACAGAGTTTAGAAAAATGCTCTCCAATGGGTGTGTCAGCAACCTGGGGCAGAGGCTGCACAACAGTGAACTGGATGTGTTGGTTTGGTGAGTTTATACATTCCCTTCCCATTAACAGAAAAGAAAACTACAGGCCAAGCTGCATTAGTAGACAGGCATCATGTCACAGAAACAGGCTGCCAATTCCACGTACCCCAGGAAAATGACAATCACAAAACCAGATTAAATGATGCCTATGTTAAATATTTTGCCGTTTGAGATCTCATTTCTTAATTTCCAGTGAACAGAAAGGTGGTTCCCACAGATTGTGTGACAAAGCAAAAGGCTCAGTCAGGTTCTAAGCACAAATATAAGTAGTAGTCCACAAAAGCACTCACAGCAACAATAAATAAATGTGTTTCAGTGCATCTTAACAGTGTATATATATATATATATATATATATATATATATATATATATATATATATATATATATATATATATATATATATATATATATATATATATATATATATATATATATATATATTATATTATATATATATATCAAATGGAGGATCAGCACACACTGTAGTTGAAGTGAAAAAAGTGCTTTATTTTCATATAATGTTACATGTTAATCCGACGTTTCGGTCCCTCCTTTCTCAAGGAGCCTAGGGCTAGGCTCTCAAGAATGTTGTCTCAGATATACACTCATGTGTGATAGTAGTCAGGCCCTATTTGTCACATATGGGCAAGGCAACAACCAAGCAGAAAAAAAGTTGCCTATGTAAGCCTAAACTCCAAATATAAGGAAGTTCCCAACTGCTGACATAATTGTTTGTCATAACATAGGAAGAGCAAAAAAACAGCACACCTAATCATAATTTCAAAATAATTTGGTAGTAGAATGAGCAATAATATGGGGTTACCATTCCCCATAAAAAGTATTTCTATATACACACACACAAAATAATTTACTAGTAGGTGTAGTAGAGTAATAGAAAACCAAAAGACCCAACAGTCATGACATACATGCTGCTAATTCTGTGTAATGGTATGATTAAAGGAGAATTCAACCCCCCATATACTAAATCCTACTACCCCCGACCCTACATAGTGCCCCCTCCCTGCTCCCGCCCACACAGGTGATAACCAGTAAATGCCTGTAATTACCCCTTGTTGCAGAGTAAGCACAGCGGAGCTCACGGGCACCATCTTCTTCTCTTTGTAATCTTCAGGTCTTCTTCCTTCCCTTTGGCTATTTCCATCACTTTTGGCGCATGCGCAGTTGTCCAGAACCGGAAGATTGCATCAACTGCGAATGTGCCGATATGGTGCTTACTCTCCGAACATTACCGAAGAGAAGAAGATGGCGCCCATGAGCTCCGCTACGCTTACCCTGCATGCAAATGTCTTGCAAATACTTTATGGCAAATACTTTATGGCAACATTATAAGTAGCTTTCAATTATTATGACAGATGTAAAAAAAGTTTAATTTCTGGTGGCAGTATCTCTTTAAATCAGGATCCTATTAAAGATACAAGTACAGGAAAACACTGGAATCAGCAATTCATTCATAGTTTCAATAACATATACTGTATGGCATCAGATAGGTTTTACCCCAAATGTCACCCTAAATTACTTTAAATTGGGCATCCTAATGCATTTATAGAGAAAATGGCATTCTCCCCATATCTCACCCTAACTGCCCTTCAGACTAAGTACCCCTGCCAACGCTATTACCCCTCAGTAAGGCAACTACACAATCTAGGAACTACTGCACCAGGCACCCAGAGAAATACACTTTCCATTTTTATTTGCGCTCATACAAACATGTGAGGGCAGGTTCAAACAGCAGCCATAATTACTCAAACAGAAGAACGAAAGGTGTGAATTATTTCAGCATTGAAATCAGCTGTTCTACCAGCAACACAAGTTTATCTGTGTAACACAATTAAATGAAAGAGAAGCAGTACAATACACCATAAAACTAATGCAAAAACATTGTTATACACAATACCAAATTAATGGGTGCTCCATAAAAATCAGACAGTGAGCGAGATCCCAAATATTGCTAAAAGGAAACCAGCATATGGTTTAAGAATGATTATAGTCTTGGGAGTCCGTGCTGAAATGTACTGAGTGTTTACAACATTTGAGAGCACGGCATCTTAAATCTGTAGGGGAGTTTGAATCCCCAGCAAACTTTTGTATAAACCAAAATACATTTTTCAAAACATGCCTCGAAGTAACTTTTAATAAATTAAAATTCTTATAGCTGGCAGATGTAATAAAGCTAACCTTTAAAGAGAGCTTAAGTTGCCCTTTAACGCATATTTAATATATGTACAATAATATAACATATTTAATAAAGGTATAAGTATGTGAACTTGACCCTTTATAGGGCTATTTTTCTATGCCTTCTTTTAATGGCAGTTGACATTTTGCAACAGGGCATATTCTAGCAAAGCTCATCTAAGCTTATTTCTTTTCAGTAGGGACTGAATCAGTATTTGCATCACATTTGGATCACTGGGTTGAATCTTGTAGATTGATGTTTAAGCATGGCAAAATGAGCATTTGGCTTGTCATATTCACTGATATGCACCGATTTGTAACATTTAACTCATTCCCATAACAGTTAAACAAAAACCCTAAGTAGGCACACAAATCCTGATTGTAAAATGTATTTGTCTTTGTCATGTCCTTGCATTTGCTTGTGGACAGGCATCTATGTCAGCTGCTTCCACATGTTTCTTCTGCTCTTGTGAAGAAAAAGTCAGACCATGAGCATTGGGTTTAATACATGCGAGAAGTGAAGGAGTCTGGCTTGCCCACTTTGCTGATTCAAGGTCACTGGGAAAGGCACTGGGAACGTGACAGGCCTCAGAGTGCACCCAATGGCAACAGTGTGGATAAACTTCATCACAGCCACAGATTTCTTCATACACCTTGCAATCATGAAGCTTCTTATTCACTTCTTTATGCGAGTTTAAAGGCCAGATGGAGCGGTCACTTGCAAGCACATCCTGATGCAACGTTACATGCTGGTTACCTTCAAAAATTCCATAATTAGTTTTAGCCAATGGTTGTATTGAACCACTGTTCAATTGTGGAAGCAGGTAAGTTGTTTCTCCTTTTGAATGTGAGACCTCCCCAGGAAAATACATTTCCAAGCAATATCTACAGTAACAACAGTAAATGCTGTTGCCCATCTTAACCAGCACAGAGAAAACGACAGCAGAGAAATAGACAACCAACTCTGGATAACAGGTCCCATACCTGCACTTAGTTTGTAAAGAAATGTACCAGAACAATGTTCTGTGTGTTATAAAAGTGAGGTGCTGTTTTTTATCGTATTGAAACATAAAAATTTCCGCACCTCTCTCGCCTTTCCTATGCCAATTCCTGCTTGATGGTGCAAAACTCTCTAGACGGTCGGCACACGTCAATCATTGAAGTATCAGCAAAATGTAAGAGAGTCCATCATCCTGATGAAGGGTGGGTGAAACCCCCCCCACCCCGAAACGTTGATTTACTAGTAGTGAAAAATATAAGGGGAAGTTCCCCACCTGCAACAATAATGGTGCTGTGCGACTCTCTTCCATTTTATCGTATTGATTCATTTAACAACTCCAATAGAAATTAATGAAAAGAAAATTAAGAAAACTCAATTCATCAAACGTGCCATAGAAAAACACGTCTTCATCAGAAGTAAATAATAAATATACATGTTCACACTAAGGAAATACTTCATGGTGAACTGCAGCAAAATACACAGGAAATATTTAAAACTTGTTTCTCAACCTCACAAATAAAAGACATTTATTAAGAGTAATTTCACAAAAGACATTTTACCCAGTATTTATACAGGCCTGGGTGCTGATGAAAATTAATCAAACTGCTTAAATGTAAATTACACTTTGCTATATGAAACTTGGAATCAGTATTCCATTAAAAAACTAGGTCCAGTCCAAGCACAATTCATTGCACTAAAGTTGAAATGGGGGTACACTTTCTCTTTAAAGGGCCTGTAAAGTCTAAAATAGAATAAGGCTAGAAATGCTGTATTTTGTATACTAAATATAAACATGAACTTACTGCACCACAAGCCTAATCAAACAAATAATTTATGCTTTCAAAGTTGGCTACAGGGGGTCACCATCTTGTAACTTTGTTAAACATCTTTGCAAGACTAAGACTGTGCACATGCTCAGTGTGGTCTGGGCGGGGGCTCCCCCTGCTGTTCATAAGTATGATTGTTTCCCAGCTCAGCAGTTAGGGACCATCTGAAAATTTACAGCAGTAAATGAAGGGAGAATTTCACTGCATAGTCAGGATTCTTTTAAAAACGGTACATGTTTTTTAATTAAAGTTTATTGGAGACAGGTTTCTTTGTCATTAAAGAAAGTAAAAATGGGATTTTATTTTTTTTTGCCTTTATGTGCCCTTTAAATAAAATTCACAGAATTCTCAAAGCTGCTGCTTGTGTATCTACCAAAATGCACAGTAATAGGTCTTGCAGGTTACCCTTACACCTATGAAATGCTTTCATTTGTAGAAATGTGGAAGAATTGTTTTTGTAAGTAATACAGGGTTAACACATCTTCTCATCTCTAACCTCTCAATTACTTCCGGTTCCCTCCCACACAACCTGCTAATCCGAGCGCTGTCTGGGAGAAGTTCCGAGGGCATGGAACATACCACCATAGGCTAAAACAAAAAGGAGGAGGCAGCGCAACAACCAAATCCTTTAAGCCGTATAAATTACCGTGTAAATCCTTTGAGAACTACTCACACTATAAATACAACGAGGTGCGTGTATCGTAGATTGCCCCAGCACGTGTGGAGAACGCGCTTACAGAACGCATAAGTATTTCAGGTTTTCTAAACACCCCTTCAAGAGTGAACAAATGGTAGTGTCTGCTGAAGGTGACCTTTTTCAGGAAGCTGCGAGCACCGGCTTTCATCGCCACAGCAACAGAGTGGAAGGGGGGGGACAGGTTCAATGCTCGTAACTACTCGAGCGAGCCCGATATTTGATACAACCCTTGAGACAAACGCGCGCCAATAAATACATGCGGAAGCCCGGACCATCAGCCTGTCACGTTCGCTGCCCACACAGTACTGTCCCCTTATGAATCCAATGAATCCCAGTCGGAATGCTCTCAGTACAATACAGCTCTAATCAATAGATCAGTTACCCGTATTCCAAGGCTCCGCGATAGGGCCTAATCAGTAACGTACCTATCACAGCAGTGCAGCGGAACAAGGGTAGAAGCCTTCACATTAACTTTCTAGCGTAACATAAACATTCCCAGTGGGACAACCCTTAGGGAGAAACCACTCCTCTAAAGATGGGGGGGGGGGGGGCTCGCATGAATAGCTTATAAAAGAGAATATTGCCTATAATACACGGAGAGCCCCGAATACAAATTGTCACGTGAGTAGCCGCACTGTCACTGGTCCATTCTATTCCATTCTGACACATTTTCCTATGAACCCCCTCCCCCCCAACAACATAATCTACTGACCCAATGTCACAGCGAAGATTCAACCTGTAACCAACTAAAGCTTTCCATTATCCACTGGCCAATCACCTTCTGGCTTATTTTACAAATTCTGTATGTGACCCTATAGTTTATATGATGCCTGAAAGGGTTTGTTAACTTTTAGTATGATGTAGAGAGGGATATTCTGAGACAATTTGCAATTGTTTTTTATTTTTTATTGTATTTGGTGTTTTCTTCATCAGCTCTCCAGTTTGAAAGTTCAGCAATCTGGTTGCTATGGTCCAAATTACCCTAGCAACCATGCACTGGTTTAAATTAGAGGTTGGTATATTAATATGAGAGGCAAGACGAGTAATACAAGCAGCAAGCGCTACGCTACCAGCACCGGGACGGAGCTCCCAGTGTGAGCAGCCATGTTGTGTCACTGGCATGTGAATAAGGCGCATGTGATGTCACATGCATAATGAGCAATCCGGGGCAGCTTTTCGTTATGCGCATGCGAGTGACCGGACATGGCTACTCGCACTGGGAGCTCCCTCCGGTGCAGGTAGCGTAGCGCTGGCGGGGGGCTTTTATTAAAAAAAAAAAAAAAAAAACGGTTATCCCCAACCGGAATACGGGCTCTATTAGCCAGCACCTTTGTTGAGGATAACATTTTTACCCAACAGGTGTCCTTTATGTTGGTACCATACAAGTAGATCCAGTCCATCAACCCAACTCCTGCACAACCAGATCTGCAGCCACATTGATGGGCATTTGAAGAACACATTTCCCCCTCTGAGGCAAATTAGAGAGGCATCAGATGGGTTTTTTTTTGTCTTCCTCTGGATCAACTAGCAGTTAGGCAGGTTAAAAGGTTGAACTTGATGAACGTGTGTCTTTTTTCAACCTAACTTACTATGTTACTGTTTGCAGCCATTCGCTTTTTATATGGATTTTAATGATTGCGCTATATATAATAGTGTTTTAAAGCTAAAGCAGGTTTCTAAAAGAAGGGAATTGAATAACCACAGCCTTGCTTTATGCATTAGCCAGACATTCCAGATAGCACTGGAACCAAGGACAGTGCTAAGTTTAACTTCAAAGTCCTTGGATTAAGAAAAACAAATTGCATGCATCAACAAGCACACAGCAGGCCTTTCTGGGAACAAATCAAAGCTGCCATTGAAGGAAGCTGCACAAAATCCACCCCTTGAAAAAATTCAAAACAGGGTTGGAGGCATCCTACAAATGAATGAAAGTGCATGGCAATGGCAGCATGAAATAAATGTAAACTTACTCAGAATGCCCCTCAAAACACTTTTCTAATTTAAATAATTTTAGCAGTGTCTGAGACTTTAGCGATTTTACACTGCCAATATCAGACTTCACTACAAACAGCGGTTAAAAGACGATGCAGGCAGCGAGTTAAGGTTGTTGATCTGCTGAGCTGAGAGCCTGGCATTAATATCAGAGACACCACTAAAAATAGATAAACTACAAAAGTGCTCATTGGAGCACTCTTAATTCCATTTGAGCCAATATGATGTGCTTTAAGTCTCTACTGCCCATTGCAAAAAAGGAAAAGTCTGTACAAGAGCATGGACAAAGTCAAACCCTCAGCACAGTCATATTCTGCATAGATCATGTTCTTAATTCGGATAATAAAGGTTTAAGGTACTTCCATCATTCTGTAAGGAAACTACTCAAGGACATCCAGACAAACATTTCCTTCAGCATATTCCTGAGGAATCCCCCCACCTGCAATGCACTGGCTGTAAGTGATTCAAACATTGTCACAGATGGGAAACACACAGAACAGACCTAGTGAGTAGAAGAGAGAGAAACTACTAGTAATCATTGGCTTCCTCATCTGGTTCTGGACTACAATACCCAGCATGCTTTTACATTGAAGTCAACGTTGCAGGATGTCGGAGCTCGTAGTCCAGCCAGACTGCCAAGTGCCTAATAAGAAGCTAAAGGGTAACGCAATGATATGGGGCTGTGTGTGCAGCTCCCCTAATTACCGCAGCAGGGTTCCGGGCTCTTGTCAGTACTCTGTGCTGCAGGAAGCGGGCTGTGCACGCCGGGCTCCTCCGTCTTGCTGACCATGTCCTCCGTTGTGTGTCTCAGTGCGTCTCCGGAGTTGAGGAAGGACAGAGCCGGCTGATCTCTCACACACATACACACGTGGTGCAGCTGTAACCTCTGCCACCCGACCTTCCAGAGCACACACCTCTGACGGCAACCGCTGAAGGACAATCTTCTCGTTGGCTGCTGAATCACGAAACGCCTTAAAGTGACAGAAGCAAAACTGCTTTATTTTTTTGCTACAGTTCTGCCCCCCAAACAGAACGAATGTGGGGAAACAACTGAGGGTCGCGTTTATAAAACTTTAATTTCAAGCCAAATGCCCAGCATTATGAGTAAATGAAAAGGTTGAGGTATTCATATAATATCAAATATCTTTGAGACTAAGCTGTTTTTGATTGGATTTAAATGCCATGGGATTTTATCGTTTGTGTATTTAAATGATCTTTGAATAAGACACTATGAAGCCTATGATTATGGACTAGTGTACTCCGAAACGCGTCAGGCAATGATGCGGTCTTTGATCTTAACACTTTGATAGCCAAACAATAAAGGATATATTTTTATTGGATGTGCGGTTCACATTTTTCAAGATTTGACTCATGCAACTTTATTTGTAGCCAGCACCAGGGTCAGACTGGGGGGCTGGGGCCCACCGGGACCGCTGTCCAGGGCCCCCCTCCGGCCTCTCCGACTCGCCCCCTACTATGAGGCGCCGCTTGGTGCGCACACATGAAGACCATTTGTGGAGAAGGGGTCTGGCCCGGCGGGGGCCCATGAGAGTCGGGGCCCACCAGGTTTCTTCCCGGTGTCCCACCGGGCCAGTCCGATACTGGCCAGCACTCCGACACGCATTCACCAAAAGGGGATTGATACGAAACTGCATGGTTGGATCGGTCTTTTTTTCGGCTGAGGTATTAATATAAAGCTTCTCCTTGTGTTGTAAATTAGCATGTAAAGTAAATGTTGCTAAAACTGCAGGCTGTAAGGAGAGGGCTGTATTGATCCTACTAGAGCTGTGCATTGTGCAGCCATTTTAAAGATGTAGAAGTGCATTCAGGCCCGGATTTGTGGAAAGGCCACCTAGCCCCGGGCCTAGGGCGGCAGGATTTTAGCGGGGTGGCATGCTGACCAACCACACCCACATTGGTTCAAACACACCAGGGATGCACTGGAGATAAAATCATTTTTTAAAATTCCCATGCGCCAATCCCCATTGATGATGAAAATTTGTACAAATAAAGGGGGGTGGGGACAGGGGTGACAAACGGTAGTGGGCCTAGGGGTACACACTATGTAAATCCGGCCCTGAATGCATTGAGTGATGATTTTGTGCCCCATCATGCTGCTCTTGCACTTACCTTTGGGGCATTGTTAAAGGGGGAACTATCGCGAAAATTAAAATGTAATATAAGCTTCAGCACACTGAAATAAGAAGTTTTCTATACATAAAAATTCCATACCATTTCTGAAATAATTAAATTTATCTGCACTATCCCTCTCTCAGCTTCTGTTTCTCTCTTCATGCAGTGTTGGGTTGGGAGATATTCATTGACCATTAGATCCAATATATTTTATAGGGGGACTCCTTTTGCCTAAAACAGGGATCCCCAACATGTTGCTCATCAACTCCTTGGATGAGCCACATTCAGGGCCGTTCCTGCCATGAGGCAAGGTAAGCACCTTGCATCAGGCGGCAATGAACGGCCAGTTAAAGGAGAAGGAAATCCCCTGGGCGCAAAAACCCTCCACTCCTCCCCTGTGTTGCTTCCCCTCCCTCCTCCCCCCTGGCCTACCTGTCCCACTGGGCAAATGCCCCTAACTTGCGCAGGTCCAGTCTACGGAGTTCACAGACGCCATCTTCTTCCACGCGATCTTCTTCCTGCTTTGACCGGCGTTTTGGCGCATGCGCAGTAGGAGCATTTCGCCGGTACGGATCTACTGCGCATGCGCCAAAAGTCACGAAGTTTTCCGATTTCTGAAAACTTCGTGACTTTTGGCGCATGCGCAGCATATACGTACCGGAGAAATGCTCCTACTGCGCATGCGCCGGTCATAGCAGGAAGAAGATCGCGTGGAAGAAGATGGCGTCTGTGAACTCCGTAGACTGGACCTGCGCAGAAGGGTAAGTAACACGTTAGGGGCATTTGCCCAGTGGGACAGGTAGGCCAGGGGGGAGGAGGGAGGGGAAGCAACACAGGGGAGGGGTGGAGGGTTTTTGCGCCCAGGGGATTTCCTTCTCCTTTAACTGGCCATTCATTGCCGCCTGATGCAAGGTGCTTACCTTGCCTCATGGCAGGAACGGCCCTGAATGTGGCTCATGGGTGAAAAAGGTTGGGCATCCCTAGTCTAGAAGATGTATTAGAGCTCACTCCCCAGACATTGTGTCTCTACATGCAGGATTTCTGCAAAAGGCAGTTGGTTTGTTAGATTTTGTTTGTACTGGAATCAGTTATCTGAGTGAGCTCTAATACATCTGCTAGGAAAGGAAGCTCCCCTCTATAAGATTTATTGGATATAACTGTCAATGATTATCTGACACCCAACTCATGTAAAAAGAAAGAATGAAGAGAAACAGATGCTGAGAGAGCGATAGTGAAGATAAACTTGATTATTTCTGAAACAATGCAGACTATTTAATTGATTGTATTTAGAACGTTTCTTAATTCTAGTATGATGAAGCTTATATTAAATTTCTGCCATAGCTCCCCTTTAAATTACCCCTGCTGGGGCATTTGGTAACAAATGTAAAAAAACTTTAGCAGTGTTGTGCCCCATGAGGTTTGGATTGGAATTTAGAATAGGACCAGGCATTGTAAGTACCCGGAGGCCCAACCAGTTTCCCTTTAAAAAGGGACTGTCTATGGCATCTTACAGCAGCCCCTCTGGCATTTGCCAGAAGCCAAAGATTTCCAGTCCTGGCCTGGGCCCCATTATTTTTTTAAACGCTGCCCTGTCTTCCAAATTGGAAAGGTCACCCCATGGCTTTAGTAATATACTAATGAGTGATGCAGAGAAAGACTGATATGCACAATCCCATCACTACAGCTAAACCTCAGCTGGCTTCTAGCCATTAGCTCTGGAACTTCTGTTGTCTTTGGCAAAAGTGTTCTACAGAGTTCAATGGTCTCCCTTTTGCAACATGATCTCCCTGTTTAAGCACATGACAAGTAACCATGTGATAGCACCATGTATCACACTATATATTGATTTTTTTTAATACAACTGTGTACATTTATTGCTTTTCTGGCTCCCAAGAAACTCAGAGCCACAAATAGCGGAGATGAAAAAAAGCTGAATGCTGAAATGGGGACCAGTATGATCACCAGTTGCAACTGAAGGGGATGCTTTTGAATATGAAGCACCAGTAGTGAATGTCTTTTAACAAGAAAAAAATGTTCTAATTAATTGTTGTATTTTCTACATTTCTCTTTTGTGTAATGGTTTTATTTATGGAACCTATGTCTAGTCACCACTTCATGCTAGATAATAAAGTGTTGGTATTACCATGCACAAATAGTTTTTATTTTGGTTATAATACATAATATGCTAGGCACCTGACTTGACCACCCCTGACATTTTCAATGCAATATTTAAAGGGATTCTGTCATGATTTTTATAATGTTTTTATTTCTAAATGACAGTGATTACACTGCAAATATTTCACTCTACAACATAAAACGTCATTCCTGAACCAGCAAGTGTAATATTGGTCTGTATGCGCCATCTCAGGTCATTTTGCTTGGTCATGTGCTTTCAGAAAGAGCCAGCATTTTAGGATAGAACTGCTTTCTAGAAGGCTGTTGTTTCTACTACTCAGTGTAACTGAATGTGTCACAATGGGACTTGGATTTTACTATTGAGTGTTGTTCTTGGATCTACTAGGGAGCTGTTATCTGGTTACCTTCCCATTGTTCTGTTGCTAGGCTGCTGGGGAGGGGGGGGGAGAAGGGGTGATATCACTCCAATTTGCAGTACAGCAGTAAAGAGTGACTGAAGTTTATCAGAGCACAAGTCACATGACTGGGGCAGCTGGGAAACTGACAATATATCTAGCCCCATGTCAGATTTCATATAAATAGAATATAAAAAAAAAATCTGTTTGCTTTTTCGAGAAATGGATTCAGTGCAGTATTCTGCTGGAGCAGCACTATTAACTGTTAGTTTTGGGGAAAATTTTTTTTTCCCATGACATTACTTGGTATATAGCAATTCAAGTAAGTAAGACATGGTTCAGGGCAGATATCACACAAGCATAGTGATTTACTACAATTTGCTATGATTTCGGATGTGTTTGTGATAAACTATAATAATTAAAGCATTGTAACATAGGGGGAAAGTTTGTAAAATTTGGAAAAAGCCTTTTCATAAATTTTAGTAAATGAGCCCCAAGTTGAAAAAGTAAATAACTTTTCCAAGTTGGAAAAGTAAATGGAAAGTAAATTAGTAAATGAGCTCCAAGTTGAAAAAATAAAGGCAAGAACATGTCGGACCTGTGCACTGCAAACAGCCAATAGCATGCAGTATATTTGAATAACATTTTCCTGCCTAAGTACAGCTGTCTTAGCTTGCAGAGATGCAGTGCTCTTGTCCAATCATCAAAGCTGTTTACAGGCCTGGACTTGTGGGAAGTCCATAAAGGCTCAGTTCTTGGGTGCCACCCAGCTGTATGTGCAATTGGAGCACTTGAGACTCGGCACACAGGAGATTTGACAATTGTTTAAATATCCCATTCCAAGTCCCCAGTTCTCCAGTAACTGACAGGTGAGCACATACACATGCAAAGGGTGGGGAGCAGACTTTGTGTGTGTTTTGGGGGAGGGCATGCAGGGTTGCAGCCTTGGGTGCCAATGTAACAAATCCGGGCCTGGCTGTTTAGACTACCAGGATATACTATAGCTCCAGATTACAGTCATATGGCTATGCAAAAGGGACACATGTCTGGATAGAGGGGCAGTAAAGCTGTACACTATCATAAAAATACACTCAAATATATATGTTATAAAGAGTATAAAAGTATAATGTTTGCTAAGCATAGTTATTTGCACATTTTCAGCAGGTAATGAAACTCACCAGTTCCTGCTGCAGAATATCTGGGGGAAGATCCAAAGTGCACGGCTGTTTTGTGTACTTTGGATCAGTCATTTTAGGTGAATTCTGCTTAACCTGTTTGGCATTTTCATCACAAACTAGAGTCACTTATTAAGCAATTAGCCACAAAGGCCAGCGAGCTCCTGAATTATGTAAAACTGCCTATGAATACATTAATCATCCTATCAAATATAGTGAATCACCTAGTTCAAAAGCCAGAATCATCAATCTGCAGAAATATAGTATGGCCTTGAAGCCAACAATTACTGCAGTGAGCAAAAACATGAAAGAAATAATTAACATGAGCAAAGCACTGTGGAACTAATGCCTAGTTATATATACAGTAACTAGGCTCTTAAAGATATATAAGAGCTGTCAATTAAAAAATATTCTGACTCCTGCATATAAAGAAGGATTGCTGAGAAGGGAAAACTAAACCGATTATGTCAGAAACAATACAGAATTGTTAAATGATTTAATTTAAAAAAGTTTCTTATTTCAGTTAGGTGAAGCTAACATTAAATATTTGTTTTCATGATGCTTCCCCTTTAACTTGGTCAAAAGAAACATTTCATTGAGTTGCTATGCGCATGCATAGTCTTAAACATGACATGTGACATCACAGTACCTCTACTGGGTATAACAGTTTTATAGGTAGCAGCTCTTCATTCTGACTGAAGGGGAGTCCTGATGCATTTTCGTCTGTAAGTCATATTTATAAAGTTTATACAGGTATGGGACCTATTATCCAGAATGCTCAGAACCGGAGGTTTTTCAGATAATGGAGCTTTCTGTAATTTGGATCCCCTTACCTTAAGTCTACCAGAAAATCATTTAAACATTAAATAAACCCAATAGGTTGGTTCTGCCTTCAGTATGGATTAATTATATCTTAGTTTATATCTAAATTTTTAAAAATATGGATTATTTGGATAAAGTGGAGTTTATGGGAGATGGCCTTTCTGTAATTTGGAGATTTCTGGATAAAGGGTTTCCGGATAACAATCTCATGCCTGTATTTGATTTTACACTACAGAAAGTAGTTTGTCATAAACTTCTTCTTTACCATAAATTCAATGTAATTGATTTGGAAGTGCTATTTATAGGTGTTAATGCCCCATGATATGCCACAATTATTGCCAAAAGTATATACTTTTGTGAACTTGGTGATATTGGAAGAAATTGACACAGGTCTAGCATGTCCTTATATCTAATATTTCCCCAAGAGGCCAATCCGATGCTGACAGCCCTGGGAAAATTCCATTTCTGTCCTTCCCTAAAGCCAGCCTTTTCTGTATCATCTATTGGTAATATCCCAATCTATTAACAATGCTCTATCAAATCAGATCAAATCAAAATAACATAGTTAAACAAAACCAAATAGAGAAGTAATTCCAAATGTAAGAACAGACTGGTGGAACTATACATATGCTGTAAAGAGGAGATACCCTGCAGGTTGATGCATTTCATAAGATCAAAGGGAATGTTAAGCTGGTCATAGACGCAAAGATCTGATAGTACGAACTGAGCATTTGTACGATTTTCGGACCGTGTGGGGAGAGTCCCGACATTTTTCGTCCGGCGGAGATTGGAGATTTCTGTCGGCTGACGATAAAATCTCTGCATATATTGCCGATCGTACGATTTTCAGTGGGAGTCTGTCACTAGCTTTTGTTGGACATAACTTTCGTACGATTGCTGTCAGGGGCAGAACATCGGCTGATCTGTTCTTTTGTACTTTTTTTGATCGGAATGGTTAGTGGCAGGTCGGGTGATGGGAAAGTCCTATCGTATGATGATTCGTACGATCGGATCTTTGCGTCTATGGCCAGCCTTTTGGAAGCTTGAGGAAAAGAGTATAATTGCTGAAAGCTTAATCTGTATTTAACTTGCAAAAAAAAAAACCTGTTCTGTAACTGCAAATAAAAAAATATTTGTATATTTAAAGAAATTATTTTTATTTATAATGTATGGGATTTAGTAGAAATGGACTGAGTATAGATGTGATAAAACTCACTGGCGTTTTGAGCAATTGATTACCCAGACCACACCACTGGCCCAAACATAAGCAGCAGGTAAATGTGCCCCTAGAGGTACTGACAATAAAACAAACTGCAGTTTTCTGTGTAAAGGAGTGGTTCATCTTTAATTGTTAGTATGTTATAAAATGGCTATTCTAAGCAACTTGTCTTAATTTTTTCTTTTTTATAGTGTTTTTTTTTTTTAAATATTTGCCTTCTTCTTTTGACTCTTTCCAGCTTTCAAATGGGGGGCACTGGCCCCATCTAAAAATCGAATGCTCTGTAAGGCTACACATTTATTGTTATTGCTATTTTTTATTAGGGATGCACCGAATCCATCGCAAAAGATTCGACCGAATACCAAATTAGAGGTGGGTATTTAGTTCGGTCGGGCAGAAGGATTCGGCCGATTCCTGCTGAAAAAGGCATCCCTACTTTTTATTAGTCATCTTTCTATTCAAGCCCTCTCCTATTCATATTCCAGTCTTACCTTTAAATCAATGCATGGTTGCTAGGGTAATTTGGACCCTAGCTGCCAGATTGCTGAACTTGCAAACTGGAGAGCTGCTCAATAAAAAGCTAAAAATCTCATAAACCACAAATAACAAAAAATGAAAACCAATAGAAAATTGTCTTAGAATACACTGTCTACGTGAGCCACATTCAAATGTAAAAAAATGGGGAGCATGCCAAATAATGATGTGATTGGCTATTTGGTAGCCCCTATGTGGACTGGCTGCCTACGAGAGGCTCTACTTGGCACTATACTTGGTTTTTATTCAATTAAAATTGCTTTCAAGCTTGGAATTTAAAAATAAGCACCTGCTTTGAGGACCCTGAGAGCAACATCCAAGGTGTTGGGGAGCAACATGTTGCTGGTTGGGGATCACTGGTCTACACCATACTTAATTAATTACCAAGATAATGTAAAGTCGAACAATCCCTTTAAAAGTGGTGTCTTTTTAATATCCTACTGTATTTATTCTTGTCTAACAGAATTATCTTTATAGAACTCAATGGCCAAGATGCCCAAGAAATACAGAATGAAGAGAAGGCATCCACACATTTAATATGATCAAAATTCATAAGAAGTAATTTGTCATCTCATTAGAAAGAGGGGCTGTAAATCTGGAATAGAGATTGAGGCCTGACAGCTCAAGAACATTTATTCTGACCTGGTCCTGGCCTTACTGTGCAATGGGGCCCCTGATGGAAGCACTGCCTGTCTCCCAATGGTGGTGGCTCTGTTAATGGGTCACATGGCAAGTTTTGACAACTTGCATCAAAACTCAGCCAGAATGTTCACCAGCAAATCTATCACAGCTTCATAATGATCTCATTTTTTTTTTCAAAACAATAAACTTTAATAAAATCAACTGATGAACTATTTGGGTTTCCTATCCATAACTGCCTGTGCAAGTGTATACAGTCCCAACACTGATGAAACCTCATTTTCAGAGGTACAATTTAGAGTTTAGGTTCAGAATCCAGTATCTTACACTAAGGGGCCGATTCACGAAGGGTCGAATATCGAGGGTTAATTAACCCTCGATATTCGACTGGGAACTAAAATCGTATCGAAGTGGAACGATTTTGCGCAAATCCTGCGATCGATCGATTCGAAGGATTTTAATCCAACGATCGAAGGAAAATCCTTCGATCAAAAAATCACAGGCAAGCCTATGGGGACCTTCCCCATAGGCTAACATTGACTTCGGTAGCTTTTAGCTGCCGAAGTAGGGGGTCGAAGTTTTTCTTAAAGGGACAGTACTTCGACTATCGAATAGTCGAACGATTTTTAGTTCGAATCGTTCGATTCGAAGATCGTAGTCGAAGTAGCCCATTCGATGGTCGAAGTAGCCCAAAAAAACTTCGAAATTCGAATTTTTTTCAATTCGAACCCTTCACTCGAATTCAGTGAATCGGCCCCTAAAAGTGACAATAGACGTTACAAGTACAATTTGCAGGAAACATCTATTGATCAGCTTGTCTCCTGCCAAAGACGCACCAAATATTGTACGAAATTATTGGTGCGTCTATGGCCTCCTTTAGTCCAAGTTCACTTAACAGTGCTAGGGTAGAATAACTCAACCTTGAATACAGAGCCCTTAGGACACCGTCAAGTTGATACACATTCATTATTAAAACAATAACTGCAGCTTAGTATTCCATTAATATGAAATGTCAAAAATATAAAGAAATTTGTCCATGTTTTCATGGATATCCCAACATAAACATGCCAAGCTAGGAGATAATACCTCCTACAGAGACTCCTTGAAATACATAGCCATAGATATATACAATAGCCTGAACACCTCTCACTTCTGACTGATTAGTTATACTGAAACCAGCTTACTTCTCAGTCTTGTGTTGATAATCAGGGCCACCATCGTGGGGCGGAGAGGGAGACTGTTTTTCCAGGCCCATAGCACAAAGTGTTTGTAAATGATGGTAAGATGTAGCAAGCAATGACAAGGGCAGCAGATCACTGGATCATGACTTTAGGATTTACTAATAAATTGAAAAACTCAAGGTGAATTACAATGAATTGACTGATTTTATAAGCACATGAATTAATTGGAATCTATTTAATTATCTATTTAATGAATTATATATTATATATCACCTACATGGACTTCTCAGCAGTAGAATGACCACAGCAACATCAATAGTGTAAGGGGTCCCAAGGCTCTGTTAGGATTAGCGGACCAAGGAGGAAACACCAGTCCAACACAGTTCAAGGTAACCGACAAGGATGAGGCAGAAGAATGGTCATGTCCAGGCAGAAGGGTCAATGCAGGCAGGAAAGGTTCAAGAGGAATAAACAGGCTGAGGTCAAACACAGGAATCATTAAATAGAATCAATAAGTGTATCTTTTTTCCCTATTTATAACATTGGGATCAGCCATCATTTTTACCGGCCAGGTGGCAACCCTACCAGGAACACACGAGGTAGAACCTATAATAGGGCAATGTTTGTAGTGTCCTGGCGTCTTAAATAGGTCACTTGGCGCCAAAACGGACGTGATGATGTCATGATGTTGGTGTTGTGACTCTGCATCCATTCTGACGCTGGCGTCATGACACTGTGTCCATTCTAACACCATCTTGGGAAGGCAGAACGGAGTGGCGGTGAGTCTTCCTTACAAATGGACCTCTAAAATTTGGGAACAAGAGATTTTCCATAAACATACATTGCAGCTGCTTATCAGTTAAAGTCCCATGGGTTCCCCCTATTGTTCCTGGTCCCCCCCAGCAGTTGTGGGGTACATTTACTCTATAGTTATACCGTTGCTTTTCAGTAAAATGATTTGTGGTTTGCCTTATAGTAGCTGCGGTTGATTTGGCAAAACCTACCTACCTGCTAGTTGTTCATTTGTGTTGTGCACAAAAGGGACATGGGAATAAAATTTGGTACTTCATGCATGTGTTCATAGACTAGGTTCCCAGAAAAATCATTTTAAGGAGCTATTTAATTTTAAGGAGCTATTTAAAATGATTTAGTAAATCAGCAAATCAGTTTCTCTTGAGCTAGGAGGCATTGATGTAATCTGTTGTATCCTGGCAGGACCGAGCCAAGCCGTCTTGGGCCCTTGGCAACCTGTCCGGCCACCATGCTTCTTCCACCCTTGTGTGTGCGTCCACATACACCATTGCATAACACGGGGGAAGGTCTGTGGTAACACAGGGGAGAGCAGCAGATGGGAGGTCCGCAGAGTCCAGGAATTCTTTGATTGACCTGCTGTTTATGGCCACGAATGGAATACTAGAGGTGTTATTTATCGCTCTCACAATACTCCCCAAAGTTGGCATACTTTGGTTAATAAGTAATATGCTGTACAGGTATGGGGTCTGTTATCCGGAAACCCATTATCCAGAAACCTCCAAATTACGGAAAGGCTATCTCTCATAGATTCCATTTTATCCAATAATCAATTTTTGCAAAAATATTTCTTCTTTTTCTCTGTAAAAACAAAACAGTACCTTGCACTTGTTCCAAACTAAGATACAATTAATCTTTACTGACAAAAAAAAGACAAAAGCACCCTATTGCTTTTATTTAATATTTTAATTACTTTCTAGGAGACTCAAGGTATGGAGATCCAAATTCTGAAAATACCCATTTTCTGGAAAACTCCAGCTCCCATGCATTCTGGTTAACAGTTCCCATACCTGTAATGTTAAAAACAAATGGGGAAAAATGAAACATACAGTAAATGTTGTGATAATTACGGTATATAATTCAAGCACTAATAACATGGGTAATAGAATTAAAGTTATGCATTTTATAATATATGTTTAGTTCAGAATGTTATGTAATACATGACACATGACAGAAGCTCCTTCATCTATGTTTAAAGTTGAAGCAGAGGCTGAAAAGAAGAGAATAAGCCAGAGAGCTATTTAAAACTATGTAAAAACCTGCTAGATAATTAGACAATTATATATACAAATAATGACAATTATTTACCAAGATGAAAGGCTGAAGGTTGCTTTTAACCTTAATGAAATCTAAAATGAATAATTAGTTCTAAGTTGACATTAGACAGAGCATATTTTTAGCTGCAACATAGACTGGTTCATCAAAAGACCCATAGGCCAATGGACGCATGGATTATTTCTCTGTCAACTTTAAAACATCAGCAGATAGAAGGTCGACCCACATCTGCCCCTTATGCAGTGAGGTTAATGAAAGAGCTCTATGTGCCATTGTCCATACAAATGTAAATAATAATTATATTTAGTTATATTATTCTCATACTTACAATATGTATTGATACAAAAAAAAATTATGGATGCATTTTACCTTCTATAATTGTCATTATATTAGAGCTGCAGAGAGTTCCTTTCCCTTCCAAATCTAAAATGAGGGGTGGGAGTTAGTGGGGTGTGGGTTGACTCGAAACCCAGGGAGACCCATGGGTTTACTGGGGGGTTTGGGTTGAAATTTGGGTGAACAATGCAGGTTAGGATTGGGTGTGGGTCAGACTGGGGAAATACAATCTTCTTATGCTACCATGACAGCACAGAAGTAGTGTACAGAGCGATAAGACGTGGTACGGATATAGCACAGGTCCTACAATGGCAACATTTGGTGGGTTAAGGTTTTGGGGGTTAGAGTCAAGTGTGGGTTGAGTTTTTCCTGACCCGCACATCACTACTGGGAGTGTCTCTTCATTCTCCCACAGAAAATGGTCACACATTAACTAAAAGGCTGAACTTCCCAGCCTGCACATATCATTTTATGTTGATACTCCCTGCATCTGATCGTATACTAATTCTGCACATTGTTATTTATTTTTTATAATAGCATAAAAAGAGGCATTAATGCGCAGAAATCATAACTATTGTTCTGTAATTAGATAAAAATATATACTAATGTGCAGAGAAGTTTATCATTAGGTGAAGGGAGTTAGAGATAAACCAAAACTGAAGCTTTTGTTCTCTAGTTTGATAAAAATAAGTAATAATGTGCAGATAATGTACATCAGATTGTCTTCCTCTAACCTGTAAAATGATTAAGAATGAAACCAAAAGAGATCCCACTCTAGCATGTGTCTATGAGGCAACTCTTAGGGCAGAGAGACACAGCATATTCGCGGAGATTAATCGCCCGGCGACAAATCTCCACTTCTCGGACATAACTTTCGTATGATTGCTGTCAGGGGCAGAACATCGGCTGATCTGTTCTTTTGTACTTTATTTGATCGGAATAGTTAGTGGCAGGTCGGGAGGTGGGAAAGTCCGATCGTACGATGATTCGTACGATCGGATATTTGCGTCTAAGGCCAGCTTAGAGTCTATCAGGGGGTTGATGCTCTCTTTGTGGGTAATGCCTAGAAATGTTGCCCTCTTCTAGGGAAGGAAACTGGTGCTCAGAACAGTATCATTATTTCATTGCAGGGAATTGGAGATGAACACCAGTAACTGTTTTTTATAGTACATAATGGGAAATAATACATAATATGCAGAGATTATATTTTTATGTAGGGCTGAGGGTGGGCGATGTAGGAGACAATGGGGGCTGACAGGAGGCAGGTGATCAGCAAGTGAACCAACAAGGAAGAAAGGACTGACATGGGTTTCAACTGACATCAGTAAGAGTGTCACCCACATCTGCCCACATAATGCCGCTTAAGTGGATGTGGTCCAGGTTCTGGTTTTGAAAGAGACATGGAGAGAAGATCCATGGATTGGAAGTACGCAAAAGAGGTTGGCAGAGTGCAGGTTCTGGACTTTTTAATCTCCATTGTTGTACATCTGCCACATAAATAGTCCACTCACTTGTAAATATAGAGAAGCACCAATATCTGCAACAATGTGAATTCAATGGGAGTTGATAGCGGCGAAGGCATTACACATGGAAACCTACAGTATTCTGTTACTGAGGAAAATCCTGCACTGCTTTCCTTCTTTTTACCGCTACAAGAGTCTTTCTGCTAAATGAGACAGCAGGTACACTATTATTTGGCATACCTCCACCCATGAACTGTAATACCCCTCCCCGGGAAATTCTCTAATCCACAATTACACACAGAGATAGGGTTGATAGGTTTATTTGCAGGACACTGTACTTTTGAATTACTTACCTACAACCTCCAGCCAGGAGCAACTTCACATATTGTTTGACAGGTAAGTTACTATAGAGGAAGCAGACCCTGCGGCTGCAGGGGGGCCCATGAGGTACAGGGGCCCAAGAGGCCCTAATTATTGAGAAATTTCAATATACAATATATTGGTAAAACAGGGCAACCTCTGGATATATTAGGGGCCCTAAAATGAATTAGCCATGGGGACAAGTAACGTAATTACGCCACTGGTTTCTGAACTGCTGGCAGTTTCTTCAGAGTCCTGAGAAGGACCCCTTCATGCCTCCAATAGCACACTTTGATTTTTAGAGCCCTGACAAGGACCCCCTTTGCGTAAAGGGGTTGTTCAATTTTGAATTAACTTTTAGTATGATGTAGCGAGTGATATTCATTTTTTATTATCTGTGGGTTTTGAGTTATTTAGCTTTTTATTCAGCAGCTCTCCAGTTTGTCCTAATTACCCTAGCAACCATGCATTGATTTGAATGAGAATATGGAGTAATAATAGGGAATGGTTGGAACAGAAAGATAAATAATAAAAGGTCGCAATTTTGTTTTTTAGAGGGGCTAGAAAAGAGTCAGTAGAAGAAGGCAAATAATAAAAAATAAATAATGAAGACCAATGGAAAAGTTGCTTAGAATTGGCCATTCTATAACATACTAAAAGTTAACCTGAAGGTGAATCACCCCTTTAAGTACCCTAAATAGAGCAATTTGCAACAAAAGGCAGGAAATGCAATGCTGAGTGTAACTATGCAGAAGTGCTAGTTTCTTTAATTAATCCCAATATTTGTGCAATGTCTGCTGTAAATGACCCCTACAAATACAGTACAGGAGTCAAATTGTGAAGAGGGAATCTGTACAGTGGGGAAATGGGGAGATATTGGTTGGGGAAAATTATACCGGATTTCAGTTTCAGTACAAGCAATATTTTTTGAGAGGTAAAAACATCCTGAACAACTGCAGATACAATAATGATGTGTGGCAGCCGAGTGGCTAAAGTTAATAAATACAGGAAGCAAATAAAATAATGTATGATTATTTGATTTTTAAGGACAAAGTTATTTTACTGGAACCTGTAAAGCTTGCTCTGGCTTCCATGAGCATACATTACGGACATGCCTTTTTGGAGTTAATAAACATGTCAAATTGTATTTAAAAGGGTAATGAATTATAATTTTTCTGATTAGCATTTATGACAAACAATAGCACTCATTGGGAATACAAGCATATTGTCACAGTAGTTTCCAGCAACAAAACACTCTGAATGTCTTCATTAGCCTGCATTTTGTAGCAATAATTTCCAGATCAGCTGGTGAATTACTAGAGATTTAATATCATATTGTTCAGAACCAAGAACCCAGGGACCTGTTGCTGTATTAGCAGCACTAATGTGTTTTAGTGCAATATTTGTTTAGTGCTTGTCAGACTCTTCCCAGAATCTGTCAGTAGGAAATGATTCATGGCAATAAGCAAGGGGTCATTTACATTCCCCCTGGGACTGTAGTACTAGAGTGCTAAGGGGCTCAAGACTGCTTAATGCTCATTTTGCCAATACTGGTGCCCTGGGGTAGTCTATGCTCTGCTCCTCGTGCTGGCTTAAAAATGGCAATTGCAAAAGTACAGTGTCAGATAGTTTTGATACTATCATGCCATTGTCTCCTTTGCAACATATTTTCTTCATCTGCATAACATTTGTTGTCATTTTGATTTCATTTGTTTAATATGAAAATCAAATAAAATATTTTAAACATTAAAAGTACAGTGTCAGGAGGAACAGCCAAGCCTTGTCCTTACTGTTACTGCCATAAAGTAGGTGGACAGGGCCCTGCTACGGGCTAAGACTTCTGATGTGTCCGAATGATGTGCAAGTTAGGGAATAGGTAGGGAGAGAGGAGAGGCCTGCACCACAGAGCAGAACACAATGTGCATAAATTGTCTAGTTGGGGCCTTCATTTGCACTTTGCGCAATGTGTACTCATTGGTGTTACAAGTAGTGGCATTCTGAACACAGAGGGGCAGATTTACTAAAGTGTGAAGTGACTAACGATTCACCAACGTTTCCGCCCACAGGGACTTAGCCAATTTACTAACCGGTGCAGGCGTCACTTTGCCAGCGAAGGAGATAGACGCTAGCGGTGATTCACACTCTTTCGCCAGGTGACTTCTTGCTCTGGCGAATGGACGTTACTCCGCAAATTCACAAAAATGCGGATTTTACTGAACATTAACTCTTTCGCCAGACTTGCCTTCGCCAGCTCAGACCAGGCGAAGTGCAATGGAGTGCATAGGACTTCCTCAATCTTCAGTTATTTACATCATATTTTGTGAGTGGAGAAACTTCTAAGTTCCAAAAACACTGGCGTCTTTTCCTTTTTTCAGGATAATAGGCTGCAAAAGTCCTAAAAAACAATATTTCTAACATATGGAACATTATTTTACAGTGGGCTCAGGTGTAGGGCATTAAAACAATGGTTCCCTGGACATGTCCAGTTATCAGTGTCAATGTAATGTATTAGATGCAACATGTAACAGAAAGAGTTCCATTCAACTTTAAATTTCCCGCCTTATGCAAATTAGCCTAAGCACAAGACCTCTAACGAATTTGGGCTAGGCAGAATTGAACGCTAGAGAATCTTCGCTTTGATTTGCTTGCATTGCCGAAGTAATGCTAGCATAAATTCGCCAGCGCCTGCCAGCCAGGACGAAACTACGGATTTTAATACATTAGCGATATCCCAGCGATTTTTTGCCTGGCGAAGTGTTGCGATGGGTGCAAAGCCGTCACTGGTAAATTTTCGGCACTTCAATTTACCCCAGAGTTTCTTGTTTGCAACATAAAATATAATATATTATTCATTTACAACAAATAGTTATTAACCCTTTAAATGCTGGAAGTCATCTATTTGATTTATGGCAGTTGTTGCCATGTTTCATGGCTAGTACAATGGTTAATCCAGTTTTGCAATAAATTTACCTTAAAAGCTTGTGCTTTAATTTCGTCCACTCCCCATATCAACGTGTTTGTGTATTCTGTAACCCTGGGATACCCACAAGAGAATCTTCAAAGGCCAAAGCCCATAAACTGTGCAATATGTTGTGAAAGACATATAACATTATATAAACAATCCAACAGATTTCCACTTTTGGGGAAATGTATATAATGTATATATATTTATAAAGCACCCATTTCTCAAAGAAACCACTAATTAGTCTTTATTTCCAAATATTCTTTATTATTTTCAAAGAGAAAAAGAATGCAGTACAGGTATACAGCATGGTTTCAGGTAGCATACAATTTCCATAACGAATATCGAGTATACCGTTGCGAAAGGGAGAAAGTTGTTAATGAGAGGGAAAGCAAGAAAGAAAGAACAAAAGAAAAAGAAGAAGAAAAAGGCACATTTCAAGTTTAACCCAAAAGCATAATGCTCCAATCAAAAGAAAACTCAACACAGAGATACCCAGTGTCGGTATATCAGGCCAGTGATACCGATGAACCTGAAACTGAACCGGCTTGCCGACATAGATCTAGCAATTGTGTACGTCTCCAAATTTTCCAAATAACGGTGTCACGGGTTGCTCTCTGGATATCGCAATCCAAGGACACCTCCATTGACATATTGTATTTGGCATCTTTAAGTACTTGATGCAGAGTTGGGGCTGTACTCGCTTTCCACAGTCTAGCTATGGAAGCCCTCACTGCGAACAGCATGTGATGTAATATATATTCCTCCCCACGTTCTAGAGTAGACGGGAAAATATGTAACAGCGCTATAGCTGGGGTAAGTTGAATTGTGATATCCAGCTGTGTGTTAAGAAGTCTCTCAACCTCTAGCCACAGAGCCTGAACCTTGGGGCAGTCCCAGAAGACATGCAGCAGGGATCCAACATCTCCACATTGCCTCCAACAGAGAGCAGAAGCAGTAGGGTATATACGAGCTAACTGATGTGGTGTCAGGTAGAGATGTCGCGAACTGTTCGCCGGCGAACTTGTTCGCGCGAACATCGGGTGTTCGCGCTCGCCGGAAGTTCGCGAACGTCGCGCGACGTTCGCCATTTTGGGTTCGCCATTGTTGGCGCTTTTTTTTGCCCTCTCACCCCAGACCAGCAGGTACATGGCAGCCAATCAGGAAGCTCTCCCCTGGACCACTCCCCTTCCCTATAAAAACCGAAGCCCTGCAGCGTTTTTTTCACTCTGCCTGTGTGTGCTGAAGAGATAGTGTAGGGAGAGAGCTGCTGCCTGTTAGTGATTTCAGGGACAGTTGAAAGTTTGCTGGCTAGTAATCGTGTTGATACTGCTCTGTTATTGGAGGGACAGAAGTCTGCAGGGGTTTGAGGGACATTTAAGCTTAGGTAGCTTTGCTGGCTAGTAATCTACCTTCTACTGCAGTGCTCTGTATGTAGCTGCAGTGGGCAGCTGTCCTGCTTCTGATCTCATCTGCTGACTGCTGCAATAACAGTAGTCCTTGTAAGGACTGCTTTTATTTATTTTTTTGTTCCAATACAGAGCAGTATCAAGCAGATTACTAGCCAGCAAACTTACTATCATCTGTCCCTGAAATCACTAACAGCTCTCGCCCTACACTATCTCTTCCAAGCACACACAGGCAGATTTTTCAGATACATTTTTGCCCTTGATCCCCCTCTGGCATGCCACTGTCCAGGTCGTTGCACCCTTTAAACAACTTTAAAATCATTTTTCTGGCCAGAAATGTCTTTTGTAGATGTTAAAGTTCGCCTTCCCATTGAAGTCTATGGGGTTCGCGAACCGTTCGCAAACCGCTCGCAATTTTGCGCAAGTTCGCGAATATGTTCGCGAACTTTTTTTCCGACGTTCGCTACATCCCTAGTGTCAGGTACCAGTTAAGCAAAAGCTTAGTATATTGTTCCAGATGGTTGCCACATCTGGTAGCCCTTTTAACTCGCTGTATAACTCTTTCCCAATCAGCCACCCCTAACTGTAATTGAAGCTTAGCTTCCCATCTGACCATGTGAGTACTCTTTGACTCAGTATAAGGTGAAAGCAGTAATCTATATAAAGAGGAGATCATGCCCTTGAGTGGTTTATCTTGGAGACAAACAGTTTCCAGCCAGGTTTTCTGTCCCAGAGGGAAGGTTGTCTGTGTAGTGAGATAGTGGCGTACTTGCAGGTACTTGTAGTGGTCTGCATTGGATAGGCCATACTGTAGTACTAGGTTGGGAAATGACTGAATATAGCCCTTACTAACAATTGATGCCACAGTACGGATGCCACGGAGCTTCCAGGATTGCAGAGATAAGTCTGGTATAGCAGTTTCAAAACTAGAAATCGGTTGTAAGTAGGACGTGGTAAATGCAAACATCTTATGTTTCCTGACACGACTCCATACTAGGACTAGATCCTTGACAGTTTGCAAGGTAAAATTTAAATGGATTAACCGCTTTCGGTGACCAGACAATTTCCTCCAGACTCAGGGGGCAGGCAGCTTGCTTTTCAATAGTAACCCAATGCTTGTCTGGGTGAGTAAGCGACCAATAAAGAATTGCCTCCAACAATATCGCTTTGTGATAGTCCCTGAGATTCGGAAAACCCAGTCCCCCAGAAGTCCGCGGTCGAAATAGAGTGCCTTTAGCAACCCGCCTTCTCTTGCCATTCCATATAAAATCTAGCATTAACCTTTGAACAGACATAAAAAAAACATCTGGGGGTATGATAGGCAGCGTTCTGAGCATATACAAAATTTTTGGTAACATCATCATTTTTACCACAGCAACTCGACCCAACCATGAAACATATGTCATTTTATATTGCAAAAGCTCCCTGTTCAAAACCGTTGCCAAAGTACAGTGGTTATGTTTATACAAAGCATGTACAGTTTTGGTAAGCTTAACACCGAGGTAATTAAGATAGTCAGTTCTCCAATCAAAAGAATAACATTGTTGTAGATCTGACATAACCAGGGAACTGAGACCAATGGGCAGTGCCTGAGTTTTCTCTGCATTAATTCTGTAATAAGAGATGTCACCAAAAACTTTTATAATTTGCAAAAGATGGGGGATCGCAGTCTGGGGGTTAGTGGTTATAATAATGACATCGTCGGCATAAAGGCCAATTTTATGAACCGTCTCAGCTACTCTAATTCCTTCTATCATGTCGGCTTGTCTAATTTTTTGGGCCAAAATTTCCATCGTCAAATCAAACACAAGTGGAGATAAAGGACAACCCTGTCTCGTGCCATTCGTTAGGGCAAACTGACGTGACATAAAACCAGCCGCATTAACTTGAGCCCTAGGGTTAGAGTATAAAGCCATCGTAGCCTCAATAAACAGTGGCCCTAAATCAAAGCGTTTCATCGCTTCCGCAACTAAATCCCAGTGAACCCGGTCAAAGGCCTTCTCTGCGTCTAGGGCCAATAGCAACAATGGGGTGCGGTTACCCTGAGCTATTTGAATTAGGTCAATCATGCGCCTCGTTGCATCTGACGCTTGGCGGTGTCTAATAAAGCCGACTTGATCCGGGTTCACTAAGGATGGCATGACTCGTTGGAGCCGAGTGGCTAACAATTTGGCATATATCTTAACATCCGAGTTTAGTAGTGCTATGGGACGGTAGTTCGTAACCAATTCAGGATTTTTCCCGGGTTTAGGGATGGTGGAAATAGTGGCCGTTAACATTTCAGCCGGAAACGACATTTGTCTTTGCGCCTCCTGATATACCAGGAGAAGATGGGGGGCCAAAACATCTGCAAACTCCCTATAGTAAACATTAGAAAAGCCGTCAGGGCCCGGTGCCCTACGAAGGGGTAGGGCCTTAATAGCGTCCTGAATCTCCAATAGAGAAAAGGGTGCATTCAAACGGTCTTGTTCCTCCAATGTCAATTTGGGCAGAGTCAAACCGTCCAGAAAATCATGAATAACCGCAATAGTAGGCTGAGAAACACTGTCGTCATCTCTGAGATTATATAATTTAGTGTAATAATCAGCAAATGCGTTTGCTATATCTTTTGGATTGTAGAGGGTGCAGTTGCGGTGACGGAGTTTGACTATGGAGTTCTTGGCCCTTTGCTGTTTGATCTGCCTAGCCAAGTAATTAGAGGCCCTATTTCCCTTATAGTAATGCTCCAATTTGAGGGATCTAAGGGCAATCTCGCAATTGGCCATGTCTATTTCCTGTAACTGGTCCCGAATTTCACGAATTTGGGCCGCTCTTCGATCTGTGGGATTCTTTTTATTAAGGGCAGTTAAATTGGTCAATTGTCCCCATAAATCCTTCTTCTGTTTGGCTTTCTGAGTCTTGATATGACTATTGCGTTGGATCAGTAGCCCCCGTATTGTGGCTTTATGTGCACACCATACGGTGGCCTGTGGTAGATCGGGAGTATCATTCTCCAGAAAAAAATTTTGTATTGCTGTTTTAAGCGTTTCGTGAAATTCGGGATCAGTAAGTAAAAGTGATTTCAGTTTCCAACCCTGAGGTCGTGGCATTGAAGTACCATTATCAATGAGCATGGTGATGGGACCATGATCCGACCAGGCTATCGGACCAACAGTAAGACTAAGGGCATTTTGCAATAGAGCAGCATCAGTCAGGAATAGATCTATCCTAGAGTATTCTTTATAAGTGGGGGAATAATAGGTATAGTCCCTCGCAGTCGGGTAAAGGTTCCGCCATATATCAAATAAGCCTTCAGTGTGGAATAGCTTCCTAAGTTTCGTTGCATTAGCTAATTTCCGTTTATAGTAACTTGCAGAAGCTTGGGAAACATATGCAGTATTAGTGGTATCTATCGTAGGATCAGGGGGAAGGTTAAAATCACCTCCAACAATCAAAAAACCTCGCCTCATCCGATTCATTCTAGTGAAAACCTTCTGTAAAAAGGGATTTTGACCTTCATTGGGAACATACACATTTACCAATGTATAATCAACATTTTTAATGCAACCCACCACAATTATGGCTCTACCAGCTGGATCAACCCATTCATCCGCAATCTCCAAACCTAAATCGTGTTTGGCCAAAATGGCAACCCCAGCAACTTTAGTAGAAGCAGATGCTAATCGTATAGTCGGATATTTGAGGTTATGTAACAGCAGAGGATCAGATTTCCTGATATGTGTTTCTTGTAACCAGATTAAATCCGGTTTTTGGATTCTAGCCTCATTCCAAAGTTTGGATCTCTTGTAGGGGGTATTCAGGCCACGGACATTAAGTGACATGCATTTCAAAGACATATCGGGTGATTAAGAACTGATAAGGGATGATCCAGCTGGCAAGCCATATCCAATCGTCCCCAGAACCCGCAAACAAGTCAGGAGCCAAGAGCACATAAAAAAATACGTAAAGCGTGTGAAAGTGCCTAGAAGGGTGTTAGTAGAAAACAGAGAAAGAGAAATTAACATATAAATCAAAAACAACTGGGTAGCATAGCAATCTGGAATCCACATAATTCCCGGAGCTAGCCAGCAATAGGAATATATTCCGATGTGGGGGTAGGTAGTAGCATCTGCAATATAAAGGCAATAAAACTAAAAAAAACCATGAAGTCCAAAAAGAAAGAATAAAAAAAAAAAAAAACAATAATAAAAAAAAAACAGTCCAGTATCATCCACTGTCAACAGAGAAAAAGCACCATATAGTACCGTAAAATTAAAACAGTAGAAAAATATGAACATAGTAAGTTCTTTGCTGATGTGAACTGGGATCAGAACAAAAAGTTATGGCTGACAATCGTCAGCAACAAAGTCACATACATAAGGTAAGAGTAGCACTGTATGCAGCTTGCACGCCATACAGAGAGACCGGCAGCCATTCAAAAATGGAAAGAGGAATAAAGATTCGTGCCAGAATCTATATTGGTGAAGTACGATGTCATACTCACTCACTCCTTCCCGGGGAGGTTTGCCAACTCGGGCCGACTTTAGGGGAGCGCTGAGGGGAAGTTTGCTTTGGTGCGTCCGGAGCACGAAGATCCCACTCCTCAATTAACGCCATCGCCGCTGCAGGCGACGTTGCGAAGGTGGCCCGGTTTTCTCTCAAAACGATGAGCTTGGTGGGGAAACCCCATCGGTACATAATCCCATGTTCGCGAAGAATATTGGTGGCCTGTTGGAATTCCTTCCGACGAAGTATCGTCTGCGCCGAAAGATCTGTAAAGATTTTAAGATCTTTGTACGGGTCCGGCAGTAGCTTCATGGTACGATGCGCTTGCTGCAATTGTTCTTTGGTTCGGAAGAAGTGAATACGGGCAATAGTATCACGTGGGGCTGACTTAGGTGCGGTCTTGGACTTAGGGAGCCGATGCACTCTATCAATCTGCAGTAATGGCTGTTCCATCTGCGGCAATAGCACCTTGAAGAGGCCCTGTAGATAGTCCTCCAGCCCCTCTTGCTTGACATCCTCCGAAATGCCCCGAAAGCGTAAATTGTTGCGCCTATTTCGGTCTTCAAGATCCGCCAATTTAGATTTAAGTCCCGCCACTTCTTCCTCTAAGGCATGTGTCGCGTCGACAATGTCATTATGAGCCGACACCATCTCCGACATCTTACCCTCCAAATGATCAGTGCGTTCTCCAATGGAACGCAGTTCCGACTTCAGTTCTTTGACTGCACCCGCCAAGTCCGCTCTCAGGCCCGTTCGAAATTCCGCCAGCAGATCTTTAATAGCTGGCAACGGGGATTCCTCAGCGAGTCCCAAGTCTTTTCTGCGAGCTTGCAGAACCCGATCTGGGCTGTAAGGCTCTGACGCAGGTCTTGAGGCCTGTGGACTGGCGGATCCGCCATCTTGGTTGTCGTCCACACGACGGGCCGACTCAGGAGTTTTCTTACCATAAAATTCAGTGAGCTTCAATGGTTGCTTCTTGCCCCTCTTCACCATGATATCAGAGTGTTATATACACCCCCCACACTTTAAAAGGTCTGAATTCGGGCAAAACTCGGAAATATAGCGCCTTCACATGCAGGAGCTCTTACTGCGCACTGCTACTCCATCAAGGACCAAGTCCCGCCCCCTCTAATTAGTCTTTAATAAGAGATAATTCATATTTTTTAGCAGATAAAGGACATATAGATGTATTTTCCAGTATATGATAACACTGAAAGAATAAATATATTTAAACTAAAATATATACCATTTATGTCCCTCTCAATGGCTTTAATTTTTTTGCATTTATTATTGCTTCCATTTGCCTAAAATTATATATATTAATAAGAAAGTCAGACACTGGAATACACTGGAATATTAGTGATAATATTAATGAACAAACACTAATTACCAATTAACATGCTGGAGTTGTGTTATACAGCAAGGATAAGCATTTTTTGCTATCACAGTTTAGCAGCAGATACTGTTCAACAGCCAATGAACCAACTACAGTACTTGTTTGAAGAGAATAATGGTTAATGTACATTGTATATGTGCCTATAAAAAAAACCAATGCAATGGCATAACAGATTTGAGTGGAGTGCAGAAAGTCCTAGTTCAATAGAATTAATGCGGAATCTTGCTGTATACTTACAAAGAAATGAACATCTTTTACTTATCCCCTGTTTTATTTGTCAACATTCCAATTATTTATTTACATATAGAGAGAGAGAGAGAGAGAGAGAGAGACCATATTTATGCAGCGCATTACAGAGAATGTTTATTCATATCAGTTGCGGCTCCAGTGGTGCTTTAAGTCTAACTTCCCTACCATAGGCACAAATATGTTTGTTTTATCAAAAGCAAATGAACATATCAGTATATTTCAGAACTGAGGGTGGAAACTGAAATACCCAGTGAGAACCTCAGTAAACACACCAAAAAAAAAAAAAACTCCAAACCAAACCCAGGACTTTACACTTTGAGGTATACTGTGGTTACCCACATCTACCCAACCCATGCAGGACCCTAATTTGTGAGACCCACCTCTCAATATTACAAAGAGAGAGAACGGCTTAATAAATTCAAAGTGGATAGCTATAGGTAACCCCATTATACCTGCAATATGGTCAGGTTTCTGGTGGAAAAGCCCTGATTTCTAAATAATAGGGTGGTCCGTGCATACCCTTTGTGTAGGGTGCCTGCTTCTATAGTGGCAAAAAAAACCCCAAAAAACAGAATAACCAAAGGTCATTTTCTGAACTTGGTTGATCAGTTCTCTGAAGTAAAGCTGGCCATAGACTCAAAGATCCGCTCGTTTGTCGACATCGCCAAACAAGCGGATCTTTCCCCAATATGGCTCTAACGACATGGCTATATCGGGGGTAATCCAAATATTCAGCCGTAAGGTCGAATGATTGGATTACGATACGCCAAGGGGCCCCCATACACGGCCAGATAAGCTGTCAAATTGGTCTAAACGACCGATATTGGCAACTTTGCCCGTGTATGGCCACCTTTAGACGGGATGATCACACACTTTTATGACAACCCACAGGCCTTTGATTGTATTTATAATTCCATTACAAGATTCCATTAATTCTATTCAGTCCAGCAGTCCAGAAGTGTGGCAAGACATCAGTAGAGTACCTCGACCAGGCAATAGTCCAAATTAGATTAGAATTTGAAAAAAATTTGAAAATTCGAAAATCGAAATTTATCATGTACTGTCTCTTTAAAAATTCAACGTCGACTACTCTAAAACCTGCCGAATTGCTGTTTTAGCCTACGGGAGACCTCCTAGCACCTATTTTGAGTCAATTGGTGGACTTTGAAAAATCTAAATTTTTTTTGGGAACTATTACATTGAGTTGTACGATTCGAATTCGCCCGAAAACCGACCCATTCGATCAAAAACTGACATATTCTGCCAAAAAAAAACCTACATTTCGGTTGGTCTTTTTGAATTTAAATTTTGAAGTTTTTCAAATTTGAAATTCGACCCTTGATAAATATGCCCCTAAATGTCATTTTCTTGCTTCAGGAAATACCTGCATATTTATTACAATTTTGTTTTTCCCCCCTGGGACTATGCTTAGCTTGTAGGGTAGGGACAGTAAAACCACAGGTCAGTTAGGCCACACAAGTTGGAGTTGCCCAAGCAATATTTACTGAGGGCCCAGGGAATTAATTTGCGTGAAGTTGCCTCACAAGAAAACTTTGGGCTACTTCGGAAAACGAAGCACTCCGAGTGCCATCCCACCGCCGATTTAGATTCTAGCCAGCAGGAAGACAGTTAGGGGAGATTAGTCCCCAGAAGAAGAGGCGATTTGACTAAATCTCCCCAAATCTCCACCTGTGTCTCTGCTCTTAAAGGAACATTATCTTTTGATTTAGGCGTTATGGGTTTCACGCTTCATTTATCATTAACAAATACAGCATTTCTATCTCTTGAGGGGAGAGAGCTTTCCAAGACTGTAGCCATCAATAAGAAGTCAGACAACCAGGTCTCTGTTATAATCCTCTGGGTAATATTCTGCCACAGGCCCTTCTAGTCAGGTTCTGATTTTAGGGCCTATGGCACCTGAGGCATTTGACTGTTGTGTTTTCCCATTGCAATCCTCGTTCTCCAACCTACAGCAGCTTTTCGATTAAATTCATGAAAAACACTTGGATTATGGTAGATGCTGAGAATCTCAAAGTGAGCTTTTTTTGTTGTTGCAAGCCACAGTTTGTCGTTTATGTAGAAGGGAGAGGTACAAATGTTTAGTGGGCTTTATTAAAGGGGACCCGTCACCCAAAAAAATGATGCAAGCAGGCAGGAGCTATTTTTCAAGACAAGCCTTGCATCATCTCAGAATCTTGTTTGTGCACCAGAATGAGGGACCTGATGTCCATCCCCATGCCCTGGCTACACAATTAAACGGTGAAGAGAATGGGCGAATGTGGGGAGAGCAGTGACATTTAGGAAGTGCTGAATGGAAAGTGAAAGTAATTATCTGCCCTCCTCTATGCCCAATTTGTATGTACCAGGATTTTACGCCTGCTTGGAATTTACAATATTTTGATGCTGTTTTGATTGGAGTTCTGCTGCATCAGACTTATCATAATTAAAGTTAACAGAGGCTTAACCCACCTCAAAATAGACCAACTGCGATATATTCCTATATAATTATAGGCTCTCTAATGGAAAAATTGTGTTGGCTTCCTCCCCAAAAATAAACTTCACCTGCCTCCTCTGCTAAATATCTTGCTGGTTTGTCCAAGCTTACCAATATACTGCACTGATTCATGCAGAATTATAAGCTGGTGTAGTTAATAACAAGCCAGGGACCTTCACAGGCACCAGATGTAATCAGTCAATGGGGCAGATTCACTAAAGTGGCTAACATTAGCGTCTTTTCGCCAGAAATCCCATCTGCAGGAACATCAATTTACTATTAGGTATAGGCGACAATTCGCTAGCGAATGGGACTGTCGCTAGCGTTCATTTGCACTCTATCGCCAGGTGACTTTTCTCTCTGGCGAACGGTTATTACTCTGCACAAACAGCAAAGAGCGAATTTTACTGAACGTTACCTCTTTCGCCAGAGTTGACTTCGTTACCTCAGACCAGCCGAACTACTAAAATGAAGCTACATCCTCCTCAATCTTCTGTCAATTACATCAGATCCTGTCTGCCGAACATGCATTAAAGTTGAAAAAACGCTGGCGACTTTTCCTTTTTATCAAGCGGGATTGCCTGCAAGAGTTCTAGCTATTAAACTTTTTTGCATTAACATTTCTCCCCAGACATTTGAAGGCCATGGAACATTCATTTTTGGGTGGGCTCATGTGTAGGGCATTATAGGATCTCTTTTGTCTTTATTCAGGTTCCTTGGACATTTGTAATAATTTAGTAATTTTAGTAAGTAGTAACTTCAAGCATTTGCACCAACATCTCTAATAAAAACGTCTATACTATATTTAATGTACCCACCCTATTCAAATTAATCTAAGCGTAAGAGGCCTAACAAAGTTTCACTATATAGAAATAATCACTAGTGTAATTTCGCTTTGAAACACTCGCACTGCCGAACTAACGCTAGCAAAAAGTCGCCAGCATTCGGCACCCAGGACTCAACTTCACATTTTAGTGAATTAGCATAGTGGTAACGAAGTTTCGCCTGGCAAAGTGGCGCAAATGTGTGATGAAGCGCTCACTGGTGACATTTCGCCCTTTATTGAATCCCAATGTGTTCTTTTGGCTGATCAGGTATGGTGCAAAAACTTCAGGGGTTAATCTGCTAAACTGACCATTTTAGCACCAAAAACACAGGGAATCTTATAGCCATATATAAGAATATATATAATACATTATATAGTGAATAAAGTACCCCCTCTTGTAAAATATAAGGATATTATAAGTTACCGAGGAGTTTCATGACCATATAAAAACACGAGGCTGAAGGCAGAGTGTTTTTTACAGGTCATGGAACTCCAAGGTAACTTCTAATATCCTCATATTTTGCAACTGGGGCTACTTTATTTATTATAATACACAAGTTTCAGTGAGTCATGTGACAGAAATGACATCAGAACTCACCGTTTATAACTGATGACATCAGAACTCACCGTTTACAAGGATATAATTTACAGGATATTCATGGCTTTTGTGTATTATATATAATATATACTGTATATAATTCTTATAGAATCAGCCTAGCCCAGCTGTATGAAAATTGTTTGTGTGTGAGGACGCCATAACATGAACAGATAATAAAAAAATGAGACTTTTTAATGGACTGGAGCAATATATATATGAGGATCTACAATAAAAGCCTTTATTCTTATTACAAATGCATATTGCAAAAGAAGAATTGATCACAAAAGCCACTGTACTTGAGAAGTATTATACAGAAGAGCATGTAATGAATGCCTATACGTAAGTTAGAAATGCACATGAACAAGGCACATTCACTTCTGAACAGCAAAGCATTTTGCCTGTCTAAGGGAATCAATTCTAAATATATCTTATTACAGTGTATATAACTTTTAAATAGTACTTGGCTTAAAGGTGGCCATAAACGTAGAGATCCGCTTGTTTGGCGATTTTGCCAAACAAACGGATCTCTCCTCTATATTCCCACATCGAGGTGGGCGATATCAGGCTGAGACGATCATGGGCCCTAGGGCCCAACGATCAATAAGTCTTTCAGAGGCCTAACGTCTGCCACAATCACACTTCTGTGCAATAAAAAAGATGATGGGATCAGAGAGTTCCCAAGGCAAATGCAACACAAGGGTGTGCGTTTAGGTACATACATACTTACATACATGTAAGATGCCATAGAAATCCGCTACTTAGTGGGCTGTGGGAGGCAGTTTTGGCCTGTGTGTACAGGTATGGGATCCTTTATCCGTAAATCCATTATCCAGAAAGCTTCAAATTATGGAAAGGCTGTCTCCCATAGACTCCATTTTATTTAAATAATCCAATTTTTTTTAAATGATTTACTTTTCTCTGTAATAATAAAACAGTAGCTTGTACTTGATCCCAACTAAGATATAATTGATCCTTACTGGAAGCAAAAACAGCTTATGGTGTCTCTTTAATGTTTACACGTTTTCTTAGTAGGTTTAAAGTATGAAGATGCAAATTACAGAAACATCTGTTATACAGAAAACCCAAGGTTCTGTGCATTCTGGATGACAGGTCCCATTCCTGTACTTGAAATGCCAGGGCCTAATTTGAATCCCAGCCAGGCCTGCTCATATAGGGCCCTTACACACAGGCATTCTTGTGTGGTGGATTTTCTGTGTGTTTGTGCTCATAGCAGCACAGCAGTTAATTGATCCACTGAAAAGCACGAAAAATCCACTGCAAAAGAAAGGTAATAGCCCAATGTGTAAGGGCCATAAAGAGATGAGAATAAGGTGTTAATTCAATTAAGACTCATAAGATGAACCACAGTAAAATGACAAATGCATACATAAAAACTCTGTGTTTATATAGAAGGTGGAATAAATAATTGCAACATTTACTAGTGGGCACTTACAGTGTATTTGGAGCAACAAAGTACATTACACATCCTAAGGCAATACAGGGATGGGATCTTTTATCTGGAATGCATGTGGTCTTTTGAATACGTTTTTTTTCCCATAATTTGGGTCACCATACCTTGAATCTACTATATCTTGTTTCCGGATAAGAGATCCCATACCTGTATTAAAAAATGAATGTTATTTCAATGTCAGCAGGTTAGCAAGTACCGCATTTATTATAGAATTACTGCCCCATATAATTTGAGAGAAATGAAGGAATCTCTATTACAAGGCTTATGTCTCACTGGGAGAAAGGCAGTTGCTAATTGCATGTGGCTAGAGATAGTTTCATAGGGTTAAATAATTGGTTTCCTTCCCTACAGAATTCAATGGAAGTTTCTAGTCTACTGCAAGTAGAAATTACTGATCTGTCCTCCTTATGAAATAAAAGGCACAATGTTGCCCAGGTGCAGTAACCCATAGCAAACCAGTTTATTTTTTGCTTTCAAAGAGGTCATTAGTAAATGCTACCTGCTTAGTGGTTACTATAGGTAATTAGACATGTAAGGTTTCAGAATTCTTCAGTTCACATTGCAGGGCCTAATTGGTAGGGTTTCTTGCTCTTGCCTTTACAGCAGGAGTGCCCATACTTTACTAATGAGGGGTCTACTTTTAGTGATATTGTCCCATTATGATCTACATCCATAATATCACTGTTAGCATGTTCCATGGAAAATTTTACTTAAATATTATATTGATTTATAAGAGAATTTATATTACTATTTTTTTTTTTTTTAAAAAAAACTATTTCTTATGTAGCCTTAACAGAATAAATATCTGAATGAAAAGAATAAAACAGAAGGGTATTTTAGACAAGCTGTTTATTGACGGCGTCTTGAGATCTACTGATCACCAGCTAAAGGTCTACTGGTAGATCCTGAACTACCTTTTGGGCAGCAAGGTAAGTGGCAGCAAATAGATTCAAGTAGAGTTGACCCAAGGGAGGCTTTGAAAGAGGCCTACAGTTTCAGCAAGGATTATGTTGCAATGTCTATGCTAAAATCCCAATCCAACATTTATAACAACTAACCTGAATCCAATAGCGCCTGTGAGAGAAAAAGATAGTGTGTAGAAATAGTGTAATAGTTTAGTGCTTCCTCTGTTATATTTCTAGATCAGGGATCCTCAACCTTTAGAACCCATGAGCAACATTCAAAAGGAATTGGGGAGCAACACTAGCATGAAAAATGTTCCTAGGGTGCCAAATAAGGGTTGTGATTGGCTATTTAGTAGCCCCTATATGGCTTGTCAACCTACATTGAGGCTCTGTTTGGCAGTGCACCGGTTTTTATGCAGCCAAAACTTGCCTCCAAGCCTGGAATTCAAAAATAAGCACCTGCTTTGAGGACACTCGGAGCAACATCCAAGGGTTTGGAGAGCATCATGTTGCTCACGAGCTAATATTTGGGGATCACTGTTCTAGATAATGCATATAAGTAAAAATCCAAGAACATCATGATCACAATTAGCTCAATAATGTATATATTGATATTAGGGGTAGGCAGAAGATTCTTTCACAGGTACTTGCCTAGTGCTTCACCCATTGTTGTGCCCTAGGCAGGTGTCTTTTCTGCCTACCCATATATATATATATATATATGCCAGTCTTTCCCAGGCAGAGCTTTATTATGTGGCAATGTTAATAAGTGCTTGACCAAATCTAAATTGTAGTATTGTTTACGACAGTTTATGTTTGTTTGTGTGAGGTACATTCATCGACTATATAATGTATTCTTGCCCCACAATTAAAACTAATATCGTAATCTGTTATATTATCTAATTAGCTGCAAGGGATCACTGCTTATTGTGCTTAAGTGATAGGTTAATGACACATAATGATTTTATTAAGCACTTGTGCAAACTGGGAGTGGTGCTAATATCAATATCTGGCTTTAGACTGATTCCTAAAGAGACACTGACACCAGAAATTAAACTCTTTTTTTACATCTATCATAATATTGCCTTTGAAAGCTACTTATAACTTTGCCATAAAGTATTTGCACAATGCTTTTACATTACCTGTCTGATGCCCCATGTTCCTGTATGAGGGGGCTGCCATATTTGTACAGCAGGAGTCCATGAGCATTAGAAACTCTAACTAACAGGCTGAGATAGGACGGTCAGGTTGTCAAGTTTAGAAACTTCAACTAACAATAATTTTCAAAAACAAACCTCTCTGCAAAAAACGATCAACATAACCTATAGGTAACTTTTAATGTACATTCATATTTTAAAAAGTCATTTTTTAGTGTCAGTATCACTTTAAGAGGGATTAAGAAACCTGAATATATTTTATGCCTCTAAGTGTTAATGAACTATATATACTTGTTTCTAATCAACTCCATTTGTTGCACTGGTCAAGTATTATTTGAAAGGCATCTGGAAATCGTTAACTCCCTGCAAACTATCAGTAGACACACTGGTGGCTTGTAGAGAGACACTGGTGGTTCAGCGATTCAGTACGTTCAGAATAAGGCTCTTTTATCATTGCCACAATTTTACAGTGTGGCTGGCAAGGAAACAGAACAGGCTTTGGGGTATATTTATCAAAGAGTGAAGTTAGAGATGACCACAGGTGGCTAGAGTGAAATACTGCCTCTCTCCATTCATTTCTATGGGATTTTTAACGGCGTATTTATCAAAGGGAAAAATCTCATAGAAATGAATGGAGAGAGGCGGTATTTCACTCTAGCGGACTTCACTCTTTGATAAATATACCCCTATGTGTCAAGCAAGTATAATGAACATCATACCTACTCACTGAATTGCTGCACCACCAATACATCAACCCCCCCCGTAAAGATGAGTATGAGCGGTCTGCTAGAGCAATGGGGCTACCATATATACACAATATACATGATTATAGTAGCTAGAGGAGCATGTTAAATCAAGACAGGGAAGCATACATGAACACGAGGAGGCATTTCTTCATAAGAAATGATTGGTGGACATACAGAATAATGGAGACGAACACATTGGATGGAACTTACTGAATAATGAACAAAAGAGAAGACAATATAAAAGAAGGCCCTCTCCAGTAGAGTCCATTTTAAGCATATAATTCTATATATTTTTTTTAAAGTCCTTTTCCTATGTAATAATGACTGAATTCATCTTTATTGGAAGTAAACCAATCCTATTGTGTTCAATGATTAAATTAATTTGAGTAGATTTAAGGTATGGAGATCCAAATTACAGAAAGATCCCTTATCCAGGAAACCCCAGGTCCCAAGCACTCTGGATAACATGTCCCATACCTGTATCTGAATTTCATCTGTATAGTAAATGTGTTGCTAAAGAAACAACATGTTTGACAAATGTTGGTTCCAAATGTAGGTAGACATTGGTGTGGGGAAGGGGTTTGCTTGTCAGTTTGTATGGGGTCCAATGGGTTCTAATGGCTGCCCTTCCTGCAATGTTTGATGAATACAGGTATTGGATCTGTTATCCGGAAACCCATTATCCAGAAAGTTCCGAATTACTGAAAGGCCGTCTCTGAAAATTTTTAAAAATGTTTCCTTTTTCTCTGTAATAATAAAACAGTACCTTGTACTTGATCCCATCTAAGATATAATTAATCCTTATTGGAAGCAAAACCAGCCTATTGGTTTTATTTAATGTTTACATGATTTTCTAGTAGATTTAAGGGATGAAGATCCAAATTACAGAAACATCTGTTATCCGGAAAACCCCTGGTCCTGAGCATTCAGGATAACATGTCCTGTATAATCTTAATAAGTAATTATTTATATAATTATTTGTGTTTTAATAATATTTATGAATTCTCTAAAAATATAACACAGGAGGCACTAACGTAATAGACCTCAGTTAGGAACCTCTTGGCATCTGTATTGTGAGCCTTTTTTGCAACCCCACTCTTCCTCCCAGGTGTATATGGCTAATATCCAGATCTAATCTCTTAGACCAAAAAATAGAAATTATACAGCAGCAGCCATGCCCAAATATATACAGTACAATTGGGAAAATGCTAAATTTATTAAATTCTAAAATATGATTAACAATTTTTATATGAATTGCATCCATGTGTCTACAGGTCAGTCTATCCCTGATAAAGTTTAAACATTATTATTTAAGGTGATGTAAGAACATGCACTTGAAAAACTGGTTGTGATTTAGGTAATGTGATGTAGTTATGCATTATTGTCTGAGCAATACTATCACGAAAATGTAATAGAAGCTTCCTCATACTGAAGTAAGAACCCTTCTAAATATAATCAACTAAAAATTCTGCATCGTTTCTGAAATAATCAAGTTATATTCACTATCCCTCTCAGCATCTGTTTTTCTTCATTCTGTCTTCTCACATGATTGGTGTCAGATATTCATTGATAGTTGGATCCAATATATCTTATAGGGAGGCTTCCTTTCCTAGCAGATTAATTAGAGCTAACTGATTCCAGTACAGGTACAAACAAAATCTAACAAAATAACTGCCTTTTGCACAAATTCTGCATGTAGAGAGACAGGATTTCTTTTGATTTTAATAAAGTGAGCTCTAATACATCTTCTAGGCAAAGGGAGTCTCCCTATAAGATATATTGGATCACTCACCTGACCCAACTCCTGAATGAAGACAGAATGAGGAGATGGTGACAGAGGAATAGTGAAAATAAACTAGATTATTTCAGAAACAGGTACAGAATTTGTAATTGATTGTATTTAGAAAGTTTCTAATTTCAGTATGATGAAGCTTATATTAAATTGTAATTTTCGCGATAGTTACCTTTTAATGACATCATTATTAGGATAGTGCTTTATCAGTGTTTAATAATGACTACACCATTCCAGTAAAAACACATCAACTGAAACAAGGACAGAAAATGTTTCCTGTGTATCTGGCATGGGTCACTGCATCACCGGGGAAGCTGAGGAAACCTTACTACTACTGGTTATGTCTTGTATTAGAGCTCGGACTATCACTACTGCTTGTTGTCATATTCCATAGACCTATGGTTTTCATAATATTATTCCTCTGAAAAGGAGGAAGTTTGTAAATGTAGGAGAACTTTTGAGAACAACACACTTTACTCAACCATACTCAAAGTAGAAATGAACGCACAGCCCATATCTACATTAGTTAGATGAGATGCAAGATTTTAAAATCTGTGGTTCAGATGTTGAAGATGTCAGAGAGTTAGCCTTATGGTTCTTACACAACAGCTGGCTCTGCCTTAAACAGGGATGGGACATTAAAGTGGATCATTCCTGTGGTATCAGTGTCTAGGCAGTTTTATGTTGCCAACTCAAACAATGGCACCAGCTACAGGTATAATGACAACTAGTAAATACCTAGGCATAGAATATGGTTACAACAGTGGTAGAAGAAAAGAGGTAGAACATTACTAAATGAATTTGAAGGAGAATGTCCTGACATGGAGGTCCTTGGTGAATGACTTAAGGGTAAAACTCAGCAATTATGGGTGAAAATCAAATAGTATAATAGTGAGTCAACACATCATGATGCCGTTATGTAGCCAATCCATGCTCTGTTTGTTGGCCCACTTTGATTACAGAAGTTAATGCTTAAAAAGAAGCTTTTCAACCTGTAAATGACAAGGACATTTTTCCTTATTTGGTACTTTGGTATACACTGAAACATCTCTAATTAAAATAACAGAGATATAACAACTGAGAATCCAGCTCATTATTTAGTAATTGTCCAAAAACTTGAATATATATTCTCACTGTTGTAGCATGTAAAAATAAATAAAACCTCTTTCTGTACTGTAAAAAAAATCTGAACATCCATTCACCTATTTCCACCAATTCTCGCACCACACAGCTTGTACATTACACATTTTAGCTTTCTATTGTTCAATTAAAAATCAACAGATCTCTCCAGCAATCTGTTCAATGCAAAAGAATGCTTCAAAACATCGCCAACAATTTCAGCTTATTCTGAAAGTATAACTTACACTATAATTAATCCTATAGCTCATGGACTTTAAGCAGCTAAAGGATCTCAAGCATCCAGTAATTGCTCCATTGTGTACAACATGTGTTGCCCAATGGTATAATCCATGTATAGTGAAGGCGGTAGAAGGGGGATCTGCATAGGTCAGTGTCAAGTTTCTTGTTATGCCTGCATTAACTACAAATGAGCATATAACATTTGATCTGGGAGATCAACTAGAACAAAACATTGTCCTCATTTCATGCATGAGGATAAGCAACTCTCACCAGAAGCGAGTAGATATAAAAATATAACTTTAGCAGAAGTTCAGTATGATTCTAATAATATCAGAACTGCTTTCTGCTACTGGTTGGTGGCTTTAATATTCTCCCCATGCACATCTGGTAAGAAATTGAGGAAGACAATAATAAAAATAGCCTATCACAATCCATGGACACCTGGAATCACATGGCTTAGTCTTATGATCTGTTCTACCATATTTTGCTGTCCAAGGGTTTTTTCCCAGTGCAAACTTCATCAGTATAAACACTGTATTGGTTTCTGACGTGTTATTCGGAATCTCTTGATTCATGCCGGGTCACAGCACGCCGTTTGCCTCTATCGTTTTTTGGGAGCTTTGCTTTGACAACCGGATTGGTGGAAGGCGTGTCATTATCTTGTATTGATAGGCTTTCCGGCCATTGTGTTGCAAGTCTTCTGTCAGCACAGTTGTGACCTGAAGTAGTTGTTTTATGGGATTTGGCTTCTGGTCTCTGTCGTGACGTGTGATGTGTAAACCTCTTTGGGTATAAGAAGAGTGCAGGGTCCGGCATAGGTTCAATATCATCAAGGTTGCACATTTGTTCTCCGAGAAAAGAATCACTTGACATAGATGTACATGGCAGATCCACCAAATCCTGCTTCCAAGCATTACTGTTTTTATAGGTTCTATTTTTGACTTTTCCTTCGAAATTTGACTGCCTGGGCACAGTAATAGGAGGGGAGGCAAACGTAGCTTGGCAGCTCTGATGGGCACTGTGAAGTCTCTGTTGTGCGGTGTGCAGCTGGAAAGAGAGATAGGTTGCAGCTTCGGTCTGCTTTTGGAGCTCAGTGTTCAGAATGGTCACTCGGTGACTCCTTCTCTTCACCTCTTCTAAGAACCTCCTCTCTTTATCTCTTAACCTGGATCTCAGAGCAGCTACCCTATTCTCACGATGATAGAGCTCCTTTTTGAGACTGGAGTTCATTTGCTCCTTTTCACGGTTGCTCGCCTCTAGCATCCGACATTTTTCTTCCATCTCTTGCTCAATCTGATCTATGTGAAAAAGATATATAGCAATTAAATGACAGTTTGTCAGTTATACTAATTGGAAAAATTATAATTTTTAAAAAATTTCATACATTTTTCCCAAAGATAGTTTGAAAACCTGACAGTCATAAATATTTGAAATTGAAAGTAAAGTCCAAGGTTTTTTTCACTTGATCTTAAAGGGGTTGTTCACCTTTGAGTTAACGTATGATGTAGAGAGTGATATTCTGAGACAATTTGCAACTGGTTTTATTATTTGTGGTTTTTCAGTTATTAAGCTTTTTATTCAGCCGCTCTCCAGTTTGCAGTTTCAGCAGTCTGGGTGCTAGGGTCTGAATTACCCTAGCAACACTGCATTGATTAGAATAAGAGACTGGAATATGAATATAAGATGGACTGAATAGAAAAATGAGTAATAAAAAGTAGCAACAAAAATACATTTGTAACTTTACAAAGCATTTGTTTTCAGATGGGGTCAATGACCCCATTTGAAAGCTGAAAAGATTCAGAGGAAAAAGGCAAATAATTAAAAAAAACTAAAAATTAAATAATGAAGACCGATTGAAAATAGGGATGCACCGAATCCACTTTTTTGGATTCGGCCGAACCCCCGAATCCTTCACGAAGGATTCGGCCGAATACCGAACCAAACCCTAATATGCATATGCAAATTAGGGGTGGGAAGGGGAAAACATTTTTTACTTCCTTGTTTTCTGACAAAAAGTCACGCAATTTCCCTCCCTGCCCCTAATTTGCATATGCAAATTCGGATTCGGTTCGGCGGGGCAGAAGGATTCGGCCGAATCTGAATCCTGCTGAAAAAGGCCGAATCCCGAACCGAATCCTGGATTCGGTGCATCCCTAATTGAAAAGTTACTTAGAATTGACCATTCTATAACATACTAAAAGTTCACTTAAAGGAATCAGTGCCAATTTTGCAGTGCATAATATTTGTAAGCTGTGCCTTTTGCCCCAGTAATAGAAACCAAATAAGCCACAAGCTTTGTGTGTGTTTCTCCCAGCTAATATTGCTCTCATGTTGTTGCTCATTATAAATGAAACATTAGCAGCATCCTCCCTTGTCCCCACCCAGAACCATGTGCACCTCTGCAATCCCCACCCGTGTTTGGCAGAAAGAGGTCCATGTGCTCTTCATACTAAGGAATCCAAGCAGATGGACAATTTTGGGAGTTGTTCTCTGGCAACAGCTGGTCATTCTAACTGTCTTTGTTTTACTTTAGGTTTTCTTCTTTGTTGATCCCACCCCAACACTGCATAAATCGTCAGCTCGATACAGATAAAACCTTCATACTTCTTTTGCATTTTGAGGAAAATGCAATTCTAAGCAGCGTTCCAATATATATATGAATTCAACAGTTTTAATGGTTTTAAGGTTATTAGTATCTATTGAAATAAGTACTTGCCCTTTCTGGTTCTTACTCTTGAAACAATGTAACAGAAATCAGGTTTTTCCAGGTCTTTTAGTACACCTCCAAACTACAACACTCTATGCGGTTTCCTTCCTACTGTAGCTTGTTAGGGGCTTATGAAGGCACATAAGTGACATAAAAAAGGGCATGCAGAAACTACCAGAAGTACCATTGTATATTGTACAAGTAAAATGTGAATAAGCCACATCAGGAATATATTATTTTTTCATTTCTATTTAAATAACTACAGTGTATCCAAAAACAATTCAAAAAAAGAGGAGAGTATTCCATACGCAGAATCAGACATAGAAGCGAAACAAGGCCATTACCTTGCGCCGCTCTGCTGGTTGCGATTTTAATACTATAGAGGCAGTTGACCTCTGCTTCCTCTATAGGAAGAGGCAGTGCAGCACTGATGTTAAATGTCAGGACAGTTCAAACAGAAACAGTACTATGTGACACCATGTGGAGACAGATAGGGAAGCAGAGCCTAGGGAGAGAGTTACTCTCTGCTAGCAATCCTTGTTGGGGCACAAGCTGCTCTATCTAAATCTATCTATCTCACTTTCTTTGAAAGTGCTATAACATGGAAAACCTGTCACTGACTACAGCTTTATTGGGTCTTGTTGCTCCCTAGAGCAAAGCCAGCTGATTCAGCAACTGAAAGCCAAAGAAGGACCACCCCTAACCAAACACTCTTTTAAAGTGTGGCAGGAAGTGGCCATAGACTTAAGGGCCAATGATGAAAATATGTGAATGGGTAAATAGATGCATGGGCTTATGCCCAGCAACTTGGAACTGAAGCAGTTTAGGGAAAAATTAGGCACCCCCAAGTGGTTGTATTTACTTACCTGACACCCCACGCTGGTGCAGAAAACTGCACCGACCTGTGTTCTGCCAGCGAGCACCATGTAGCGATCGTCTTCTTTGTTTCTTTTGCTCTTCAAATTTCCTGGGGCAGACGCATGCTCAGTAGAATGAAATATCGGCTTTTTCATTAAAGTGCGGCTTTTCACTCTACAGTGCATGCACAACCGCAAGAAGGAAGAAGAAGCAGAGAGAGGATCACTCAGTGGTGCTCTCTGGAATAACCCCTGGCCAGTACTCCTATCAGCGGAAAACTGGACCAGCCCAGGTGTCAGGTATAGGATCGGACTCAGAAAAAAACCCTGTGGGCCCCAGCCCTCATCGGCCTGCTCCTCCGATTGGCCGCCCCCTGAAATAAAGGAGAGTATTAGTGCATGACAAGATGCTGTGCAGCAGCGCAACAGCACGTGCACGCATAGTGGTGGGGGATTTGGGTTAGTTCGGAAGTCAGATGGGAGCCACCGGCAACTGCCAGGAATCCCCCTGGTGTTGCAGTCCTTGTGGGCCCAAGTGCTCCAGTCCAATGCTGGTCAGGTAAGTAAATACAATCACTTGCGGTGCCTAACTTTTGGCACCAGGGCCGGATTTACCTAGTGGGCACCCCTAGGCCCACTGCCGTTCATCGCCCCTGTCCCCTCACCTTTAGGAGTGCAAATTTTCATCATCAATGGGGATTGGCACATAGGAAATTTAAAAAATGCTTGTATTTCCAGAACATCCCCAGTGTTTTTGAACCAATGGGTGTGGTTGGGCAGCATGCTGCCCCCCTAAAATCCTGCCGCCCTAGGCCCGGGCCTAGGTGGCCTTTCCACAAATCCAGGCCTGTTTGGCACCCCCAAGTAAAAAAAGATTTTTCTTCCCTTTAAAGCCATAGGGAGGGTACTAAACCTTTGGGTCCCTACAGATATTACAGAGAAACAAAGGTACTTTAGGTAATTTATATGTTTCCCAAATTCCCATAATGTAAATAAGTGTGGAATAAATGTTATGCCGTAGCACACATGTAATTTGGTTTTTATCTATTATATATCTATTATTTTTTGCTAAATAAAGTTCACTTCTATTTTTCATAAGACCTGTGAGTGCTCGTCTTTTTTGTGGATATATATATATGTATAGAAAAGTTTTAGTCGCGACACAGTAGTATCAGAGCAGGTACAAATGCTAAAAACTTATTGAAAAACAAGTCAGCATCAGAAATGCCTAAAGCTTGCAACCCAAGCACATTTCAGCGGTGTTATTTCAGTGTCCCTGCCCCACAAACACTTGTCTCCACCCATAAAACCAGACTCTAACAAGTTTTCTGTCATTTGAGTCATTGCTATAACACATACAGTAAACATGTACCTTTTATAAAACCTGCTAAGGCATGATTTAATTAGTACTGTTAGCATTATGCTGCTGGGAACTTTATCATCTCTGGAAATACAGAGGAGGGAATATGTAACCATATGTAGACACAGGGCTGACCATTCCTAGAATGTACAATGTGTTACTGATCCAAATATCAAATGTAATAGTATCAGCATCATGTTCACTATTGTTAAAGCTGGCTATTGGTAATGACCACAATGCTTACCCTGCAGGTAGTAGGCAGAAATTTTAAGCTCTGAGTTACACTGCATTATTGGGGTCCCCTGCAGTATCGACAATTATAATACAGGTACTATATGTACCCATTAGCACCTAATTACGGGAAGGCCGTCATAGACTTTATTTTTAATAAAAAAATTCAAAATTTTTAAAAATTATTCCCTTTTTCTGTATAGTACTAAAACAGTTCCTTATACTTGATCTCGTCTAAGATATAATTATTGAATGCAAACCAATCCTATAAGAGTTAAGGCAAGGCCAGAACTGGGGGTAGGTAGCACTTGCCTAGGGCACAATGGTAGGCTACCACCTGTGCCTAATCCTAGCCTGGGACCTTGCACCCACTTGTTTTAAGCAATACCCTACTCCTCTAGGTAGCGCTGGCAAGATTAGTCATTCACGCATACTCCAGAGTTAAAATGTGCAGATCAACACTTATCTGGAAAACCCCAGGTCCAGAGCATTCTGGATAATAGGTCTCATACCTGTAATGCAATTTGAAATGTAATAACTAAATACAATTGGGGGCACATTTACTAAACTCGAGTAAAGGATTAGAATGAAAAATACTTTGAATTTCGAAAAATGTTTTGGCTACTTCGACCACCGACTACGACTTTGAATCCAACGATTCAAACTAAAAATCGTACGACTATTTGACCATTCGATAGTCGAAGTACTGTCTCTTTAAAAAAATTTCGACAAGCTACTTCGCCACCTAAAACCTACCGAGCACCAATGTTAGGCTATGGGGAAGGTCCCCATAAGCTTTCTAAGCTTTTTTTGATCGACGGAAAATCCTTCTATCGATGGATTAAAATCCTTTGAATCGTTCAATCGAACGATTTTTCCTTCAATCATTCGATCAAAGCATTTGCGGTAAATCCTTCGACTTCGATATTCGAAGTCCAAGGATTTTACTTCGAGGGTCGAATATCGAGGGTTAATTAACCCTCGATATTCGACCAATAGTAAATATGCCCCTTAATGTGAAGATATTCACTGCATTTATAACTGCTGCATTATTGGCAAGAGGAGACAAGATACAATTCTTATAGGAGACAATATGGCCTGCATTCACACCCTGGCCTTCGGAAATAGAAGCCTGGTGCACAGTGTTGGAGGGATCGGCACCCTCCCCAGGAGTCAATTGCACAAATACACTGTCACTCACGGCAAGTTCAAGCAGGGAGGTCCCCTTGTGTATTAATTTGCAGAAAAGCAACGTTTTGGGGCTATACCCCTTTGTCAAGATGACAAAGGGATATAGCCCTGAAACGTTGCTTTTCTGCAAATAAATACGCAAGGGGACCTCCCTGCTTGAACTTGCCGTGAGTGACAGTGTATTTGTACAATTCTTATAGGAGACACAATAGAAGTCTGTGCTGTAGGCAAGGATATTCCAAAACATTTCACCCTGAAGCTCTCTGGTTTGGTATTTAAATGATCCTTTGGTCACTAGGGGCCTTACAGCCAGATGGCACTTCAGGTTATACAGAGGCAGAACAGAAAGTAAACTAGTCTTAAAAAACAACAAAAAAAGCATCAAAAATAGAAAAGGCAAACTACATTTATCTCACATCATCAATGTTTTCATCATGCCAAAAGTTAGTACATTTAGCATTATGCTTCTGGGAACTTTATCACTATTCCCCCTTTAAAGGAGAGCCAAACCCTTACTAAAAAAAAACCCTACCCCCCCTACCCTACATAGACTCACTCCTCAGCCACAGCCTAGCTGCTCCCCCGGGCAAATGCCCCTAACTCTTTACTTACCCCTCCATGCAGATTCTGTCCAGCAGAGTTCACGGGTGCCATCTTCAGCCTCTTCGGTAATCTTCGGAATGAGACTGGCGATTCGGCAATTTTCGTGAGATTCTGCGCATTTCTCGCGATTCAGAAAATTGCCCCCACTGCTCATGCGCCACTTCGCCCGTTTCATTCCAAAGATTACCGAAGAGAAGAAGATGGAGCCTGTGAATTCCACTGGACAGAATCTGCACGGAGGAGTAACTACAGAGTTAGGGACATTTGCAGGGGGTAGCAGCTAGGCTGAGGGGAGGAGGGAGGGGGGTCTATGTAGGTTAGGGGGTAGGGTTTTTTTTATTAAGGGTTTGTTTCTCCTTTAATAGCATCTTTGGTAAATGGACATACTGTATATTCTATTCCGAGAGGCCATCATCAGTGACAAGTACAATTATATGAAACCATGATGGAAGAACATATAATTTACTATTTCTTTGCTGACTGATCATCTACAGTATGTCCCCATTTATAAATAAATGTCTACTCTCATTAGGTGGGGTGCTGGACAGATTATTGTGATTATTTATAGTGATGACACATTTACACACTGCTTTACAGAGATTGTTCATTATTGATATCAGTCCCTGCCCTAGTGGAACTTACAGTTTATGGCTGTTCACACATTTGTTTCAGTTTGTATCAGAAGCCAATTATTCCGCTTGTATGAATATTAGGGTTTGAACATTGAAATTGAAAATACATGGAGGAAACCCACTCACGCACATTGAGAACACACCAACTCCATGTTTATTGTGATAAATGTGCCATTTGGGTGCTTCAAGATCTTAAAGGGGTTTATCTTTAAATTAACTTTAGTATGATGTTGAGAGTGATATTCTGAAACAATTTGCAATCTACAATAATGTGCCCCAAGTCTGCAGCCTAATGCGCCCCCCCCATATGCATGTAATGCTCTTGCTTTTTATGGCTGCCTCCTCTACCTCTCCACCCAATAGCATGCACATAGCGGACACCAGGACTGGGAAAGGGGGGATCAAAAATAACTTTCAAAGCCTCAAGCTTTTTTTAAGTACTTAGTGCTCCGGGGGGGGGGGGGGGGTCTGTCGGCTTAAAGAAATAGAAATGTAGCTGGATGGCTTGTGTGGCCTTCCAACAAATTTGGGTCTGGTTGTTCACCTTTTTATTCAGAAGATCTCCAGTTTGTAATTTCAGCAATCTGGTTGCTAGGTTCTAAATTACCCTAGCAACCACGCATTGATTTGAATAAGAGACTCAAATATGAATAGGAGCAGGGCCTGAATAGAAAGATGAGTGATGAAAAGTATAAATTACTTAAAATGTGTAGCCTTAAGGTCCCCATAGACGCAAAGATTTTTCTTTGGTGAACGACTGCCATCTGTCAGAAAACTGCTTAGAATTAGCCATTCTATAACATATATTAAAAGTTAACTCAAAGGTGAACCACCCCTTTAACATGGGGTGTATGCACAGTCTATATAAACCTAACAATGCAGAGGACAGAAAACAGATAAACACTTTTGTAATATGACATACCTCCCAACATTTTGGAAATAAAAAGAGAGACAAAAAAGTTGCCACGCCCATTGTTGTGGCCACACCCCCTACTTACTGAAATTGTTACAAAAGTTTCCAAGTGCACCTGTTAGCTGTTCTGGGCTCTCTGCCAAAAGCCAATTAAGTTTGCTTAAGTCTGGCTGCTCAGTACAGAGAAAAACTGGACTTTCCAGTACAAATGAGGGACTGCAGATTGAGCTGTCAAAAGAGGGACTGTTGGGAGGTATGAATTATCAGTATCCACTAAAAGGTTTGAGTAAGGTGAGTGATCAGTGGGTCAGACAGGCCGGGTTAAAGTCCAAGAAATAAGTAAAATCACAACAAACATAGAAATAAGCTAATATAATCAATCAGTATGTATTTTAGCTGGTCACTGCCCCTTCTGGGTAACCTGTACTTAACATTTTTCTTTTGTACAGTGTATTTGATCTAATGATTTTTTCATCAAGCATTTCCGAAACAAGTTACTTATTGTGTGTGTTAAGTCTTTTCATGTAAAAATTGAAGTTGTGGTACTTTTCTGTGGCACGAGTTGAGCCATGCCTTTGGTTTCAGGTTCAGGCAGGTTGGAAGCTGAAGTTCAACTTGTAGATGTACAGTGACCTCTACTGGCACATACGGTTTTTATTCACTTACTATGATTAGTAGTAACATAAATTTACAATAGAAGTGAGTGTATATGCACTGAACATACAGATACAGAACATACAAAATGACAAATGATCAGGGTTCGACTGGGGGGCCCAGGGTCCACCTGGGCTACTGCCCCAGTGCCCCCCTCCGGCCCCCTCTGCGAGCCGGCGAATGTGAGCTGCGCCGCGTGCAATTGTTTTGCCGCCACCGCCCGATAAAGGGAGGTCAGCATCAAGAAGCTGATCTGGGCCAGATGGGCCCACATTAGCCGGGAGCCCACAGGGTTTTTTCCAGGTGTCCCGTCGGCCAAGTCCGACCCTGCAAATGATAATCAATACAGGGTGAAAGAAATACTTGCTAATACTTGCTGAGGCAGTGCTGGCCCAGCATTAGTATTATCCCTTATTTATGTGGCATCTAATGCAGCATTTCAACAACTTTCACATCATTCCCTTCCCCTGTGAAACATACCATTAAAGGTACACGTCACATTCACACAAAACACTCCTGATCTAAGGAGGAGCCAAATAAACTGCATGTATCTGAACACAAGTATCAACATAGGTATGGGATTTGTTTTCCGGAAACCCGTTATCCAGAAAGCTCCAAATTACAGGACAGCCGTCTCCCATAGACTCCATTTTATTCAAATAATTAAAATTTTGTAAAAATGATTTCCCATTTCTCTGTAATAATAAAACATTACCTTGTACTTGATCCAAACTAAAATATAATTAATCCTTATTGGCGGCAAAACCAGCCTATTGGGTTTATTTCATGTTTACATGATTTTCTAGTAGACTTATGGTATAGAGATCCAAATTACTGAAATATCCTTTATCTAGAAAACCCCAGGTCAAGAGCATTCTGGAAAACAGGTCCCATACCTGTACTTGTATTTTGTAATAGTATTAGTAACCCTCCTTTAATGTCAAAGAAATGGCAATGAAATAATAATTTTCCTCCTGGGCTGCTGGGTAGAGGAATTGCCATTTACAACATGAATAATTTGTGCCAGTTTGTGGAGCCATTTGCTTCAAAACAGAATTCTGTTAATATCTTACCATTCACTAATGTAGCATTTCAGGGCATTCAGTCTCTTTCTTTGGGAAATAATGAACAAAGAAACAATCATTTCAGCTAAATTCAATGTTATGGCAAATGAGCCTATGACCTAGATTACTGAGCTATGTACCAATGATCACCAGCACAGGACCTGGAAATTGAATCCAAAATGATGTGCAGGGATTTTCAGTACATTCCATATCTTCAGATTTGTTTTCAATGTGACATGACTAGTGTAACTAGACATTACTGGGCCTCACAGAAAATTCAACTTAGGACCTCCAAAATGTCCAGACACAGATCTTTTTTTAACCAATACATTTATATTGAAATTTTTTATTGTTAAGCCCTCCTGGACCCCCTGCAATTGCAGGGTCCTGCTTCCTCTGCAGTTATGGCCATCTACTACCATAACATTTTTTTGTACTATTTTTGTTATGTGTATGCTGTCCCATAATATCTATGCACTATAGATAATGGTTGGTTTGTTGATTATACAGGTTTGGGAATTCTCTCTGCCGATGCATGATGCATCAGCCAATGTATGGTGCATCTACAGAGCAGCTCATGCGGCCTGAATGAGCAGAATAATAGAAAGATAATCATATAGTATATGGCCCTCACCCAGGCACTGTGAATATATATCTGCATTTATGGTACAATGCTAGATTATACATTTGAACCTTGAATGAACGGCAGATGGAGGTTTTATTCTTTACATGGAGGACAGCTAGTGATAGAGAGATGAACTGCAAAGTGCAAACACGTTCCTAGACCTGACACACAAGAGACAGTTCAGTGCCTTACACAAAGGTCCTGTACTTACAGTCTGAGTATTTTTTACAGCCTCCCTATGGATCTGTTAGGAGTTATGTAGGATTTAATTGAGCAACATGTGAACATGATGGGCTTTTTTTCCATCTTAAACTAAATTGTACCCATGCAGCCCACTGACAGTCATCCCTCTGCCATTCAAAAGACTGGACCCTGGTCTGATACACTAATAAGGTGTGAACATCCCATGTAAGGTATAAATGCCTGCATGTAAGTACCCTTGCTTGTTATTCTTATGTTCAGAGACTACGTTGGACTGGGAGGTCCAGGGGTCTATCATGGGTTGCCACCTCAGGTTCCCACACACCACCCCCAGGCTCCCTGCTCCATCAGCATCCCCCCTCGTGCACCTTATTCTTTTTGCAGCTGCGATCTGGGACAGGGGGGAGGTCAAGGGGCAGCACTGAGGGATTCAGGTGGAGAGCGGGGCTTGGTCGAAGGGCGCCCATTGTTGTTTTTAATTATTTTGTTACTTGTACAGCAAAAAACACGAATGATCTCGGAAAGTTTTTCTAAAATGTGGTGCAAGCTGTATCAGTGTTGCAGTAGCCATGTTGCTTCATACTGTCCCAATGAACCCAGGCAGAGCAAATGAAAACTTGGATACATTTGATACAAGTTAACAAAGATGATGCACGTTTTGGGGTCTAGTTATCGAACTTCCTTTACTACTTGTGACATTACACATCAAGAGATTACCAATGTTCGGGCTACTATACCTTGCTGTGAAAGCTCTACTTGTTTTGATTCCACCTCCATGGTCAGTTCTAGGAGAAGAAAATACAGAAAGTATCCTTTAGCCAAGGAAATACAGAGATGACACCACACACAAAAAACAGCATTAACAGTGATGTATAGAATATCGAACATGGGGGAGTTTCGTTAGTGAAGGGTATGGAGGTTACAAGCAGGCTTAAGTAGCATCCATATAATTTATTATGAGCACTAACAAAAGCTTTCTACTCCACACACCATTATAACAAAGTAACTCCTGCTAAAGCTTCCTCTCTGTGTTTCCCATCATTAGACCTGATAGCTGAACAAACAAATCCTTAGCACCATAGTAGGCCAAATTGACAAGTAAAAACCCAGATCTGGGAGAATTCACATCCAGAACAGACATCTGCTTTGACTAGGCAGAAACATTCAAGTATATACTGTACATCAAACATCAAATAAATGTGAATCCTGAATGCAAATAAGCTAAAGCAGGACTGTCCAACTGGCGACCCCCCCCCCCCTTCTATGGCCCCCACATGCTGTGTTTGTTTACCATATGTAAACTTTAAAAGGTATCACTACAGAGATTTACTGGGTCCTGCATTGTTTAAACCTCAAATTCAGACTAATCCCCTGTATTGTTAACACCTGTGATCCCCCGGCATTGTTCACACTAGTGACACCTCTATTGTTCACTCCCCTAAAGGCCTGTACTGTTCACACCTGAGACCCAGACTGAAACTGCCCACATTGTTCACCTGTTCACATTTTATACAAAATGCTAATGGGGCACCAGCACTGTGTCACTGTATGTAGTACATATTAGAATGATAGCTTTCCCTGTCTCCTGCTCTGTTCTGCTATCCCTCTCTGTGTGTGCCATTCTCTGCATGCCCAGTGTGCTTGTGTGTATCATTCTCTGCTTACCCAGTGCTGCTTGTGTGTGCCATTTTCTGGTTGCCCAGTTCTACTTGTGTGTGCCATTCTCTGCATGCCCAGTGCTGCTTGTGTGTGCCATTCTCTGCATGCCCAGTGCTGCTTGTGTGCCATTCTCTGCTTGCCCAGTGCTGCTTGTGTGTATCATTCTCTGCTTGCCCGGTGCTGCTTGTGTGTGCCATTCTCTGCTTGCCCAGTGCTGCTTGTGTGTATCATTCTCTGCTTGCCCAGTGCTGCTTGTGTGTGCCATTCTCTGCTTGCCCAGTGCTGCTTGTGACTGCCATTCTCTGCTTACTCAGTGCTGCTTGTGTGTATCATTCAGTGTCGGACTGGCCCACCGGGAAACCAGGAAAACTCCCGGGTGGACCCAGGTGTCAGTGGGCCCTCATGCTGCTAAACTTTTGGCCTATTTCATGGCCATTCCCTATTTCTATGAGAACAAAATGGCTAAATAGATGAAGTAATAGATTATAGTATGTAAAGAAAAGAGACTAGGAGAATAGAGGTTGAGTGAGGAGAGGAAGAAAATAGTACTGAGGGTGGGCCCCTGGTCTCAAAACCTTTGGTGGGTTTTTTGTTGGGCCCCTGGTGTCCCTGTCCGACACTGGTATCATTCTCTGCTTGCCCAGTGCTGCTTGGGTGTGTCATTCTCTGCTTGCCCAGTGCTGCTTGTGAGTGCCATTCTCTGCTTGCCCAGTGCTGCTTGGGGGTGTCATTCTCTGCTTGCCCAGTGCTGCTTGGGTGTGTCATTCTCTGCTTGCCCAGTGCTGCTTGTGAGTGCCATTCTCTGCTTGCCCAGTGCTGCTTGGGGTGTCATTCTCTGCTTGCCCAGTGCTGCTTGTGTGTGCCATTCTCTGCTTGCCCAGTGCTGCTTGTGGGTGCCATTCTCTGCTTGCCCTGTGCTGCTTGTGTGTGCCATTCTCTGCTTGCCCAGTGATGCTTGTGTGTGCCATTCACTGCTTTCCCAGTGCTGCTTGTGTGTGCCATTCTCTACTTGCCCAGTGCTGTTTGTGTATGCCATTTTCTGCTTGCCCAGTGCTGTTTGTGGGTGCCATTCTCTGCTTGCCCAGTGCTGCTTTTGAGTGCCATTCTCTGCTTGCCCAGTGCTGCTTGTCTGTGCAATTCTCTGCTTGCTCAGTGCTGCTTGTGTGTGCCATTCTCTGCTTGCCCTACGCTACCTGTGGAATGAAAGCCTGTTAGGGGTTTGTTCTTGGGGTTTGTTAGCATTTGGAAAATGTTGTTAAGGGCCCCTAAGGTGTTTAATCATGTGTTGGGGGGATTGTTGTATTATCCACAGGGGAGGATGAGGCATATGGATTTAAGGGTATGTTTTAACATGACTTCAATTTTTCACATATGAGTGATGACGGATTTCCCTGCAGTGAGCACCAACCATTTGGTTTTTTGGTGTGCTACCACCGTTAATGTGGCTATGATATTAAAAGTTCTTGTGGTAACATGGGTGTGGTTTACAGTGGGTGTGGTTTAAAAGGGGGAGTGGCCAACACCGACTACCATTATCGGCCCTCCACCACATAGGCCAGTAAAATGTTGGCCCTCGGTACCACAGAAGTTGGACAGCACTGAGCTAGAGGTTAAACTTGCCTAACTATAGAGATAATCAATAGACATTTCTAATAGCTTTTTTCCAAGTTTTGCCCTAATGATGGCCATACACAGGGAATCTCTCCCCGATATGCCCACATTGAAGTTGGGCCCAACAATCGGATCAGAATGGAGGCCAAACGGGCAGTCGACAGGATTTTTTACCCTGTACTTTCGGCATCTGGCCTATGTTCGGTCAGATATCAATCGGGAAAGCCCGTCAGAGGGCCACACACGGGCCAATAAGCAGCCAACTTGGTCTGTCGGCAGTTTTTATCTGCCTGTGAGACATTTCAAGGAAGACAAATACAAGAGCTCCTCTGCACTCAACCCATTATCAATATATTTAAGACAGAGACATTTTGTGCATACTGCTACTGAAAAATGCCTTACCCTTTAAACAAAACAGGGATTGTTTGTCCATATATTGCAATATATTTAAGCTGGCCAACTACGTCAAAGTCATCCCATATCTGGCCAGTCCTACGCTTAATTTTCATCTGATTCGTTAAGAATTCAATTGCTTCATTATACATTTTACAAAGGGACTAAGTTTTACCTGCAACTTACTCGCTGCATTTCAAGGAAGACAGACTCAAAATAATAATAATCAAACATTGTTTAGCTCAGCCAGAATGCTATCAATTATACAGTTAACCTATTTGTCATGTCAGCCTATGGCAGTGCGGTTGATTTGCTTTTTCATCTTGGCCTTCTGGTAGTGATCCAAAGATATACATTCTGCGACGAGAACGATTTTACTAACTGTAAATATGCTTCCGGCACACATTAGTTATAATGCGATTCATTTTTAATAACACCCCCACTTCAACATTTCCACCAATGGATTACTAATGTTTTTTAGAGTTTAAATATATGGACAAGTATGTGCACACAAATGCTTGCTTTGCATGTACAGTCAAGACCCAGTTCTGTGAGTTCAGAGTAAAGAAATAAATATGTACATAATACACATGAGCAATGAATATTCTGGAAATTGTATCCTTATAAATGGTGCTTATTGATGTCATCAGTTATAGTGATGTCATTTGTGTATTTTAATAGATAATGTTGTAAAACATTGGTATATTAAACATCACCTTGGAGTTTGATGATCTACTGTATATAAAACACTCGACCCTTGATATGGTCATATAGTTGTGGAATTCATCAGTGACTTATCTATAGTCTCAATAAATGTTACATTATTTACTATATACAATTGCACTGCCTTCTGGGTATATATCTATCTATAAAGTACAGCTCTCTGCAAGTCTTTTCAACAACACTAAAGTGTACTGGTTCAAAATCCTGAGGTTTTTCAAGGGTTTGTTCCAGGTCCGGAATTACAATAGGCCCTGGCATTTCAGGTACACAGAGGCCCAATCAGCCCACACCAGCCCACTAAATACTGACACTCTATGTCACCTTATAGCAGCCCCTCTAGCATTTGCCAGAACCCACAGATTGCCAGTCCGGGTCTGGTTTGTTCCCTTGAGAAGAGTCACAGTCAGTGACCGAAACATCAGGTTTTTCAATCAATTAATGTTTTTGAAAAGACAAAAATAACTAACTATGCATTATTGGCAATTGATTTTTTTTTTAAGGGTGTGCCTTTCTTTTTGCACACTATATTTCTATCATCTATCTATCTATCTATCTATCTATCTATCTATCTATCTATCTATCTATCTATCTATCTATCTATCATATTTATCATCTATGTATTCCGTATAAAAGGTATTTTTTGTAATTTGGATCAGCATACATTCTACTTAAAACAAGTCTACCAAAAAACATATACACATGGCAGTGGGGGCTGCCATGATTGCACTGATAGGGTGACCTCAGCTGTTCATTCCCACAGCTAAAATGCAGGAAAGTTGCACTGGGAATATAACTCTGACATGCCAGCTGTGATTATTATTTCACCAAGTATTATATATTATACACAGTACGCAGTGCTGTACACAGCAGCTGTTCTCACAGCTTACAATTTAATATGATGATTATGATTGAAACAATAATATATATATATATATATATATATATATATATATATATATATATATATATATATTTTTATATATAAAACAAAGGATGAAACTTGCACTCACGGGTCTTACAAAAAGTGTTTATTGGATCAAAAAAACTGACGTTTTGGCTAGCACTCTAGCCTTTCTCAAAGTGCACACACAAACAAATGGTTTAAATGGTTGGAGTTTGTTTGTGTGCACTTTGAGAAAGGCCAGAGTGCTAGCTAAAACGTCAGTTTTTTTGATCCAATAAACACTTGAAAACTTTTTGTAAGACCTGTGAGTGCAAGCTTCAACCTTCGTTCTACTTCTACTTTTTTGGGCTTTTTGCACCCAGGCAGAATCTACCATTTTACGAGCTGTGCTGGCTTCCAGAATACTATATATAAAGCAGGCTTAGTGCCAAAGAGGGCTGAATAGATTCATTTAGTAGAATATCAGTATATAAATGGTAAAAAAATAAAGAATCTGGCACACTGAGACAAGATGGCGATGATACCTAAAACACATGGCACATAAATGGCCAGATAAGGGCATGGTCTTACAGATATCCTTTGAAACTTCATAGATTTCAAAAATCTATTGACTACCAAGCATTATTGTGTGTAACGCTCATTGTTTAAGATCACAGGTGTGGGATATCCTATCTGGAAACCCGTTATCCAGAAAGTTCCAAATTATGGAATGGATGTCTCTCATAGACTCATTATAATCAAATTATCTAATTTCTAAAAAACAATTTCCTTTTTCTCTGCAATAATAAAACAGTACCTTCTACTTGATCCCAACTAAGATATAATTAATCCTTGTTGGAAGCAAAACCAATCTATTGGGGTTATTTCATGTTTACATGCTTTTCTAGTAGACTTAATGTATGAAGATCCAAATTACAGAAAGATCTCTTATCTGGAAAACCCCAGGTCCCGAGTATTCTGGTCCCATACCTATACCAGTTAGCAAACCTTGAATCAGTAGCATATCTCAGGTTATTACAGGTTTAAATGCTATTTTCTTTAAAATAGCCCCTGTCTGCACCGCAAGGGAGCTCCTGGTCTGGGCTGCCATCTTGCATAGCGTGTATATGCATAACAAGCAAGCCTCACATACTGATGTCAATTTCATGCACATGCACATGATGAGCGAGTTGTGGCATTCGCTTATTATGTGAAAACATATGCCTCAACATGGCCACCCACACCGGGAGCTCCCTCCTGCCGGTGTGGGCGGACTAGCGCTAACGTGGGCATTTTTTTTAAAAAAATGGCTACTGTTCTCCCCAACCAGAGTGTGGGCTCTATTAGCCCTCACCACTGGTGAAGTAAAAAGAAAATTAGGTTGATTGGGGGCCTCTTAAGTATGGAGATCCAAATAACAGCAAATGCCAGGACCAAAACATTCTTAATAATAGATCCTATATATATATATTTATTTTAACAATTTATTGACTGAATAAGAGAGGATCTAGCTATCTAATGCGCTGTGCTTTATAGTACAGTAGGACACATGAAAAAGCCTCTGTATATTATTGGGGGAAGTTAGAAAAGTAAGCAAATCAAAAATTCCAAAGTTAGCTGTAAAAAAAAAAAACAAGTCAATATAAGTTGTGTTGGCGGCAGCCAAGTGCAATGCAAGAGAAATGGAAAGACGCAACAATAACCTCTCAGGTCACCTTGAAGGAAAGAATGAAGCCGAGTAAAATGATACTAAATATACAGCCTGGAGATGATAGCAGCCATAGAAACCCAATGTGCTCTAGGGTGTCTGACACTAGTGGAAGTAATTGCACAACACAACAGGGTTGCTCATTATGTGAAGGTTCTGTTGAAGCAGCAATTCTGGAGAGAAACAGCTTTCCATTCTTAGCATTTTATTTACCGCAAGGCTCTTTAATAAAAACTAAATGGTGCTAGGCATTCAATTTCTCTAATCAAAGTCTCCAAGACATGTAGAAATTGATGCAAATGTAATGAAAACATCAAGTTCAGGATAGAAGACAAGCATACTCCTCACTAATATTACTTCCCAGAATCTTAAATGAATATTATCATTTAAAAATGTCACATCTTTATATGTCTCGCTTCAAAGTTTTAGGCACTTTTAATTAGAGGATGGTAGTTTAATAAAAATTACATAGTTTAATAATGCTGTGAAGTTGTTTCATTTGCCTTGTTCAGAGTTTAGGAATCTCAGCCCACTGGCTGCTCAGTTATAAAGATAGCTAGAATTTCAGCCATAAAGTAGGACAGGACTGCTGGTTTGTGAAAAAATAGGCAGGAGACTTATCTAATGCTTGTCTTATTCTAATGGAAGTATAAAACGGACTTTAAGGTATTTCCAAATGGAAATAATGATATTTTCCCCCAAGGTTTGCCCAAAAATATATTTACTAAATATTACATATTGTTTGGATTGAAAACATAGACATAGAATATACTCAATTTCACTAAACAAATAATGTTGGATCCAGTGTCAGACTGGGGAACTTGGGGCTCACCAAAGAACCTGACATCAAGGGCCCACCATTTTTTCTACACCAGAACTCCATCAGTCATCCAGTTAATCAACTTGTAATTCATTAATTGACCAAACATTCATGTTGTTTTAATGAAGTAATAATTAATTCAGTGAGAATTTCATTTATTTAATTAATATTTAATTGATTTATTGTAAGCACCCCCACTCCATCAAAATACATTCATAGATACATTCATAGCTCAACAAGGGGTAGAGAAATGGAGAAATGGTCGGATTTTACACTTTAATTTTTACACTTTAAAAAAATTGTTTTAAAGGATTGAGAATATGATGTACTGTTGACCCACAATGGTAAAACTGGTGTGTTTTGCTTTAGAAACACAATTATAGTTTATATAAACAAGCTGCTGTGTAGCCATGGGGGCAGACATTCAAGCACATGATACAAAGTAGATAACAGGAAACTTCTGAAGAATCCCATTGTATACTACAGAGCTTATCTGTTATCTGCTGTGTATCCTGTGTCTTTTCTCCTTTTTTTCAGCTTGAATGGCTGCTCCCATGGCTACACAGCAGCTTGTTTATATAAACTATAGTAGAGCTTCTGGAAAAAATACACCAGTTTTACCAGGGCAGGGCAACCACACATTATATTGTCATTCCTTTTTAGTAATACTGTTCCTTTAATTTAAGTTGGTGGTGGGCACTCAGGATTATCCGTTCTGGTATATGTATACTGCATGGGGTATAGGGTAATTAAGGCCCATTTTCAAAATCCCTCACCCTCCACCCCTGTTCTCCAATCCTCGTTCACTCACCAAAGCAGCAGCAGAAAAAGTCAGTAGTCAGATAGCACACATGCAATGATCCACTCATACGGACTGCGACTGGGGTCTAGAAGAACCATGAAGGATGCATCCGAGTTCATTAGCGCCATCTTCTTCTCTTTGGTAATCTTCAGGAATTGATTGGTGTAAGGGCGCATGCGAAGTAGGAGCAATCTTCAGTTTTGCGACAACTGCGCATGCGCCGAAGTTCATGGAAATTGCTGAAACTTTCGGCGCATGCACAGTAGAGCTGAACCGGCAATCCAGGAAGAAGACCGCACGGGAGAAGATGGCATCTATGAACTCCATGGACAGGACCTGCGCCGAGGGGTAAGTAGCAACTTAGGGGCATTTGCCCGGGGGGGGAGGTAGGCCCGGGGGGAGGGTGGGCAACACAGGGGAGGAATTTTAGTGCCGAATGTTAGTGTCAATGTTTTTGTCTGAACAAAGATCTAAACACACATAACTATATAAAGCTCAACACATAAATTTCAATATTTTCGACCCATAACAGTTGGGGTATCGGTGCCGCGTCTTCAACCTCATAAACGATGTAATGCAGCAAGATGTTTGTGTGATGACTTTTGGGGGGGTGTATTTGTCGGAGAGATTGGATTGTTTTGCTGTTAATATGGATTTGTGCTAGATTAACTGATATTTACAAAGCCTCATTTACAGATGCAGCACATGGTGAAAATTGCTACCCATCCCCCCCCAGAATTCCTCCATAAATTCTGGTGCACACTAAGTTGTGTCTGTTGTGCACAATGTACCAATGTGGACACAAAGTAGGAACCTTCTGCAAATCACTTGTAAATGATGCTTGCAAGTTCTCCTGAATTTTGTGTCAGACATCACTTCCAGGAGGCAATGTTATTGACAGCTTTAGTTAGTCGGTATTGCTGGAACAATTGCCATGTCCAGGCTGGAAATTCCAGGGCGTCCTTAGCATCAGCGCAAGTATTTGCAGAAGGCTGAGAGGGTTCTTTGGCACTCCCCACAAATTATAGTGTCAATTAAGCATCTCTTCTGCAATCGTAAGTTTTTTTCACTTCGAAATTCGACCATAGTAAATGTGCCCCTTAAAGTAGGCAGAAGGAGCTCTTTAAAATCAAAAGTTAATTGTAGATGCCAAATATAAAAATAAAATATGAATGAATCTAATACATCCTATCCTATCCTACCTCAACATTATTGGATGTAAATAAATGTTTATGTGAGCCAATGTTATTTTCTTTCTTGGGCAAATTTCTGCTGCATTCAGGATCTTTGAATTCCATTTCTCCGTCAAATCCAATTTTTATATAATTCAAGTAATTCATAATAGCCACATAGCGAAAAAATCAATGTGCATAGTGCATGCTACAAGGAAACATGAGCCTTCTTCCCAAAGATTAACAGCCTGATTTTATTCCAGCTGAATGCACCCTAGTCATTTAGCCAACTAAAACTATGACACTGCTAAAAACCAATATTTAGATCATATTGATAGAAAGAGTGGCTCTCCAGATGGTAAGAGCTACAACACCCAGTGTCTTCAGTGTCAGGGAGCCGGGAGCTCCCTCCAGGGAGGTAGTCAGGATCGAGGAGGAAGCCCTCTTGAGGGAGCAAGGTCGCGGTGTCCAAAGGGTTAATCAAAAGAGTAGTCAGAATCCAGGCAAGAGTTCACAGGCAGGCGGATAACAGCAAAGTCCAAAGTCCAGGCAAAGGGTCAGGATAATAATCAGGAACAAGATTTCAGCAATAGCAGCTAACAGGTAACCCAGGATACACTCAGGAAATGTTTCCTATACTTGGGCGCCATTCTGGCATCTTGGTAGCGTTTTTATATTTCAATTTGGCGCCAAAGTGACGTCATTGTCGTTCTTGCGCCAACGTCGGCGCACTGACGTCATCGCGCCAGCGCCGCTACCCATGTGGCGGCCATGGGCGCAGCCATTTTGGGAGCGACGCCGGCAGGGGAGAACACGCCGCCCGGAGCTCCACAAACACACTGATTTCACGTTTTTGGGATCTGTATCCCAAATATTTCACAAAGGATTTGGCCAAATTAAAAATCCATTAGGGTCAGAAGGGGAAAAGGTTTGTTTTTTTTAAAGTTTCCTTTATTGTGTGACCTAAAGTCACTTGATTTTGAGGTTTCAGGTTTGGTTCCACCAGGCACTTGTTTTCACCTAAATTCATATCCCGCTGAAAAAGGCCTGAATTCAACAAAATTTAAAAACTGAATCCTGGATTTGGTTATTTATCAAAATCCTAAATTTTCTGTTTTTCTAAATAAAAAAGTGTGATCAAACTAGAATCCACGATTTCCCAGCCTATGATTTAGTGTTGTGAGAACACGAAACGTGTAAGGTTGTACACTTGTACCTCAATAAAGACCAGTTTTTACTACAACTGCCTGGAGGACTTCTATTTGAGTGCCCACCCTACAAACAATACGGTGATGTCCACTCTCTTATGCTGAAGGCTTGGGGCAGAGCACCTAAGCCTCCTCATGCATGTTGGTGAATCTCTCAAAAAAATAAATGTTTTGATGAAGATTTAGAATCCACGATTTGCCCTTACTTATGAATAAAAAAAACTCAGAAAAATCGGATCAGGAAAAACTTTGACCAGTGGCGTAACTAGATGTTGCTGGGCCCCACAGCAAATAAATTTTTAGGGCCCCCAACATATTCAGTGTTTGTCCTGTTTTAACAATATATGTTGAAATTGCTCATCAATGAGAGCCTCATGGGGCCCCCTGTATCTCCTGGGCCCCCCTGCAGCCGCAGGGTCTGCTTCCTCTGTAGTTACGCCCCTGACTTTGACTTATCGTGGCTTATACAGCAAAAAAATGATTTTTTTGCGTTTGATGACCGAAAACCACGAAAGATTCAAGTTTTTGCAGAAAAACCAGCGTCAAACCCCAAAAAGGGCTCAATATGTTCAAATGGTTAAGGGGACATTTGCCATTGACTTTTACATGAATTTGGCAGGTTTTAGATGGCGTATTTTTGAATTCAGACATGAAACAGCTTCGGGGCATAACAAATCAAGAAAAAAAACTCATCTTTTTTACCAGAACTTTTTCGGGTTTTCAGCATCAAAGCGGATGCTGTGAAAAAATCACACCTTAATAAGTAACCCCCTGAATATCAAAATAAAACTTAATGTTAAAGGAGAAGTAAAGCTCCAAGACGGTTTATTGTCAACAGATTAGCCACAATAATGCAAGCTAGATTTATTCTGCAGAATGCTTTACCATACCTGAGTAAACAGCTCTAGACACTATCTCTGTTTATTTAGGATAGAAGCTGCCGTTTAAGCTTGGTGTGACATCACTTCCTGCCTGAGTCTCTCCCTGCTCACTTACAGCTTTGAGCTTAGATTACAACAGGGATGGCAGGAGGGAGGGTGAGAGGAGCAAACTGAGCATGCTCAAGGCCTGCCCTGGAGGTTTAAGCTGAAAGCAGGAAGTCTGATACAGAAGCCCATGAGTACACAATAGGAGGAAAGAAATGCTGTGTTTCTTTTTACAGAGGACTCAGAGCAGCATTACTTTCAGGGTTTACTGGTGTATTTATATAGACCTTTCTGATAAAACGTACTTAATTTTAGCCTTTCCTTCTCCTTTAAGAAGGCTTAATTTTGCATTCCCTTATTTTAAGTTTTCCCCCATTTTACACTGTCCCAGCAAAAAACACTTCATAATGCCTTTCTCTGATTTTTACACCATTTTTCCTGGTCCCCTAAAAAAAACAGAAAATGGGTGTTCTACTGTATTCCCATACAATACAGTGGGAAATGTGACTTTGTCAACTACCAGCCTATCAGAGCACTGATGCAGAACAAATATCCGCATATTGACAGTACTAACCCATGTTAAACAAATGATTAGCAGGACAAACCCATGGACAGATCATTAATACTAACAGTTCAAGTTTGGCAAGGGTCCATAGTAAAACTCCTGTTGTCAGCGTTAAAACCATAACGATTAGCATGAAATCAATAAGAGTTAACCAGATAATAAGCCTGTGTACATGGTTTCCTCACATCACCAATCACCAATCATTTGCAGCATATCCACCTACTTTTGCATTGCATCAGAACATCATTTTTTCATCACCTATTCTGGAACAGGGAAAATAAAATATGCCGTACATTTCACTTGCATGGAGGCCAGTTATTAGATTTTTTCCTTTCCTAGTGTCAACCTGTACGGAGTTCCATGGCTGCAGTACAAGTAGAGGATCTATTATTGGAAAAACCATATTTCATAAATTTCTAAAATATAGGAATGTCATTTTCCTAAATAAGCAAACAATTCTTATTTTTTAAAAGAAATTCCTTTGGTCCTTACTAACCAATAGTGAAGCCTTTACAGGCTAGTGTGCGTGTGATGAACAAAAGTCAAAGAGGAACCCAGTAACATAGCAAGGAAACTAAACAGAGACATCAATTTATCAATAACCCTAATGTTGATCCATGGAAAAAAGGTCAAGCTTAGAGCCAATTCCAAGAAATGAAGCATAACAGATTTCTTTTGCCATTCTCTAAAGTAGGAGCAGAGCTGACATTGCTAGAGATGGACTGGAGATAAAAGTGCTGAAGTTGAGGCTGTTCCTCTAGCATTGGGTAAATCTATAAAGAACATTGGTCAGGGAATGTCAGTTTATGGTATTTACACAACCTCCTAATTTATTTGTGGCAGCAGTTGGAACTGAAAAAGCAGCTAGATGGACATTGTTCAACTTAAGATAATACTCGGAGCAGTGGCGTAAATAAAGTGCACTGGGCCCCTCTGCAAAAAAACCTTCAGAGGGGCCTGCCGCACTACGATCCCCATCCTCCCGCCCACTTCCCGCCTCGCTCCCACCCGCGTCCTGCCCCGACTTAGCCCACATCCCGCTCCGACTTGTGTCCCGTTCCTCGCTGGTAAGAGCACTGGGGAGGAGGGGGTTTTCTTATTAGCTAAAGAGGAAGAAGACTCCACAGTCTGGGCCCCCCTGTTCCCTTGGCTCCCCTGCAACTGCGGGGTCTGCTTCCTCTGGCTTGGAGCTGTTTGAATGTAGGTGATGCAATGTATTGTATTGCAAAAACCTTAGTGGTGGCCATATGTATTTAATCAGTATATTGTTTTAAAGATGCTATAAAGGAAACTGAAATGTGCTCACCTAAAACAAGACAAACATCTAGCAACTGCAACACCTAATGCTTCTATAGAGAACAGGTCACAGACTGCTGAGCTAATGGAAAGACCTAAGATCACCATCTGCTTTACCATGTAATTCACTGTGGATGGTAATTATTACTGTTTCCAGTGACAACAGGACTTTTACTTGGGACTTGTGCCAAATTGAGTATCTTGGAATATATTAGGGGTCTTCCTAGTAATTATTCATGCGTATGTGTATTATTATCACTATTATTATGCTGTTTTTTTTGCTGCTGACAGATGTAGGGATGGAATAAGAGGCTTGTGGGCTATTAATGTTCTCTATTAATCTTCCATAAGAAAAGGAAGGTCACTTTCTATTATTACATTTATTTATTCTTTTTTTTTCAGACAAAAGTCTTTCTGCACCAACACAGGATGGTTTTTATACATGCCCACATTAATCATGTAATTGCTTTGAGTGTACAATCTTGTTGCAGTGTCACTTGGTGAAGGATTTAGTTTGGCTTTTATTTACCGAACTGTTACAAGACTGAATTCTCACACAATCTTTTAATGGTGGCTTTACTCAGGATCTATTATGAACTATTATAAGTCATAGCATCTTTGCCCACTTCCTTTTTACCATTGAAAAATGCCTGGGCCTTTTGTTTATGGGAGCACCGTGCTTTCAACTTGACTGGTGCATATGCACTGTAGTAAATTGTCCAACTCTTCTGTGCGTGTTCTGGCCCAGGGTGGTGCAGGGAATCACTGGGAAATCCAGTCAAGATGGAGGTACAGGGTAAAAATTAGATGATTTTGTTCACTGGGGAGCCTAACAGATTGATACCTTGGTGAAAATGACTTTCCTTGTTGGACAATTTTTAAACACTGGACTTGGATATTAAGATGACCTAGTATTATTCTTTATTTATTGTATATAGCATTGACATAGTTAAGTTGGGTTGAAAAAATATGAGTTCAACCCCTTCAAATGATCCCCAGTGCACATGGACTCACACGACTCCTCCTTAAACTATATAAACACCAATTCCTTTACTAACGGTAGATCTCAGCCTGTAGATCACAATATTATGCTTGTCCAAGAAATCATCCAAACCAAGGCAGTAACAGATTCAGCCATCACAACATCACCCGGCAGTGCATTCCACAACCTCCTACGTTGCTTCAAATGAAAGTTCTTTTCTTCTAGTCTGAAGGGGTGGCCTCTGGCGCGGTGATCTTATTCTGCAGAGTGTTACATCATTCACATCAGTC